>BSBN01001268.1:0-1256875 GCA_027924645.1 Cunninghamia lanceolata | reverse complement strand
TTTTTGAAAATGGGTACCCGTTTTCAATTTTTTTTTTGTTTTTATATGCATATGGCTATTTTTTAAATTTTTTTGAAAACGGGTACCCGTTATAAAACGAGTACCCGTTTTGCTTCAGGGGCCCGATTCTAAATGGGTAACCATTTTGAAAAAGCGGCATTTTTCATCCGCGGGAGACTTCCGCAAAATGTATACTCATCTTTGTGCTTTCACCCTGTCCCCCTTGGAGGAACCATCAGAAGAGGGAGTGCCCACTGTGAAATGGTCAGTGAGATCATCCTTCCACCAGGGTGCCGCGCCCTTGTGGCGAGCATGAGAGCAGCCAAAGGCCATATGACCAACAAAGAAACATCTCCTGCACCGAAAAGGGAGGCGCTTATAGTCCAGAAGCTACGTCCATGTTCTGTTCTCCACCATCAAGACCACATCACCATGGAGTGGTTTGGAGATGTCCATATCTACTAAAATACGAGCCACCGTAGTATGCCCAAGATCTTGAGTCGTACAGTCCACCTTCAAAAACTATCCAATGGCGTTGCCAATAGCTTCATAACATGATTCCTCCCAAAACTTGAGAGGGAGATTCGGCAGTCGGACCCAAACTGGTCTGGTATTCAGCGGCTCTGTAAGAGGATTGAAAGAGCGAGTCCAAGACTTGATGGACAACGAATGATCACCCCACAACCACCCCCTGTCCAGCACTCGGCCTGACTCCTCAGAGGTAGCAAAGGTTGCGATGAAACCCGTTGCACTGGGAAAGAGTTCAATTTGCCCAGAGACAAGAGGCTTCTAGGAGACCAAAACCCAACCATGGAGATCGGGAAGGGAGGGCCACAAGCCATTAAACCTACAGACCACACCATGTCTCAAATAGAAACCCTCATTTTTTGCAATCTCAAGTCCACAGACCACAACAGGGGAAGCACGGGATCAACATTTGCCAGAACCCCAGCCACTCAAGGAGAAGAGCCCCCACAGGACACCTAAACACCAGGACCGGAAGAATGCCCAACAAGCACAATTGCATCCCTAGTAACCTGATAAGGTTCCCCAGGCACAGAAGAAAGCAATGAATCCACCTGCACAACACCTGTAGCCAGAGGGGAAGGGCCCCCTAACGCACCTAGCCACAGCCACCCCTAGAGACAACGAATCCACGTGCTCGATGGTCTTCCTGCTTAGAATGCCATTCAAGTTTCTCCCGCTTAGCGTCGGCATTCCGCTATTCTTTTGTATAAATTCCAAATGATTAATGTTAGTTAAACATGTGATTATGATAATCATGACTTTATATTTTGTTTACTTGATGGTAAAACAAGAATGTTATTTCCGGGTAATATGAGATGATGTGTTACAAGTTGTAGCAATATAGCTAGAAATTTGGCTCGTTGTTTGTTCCTGGTCATAGTACAACAAAGGGGAACAAAAAGAGAAGGGAAAACCCATATGTTTCCCCTTTGTTGTATTAACATTTTCCATGCTTTCGACACTTGTATTAACATTTTCCATGCTTTCGACACTTGTATTAACATTTTCCATGCTTAGAATGCCATTCAAGTTTCTCCCGCTTAGCGTCGACATCCGCTATTCTTTTGCATAAATTCCAAATGATTAATGTTAGTTAAACATGTGATTATGATAATCATGACTTTATATTTTGTTTACTTGGTGGTAAAACAAGAATGTTATTTCTGAGTAATATGAGATGACGTGTTACAAGTTGTAGCAATATAGCTAGAAATTTGGCTCGTTGTTTGTTCCTGGTCATAGCACAACAAAGGGGAAACAAAAAGAGAAGGGAAAACCCATATGTTTCCCCTTTGTTGTATTAACATTTTCCATGCTTTCGACACTTGTCGATTTTCGCTTGTTGTGCTTGCGCCCTTGTCTCTAAGCCTTTTATTTGTCTTTTTGTTGTAATTTGACTTTTCCTTAGTGTTTTTCATTCAGCCCAACCCATAGGAGCCCTCTAGAGGACCTCCCAAGACATCTCTAACTTTCACTTCTCAATTATGTTCAACCAGGACAAATCTCCCCTGAGAGATTTGACATTTGCAAGTGGAGATTTAGTTTTTGACCACCTTTCGATTGGTTGCTGAAGGTAGTTCACCTCCTCATCACCTAACTAAGCATCTCCCATCATGCATTTCAACCCAGGTCCAGTCCTTTGTGGGTTGCCCATGGGTCGCCCCTGGGGATTTGGACTGACTAAAGGGGTGACCCATGGGTAAACCTATCGTCGCTTCCAGTCGCAGAAAAACTCAAATTTTGAACGCGAAAAAGTTTCGTTTTAATCCGTTTTTCTTCCTCTTTGCATGAGTTTTTGACCTAAACATAGAGTTAACTATTCCAATCCTTCAAGCATGCATAATTAGTTCCTTTTAATCTATACTTGTCAACTCATGTACTCTTGAGGGCTCTATTTTTACTTCAGTGATAAGCTATCTTGGCTTGTTCACTCCCCAATTAGCCTAGTTCACTCCCTAATCAAATGAGTTAACTCTTCAATCTCTCCCACCTTTCATGACCCCTTTCAACCTATAAATACCTCCCTCCCTCAAGCACAAAGGCAGACAATTTCATTTGTGCATCCAATTTTTGCTCATACAGGACTTACGAGCCTTTTATTTCATTATTGTTTCGTCAAAGCTTTGCTAAAAACTTCTCATCACATTGTTACGTTACCCGTTTGCAAGCCACATGCCCTTTTAGCTCACATTTCAAGCCTTTTAAAGCTATTTTGCATCCCTTCCCTATTGTTGCCAAGAGGAGATCCTCGCTGCTACAATATGACGAAGAGGTTGCCGACACAAGGATTCCTGAGGGTAGTGGAGACTCACGCGTCTCACATTCCAGGTTCTTTAGTGTTTTTTTTCTTTGTGATAGTAATTAGCTAATCTTAAAATTGCTCTTGGGAATAGTAATTGGATGTTGCAATTTCCTTGATAGGATAAATATAATTCTTTTGTTAGATTAGTTTACTTCAAGTACTTTGCATAATTAGTTTAGTTTGTTTTAAAGCAATTTCATTTCTTAGAGTGATTAGATCCAAAATATCAAGAAAAAAAAAACATAGATTAGATTGCAGACATATTTCAAATTCTAGATTAAAAAAACAATTTCCTTTCATAAAAATCCACGAAAAGCATAAAAATATTGTCTTGCATACATATATAGGTTGGATACATTAAAAAACAGAAAACAACAAAAACACAAGCATCGCACGAAGATTGCAAACCCTTGATTACATCACGAGGTTAGCCAAAGTCAAAACAAGAGGAAAACTAAAGCAAACCCTTGATTTCATCATGAGGTCAACACTAGTCAACCAACGCAAAGCAAAGCAAGTTAAACCTTAGGTCATAAACCCTAAGTCAACTCTAGGTCAAAGCGATGTCAACTCCAACCAACTCTCTTGGTTTGGGCTCACGAATGTGCCCTGTGCTTAGAGGTGAGTGGGTGAGGGCGATCCTCGAAGAGATTGAGGAGATACACCCAAGGCCACAACACGATCAATTGACGATCTATGAACAACAACATAGGCTAAGGTTATTCCAAACATGAGTTGTCATAAAATGATTTGACGAAAGACTCCAACTTGACAGAGACATAAACAAAAACAATCGACCACCAACTCAATGTTGGAATCTTGAAAATCCAAATAGGAGAACAAATTTTAAATACGAGCAACCTTTTTGAATTCCTTTTTCCCATTCATGTACCTTCACTCGGGCTAGCCACAAATCGATGAAAGTTTTGATAATCGCAGTGTGCCCTAGTTCCTCATTTTCAACAATTGCTTTGTCTTTGAGGTGTATATTTCTAGTTCTTCCCTTTCTCGAAATATTTTGGTTATGCTTCTGCTAGTGCATCTTTCTCTATGTTTGTGCTTTGGAAGCAGAGAGCGGATTAGACTTCATCCTCGTTGTTCTGTCCAATAGTTTGCGTTCAAGAAGTTTTTGTTTTGCCATCGAGATCCTTCATTTGATTTGCAAAATAAATTCATATTTCTGCTCTATTCTAATATGCACGTCATTTCTTTTATTATACTCGTGTGCGTGTAGTTCTTTTAGCTTCACTAGTTTCATTTAAATGATTGTTTGCATTACTACTTAAATAAAAGATTAAATTGTATTTAACCGTGTATTACTTGTACTATTATGATGTTGTAATTGAAATGTGTTGATACAAATGTGGATTATATGATCTTAGTTGATTTTACTATGTGCTTCGGCTATTGCTATGTATTGGATAGATGTGAGTAATGTTTGACTTGAGTGTGCAGGCGTAAAATTCCAATGGTGGTTAATTGGAGATGAAATATATGGTTTGTTTGATTTTGTTTACTTGTCATACTCGTTTAGAGTAAATGATGTCCTGTGTGAAATTTGTAAAATCAATATCCAAATGGAATCCTTGATGTATGAGACCAATAGTGTGCTTTCATTCCTTGCATGCCTTCATTATTATTTGCACATGCTTATGGTCGCTAAATGTGAAAATCATTAAATTAGCATAGAGAAATAACTTCATGCAAATGGAAAATAAGAGCTACAACTCTCAAACCTTGTAATTCATCGTAGAAGGAAAGGCATTCTTGTGATTTTTTGTTGTAGGAAAGGGAAATAATTGTATGTTTTAATTGAAATGCAAATAATGAAATTGGGAATGTTTGTTTGGATTTATGGTGCAAAATGTAGTGCCTTTACATACTTGAATGGAAACAATAGAAGATACAAAAATAGAAACAAGAAATTGATTACTAAATAGAAATGTTGAAAGGATAAAGAACCTAGAATAGGATCTAGGAAGCTCAATTGCTAGGATGTCAATGTGCATGTGTCATCGTCCAATCCACATGTTGTCATCCAATCCACGCGTTGTTGTCCTAGAATGATGAAAACACAATTTTTTGACTTGGACTTGCTTTGTCTATACACAAGGAAACCAAGACATAAAATAGAAAGCCTAGGAAATGTACAAAAAAGTAGAGAATTAATCTAAACTAACCATCTTGAATGAAATATTGAAATGACAAGAAAAAGGGAAGAGAAGAGGCAAACCTCCATGTGAAATAGCCTTCAAGAAACCTCTAGCTAAGATAAAAAGAAAGGTTTGGGTTGCTTAGGAGTTTACCTTCAAGTCAAGCCCTTATTTTGGTGTTTTGACCTCCACGGGTAGTTAACAGAACAAGAATAACTCAAAGAGTGTGTGTGCTTAGCCTATGTGTGTGTCTAGGATTAAGAACAACAACAAGAAAGTAAATAGATATATAAGCATTAATCCCTAGTCTACAAGGAGAAACACCCTATGTGTGTGGTAGGAGGAAGGAGGTGATTGCTCCACAACGTGAAAAGAAAACAAAGAAAATATAGAATAATAAAGGAAAGGAAGAAAAACACAACAAATCAATCTTCATGATGACAATGAAGGATGCTCATGAGGCCAGGGAGGTGCAATAACATGTTGGAATGGTATGTGTTGTGGAGACAAGAAGAGTTCTAGAGGTTATCTTGGAGAGATCAAACATGCATGAGGAATGAGAGGGAACCTAATAGTCATTCAAAATGCAAAGGTGACTATTTGACTTCCAAAAACTTGGCATATAATAGTTATAAATGAATATTTGGAAGTTGAAAACTAGATGTGGTATGCCTATACAGTTAGAGGATGGTAGTGTGCCATGTGGACATCTCCACACCACACTAGAATCCATGTACAATGTGCTCAAAGACTTCACAAGATGGGATCAAAACATAAAACAAAGATAGGGAACACATGCTAGCACATGAAACGGGGTTAAACATACAAAAGCACAACACCACACTAGCACTAGGAGTGGTTAAAAGGATAAGGTTGGGCTAAAGTGATCCTAGAACATGCTATTAGAGGAAGCCGCCAAAGCAAACCCAAAACATAGTGTGATAGTTATAGGTTATGCAATTTTTGATAATACACAAACCAACCCAAATGATGACTCCACGAACCAACTTGATGCATCTATGCAAGAATGACTAAAATTATACCATTTCTTCAAAACATGATCAAATACAAACCCAGAGAGATCTTCTAAATTTACATTAATTGACAATTTTGACTTCTTGATGTCATGGGTTGAATCACTATTTCTTATAAAATGGTTGATATAATGTCCAATCAAAATGGATTTTTCCCAAAATTAGCTTTTACAAGCATTTGATTCCCAGAATATGGTCCTTTACCTTGCCTCTTTGTATCCATATTTGCATTGTTGATGAGTCTAGGAATTGTCACTGACATAAACATATTTTTTGTGATTCTCAAAATCAACATATAAATCTATCCCAAAATCCCCTAAGCCATTGTCATTTGCAATAGACAATGATATAAATTCTTGCATATCATCTTTTTCTATATTTTTTGATTGAAGAAACTTTAATCAATGATTCAATATTAGGCACAATATCAACTAACTTGGTCATGTTGCTAGAAGTTGTTTTATAATTACACTTGTATTTTGTGGTACCAAAATGCTATCATCAATATACTCTCAATGATCTCATTAATCAATTAGGTAGGATAAATCTTTAAATTAATTGTGTAAGGATGCAATCCTATTATTTCTAATGAAAATTGTTGAAAAGTAATACCTTTCTCAATAATAAAATTTTCCATTACTTTTTGACCTCATATGAAGATTCCTTGTGTTTTAGTTTTTCTAGTCAGAGTTTATTTTGATGTTGAAATTAATTGCAGAGTTCTTATTGGCCACAACCCTTGCTTTAATCACATAGCATGGGTCAAACTACTAATGAGAGTCGATATTAAATTTAAAAATTTGTAAAATTGCATGTGCCATAGTGAATGCTTTTCTCTTGAATGTGAACCCTCCACATAAAAAGGTAAGAAAAGAAGCTCATCTTTTGTTGACTAACAAAGTATAGTTGATTTGTATTGTCCATCTATTGTATATATTCTAATGAAAAACCCCTCTCTATCACATGTATTGAAAATTTGTGGGGCTCTACTCTTTATTCCTAAAATCTTAGCATTGCATATTACTCCATGAATTATTAGTCAGCCAATTGTATTTCTGATTCTAATTGAATGGAATCTCTACAAGTAATCTAGGTATAGGAGTATTTGTAATTGCATTACAAATTGGAGCCAAGAAGTAATCCACAAAATGATTGTAGTTCCTTCTATTATCATACATCTTTATCTTATGGGTCCACTCAGTTAGTGGAAGTAGTCTTTTCATCTATTTGTGTTCATCTGAATAGGGTTGAATCTGAAGCTTGTTGGCCACAAACAATCCACTAAGTGTCATAGATATTAAATAGCATAGGTAGGTTGTGAACCTAAAGGTCTTAGTGTTGGAACCTCCTTTAATCATTAAAAATTGTTTATGAATGGATTTTGCAATGTGCTCAACAAATCTTTATCCAACTAGTGGGTGACCATAATGGATATTGTATATCATTTCAAGATGGGTTCCATTCACTTGCTTATTACTGTCCAATTCAAGGCAAAATGCTAGCATAGAAATAATATCTTGAACGCAATGTTCAAAAATTTCAATTTTTAAGGAGGCTTTTGGTTGGGTATCTTACCATCATATTTTATTTTTTTGAGAATTTTCTTTGGAACTTTGACTAGCTATCTCATAATCACTAGCAATTGTTTCTAGATTAATGGGGACGGTTCTAAATTCTTTATGTCGAAACCCTAACCCAATGTTAAGTTTTTTTACGCTAATGGATAAGATTTTTTCTTGGCTATCTTTGATAACAATTGCTTTTCTATTTTCATCATAATTTTGGGCATAGGCAATGACAAATTCTAGGCAAGAGAAAGCCTCATGGAACATCATGTGTCCCAATCCAACCTTCCATGGTGCAATGACACTTTGGTTTTGATTAAGATAAGTAGCAACAGATGGTGCTAATCCCTTTACAAAAAGGCCCACAAGGCAGAGAAAAGGACACTAACAACCCAACAACAACACAAACAAACATAGAACAGTAGCCCAGCTGCACAACAAAACAAGGGATCTACACAACCCCAGATCATGAGGGTGTAAATGTAACTCCCTTAACCCTCGGTCGTGAAGCAACAATCGACTTGGGGAGTCTTTTCTTTCTTCTCTGAACAACAAACCAAGAAAGCTCTATGTCCAAATCCTCTAAGCGAGGCGAGGAGGGAACCCTCAATAGATGCCGCAATGAAGGGGAACTTATGCGCTGAGGCAATAGTCGACAACGAAGATGAAATAAGAATCGACGAAGAAGCATCCCGATCTGAAGACCTAGCGTGATTAATAGTTTGATCCGAGAACCTAGCATTATCAGCAACAACAACCACCCTATCCACCATAGGCTCCACAAGAGGAGCAACCGAGATGGGCAAAGGTTCCTAGACAAGAACGTTCTCCTAGGAAGAAACACCCACACATGAAGGGTCACCCTCTTGGGGGGAAACATCCAACGAAGAAGCGCAAACAATCAAATGTTCAGTGAGTGCATTCTTCCACCAAGTAGCCGCACCCTTGCGGCGAGAGTGAGGACAACCAGAGGCCAAATGACCTATAGAGAAACAACGCTTGCACCTAAAGGGGAGACCCTCGTAATCCAACAACTGCGTCCATGGCCTATCCCCAACCATCAAAACTACATCTCCATGGAGGGGCTTGGAGATGTCAATATCCACTAGTATGCGAGCAACCGTAGTATACCTTAAATTTGAGGTTGCGGAATCAACCTTCAAGAAGCGCCCTATAGCGTTGCTGATGCCCTCAAAACAAGAATCCTCCCAAAATTGAATAGGGAGATTTGGAAGTCGAACCCAAACTGGCCTGGTGTTAACCGATTCAATGAGAGGATTAAAGGTGCTATCCCATGGCTTGATGGACAGTGAATATTCGCCCCACAACCAAACCCAATCCAGCACTAAGTCTCTCTCTTCAAAGGAAGCAAAGGTCGCTATGAAGAACCCTCTTGCACTTGGAAAGAGTTTGATTTGTCCCGCCACGAGTGGTTTCTAGGAATCCATCTTCTAGCTATGCAGACTAGGGAGGGAGGGCCGTAAACCATTGAAGCGACAAATATCCCCATGCTTGAATTATAACTCCTCATTTTTAGAAATCCCGGGGCCACAAACCACCACTGGAGATGAGCGAGGACAGGGCATAGGCCGTGCCTTGGCTCCAGAGTTGAGAACAACATCAGAAAATGACCAGTGTGGGCAGCCAGGGCCGCTAGGCCAAGGACCACGAAGCCCCTGGGATGCACCACCATTGGGAACTGGCACAGAAACGTTCACGGGAGAAGCAGGAGCAGAACCCACCGCACCCCTAATGACAGAAGGTTGCTTAGACTCCCGCGCAACTCTAGCTCGTTCTGCAACTCCCGCACAGTGAGCAGGAACCGAGGAAACAGCCAGGACGCCAATGGGGAGGACGCCTGGCCCAATAGACCCCTCTCGCACAGAGCTTGCATCGATAGACTCGGACGCCCCGTTCAAACTCCTATTTTTCTTGCTTGAGCGCTCCATTTTTCCACAGATCTAAATTGTGCAATGACACTTTGTTGGTTAACAAACTTTTCACTAATTCCTTTATTCTCACATGTATATCTAAGCTCTAAGGTATACCTACGAATGATTACAAGATCATAAATATCATGGTATTCATGAGTAAAATCTGGGGCTATAAGTAGTTTGGTGTAATATATTTTGTTTATTGCTTTGCTTTTCACTATTGTGGTGGTAGAAACGCTTGTAAACCCTCAACATTAAACTCCAAGATTGAAGAATTTGAAATTTGAGGCTTATAGAAATAAAAAGTTCAGAGGAATGTAGGATTTATGTGTTTCACTTACCCTAAAAGATGATTACAATGAATTCGTTACTTTGCCATGACCCACAATTGATATTAGAGTTTTGGGTGTAGTTTATCACTTACAACTAGTTCCACTTAGTAGTTGAATTGCATGTGTGCAATACTACAACCTAATTTTTTTATTTTATAAGTTTGTTATTCTGAGACAAGTGCCAAGTATATGTACCGTAAAAAAATTGTACTTTTAGTTCAAACAAAATTGAATTTTGGCATGCAAAAAATGCAACTTCATTAAATTCACATTCGGTGCCATGAATAAAAAAATTAAATATTCTCAGGTTCTCAATCATTGATCCAAACCAATCTAATGGTTCTCGATTGATTCTGAAGGTTTGTGTTAGCAATATGTAGTTTTTGACATTTCCTTCTGGTATTGAACTACAACAATCCATCGTTGTTCTTCAAATGGTGGAAAGCTTTAGGGGTAGGATCCATCAAATCATTTTAATAGACAATTAGTAATTAATTACTTTATTAGTAATTACATTATTTTTAAACATTAGTAATTACTAAACAATGAATTTGTCTTAATCATATACAATTTTTTAAACCTCATCATATATATATATATATATATATACACACACACACACACATTATTAAATATAAATAAAATATAATATAAAATTAATATGTATTATACATTTGTTATTTGATTATATTTTAGAAATGAAATGATGCCCTTCAACTTCATTAAATTAAGTTAATTATTCCTATTGGCGCCAATAATAAAATATTGAATGGGATTGGGCAATTAGTAATTACTAAACAAGTCTCAATTTTTTTGGGTAAAAAATGATTTATTAAAATTAGGCATCAAATGCCAAGAGTAAAAAATACATAGAATGAAACAGCACAACCCAAAGCACCCTATAGATAGACAACTCAAAAAACACCCAAAAACTGCTAGAAACCAAACTAGAGAGGCCACCCTCAGTCTGACCTATCATCCCAGACTAGTTGATGCAACTTTTGAGACTTGTCCACAGACAACTAATCCCAACAATTAACATTCCAACCACCTTGCTACTCTGAAACCCACTTAGCAAGACAATGTACCACCCCATTCCATTCCTTGGGGATATGGACAAAGGAAACAGACTTAAAAGAGTTGCCCAATCGCAGAGTTTGCCTACCCACCACCGCTAATTGCCAGTGTATTCCTTCAAACTTTTGTTCATTCAACACATTAACTACTATCATAGAATCTACCTCAACGATGATCTTCCTCCAACCTAGAGCACAAGCCTTTTCCATAGCCACAAGAATAGCTTGAGCCTCCATAAGATTGTTCGTCGCCTGCCCCATATAGGTGGAGAAGAAGAAAGAAACTGTACCAGAACTATCTCTCCCAACACCCCCAATTCCTGTATGACTCAGATTGCCTCTGCAAGATTCATCTGTATTAATCTAGAAAACCTCAATAGGGGGATGCCTATTTGCCTTCCCTAGAAACCTTCACCTTTGGACTACGTTCCACCTTAACCACATAATGGCCAATAACATTTTCACCAAGGCCTAATGCACGAGCCACAAGAAGCTCCTCCCTCTCTAGTGACTCCTCCAAATCACACTTGGCCACTATCATCTCTCGAATCATACTCAAAATCCTTTGCCACAGTTGCTGGGCCCAAATTTGACAACCCTGGAAAATCCTTCTATTCCGCTCTAGCCAAAGCTGCTAGATGATACATGAAGGCCCAATATCCCACGCCACTTGAAGAAAAGAAGCCTTGGTAGGAGGTCTCCCTAAACTATTCCAAAAGTCCACTAAAGAGGTGGCATGAACACACCCCTTTTTCCACAATCCGCACAAGAAATGTTAGATTTCCTTGGCATAAGGGCACTGGAAGAAAAGATGGAGGATACATTCTTTTCTATTCTCACACAAGGCACACATAGAAGGTCCCTGAAAACCCTGCTTTTGCAAATTTTCCCAAGTAAGGCATCTATTCCTAGCAACCAACCAAAGAAAAAACTTACACTTTGGCCAAGCGTACTTACTCCAAACCTTCTTCCACTAGGGAATTTCCCTATCTCTACCACCTTGCTGATCAAGGACTTGGTACCCTCCAGCCACAAAATAAGACCCCTTAGGGTTAGGACCCCAAGATAAGATGTCCCTATCACTCAAAGAATTACAGATCTACTTAGCCATAATACAAGATTAAACTTGTCTATCTTCTGCTGAACCCCCCTAGGCCATTCTCGAGGGTTTCTCCAACAAGCTATCTCCACTTGACCGAACGAATGGGTTGAGTTAAAGTCCGCCACTCGAATCCACCCAACTTTGATAAAGCTATCAAAAAGTTCCTACAATTGCGGATGAGAAGAGATAATTGGGGGGGGACCCATTCTAAGAATCATGCCAAAATAGAGCTTTAGAGCCCTTGTTATAGATCCAAAATAATCCTTGCTTGATTAGCTTAGCCCTCTTCTTAAGAGTAACCCAAATCACCGAGCCTTTCCCTAAGAGGTGAGCTTTTGGAATATCCTCACTTGCAATCTCCCCCAAGTACTTAGTTTTAAGGATCCTAGCCCATGACTGCTTTGAATTAGTGCACCACCTCTAATAAAGTTTGGCTGCAAGAGCCTGACAATTTATATTAGATCAATGAAGCCCCAGATCCCCACTTTTCTTAGAGCTACAAACAACCTCCCAACTAACCAAACTCCATTTAGAGGCCTCCAGATTCATAGCCCATAGAAATTGCCATGAAAGAGCATCAAAGTCCTTGATGAAATTCGAGGGAGCTGCCATAAGAAGACACTTGTAGATAGGGAGAGCCTGAATCACTAATTTGAATAGCGTTACTCTCCCAACAACCGAGAGCCATCAGAAGGTCCAGTGACTAACTTTCATGCAGAGCTTATCAAGAATCGTCTGCCAATCCCCCTAGTGAGGGGTCCAACTGAAAGGGGGAAACCCAAATACGTGAGAGGGAGTGCTCCCACCTGAAATCTAAGAATTTTGGCAATCCAATGTTGAATAAGAAGAGTATTAAAGAAAATGATGGAACACTTATCCTCATTGATCTTCTGACTTGAAGCTAATAAGTAAATATCTAGAGCTCTTCGCAAATTCTTAACCTCGCTGACATTGGCCAACCCAAGCAAGGCTGTGTCATCCACAAACTGTAAATGAGAGAAAAAAGGCGAGGTGCTAGCCCAAGACCATCCATGTCTCACATGATATTTTAATAATTGACCCAAACCCTCAGCCATGAGAATGGACAAATACGGAGATAAAGGATCCCCCTGTTCGCAAACCTCAAGAGGATCTGAACAAGGGAGACAAGGCACCATTGATGATAACTGAAAAAGAAGAGGTAACACAACTCATAACCCACTCAACCCACTCTCGACCAAAGCCGAAAGCAAGAAGGACCCGTTGAAAAAACCTCCATTTGACCTGGATATAGGCTTTAAACATATCTAACTTGATGAACATAGCCTTACTCTTCGAGATTGCCATAGAATGTAGGCCTCCCCTACTATCACCACTCCAGCTAGAATCTGCCTGCTGACAACAAAGCCCCTTTGCTCCTCTGAAATTAGGATATTTAAACACTTCTTAAGACTCTTCACCATTAGTTTAGTTATGATCTTATAAACCACATTACATAAAGCAATGGGTCTAAAATGATCAAAAGAATGAACCTCCTCTTTCTTGGGGATAAGAGCGAGCGGAGTGGCATTCAAGGCTTGGAGCATCTGCTTATTATTTTGCAATTCTTGAACTAGCTCCAACACATCCTATTTAAAAATCCCCAAAAAGCTTGAAAAAATTCAATTGGAAAACCATCACGCCCAGGAGCCTTCCCCTTCATCTGAAAAACCACCTCTTCCATCTTGTTGAAAGAAATAGGCTTGATGAGCTCTTCATTCATCTCCATTGACACTAAAGGAGGGATACATTCAAGAACCAATTCCTCCTTAGCTAACACTTGCGAAGAAACCTCCAAGAGAAGAGAAGAAAAGAAAAGCATAGCCTCTCTACAAATATCTTGCGAAGAAGAAAGGAGGGTCCCATTAGATGACGTGATAGAGGTGATTATGTTCCTCTACCTTCTGTCTTTAACATAATTGTGAAAGAATGTTGTATTCCTATCTCCTTCTTGAAGCTAATCAATCCTAGCTTTTTGCTTCCAGTAAATTTCCTCCCTAAGCTCTGATTCCGAGAGCTCCTTAAGTAGTTCATACTCTTTTCTTAGATTCTCCGTCGTAGGACCAAACTCCCGAGTTTGTCGCATTACCACATCTAGACGAGACTGAATGGCTGCCTTAGATTGAAATAGATGTCCAAAGCATTCTCTTTTCCATCTCTTAAGTTGGTATTTCACAAATTGCAATCTCTTAACAAAAGAATACATGGCAGTACCAAAAGTAGGCTTACCCTCTTGCCACTAAACTGTCGTAAGATCCTCTAAAGATTCCTCACGCAACCACATTATTTGGAACCTGAAAGAGGGTTTATTTGAGGTTTCAGTCATAGAAACTCTTAGCTTTATGGGCCAGTGATCAGATCCTCACCAATCCAGAATCTCCGAGATGGAAATCCAACAATTACTCACCCAATAACTGGAAACGAGGAACCTGTCCAATCTCTCAGAGATTGAATCCCTGCCACACCTTCTATTCTTCCAAGTAAACTGCCCATTGTTGGGCCGAATATCCACTAAGTACAAAGAATCTATACTCTCCTGAAACAACACAAAAGCATAATCCAGCCTTTCCACCCCTCCTTGCTTCTCTACCAAACTCGTAATAGCATTAAAGTCCCTTGCTAGGATCCACAAAAAAAGATGAACCATAGAATGCACATATTTGATATGGGTCCACATTACAACCTTACCAGGAAGATCCGTATGGGCATACACATTCGTGAAGAGAATAGATTCCCCTGACTCTATACTGGACGCAACTATCGAAATCGAATGCCTATTGGTGATCCACCTGAGAGGGGTAAGCTTACAGGGATACCATAAGTAAGATAATGCTCCAACACTACCGTATGCTCCAACAGACTGGCATTGACCTCGCCACCAAAGCCTTGATGCAATGTTATGCATTCCTTCAACTGAGAGCTTAGACTCCTGTAAAAAATCCATTTTCGGTTTGTGAACCGGATCAGACCTTGAACAACCTTTTGTCTAGGGATGCTGTTCAAACCCCTTGCATTCCATGAGAGGATAATCATTTTTGGAAATGAGAGTCAATGGCCAAACTGATCTTGACTCCACCAGAGATTCACCTATTAACTTCATCTTTTCCTGATCTTTCTAGAGGCCTACTTTCGTAGGCTTCTCTGAAGCACCTTTTTTAAGAATCTTGTGCTGAATCCATAACACTTGAGGACCCGTCTTCAACCTTCCCTCCTTCAATACCTCTCCTGTAGGCTGAGAGGGAGAGGGACCATGAGCTAGAGCAAAAAGCACTGTCTCATTCGCTAATGGTTGAAAAGTACCTGTCTCTGTCAAAACCTATTCTGTATCCATTATATTAGTGGGGTTGTTCTCTTGAAATTGGCCCAGACTACCATCCTTAGTTAAATCAATTTGAACCTCTATTGCATCTTCAACACCTGGCTTATGAAAACCTATAAGTACATCCTGATTATCGAAAGTCTCCAACATATCAAATCTGTTATAGTGCCCATCCTTTTGATGTTCCTTGAATGAACTTTTCAACCCTCTCCACTTATTACATTGTCTAACTGGAATAAAACCATCCTTATCTCCATGCCCACTTGAAATAAGAGCTTTCCCTTTATCGGCCACAGGGGGAAAAGGAAGGGATCCAAGGAGGTAGATGGGGTTACTTTAGGGCACTTCCGCTGAAGGTGCCCATATTCATGACAAATGCGGCATCTAAAAGACAAGGCTTCATAATCTAGTTGTATCCAAAATAAAGAACATGACCTAATTTCCATAGAATCTGGAAGTGACTTATTCAAATCAATTTCAAAACACAAGCGGGCATAAGAAACAACCTTACAATCCAACATCTGTTAGGAGGGTCCCACTGGCTTATCGAGCAACAAAGCAATCACGTGCAAGATATCTTGCCTCTAGAATTCCATAGAAAGCCGTGGAAGGCACACCCAGACATGTATTCTCGATGGAAGCTTCTCCGCCAGATTAAACCCCACATGCCAGGGTTTCATGAATAAGCATATGTGATTATAAATGTATTACCCACCCTCAAAAGCAGTAACCCTATCTGCTAAAGGATTTGTTCTAGGGAGACAAATCACAGATGCTATAATCAATGTGCATGAGAATATCGACTCCATGATTAAAAGCAATAAAGAGAGCATGATCTTAAAATTGGATATTTCAAAGGTGTATGATATGGTCTCTTGGCAGTTTCTTGACAAAGTCCTATGCAAGTTTGGCTTTCAAGAGAAAAGTCTGAACATGATGAGGAACTATTACAACAACCCCACATTATCAGTCTCGATCAATGGTTCTTCACAAGGCCACTTCAAAGCTTCGAGGGGACTAAGACAAGGTGACTCCCTCTCGCCTTAATTATTCATCATAATCGCTGAGGTTTTGGGAAGGACTATGACGAACTATATCCAAAAAGGAAAATTGAATGGGTTCAGCTCAGCCTCCACCCTTCACCCTTCACCCTTCCTCTCATCAACAATTTGTTGATGACACTATTTTCCTAGGGAAAGCTATGGTTAAGGAAGCTACTGAATGGAAAACCATCCTAAACAACTTTGCTCTAGTTTCTGGCAAACATATCAATCTGGAAAAAAGTGGCATCTTTTTCTTCAACACCCTTCCGAAATTACAGAATCTTATTGGCAATGTCCTTAATTGCAAACTAAGACAAATGCTAGAGACCTTTCTGGGAATGCCCCTGGCTCATGGTTAGCTTGCCAAGTCCTCTTGGAACACTCTGATTGAAAAGATGTAGAAAAAACTTGCAGCTTGGAAAGGTGTTCTTATCAATCATGCGAGAAAACTTCAACTTCTCAAAGCCTCTCTTCAAAGTACTCCGGTGTATATGCTATCTCTGCTCAAATTGCCTAAGAATATCATAGATAAGATTGAACAAATCCAAAGATGCTTCCTTTGGAGTGGCATAGAGGAGAAAAAAATACTGTCCCTGGTGGCTTGGGATGTTATTTGCACCCCTAAAAGTAAAGGAGTGCTTGGAGTCAGGAGAATCTCCACTTTGAATAAAGCCCTGCTGGCCAAAGTGGGATGGAGGCTCATGTCTACTAGTAGTGAATGGACGAACATAATGAGGGCTAAATATCTGAATGGCAATGAAGGATTCTCTATAATGCATAACCAATAGTTGCCCTCAGGGTCCCTCATTTGGAATAACGTTGTTAAATCCAGAGCTACTCTCTCCCTAGGTCTCCAATGGCAAGTTGGTAAGGGAGTAAAGTCAGATTCTGGGAAGACTCCTGGGTTTCTTTTCTGCCTTTGGATTTTCACCCCATCTACCAGCTATTAAAGATGTACTACAAGATAGAATTGGTAGGTATGTCAACAATTATTGGAAAATGGAAGGAGGTCAGATGGTTTGGAAAGTCTCTCAGTCTGGGTTCGACTATCCTTTAATTACTGTGGTTGCTAGCTTGCTCAAACAAATCCAAAATTAGAGATTCCACAGAAAATTCATGGAGGACAAAATTGTTTGGAAAGAAGACCATTCTAGAAATTACACGGTCAAATCTGGTTATAACAGTCTGGATAATTGCTACAAGGACTGTTTCAATTGGAGACACATTTGGGAGAATAAGTCTATTCCTAAGATTGAATTCTTCTTGTGGACGGAGAACCATTATAAAATCCTAACCGTTGACAATCTTGAAAAGCGAGGTTTTCAATTGGCTAACAGATGTTTGCTATGTGAGAACGCTGAGTAGAATATAGACCACTTGTTGTTCCACTGCAACTATGCATGGAAAACTAGGTAGAAAATCATGAGCAATTTCTTCCTTCCTTGGGTTTGGCAAGGTAAGGCAAAGGAAATTACGAATAGCTGGGCCTATTCATTCAAACACCCCCTCATATCCGAACTGTGGTGGCAGGGATTATTGTATGTCAGTTGGGGCTCTGGAGGGAAAGAAATAATAAGGTGTTCAGGGAGGAAAAGAAAAAGTGGAAGGCGTTAGTTGAGATAATCAAATTAAGAATCATTGAAAATATTAAAGTGATCAACCTCAAAACTTAAAATCTCAACCCCACTGATTTGGAATTCGGGATTGCTAAGAACTGGTGGCTTCTAGACAAACTAAGAAAAGCTGATCAAGACAAGAGGACTATTAGAAGCAACACTCGATGGTCCCCCCTGATGTTGGATGGATTAAACTTAACTTTGACGGGGTCTTTAAGGGTAATCTAGGTCAGGTGGGCGGGGGTGGTCTCTTAAGGGACAATAAAGACTAAGTAGTGGGAGCCTATGTTGAGAACCTTGGTTTTCACACTTGTAACTTTGCAGAAGCCAGTGCTACTTACCAAGGCATTAAAATGGCTATCAATAAAGGTATTAGGAACCTTGTCATTGAAGGAGACTCAAAGAACATCCTTAATATGCTTGAATTTAAGGCTAAGCCTAGCTGGTCCTTCAAAGACCTTATTGATATTAGTAGAAACCTTTTATCAACTATGGAAAAAGTTGCTATTTGTCACATTTATTGGGAGGACAATGGGCTGGCGGACGCCCTTGCCAACCTAGGCACCAATGTTGATAACTATAATAAAAAATTAAGGAACTAAACCTACATTTGGCAATGAACACCTCTGTCAATGAGAGGACTTCCCACACAGGGAGGGAATTTGTAGGAGTGATATTAATTATGCTAAGATATGCTTCAAACTTCACATTAACCTTTCATGTTGTGAATGGTTACCTTTCCTCATTACAATTGCTAGTTACCTTGCTGTGTATGAGATTGTTGTTTTAGAGTATTCCACCATGGGAGGGGATCTGTTACAGAATGAGCCGAGTAACTATGAAATCTTCAAGAATGTTATAGAGCTCTAGGGGGTTCTAGAGAGGGACTCTTCACTCCATATATTATGACCATGAATGGGTTTCGACACTCTTCTTTCTCAAGAATTTGTAGTATCGTGGATAGCTGGTGTCGTCTACGTCAGGGGTATTTCCTGTAGGGTGACAGAAGAACTTATTGCTGAAGTCACTGGTTTGAAGATGGAAGGTATTTGCCTTCCCAAAAAGTGAAAGGCAACTACTAGGAGGATATGCAAGGATTTCTCCAAGAGGGAGAAAAAGTTAATAGACTTCAGAATGGCTATTGTCAGGACGATCTTTTGGGGGTGTGAAAACGAGTAGAAAAGGTGTTAATGAGGTGTGTTACTCTCAAGGGTTGCTTTAAATGCTTTCATGCTTATCTGTTTCCATTACTCAACTATTTCTGCCTTAATGCTTCAATTAATTTTCCTTATTGGCTGTTCACCTCATTGGAGGATTCTGTTCAAAAGGCCCTAGTTGGAGAAAAAACCGTTTCATTCCATCAAGGGATGATATATGCAATTTACATATTGGAACTGGCCCTCACCCCGGCCTTGGCCTTTAAACCAAGAATTTATAAGCCCTCCCTTGTCAAGCATACTCCTGCTGACCTTCCCTCCAGTAAGAACCCTAAAAATCCTAAACCCTTGTCCTTGGCTAAGACTACCCTGCTAAGAACACTAATGAGACTCCCACCCAGGCCCCTGTTAGCAAGAAACATCATAAGGTTACCTTTAAGAACCCCCTCGAGGATACAATGGAATAGGGTGAGTTGACCCCCTAGTTCTAATGTTCCCACCAAAGGTAAACGAAAGATCCAGTTGGATTCCCCTATTCAGGGCTTCAAAGATAAAGGTAAACGAAAGGTCTCGGAGGATTCCCTAGCCCAAGCAGATTTGCCCCACACTGATAGTATGGCCAGAGACAAAGGCAAGAGGAAAATCTTGGAGATCCCTGCTTAGAAGAGTTCCAATCCCCGGGTTCACACCACCACCCCCATTATCATTCAGACTACTCCTACCCCCATCAACCTTCCTACTAGGGATAAAACCCTCAGCATGGAGAACCTTAATTGCAAGTCTTGCCAAAAACTTGTTGAAAAGGTGGCTACCCTGTACTAAGCCTTAGACCTGCAAAACCAAGTCTTGAAGTGACAGGTTGCCCAGATGCACCATGTCAAGAGGAAGATTCAGCTTCTTGAGGTTTTTACCTACCTGGAAACCTCGGAGTGGCCTAAAGAGAAGGATGATGAGTTGTGGCAGGAGGTTGTAATCTTGCCAAAATGTTTGAAAAGTGGGAGAATGTGGAAGAGGAAATGAAAAGGATTAAGAAAAACTAGGAGAACATTGTGAAGAACATGGAGGAAATTGTAGACTTCAGTAAGGAAACAATCAAAACTTGGCCACCACTTTGTATGTGTTGTAGGCTGAAATGGAGAAGAGGAAGGCAACTAGAGTGAGTAATTCTAGAACTACTCCTATGGGCACCATCTTACAACAACCATCTACTACGGGGAGCCAAGAGCAGGAACAACAAAGGTAAGGAGGTTTGTAAGGACACCTTGGATGGATAGGTCGGCAAGAAGCAAGAGCCCCCCAAGAAAAAAAATAGGCATATATTCACCACAAAAATTAATGCCTTAGGCGAGGATTCACCAGGATTTTATATCTTTTTAAGGAGGTTTTCTTAAAGTTATCACTATTCATTATTTCCATCATGTGATTTACCTTGTTATTTCAACAAAGGATTTCTTCTAGAATGGACAAAATATGGCCAACTCACCTTGATTTTGATCAAGTGGTTTCTACCTTATGGAAGAGTCAAAATGATTACTACGGGACAAAAATGTGTCTTCGATAAAAAGTTGAAATCTCTCAAACTCAAACTCAAGGAATGGAATCATTCAGACTTCAAAAACCTATTCCAAAAGAAGGCTAATCTAGAGAATATGATAGTTGAGATTCAATATCTCCTTCTAGAGAATGACGATTTGGAGGCACTCATGGATGAAAAGAAAGTATCTTCCCAACTTGATGATGTTTACAGATGTGAGAAGATTTTTTGGAACCAAAAATCTAGAATAAAATGGCTCTGAGAGGGAGATAGGAATGTTGAGTTTTTTCATCTAGTTTTCAAAGTAATGAGAAAAGGAAACCACATTTCCAAGATCAAAATGGAAGGTGGTAGCATCACTGAGGATCCTCGGATTCTCAAGGCCTTTTTAGTCTCCCTCTAGGAGAAAATGCTTTCTAAAGATAATGAGGATAGAGTTGACAAGAAATTCCTCTTCCTTGGCTAGATCCCTTCTTTAATCAGTTAATCAAAGAATGAGATGCTTATGCATGTTATCTCCAAAGAAGTTTGGGTTTTTCTCTTTGAAATGGCTAGGGATAGGGTTCCTAGACCAAATGGTTTTTCAATGCTCTTTTTCCAAAGATTCCAGAATCTCTTGGGGGATGAGCTATAGGAAATTATTAAAAAGTCTAGGGATTCTAGATCTATCTTGAAAGCTATTAGCTCTAAATTTATTTCCCCATTCCTAAGAATAAATAAGCTCTAAAGATTGAGGATTCAATCCTATTTCCTTGTGAAATACGATCTATAAAATCATCTCTAAAGTGATTTATAATAGATTAAAAATTCTCCTACCTCCCATTATATTGAAGGAGAAAGGGGGATTTGTTAAAGGGAAACAAATCACAGATGGGATTGTTATTTTTCATGAGTTGATTCATTATTTACAAGCCAATAAGAGAAAAGGTATGCCCCTCAAATTAGATATTTCTAAAGCACATGAGAGTTAATGATCCGTGTGTAATTTCATCCATTATGTACTTCTATGCAAGAGATTAATTTTAGTGCATCTCATACAACAATATGCCCCATGTACACTTCATGTCAGGATACATTACACATAAAGATCCTTTTGGTAGAATGGATTCATGTACATCTGCATAAGCATCGATTTAGATAGCTCCACACACTTCTAATAAAAATGTCCATGCACACACTTCTTAGTCATAATGCTCAACTTCAGGGGTCTGCATTCAAAGCTTTGACAACATCATAGACAAACCCTACAATACTATTGGATGGAATGTGCACAAACTACACATAGGTGCACATGCATCTACTTTAGCATGCCTATGATAGAGTTAATGATCCATGCATAATTTCATCCATTATACACTTCTATGCAAGAAATCAATTTTAGCATGTGATCTCACCCAACAATATTCCCCACTCACACTTCAAATTAGGATACAAAATATTAGAGTATGTTCCCACCTTCAAGGCTAGGGGGTGTCATTAAGAAGGTAGAACGGGGGCTCATCCATAGGCTGGGGATAGTTAAAGGCCAATTGACGAGAGTGGATAATCTCTCTTGCAATTTGAGCTCAACTAGGCTTGGGAGGGTATTTACAGAGGTATTCCTTAAAAGGATTTGATCACAATGAAAGTTGAACAAGATGTAACATTGCAGTAGTATCCAATGTATGTTGGACCCCAAAAGTTGTCACTAGGTCACAAACTAACTTACTACACATAAAACGTCTAATTAAGCTAATTACTACACCTTGCAAATGCACCCAAAGATTATAACGATGTGATATCCCACATGATGAATCCACTTAACTTCACATACACAATTTACAAGGTACAAGCATATATGACATGATTCACAAATGATTTTTCAATTGTTTGAGGTTGCTTAATATGTTCCCTAAGTTATAATATTGAATCATGAAATGCACGTGAAACCCTAATCTACTCTTACAACTAAAAGGATAGAGGTTTGATTTAATGAAGAGTGTTTGATCCTTCACCAATATGGACCAGTTCCTACTCCATTGGGCAATGAAGTCATAGAATGCAAGGAGGAGGGAGATATGTTTGACAACCATCAACGAAATCAGATATGTATTTACATACAAATCAAAAATATATTTCATATAATGGACATGCTTAATAATCTTGCGTAGAACTGTAATAACCCATATGCAACAAATGAAAGACCAATATAAAAGATTTATAGTGCATTAGATGTTGTCACACATACATCTAGCCTTAGTTCACACAAGCAAATATGGCGAAGAAAATACATAGTTGCAACTATACATTCTCTTGAATCATTAGAAACTATCATGGAGACATATCATTACATCAAGATGTGCCTTGAAGATGCTTCGTACGAATTGTAAAATAGATTCCATCTGCTTACAAACTAGATGGGCTTTATTTGATTCCCTAGAACCACCACGAGGCAATTGCAGACTAGAAATTGGCTTGGCGATCAACTGTTAGAATGAGATGAGAACTTGTATTTATAACTTTCACTTTTGTTCCCTAATCTCCATGTGAGAATTTGACATTCATCAGGAGGTTTAAACTCAACCACCACAATGAATGCAGATAGAGAGAAATCCTATGAGATCTGCCTTGTGTCACATGCAAATGAAGTTGAAGAAGAAAGAAATGAGATTCTCGCTCAAAATGGGTAGTTGTAGAGGTCAAATCGACCATTAATGGAGATCCATTAATTTTTTGGCACGTTCCCAAGTTTTTAGAGATGTTGCAAGAAAATGAGGGGGTATAGGATATGGGAAAAAGATGTGGGTGGAGAAAATCTTGTAGGATGGTGGAGTTCCACAGAGAAATGATGTAGAATTGGATGTGATCATACGATAAGATGAGTGACATCTAATAGGCTGTCGGGTTCCTGCAAAGTGGAGAAAGGGAGCATATTAGGCATGTGGAAGAAATGCAAGAGAATGTTGCAAGACCATATATGAAGTATGCGAGGCACATCTTGCAGCATATTGGGTTTCCGCAAAGTGAAAAAAGAGTAAAATGGAAGTGTAGAAAGAAGTGAAAAGGAATGCGAAGATTTGGTGCGGAAGTGGATATGCACTACGAGGAAAAGATATTTTGTAAGAGGTTAGAGATATGCAAAAATAAGTTTTGTGGGTTGGGAGGGGGA
This sequence comes from Cunninghamia lanceolata, assembly GCA_027924645.1. Taxonomy (NCBI): domain Eukaryota; kingdom Viridiplantae; phylum Streptophyta; class Pinopsida; order Cupressales; family Cupressaceae; genus Cunninghamia; species Cunninghamia lanceolata. The sequence goes on along the minus strand of BSBN01001268.1, from coordinate 1,233,014 downwards.
AGTAGGATATGCCACGTGACAATGAGTTATTGGTTGAAAAAGTGGAAGGAAAGGAATGAAGGCATGGAACCTTGGTAGAGCAGGAGGTCAAGAGGGACACATGAAAGCATATTCTACATCACAATTTTAGATGTAGGGCCCACTAAAGAAACTATGATGTGAAGGGCTTGCGTGATCTAATAGGAATGCACCATGTGGCGGAATGTAATTCGGCAAAATAAATGAAAGAAAAAGGAGTTTTGTAGGGAAAGAAGCGGTTGTAGGATGCAGAAGAAAAGAGGGGAACCAAATCATGCAACATCTGGGTTAAACTTCGCATTCGGAAGGAGGTCAAAAGTTTGCAAAAATAAGTTTTGGGGAAAGAGGGAACTGCAGGATGGGGTCAAGATCTTGCAAAAGATGAAGGTGGAGGAAAATATAAAGTGAGTGAGGGAAAATGAGTTAATGGGAATGGAAGCGGATGCAGGATATAAGTCTGGAAACCCATCGAGATTTCGTAAATGATGAATAAATGAAGGGAAGTCGATTTTGTGGGGTTTGATGTGGAAGGGAAGCGGATGTAGGATATAAGTCTGGAAACCCATCGAGATTTCGTAAATGATGAATAAACGAAGGGAAGTCGATTTTGTGGGGTTTAGATGTGGAAGTGGATGTGAAAAATAAAGGGGAACCATATATGCAACATTCTGTTGAAACTCTGCATCTCGCAGCAAGGGAAAAACCTGTAAAATACATAAAACACTACAAAATGGCCTAGACTTAGAATTGTTAGATTTTTTGGACATTGTAACACATGCTAAAGATATGGAGAAGCAAAGGACCACTCCAAGGCAAAAAAAATGACAAAGGTATAACCCATTGAAGATCTTTTAGATCAATTATTAGTGATGGGTTAACAAGTCCAAGAAAACAAAAGGGGGCACAAGACTTAGTATTTGGGAAATTTTTGAATTGGGTCCCAACATTGGCTCTAGTTGGGGATGTGCATCTTTTATAGGCATAGTGATGATCCAACTATCTTTGGGAGTAGACCAAAAAGAAAAACACAATGAGGAGAGATAGGGGAAAGAAACACAAGGACAAACATATGTAGAAGCAAGAACCTACAACCAAAGGCATGAATCACAAAGAGACTTAAGGATGGTTGTAGTCAAAACTTACTTGAACTTGCAAGTCAGATCTGCAAAGAAGATCCATGGAGCAAGTCCATAGACAAATTGTTGCACACTTCTTGCCTCTATCAAAGATAAGTTGAATGAAAGAGTTGATCTCCCTCAAATTGAAACCACATTCACCACCCGACTACAACAAATGATGTCTGCTTTATGCAGACACCATTCTGCGACCAATGCCCATGAAGTGAAGACTAGCTCCACCATTGATATCACTACTACAGGGAAACCACAAATAATAGGTGCATGACCCACTCCATACCATATCATGCATGCTCTCAGTAGCAGGGGTGAAACATTGAAAACTAGGTCAGCATCAATACCCATGGATGAAGGCAAACATCCCTCATCAAATGCAACATTGTTATACTTGGTGATCTCTTCATGTGAACTAAGGGAAAAGGAGAACACTTCCAATTCACATGGAAAAGAGAAATATACTTGGCTGCAATCCTGATTTGCACAAAGAAGGGATTCTTCCTATAAGTCAAATTGAAAGGCCTCAAGCTTAGGCATACCTTCAAATTAAGTTGTAACATGTTGATCTTCATATTCACCAGAGTATTGTAGCTAAACATTACTTTCACTTGTATGGTGGATCCATACAAAGGATTCTATTTCAAAAACAACACTATCATCCACTATATTTGGAACATGACCTTAAAAAAGGAAAGCCTCATAGTCCATGGTGCTCTCAACAAACGCTTGAATGATAGATGGCTTGCATACATTACTTTCACAAGTACTGATACAATCTTCAATATCTAAATCATAGGCATGATCCAAATTGCAATTCAAACCATCAACATAATTGTTAACACTATGAGACACCTTTGGTGAAGAACCAAGTTCTTCAAATCGTCTCTTTGTTTCATGCTCCATTTGGCAACTTGTGTCACACACTATTGAAATTTGACTGATGACACATTTCTTCTTCCTCAATCATTCCAATAATAGAATCTCTTTATGATGCACTTGAAGAACACTTAGCATGAGGAAGAAAACAAAACTTACACCAAAGAAATAGGTTCTCATATGCATCCACATGATCTCCACCTTCACAATCATCAAGGACAAATTTTTCAAACTAGAAATCCATGTCTGCACTAGCATTTGTCTTAGATCAATTATCGTGAAATGAAGACACATACATGTCATCCTCATGCAAGAAAACATGTGTTTCTTCATCATCATTAGTAGAAATGAAAGAGGGAAACATATCAAACAAGAAACTAGTTTCTTGCTCATCCTGGATATCACATGCATGTGTACATCCAACATAATCAGCTTTATGAACTGATCCATTCATGTGCTCATTTATGCACACATCTTTTTCATTGTTCACTTGGCCATATACCTCAACTTCAAATTGAAGGTCATCATACATCTCATCATTATCATCTCCAACTTATGATCTATTCAATTTAAGGTAGGTGCATACACTATCTTCATCATCTGCATTGCTGTCATATGATGCAACACCACCAATTTCTACCTTCTTAACTGCATAGTCATAATGATCCACTACTATAGTCACCTGAGATATTGCATCCACCCAGTTGTTGCTCATAGAAACTTGTTCATTATTGACAAAACTTGCATTTGAGGACAAAAAAATGTAATGTAATTATTCCTCATCTTTTCAACATAGTCTAAGCATCGGTAAGCCTGTTGTAGGCTTATTAACTTCAAATCCTTCTGCACCAAACTCAAACCAGCCTCATAGGCCTCAAAGAACATATCAATTTAGGTAGGTGTGATAGGTCTGGAAACACATCAGATCTGGGAAAGGGTAACAACAAATCTATTACTGAAGTCCATACTAGACTGTCCCTTTTTCCTTTTGATATTTTCTAATTCCAGGACAAGAATAATATGGTCTATATTTCTTGCAAATTCTTCATCAAATGTAACTGGAAGGTCTTTTCAAGAAACAAATGATTGTTCTAGAAAAGTTTTAACCCACCTCCATGCCTTTCCACATAGAGAACTAACAAAATATCTCATCCACATGTCTTCATCATCAAACTAATTGTTTTCATTTAGAAAACTCATCAACATGTGTGTCCCCTTCCCAAATATCATACCCATCAAATCTAGGCATCTGGTTGAAAATCATGGCTTTCATGCTTTGCATTTCATATTCAATCCATGAGAGGTCTAATTATTTGTACATAAGTGTTTTCTAGGGGAATGATAGGAGAATGAACAACTGGATTTTGATGGCATCTAGACAAGCACGAGACTGCAACCTAGACTCAAGCAACTTAATTTGATTTTCAATTTCCTTCGCCTACCCAACAAGTTCATTTTTTTTGTATGGATACCTGCAAGTTAGTGCATGAGTTCACATAGGATGTATGACTACTAGAAGAGCATGAAGAAGCATCACTAGAATAGTCATAGCCATCAACTTCAATGTAATTTCTAGGGTCCAAAACATAAGACGATGCATATGAAGGAGTATCCCTAGAGTAATCATATCCATACTTGGAAGCCATGACTAGAACATATTACCATTCAGGGAAGAAAATTGAGGTATTACAAATTATGTTTCTTTATCGTGGAAGAAATTGTATCTTAAAAGATTGGAAGAAAGAACCAAGTGTACCTTTTTTTACCAACTGTTGCAAATTTGAAATGTGCTCTTGAAGCATCAACAACAAATAGATTGCAACATCAAAAAACTTCTTTTCTTGATAGTAAAGTCTCCACCTCTTTCACAAGAGGAACACCTTGAAGCACATCTGATCTCCAAGGTATCAAATTGATTTTGGGTTCAACTCATTAGCAGAGTCTTCAATTCAATTTCAACCCACAAATATCTTCTTGAGTTGGCAGCCTCTCAACTTACACCAAGAAGAAGATTCATCTGTGGAAACAATGTCATTTTGTTGGGTCATGAAACCGCAGATCCAAAATCCTAGATTATATTTCCACCTTTAAGGCTAGGGGGTGTCATTAAGAAGGTAGAACAATGACTCATCCATAGATTGAGGATGGTTAAAGACCAATTTACGAGAGTTCATAATCTCTTTTGCACTTTGAGCTTAACTAAGCTCGAGAGGATATTCCCATAGGTATTCCTTAATAGGATTTGATCACAACAAAATTTGAACAAGATGAAATGTTGTACTAGTATCCAATGTATGTTGGACCCCAAAAGTTGTCACTAGGTCACAAACTAACTTACCGCACATAAAACCTCTAATTAGGTTGATTGCTACACCTTGCAGATGCAACCACATATGATAATAACATGATATCCGACAAGATGAATCTACTTAACTTCACATACACCATTTACGAGGTGCAAGCATACATGACATGATTCAAAAATGATTTTTCAATTTTTTGAGGTTGCTTGATATGTTCCTTGAGTTATAATACTATATCATGAAATGCATGTGAAACCCTAATCTACTCCAACTAACATGATAGAGGTTTTATTTAATGAAGAGTGTTTGATACTTCACCAATATGGATTGGTGCCTACCCCATTGGGAAACATAGTCATAGAATGTAGGGAAGAGGGAGATACATTTGGCAACCATCAATGGAATCAGATATGCATTTACATACAAATAAAAAATACATTTCATACAATGGACATACTTAATAATCTTGAGCAGAACTGCAACAACCCATACACAACAAAGGAAAGACCAATATAAAAGCTTTATATTGCATTAGATTTTGTTACACATACATTTGGCCTCGGTTATAATCACATTGACAAATATGGTGAGAGAAAATACATAGCCATGACTATACATTCTCTTGAATCATTACAAACTGCTATGAAGACATACCATTACATGAAGATGTGTGTTGAAGATCCTTTCTACGAATTGTAAAATGGATTCCATCCCCTTATAAACTATATAGGATTTGTTTGATGTCCTAGAACCACGATGAGGTACTTGCAGACCAGAAATTGGCTTGACGACCAATCATTTGAATGAGATGAGAACTTGTATTCATAGATTTCACTTTCCTGCCCTAATTTGCGCATGGGAATCTGAGATGCATCGAGAGGTTCAAACTCAACCACCATAATGAATGCAGACATAGAGAAACCTTGTGAGATCCACCTTGTGTCCCTTGCAAATGAACTGGAAGAAGCAAAAAGTGAGATTCCCACTCAAAATGGGTAGTTGTAAAGGTCAAATTGTCCATTAATGGAAATCCATGAAGTTGTTGGCGTGTTCTGAAGTTTTTTGGAGAAGTTGCAGGAAAATGAGGGTGTACATGATATGGGAAAAGGATGCAGGTGGAGAAGGTCCTGCAGGATTGTGGAGTTTCACGGAGAAATGATGCAAAACTAGAAACGAGAAGTGGATGTGATCATATAAGAAGACAAGTGACATCTAGTAGGATGTTCGGTTCTCGCAAAGTGGAGAAAGGGAGTGAATTAGGCATGTGGAATAAATGTGGGAGAATGTTGCAAGACAAGATATGAAGTATGCGAGGCACTTTTGTCAACATATCAGGTTTCCACAAAGTAAAAACTGAGTGAAATGGAAGTGTAGAAAGAAGTGAAAAGGAATGTAGAGATTCAATGTCGAAGTGGATATTCACTGCGAGGAAAATATATCCTGCAAGACGTTGGAGATCTCTGAAAATAAGTTTTGTGGGTTGGGAGTGGGAAGCAAGATGTGCCACATGGCAATAGATGATTGGTTGAAAAAGTGGAAGGAAAGGAATGAAGGCAAGGAACCGTGGCAGAGTAGGAGGTCAAGAGGGACACATGGCAACATATCACATATCAAATTTTGATGTAGGGCCCATGAAAGAAATTACGATGTGAAGGGCTTACATGATGCAATAGGAATGCACCACATGGAAGAAAGCAGTTGGTAGAAAGAAATGAAAAAAAGGAGTTTTGCGGGGAAAGAAGGGACTGTAGGATGCTGAAAAAAGAGGGGAACTAGATCATGCAACACCCAAGTGAAACTCCGCATTTGGTAGTAGGTCAGAAGTTTGCAAAAATAAGTTTTAGGGAAAGAGGGAATTGCAGGAAGGGTTAGGATCCCATAAAAGATGAAGGTGGAGGAAAATGCAAAGGGAATGAGGGAAAATGAGTTTGTGGGAATTGAAGAAGAAGTGGGATATAAGTCTGCAAACCCATTAGGACTCTGCAAAAGATGAGTAAGTGAAGGGAAGTAGATTTTCAAGGAAAAACATGGAAGAAGATGCAAAAACAACAAAGGGGAAGAAGATATGAAGCATTTGGTTGAAACTCTGTATCTGGCAACAAGGGAAAAACTCACAAAACACAGGAAGCACCTCTAAATGACACAAACTTAGAATTTTTGGATTTTTTGGACATCGTAATGCATGATAAAGACATGGGAGAAGCAAAGGATTACTCCAAGGCAAAACAATGACAAAGGTATAACCCATCGAAGATCTCTCAGATCAGTTATTAGTGATGGGTAAACAAGTCCAAGGTAGCAAAAGGGGGCACAAGACTTAGGATTTCAGAAGTTTTTGAATTGGGTCCCAAAAAGCTCCATGCAATTCTATGCATGATAGACATGCCCACACTTCTTAATCATGCCACATGACTTTAGGGGTTTGCATTCAGAGATTTGATAACATCATAGAAAAATCCTATAGTACTATTGATGGAATATGCACAACCGACACATAGGTGCACTTGCATGCATTGTAGCATGCCAATTTGATACCACACTTTAGAAATGTGGTGAGATGTATGGCCAAATAATTTGTAACCATCCAAATTGCACCATATAGGTCTAATATCTATCACATTCTCATCCACATGTAATGTGCACCATATGTGCATGGCATATGTCAACCTTCTATTTGTAGGCCTAGTTGATAGCCACTATATAAGTACAACCTCTGTAGATAGTTTTAGGTAGAGGGTTTCTAACTCAAGATATAGAATATGGTTTGTTATAGGTTTGCATATGCAACCTTACAAAACCACCATTACTATGGGTTGTACCTCTCTAGGGTACCTTTGCAAATCAGCTGTACACATGATTTCACTACTTAATTATGGAACTGTACTTCCTACTATAGCCTCTATATAATATTATACAGACATATAACATTAATAAATACAAGAAAATATTCTTCATGCAATTGTCATGTTCTCACTTTGGTTTAGCCATGTCATTATATAACAATGCTTCCACAACTCAAGCTTTCCTCTTGGAGTAAACCTATTTCCACTTATATAGCCATAACTTTACCAACATGTGAAGTTGTCCTCCAATCTCAAACATAAATTAGATCATTTAACTAGGATATTTGAGATTAGGTTTTGGAAAAGTTTGGTTTAGCTCTAACTGGAGAGCTTAGGTCAAAAGTTGCTATTTGTCAACTAGTTTCTCTATCCTAGTTAATGGCTCTACAAAAGACTTCTTCCTTGCTTCTCATGGATTAAGGAAAGGTGACCTACTCTCTCCCAGTCTTTTCATTATTATGGTGGAATCCTTGGGTAGGTATATTATCTCTCTCAAGGTGAGAGGTTCCCTATTGGAACATCTCCAGCATCTCCCCTCGGGATGTGTGACATGGTTTAATAGCCTCCCTCTAGTCATTAACTGGGATGGTAGCGGTTTCCCGAATAGGTGTGTCTTTTGGGAAAAAATGACCAGCTCAACATGCAATAATTGGTATCAGAGCTAAGTTCCTTGGTGCATCCTAACAGCTGAAGGTAGATCTTGGATAAGAACACATGACTGGACAAGAAGGATCTGCTTCTAACAAGGTACCTCTGTTTGATGGATCTAACACCTTCTGGAGTATAAGGATGGAAGCCTATCTTACCTCTCTAGGGTATGATGTTTGGAGAGTTGTGATCAATTTTTATAATGCTTCTGCAAATCCTCTCACAGATTCGGTTGATAAGAAGGCTTGTGAGAACAATGCTAAAGCTAAGAATTCTATCTTGAGTGGTCTAACTAACATAGAGTTCGTTAAAGTATTGCAATGCAAGACGACCAAGGATATATGGGATAAAATAAAAAATCTCTATGAAGGAGATGATAAGGTAAAGCAATCAAAATTGCAGACCTTCAAGGGTAAATTTGAAAATCTAAAGATGAAAGAAGAAGAGAACATAGCTGACTATCTACTTTGAATAGATGAAGTTGTGAATGCAATCAGAGGTCTTGGTGAAGAGGTAGAGGATTCAGTGGTTGTTAATAAAGTACTGAGATCACTCCCTCAAAGGTATGGTTCAAAAGTTTTTGCCATTGAAGAAGTGAGAGATTTGGATAAATTTACAACGGATGAATTATTTGGTATCCTCACTGCCTATGAGATGAGAAATGCAATAAAAGTCACATCTAAAAGGGAAGCTACACTCAAAGCAACAAATAAATAATAAGCATCTAATCAAAGAAAAGGATCTGAGGAAGAAGAGGCAAACTTTGTAAGAAAGTTAAAGGGTTCAGGTAAGTACAAAGGTAAGTTGCCTTTCAAGTGTTTCAACTGTGGTGAAATTGGGAATTATGCATCTAAATGTTCTCTTAGAAAGAGTGGAGATAGCAACAAGGGTTTCAAAAGATATAAATTCAACAAGAACAAGAAAGGACTTTACTCTAAGGATGACTGCAGTTCAGCAGAAGAAGCAGACAATTGCCCATCAAATGATGAAAGAGAAGAAGCCTTATTCATGGTTGTGAAAATTTTGGACAACTCAGCCAACATGACTATTGATGAAGAAGGCATGACAGTCATTGATGAAGAAGAATGTGAAGTTGATTTTGAAGGTGAACTGATCTTTGCACTTGAAGACTTGGATTCAACAAGAAAAGAAAACGAATAACAAAAGGCAAGGCTCAAAGAATAAGAGGAAATGATTGTTAGCTTGAAGATAGAAATTGAAGAGGGAAAAATGATTGTAGACATCATGAACACTGCCTTCAAAGCCAAATCAGATGAGTGTTTAAAACTTGGAGAAGAAATTGTTTCACTGAGAAAGGAAGTTGAAAAGTTCAATGATCAGTTGAGTAAGAATATCAAGTTTGGAAAGAGCTTTGAAATTCTAGATGATATAATAAACATTCAGAGACCTCTATTCATAAAATCAGGTTTGAGCTATGATGAAGAAGCCGCACAATCTTCTGCTTCTACAAAGAAGACCGACTCAGAGAAGACAATGCAAAATGAATAAATCCCAATGAAGAAAGAGAGCAAGAAAATTGAAGAAGTTGAATTCATCCCTACCATCTCTCAAAGAAGAAAATTTAGAAAATCAACTCCTGTAAGATATTCATGATAGGTTCAATTATGCTTTCTCTAGTTATTGTTTTAGTTGTAATCAGTATGGTCACAAAGCCATTGAGTGCAGATTGAGAATGAGAAGAAGCAATTATGTAAGTAGAAATTCTTTTGTCCCTTTGTTTGATTTCAATATAATATGTCATATTTGCAACAATTTTGGGCACATAGCAAGGTTTTGCAAAAGTAGCTTGGCAAAGTCAAAATCTCAGATGACTGATCTTGATTACCAAGACAAATTTCTGAAAATTAGAAAATTGATCAAAAGAAGGAATGGAAAATCAAGAACAATCTTGAAGATGAAAAATCAATGATTGTCCAAGCTGCATTTCATGCACAAGTACATGCAAATCCTTGGGTTATAGATAGTGGATGCTCAAGTCACATGACAGGGGATAAAAGTAAGATTATTAGCCTTGACAAATGGAATGGTGGATCAGTCAAGTTTGGTGACATCTCTACAAAATATGTGGCAAAGACACAGTAAGTATTGATGGAAAGAATAGGATAGAGGATGTTCTATATGTAGAAGGTCTCAAGAACAATCTTCTTAGAGTAAGTTAGATGTGCAGCAAAGGATATAATCTCATTTTCAATGCACAAGGATGTGAAGTTAAAAGAGCAAACACTGACAAACTTGTGGCAGAAGCAAGCATGACTGAAAATAATTTGTATAATCTTAGTAAAGTCAAAGGAAGGAGTTGCCTTCTAGGATAGACAGATGAGAGTTGGTTGTGGCATAAGAGGATGGGGCACACCAACTTTGACAACCTTGTGAAGATCAGCTCTAAACTTTCAGTTAGAGACATGCAAAAGATTGCCAAACCTACTAGCACCTTTTGTAAGGAGTGTCCAATTGGGAAGCAGACAAGGACCAAGTTTAAGACCAAGGAGTACTATTCTATTAAGCCGTTGGAGGTGATTCATACAGACTTATGCGGTCCTACCAAAACAAGAAGTCCCCAAGGTGAAAGGTATTTCATGTTTGTCATTAATGATTACTCTAGAATGACATGGGTTACATTTTTAAAAGATAAATAAGATGTTTTTAATAGATTTAAAATTTTCAAATCTATGGCTGAGAATGAAATGAATGCTAGAATCAGGTGTCTAAGATCAGACAGAGGTGGTGAGTTCACATCAAATGAATTTGAGGAATATTGTGAAGAACATGGAATAAGGAGACAATACTCTGCTACAAGGATGCCTTAGCAAAATGGAATAGTTGAAAAGAAGAATAGAACAATCCAAGAGATGGCAAGAACAATGTTGAATGAAGCCAAGTTGCTTGATGTATATTGGAAAGAAGTAGTCCATATTGCTATCTATATTCTTAATAGAGGACAACTAAGAGTGAACAACATTAAGATACTGTATGAGTTATGGAAAGGCAGACCTTCTTCTGTTAAGTATTTCCAAATTTTTGAAAGCAAATGCTATATTAGAAGAGATGAAGATAATTTGGGTAAGTTTGACTCAAGATTTGATGAAGGAATTTTTCTTGGCTACTCAACAAGAAGCAAGACTTACAAATGCTACAATAAGAGACTGAAGAGGATAGTTGAGAGTGTAAATGTTAGGGTTGATGAAGAGTTACATCCATCCACACATGATCAAGAAGACTGTTGTTCAGATGATCCAGCCTGCATAGAAGAAGAAGATGAAGTTGCAGAAGAAGAAACGCCCAAGGAGACTACCAAGACACCTGCAAAGTATGTTCAGAAGAATCACTCTAAAAATTAGATCATTGGAAACAAGAATGAAGGAGTTGTGACTAGGAGAAAATTTAGAGAACAAGTAAACCTCTCTCTATTGTCCAAGATAGAACCAAAGATTTTTTTTGAAGCCAACAAGGATGAGAGTTGGATTCAAGCAATGCAAGAAGAACTAAATCAGATCGAGAAAAATAAAACGTGGGAACTTGTTCCACGACCAAATGATAAGAACATGATTGGTACCAAGTGGGTATTTATAAATAAGTTGAATGAATTTTTTAAAGTGGTTAGAAACAAAGCAAGGTTGGTTTGCAAGGGCTATTCACAAGTGGAAGGCATTGATTTTGAGGAGACGTTTGCTCCTATGGAAATATTGGAAGCAATCAAGATGTTCCTTGCATTTGTAGTTCACAAAGGCTTCAAGGTGTATCAAATGGATGTCAAATCTACTTTCTTGAATGGTGATTTTGAGGAAGAAGTTTACATAGAGCAGCCTGAAGGATTTCGGTTATCAGAAGATCATAATTTGGTATGCAGACTTAGAAAGGCTTTATATGGTCTCAAACAAGCCCCTAGGGCATGGTATGCAAGGTTGGACAAGTACTTACACTGGCAAGGCTTCAAGAAAGGTATTACAGACAATAATCTCTATATCAAAGCAGAAGGTGAGCACATGTTGATAGTTGTAGTATATGTTGATGATATTGTCTTTGGCGGAAATGATGGGATGTGCAAGAAGTTTGCAGAAGAGATGCAAAAGGAGTTTGAGATGTCCATGATAGGTGAACTTTAATTCTTTCTTGGACTTCAAATCACTCAATCAGACAAGGGTATGTTTATTTCACAAACCAAATATGTCAAGGAGATGTTGAAAAAGTTTGGTATGGATGACTGCAAGCCAGTAAGTACACCTATGGAAACAAGTTGTCATTTTAGCAAGGATGATGAGTCACCTCAAGATAATCATACCCTTTATAGGTCCATGATTGGAAGCTTATTATACTTGACTGCATCAAGATCGAATATTATGGAAGCAGTTTGTATGGTGGCTAGGTTTTAGGCTAATCCAAAAGAAACACATGTGAAGGCTGTTAAAAGGATTTTTAGATATTTGAAGAGCACTGTGGACTATGGATTGTAGTATGAGAAGGGAAAGGATTTCTCTTTGACTACATATATAGATGTAGATTGGGATGACAACACTGATGGTAGGAGGAGCACAAGTGGTGGAGATTTCTTTCTAGGTGATAGATTGGTTTCATGGTTAAGAAAAAAATAAGATTCAATTTCTTTATCAACAACAAAAGAAGAATACACAGCCGTAACATCTTGTTTTACTCAGGTTTTGTGGGTTAATCAGATGTTGAAGGATATCAAATTAACATATGATGAGCCTATTCCTATTTTGGGTGATAATACAAGTGCCTTTAATATATCAAAGAATCTAGTGATGCATTCTAGAACCAAGCATATATCCATTAAGTATCATTTTTTGAGAGAAAAGGTTGCAGATTAAGAGGTAAAGTTGGAGTATGCAGCTACAAAGGATCATATTGCAGATATTTTTACAAAACCCCTTCCCAAAGAGACATTTGAGTATTTAAGACAGAAGTTGGGAGTGATATCACTCTCATCAAATCAGTTAAATATTTTTGATGAAGCATCTTCCTAGGAGGAGCAATCACGACATATCCTTTATCCAGGTGTTTGGATAGTGGCTACCTCTTAGGAGGAGCAGGTAGAAAGAAGTCAATATAGATGAGGAAGGTTTTGTATGATTTGATGAGGAGAAGCATTACAGTCAGGGGGAGCTTGTCTTGGCAGCTTTAGTTTGCAGAAGGAAAGAGGTTGGTTACCTCCCTTTGCCATTGATGTCAAAGGGAGAGAGATAGAGTAAGGGGGAGCATGTGCAAAAGAAGAAGATTTGTGTTTGTGTTGCCACCAATGACAAAGGGGGAGATTGTTGGAAGTGTTGTCATTGATGTCAAAGGTGCATATTGTCATTGATGTCAAAGAGAAGTTGTTGTCGAAGGGAAAATGGTTGTAAGAGAGGAAGAAAAGTTTCTAAGGCAAAGAAGAAGTGAAAAGAAGAAAAGTTTCTAAGACAGAGAAGAAGAAAAAGTTTCTAAGGCATGTTTTCTGGCTTTAGTCAGCAAATTGTTTGGGTTGCGAACTCTTAAGTTCACTGACAGGAAAGATGGGTGACAAAGGCATGAAGAAGAAAGTTTGAAGTGCAAAGTAAAGTTTAGTTCACAAGTTTCAAAGTTCGTTGATTCGCCGATTCACCAACAAAGGAGAATGTGAAGTCAAGTCGGCGAAATATCAAGTTCACGAACTCATCAAAGGGAAAGTTGTTTGGTTCATAGGTTTCAAAGTTCCTCGATTTGTTGATTCACCAACTAGTCGACAAAGGCGTTAAATTGTAAGTTTGTGAAAATGAGATCTTTCTGATAAGAGAAAAGTTAGTTCATGATTTGTTGGCAAAGCTTTGGAAAAAGTTTTGGATCGCAAAGGGCTTAGTTCACCGACAACAAGGTTCACCGACATGCGCTTTTGTCGATAGAGAAAAGGTTGATGGTTCGAGGAAATGAAGGTTTGTGGAAAGATGATTTCACCGATAGGCGATATGATGAAGATAGTAAGTTCACAAAGTGGCACTTTTGTCGATAAAGGAAAGAATGCCCCAAGTTCATAGAATATGGATTTTGCTGATAAAGGCCTTTAAGCTTAAGTTTGTGAAGGTATACTTTTGGTGATAAAGGTGGTTAAGTTGAGGTTTGTGAAAACGTGTTTTTGCTGACAAAGGCAAAGTTTGTGAGGCAACAATATAAAGATAAATATATTTAAATTAAAGATTTAAATATATCTTTGTGGCCGATTCAGTTGTTCTAAATTTGGGCCCGGAATCATATGTATGGAAATTTAGGTTGGGCCGATCCTATGACTTGTAGACATTGGAATTTAAAATTGGGCTGACCTTATGGATTGTAAACATTGGAATTAAAAACACAGAGGCCGACTGTGATGAATAATTTAAATGAGTATAGTTGACATGAAGGTTTTAATTTGTACAGGTCAATATAAAAGGGAGGTCATTGTTGTGCATTTTCTGTAGTTCGGTAGAAGTGAGCATAGAAGCGAAAAATCTGAATGTGTCTGTGAATGTGAGTAAGAAGCGAAATACATGATAACATCAAGCAAATAGGAGAGTATAAATTTGCGAAGTGTACGAAGGGCATGAACTGAAGATGATCTTGAATTCACATAGTAGGTGGTAAATGTTTTGATTGACTCTATTTTAGTTTGCTGGGTTGGAGCTCAATTTGTGTGGGGGTTGGGGCCTATTGTTGGGTTGGTGCTCAGAAGACGAAGTTGGAGCTTCATTGCTGGGTTGTTGCTTAGATGTTGAAGTTGGTGCTTCATTGTTGGGTTGTTGCTCAGAGGTTGAAGTTGTTGCTTCTTTGTTGGGTTGTTGCTGAGTTTAGTAAGGAGATTGAAATCTCTTGTAGGTTGGTGCCTACAAATTTGTAAAAGGATTGTTGTCCTTCTCAAGTTGAAACTCCTGTGGGTTGGAGCCTACAAAATACTATAACTCATTGTTTCATTTTTGTGAGGCTAGATTTGGACAGTAGATCCAAGAAACTTTCTCACCATGGTTTTTCCCTTCTTGGGTTTCCACGTAAAATATGGTGTTATGGTCTCTTGTGTGGATGTGTGAATGTGTTTATGTTTGCATAGTTCTTACATAATCTGATTGATGCAGTAAAGATCCTGTTGTTGCAATAGAATTGATTTAAAAAGTGGTATAGACTGATTCACCCCCCTCTAAGTATATTTGTGTTCTAACAAGTGGTATTAGAGTGGGGTCATGGGTTCGAATCCCTTTGGGTAACACTGAGGGGGAGATTGTTGGAACGTGTTTAGCGTCTCGCCTCAGGATTCATGACATGGTTTAACAGCCTCTCGTTGGTCCTTAACTGGGATTGTAGCAGTTTCTTGAATAGGTGTGCCTTTTGGGAAAAACGACCAGCTCAACATCCATTATTCCCTAAAAGGCTTACATGATTATTCTATGGAGAAATCCTTTACTCATCAATAATTTGTGGATGACTCCATGGTCTTTGTTGTACCTTCCATTAAAGAATACAAAGTTATCAAAGATCTCCTTGGTAACAATGAGCAAAATTTGGGTCGAAGGGTTAATATAGATAAATCCAAAGTCTTCTATTTTAATATGAACAATTGAGAGCATGACTTTCTTTGTAGATTCCTATCTTTCAGAAAAGGAAGCCTTCCATATTTTGACCTAGGTTTCCCCCTATTCTTAGGAAGAAATAAGAAGCAACTTTGGTCTCATGTGTTAGAAACAATGATTCAAATCCTCAAGGGATGGAAGGGGAGACTCTCTCTTCAACTAGACAAGTGGTTCTTTTAAAAGTATTTTCCAATCTATTCCTATTTATAGATTCTCCCTTATGCTTACCCCAACAAACATTGTATCTAAAGTCACTATTGCTATGCAAGATTTTATCTAGAGGGACATTGGTGATTGGTTCAAATATCCCCTTGTCTCTTGGAGAGTGATATATAAAGACAATAATAGAGGGCATCTTGGCCTCAAGGATACTGGCTTCTTCAATCAGGCTCTTCTTGCTAAATTGGTTTAGAGATTCATCATTGGCAGGGATGCCTCTTGGATCAAAGTTATTCAAGACAAGTATCTATTTAGGGAAGGAAGGAATGAAGGAAGTTAAAAATTTGATTAGTCAATTTAGCTTCTAGATTATTAAAAATGGTAAAAGTACCTCGTTCTAGGAAGATAATTGGGATTTTGGTAAGCCCCTCAAAGATAATCTAGTTGTTCATCTTTTGGTGGCCTTCCTTAAAAATTTCTAGGGAACTAAGGTGAAGGATTTTTCAGAAGACAAGATGGAAGTGTTCAGATTCTCTAGAATGTGGAAAGTTATTCCTCAATCTCCTGTTGTTCTCAAGGAAGCTCTAGAATTCATCTCAAAACTCTTCTACAAAATTTCAAGCCCATTTGGAGTAGGGATGAAGCTCTCCTTGGGTGGAATCAAGAAGGGACAAGTATCTATTCTATCAAAGAGGGATATAGTTTGATTTTTCATTTGGTTGGCCCTTCAGCTTTTTGTTGGGATAAGATTTGGGATTCTAAAGCTTGGACCAAAGCTTACTTTTTCCTTTGGCTAACCTATCACTTGAGGATTCTCACTTGGGATCAAATCCAAAGAAGTGATTTTTTAGGTTCCTGTAGGTGCACTCTTTGCTTAACCTATGAGAAAGACTATTCTCGTCTTCTTCATTGTGATTTTGTGAAAGGTATTTGGAATAGGTTCCTACATAGCTTCAATCTTAGTGGTTGTTCTAGAGTTTGTCCAATGATAGTTCGAAAGCTTGGGAGTGTCATGTGGCTCTCAATATTCTTCAAGAGTTATAAGATGCAACTCCAAGCTTTATTGCTTGAAATGTGTGGATGAAGATTAATAAAATTTTCAATGCTAGAGAAAAAAATCAAGACCAAATCTAGAAGGAGATCTCTGAGACTTCCTCCCACAATATTACCATTATCTTAAAATCCAAAGAGGCTAATCCTATTGAGGTTTCTATTTGAGAAATTGGTTATATATTAGAAAATTTTATGACATTTCTATTCCTAAAGGCAACTCTAATCTTGTCATCAATGGTCCGCAACATGGAAAAATCAATCATTGATGAATCCAAAGCTTAATAGAGGAAGCCAAGATGCTTATTGGTCAATTTTGAATGTTTTCACTTCAAACATGTGAAGAGGGGGCTTATTAAAGTGGTAGACTGGTTGGCAAATTTGAGCCTCCAAGATTACTCCCATTTTGATGTGCATGTTGACAATGATTTTGCTAAAGATAGAAGTTTCTTTGCTTTTGTGAGTATTCTTAATGAGGACAAATAGACTAGAAAATCTATCTAACATGGCTCCTTTCTCTAAAGATGGTCTGTTTAATAGAGTCAATAAGTGTTATTGGAAAATCCCGTCCTTTCTCATGAATGTACGTTTTTGCATGCATACATCACTTTCTTATGCATGCATTGAATTTACATACATGCATTATTTCTAATGCATGTGTTGCTTTTCATACATTTATGTTTTGCCTTTTCATACATGCATGCTTTGCTTTAGTCATGCATGCATGCATTCTTACTTTTATGTAAGTTGTCTTATTTCCTACTTATAAACCTTTTATTTTAGATGACTCTTTAGAAAGTAGTTCCCTCTTTTTTATAATAATTTTTTTAACTTTACCAAAATATAGATATGCCAAACCTCTTATCCCTTCTTTATCATTTATCAATAAATTATGAGTCTAAGGTCATCTTTATCTAGATTAATTTGATTATTACTTTCTTTTATCACATTTAATCAGCCACATAACGTTAATTTGATTATTACTTTCTTTTATCACATTTAATCAGCCACATAACGTTCCGTATGACAAATGCATTTAAACTCAGCCACGTAACGTTCCGTAATGTCATCATCTATTAAGTGGGAATCTTAATTGCCGTGACTCCCAAGGGAAGGAAATTTGGTGGGCCCATTGACGTAGTGGGCTGCCCAAATCTACTAAAGTAATCTGCAAAGCTGGGATAATAAAAAAATACGGACCAAAGGGGCCACGTCCTAATAACATAAAATCAATTAAAGCTTTACCAATACAAGGAAGTAGAACTTTCATTGAAATTTCTTTTTAAAGGTAAAGTTGAATGATTTATAAAAAGTTTATTAGGAATCAAGTTTGTTTGTTGAGCTTAAAATTTTTATGTTCTAAAGTTTTTGTCTCAAATGATTTTGGTGGAATATGATGCCTTTCTTTCAATCTTTAGTTCATAATGAAAGAGGTTGATTATTCGCCCAACTTTGATTCCAAACTTTATCTTTAAATTTTAGTAATAATAAAAATATTATAATTTAGTATTTTGGGTAGATTTTTTTTAATTAGCAAATGAATAATTTAGAAAGTTAAGTTGTAGAACTAAAGTTATAGGTCACTTAACCATGAATTTGCCATGTGGGTGCATATTTTCTCTCCCACTCCTTTTATTTTTGTTAGATTTTACCCTAACAAATTAGTAATTACAAAAAGATCATAATGACAATTACTTAAAATAAAGTAGCAAAACAAAAATTATGGAACCACTAGCCTAAAAAAGTTCCTTAAAATTCTAAGGTTAAGAAAAGTATCTATGTGGTCCCATGAAAGGGGTTTGGCTTCCTATTTTTACTTCGAGGACAATTCCATAAAATTGTCCTTATATAACTACAAATTTTAAGTTGGTATTCAAGAGGGGGGTTGAAAGTTTCCTCCATGAGATTAGAGGCTTTGTTTTGTCTATGTAGTAGCTTACATAACATGTTTAAAATTTTTTATTTTTATTTGCATATATTTGTGTAGAGACCAAAAGTGCATGCTTCACACTTTCCCTCTTCACACTTTCCCTCTCATTGTCCACTCAATTTAGCATCCTCCTTTATCACCATGAATTATAACTATTTTTTATTATTTGGAGCCCCTAATTCACCCTTCATCCCATGGTATGCAACCAAATCTAAACCCACTTCACTTCTACACTATCTTGTAGCTTGCTTTTGACTATTGCTTGTCTTAGATACTAGCACATTGAGCTCCTATCCTCCAATATAGGCTGGTATGTGATATTGTCCCCTACATTTAAATTCTACATCCCTAACCCAAACTTGATTCTAATGGCTAAAAATGACTAGAATGTTTATAAAAGAGATTTTTTTAAGGGAAATGGACAACTACTAGCTATTGTGGAAGGAGCACTAACACATCCAAGTACACACACATTAGCTAAACTCAAGGGACATCTAAAAGTAGCAGATCTCCATGTGAGACCTCCATTGTTGCACACACCACTCTTGCCATGGGCACCTAGATTCACAAATCCAAATACTTCATCTATGAACTATTAAATCATCTTTGTTAGATCCCACCAATAGTCATCGAACACCCTATTGATGTAGTTTTTGACACACCAACTTACCTACAAGTCATGAAGCTTATAGGGTGGAATGAAAAAGTTTCCCTTACTTGAAAGGTGCCTAGCCTCAAGAGTCTTCATCAAATATTGCATAAGGCTTACTAGAATCTCTTAGTGGGAGAGTGCTTTGGCTAGTCCATTCAAGGGGTTACAATAAGCTATTAGGAATCATCCATATGAAAAGGGACTCACTTAGTGAAAGTAAAACACTATTGGCCAACACAAGTTTTCAATTTCATTAAAAATTAAAATTTTATATTTTAGAAAATGAATAGTCATTCATGAAAATCTTTCCATTCTTTAGCAATCCAATCCAAATTTCCAAAATAACCAAATTTTATCATGAAACTATACAAATCTATCAATTTTGTTGTTTTTTATGATTTTAAATTTATCATAAAGTCCTAAACTGACACTGATATGAAAATAAATAGAAAATATAAAGGGGAGAAGAAAAGGATTAGAGAAAGAAAGTGAATTCAAACTCATCTTCAAATCCTCTATATATCATTTTGTAAATAGACATATACAACTCAAATGAACCTCTGTTACACCCGTTGCTACAATCACAATGTGAGATAGTGCTATCTCCAAAGGAAAATCTATATGCTTGATTGTCCTTGTAGGCATGAAGTATGTTCATTCAACAATAGAAGACACCTCACCATCAACAAGGCATCAATGGTTTAAACATACATTGAATCCATCAACATTTGGTGAATTAAATACATAGAGATATGAAAAGAAGACAAATTTAAAATTAAAAAATTAAAACATGAAAACCCACAAAGAGTTGAGAAAAAATGTGTATCTTGTATTCATAATCAAGTTTCATGGGTTTCCACCAAAAAGAACCTAAAAGAAAAGAGAGCATCTATCTTCGAACCCCAAAAATGGGCCTAGAGGAAAAGACCCTTTACAATGAGCCTGGAACAAGAATTTATAGGTACTTCTTAAGACTAGGGAAGATGAAGAGTCATTCCATATCCGAGAGTCACAAGAGACATAAATACATGAAAACATGAAGAGTCATTTTGAGTAGGCTTCAAATTTTAATATTACATTATTTTACATAAAATATTGCACATTGCACACTTCATCTAGTCTCTACTTGAGACTACTTATGCTTGCACACCTAGAATTTATCAACTATTGCTTTGATCAATCTGGAACTAGGGCCATCCAATATCACATATCAAACATCTACTTGTATCAAGATATCTAAAATTACATCATGGGCTTACTTGAATTCTACACTTTTCTTCTCAAAGTCTTCACAGGCTACCCAAATTCTCATCAATCTTGTGATGTATGTAGAATCAAAATTACCCCAACTTGGTGATTCTATTTTAACATACTTTCAAATTATGACTTTACAACCTGCATAGAATTTTGATTATTCTATTCATCATAAATATGACATCTGATTTTATTTACAAAATCACTAATCTCCTTTTAAGTAAGTTTGATAAGATTGTAGGATGCCCAAAACCTGTTCTTGCATCCTTGCAATATACCCTTCTTGAAATTATAAGCTTCAATCCACGTTCTATGTGCAAATTCATCTTTTCCATTCAAAATTCTCTCATCAAACAAAATTTGAGAACCCACCTTTACAAGTTCCACAAGGTGAGGAAGGTCTGCATCAATGTCACTTATATCCTAATCAATGTTTTCTTCCATCATTTTCATAGCATCTTCTCCTATTACATTCATCCATCATAGGACTTGATGCAGGAGCATCTAGTGGTGTAAGGGCAATCTTGCATCACCCAAAAAAAGATGTGTTTCAAAATTGTTGATGTTCTTTCCATTTCTTTTCAAAATTTGTGGTTTTGGTTCCATAATCGCTTGAAAAATGATGTAGAACTTTCAGTTTTTCTAAATTGCTAAAAATAGCAACCTGCTATTCTAGGAAAGTTTGCATTTGGGCATGTATTGAAGAGAAAATTTATAGGAAGCTTTGTAACTGAAAAATAATACTTTTGGCGAAGGAATCACGCAAAGATCATTTGCGAGCTGAAAGATATTAAAGTTTTCGTTTCCTGAAAAATGCCTAAAAATTATTCAAACTCAAGTTTGAGGCACTAAACGGCCCTGTACGGGCCTGAAAATGGTCAAAACCAATAGATTGAGTTCTAAGCGTGTAGAGTACTCTGCAAGCTTTCCGACGCATAAAACAATTCATCAATCGGACACTCGGATCAAAAGTTATGGCTCTCAGAAGTTGACCTATTTTTGGAGGGAGATGCAAATTTTGAAATTAGGTTGTTGGCCGCCAAAAAAAGGCTATTAATAACCATTTTTGGGAACCTTGGGCAGTAGGGGAGTTAAGGGGGAAAGTGTAAAGTCAAGAATAGGTGGGAAAACAAAAACCCTAGCTGATTTGGGGATACAAAAGGTAGATGATTCCAGAGTCTTGTGAGAGGAAGTTGTAATGTGTTGCAGCCTGTGGAGGGTTGATTCCTCTGATTATATTTGAGCTTTTGTAATGTAATAAGTTTTCCAAATCAATAAAAGAAAGTTCTATTTTCTGTGTGCAATTTCTGTTGTTGTGTGTTTTATGATTTACCCCCTTCATCAGGACCAAGTGTGAATAACTCATTGCTCCATGTTCTTGTAGCTATCACTATGATTTTCACCTCACTAATAAGTGGCATCCCTTTATCTATACCTATAGCTATTGAAACAATTAAGGTTGAGGTTGTAGAATCAATGGTTCTAACCAAGTTTTCAATATAAGATGTTAAATAAACAACTTTATCCCTTAGTTCATGTTTATTCACCTTGTCCTCTATTTTTTTGATCATCCATTCTATTGAAGATTTTACAATTTGCTTGCCCTCCTCCCTTGAAGGTTTCCCCAATGAAATTGTAGTGATTGAGTAGTAAGATGGTTGCAATTGCGTCTTCAAAACATCTTTCATTGGGGTCACAATCTAGGCCCACCAAGTTCCTTGTGCATCGGTAGTTATGGTAGATCTAACCTTAGCTCTCTTTGAAGGAGGTGGCTTGGTGATCATTGATGGAAACTGGGCAAAGCCATCAATTGGTGGTGGTAATATGGGTTCTTCTTGTGCTGAATAATTTGGTTGAACCATAAAGGTGTATTATCCACAAGTGTTTTCTCTCAGGAAATTGCCTCATCCTATGTTTCCCGTTGGACTTTCCTCTATGAGGCTTCCACTTGATGACCCTTTTATTATTCTTTCTATTGTTAAACCTTCTTTTTATCACCCTAGTGTTCCACCTATTGTGAATTCTAGCTCAAAACAAGACTTCAAGGGTGAGGGGGTGAATGAGATTGAAGAGAATGATTTCTCTCATAAGGATTGGGTGATTTCTTTTCAAGAGTAGGTATCTTCTTGGGAGGAGGAGTGGGAAACTTTTGATGTATGGAAGATGGTTGCCTTGGAGGAGGGGATGGAGTCCTATCAAGAGATGATATTACAATCCTTTCTTCCTCTTGAACAATCTAAGAAGAACTAGCTTGCAAGTTCTTAGGAGGAGAAGGAGGTGGTGGTGGAGCATCATGAGGAGGAGACTTAGGAGGAGAAGATTTGTGTGGAGGAGACTTGGGTGTTTTCTCTAAATCATCTTCTATAAAACTCAACACCTTAAGTTCTCCAGTAGGTAGTCCATGTTTTTCTTTCATACTATTTAACCATTCATTTATCCCTTTAAGCACTCTTTTTGTCCTTTGTTCCAGACTCTGAACTTCTTTTTGACTCCATTCAATCCTTGGCAATGGTTTGGAGTCCTATAAGTTGGATCTAAAACTTTCCCATCATCTTTAATAACACTTAGAACTATTGCTATTTGATACATTTTCAACTGGAGAGTATTAAGTCTAGTGTAGTCTCTCCTAACTTCGTAATCATCATTACAATTAGCCCAAAAATCTTGTAATCTTTCCTTATGCTTGTAAATAGATTTCAAGACTTCAATAGTAGACCTATGGTTAAATAAAGGTCTAGCTATATACAGATTCAAATTTACTTGGGCCATTTCTACCTCTACACTCTTGGATGCTTGGCTTGTCAACAAATATATTTATTTATGATGAAAAGTATTTGTCTCAAACAAATATATTTACTTATGCTTGACAAGTGTCATGCATGTATGATGCACTTCCCATGTGCCTAGGGTTATGCTAGATGTTAGATCCATATGGTGCCAACCAATTGGCACAGTTATATGAAATAAATGTGGCTATGTATTAAACATGTATGGATCCAAGTTAAACATATTAGTATAAGTGTATGAGCTTCCCAGGTGTAGGTCGTACATAATGCAAAAAGAATAGCAAGAGATAGAAATTTCATTGTTAAATTTGAAGTGTAGAACCATGAAGTTGCATGGTGTGATTGAAAAGTGCATGCACAATTGTCTTGCATTTAATTGCACTATGTTGTTGGAATTGATGCTTGTGCAGATGTACACAAATCCATTTTTCTAGTGTATCATCCATGCATAAAGCATCTTGGCATAGTGTTATGCATGTAAGGAAAGATTACAACATGAGACAAGCTCATGTTGAGTTGATGAAAAAGAGCACAAGTTGCCTAGAACTATGCACATGTCACAAATCCCTTTTCACAATTCTTTCTCTCCACCTCCTAAATGTGTTTTACGTGAGGCACCCCTCCCTACATTTCTCCTAATCCTTCTTTCCAACCACTCTTGGTCTTGTATGGATAACTTGAACTTCCTCCTTCCCAATCCTTTGTCCTTGATGCCTCTCCCACTAACACTGATTTTCATGTTGTTAGTCATACATATGAGTGCTTGACCAAGGGACGCATGATTCTTCCCCTCCTTCACACTATGTTGTTAGTCACACATATGCCTCTTCCCCTCCCAAATACAATTCTACTTTTATCCCTTCCTCTTCTTCTAACCCCATCATCACTACATCTTGTGCTTAGGGCGTTGATTCTAAATCCATTGATTATAATGATGAAGACACTTCTACTTCTTTCCCCACTTTTAATAAAATGTATGGACCTAGATTTTGCATTATCATGAAGTATATAAAGGAAAATGTATATTTCAATAAGAGCAAGGTGTCATTGAATCCATTCAACTTAATTAGTTTACTACTAAGGGTTTAGGTTACCTTCCTCCTCATGTGGTAAAATCCCTTCAACTCCTTTACATCAATGTTTCCATGGTCTTCTTGGATAATGAGTTTCCCCTCTCCTTAGTGCATCCCAAGCTCATTAATCCTCCTCATCATTTTCATGCTTCTCTTGATGTTTTCTGTAATGATAAAGCTTTATCTGAATACTTAGGTGTTTATTTAAATACATCTTCATTTCATCATGATCATGGATTCCCTTATGCCCTTTAATGATCATGCCTATTTCAAGGAAGTTGTCCTTCTTGATTCTAAATAGGTTCTCTCTTAAATTCATGAATATTTACCTATGTGTGCCTACATTGAAGATTTATCACTCTCATTATAGGAGATGTTGGCATCCTACTTGTTGGAGCCCAGAAAATCTAGTTCCCATTGTGCCCTTTTTGCCCCCAAAACATCCAAAAATCCTATGCAAACTACTTAGCCAAGGTCACCATTGAATAAAGAATTCAATTCCAGGCAACTTTGCCTTTTGAACCACCTCAAAATTCCTTAAAATGAAGAAGTTATGCCTAGTCGAAGTTTGGCTTTTATGTTTTGCCTTGGTCAAAATTGGTTAACCCTTGTTCGCCTCTTTTCCCTTAGAAAATTTCCGCTCCTTTTTTGCCCATTATTGGCAAATCGGCAAATCCTCTAACTTTTGAACCTGTTCACAAGTTTCATTTTTTGTCGATTCATTGATAGCCTTTTTTGTTGACAGTGAAGGAATGTGCATATTGGGGTGAGATTTGGCTAAGGCAAGTAAATGGCTTTGGTCAGTGAACCTCTTGGTTCTGCCGATGAGGAGTTCAATTGACAGACTTTTTGCCGACAAGGCGATAAGGGCAAAAGGGAAGATTAAAAGATAGTTCGACAAAAGGCAATTTTGTCGATAAAGGAGGCGCCATTCCTTTGGTTCAAGAAAATGCAGATTCACCAATAAGGGCGAACAGGTAAGGAATGTAGTCAAAGTTCATAATTCTTGACTTTTGCCGATAACAGAGAGATAAAGGGAGCAACCAAAAAAGGTTCCAAAAAGTTTATTTTTGCTGATAGAGGCAAAATGGCCCAGGTTCAGCAAAAGTAAATGTTGCCGACAAGAGTGAAAAGGAGAACCAGGCCAAGTTCCAGAAAATGCAAATTTACTGATAAGGCAAAATGATGACTTGGATGGTCAAGAAAAGTGGCGATCAGAAAATGTAGAAATGAAGAAAATTGGCTGATAATGTGGGAAAGTGCAGAAGGGTACAGTCAGAGGTCAGATGTTTCAAAACTGAAAAGAAGGACAACACATTAGAAATGATGTCAATACCTAAAGTAGACAATTCCCTGAATGCATGCCATGATTGCAGGGATGCATAAACTGATTTGTATCCAGAATTTAATGAGCTTGTAGAACAATGTTGTGCATGTAGTTGGCACAATAAAATTCTTCAATGCACAAAGGACATATCAGATATGTCAGAGGTTGCAAGTGTCAGGGAATGAATTGAAGCCTTCCCTCATTATTGCCCCAAGTACACAAGGCGTATGGAAAGTCTTCTTTCTGACATTTTCAGAGTTGCAGGGCGTGGGTTTTCTTCCTAGTGCGCAAATCTTCTGACAGGGAAGTGGGTCTGATTTAATGTAGCATGGGTTTTGCTTGTTGACCGAGTTTCAATGCATGGAGCTGCACAGTGTGACATGAATTGCTATATATACATTTTTAAAAGATGTTTTCAAGGTTGGTTACCGAGTCAATTGTCTGGTCTGCAGTGCCTCAGGATTTTTTTTAGGGCTTTAAATCAAGCTAGTTTGGGTAGTAAATGGAGAAATATGTTTTGATGCAGCGTAGGAATGTATTGTAAAGCATATTTTATGCATTGGTATGTCTCCATGGCCATTTGTAAAGATTCAGGGGAATGTATAATCATAGTTGTATGTTTTCCTTCACCACATTTGCTGGTGTGATTGTAATAGAGATTTGATAATGTGTGACAGCATTTAAAATCAATACAAGCTTTGTTTTGATTCATCTCTTTGTTGTAAATGGGTCTTTGTAGTTTGGTTCTGGATCATTAAGAATGTCCAATATGTGAAATATAATCTGAGAAATGTATGTGAATATATTTTGGTATTTTGTTGATGTTGGTTCAAATATTTTCTTCCCTCTTTATTGCTTATGACTCAATTACCCAATAGAGTAGGCACCGGTCCATATTGGAGAGGGATCAGTCACTCTTTTAAATTAAACTAATCTTTCATCTGTGGTTCAGGGTAAAAACCACCTTTCCTATGCATGTACATTCACACAGTTGAATCAGCTTAATGAGAGGCCTGTGTAGCTAGTTTGTCTTGATCTAGTGACAACTTTGGGATCAAGTGTACATTGGGTATGGCTATGTATGTTTATTTGTATTTTACTTCATGACTCTAAGAATATCCCTCCTAGGTCTAGCTAAGCCTGAAGAGTAGAGGAGTTTATCAACTCCTGTAGCTGGCCAAAATTCCCCTTGTTGATAAACCTCTTCCTTTCACCTTGACGACAATCCATGGCTTGGGTGTTTTAGGAATGTTTTAGAGTTTTGGGTTGCAATTTTTTGGGAACCAACACTACCAATAAGCTCCAAAAAAGTCTTGATGTTATCATCTATTGGTACCATATACTTGTAATTCTAAAATTCTTTATGTCCATGCCCTAGCTAAAACCCTACTAAAACTTTGTTTATGGCCTAAGTATTCATTTCTTTCACTTTTCTTGTGTTTTGACATTGACTCATAATAGCCCATTAACAAATAACTTAAGTGGTCCCTTTTTACAAAAAAAATCTTGGAAACTAGAATTGTGTTAAGTCTTCTTCATTTTATTGAGTTTATTGCATCAATTAAATCCCACTTGCCACATTGCACAAAGAATGTCTTAGGATTTAACTAATATATCTTAGCCCACTCTAATTCATAATTAGCCTTTGCCTACATTTTATCTTAATCCCATGTTGACTAATTGGTGCCGGTTAAAACTATTTGTTTGTATGCTAAAGTTTCCTTAAAACTTGTTTTGCACATACTTTCTTTCATTGCATTGAGTGGAAGCTCTTAGTCACTACCTATTTTCTGTAATGCACAATGGCCCCCACATATGCATTATTGACTACATGGTGTGATATTACTAATGAAATTATTTGACTAAGCACCTAGCAATTTCAATTCTTATGTGGACCCATCACATCATGCCGCACATATCAAGTTAGAACATTGTCATTTACCTTGTCTCATCCAATCAAAACTTATCTTTTAGAAGCTCATACATATTGCCTCAAGTTAAGTGCCTTGCCACATGTCTTGTTTTCTTTCCTACACTAAGCACCTTCAATGGAACAAGTCTACCTTACTTGTTAACTTCCACAATACAATTGTGCAACTCCATTGATTTAAAAGTAGTCTATTGATCAATGATTGACATTTACCCAATCTTCAAAAGTTTTAACCACCATAAGACTGTATTTCTTTCTCAACCTTGCACACAAGAGATTCCATTAATGAGATCCACATAAATATGAATGTCTCTTCTACATTGAAACACACTATGAACCCAAAAGAGCCATATATTTTCTACTCTCTATAGCATGCCCTAATTTGCAAATGCTCACAATCAAGCATGATAATTCATAGGGACATTTTTGTTATAAGTGAAGGTGGTCATGTTTCTAAAGGAACTAATCTTGGATTAAGCTAAAAACTATGATGAAGTGAATGTTGTGGTCACCCTCAAGTTTGTACCTAATGATTATAACTTTCCAAGCAAAGGTCAAGGCATTCTTATCCTAGGTATGTGTGCATTCAAGGCCTCTATATTTGATCTATTTATCTTCCTATTTAAGTTTTGAGGTTGTTGTTTAATTAGGTAGAGTTTTAGGTCTTGAAATTTTTGAGCATTATATTATTGTCTACAATTCTCCATGTTTATTATGTTGAAACCTTTTACTTGGAGAGCAATTCTAAAACTTAATATCTTAGCTTTCCTTAAATCCTAGTCTATCTAAATTAATCTTTGCTAGTCAAAATGTTATCAAAGTGTAACCATAGCGAGGATCTTATTGAATTTCTTCCATGAGCGACAAAGAAATATAAGAAATAAATTAAGAAACGGCCATTAAATAATAATTTAGAGGATTCTATGGTATATATTAGAGATCACCTACCTTATTGGAGTGGTTGTGATTTTCTAAAAATATGTGCAATTCATGCTTCTACAAATTGGCTATACTAAACTCTTCTCATGCCACATAATTTCCTTGTGCACACAATACATGGCTAAAATGTTTTGTGCATGGTTGAAAATATGGAATAATGGATTCATGCATATTTGTACAAGCATTGTTTCCAAAATCTTTGCCTGAGACAATGTAGGACAACTGGATGCACACACTTTAGTCATGTCATGCTAGTTTTAGGAGTTTGTACTTTAGCTTTGACAATAGTATTTCTAGCGCATGCAATACTTTCACATTATGTGTGACCTACACATGCATCTACACCAATACACTTAGTTTGGATCCATGCATGTTTGGCATCTAACTACATCTAGTTCACATGGTCATACCAACCAAATGGCACCATATGGATCCACCAACTAGCACAACTCTAGCCACGTGGGAAGTGTACCATATACACATGAAATTTGTCAGCATATTATGCAAGGATTAGCTAATAGCCTATTGTATAAATACACATCACTGTACATTATGTAAACTAGTCTACCAACTAGACCTAGTCTATCAACTAGTCTGTCCAGTAATGAGCCAACTCATATCATTCAACCTAGTCTAGTTGTACTATATAGAACCTCTAACAAATCAAGTGTACACTTTATTTACTATCTAATCATGGGACTATGCTTCTTGTAATTACCCTTGTATACTTTATGTACATTCAAACACCATCAATGAATATAAGATAATATTCTTGTAACGTAGAAAATTGCATACCCTTGCAATTTCACCCTACGTTTAGTAACCATTTTGGTATTTACACCTCTCCGCATGATAGGCTAGGTTTGAGTGATTTTGGTCTATTTCTTCTACTTTTCTCAAAAAATTAATATAGTGCTTTAATGTTTACATGGTCCTAAGGTGCCTTGTACAATCAGGAGCCGGTTTTACCTGGACTCGAGCACTTTGCAAGGATGTCGGCATGCCAAAGTAGCATCCTGCATCTGTTTGCTAACATGCATCTATTTCTAGGAGTTACAACACGCTTTCAATGATCATTAAGATTCGTGGTAACGCCTCTGGAGGTCGCAGAATGACTCCTTGCATGGCATTTTGAGATTACTCCCTCTTGTAAGTGTATTGGAAAAGATTTTTTTGAATTCCATCCATAGATTTTTCATTGATTCTCTCTCAATCTTGGACACACTTTGGATTTCACACAACTCTCTGCAAGTTTCTCTTGTGCAAAACTAGACTCCTACAACAACTATTGAGGATTTTGATATTCTTGTGTATTATGAGAATATTTCTCTCGGTTCTTGGGGTTTTATTTCACTTGCTACAAGGCTCTCTTCACCCAAGTTCAAAGTTGCACATTGCTTTTGAGTTCTTGGGAGCTTGCTGCCTCTTTTCATTGCTCACATTGGTAAGATTGTTTTAGTTTTGTATGCATTGTATTTCATTCCAAATCTATTCAATAGTTGCATAGTTTTAAAATGATGTAGATTACCATTTCACTTAATCTTGCTTGGTGTAGACCACCATTTATTTTCATTGCACAGGTTGCACATTGTGGGTTTCTTTTCCCATAGACCAGGGAAGAAACTATTGTTGATTTGTTTTCTTTATTGTTCTTACCTTCCTAGATACACTTAGGATAAGAAAACACACATTTCCCTTCGATTTCTATGTTATATCTTGTATTGTTTCTCATGACGGTAGAAATACCAACACTGGGACTTGACTGAGGCAAGTCCCCAAGCAGCCCCACCATTTTCCTCGCTCTTTTTGCAGGGTCCTTGGAGTGAAGATCATACAACTGCACAGAGGTTTCATACTAATTCCTTTTGTGCTTGTCTCTCTTTATTTTCCTTAGTTTAGTTGGTTTTCTCTTTATTTCTGTTTCAACCAGATATCACTAGGTATATTTAGTTGGTTTTCTCTTTATTTCTGTTTCAACCAGATATCACTAGGTATATTTCCTGTTGGAACTTGTGTTGTGCAGGTGCTATAGATTCATTTGGATTTAACTATCTTTATTTTGCTTGCATTTTAGACTCTAGTGCTCAGCACAGACGTCCTTGGGGTGCACTGTCATCCTAGGCCAAGGTCTCTCCTTGCAGCTAGAGGTTCCTCTCTCTGGCCTCTTTTCATTTCTACTCTTGGTTTCTATCATTATTGTTACTGTAGTTTCATTTCTACATTTTTCTAGTTTTCCCCTCATTGTTAATCACCTATTCAGATTACATTACTTTCTGTCGGACTCATAGTGGTTCTATAGTGAATTTAAGATAGATTAACTTCACATTCAACACATTGAATAGTAGAACCCAAGTATAGTCATAGTGGAGAGTTCGCTCAGTCGAAGCTAGTAGATCGAGAAGTAATTTTCCCACCCTACAATTCTTCATACATCTATTGTGTCTTTAATTTTCTTCAACCATGACACTATATAACATTACTTCTGTAACTCAATCTTTCCATTGGGAGTAAACCTATTTCCATTAGCTTAGCTATAAATTTTACTATATGTGAAGTTGATATTTGATCTTAGATAAAAGTTAGATCATTAGTATTAGAGTGTAAAGGCTCGATCTCATGCCACTTATTTTCAGATACATCTATATCTAGACTATAGGCATCACAATGCCCCCTTCTCTTCATGCCATCGCCTAGAAGAAGAAAGTGCAGAGTAAAGTAGTTCCTAGGTAGTCAAGGTTTTTCACTAACCTCTCTAGGTGAAAGAAGTTCTTCATCGACCTATCTAGATGAATAGAATCACTAGGGATAACTTTAAGAAACCCCCCCCCCCCCCTCGGAGAAGGTGTATAAACCTGACGAATTGTGTATACTTCCCGAGAAAAATATTAATTTTATTGGCAAATTTTTTCATTTTTTTGGGAAAAAAAAGCTTATTTGGCTAATCTTTTGTAATCGCTAGAGGTCTATGGAAAATCCTGGCAAATTGTAATTTTTAAAAAACCAATAAAATATTTTCATTGGCGATTAAAACCTATTTTCAAGCCAATTAAATATTTTCATTGGCGAATTAAAATTTATTTTCAAACTAGTAAAATATTTCTGTGGGCGAATTAAACATGTTTTCTAAATTAAAAAATATTTTTGCTGGCGATTAAAATCTAATTTCAAACCAAAAAATATATTTTCATTAGCGAATTAAACCAATTTTCAAACCAATAAAAAAATCATTGGCGAATTAAATATAGTTTCAAACCAATAAAAAATTAACTGGTGAAATAAATTGTTATGGCAATAAAAAATCATACAGTGTGGCGAATTAAATTGTTATGCCAATAAAAAATCATACAGTGTGGCGAAAATATCAAATGTTACATATTGTTCTATTCCGGGATAAATTTTACACACATCGAAATTCCTTCGTAAAGTGTTCGAAATGGGGACAAGTGTCAACATATTTATTATGTCTGAAGTAAGATGTCAGTGCAAATTAATATAACAGACGACCGTTTGATGAATTTTTGATGGACGACTGTAGTTGCATTTCGGAAGAAAATGTCTGAAACACTAGACCTGTGACTTCAAACCTCTAGAATAACACTTGAACCCTTAGATTTCCAAATATCAATGGTTGACATTTCATATGAGAAACCCTCTATGTAATCTTATGTTGACTTGCGACATCCGGTTGTCGGTTGTCTAAGTTGAAACCTGAGCCATCAAAACCGTGTTGTTTACTGGCCCCTTATACCTAGTCTTGTCAGTCACCACTTGGTGGGGAACGGGTTAACCTAGCAAGGTCCACTTTTTAAATGCTCTAGAAAATATTAAGAAGAAGCCCTAAGAGCCTTAAAGGGTGAGCTATTAAAGGTTTAAATAAGACATGTGGGAAGTTCCTCGGCAAGATGTTTTAATCTTAGTCGTCCAATGTTGAAGAATTTAAGCAAACAATAAATGGCTTGAGAAGTTAATGTGCGAGCATGTTGGAGGCCCCCCTGGTTAATCCTAACTGTTCCCCGCTAGCCCATTGTCAGAAGATGCACGGGCGATAAACCCAACGGGCTAACGAGTGAATGCCATGTAGCAGACTTCGCAGCCTGAAAAGAAGGTGGGGTCCGCCGAAAGATGAGTAAGCAATGCCATGTGGCAAAAAAATTCATCACGGCCGTCCATCTTGCCATCTCATCAAGAGATCAATGGCTAGAGTTTGAAATATTTTAGCAAATATTTCGAAGCAACCTTAAGAGACTTAAAAGTTAAAGGGTGAGCTATTAAAGGTTTAAATAAGACACATGGGAAATTCCTCAGCAAGATGTTTTAATCTTAGCTGTCCAATGTTGAAGAATTTAAGCAGATAGTGGATGGCTTGAGAAGTTAATGTGTGAGCATGTTGGAGGGCCCCCAGGTTAATCCTAACCGTTCCCCGTTAGCCTGTTGTCAGAAGATGCATGGGCAATAAACCCAATAGGCTAATGAGTGAATGCCACGTAGCAGACTTTGCAACCTGAAGAGAAGGTGGGGTCTACCAAAAGATGAGTAAGCAATGCCATGTGGTAGAAAACTTCATCATGACTGTCCATCTTGCCATCTCATCAAGAGATCAACGACTAGAGTTTGAAATAGTTTAGCAAATATTTCGAAGCAACCTTAAGAGACTTAAAAGTTAAAGGGTGAGCTATTAAAGGTTTAAATAAGACACATGGGAAATTCCTTGACAAGATGTTCTAATCTTAGCCGTCCAATGTTGAAGAATTTAAGCAAACAATAGATGGCTTGAGAAGTTAATGTACAAGCAGGTTGGAGGGCCCAGGTTAATCCTAACCGTTCCCCGCTGGCCTGTTGTCAGAAGATGCATGAGCGATAAACACAATGGGCTAACGGGCGAACGCCACGTAGCAGACTTTGCAGGCTTGAAGAGAAGGTGGGGTCTGCCGAAAGATGAGTAAGCAATTCTGTGTGGTA
Source organism: Cunninghamia lanceolata (assembly GCA_027924645.1). Lineage (NCBI taxonomy): Eukaryota > Viridiplantae > Streptophyta > Pinopsida > Cupressales > Cupressaceae > Cunninghamia > Cunninghamia lanceolata. The sequence continues at coordinate 1,199,548 of BSBN01001268.1, read as the reverse complement.
GAAAACTTCATCACGGTCATCCATCTTGTCATCTCATCAAGAGATCAATGGCTAGAGTTTGAAATTCAGAAAGTGGCCATGGGAGTCGTTTTGCTCGCGCGAGCAAGCATTAATGGCGATTTTAATGCCATAAAAGCAGTCTTTTTGCAAAATTGAAATCTATCTTAAGTGTTTTAAAGTATCTGGAGGCAATTTCAATCTCTCAAAGACTCGAGGCAATTTCAATCTCTTGAGGCAAATTTCAATCTCTCGAGGCAATTTCAATCTCTTGGCGATCAAAACTAGGGTTTTCAAAGCGTTCAAAGTCGTAATTTAAAATCTCACCCTCTAAAACTCGCTGCTTGTGCTCACTATCGTGGTTTTGTCAATAGGAATTATTGGTAAATTTTCATTTCTTTTAGGGTTTTAGCATTTGCCTTCTTAGATTGTTGAATTGCAAATTTTGAGTTTTATTGCTGCTTTAAGTCGGAACCCTAGTTGTGAAGCTGCAATTCTTGCTAAACTAAAAACCTAATTTGCAAAATTCTCACCATAATGGAACCCCCACGAGCTCAAATCTCAAGCTCTGGAGAGAGAAAAAGGCCCATAGTCTAGGACCTTCTTGATCAATTAAAGCCCTCCACTAACGACAAAGTAAAAGGTCCGCTTATGTTCCAAGGTTCTAAAATTAAAGAAGGCCTCATAGATAAACATATCCATATCAAGGATGCCACCATACCACTTACAAGATGATCATTGTTCAAGAACAAGTTTGGGAACAAGACTTTGAGTTCTCCTATATGTAACCCCTAGAGATTGGACATGGGGAAATTAGTTGTCCCAAATGTCTACATGGATGTGGACTTGTTAAAAGCTGTGGCAGCCAACTATGATCCTGTCTCCAAAGTTGTCAGGACGTATGATGGGATCGAAATGGTAAATATCAGCAGGGAAGAGATTGCTGAAGTTTTTCAACTTCATGATTGGAATGAGGATTTGGTAAAAATTGATTTGAAAGCCTTTAGGAGTGAATACGAGAAGACAAGACACGTCTTTAAAATCACAATGCTGCCAAATCATCTAGCATCAATTGGAAAGGGAAAGGGGAGAATTGTTATTGGTCCATTAGATAAGGAACCCTTCCCAATAAAGTATTTTACTCCATATTTTTAGAAAACCTTCTATTCTTTGTGTCAAATCTTGGGGTTTGATCTTGCTTCTGGAATGCCAATGGGTTTCATGTATATGATTGCTCATATCCAACACCCCGCTTACAACATAGTATATGACTTTGATTCCTACCTGGAAGATAACATTCATGAGGGTTTAATTTCATTAAAGAATGGTAAAGATTCAGTTCAGTTATGGTGGTGCTCATTGTTAATGCACATGTTTTTATTCAAAAGGGCAAATTCTTTGATAATGATATGAAGTTGGAAAAGGAGGAGGATGGTGTTGAGCTTCCATTCCAATGTTGGACAAGAATTTTAGACAAGGATGATAAGAAGTTTGATTTTGTGGTGTTTGAGAATGTCTTTGCATCAAAGTTGAGGAATGACCTAATCCGGAATCCACCAAGGATTCCAACTAAACTACATGATTTTCTCAGGCCAAAAGAAAGGAGGTTTGATTTAAAAATTGATCACAACTGGGGAGATGTCATCCCCTATCCAGATTGTACAATTCTCAGAGTATATGGCACTACGGTTAGACCACATGTTCTCCCAAGAGAACTGCCACTGAGAATTGGATTCCTTGAGGTCATTTGGCAGCTGGGTAATGTTGAAGATGGCCACTTGTTAAACATGAGGAAAGGAACCTTCTTCCCAACATGGACAATTTTTGCAGACTTTTTGATGACTGGTGGAGGGTGGAGAAAAATGGATGAATTGCTTGAACCATACAACATGAGGAGAGTGCACCCAAGAAATCATGATCCTAAAGGTTTCATGGTTGCATTGAAAGCGAGGATCAGATGCAGCCAGTTCATACATAACTTCTTTTTCCCTAAAGATGTTATTAGGAACATCTTTAATTACCAAATATAGGAGGACAGGAAGGCAAAATGGATTTCCTATGATAAGATGGTAACGGAAAAATGGAAGACTGATCCCCAATATGACCCCCTGCGGCTACCTTATTCAAAAATGAATTGCAAAAAGTTGAATATATTCTCCAGAATTTTTAGCAAGTGGTTGGCAGGATATAAAGAGAGATATTGGTTGCTAACAAAGGAAAGGCTGTGGTTGGGGAAGAATAGGAAAAGGATAAGGGGAAGGCCCCAGTGTTGGAGGAAAGGCCTACCTACCAACCACCACAAAAGATTAGAGTCTTTGCAAGGAGAAAAGGTATTGTGAGGAAGCAACAATCTATTGCCACCCCAACTGCATCTTCTAATTATGAGCTTGAGGGCTCAAGAGCTTCCTCACCATTGCATGATATGCCACCACTGTCTCCTCCAAGGAAAGCAGCTCCACAAGTGATTGAGGTGGATTCAACTCCAAGACAACCACTACCAAAGAAGCAACAGGTTTAACAAAGCAGCTTGGTGGATTATCCAGATGACTCAGATGATGATATCATTGTCACTGAGGAGGATATGAGATATAGAATGCCCTCTCCCCCTAGGGAGATAATAGAACTAGAAAGCAGCCTCAGGTTGGGCAAGGTAGACCTTAGGGGTTTAAGCAACACAGATGACCTTAGGGAGGAAGCTTGCAAGACCTTCATGACAAATGATTCATTTACCCCTACTTTTAGAGAGTTTGCTTGGAGGGCAAGGAGAGATGAATATGTTTATAATGTTGCCAAAAAGAGAAGCTTGCACCCTGAATTACCAGAAGCAGTTATTCAGGCTGAGGTTAGAAAGGAAATGAAAGAACAATTTTAGAAGATAACAACTGAAAAAGGCATAGAGTTAGTGATGGAAAGTGGTATTTTATTACTGCCAGAGTGGGATTTAGCCTTGACAATTGCTTTTAACACAGTGTGGAGGCATGAAAAACCATTGTATGAAATAGAGGAGGAAGCAAAATTGGCTTTGCAGGGGTGTGCTTTCAGCGACGAATGGGAAATACTTGCTATTTGGGCATTGGCCCTAGGTGCAAGGAAACCTGCAGTTGCTGAGCCTGCTCCAAACATAAGTGGAGGGCTAATTATTAAGAGTGTGTCTTATACCCCAACAATTGAGGCAGCAAACATGTCAGTGAATGTTGCCAAATTCACAAAGGCAACAGTAGAGAATATCACTGAGGAAAGAGATCAATATAAATCCAAGTATAATGACATGGTTGTAGAGTATAATGACAGTTAGTAAAAGGTTGCCAAGTTGGAAACCGAAGTGGCATTGTTAAAACAACAATTGCAAAATATGCATGCTCATGCCCCAACACAGACTGACTCTGTTGTCCTTCCAAAAGTTTCAATGGAAATCATTCCATACAATCTTGGAGATGCACCCCTACCCCTTGCAGTTGAGGAGCCAAGCACATCAAGTGCAACTCCATCAAGTGAGCCTACTAAAGAGGAATTATTGGATCAAATTGAGATGTACAAGAAATTATTGTCACAGGTTAATGAATCAATTTATTCAAGTAATATGAAGATTGTAACTATAGTTCTTAAACACTTGAATAAAGGGATTGATAGGAGATTAATTAGCATTCATTCAAATTATTCTTCTATGTTTGATGCCATAAAGGATTTTGATAAGAATAAGGATGTTGTAACATCATTAATGGATACATGGATCCCTAGAGCCCAGGCATTAAGAGACATGGCAATTGCAACCAAGCATGTCAAGGATGCACCTCCTAACATTGTCCCAACTCTCAGACTTATAAATTCAATTAAGGATTTTCAGGGGTTGGTAGGTCCTTTGGAAATAAATATTAGGGAGCTTGTCAAAAAGTTTGATGAATGGAATTTTAGTCTGCTTCCTATTATTTTGAGTGAAAATGGTGGGGTTAAACCTTTACAATTGTGGAAGGACTAGGCAAAACAAATAATATCTACTCAAGTTAAGCTCATCTGTGACACTGTTGATTTAGATATGTTGAGAAGCAGCGTGGATAAGCTGATTCACACTGGCATTTTCTTAGAGGAATTTGACAAGGAAGCTAATGGAGTGGTTATCAAGTACACACCTTACAGGACCAAAGCAGACGAACTTGTCAATTTCATTTGGCCAACAGAGGACTATCAGCTATGGAGGTCCAACTATGTTGACAATTTAGATTTCTGAAGTGCTGAAGTCTATGTAAATGTTAATGTTTTGATGATTATTGTACTATTCATTTATTGATTATATTTGATCTGAGATGACTTTTGTTGAAATTAGAACAAAAAGAATTACTCCCTCTTTTTATAGTATTTATTATTAGTTAAAAGTTTAAACTTTATTGACATGTGTCATGGATTGCATATGTGGAACATAGTTTGGAAACACTATTAAGTATTATCTATATACTTATGTCAAATCAAGCACAAATATTTGCATGCAGATTAAATTCACTTAAATTCACTTGAAAAGATATATCATATCACTTAAATATTGGCACACTTGGAAAGATATCCCAAAGCTTTGAAGCCGAGCGCCATTAATGAAGCCTGTCTCTATTTAATGGAGCCCAACAATGCCTCATACTCATACCAAAGTTTGAAGCTAGCTTGCTACTTAACAAAGAAAATGGATACTTCAATTTGCCTTATAGCGCTGCGAAGGCAAATTGCTTTCTTGGGTTTCATAACAGACTCGAGGCTTAGAGATATAACGAAGCCTCACAGAATTGTCCGTTTGCGCTTCCTGGAGTTGGAAGCTGTGAAAATGGTGCTTGGGAGGGACTTCTTAATAGATAGGAATAGATACAGAGTGAATTTTGACATAGCCTCTTGGTTCTTGGTGTCATTGCTGGACCTTGGAGGTGTGAAGGAGGATATTCTCGTTCTGTTGCAAGAAATTTTCAAGGCAGATTTTTCAGGCAATAATTTCGAGGTGGTTGTTGGGTCAGAGATGGGTGTGGGGATCCCGCGGTCTTCTAACCTATCAATGGTGTTATTTGGGGGAGAGATGGGTTTGGGGATTCAACGGCTTCCCTTTCTACTCAACATGACAGATGGGGCTCTCACCCACCAGTGTCACTGGGCCACCATTGGTCTAAATTTTTTAAGGCGCTCTCGAGCTCTCGACATGGAGCCGAATGTGCAATGGGTGCTGCGCTTCACAGACTTGGTGGAAATAGGATATTTTTATGGTTTCCCTTAGCCAGTGGCCCAATGTTTTGAACTTTTGATTTTTGCTATGTAATATATTAGATTATCGTGGGAAAGAATATGTATGGGAATTTTTTGTAACATAATGATATGCCAGGGGCGTAGCTATCCCCCAACTGTAACAATTTTTTGAATTGATATCAATGTATGAATGAATGAAAGTTTTTATTGACGTCCACGAGACCAAAAACCGTGAATAAATTTTTTATTAATATTAAATAGAATGTAATTAAATGATAAGTGTAACTGTAATTAAATGATAAGTGTGAATACCCATTTTGCTGATGTAAAACATAACAAATATTTGCATGTAGATTTAAAACATAAATCAATACAAATGAAAAAAGAATTGCGAGCAAATTGACAAATTACATTTTAAATAGTAAAAGTTGTCACTAGAAGTAGATTATGTTGTTTATATCATAAATTACTCGATCGTTTGATGAACATTTGTGATTTGATGGATGGTTGTAGTTGCATTCCGGAATGAAATGCACTGAACGCTAGGCTTGCGAACTTAAATATCTGGAATCACCCTATAACCATTAGATTTACAAAGATCAATAGTTTGGAAATTGCTGTGAGCTGTCAATGTAGGACAACTGTCAAACATGTACTAATTGTGTAGTCCGGAAGCAACACGTTGACTTGACGTTTCATTCACTAAAAAATTCACTTTATAAAAAAAGCAAACTTTCTAGTTTCTACATTTTATTGCTAAGTGATTTTTTTAAGTGAGAGCCGAGAGGGTCAACACATGGGGAGATTTCATATTACTCATTGCAGTGCACCAAGGAGATTTCAAATTGCTCATTGCAGTGCCATTTCCAACATAGCTGGTAAGATAAAACATAGAATCCCTAGCCTACGTTTCATCATTTCTTAAAATCTTATTTTGTCAAACTTTGCATTTAGGGTTGAGAGACTTAAGAAAAAATAAGGACTTAAGAAGGAATTCATAATTTCACACTGTATAAGCATGTCTACCACCACTAGCAGACTAGACAAAGTTTTTGGGAAAGGCAGAGCAAGTACGGATAGAAAAATAGTTTATTCTGAATTGCTTAAAACCTCAGGTTTGACTGATGAATACCATGATATTTATGATCCTAACATGTACGGTAAATTTACCTTAACTTATATTTTCATGTGAGAATAAGGCTTCCAAGAAAAAGAAAGTTGATAGTATCAATGCACCGTGGGTAACTGGATTAGGGCGCATGATGTTACATGAGGCTTTCCCTTGCCCAAAATTTATCATGGTCTGTGCCCACAATTATGATGGTAACAAAAGAGCAATTGTAAATAAGGATACCAAAGAAGAAATTTGATCCATTAATGCAAAAGAATTTGGAAAAGTGTTGGGGTTTACAATCGAAGAATTTGGAGACGTCCACATTGATCTAGAAAAGCTTGCTAGTGATTATGAAGCCGTGGATGAAAGGGGCAAAAAAGATTTCCTAAATAAAATAGTTCAAGAAAAAACAACTTGAAAGATAACCATAAGCCTCCTTATCCTTTGAAAATTTTTAAATCATGGGCTCAAGATACTATTTCAATGCTAGCATTTTGCCTCGGACTGGATAGCAATTGGGAAGTGGATGCAAGCCTCCTTGAAATGGTATATAATATCCATTCTGGTATTGGTGTACATGTCAAATATAAATTTATTGAGCACATTGTAGAATCCATGCATAAACAATTTTTAATGATTAAAGGAGGTTCCACCAAGACATTTAGGTTCACAACCTACTTGTGCTATTCTTTTCTATTCAAATTTAGTGGAATGTTTCAGACCAACAAGCTTCAGATTCAGCCCTATAGTATTGCTGAGGAAAAGAAAATGGCTCCAGTATATGATTGGACCACTAAGATAAGGATGCATGATTCTCGAAGGAACTACAATCATTTTTTAGACTACTTTTTGGCTCCATTGCATCAAGCAATTACAAATAGTCCAATGCCTAGATTGCCTATATCATGTAGAGATTTCATTCAAACAGGAAAAGAAATACAATTGGTTGATTGGTGCTTATTGGAAGAATATATTGTGCTAAGATTTTATGGATTAGGAGTAAAGCCATACAAACTTCCAATACCTATGATAGATAGGGTTTTTACATTGGAATATGTAAGGTAGATGCAAAGTACTAATCAACTACACTTTGTCGATCATCAAAAGAACTTATTTCCTTCTTTACCTTTTTCATGTGGAGGGTTCACATTGGAGAGAAAAGCATTTAAGGTGGCACATGATCTTTTGAATTTTTTTAATTTTGATGCTACCTGTCATTGGAAGTATGATCCATGTGACACCATTAAAACAATGATTGTGGCCAATAGGAATGTTGCAAGTAGAATTCAACATCAAAGTAAACCCTTGCTTGAAAACTTGAGAAATAAGGATTCCTGGGATGAGGTCAAAATAGCAATGGAGAAAACTGCTGCTGAGAAAGGTATTTCTTTTGAATAGTTGTCAGTAGAAATTATGGCATTGCACCAGGTCCAAAGTACAGGAGCACTAGCAGAGGATGAAATCAGGAGGTACAACAATTTTTATGAAAAAAGTGATAAACCATCTATTAGAGAAAAAATGCTAGATTCTCTAGATGAGTCTGTTACAAAAAAATATTGGTCACGATCAAAAGTTACTGCATTTTGGTCTATGAGGAAGGAGCTAGGTGAACCAAGAACTGTTGCAGAGTATGGAGAAATCGATGAAGATGAAGAGTTTAGCAAATTGTGGAATATAGAGCTCCCAATGAATGTGAAGATGAAGATCAAGAAACTGATAATGGTGATGAAACTGATGATGATAGGGATGAACGAAGCAATTTCAAACCTGGTTTACGTTAGGCCACAAAAAAATCATATACTTCAGGAGCAGCCATAACTAAAAATATGGGTTATCGAGGTGGTGGTTTGGGGTCCCAAGGACAAGGCATTTGGAAGCCAATAGATGTAGTCACCACTGCCAGAAACCATTTGATAAACAAGGCCTTGGAGCTGATAAAATAGAACAAGGTGGAGAGCCTAGTGCGACTGGCACTGCCACTGGTGAACTTAGTCAACATGTGCTACAACAACAGGTCCAACAACAAATTGCACACAAGAGGACACCAATACAAGATACCACACAAACCCTCAGTGATCAAGGGATACAGAAGAGATAAAGGATTATGACAGGTCCAAGTCCAACTACCAATTCCACTACAAAGGAACTATTTCCGGGCACTCCCCCAATTAGTGTGGCTGTAACATAAATTGCAAGTACTCCTATTCCTTCACCATTCAAGCATTCCCTTATTCTTGCGTCCCCAGGTTTTGATTACATTCAAGAGTTTAAAAAGAAATCAGAATTGTATAAAAAGGAAAAGAACAACTGATGGAGAGTGTGTCTATTGTAACTTCAAATCCTGCAACAACCATGATATTACCCACATTTGACACAAATACAGAAATCATGGAGTACACAATTGTTGTTCCCATAGTTTAAAATAAACTAGAAAATCAAATGGATTGATCTAAATTTCAGGTGAGCAGTTTGCAATTTGATTTATTTGAATTAAAAAATACTGACAAAAATTAATATATCAAAGAAGAACAATGAATTGGTGTACACATCATTGATAAAGCATGATAGAAAAAAAAGTTGCAGAATCAAATAGAAAAATTACAGGCAGACTTAGCAAATGAGAAAGCAAAGAGGAAAGCATCAGATAACAAGAGCAATGAATTAAAAAAAAAAAAAAAATCTGCCTCTACATCAACAAGCAAAGAGGATAAACAAATAGAGGTGGAATTGAATGGACTGAAGCAATGGTTAGATGAGAGCAAACAAATAGAGGTGGAATTGAATGAACTGAAGCAAAGGTTAGATGAGAGCAACAAGAAATATGATGAGGAAAAATCCACTTCAAAAAAATTAAGAAAAAGCATTGGGAAAACAAATGAACAGTGGTAACAAAAATTGGAGAAAGAGAGGCAACAAAATGAAACATTGGCCGCAGAGCTTATGGAAGCAAAAAATGAAATAAAATCTTGTCAAAAAAGGTTAACTAAATTTTGTAGACAAACAATGAGGCATATGAAACAAAAGATATGGGAGGAAATAATGCAGAGGATTGATCATTTGTGTGAATTCTTTCAATTGATTGATGCCATGAGACTACATCATAATAAGTTGAGCAAATATTTAATGGACAACACAAATGTGCTACTGCAAGAAGAAAAGAAATCTGCAAATCAAGTTCTAGAAACAATCTACAAAGCCAGTGACAATGAATTGATTTCAAAAGGCATTACTAATCGGATTGAAGCCTCAATGAAGGTGACATCTATCATTCAAAAGTGTTCAAGAATGAAACAATAGAATTTGTGATTGAGGATGCAACAAAGATTAAGGAGGATGAAAAGGTAAGGAACTTGACAAAGCTTGGTTTGCCACAAGGTTTTGACACAAATGACCGATTCATTGGAAAGGATAATTTCAGATAGAAGATGGAGGATGCAAGGAAGATTGATTTGGACCAGTTTCCTCAGAACCCAGATGAGGCAAACTTTTTGGATTTCATCAAACAACTGATAATTTTGAATGTATCTTTGGTTGAAACATTCAAGTCAGACCCAGGATCCAAATTGAAATTCAATCATACATTGTTAACAAAAATTCAAGTTAGACAACATCAGTTAGAAGAAATGACAATTCCACCACTTGAACAGTGGAATTTGCTAAAAAAGTTGTTATAATGTTTTGATATTGATAATATGAGTTTCTAAGTTCCAACTCAGCTCTGTGCAAAGTTGTCTTTGAGAAAGATTTTACATTGCCTCTGTAACGTCAGAAAATATTCCCTTAGGGGCTTTTCCCTCATAAGGTTTAGCTCTCGGGTCTTTAGAGTGCATTTAGGACATTTTAGTTCCTATTTTAGCATCCTGATGGAATGCGACCTACGTTCCATGACAAATAGGACCTAGGTGGACCCCTTGAGCTGTACCCTTCCCAAAATTGGGGGGAGGACTTGGGTGCCCGTGCCCTAGTCCTGCCCTATTTTGGGACATCCCCAATTTCTGGGTGTCAGTTTATGACCATTAGGAGGTTATTTTTCTGACACGGTAAAGTTTGATTTTTAATATCTTGGCAGGAATGCTTGTAGGTGCATATATAAGCATGTGTAGTCATTCATTTGTAAACTAGATTGCAATTAGATAGCAAGTGTGATGTTCAAGTGTTCTCAAGGTGTTTTGTGTGTTGATATTTGTAGATTTGAGTTTCAATCTCCTCATGGCATGAAGAGCATCTTCCTCCATGAGAGCTTCACTACAAGGTGACTTATCATTGTGTTTTTATCATTGATTCCTTTGGTTTTGGCCTCTGCCTCACAAGGGCACACTCTCTTTATCTGACAACGGTGTTCGAAGACTTAAGTGTTCTCCAGGGTTTGACTGAGGTAAACCTCTAAACACCACAACCCCCAAACCAAGTCTTGTGATTGCAGGTTACAGGTGTCGCATCTGGAAAAAGTGGAGTTGCAGGGAGGCTTGGCAGACATCAGGGATTCAGGATCTACAAAAAAGTCAGACAAAGGAACACTTCCAGGACTTGGGCGCTCGCTCCAGTGTCCTCTACAGACAGATCTCAGGAAATAGAAGTTACATTGCTGATCAGTGTCAGAAGGAGGTCCAAATTCCCTAAAAAAGTAGATACCTTGGACTTGGGTGCCCGCTCCAGTGTCCCCGAATGTTCCGCCTCAGAACCCCAAAAATAGGTATTCTATGATTTGTTATTTTAGTCCCGTCTGCAAGAGCTTTTTCCGTTATTTGTCAATTTGTTGTCGTATTTGAATAATTAGGGTTTTAATGGTTAATTAGACATAAGAGAAGGAAAAATTGATAATTAATTCCCTAATCCAAGTTTTCCTTCATTTTCAAGTGACCTAGGGTATGATAGTGCTTGCCACTCGACCCTAAATCCTTCAATGTTAGGGTGAAAGGAGGATTCAAACATCTAAACAACAAAGATTAGCAAAATCCAATTTTTACTCTAAACATTTTGGTGAACCTGTGTTTTTGGACTTAAATTGCAACTTGCTAAGTGTTTGTTTGTAGATTTGGATTGATTTCATTCATTCGTTTGGTCATTTATTTTATTACATTGAGAAAAATTCAAAAAAATTGAAAATTTGGAAAAATACAAAAAAATTGCATTGTTTGGCTTACTAAATTGCATCAATTCTTTCTAATTTTCCCTAATTCATGATTTTTGCATCAGATCTGATATAAACTACAGAAAAATACAAAAAATCAGAAATTTACCTTGCATTTTCATCGTTTAATTGCTAGGGTTTTGTGGAAATTTTGACAATTTTATATAACCTAGTAATTCAAAAGTCTAGGGTTTGTAGGCAAAATATTTTATCAGATTTTTCTACTGATTTTAGAGTCTCTCTTGAACTTTAGTGTGAATTTGCATTTAGATTTAAAATATTTGCATTTTTACATATAAATTTTTAACAAAAAATAGCAATTTTGATGCATTTTCATTAAATTTGCATAGGCATTTTGCATGTTAAGGCTTGAAAATCATTTCTAGATCTGAGAGTAAGTCAATTTCATCATAAATCAGACTTCCAAACATTCACATAAAATTTTGTTCCAAGATCTCAAACTTAGGGCTTCAAAAACGATAATTTTCACTAAAATTGGCCTTATTGGTTCTCCAAACTTGCACCGTAGGTGTGTTGTGAAAGATATTTTGGCATTATTTTATTTTATTAGTGTATTAATTTGCTTCCCCTCATAAAAATCTTCACAACATCCTTTTAGCGAGCTCTTGTAGTGAAAATTTGGTGAAAAACTACACATTTTGGCTATTTTTGCCCTAGAGTTTGGCCTAGTTTGCACTCCAAGCATGTTGTGATCAATTTTATGGATTGAGGTGACTGATATTACTGATATTCTTCATTTTACCTCCTAAAATTCCTTACAACACCCCTTTTGCTAAGTCTTGGAGTTGAAAAACCGTGAAAAATTGCATATTTTGCTATATTTTCACTAGGGTTTTACCTTAAGTGGAACTACAATCATGTTGTGTTGGGTATTTTTGCATAAAGTGGCTATTATTGCTGATATTATTTGTGGTCCATCATCATTTTCCTCACAACACTCTTTGTTATGCTCTTTTGCATTGAATTTTGGTGAAAAAAGTGCTCATTTTGACATATTTTCACTATATTTTGACTTGGCATTATCTTGGATTTGCATCAAGAGTGTGTTGAGAGTGATTAGATTGCTGTTTTGGACTGATATCAGATATATAACTTGTTGTCCTCAATCAAAATCCTTACAACATCCTTTGTGTCATTCATTGGCTTCGAAAAAGTATCGAAAAATAAAGCATTTTAGGCTATTTTTGCTCTTATCTTTTGCACCAATTTTGAAAAGCTTTCAAAATCTGATTTGGCATTGGTTTGAGGATATAAACATGGCCTCTCAATACTCTTTGGAATCTTTACATGAATATATTTCAAATTTTGAAAATCTTCACAAATTCATTAGTAAACATCCTTATGTCATGCCCTATATACAAGTCATGTATCACAGGGATATATTGGTGGCATCCTCTTTCGAGATCCTTGATTATGTATCTGATCTTAACAATTTCATATCTCTCATCAATACATACCCTTGGGTAATAGAAGAGTTGATAAAGTACACTTTAGATGAAGAGCATGACATCTCTCAGAATAGTTTGGAATTAATAGCTCAGACATATGGTGATAATATTGATAATGATCATGAGAGTGATAATGAATTCACGCTTCCCCTGTGATGTGTTATGTGTTGTTTAGGCCTCCTAGAATGACCTCGGATTCTCTCGTAAGGTTTGGGATACCAGGAGACTGCCTCTGTTGTGACCTTCTATGTGTATCATCATTCTTCTATATTGCTCTCTTTGATTTCATTGTCGAGTGTTGTGTCTTACGGACATAGCGTTGTGGTTGGTGACTTGGGGGCACCCTCCTACATGACTGTCCCTAAGACACTTGTTTTCTCCTCTCTTATTTATTATTTCCCTTCCTCTAGTGTTTCCATCTAGCAGGCAGATGACGACAAACATTTATACTGATGCTGACCTAGTGTCCCTTTTGAGAGCAATAAAAAATTGGACTTAGTTCCTAATATGATGATGGGGTTGTATATCTTATCCGGCGCTTGGCTAGTGGAAGCACTCATGCTTTCCGGGTAGTGAATTTCATGATGTTTATATCGCATTTACAAACCTTAACAATACTGCTACTCCGTGCACCTTTGTTTGCCCTTGAATCTAGCCTTGGTGATACTCGATTCAAAGAGCTTCGTGATATAGCCCCTGGTTATCCTCGAACTCCAAATTCATTGTATAACCTTGGCTCTTTGTGTGGTTAATCATGTGCATTGATGTTGTTGTTTATCATGATGTTGTAGACACTAACATGTTTCTTGCAGGGATGTGTTTGTGGGAACATTTGGCGATCGTAAAGCACATGTCACCTCTGGGGGGCATGGGCTTTGTGAAAGTCGGTGTTCCCTTGTGTGTTTTCTTCCTACCTTAACATGCTTGATATCGATAATTGATATCAACCACCTTAAGGTGGGGGCATATAAGGTAACCTGTCTGTTATAGATGTTAGCAATGTGTTTGACCTCAGATGCAAAGACTTGCACCCCAGAGTAGTGCATCGTGCATCCTGAGTTTGTTTGCAATCAATCAATCAATCATGTAAGCCCTTTGCAGAGGTGGGATATCAAGCATATCCTTTTTCTTAAGCCCTCTGTGGAGGCGGGGATGGTGTATTTCTCAGAGTAGATTGCATCATCCTATCATTTTTAAAAGTCCTTTGCGGAGGCGAGGAGCAGTTTTGTGACTAACTCAACCCTTAAGCGTGTCTTTGACGATTGTTGTGGCGAAGCCCAATCATCGGTGTGTGCCTGTAATGTGCCTACGATGGTGTTGGACCTAGAAATAGGTACACTCTATCGCTTGTCTACTGTGTTTTCTCCATGTCTTCAAGTGTGTGTGTTTTGGTGTGCTTGTTGCCCCATATGCAAAGACCATCACCTTTGAGTAGTGCTTCATGCATTTTGGGAGGTTTTGCGTGTATTGTGTGTGTATTGCCCCATATGCAGAGTCCAGCGCCATCGAGTAGTGCTTCCTGCATTTTTGGGAGGTTTGTTTATTTTCCAGTACTTGCATTTGCATTTCATATATATGAGAAAAAGAAAAGAAAAGATATCATTTCTGTCTTCCATGTATTAATGTGTCTTCTATGCATTGACTGTCTGCTCCATGTTCTGCGTGACTGTACTATCTTCTCCATGTTTTGCATGCTTGTTACTATCTTTTATGCGGTTGGCATGTCTTCTCCATGCTTGGTGTGTTTACTGTGTTTGTGACCTTACTTTAATGCATGTTTGGGCCTTGTGTTCATACATACACTAAAGTGGGAGCTAAATGTAACATCAAAAAATGTCCCCTTGGGGGCTTTTCTCTCATAAGGTTTAGCTCCCGAGTCTTTAGAGTGCATTTAGGACATTTTAGTTCATATTTTAGCATCCCGATGGAATGAGACCTAGGTTCCATGACAAATAGGACCTAGGTGGACCCCTTGAGCTGTACCCTGCCCAAAATAGGGGGAGGACTTGGGCACCCGCGCCCTAGTCCTACCCTATTTTGGGATAGCCCCAATTTATGGGTGTCAGTTTATGATTGTTAGGAGGTTATTTTGCCGACATGGTAAAGTTTGATTTTTAATATCTTGGCGGGAATGCTTGTAGGTGCATATATAAGCATGTGTAGGCATTCATTTGTAAACTAGATTGCAATTAGATAACAATTGTGATGTTCAAGTGTTCTCAAGGTGATTCAAGGCTTCTATTGTGTTGCAAGAGCAGACTTGTGTGTTTTGTGTGTTGATATTTGCAGATTTGAGCTTCAATCTCCTCATGGCATGAAGAGCATCTTCCTCCATGAGAGCTTCACTACAAGGTGACTTATCATTGTGTTTTTATCATTGATTCCTTTGGTTTTGGCCTCTGCCTCACAAGGGCATGCCCTCTTTATTTGACAACGGTGTTCGGAGACTTAAGTGTCCTCCAGGGTTTGATTGAGGCAAACCTCTAAACACCACAACCCCCAAACCAAGTCTTGTGATTGCAAGTTACATGTGTCACATTTGGAAAAAGTGGAGTTGTAGGGAGGCTTGGCAAATATCAGGGATTCAGGATCTAAAGAAAAGTCAGACAAAGGAGCACTTCCAGGACTTGAGCGCTCGCTCCAGTGTCCTCCGTAGATAGATCTCAAGAAACAGAAGTTACAGGGCTGATCAGTGTCGGAAGGAGGTCCAAATTCCCTGAAAAATAAGGTACCTTGGACTTGGGTGCCCACTCCAATGTCCCTGACTGTTCTGCCTTGGAACCCCAAAAATAAGATTCTGTGATTTGTTATTTTACTCCCGTCTACAAGAGCTTTTTTTGTTATTCGTTAATTTGTTGTCATATTTGCATAATTAGGGTTTTAATGGTTAATCAAACATAAGAGAAGGAAAAATTGATAATTAATTCTCTAATCCAAGTTTCCCTTCATTTGCAAGTGACCTAGGGTATGATAGTGCTCGCCACTCAACCCTAGATCCTTCAATGTTAGGGTGAAAGGAGGATTCAAACATCTAAACAACAAAGATTAGCAAAATCTAATTTTTACTCTAAACAGCCTGTATGTATTCCTTCATTTGAAAATCAATAGAAAATTCAAATTCAGTAATGTGTTGATGTTCAATTATTTGTATTATTTATTTTATCAATTGAATATAAACTCTGGTTTCAACTAGTAAATACACATTCAACGATTGCTGATGTTCATTGTTCTATATCCTACTATTGCTAATATGTTAAGCTAATTTTATTTACCATTTCAAATGTTTTATTCATATGCCATTGAGACCTCTCGCTATCCCTCTGGCTTCACCAGTGTTTAGAGCTTAACTTTTTTTAATCATTAAACGGTTAAGATTAAAACATCTTACCGCATATTTGCCCATGTGCTTTATAATTCCTTTAAGTAGCTCACTGTTTAAAACCCAATGTAACTCCTTCGAAATATTTGACAAAAAATTCATGTCGTGTTCTAAAGTCTCTTCAACCATCCAGATGAAGACACGCCTCATCTCTCCGCTATCCCTCTAAGAGATGAAAGCTTTTGGTGGGCCCCCGCGGGCTAGCGTGGAACGACCCAGATTGACTCTGAAGATGTTGATTTTCAATGCTTTGATGTTCAACATCTATAGTGGACGATGGGTCCCACTTTGACAGGCAATAGGTGTCACTAGCCCGCTATCCCTCTGGATTTCTTAAAACATTATTTTATTCACGTGGGCTGGCAAGAAGTGGTCAGGATTCAATCTGCGAGATCCAATGACTCCCATTAATGTTCAAATATGCACATGCGAATTGTTTGACTTATAAGCGGACATCCCTAGGTTGACGGGACAAAGGGACATAAAAACTCTGTGGGTCAAGACTTAAGATAAAAGATGAAATATTTAACCCCTTTAAACATTTTTTGATGCGTAATGTTCCCAACCAAGAGGTGACTGATGAGACAAGGTAAGGGGGCTGGTAATACTGACTGGTTTGATGGCTTAAGTGTGAACTTGGATGACCGGGAACCAGAGGTAACAAGTCAACTTAAAATTATAACGCAAAAGGCTAAAAGGTTAGGTTTATGTATATTTCATTTTTTGACTCAGTTGCGGATAAGGCACTGATCAAAATAATTCATAAACTATGAAAAATGATGCAGAATCACATATCAAATCAAAAACCAAAATTCTACTTTACTGCAAATTTTATGTTTTATGCACAAATCAACTTTAGCAAGGAAATATTAAGCATTGAGTTGAATCATGAATCACTGAGTACATGTAAAACTTATCAGTATGACACAATTAAAATATGAAATAATTAATAATATGTTAATGTATTCAATTTGATTCACAATTTCAAGGAATATAATATAAAATATCATCAACTACAGTTTTGGAATATAATTCATGAAATGCAGTATAAATACCTAAAAACTGCTAATTCACTTCCATTTCCCAAATCGAGTTAGGGTCCTCAAACTGACGTTTAGATAAAGAAAAAGAGTTATCTTGATTCTGAGTCTCATCTTCATTTTCTTTGTCTTGATTCTAAGTCTCAAAGTCAAATTCATCAGTCATTATGTCAATGTCATTTGTCCCACCACTACCAGCGTTTGAACTTGAAGTCAAATTCATCAGTCATTGTGTCATTGTGATTTGTCCCACCACTACCAACATTTGAACTTGAAGTGTTGCACAACCCTCTTCTTTCGTATATGGACTTCTAGATTGTAAGTGCCCTTTCATAAGGAAATTTTTTGACATTATACGCACTTCCTAACACCCTCAAGCAATTTTCCAAATTCTTGTCTAGTTTGTTTCTTATCTTTGATTTCAAAAACCCCAATGCACTAAAAACTCTATCATCTTCCACCAAACCCAATATCATTGTTTGACATAAATCAACAAGTTTGAAATATTCTGATATTGAATCACGCAATATTTCACTCTGACCCAAGTTTTTCTAGGCCTTTGTTATTGATCCCGCTTCGAAGGGATTCTCCATGGCATTAAAATGGTCTATCATACTTCTTGCAAACCGACTACATTGTCCTTTAAGCTTATTTCCATCTATAATTCCTTCTATTTTCTGTCCATTGCATTCTGTGCTTTTTGAAAAGTATGCAGTCAAGGTAGTTACTTTTTGATGAAAAAAGCTTGGGCTATTTCGGTGGCCTTGTACCCAAAATTGAGGATACACAATAGACATGGCATCAAGTATTTCATCTTGAATCGATTATAAATCTCTATTGAAAGATTGCTTGCAATTTCCTTCAAATTACTACTAATAGATTCAACAATGCTATCAAAATCTTCCTTTCTAACAGGTACTTCTCTGATAGAGCGCTTGATTATCTTACAATGGTGCATTGGTATTTCAAATCCACGTACAAAGACACATAACTCCCTGCTTGCATTAAATTGTAAATAATTTTCAGGATGATTCAAATCTGTAATTATTTGCCACCTATAAAAATTTGGGCTTTGAGAAGTTAGATCTAGATATAGATTATCGAGGGCCATGCATGTCATTCTACATAGTTTGGTATACTCATAGATATACATAGTTTTGTCTTGGGCTTTCTTCACAAGATTATTCATTTCATCCAGCATGGGGAGAAGACTAGCTAAAGTTAAGAGTGTCTCTATATCGCTTAACCTATGTAAGAGGTCAGGAGCTTTGTCTACTATGTTGCGATGCTCGTACATTACTCCAATCAAGGATGGATATTCTGAAAGAACTCGTTGCGTTGGTCCATGCAAGGAGATCCATTTGGTATCAACATCCTTAAGAAGCTTGTTTCCTACTATTATTCCCTCAACAAAATTTTGAAATTCTGCAAAACATTTGGGACTTCGGCAAAAGTATGAGTGGAGCTCACAGACTAGATTTTCAACTTTTGATACTGTAGGAAACTTGCTTACAATTTTAAATGCTAAATTCATTATGTGGGCGATGTAGTGAATGGCAAGCATGTATGGTGCACAAGTAGTTTGTAATTTTTTGCAAAGATCTGTCCTCTGACCTTGCATTACTGCAGCTCCATCAGCTTCTACACACACCAACTTTTTGGCAATTGTCAAGTCATCCATACCTGCAATTTCATTCAAAGACTTCTTAACTAGTTCAAATAGATTTGGCGATGTTGAATTGTCCTTCATTTTATGAACACAGAGTAGATGAGCTTGGTGGACATGTTCTTTTACAGTATACACATGCATACAGACCCAAGAAGTATTATAACTTCATCTAAAGATAATGCAATGAAGTTTGACTCTTTTATATTCTCCTTTAAATCTTATTTTTCCACCGCAGTGAGACAATTTGCCCATTCCCATCCAGAGTTTATTGACCAATGTGTGCTAGGATAGTGAGGAACACTCAGAAAAGATAATAAATTACTATACTCCGGGTAGTCTTTCATAGGACACCTTCTAGACAAAATATGAAAAACAACACTCATCTGAACAGTTTTTTCCAGTTGTGCTCCTTCCATTGCTTTTCCAAATTGAGCATTGATTGTACCTCCACTTGCAGCAAGCTTCATCATTCTTTTATTATGCTCATCATATTCCGCAGCATACTTCACATGAAGACATTCTTCCTTTGATTTTTGTCTTACTACTGATGTTTCCTTTTCGTCTATGATTTGTTTTTCATAAACTTTACCTATATGCTTTTCTATAGTGTCAAGCTTTAGCTGCAATTTCTTGTCTCTTTTACATTTCCAACTACAAATCACACACTTGCATTTTGTTGGTTGTTCATCTTTGTTTGCTTTCTCCACTGGTTCAATGAATGGGTACTTTGACACCCAATCAAGCTGAAAATTCCTTGACATTTCCCACTTGCGCCCCAGTTTTGAATCTTTTGATTTGCCTTTTAAATCTTTTGATTTGCCTTTTCTTTTCTTCTTGCCAACATCATCTATAGTGCCAGCATTTTCTTTTTCATCCAAGTCAATTATCTCAATCTGGCTAACTAGGGTATCCCTTGGAACATCTTCTGCGGTATTTCCATCCTCGTTCTGTCTAACCAGGGTTTCCCTTGGAACATCTTCTACGGTATTGCCAGTCTCAGTCTGGCTAACTAGGGTATCTCTTGGAACATCTTCTGCGGTATTGCCATCCTCATTATGGCTAACCAGGGTATCCCTTGGAACATCTTCTACGATATTGCTATCCTCATTCTGGCTAACCAGGGTATCCCTTGGAACATCTTCTACGGTATTGCCATCCTCATTTTGGCTAACTAGGGTATCCCTTGGAACATCTTCTGTGGTATTGCCATCCTCATTTGACTCAATGGCAATCCCACCTTTTGGTGCTAGTGAGGTATTGTGAATGGCTTCTTCATTATTATTTGGTGCAAGAGTTGATGGTGTAGCTCCATCTTGATTTGATGGATCAAAAAAATTGCCAATTCCAAAGTAAGACTATATACTAACTCCACCTTTTTGGTGTTTTGATGGCCTCCCGGTCCCTTCACCACCCTGAGTCTTACCCTTGTCGCACTTGCGGCTCGACATCTTGATCTCCCACTTCGAATAAAAGCTGGAAAAAATGTCTTCTTGTTTAAGGACATACTCATAGAATATAGATCCCATTCCCTACTAAATATCTTCTTTAAGATTGAATCAAGAATGGAAGAGAGATAAAGAAATCTTAAAACACTAATACTATGAAGAAATGATTACTCACCTTTAAGTTTAGGTTTTCACTGACTTGCTATTCGTTAATGCAGGAATGCATGTGTTGTAAGTTTGTAACTTTGCCTACGATCAACTTCAAGGTGCCAACTCCAACTTTTGAAATCCGAATTGAGAGCTCACAAGTTCAGAACTGAACAAAATGTGTAAGAATAAATCAGAGTTTCGATTGTATTTATATCAATCCATATTTGGCAAATTCTGTGGGAATTCTATATGGTATATTAAAAAGATTTGGTGAATCCCGTGTGATTATATAATGAATATATTTAAGTGTCAGCGAATCAAACCTTGATGGACTACATACATTATAATTTCCAAGGTGAATATGGCCCTACGATTAGCACATAGGTGTCATGGAAATTGGCGAAATGGCCCCTCATAATCAACTACTTGTAAATTTTAATTGGTGAAATGGGTCCTCACACGCAGTGACCATGTAATGGGGTTGGCGAAATGGGTCCTCACGTGTAATGACCATTTAATGGAGTTGGCGAAACATGTCCCGATACACAATGTTGTTTTAATAGTATTGGTGAATATATAGGTGATTTAGTACTTGCTTCCGAAATTCCAGGCAAAAATATTAGTCGGCCCATTTGAAATGCGTAGTTTGTTATGGCAAAAATCTTACTTCATTGATTCTCATAAAATAAATTGATGGCAAATGGATATGGATTCGATCGATAATATGTAAAATTCAGGCGATTTGACCACCCTATTGGATGCGATTTATTTGCCAATTCTGACTTGGCCGATCTGCTATATTTGCCACTAAAAAAATCTTTGAGAATCACCCATAAGAGTTAACAATCTCATCAACAATGGTGCTAGCTACTACCACATGCTCTTGAGTTAGAGGGTGTGATTATTGACATCACCTTGATGTGAATCCTTAGTAACATGGCACTACACTATCAGTTTATGGCTTCCTATTCTAAGTGGTATGATGATAACTATGGAGAACAATGATTGTGCTCGCTATAATAAATCCCAGTACTAACTAACATTGCACTATGCATCAATAAGTTGGTGTCAGTGACAACATACCACATAGGAGGAACCTTCTAGAGTTACTAACTCCTTAGCTAAGTGGTGGCACACATAGTAGTCCAAAACAAATACTTTCCAATTGCAATTTGCATAATGCCTAGGATAATATAATAATCTAGACCTCATGCAACCACTGCAAAGTCAACTATCAAATAGTTGCAAGACTTGCTTCTATCAATGGTAAAGTTAGACAACTAAATAGGTTCATCTTTCATGACTTTTAGTGAAATCACATCTTCAATGGGTGATCCACGTAAAATATGACATTTACAAAATTTGCATAGGAGCAACCAATTATTCCTTAGGTGCATCTTGACAAAAGTCTAGCCTCTATAGCTCAAAAATAATGGAAAACAATGTTCACGCACACATTGAAAGATTACAACTCTCATAGAGACTACAAGCACATGGAGCCTCCACAACTTCACTCTAATGGTCGATCTCTTAGTCTAAATACACCAGACTCATGCCACACTAGACAAAAACCATATTGAAGCACTTTTTGGTAGCACCTAATGCAATCCTACATGAACAAACTTTAGCATTCTATGCAATAAGACACTTTAGGTAATGACTAAGTCATTGACTCTAATTCTATACATTCTTCTACATTCCAACTCTTGCATACAAATACAAGCTTCTCTTGATAAAGGATGCACATGTTCAATAACAACCTCTCATTTTCAATGCTAAAGTACAAGGAAAAGCTCTCCTCAGCTTCTACAAGCATGCATTGTTAGGATTATTGGTTCAAACATCAGTTACACCAATAGACTTCATACCTTCACTAGTTCTTGGGTAGAAGTATGTCCACTTTAGGTTTTCATTGATTCATAAGTTTTGTAAAATAATTTGTATATACATCTATAAGTTATCCGTAGGCATGCACATCTTCAAGTGATGGCCCATGTGTAACTAGTCCCACTTTTTGCACTGACACCCCTAGATTTATCTAGCATAATGAGGGCACCACTCTATAGGAAAGGGTGAAGTGATCTAGATACAACAGTGCAATGGTTCAACATGGCTAGTGGTTTTTAGATCAACAACTAAGTTCTTCATTTGTGCACTAGATGCAATGGAGGACATCACTTTATAAGAAATGAGAAATGATTTGTGTACAAGTTTGCATAACTTGCACTTCTATGCATTAACTCTACTAAACTCTTCTTGTGCCACATTATTCCCTTATGCACATGATACAACATTAAGATGTTTTTCACATGGTTGAGAATTAGGGAAAATGTATTTGTTCACATCTATGCAAGCATTGTTTCCAAGAAGCTCTGTGTGAGACAATGTAAGACAACTAGACATGTAATCTTTAGTCACATCATGCCACTTTCATGAGTATGTATTTTAGCTTCAATAATAGCATTGTCAACTCTTGAATTACTTCCACATTATGCTTGACCTACACATGCATCTACACCAACATTCTTAGTTCAACTCCATAAGCATTTTTGGTCCACATGGTCATACCAACCAACTAGCACCATATAGATTTTCTACTGAGCACAACACTGGCCACATGGGAAGCACACTATATGTGCATGACACTTTTCATCATATTGTGCAAGGTTTAGCTGACAGCCTATTGTATAAATACACATTATTGCATATAAATTGATCTATTGATTTAGTCTAGTCTATCGACTAGTCTACCCACTAGTCTAGTTTTACTATAAAGCACCTTTGGAAAATCATGTGTACTCATTATTCACTTCTTGAACATGGGACTATGCTTGCCACCACTTTCTCTATATACTTTGTGTACATTCACACAAGATCAATTAATATAGAATAACATTCTTCATGCATCTATCATTTTTCTTCTTTATCTGTAGTACTATATAACAACACTTTCACAACTTAATCTTGACATGGAAGTAAACCTTTTTCCATTAGCTTAGCTATAACTTTGCAACCTACATGTAAATTTGTCCTTTGATCTCAAATAGAAATTGGATATAGCTAGGAATATTCAAAATATTTTCAAGAAGTCATTTGAGGACAACCCCCTATGGAATGCTTGGCAATTTGATCTTGGTAAGGTGGTTGTACCCATTTGCTTTGTAAGCCTTGAAGCTTTTGAATGGAAAACAAAGATATATGATGCTAAGACACATATTGTGAAAGATGCATGAGACAATAAACTTTTCTATAATGCTCCAACTTTTACATTAGGACATTAGTGGTCAAAAAATATACTAACAATTTTTTGTGTTATAATGGCAACACAAATATGTCACAATGTACACTAATACACTAGAGTTGTCGTCACACAACATAATGAAACTTATATAATGCATCATCAAAGCACCAAGAATGACTACAAAAGTGGAAGACTTAACACTATTGTGAGAAAACCTCATCAAGACAACAATAGAGAACTCAACCACTAACATAATTAGGAAATAATGAAGGATAATGAAACACTATTTCCTAATCAAAAGAGACCCTTACCCTTGATTCATCCTTGAATTCAACCTTGGACTCAATCACATAATGAAAATGGTATGGAAACAATAATCAAACCTTAAGATTACCCATCTATGAGATAGAATGGTTGGGAGATCCACTACCTCACCTTAGTCTTGCAAGAGACTGGCCACTTCTAACCAAAGGCACAACTACAATACAAAACAAATAATTACCAACAAAGGACATGAAAATTCATCAAACTAAGTTGATGGGAAGAGACAACAAACCCTAAGGTTCAATTCTCCTTAAGGAATTTTTCTTAAATACATTATTTATTAGCCATTATAATAGGTTTTCCATTTTTGAGTAGGAATGCCCTTTTTGCTAGTGTAAGAATGCACTAGCATTTTTGGGATCACCTTGGCAATTTTATAGTTTGAATAGTGAGATCTTGTTTCCTTCCAAATTTTATGCCGAATAAGACCAAGATATCTGATAAGGTTTTATATTTTATTTAACCCCTAGAACTAATTAATAAACCTTAAAATCATCTACAAGGGTCATAAAACCAAATTTGACTACAAGGTTAAGCCAACACAATCCTAAATGGCCTAAAATGAAACAAGCCATAACTTTCACAGGATAAGAGTTGAATCTAACCACATACTATGATTGAATTCACCACATCCAAGGCATCATGTAAATAACATAATACATTAAATCAATTACTTTTTAGTTTTGAATAAAATTTAGGCCTAAGAGAAAATAATTAGGACTTCATAATAGATGATGTTTTATTACAAAGCATGATACAAAATCATATCAAATATCCATTTCCATGTGTCTACAACACAATTTTGACATCTTAAACATGGATGGAACATGATCAAATACAATGATGATACAATTGTAAACCTGCATGAACTCTAAGATGCATCACCGTGGTTGTAAACATGCAAACTAATGAAGGTGAATTATCTACCACTTGACCAATGTGGCACCCTTAGACCCACCCCACTAGAGTGAGAGATAGATGTCATGGTTATCAAAGACATACACAAAATTTATTGGTCTCGAGCACACAACACAATCAAGCATGGTTTCCATCCACAAATTAATTTGACACAAGGATCTCAATTACACAAGAGGAAGAGAAAGGGAAACCTAAGACATGGAGTGTCTTCACCTTGGTCATCCAAGACATAAAGTTTTTTTAAGGGAGACATGACCATCTTAAATAACACCCATAACAATAGATGTAGTCCTTTGAACATTTACATCAAACAATATATTTAATCCCATAAAATTTGGAAGGTAATGTTCTCTTGCATACAACATTTACATCAAACTCTAGATATAATCCCATAGGGTTTGGAAGATAATGTTGTTTTAATACTTTTCTTTGTTAATTAAATAAACCCATATTTTATTAAATTAATGAATCCATCTCTTGTCTTAACCCTAGATGTAATCCAAGTAAGAGCAAGCATTGCACTCCAAACCTTTACCTATTTCTCAATTCCTACCACAATGTAAAGAGATTGCTCATGCAAATGATTCTTAAGATGAGACAATTTAAATTTTCACACATGCACACCAAATTCCTATCTATGACATTTCACTACCCTTAATAATTCATAAAGCCACAAAATAAAGCACTAAAAACTCAAAAATATGTTTTCAAAATTCATCCAAGAACCATACAAAAATGAGGTCCACCATTAATGGACCTTCAAGTTTTTCAACAAGAAATCAAACTTAGCCCAATTAAAATCTAATTATACCCTTTAACTCTAATTATAATTGAGAATCCACTTTTAAACTCACATACATTCCTTAGAAAATTTGTAAGGGTTTGGGACCATTTTTTCTATTTTCCCAATTTTGAATCCTAAAACTAAAAATTGAAAACAATAAATCAATTGAAACCACTCATTACACCGAGAGGTGTTCTACACTCACAACAAGGGCTGAAAGATTTAGATTCCCGTAAACAATTAAGATTCAGATTCCCATGTAAACAAAATTCATAAAATGTGTAAATAAATAAATTCGTGGAAGCCAAATGGATAGAAAAATAGAAAAACTTGGGCAGTTATGAGTGAAATCTTTATCATTAAACAAAAAAATAAATAAATTTGTGGAAGCCAAATGGATAGAAAAATAGAAAAACTTGGGCAGTTATGGAGTGAAATCTTTATTAGTTTGAAGAATATGAAAAGTCTCGTAGCGTAGTCTCTTTAAATTAACTCATGTGAGCATATGTAAGCATATCAAATATTCTAATTGCAAGTAATTTATAAATGCTAACAAATTGGAAGATATCTATCGGCGTATTGTAGATATATTTTTTTAAATATAAATATACTAGTTTTAATCACCCAAATAAAAGAAAAAAATCTTTCCTAATTTTAAAGGATTGAAAATGGATAAAAAACATTACAATTATGAAAACCTTAACCTTTCAAGAAGTAGAATTCCAAGAGTTTAAAGAATCTTTGATCACAAAACTGAGCGAAGCCACTACAAAGAATCTACTTCCTTATCCAGGTAAAAATCTCTTCCACAATCTTCAATCAAGCAAAATAAATCTTGGAAAAATATTTTCATAAGTTTCTCAAGCTCTCTATCCATATTTTTACCTTAAAAACATCGACAAGGAATGAATGAATCACAAAAACTCCCTTTTACCATAAAGCAATCCTTAATCTCAAAATAATCTCTTCCTCCTTTTCACACTTGCAAATAAAAGATTATTCTCAAAAGAGATAGTATCTTTACATATGAAACATTTAAAAGACCTTCTAACTTTCTATAACAAGTCACTTTTCCTTTACAACAAGTCCCAACTTACCCCCAAGTCATAAATGCACATAAACCTTTTCATTTTTGCATAAATAAAGCTAAAATGACATTTTCTATGATTCTAAAATTCAACAAACAAAACCCAAACAACCCCCTCATTATTTTAAGTGCATTTTTATCATTTCCCTTAGGCCTTAGTTAATTTTCAACTTATAGAAAACATAGATGTATGGTGAGAACTAACTAAAAGAATAGAGGATCCCAAACACATGTCAATCTTACATAGATGGGGATCTTGAATCGTACACAATTCAAATAGAGTTTCATAGGTTTAGAAATATCATGTCTTATTACCCCACACAAAGTAAGATGGATTTACCAAACTAAAAAAACCATGTTTAAGACTTTGAATTAACCACCATTGGTTTAAATCTTGTACCTGCACACTCAATTAACACATCAAGTGTACCTACACGATATAACTAGCTAAAGCACAACATATACCAACTAATGTGATTATAAATTAAACAAGGCATATCCATCTTGTGATCACCCCATTCACATCTCATTACTAATCATTCAATCAAGCATAATACATAAATACACAATTAAATATGATTTAATCATTTATCAAATAGGCCCTAAAACACGCTCTAGCATAAGCATTAATGAAAATCAAGATGAGGCAAGAGTTAACATAGGTGGGCCTTACTTTTTCACTATAAACAAATAACTATTCCAAAAGGTGTTCCATTTGGATCCTAGTACAAAGAAACATCGAGTCTATAAACCATTGTTATAGAATACAATAAGGACAAACTGAGTTATAGGGGAAAATGATTACCACATTATACGATCAAAGAAGAGGACCATAGACTTGAAACAAACTCAAATGGTGAATTTAAGCCCGTAGTCATGGATAATTTTGAAGGTAATTTCAATATACATACCAAGGAATTTTTCAAGTTATGGGAATTGAAACTCAATAGATGATACTAAAAGGGACTATGGTTCTGGCATCTTATATTCAACATGGCCATCTAAAGAAACCTTTTATTATGAAAGTTTTTGGCCAAACACATGCAACAACAATTGGAAAATCTTGAAAAGTGGGGATAAAACAAGCCATTCAAGTGGTATTCTATTTTGTGCCATGTTAACCTACATGTACTATCTAGTGAATGGGATGAGAAATTGAGGATTGATTTAGTATGCAATGAATTGCCTAAGGGAGTGATCAAGCTAGTGCAATTATGGACCATCCACTTGAATAGGCATAATTCAAATTCTTGTTATTGTATTTTTAGGATTATTTTTTGTAAACTCTAATACTAAAGAAATTAGGATATGAGAGGTCAAGGCTATCTAGGGAGTTTTCAAAAAATTTAAGACCTCTAGCTCTTAAGGAGGATATAAAGGTTAGGCACAATTGGGGTGACTAGTGAGAAGAATATTGTCATCAAGGTTTATGGTGCCACCATCATGCCCCACAAATCACCTATGTGGATCCCTGCTAGAATTGATTATTTGGAATCTATGTGGCAAATGTGCAACACAAATTATGAACACTTCAAGATCTAAAATCAAAGGAGATTCCTACCTCCTCAGGACCAATTTTCTAATTTCACTATTTTGGGCAAGGAATCTATGATAGCTCAAATGAGATTATCAATAAATATGGTATGGACTTGGAAATTGCTAGGTAGTATGATCCTGATGTTGGCAAGAGACACTGCAAGGCATGTCATGTGTTGTCATTGATGGCAACTAAGTCCTTTCCACACATCCGCAGTACAGTATCAGATCATACCGGAAGTCAGTTCCAAGATTTATCCAGTCTGGATAGACAGGATCAGGGTATATGGCAGTGTTCAGTATTTTGGTTAGCAGATCTCTCCAGTTAATCATTGTGTGTTGTGAATCTGAGGGAGTGTAGAGGAATTTCAGGAAAATCTAAATCCAAGATTTCAGCCTCCGGTGACAAAGGGATTAAAAGTTATGAGCATCTAAGTACCGGGTCATAATATGACAGAATAGTTTAGTGAAGAACAGGCCGACTTGTGTTAGATCCTTGTGCGGATCTAGTAGAAGTGTATTGGTGAGTTGCGTATGGGATATAATGTTAGAGCCGACATGTATGATGATCTGCAAGTGTTATTTTTGGTACACATCAATATTGATGTATGGATTCAGCCGACAGAACAGAGTACTTGTATTGTTTGTTAAGTTCTTCATAAAGCCGACGGAAAGGTGATTGAATTGCTTAAAGTGGATATATATAGCCAAAGGATTCGAGTGTATTGGTATGCATGTGGTGTACGATGAGGGAGTAAATGTGAAAAAGGAGATTAAGGTGCAGAAGAGAAGAGATTTGAGATCCGGATTATGGCAGAGCAGTAAACATGGAAGAATAAAGATGAAGTGTGTAAGATTAGTATTTTGTGCTTAACTGGAACTGAATTCTTGCATTGGCAGATGCTATTCATCAATTCAAACAATCTGTAATTCTCTTGTAATCATTCTTGTAGGCAGTGAGCCTCTCTTGAGCAGTGAGCTCTAGGTAGTGAGACCGAAGGCATGTGCCTTCCCCTTTTGTAATACTTTTAACAGAGTATAATTTATGTGGGTTAACCCCCACCGTGGTTTTTCCCTTAACCGGATTTCCATGTTAAAAATCTTGGTGTCAAAGTGTGTTATTTGTGTTTCTGCTCGTGTTATTGATTCTTGCTTTTCATGATTATATCATTAATTTGTTAATAAGTGGTAAAGAAGAATTAACTATAGTCAGCATTAAAATTTTATGACAACTGATTCACTCCCCCTCTCAGTTGTCAGCCCTATTTCCAACAATTGTTATTAGAGCAAGGTTCCTTGAAAGAAGCCTAACAGCTTGAGGAAGATCTGGGAAGGAGTTTCAATGGGTTCACTCAGAGAACAACTTCAATTGGCTTTAGAAGATCTTGATCGGTCCAAAGCAAAAATAGATGATCTGAAAGCGAACCTTAAGGATGCTGATGATTGAATTGACTTGCTAAAAGATAAAATAAAGAAATCAATGGAAAAAAGGAAGGATAAAATGGCATGAATGAGGCTTTGGAAGAAAAGACAAAGGAATGTGAGAAGCT
The DNA here is from genome assembly GCA_027924645.1 of Cunninghamia lanceolata. NCBI lineage: Eukaryota > Viridiplantae > Streptophyta > Pinopsida > Cupressales > Cupressaceae > Cunninghamia > Cunninghamia lanceolata. Next base: position 1,169,500 of record BSBN01001268.1, on the reverse strand, counting down.
GACAAAAGAAGTTTCTTTTCTAAAACATGAGATGGAATCTGGGGTGATGAGGTTAACCAAAGAGATTGAGCAAAGGAAGAAGACTGAAGAAGACCTAAATCAAACTCTGAAAGAAAGAACTGAAGAATGCTGCAAATTGGATAGAATAGCTGGCCATCTAGAATCTGATCTACATGAAAGTAGAGACAATGAGAGAGAATTTGAAAGGCAAATTGTCATTCTCAGACATGACCTAGAAGTTGCAAATGAATACAAGGAGAAGTTCAAGATAAGCTCAGGTAAACTTGAAGCACTACTTGAAAGTCAGGAAAAGGCTGATGACAAGCATGGTCTTGGATATGAGAAAGGTGAAAGCTCTAGATCTGGACAAAGAAATTTTCAACCAAGGAATGGGAAAAATAGACCTAGAAGACCTCCAGTAAGACAACCTAATGCTCAAAGATATCCATCCTTCAATGGCAACTGTTTTAATTGCAATAAATTTGGTCATAGAGCTACTCAGTGTAGAAGCAGAACAAATCAAAATGATCCATCCTTCTCCGGTCAATGCTTCAAGTGTAAGAGGTATGGTCATACATCAAATGAATGCAGAAGTATGATAATGAATAACTCTAACAATAGAGGAAATGGCAACTCTTTCAATGGCTACTGTTTTGCTTGCAATGGATTTGGACACATGGCTAATCAGTACAGATCAAGAAAAAATCAAATATATAAGCAAAGAAATGTTGTGTGCTTCAATTGTAACTGATTCAGCCATTTTGCAAGAACCTGTAGAAGCAAGATTAATGAAAGAAGAGGTCCAGCAAATGGAAAACTGGATGAGCAGAGACAAGACAAAGACAAGGGCAAAATTGATCTAAATAAGATCCATAATGAAATGAGCAAGACATGGGTCAAGAAAAGTGTTATGAACAATAATAATGGGTCCACACCGGAATTCAGTGCTGACAATTCCTCTGGATATTAAATCAGGAGCTCTGGCTTAGGGGGAGCTACATTAAAGATCAAATTTCCCTAGCTAGTAAGTAGGTGCCTAAACTTGGCACAATGAGAGAAAATAACTTGGATTATTATACATCATTTGAAAGGATTTTTGGAAGATAAAAAGTGGATATGACGATTTATGGAGTAATTGAAGATCGACTGTATGCAGAAATAGTGTAACCGAATGTGTTAGGGCATAGCATTTATTACAAAGGCAAATTAGGTTTTGTGGAGCATAAAAAGTCATTCATTCTTCATTTGAATCACTTTGTATTCGAAGATAGCAAGAAGAAGAGCGTCTGAGCTAAGATTTCAAGGATTTGAAATGCGACCGAAAAATTCATCCACTAACCCTAACTCTATGGAAGAAAAAGGTATTTATCTACGAAGCCCTGAATTTGTAATCTTTTGTAATGGCCACTCCTCTAGTTGTTGATATTACTGAAAGGCCCAGACCAAAATTTAAGAAGCATCCATACAAATCAATCGAAATAGAACCTTTAGGAGCATTTTCTGGTGTCCCATACGGAGTTCTGCATGTTGAGGATGTTAGGGCATACATCCACTATAGCATAGATGAATTTGGAAACCTGGAACTCTTGGATTTGTTTAACAACTACCTAAGGGATGATAGTTATAAATTGAAACCGGAATACAAAGCCCTAGAAAGCAAACATTTTCTGCAAGTCATTAAATTTCTGACATTTGATGAGAATGAGTGGGTTCGATATATCTTGAACCAAATGCATGATGAGTTCATATGGCTATTGAAACCATTCAAGATTACAAAGGATGTTATCAAGATTGTAACTGGGTTAAATTCAACTAGTGGATTACCCATGCTAAAAGCAGTGAAAAACCAGACAGTGACCGATGCTACCAGTGCCAATTTTGATAAAAGGGCAATGACCATCAATGATATTATAGAACCAGATGTTGAGTTTTCCTCTATGGTGATTGACTACAAGATTTACCACTCCAGCAGGGAGAATTATGTCTCCAAAACTGCCATATATGCAGCATATCAAATGCTGAAAGAAAATGTAGACTATGACCTATGTGAGCTGTTGTAGAACCAACTGATTGAAAATTTGAGAAAAATAAAAAAGGATAAGAAAAACACCTTCAAATATGGTTCCCTAGTTATATGTTTGTTCTTCTATTTTATGAATGAAGTGCCTGGAGTACAAGGTGTGCACTGGACAAATGACAGGCCAGTTGCATGGCAAATAAGAGATCATCTACTCAGCATTGGAGACTCAAGTGCACAAAAGAATGCAATTTGGGGTTACTTTAAAAATTTTCAAAATATAATGCATTCTAGGGAAAGAATCCCTAAGTTAGTAGTTGAGAAGTATGAGGATGAAATCTGCTTTATGGTAGACACAGATCAATGCGTAATGGAGGCTGTGGAACCCAGAACTGTATGGATTACACCTATGGGCTATGAGGTTGATGAGAAGATCTTGGACATGTATGCTCAACATCTCCTGAGAAAATCAAAAGACACCTTTGTTGAAAGGTTTGGTACATATAAGGAGCTAAGTCTAAAATTGCATGTTGAGCTCAGGCAACCAGAGATCAAGAGAAAAGTTCAGAGGCAAGTTGAAAGGTATGCTGAAAGCATTGGCCTAACCAAGGAAGCAGTGGAGCAAAATAGAGAAAGAATTGAAAAGGCTAAAAAGGAGAAACAAGATAAGAAACAAGAAGATGCTCTGATGGAATCATTCTCCACTTCAAGGACTACTAGAAGCTCTGTTGCTGCCTTTGTTCCCCTTAAACCCACAACACCGGAAGACAAACCATCCGGTAAGGAAAATAAAAGAACAAAAGTAATGGCAAAAAGGCCATATGAAAGTTTGGAAGAAAAGGATGAAGAGAAGACATATATAGATGTTGAACTTAAGGAGCTAAAGGCCATAGGTGCTAAAGTTGTTAAAGTATCTGAAGAGAAGCCTTCCAGAAGCAAGAAAACAATAAAGAGACAAAAATTAGAAGCTGATGCTGAAAAGAAAATTCCCTCTGTGAAAAACATTGTCAAGACAATCATTGTTGATGGGAACTTAAAACCATTAATTAAATTCTATGATCTCTGCAATAATGATGACAAAATACTCTTGGAAGAAGCTACTATCAAGTACTTGAATGTGTTCAATCGACCACTAGTAGAAATTCTGTTAGAAGTTCCAAAAGGTTTGAAGGATATATTGGAAATTAGGAAAGAAGCTGCCAAGGCAAAAGATATGGAGTTAAGAGAACATGTACTGACCACTCTATGTTTGGTAATCTCCAGCAGAGAAGCAGACAAAATCTTCAAAGAGGTCAAAAATGAATTCAAGAGCAAGAAGAGAATGAATAAACTGATGATTGGAGAGATAGATGAAATAGTTCAAGAAACTGAGCAAATTTTGAGAAAAGCATTGGACAAGAACAAGTTCTTTGCTATGTCAGATGAACCTGCTGATGACACACCAGTCCTAGATGAAGAAGAGTAGCAGAAGGATGAGAAATGATATGGAATAGATGACTCCTCTGTTCCGGAAGTGGAGCAAATAAACAAGGAAGATACAGAGATGGTGGATAAAACTGATGATGTAGAAGATACTCTAACTCTTCCTGATCAATTCAGAAAAGAAGACAGTGATGAGAATACTGCTGCTACACAAAATCCTCTAGAACAGATTTCAAATGGTGAGGACAAAGGAAAGAATCCCCCTGCAGATGACACAGAGAAAGGTGAAGCAAAGAAAGGAGGAGAAGAGGTGAAAGGTAAGGAAGATAAAGCAGAAGAAGATGGTGCAAATGTTGATGCACCCAAACAAAATAGTCTTGTCACTGAGAAAACCCAAGGAAAGGAAGGTGGTCTAGAAATTGTGGCAAGAGACACTGCAGTTGCAGTGATGAGTTTTCTGAGTAAAGAGATGTTAGAGTTTGATGAACCTAAACTACTCAACCTGGATACTCTCTCTTCGGTCCAAACGATGAAGATAACATCTTTCACACAAGCCAAGGCAAGAGAAAAGATATTGAAATCTTAGATAGAGGACAATGAGATGCTAGGCCTTGCATCCGGTATATTGGAGAAGATAATGCCAACTTTCCAGAAGGATCCATCTAATTCTCCCTCCAGAATTCTGAAGATCCTTGTAAATTCTATAAGTACACACTTTGAGTCCTTAGAGAAATCTGTAGAGACTAAAGTCCGGAATGAATTTTTGGATAAGAGATTTAGTGAGCTAAAGGGCCTAATAGAGAATGATAGAAAGGTACTTGATATCAATATAAAGACTATTCAAAATGCTCTTAATGATGGAGGTCATGTATACAAATTTTGTCTATCTTGGCCCAAAGTTATTGAGGATATTGAGAAGAAGATAAAGGAGTGGAAAAAAAAATTGTTGAATCTATCTCAAAATTTTGATCCTCTAACAGTTTCTCCAGTAAGTCAAGAGTGTCAAGCAATCAGCTTGACTAATGAAATAAAGAAACTTGATAAAGAAAATAACAATATTGTGGAGAGAATGTGTGAGCTCAGGGGATTGATTGCCCTCACGTTAGAGATAATGTTTGTTGCTTTATCAGAAGCTCAAGTTGCAGTCCAGACAGGTGATCCTTCAGATCTGAAGAAAGCAGAAACATAGGCATTCCTACTAATTGGACACATCTCAATTTTGGATGGCATGAAAAGAAGTTGGGCCTCTAAACTTGTGCAGTTGAAAAATAGTTTTATAGATATCCTCAAGTTCATGTAAATATAATGCAAGGATTATTTGTACATATGCGACCTTATATACAGATTTATAGTGAGAATTTTGGGTTGCGGATCCTACCCTTTGCCATTGATGTCAAAGGGGGAGTGAGAGACAGTGAAAAATGAAAGAAAATGAAGAATCCATTAAAGGGGGAGCAGTGGAATAATATATAAGTGTACACAGTAGGGGGGGTTAGCCATGACACTTAGTCATTTTTCACTAAGTGTTGCCATCAATGCCAAAGGGGGAGATTGTCGGCAAGAGACACTGCAAGGCATGTCATGTGTTGTCATTGATGGCAACTAAGTCCATTCCACACATCCATAGTACAGTATCAGATCATACCGGAAGTCAGTTCCAAGATTTATCCAGTCCGGATAGACAGGATCAACGTATATGGTAGAGTTCTGTATTTTGGTCAGCAGATCTCTCCAGTTAATCATTGTGTGTTGTGAATCTGAGGGAGTGTAGAGGAATGTCAGGAAAATCTAAATCCAAGATTTCAGCCTCCGGTGACAAAGGGATTAAAAGTTATGAGCATCTGAGTACCGGGTCCTAATATGACAGAACAGTTCAGTGAAGAACAGGCTGACTTGTGTTAGATCCTTGTACGGATCTAGTAGAAGTGTTTTGGTGAGTTGTGTATGGGATATAATGTTAGTGGCCAACATGTATGATGATCTGCAAGTGTTATTTTTGGTACGCATCAATATTGATGTATGGATTCAGTCGACATAATAGAGTACTTGTATTGTTTGTTAAGTTCTGTTGGTGCCTGAATTGACTGTCAGTTGATTTAGCAATTTTTCATGCAAGCACCTTCCCTAAAATCCAAAAAATTTTAAGTGTTGGCACCCCTTCAGTGTTTTGCAGCATCCACATCATCTTTCTTGAGGAAGGGGTCATCATGTTTTGCCCATCGGCATAAGTTTACTTGTGTCTTGGCGATCGTATCAATAGCATGGTGTGTTCTTTGTATATCGCCAAGACTTTTGCCTATTGGCAAAGGATATTGTGTTTCCACCAACGGTGTTGGTCATGCCGATGGGGGTAAGTCAAGTGTTCATCGGCAAGATTTGGTGTATTGGGCTAGCATTGTTTCGATCTGCCGATGTGAGGAGCTTGGCCGATGAAGAATCATCGGCGTGTGTTTGGCCGACGGAGGGATGAAGCTATGGTTCATCGGCGAGAGTTGTATTGTCGGCCTAGGTATTTTGAATTGTGCCGACGGTGGGAGGCTTGGCCGATGCGATGTCATCGGCGTAGGTCTCGCCGATGGAGGGATGCGAAGGTGAGCATCGGGAAGACTTTGGCTGTCGGGCTAGCCGTTGGAGGGTCCACCGATGGAAAGTGTTTGGCCGACGAGGGTGTCATCGGCGTAGGTCACACCGACAGGGGAGCATGGAGTGGTCATCGGTGTGAATGGTATCATCGGCAGAGGATGTTTCTGCTTGGCCGACGGTTGAGGGTCTCGCCGACAGAGGATGAGTGTATCGAGGTGAGCAGTGTGGTCGGCCAGGGAGTTTCTCGTTGCTCCGATGGGTAATGTCTCGCCGAGGGAACGACTTGGCAATGTTTTGGATGGCCATCGGCGTAACCTTTGACATCGGCGTAGGTATTTTGTTGCTCGCCGATGGTTTTGGTCTCGCTGACAGACAAGGAATGTGAAATAGGCATCGGCGAGACCGCTGTGATCGGCAGGAGATTTGTGGGGTAGGCCGATATTGTATGTCATGGCGATGGGCTGTGGGCGAAGGGTCGTGTGTCGAGCGTGGCAAAACGCTCGACACTTAGTATGCATGTGACGATGTTCTTAAAGTGATAGAGGGGTTTCCGCACTATGCATGTGGGATTATTCCCCTTGCATTATTTTTGAACCCGCGGTAGAACGCCTTTTGGCGGGAAGCTCCATTTTGATCGCTGCGACAGTCTTCTGGGTGGTTGCGGGTTGTTGAGCCATCAATGGCGATAGTGCAGGGGTATAGGTGACGGTACAAGCAATTAAGCTGCCTGATCGTGGATGAGACTTTCAAGTGGTGGCACAAAGCTCAAGATCCCCCCTGTCTGTCGCATTTAATCTGTGAAGGCCATTTTCAAATGGAAGGAATGTATCTGGCGAATTTTTGACTTCTGGCCATGTAATTAATTGCTAAATGTACACGGTTCTGTATAAATGGTTTTGGCTGTGTTACTTTTTGGAGGTTGGATGTTTTTGGGCTTTCGGCTCTGACTCTGAACATAAGGTGTTCACATTTTGAAAGGCATTTTTTGCTACAGACTTGGTCCTTAGTCTGGTGTACTAATCTATCTTGGCTTGTAAATGATGGTTTTCTCTGTGATGGCTTTCTATGCAGATTGATTTTAAATGAAAAACGCCTGTGTGTGTGTATTGTTTCTGATTGTCTCCTGTATGTCATTTGTTTTCCTTTCAAACAAGGTTGTCAAGGGCTTCCAAGTTTTTCAGTATGTGCATACTGTGTGTCTGATTTATTGCGTCTGCTCAAGGAGTGGTTAAATAGGCTTTTGATCAGATACAAAGGGAAATAGATTACATCATAGGATCTGTTAAGTATGATCATTAATGATACTCTTTCTTGGACATGTTGCTGTTAGGCAGTAGCATTATTCTTAGGTCCTCTGGATATGAATTTATGTTGTCATGGGGAGACATTTACAGTCTTAGATATGACTCTGCTGCCCAGATAAGGCACTGGTTTGGGAATCTGTCTGTTCAATGGGTCTAGGAAAGTCCCATAACTCCAAACACCATTTCAAACCATCTCATCCTTCCATCTGTTAGTTGTAGGATTAGGAGTAGGAAACCCCTGCATGCTCTCATACCTAACCAGACATTATGTCCAAGAATGTTGCCAACCTTGTGATCTATCATACAGATCTTGGTCCATACATGAGAGTATTCTGCCTGTTGTTGTCAAGTTAGATCTTTCTATCTTTGAGCTAGTCAAGGTTATATCTTGAGTTATAGGGACACCCCCCTTGGTGCGGCAGAACCAGAAGTGAAGGGGAGGCAGCTCACGCAACCTCCTGTATTAGTTGGCTGAATCTGCATGTGCATAGGAACTGGCAAACCCTGATGCTGATTCAGAAGAAAAACCAACAAGTTCTTCATAAAGCCGACATAAAGGTGATTGAATTTCTTGAAGTGGATAAATAGCCAATGGATTCAAGTGTATTGGTATGGATGTGGTGTGCGATGAGGGAGTAAATGCAAAAAAAGGAGTTTAAGGTGCAGAAGAGAAGAGATTTGAGATCCGGATTATGGCAGAGCAGTAAATAGGGTAGAATAAAGATGAAGTGTGTAAGATCAGTATTTTGTGCTTAACCGGAACTAAATTCTTGCATTGGCAGATGCTATTCATCAGTTCAAACAATCTATAATTCTCTTGTAATCATTCTTGTAGGTAGTGAGCCTCTCTTGAGTAGTGAGCTCTGGGCAGTGAGCCTGAAGGCATGTGCCTTCTCCTTTTGTAATACTTTTAACAGAGTATAATCCTTGTGGGTTAAGCCCCACTATGGGTTTTCCCTTAACTAGGTTTCCACGTTAAAAATCTTGGTGTCAAAGTGTGTTATTTGTGTTTCTTCTCATGTGTTGTTGATTCTTGCTTTTCATGATTATATCGTTAATCTATTAAGAAGTGGTAAAGAAGAATTAACTGCAGTTAGCATTAAAATTTTATGACAACTGATTCACCCCCCCTCTCAGTTGTCAGCCCTATTTCCAACACCTGATGGTTTTATCCATAATATGATAAAGGAGTTTGGAAGAGTTGGTTATGAGCACAAATACTTGGAAAATGAGGACCTCATTAGAAGCTACAAAGATAAAGTTGAAAATGACCTTAGTAGAGACAAGTGGAAAATAATTCAATTAGCTAAAAGGAGGAGAAACTTACATGATCCTAAATATGAGGGAGGTTTCCATGAAATTAGGGATCTCATTGGAAGGATGAAAGCTAAATTAGATAATTAAGATAATGGAGAAGAGACCTAAAATTAAACCTGCTTCACCCAATGCATTAGTCTCCCAATCTCCAATATAACAAATGATAGAGGAGGCATCACCTCTTATAACAATAGTATCCCCACTTGCCCAATACAGGGGAAAGGTTCCCATAATTGAATCCTCCTCAGTGCAACCACAACAATCATCGTGGAGAAGGGGTAGGTTAGATTCAGATTGCTTCACACTCCCTTGTGAGCTATGATGACTTCATGCCTCTTGTTTATCCTATTAGGGATATAGTTTCATCCCCTATGCACAATTGGAGAATTAAACACCCACAACCTCCAAAGCTTCAACCATTCTAGGATTATTTCATTGTGATGACATTATGAACATGTCGAGATGTAGGCATGTGAGGAATTCATCTCAAATGATGAATTTAAAATGCTTATTTTCAAAATAAGAACCAAGGACAAAAGGGACATAGTGACCATAAGAGAATATGGTAGGCTAATGGGAAATGGTCCAAACATAACAAAAAGTGCATCAAACTTTGAGGTAAACATAGATGGAATGATCTCTAATTAGGAAAGGAGATTGGTGAGAGAGAGTGGATATTTGTTACATCTAGATGGGACATTGACTCTGCTATTGAATTTAATACCTTTAGAAGAAGAAAAGATGAGAGTGGTGTATTTCAAAACATTGAGCAAGACAAAAAGTTCTATTTTATCTTGAAATACAACCCTAATCATGAAACCCTAGCAATGTGAATAGTTTCTCTTGTTCATTACAAGCCACAATTACATGATGATCCACAAGGGTTGATAGGACAACTAATGGTTAGAAGGGTGGGTGATTACCTACTCTTAAAGTGGCCCCCTTGATAATTCATACAACTCATTTCAATGAGGCAACAACAAAAATGTTGCAAAATGATTAGAACCAATTATTGCAAGAAAATCCAAGGTTGATGAAGGTCTACAATGATGATAAATCATATAAAAAGTGGCAGACAACTCAACTTGAATAAGTGAGCCCAAAGACACTCATGCTTCCTTCTAGTACATCTTAAGACACTAGCACCTTACAAGAAGAAATAAATAGACTAAAAGACCTATTGGAAAAGTCAAATGAGGATGAGAATGAAACAATTGTAAAAGCTAAACAAAATGTTGAAAACTTGGTAAAAGGCATATATAGGTCTAGGGTTCAAAACTTGATAAGAATGATAGATGAAATATGGAAGATCCATGAAGGTATCACTAAAGCATTCAGTAAAAAAAAATGTTTTGACCTTGAGTTAGCAAATATTAATGTCAAATGGTTACCATGAGTGTATCCAATGAAAGATATCTATAAAAATGCAAATTATTCTAAGGAAATCCATCAATCAATAAATCTCAAATATAAAGTAACCAAGTTATTACATGACTTGATGCCTTCATGGATAAGTTGAAAATAGACTTGAGGATTTGGTAGATTCAAGCATTCCAAATATTATGGATGCTAATGGAGTGAAAAGGACTATGGGTTCTCAAAGAGAATACTTCAATAATTTAGTCCTTATGTTTTCTAGTTTACTCCTCACCAGTGATGAAGTTGATCCAATGTTATTGATCCATCATGTAGATAAGGTCATAATATTAGAAGTAAGAATGGGCAACTTCATTAAAGACACAAAGATAATGTTAGATGTTAGGTATTAAACCAACATGAACTAAGCATAAACAATTATAAATGATGATTGGCCTATAGATGGGGAATGGGAGGAGTGGCTGCACAAATTTAAAAATAAGTTGATTTTTGAATTATTTATTCACCAAGGAATTTTGTGCTCAGCCAAGGAGATCCATTCATTTTATTCTAGATTTCTTCAGGTACACTATAAAGATAGGGAAATATTTAACTAGACTAGTAAAGGTGAAAAGGATGTGACTACACTTGGTAGTTGTAGCGAGCAATGCAAAGTTGATAATGTATCATTAGTCTAAAAATTAACATGAGGAAAAGTTGATTTTATAGGGCATTTACAAATGGCATCACAAAGATGTTAGCAAGTTACTAGTTTAGAGAGTATTATACAGTAGGATGACATGACTTTACATGTCAACTTTCAAGGCTAATAGATGGACTGCAATGTGCAATATTTTTATAAAGTGATAAGTGAGAGCATGTAGTAGCTATAAAAGGAGTGTGAGACCATCCCATTTTCACGTCATTTCTTCACAAGATGGAGATCTCTTTTAATAGTTTTAGCATTCCATTTGGGAGGAGAGTAAGAAATAGTGAAGAGTATTGTGCATCTTGCATTCACTCTATTAGGGATCTTTGTTCAAGGGAGAACAAGGGATGTGCTGAAAGGATGGATTCAATTTCTTTCAATATTTAATAGAGTACTTCCTAGATAATCAATGTAATAGGTTTAGTACATGATAGAGTCATGGCCTTGTCTCAAGGCTAAATCTATTAGGGTTATTATTGTTTTGTTATATTTTATCCCATTTATTGTGTGAGAGAGATGGAAGTTGGGAGATTTTGTTTCCTTCATAAAGTAATCAATCTCGTATCTAAAAGAATAAGTGGTCTTTTAGAAACTCCAATTCCCCATGTTGACAAATACCCTTGGCATATTGAGAAAAGAGATCATTATAACATGGGAGGAAGGGGCTCCAATGAATGATTCGTAGGTAGTTACCTTCTTTCATCTATGCTACATTCCTAAAGAATGGGGATACTATTTAGTAGCACACCTGCCTTCCTCAACATGTGCCTATCATTATATTGACTTGCAACCTTTTTAAAATTTTATCATTATGATTGTACTTTAAAATATAACCATATTTTAAGATTGTAATACTAAGTGACAAGTGTCAATCATCCCTTGAGGTGAGAGTTGTCATTTATCTATATATAGAGGTTATTAGATTTATAAAGAGGGATTATAAATTTTGTATATAAATTTTAGTGCAAGGAATCTATTTGACACTCCAGGGAAGTAGCAACTTGAAGCCATTTTATGAGTGAATCTATATAAATTCATATACTATATGTATATGTGTGTGTGTGTGTGTGTGTATTCTTAAACAAAAAAGAAAAAAAACTAGCTAAGAAGCCGAAACAAAATGTATTAATAATGAAAGAGAGTTTTCCAACCCTTTATAATGCCAAATACATAAGTATTTATAGGCCAAAAGAAGGGGAAAGTGAAAAGCCATTCCTTCCAATTTTAAAATAAAAGAAATTCCAAGAGACATTTATCTTTGACACTTTTTCTTCTTCTTTTTCATTACTTCCAAGATAAAATTTGATGTCCAAATGACTATCATGAGCATTTTGACTAATTGCCTTTGGAAACCTCATTATCCAACCTTACAAATAATCAACATAATTATCTAATGCTACCTTCACCAATCTAGGATCAAGACCATTTGAATGAGTGAATTTAACATCAATTTTCATGAAAATCTCCTAAAGTTTCTTCTAAGTATCTTTGAACTCCACCATTTTGAGCTTAGAACTTTTGTAAGTACCCTTTATTTTTATTAAATTATTGACAGAATTTGTTGCAAAAGCCAATGTCCTTGGGAGATTCTCTCTTCACCAATTCTTGAAATTATTCCTTCAAAACTTGTAGTGGTTGGATATTTGGATTTTCATTGAACAAAGAAAATCCCAACTTTTCCATGAATTCATGTAAGGCATTGTGCACATCTTGAACAAGTGACTACACCTTCTTGTTCTTATCTAGACACTTCCTCAAGATATTCATCTGAAATTTATATGCCAACTTTCATTTCTTTTGCACATTAGGCTCCTGATCATTGAGAATGCTTTCATTGACCAAATAAGAAAAATCCATATCCACCATTTGAGAAATTTGAGGAAAGATATTATCTATAGCCTCCAATTTAGTTCTTATTCTTGTCATTAAAGTCTCAATAGCCTCCAATGCTTTAGATAATTTCATTGTGCTATGAACTATTTCCTCCATTATCATATGTCCCAAACTTACCAACTCTACATTCTGAGCATGAAGACTCTCATCACATTCCACAATTCCCTTGTTGCTAGAATTTATTTTTTAGTACTAAGAATATGCTAATGAATGGCATTTGTTGAAGATGACCCAATAAGACCCACTAAATACTCAATATAAGTTGTGAGATGCACAAATTTATCCTTTAATTCTTCTTTGGTGGCCTTATCTTTATCCATCTTCTAAATGAGCCAATCTATTGAATATCAGATAAGTTGTTTTCCTTCTTCTCTTTATGGCTTACCCAAAGCAATAGTGGTAACTATATAATCAAATGGCTACATATCTATTTTGGGCATATCTGAAAGAGGTGTAATGACTTGTGCTTGTCGATTCCCATAACTATCAGTTGCAATAAATGGTCTTATTCTATCCCTTTGGGGAAGATTGGGCTTTAGAAACAAAGTGACTAGTTGTGCAAGATCATCTAAAGCCAATTTCACAACTCTCTTTCTTTTCTAGATAATTTGATCAAACCACTATGGTGTATCTATAGTTTGAGCTTTTCTTGCTTGGACACTAGCTTGTGGTTGTTGTGGTGTGCTTTGATCATTAGAAACTCGAGGTGGGGAAGAATTTAAGGAGGAGAAGGAACCTTATCAAGTACCTTCTCTGATCTTTCTTGTACATACCTAGGAGGACTACAATAAAAAGTCTTGGCAACTGAATGATAAGAGGATAATTATGAGGAGATGGAGAGGGTAATCTAAAAATATCTTTTGGAGTCAAAGGTGCAGGCTCATCAACTTGAGTCACCTCAAGCTACACAAATTGAGAAAGAGCCTTAGGAATAACATCATGATTTGCAGGTTTAACGGGTTCTGGCCCTTCCTGCCAAATCTCCACAATTGGGTCATTGAGACTTGGAAGCCATTTGTTGCTGGTAAGATTGAGCTTTTTCCCAGTGCACGTGGTTTCTTCATCGTGACTTTTGCTTCCTTTGAGCAGTGAGACTTAGTGCTTGATGGTAGGGTCTGGATGTGGGGGGTGTATTCCCTTTTCATTAAACCATGGATGCTTTCTTTCAATCCCCTTACTGAATCGCTTAATATCAGACCAATCTGGGTACGTCTTCCAAACCTCCCTCTCCAGTTTTGGGAGGACTCCTGCTACGAGAACATTGGCAATGCTATCAGTTATTTCCTGAAATTTGATTCTACCACCTCCTTCATGGGGCACTCCATGGTTGCCCAAATCTTGGTTGACATTGACATCTCCAAACCTTTGTTTGGAAATGTTGTGTTAATGGTTGGGGACTGGCCTTGGAAACAAGTGATTGACTATGAGGGTATCCCCTTCAGATGTCGGTGTTGCTTTGCTATTGGTCATGTGGCTTCCAGTTGTCATATTTTGCACCACAAATGCGCTGCAACTTGGTGGAAGGATGCTCTCCTGGATCACCTGACTATCAGTGCTTCCCAGGAGGAGGGTTTGTCTCTTGGGGATGATTCCTCTTAGGAGGATTAGGTCCCTCTTGAAACTGATCATGTGGGAGTGGTGGAGACTGCTGCTAACCCCTTGACTTCATTGGATTTTGCGGATCATGTTGCAGCTCCCATGTCGGCTCCTGCTTCGGGCCAGATCATTTCTACTCCTGCTACTGGTCTTTCTTCGGTTGGCATGGCTGCTCTGCACACAAAGGCTTCGAGTCTGGCTGCTTCTTCCTCCTCTCTGGTCTCTCTTTCAGCTGGGCTTGTTTCTGGTTCAACCTATGTGCCTTCCTTGGCTGTTGCTACGGGGAATGTTCCCCCCTCTTGCCATGCTCTGAGGACTTTGACTTTGAGGTTTCTTGGACTATGGTTAATCGGTGTAAGAAAGGGCTCCCCAAATCTATTATGGAGCAGTGCCCTAGGGCTAAGGATGTTAGGTTTGCTTGTCCGGGATCAGCTGTTGTTTGATCCCTGGTCTGGTTTTTCTGTTGTCAGTGTGCGTCAGGTGCACTGTTTGGGTTACCTTTTGGGCTGTTGGGTTCTTTCTGTTTTGCTGCTTTTGTTTGGTTGTGACCTGCTTGTCTGCCCTTGGGGCCTTATTTCTTGGCTCCTTTGGGTTGTCCTGTATATGGGTTCGGCACCCTTGTTTTTCCACTTATCATAATAAAAAACATCATGATGACCAAGGGAAATATTCATAATTTGTGCTTGCTCCTACTCTTGTTGACTTACCCCTGAACATAAAAACTAAAAGTTTCATCTACCACACTACTATTTTTAATCTACATGTAATTATAATGTTTCATCTAAAAGTTTTAATCTAATTATAATTATAATGTTTCATCTAAAGTTTTAATTATCTTGAAGGCATTCCCTCTACAAGAGGGAGTGGCTTGGTTTAGGGGATCAATGGTTCAAACTGCAATAGTACAATGCAAGATGATGAAATTAATTGTCACCTTACACGTGTTTCTTGTCACATAGCAAATAGTGCAAGACTGTGAAGAAATTGGTAGAAAGTGTTTGCAGTAAATACTCATCCTCCACATCATTGAAATTCAGTAGCAATTCTTCATGGACTAAAGAGATGAGTAACCACAATCCTACGTAGCATCCTCCAGTAGTTGTCATTTGGTGCAAAGCCTATTACCCTCCCAAAAATGAGTTGTTGGGCAAATTGTTTGAGGTGCTTGTCCACAACGTAAGAGGAGCTCAAGAGCTCCTTGGCTAGCTCTAGATTTGATGTTATGTCTGCTTAGGTTCAGCCCAAGATGAATGCCATTAGCGTTTTGGCCTCATGAATACCTGCTGAATAGGCAAGCTTACGGTGAACATGGCAACTAGTCATTTGCATTTGGATTCTAGTTAGGCCATCCTCTGGGGCTTAAAATCTTCTTCCTGTTAATCTTTATGGCCCATGCAAATCCACCAAGGCTCCACGAGGAGATGATTACCACACAAAATAAATTAGCAATTAGTATAGCAACATGCTCTTTTCGGTGCAAATATATTTATTATCACCTTGAATGTTGTCTAAGAAATATGAGTTATGGAGTTATGCCCATTGTAACTTGGGAACTAGGATAGAAAATACAAATCGATAGAGTCTCACAAATAAGAATCTTTCAACCAACAACATAATTGAAAAAACTAAAAATAAAACAAAAACAACAGCTATCCTATAGAAGTTGCAAGAATCTCATAAAGATCCATATGGGAATAAAAAATGTAGGAATCTTTGGATGGAAGAAAAACATTTATAATTTTTAAGACAATAGGAAACCCCCCTTTTTTTACTCTTAGTCATTACAACTTCAACGAATGCTCGACTAGCTTGACTTATACAAATCTACGTAAATTAAGTAAATTTGACTTGTAATTTTCAATCTTTATGATGCATTGATTTGCTTAAACTTAAGATTACTCCCTCATGTTTCTCACCATTACCTTCAATATACAGTGATAGCATTAAAATATGAAAATTTAAGTCGAAGGCATTCCCTCTACAAGAGGTACCGAGTTGCCTTGGGCATTTGATGGTTGACATTGTTTGAGTACAATGCAAGACGATAAAATGCATCGCGACCTTACACATTTTTTTCATCCACTATTTTTTCCTTTCATTCACCATTTTTTTGTTTGTCGATTTCCTTCGAGGCTACATGGTGGGCATTTGTTGCTTCTACTTGTTTTCTCCTTGGTAAATATTTTCATGCCAGTTTCCCAACCCATCTGGTTTTTTTATAGACACCATGTGCCACTAGGCGAGATTAGTACATCAACAATTATTACAATTTCAATCTCAGTCGTTGCTTTCTCAATTTGGTAGATTATTTGGCACCACATTGACCTTTCACCCATACAAGCAATGTTCCTAATTTGCTAAATGCGTCAACAAGATTTTCATGGCCTACAAATTATACTCAACATAGAACCTACTGTAGGGGAAACACAACATTATATAAAGAAGCTCAAATAACAACATAACAACATTATATAAAGGACAATTCTTTATATAAATTCCAGATACAAATTTCTATGATAGTCATGTTAATGAACATATACTCCATTCAGTAACTTAAAATAATAGGACAATGTAGTTAAAGACATCTCCGAATATCTATACATCTGTATTTTCTAGTAAATTTTAGTGGGCACCTCTTTACCCTCAACATTATGCATACATGAGGATAAAACTCATCACATTAGAGTTCCCATTTTTTAAAGAATTCATGTGATATCAGAGCTTTTCATAATTGCTAGGCTTAACTTGGAAATATAAAACCTTGTCTCATAAATGTATATACACCAAAAGAGAGGGGGGGAGAGAGAGAAAGTGAGATAGAGATAAAATCTATATTATAGTCATATTTATTATTCCATAATATATTATATATATTATAGAGAAGGTCTGACCTAGAAAAGAAGTTAAAAATGGCATGAGGGGTCGTTTTCTGGTCCCATAGACTGCTTGGCCTCGTGGACGTTGTAAAATCATTCATTCATTCATTCATATCATATTCTATGTATGTGAGAGAGATGGCTATTTCATGTGAACAATCCAAAGATGGCAAGTGTTGCTCAAAACAATGATTCACCTTTAAAACCTCTTGAGCTACCCATTGCACACTAAAGTGTCATTGTAACCTAGTTTAAAAATCCATGAGACCTTTGCTTTGAAAAAGAAAGGCTCCTTTTTTTCACAAGAGCATGGCCAAGGAATTTTAGCTAACCCCACCCTGGTTGCCATCTTTATGTATCGATATAAAAGAGTGGAGGGTTTGTTTATTAGGGTATCGCGAGAAAATGGAGGTGATGGCCATGGCCAGCAGCTCTGCACAAAATGCAAATGGGTATGTGTTTGCCAGGTCTGATGGGGAGTTTGAGGAACAAGTTCGAGAGGCAATTGACGCCTCTAATGACGACTTTGCATTCCGAATTCAACTCCAAGAAATCATCCGCTTTTCTGATTTTGCTTTCGCTTATCGTCTGCAGCTTGCTGACATAATCACTGCTGTGCCTGTTTCCTCCTCGTCTTCTGCGCAGGAGCAGCTTGATTATCATGAATTACTTCCCTACAATTTCTATGAACAAGGACAGGTAACTTCATTTTTAATTCAACTGTGGGAAGCATCAGTTTTGTATAACTTCAATTACTAAAAAGCTAAGCTGATTGTTGTGGAAATTTGTAAATTCTGTTCCTGTTTGGGGTTTTATGGACCACGAGAGAAAAATAATAATTCTTGCTGTAGATTCCCGGAAGATCTCTCTGCACATTTTTCTTAGACTGTTCTGAAGTGTGCATGTTTCATTTTTACCTATGAGTGATTGTTAAAAAGGGCTGCGAGCATCCGCTTTTCTGATTTTACTTTCGCTTATCATCTGCAGCTTGCTGAAATCACCACTCCTTTTGCTGCTTCCTCCTCGTCTTCTGCGCAGGGGCAGCTTCATGATCATGAATTACTTCCCCACAATTACCATGAACAAGGACAGGTAACTTCATTTTTAATTCGGGAAACATCAGTTTAGTATATCTTCAATTACTAAAAAGCTAAGCTGCATGTTGTGGAAATTTGTAAACTTTGTCCCTTTTTGGGGTTTTATGGATGATGAGAAAAAGATAAAATTAGTTCTTCCTGTAAATTCCCCACAGATCTTATTCTGCACATTTTTCTTCTACTGTTCTGAAGTGTGGGTGTTTCATTTTTAGCTTTGAGTGATTGTTAAAAATGGGCTCCTTTCACAGAATTAACCAGTCTAGAATCTACCCAACCAGTATACTGGGGCTTGTTTTGTCACGGTAAGTAGGTTTGCCCCGACCAATCATTAATTTAGAAAAGGGGCACAAGGTTTACCGATAAAGAAAAATTCAACTAGCTATGGGGATTATACAAACCTTCCTGTTTTTCTCTGGTACTTTATTTGTATATTTGTCTGCCTTCCATCCTTAGTAGGTACTGCAAGCTACGTGCTTTTTAAAGTACATGTTCTTCATTCCCTATGAGTGTGATCTCATTTAACAGAATCTTGTTTCCTCACCTAGATCCTGCCAGAACTTATCTATTACATTTTTTTTGCCTCAATTTCGGAATGACAACTAGTTATTCAAGTAAATCTGTGAATTAAATGTGGCCTGTGGGCTGGGCTCAGCGGTAAAGCTCTGGAACCCTGACCCAGGTTCAAGCCACTGCCTGGCTCCCCAGTGGTGGCCTCCTCTCCCAGGTACCCATACCAAAACAACAAATCTAATACTCAATCTTCTAGATGTATATGAACTATTTAAATTTCAAGTTTATGGCAAAAACACTAAGATATATATTCAGTTCAATTATATGAGTTATATCTGTGTTGGTGAGTTTGCCCATGGGGTTTTGTATGTTCAAACTTCAGGGTTATTCGGGAGGAGCAGAAAAAGCAGTGGGCTCTTGGCAATGTTCATACAGAAGGCAGGGGTCGGTGCCAATGGAGCTGTGCGGGATCTGTTTTGAGGATTCTTTACCAGACATGTTTGAGGGTATGCACTGTTTGCATCGCTTTTGTCATTCCTGCATGACCCAGTATATACATTCAAGGTTGGAACAGAAGAGGCAAAACATTTGCTGTCCCCAGGACTCTTGTGGGGAAGCCCTGACACCTCAAGAATGCCGTTATTTTCTGCCGTCAGAAATCTTTGATGAGTGGTCAGCTGTGATCCTGGAGGCCCAAATCCCTGAGTCAGAAAAGGTCTATTGCCCTTTTCCCAACTGCTCTGGGCTGCTAGTAAAGGAGGACATTGCAGGCATAAAGTCAGATGACATATCGAATGCAGAATGCCCCTTCTGTAACAGAATGTTTTGTGTGCGGTGTATGGTGCCCTGGCATGCTGATCTTGACTGCACTGAATTCCAGAATCTGCCACCTGCAGAAAGAAGTGAATCAGATTTACAGCTTTTCAAGCTTGCCCAGGATCGCAAATGGCAACGCTGCGGGAAATGCAAGGGCATGATTGAATTAACATATGGATGCAATCACATGACATGCAGGTAAAAAACCCTGATCTTCCTTTTTTTCTTGAAAGCCTTCTTCCGTTGCTGTCCTATGAGGACTGTACCCATGCCATTAAAGTTACACAAGACTTGCACCTAGCCTTCTAGAGGTTTGAACCTGGATCTCAGTGCTAATACAAGCCTTACACTTATTTCATCCTCGCCCTGCTGGATCTTAATGAGTCCAGTTTGCACCTGGAATGTTTTGATGGGGACATTAGGAAAACAATCCATATTCCATCAAATTGAGTGTAACAGGATGGCCAATAGCTCAGGGGTAGAGCCATACCACATCCATCTAAAAAACTTTGTGATAAAATAATTTATGCATTGACAGCTCTCACTTCAAAGGATAATGGAGCTCCATGAATGAGTTAAGTTCGAGCCTTTGTGCCCGTTCGTTTTATTTGATGCCAAAGCACCAACTCACAAGTTCTTTTTTGTTACAGGTTTTCGAGAAGCATTTAAAAATTTTATTTACTATTTGTTAACCTGTATTTATGATTGTTTGTTTATGAAAGTGATGAGAATCTGAAGGATATTGCAGGTGTGGATATGAGTTCTGCTATGTGTGCGGCACAGGATGGGCAAATGGATGCCCAACTTGCTCTTGTGCTCGAACTACGTGAACCATGTACCGCGAATTGAATTGAATTGATTCTGCTCCAGTAACTTGTTTTTGGTATAGAATTTCCAAAAGATTAAGTTGTATATGGATTTTGTTGCTTTGTATATGCATTAAAGAACATAGTCCCTTCCCTTTGGGACAAAGCCCCTACTTGTGCAGGTATATACTAGTTGACATTAAAAATAAACTAGACTCATCATTGAGCAGCCTCGGTTGTTCTGCTATGCGTGTGGCACAGGATGGGCAAATGGATGCCCAACTTGCTCTTGTGCTCGAACTACGTGAACCATGTACCGCGAATTGAATTGAATTGATTCTGCTCCAGTAACTTGTTTTTGGTATAGAATTTCCAAAAGATTAAGTTGTATATGGATTTTGTTGCTTTGTATATGCATTAAAGAACATAGTCCCTTCCCTTTGGGACAAAGCCCCTACTTGTGCAGGTATATACTAGTTGACATTAAAAATAAACTAGACTCATCATTGAGCAGCCTCGGTTCCTTATTTTTTTGGTTTGTTTTGAGCATCAATTTGTTTTGAGCATCAATAGTCAAATGTATGACTTTTAGAGAGTCTGTGGGCACCTAGAAATATTTGTGAGTTGGTGCATGAATGAAAAATGTCCTGTGAGTAAGAAGAGCTCTATAACTGCTATGCGTTCAACTAGTCACATATGAATTTGGTAATTATGGCTCCATTATGTACAACAATATAACTTGCTCTCGGGTGCAACTTTTTCTTAAGTCAATGGATCGGATAGACTTGCACTAGCCTTCTTCGTCATTTATCTTCCTCTATGCATCTGTCACTCCTATACCCTAGAATACTACCGTTACTGCTTCTACATCCTCATCCAGCAGTGTGTCCTTCATCATCACTTTCTTTGTAGTCAGAATTGGACGGCAGTATATAATATATATCATACAAATTATTAGTTTCTTCCTTTGGAAGGATAGCCACTCCCAACTGATGCCACCTAAGACTCTTGATTGATGCTGCCATCAAATTTGTGCAAGACGGACCACATGGAGTAGCCCTGAACTGAGGATATGAGCTCCTTGCTTTCTTGGCCTCTCTGATGTCCTTGATGTATTTAATCATGCTTGAGACCTTGGTTCCAAAATGGCTTGCATAGAATGCAATTTTGTCACCACCACTAGCCTCAACTACTCCTTTAGCCATCCCTTTCTTCTTCTGCTTCATTTTAAGGTAATCATAGCTCATGTACTCAGGTGGAGATTTCCTCCATTTGCAGTATACTATCAAGCACCCATTGAAAAAGCCCCTCAACCTAAACTAGAATGCTAATTTCGTGGAGAAATGACCTTCCATTGAAGCAGCCTTCGTTCTTTATTAACCTCTATCATTTAGTTCTTCACTTACCAACATATATTGAATCGTGGCTAGAGCATGGAATATGCTTTTCAGACATTTATCTGTTCAACAACTTCAACAAAGGTGTATCATGTTTTTTGCCCATGATTATTCCTTAGTCCTTTGAAACTAGCACTAAATTGTAAGCCTACTGCTATTCAACCATGCATAACCAGACCACACCCAAATGATGAGAGCTCAAATGCCAAGAGGGTCTTTATTAAACATAAGTGAGAGGAAATCCATGGGGATGGCAAGTTGTCTTCCAGGTGGGTAACCTGCAACCTTTTCTCAGTTCAGTTACATTGTCTGTTTTAATGTCAATTCTGCTCCTTTGTCCACTTGAAATTGAGCAATTCTTTCTTCAGTTAAACATAGAGTTACGACTCTTTATGGGCTAACTCAGGGTTAAATAAATAGTTCTCATGAGCATGGCCAGGTGATTATAAGCACAGTGGTGGGATAATTAACAATATAGTGACTCCTTAGATGTCTCTATATAGAAGTGCCTTACAGTACTTTCAGTCTTGACACTATAAATAACCAATGGAGATCCCCATTCGATATGGGACTCCTTAGATATCTTTGTATAGAAGTACCCTACCGCACTCCCAAACTCCACACATTAACTAGTAGCCAATGGAAACCACCCTTCGATATAGTGACAGATAATTTGTACGGAAGTGCGTTACAGTACTTCCAATCTTGACAACAGGTGTTGAAGATAGAACATTTGGAGATTAATGGAGCCATTTGCTTACTTATAATAGTGTAGAACCGTTTTTCGTTTCAGACAGCATAATCACTAATAACTAAAAATGGCTGAGAATCAAGTCCCAACTTCAGAACACCCCAAAACAGGTGTCAAAAGTGACAATAAATATAAAATAAAAATAAAATAAATAGCGAGTCCAATGGGGGAAGATGGTATATCATGGGAGAAAAATAGTTGTTTCTTAAAAATATCCTCGTTTGAAATTATAATCTTATTGGGTGAAGGCTGGCCTCTAATGGTGATGGGAATAAGCATTTATCACTCAAAGGAGCGTACAATTTTTTACTAGTGGGCATTTTGTTGAGCCTATTTTCATTCGAAATGCAGCTAGGCAAAAGTGTCATTTTTTATTATATTTGATTATTTAAGAAAAATAATAGTAAATAATCTTGAAGGATTATTATAAAAGAAAAACTAATTTCATATATAGCAGTTTTTACACACCAAAAATACCAATAAATGCATAATTACATTCATACATATGCGACAGATGCCTTAAAGCATTAATTTTTTTATATATATTTTAATTATAGTCAAAGCTACTCTCAAAGAAGAGCATTAAATATTTAAAAAATGTAAATGCTATTTTTTATAGTGAATAATTAGTTTCTTTAATGTTTGAGAAATGAAAATAAATGGTGTTATTTTAATAAATATAAAATGGATTACAATAAACTTTAACACAAGATAACATATTGAAAACCCATACAATTAGGTTATTGCAAGTCAATTGTTTTAATGGACCAATCCATTTTATCCCCAATGATGTGCACAAATAATCTTGAAGTATAAGAACATATTATTAAAATTACATTTACATACTAATCATATCCAAGTAAAGATAGATCTAATTTGATGTAGTGTTCGAATTTTCGATCTTACTATTAATGTCTTTGAGCAGAAGGTTTCATTTTTAATATTAATATTTTTAAATGTCTTCG
The DNA here is from genome assembly GCA_027924645.1 of Cunninghamia lanceolata. Lineage (NCBI taxonomy): Eukaryota > Viridiplantae > Streptophyta > Pinopsida > Cupressales > Cupressaceae > Cunninghamia > Cunninghamia lanceolata. Next base: position 1,146,085 of record BSBN01001268.1, on the reverse strand, counting down.
AGTTGAAGGTTTCATTGTTAATATTAATATTTTAAAATGGTCAGTTTTTTAACGTGTCTTTTTTTAAAGAGTAAAAGGAAACACTTAATCTAACAAATAAAGAGAAGTGGGTGTTTGAATGGTTTTATAATCTTTATTTATTTATAAATTGACATAATTAGGTTGTGTCACATGACTTAGTTTTGGATTTAAAACTTAAGTCATACAATTTAGTCTTTTTTTTATTAATGTTTTGTTTTCTATTGATGTGGTCTTTTGTCTTTCGCTTTTACCTATTTATTGTTGAATAGATGGATGTGTTAAAAATAACAATGGAATTTGTTGTGAACTTTCTTGATAGTAGCGAAACCTTTTAGGAGTGTTGAACAAGATGTGATTCCATAGCTTTGTGATGAGAGATAACAACCTAGGATTGTTTATAAATACATAATCCTAGTTATTCAACTTGAGGTATTTAGTATATAGGTTGATGGGGTAGTGGTCAAATTTTGGTTACATTGGCTTCGAGAGCGGGAGATTTCAATTTTGAATTTGACAATTTGGGTTACATGGTATGACCTAGTCTAGGTTGACAAGGGACCTCAAAGATCAAATTGGTCCTAAGGTGGTGAATAAGGCAATTTGAGTAATGGGTTTAGGATTGAGGTTAGTTTGTGTGCCAAACAAGTTGAGCACTATGAAAATTTACTTAAACATAGTCCAAACTAGTATAAAACAAAGGTGTACAAGTCTAGGGTATGCACTTGTATTCCTTTTATTTTGGTCCCATTTTGGTGTGCATGTGAATCTACATGAATCATACATGACAAACTAAAATATGCAATAAATTAAATAGCAAGGGATCCATGATGTAGCATCCTCCATACTCGCACACAAAAGTTGTTTGTTGTACTCATAATATAGTGTTAGTGTACAAAAATAGATAATCATTAAACATCGCATTTGCTATGAATATGAAGTGGATAATGTGAAAAGTGATGTGTTGGGTATGCCATAGTGTATAAGACAATGTGGAATTGTCATCAAGTTGGACCCTAGAAGTATACATAATGCATAAGGTGTGAAATAGGATCATGATGGATGAGACAATTTTGGAGTTGTGAATGATGTAATGCGCCAAGCTTATGCCTAAGACATTAACAAACAAAAACTAGACGAACATTTTTTTTGCATTGCAAAGGGGACACCAAACATGCCATATTGCACTCTTACATGCATGTGGTGTTGCAACACTACATAGACAACTCTCTTCACACGCACGTGCGCGCCCACCCACACACCCACACACACACATGCACGCACACACACACATGACAATTCCACACTAGTTTGGAATTTAGGGACAAACATGCAGAATTTAGACTTTAGGACTTTGTGTCATCCTAGATTTTGAGGTTTGAGCAGCATCGGCTCAAACTTCGGAGTCCAATTGACAAACACACCATGCAGAAATTGGTCATCCCATCGAATGTACACTGAACGTTGAGGGGGCTATGACTCGGACTTCAGAGTCTGATGTGCACTTGCACTTCAAAGTTCAAGGTCTGATCTACATTGCATAATCTACTAAATTTGCTAAGTCAAGTCTGAACCTTGAAACACCTTACCTCGGACTTGCGAGGCTGAAAAACAACATGCATTTCAGACTTAGGAGTTCGAAATGCATACATGCAATTTTCCATGATAAGTCTAAACTTCTATGGGAGGCCAATTCAAACTTTTGAGTCTGTTCCACAATATGCATTTTGGACTTTGGAGTTTGAAATGCACGTGACAACATATAGACTCTAAGCCAAGTCAAAATTCTGCAAGCCTATAACTCAAACTTTGGGGTCCGAAGTGCAACTTGCATTTGTACACCAAAAGATAAGTTAGAGACAACAAGCTTGACTTTTTGATCAATGGAGCATATCTTCCTCATTTTATGTTATATGCAAAGACGGTCTAGGCCAAGCATTCGAGCACATGTGGGCCCCATATTAGCTAAGCAAGGAGCTCCCAAAAGTCCTAGAAGATAGAATAAACTCAATGTCAAAATCCTTCCACATCAACAACCCATACAAGAAAGTGACAAGGCTCTAAAGGAAGGCAACCCCTAGAGGAGAAGAACACGTTTTAAAACACCATAACATCATACATACAAACAAGAAGAGGAATTTAGTCCCAAATAAGACTATGACAAGGTTGCAATCGAGAGATAAATAAATCATAGTTATTAACCATAATTTTCCAAGTTAAACCATTATGAGAAAAGTCATTATTATAGCTATACACATATGACTTCAAGTTTAGGTAAATCATAATGAACATTAAGAGTTTAGGCCACCTACGAGGGTGGAGTACAATACAAATATATTGTTATCATGATCACTTATACAAATTACATACAAGGACATCAAAGGTCTTGGAATCATACATATTCTATAAGAGCTCAAAGTGACAAATTACCAACTTCACAAGGTAGAGAAGCCTTTGCACACTCTCTAAGTTGCTCCAAAGGATCCATGATCCCAATGGTGGTTTAATGTCATCCAACCATGTGGAACCCTTAGTCCCACCCCACTAAACTAGGAGGCAATCAATTGGGTAGTCCAACAACACACATGTCAAGCATGAGGACCAAACATACACATATAGTCCACATCAAATACAAATGGTTTCCAAGAAAGCATACATGAGAGATATATAATTTTCAATCAATGCAGACATAAGTAAGCACACATGAGGGTATAACCAAAACCATCAATGTATACACATAAAATGTCAACACATCATATAACATACGACCGCACATGAGGTGGGGAAACTGTTATGCCCTTAATACTATAGTTGTATATGGTTATGAGTAGTCAACTTGTGGCTAGCTTAACACTTATTTAAGTTATATAATCATTGATATAGTCTTATATAGGTAGTTAGGTTGGGTTGGGTGGCATCCATGACATAAGTATGGTATATATAGGAGGTAGAGGTTAGTTATTATATCATATTGAGTATTGGGTTCTTATTGAAGACTATTGGAGGTATCCCCCTCGAAGTGGATTAGGAGATTTCCCCCTCGAAGTGGTATATTATTATCAAGTATTTGCAATATATTTACTATTATATTTAGCTATTGTGCAAGTTGTTTCATTACAAGTGGTATCAGAGCATGATCTTGGCACCATGAAGGCAAGAAACAAAGTGATTTTTTAAATTTTGGAGCTCATTTTGTGAAGCTTATATATCTCTCATTTTGGGTAATCATTTGAAGATTTTTAAAGGGTTTTTCAAGGACAAATTGGAGCTATTGCAGTCAAGATTTCAAAGCAATTGAGGCAGAATTGAACGAGTTATAGTAGAATTAGGGTTTTTGCCATTATTTCTTGTGAAGCACATATATCTCTCATCTTAGTGAATATTTTAAATATTTTTAAAGGGTTTCTCAAGGACATATTTAAGATTCTACACTCCAGAGTTTAGAGTAATTGGAGTATAATTAAGCGAGTTATTACAGAATTAGGGTTTCCACCAATTTCGTTTTCAAGGTTGCACATTAACGAATTTCTGGGAGATCTAGGCCTTGGTAAGTTATAGTAAAAATATCAGATTGATTGGATTTGTTTTGTGTGATTTATTGCAAAATTATTCTTCCCAATCATGGAGGGTCTTGCTACAAGAGGCAAAAAGAATCCTGTCACACTAAGAAAATCCCCAGACAAGGAGGATACAAAAGGTGGGGAGACTTATCATAATACCATGGATGAAGAATTCATCAAGTTTAAGGAAGATATTTCATCAGTGTTTGATGCTTATTCAAGGAAAATATAATCCCTATTACAAATGAGATCTCAAAAACCTATTACAAATGAAGAAGAAGAAGAAGATGATGATGATGATGATGATGCAAAAGAAGAAGAAAAAGAAGAAGAATGAGAAGACAAAGTGAAAGAAGATGAAAAAGAAGAAGAAGAAGAAGAAGAAGAAGAAGAAGAAGAAGAAGAAAAAAAGTAGAAGAAGAAGATGATGATGAAGATGAAGAAGAAGAAGAAGAAAAATAAGGAGAAGGATAAGGAGAAGGAGGAGGAAAAAAATCAAGAAGAAAAAGAGGAAAAAGAAGTCAAACCCATAACATCTTTCCATGCATTATCACTACTTGGAGCATTTCAAAATGCATTATTTCCTAAAGGAGATTCTGATCATACCATTCAACGAATGCAAGGGTATCATCTACTATTCCTCACCTCTTCCTCTAAGGCACACAGAAGAACACATTCATCACCGTCAAGAGCTAGATGCAAAGGGAAGACACATCTTGGAGCTAAAGTTAATTTTCCAGACACACATGAAGAAGCTGAGGACATCAACAGTTCTAAATTACCTCATTATATGGAAATATTTTCTAGTTGAAGTTACCACATGGGATGATTAATATTATATGAAGAAACTACCACAATTGATCAACGAACTGAGGACAACACTTTTTAAAGGTGGGGGACATGTTATGCCCTTAATACTATAGTTGTATATGGTTATGAGTAGTTGGCTTGTGACTACCTTAACACTTTTTTAAGTTATATAATCATTGATATAGTCTTATATAGGTAGTTAGGTCAATCTGAGTGACATCCATGGCATAATTATGGTATATATAGGAGGTAGAGGTTAGTCATTATGATCATATTGAGTATTGTGTTCTTATTGAAGACTATTGGAGGTATCCCCCTCAAAGTGGATGAGGAGGTTTCCCCCTTGAAGTGGCATATTATTAAGTATTTGAAACATATTTACTATTATATTCAGCTATTGTGCAAGTTGTTTCATTATAGAAACACACCAATCAACCATATGTGATGAAATCACAAGAATGTGTTGGCAAAGATTCTAAGTCCACTAGGACTTAGCAAAAATTTGGAGGGATCCAGGATGGGTCGAAAGACTCTCAGATTTGTTAGGATTAAGGTGCCATCAACCCTGTAAATCCTATGTAATTAATTACTCCTAATATTGTTTGTAAATTTCCATAAGGGAAGAAGTATTCACCAAGTAGCGATCTTGTTTCAACCACATGTTTGATCCCAGTCCCTGACGGATGTAGGTTATCCAGGGGGTGCAGGGGGGGTACCCCTTGCTGAGTCTGGGGGCCAGCACCTTGGTGGGGGTCCAGGGGCAACGCCCCCGGAAGCCACATTTTATATATAAATTTCCATTGTAAATCTGGATCATTCATCATTAGGTCAAAGATCTGACAGTAGAGGTTATATTGGCTTTTCTTACCCTAGAAGGTAACCCCTTTATGAGAATATTGTCTGTTGGATTGAAGACTGAAGAGGAGATTGATAGTGTTGTATTGTAAACTCTATTGAAGTTAATGCAGATTGGTGCATCTCTTGTGTGGAGTTTTTTCCTGAAAGGGTTTCTCCATGTAAACACGGTGTTATGTGTTTGATCTTTTGTTATGTTATTTATTTGTGTTGATTTCATACTATCTCCATTTTGGTTCTACACTAGATTAATACTTATAGTTGTAATCATATTTCCATTCTATAGTTGTTCACCTTCATTTCTAACAAGATTCGGTTAGGTGTGCGAACTCCACAAAAGAAGGTGAAAAGGTTTTAGCAGGGTTTTTAAGTCCAACAAACTTAACGGGGTTTTGAAGGGGAAAGGGATGTATCTGGTAGGGGTCAAAAGTCTTGAAAATCTAGATAGGTGCTAAAGGTCCACAGATCCTGTTGCACACCAAAGACTAGCAATGCAGACAAGTGCCAAAGTTTCGCAATTCTTTAACTTGCTCCAATTTGATCATAATTTCACCAAACTTGAACTAGGAGCACCCATTTGACTCCTTAATAAGGTGAAACCTTCAATTGGCCATGAATCCGTAGGAATTTCTCTAGAATCTTGAACACCAACTCCTACAAGAAAAAACAAGAAGAAAACAAACAAACAAACAAAGCAAGGGCAATCTTTTTGGGTGATGTAGGATATTTCTCTAGGACCCAGATGCTCTTGCATCAAAATGATAGATGAAAGAAGACTAAGGTTTGTACAAAGACATGATTCCTACCTTGCACAAGTAAAGAAATAGTATAATAAAAAGGCTATTTCGAGGCCTTTTCAAGTTGGAGATCTGGTGCTCAAAATTGATAATTTAACTAATAAAGGGGATGAAGAAGGATGTAAATTCAAACCAATTTGGATAGCTCCCTACATGATTAAGGAAGATGTCAAAAATGGGGCTTATCTTTTGTGCACAATGAAAGGTGAGGAATTCGGTGAAACGGTTAACACTTTTCACCTAAAGAAATATTATTTGAAAACCCTAAAAAAGTCACAAAAATCACAAACAAATCAAATAACTCAAAAAAATCCATAAAAAGCATAAAAATCATGGAAAAAATTTTGCATTCCTCATTCTATTCCACTATGCATTTGTGAGTGGCCCGCTCTTGTTTAATTTTTGTCTTAGTAAGGAGTCCAAGGTTGTATAGGTATAGGTAGACCCTCTATGTCTTTGAGATTATCTATAATCATCTTTACCATCAATAATTCCCATTTCATTCCCAAGAAATTCAAAATAAAGTCAAGTTCTTAGCTCTTAGCTTGCTTCCAGACCAATGTTCGATGGATCTTTCCTATCACCTTCTAGCCCAGATAACCTCATTAATCCACTTCACAAGAGGGAAATTCATGTTTCCAAGGGGAATTTACATCATTTAATCCCTTTAGAATCATCCAATTAACCTCACCATCCTTTCCATAACCTCAATTTTCATGTCCCACCTTTTCTTTATGGGTCACCCCTATGGCTTCAGGATCTCCCTGAGCAACCCTATAGCTGAAATAGGATCTCCAAGGGCAACTTGACCTGGAAAAAGGGGTGACCCACCCTATAGAGATCCTATGGCTAGTTTCAAGGCTCCAAAACCATCCTTAGACCTTCTAGATCATTCTTCATCCCAGAAACCACTTGTGTAAAACTTCCTCTGTGGGTCGCCCCTGTGGCTTCAGGATCTCCCTGGGTGACCCAACATGTTAAGAAGGATGTCTAGGGGTGAATTTCCCTGGTGAAAGGGGTGACCCACTTCCTGAAAGGGGTGACCCTATCAACTTTTAATTTGCATGTTTTCTTCTAGTTCTAGCCTAAATTTGCTCCAAATTGAGTCATGATTGTGTGGGTCTTCTCTAACTAATTGCCAACTCCCCCTAACGATTCAACACTCTCAATTAGCCCAATTGCATCTCCCAATCAATGTTAATTATGTTTCAATCAGTCAAGTATTAACTTCATTTCTTCTCTTGTGATATCCTCTACAACCAGCGTTCACTCTCAATTAGAGTCAGATCACTCCCCAATATATTTATGTTAACTCCCTAATCACCACCACCTTTGGTGTTGATTTTCTACCTATAAATATATCCCTCCTCTATGCATTTGGGGAGGAAAATTCAATATGCATCTCTACTCTTGCTTTTGTTGGTGTAATTAAATATTTAATTACACTTTATTAAGTTGACTTAGGGCTTATTTTTAGTCTTAGGTTATTCTTAAGTCATATTAGGATTTTTCCCTAACTTGCAAATATAAAAGCAATTTCTCACATGTAATTCATTAATTGCATCCATTATTGTACAAATTATTCATCTTTGCTTTTTTCTCTTGTGGAAGGTAAATCTTAGGTTTTGCAGGTGATCCTGGTGTTTCAAATTAATCATCAACTCCAACATAGTATCGGAGTAGATCTGCAAGGCCCTTCTTAGATTTGGAGAAAAATTCAAGCAAGAGCCATTTGTTGGGTGTGTTTCTGTGTAAAACAGAGTATTCCATTGGATTCAGAGTAGTCAAAATAGTTAGATTAGCCTTTTATTTGGTTTGACTTGAGCTTCGTAGGCCAGATCTGCAAGGGTTTTAGCGGGTGTTTTTTTTCAAATCCAGACGGTACCTACAATTTTGGAGTGTTTTCAGCCCAAACTGACCTCACCATTGCGTTCAGAACACCCAAAAGCCTTAAGATCGACTATCAAATCGTCGAAATCAGTCTCGGGCTCATCTGGGGTAAAAAAAATTGCTAGGGACGTCGTACGACCTCCCTAGCATGCAGATCGAGGTGAAAAATTACCATATATATATATATATATCTTGTATTTTTTCTGCATATATTCTTTACAAAATTATATTAAAAATAATAATAAATATCACAGGTTTTTTTTTCTAATTTAAAAAAGGGTGTAAAAGAGTTATAAAAAAATTAAGCGTTGGACAACCCACAGGGGGTACCCCGTACCCTGTCATGACAGGGTACGACCCTGCCGTGAGCAAGATTGCGGGGCCACTCCCCTACCTCCCTTTAAGGGGGCGGTGGTAGCCCTTGGGCGCCCCACCACCCACATGGGTGGTGGCAGGTGCCTTGGGCCCTGCCTCTTTTAATTTTTTTTTATAGTTTTTTAAATTAAAAAACTATTACATTATTTTTGTGGTCCATTTGGCACTTCTGCCAAATATAGCAACTCCGCCACATTTAGCAGCTCTACCAGATTTAGTAGTGTCTCCTTTTTTGGTAGTTCCGCCAACTTTAGCAGCAGGGGGCAATTTTTTGCGCCAATTTGTGCTTCAAGGGGGTTGTTTGGTTTTGCCATATCTTGAGCAAATGGAGTCAGATTTTCGCAAAGAAAAAATAGGTGTCAGAAAGTTGGTTCCGAGCACAATTCAGTGGTGTAGGTATTTTTTCCATATTTTGCTGCTGGTATAATTTATTGTTGTTTGAAGTCCAGATACCTTTTTTGGCTTCCGAGCTTGTATCTTTTTGCCATGATCTCCAATTTTCACTATTCTTATGGCATTGGAAAGATATTGAGGAGCACTACACAGCCAACTATGCACTTTTTCCGGATTCAGCCCCAGGTATTATTTATTCAATTTGTCAGTTTTATGGCTTCTGTTTGATATTCTGGACATTTTGGCACCTAGAGAAGTTCTATTTGTTTTGTTGGGCTTCATTTATTAGAATTGATACATATTCATATTGTTGATCTCTGATCTGATTTATTTGAGGAGATATCATGGGTTTTGCTATTCACCCTTCTATGGTAACATTGGGTAAGGTAATTATGAGTCTTGGCAAAAGGCATCTTGACACATCTCAGGTGGCTTAATCTTTTGCCTTATCTTTATGGACTCATACCTGAACCAGATACACCTGGGAGGAAATTTGCATGGGGAAATTATATTGATCATATTGTAGGATTGACTGGTTCTAGTGTTGATTATGACACTATGTGCTCTCTCACATATTGAGTGCCCACGCGCTCTTTGGACTAGCATTTGGAAGATCTATGGAGACCCACATCTCTCTCCATTCCCAAATGATCCTACTACGGATTGCCATATACCCCTTGATGATGTAGATTGCATACCTTTTGATGATGATACAGTTGAGGAGCTTGCATATTTTATAGGTTTTGCTAGTTCAGATGACACAAAGCCTTCACTTGATTCTCCTTCTCCTCTTATTGAGATCACATCTTTATTACCTGTTGCTACATCAGATTCTTTGCAACGGAAAATTATCAATCTTTTAGAGATAGCTCATTGGGACACATATCTACTAGATATATCATTGTTGTTTGTAGAGTCCCACCTTGCAGATTTGGAGGACCACATTGAGGACATTTGTCTTCTATTTGATGACAACTTTGATGGATTTGCATCACCATCATCTGCTTTAGAGATTGTTCTTCATCCTCCTCTTCTTCAGTCATAGTTTGGCAGTGGATTGGAGATATTTGAGCAATTTTTAGAAGCATCATTGTTGTCTTTGGATCATGTGCAGAGTTTAGAGACATTTATCCTTCTTCATGTATATTCCTATCTGGAATGGGAAGACATTATGCACACATTTGCAGTTCTATTTCTTCTTAAGGGGAGGAATGTTGTTCGACGTTCATGGGTCTTCATCTTTATTCTGTGTCAAGCATCTTCTAGCACTGCAGGAGTCATCTTGAGGAGAGGCTGCATGGTCTCTCTTCTCATCTCTATTTTGGGAGGGAGCATTTCCTCGCATGGAGTTTCATCCTTCTCATTTATGAGGGGATCATTAGACCTTCTCTCTTCTTCTCTTATGAGGGGCATTCATGATTGTACTTTTGTGATGGATTTAGTTCTTGGGGGGTTTTAGTGTTAGTCCTTCTTCCATCACATGTTCATGTGCTTGTTTTCTTTTCTCTCTTTTGAAGAGGAGTTTTCTCCCATTGGGTTTTTCTCCTTTCTCTCCACTTTATGAGAGATTCTTGTTGTTTATGGGTACCTAACATGGCATTGTAGTCGGGACCCATTCTTGCATTAGTTGCATGTTTTTCATTTCTCCCTAAGTTGCACTTAAGGGGGTGTTGGTGTAATTAAATATTTAATTACACTTTATTAAGTTGACTTAGGGCTTATTTTTAGTCTTAGGTTATTCTTAAGTCATATTAGGGTTTTTCTCTAACTTGCAAATATAAAAGCAAGTTCTCACATGTAATTCATTAATTGCATCCATTATTGTGCAAATTATTCCTCTTTGCTTTTTTCTCTTGTGGAAGGTAAATCTTAGGTTTTGCAGGTGATCCCGGTGTTTCGAGTTAATAATCAATTCCAACAGCTTTGATTTGCATATAGTTGTCTCCATAGAATTTTCATGCTCGTGCAAGACCCTGTGTGCCTTTTGATTTTGCAATAGCTTCAATAGCTCAAGCCATTGTGCTTCATTAGCATTATTATTCTCAATTGCTTTCATCATAGCTTCAATAGCCCAAGCCATAGTGCTTTATTATCATTCTTTTGCTCAATTATTTTCATCATAGCTTCCATAGTTCCAATCCATAGTGCTTCATTAGCATTCTTATGCTCAATTGCTTTCATCATAGCTTCAAAGATTCCATTTGATTATCTTTTCTCCGATCCTCATTTCTATCACCAAGAGGAGGACCCTATTGCTGCAGAGGAAGAGAGGGTTGCTACAAGTACTTCTAAGGGCTCAATCTAGGCATTAACGTCCTCTTCATACCAAGTTCTTCATGCTTTAAAGTAGTAATTAGCTCACATCTTGCTCTTGGAAAAGTAAATCATTGTTTTGCTTTTTCTTGATAGGTTGTTTATTTTCTTTCATAGATTAGCATTGCATTGAATTTTATTAGATTACCCTTGTTTTCATTCACTAGATTACATTTACTTTCATAGTTATTTGCAATTTCAATTCACTAGATTAGATTAAAAAATTGTTCTACCAAAACTCCAAAAAAACATAGATTAGCTTGCATTAAAAAAAACACATATAGATTGCATTCATATTTCAATTCTTAGATAGTTAGACAACATTTCAAATTGGGAAAAAGGAACCAAATTTGTTCTACATATATTTAGATTGCATTCATAAAAATCACAAAAACATTAGGAAAACTTAGAGAAAAACATGAACAAACTCTCAATCTCATCACCAGGTAAACATAGTTAAAATCAAACATTGAAACAAAGGGAAATCCTCAATTCCATCATGAGGTAAAATCAACTCAACGCATTCAACAACAATATGAAACATAACACTTCCCTTCATTTCTAAGCATTCAATGTGTCTAGGCATTAGGGAAGATTGGGTACAAGTCATCCTTGACGAGATTGGGGAGAACTTCCCCCATCCAATTCATCAACAAAACATTCAACAAACAAGAGAAGAACAAGAACATTAGAAACACATCATAGACCAACAACACTTGATACAACAAGTAATCTAAAATGATGAAAGGATACACAAGCGTCTTTGAATCATCAACAAACAAAATAACCTTCGTTCTAGACTCAAGAGACTCAAGACTAGTGACCCTTTGAGTCATACAATTATCACTACAATGATTGCAATTGAACATCTCCTTAAAAAAATCACCAACAGACACACATAGCACACAACCCAACTGCCATTCGTGATGTTCTTCTCCCTCAAGAATGAGAGAAGAACAACCCTTCGGTCCTACCTCCACTTGATAGGCTCTTGCCACATGAGCGGGAGTGACTAGGAGGTTGCCCTTAGCAAGGAAGATTGCTCATGTGTCACGTTGAAGTGTGACTCACTCACAAATTGTTTGGCTCACATTCTAAACAACACAGTGTCAATCCTCTTTATTTACATCTGAATCATCATTGTCCTCCTCATCATCGCCCAATGCATCCTATAGGTTCCTGCTCCTTCCTCTTTCAAAAATCTTCTTCACACTTCTACTCACCATACATCTATAATCCTTGTTGAAAATGTTAAATGTGGGAATATTGGAGTAGCATAGATTATTTTGGGTGAATGTCTAGGTATGATGTGGTTTCATGGACTACTCTAATAATGGAGCATATCCAAGTGGAGAGGGATGATGAAACCATCTAACTATTCTTCTAAATGTTGGAGCACATCCTCATAAACCAAATAACTTTACATGTTTAGGCGTACTTAAGGCATGCTCCAATTTAGCTAACATTGAATTTGGTATGCAAAATCATGCACACCTTATAAAAACATTATTGAAATCAAATGCCTATGTAGTGTTAGAAAAGGTGTCTCAACCTTGCAACTACAAAAGGTTATTATTATTCCTTGTTTTGGTCTTTTCGAATACCCTTTATCTTGAAGAATGGTTTAGAACATTCAAAGTTTCCCAAAGGGCTAAAAATGACAGGACTTACTATTTTTAGTAACTCTACATTTGAGCTCAGATGGACCTAAAAATTTTCCTAAAAGGTGTGGAACTGCCAAGTAAACATCTCGGGTGAGTTTCGACTCAAGATCATATCTGGATTGCAAGATATTAAAGTTCATATTTTTAGAAACTACCAAAAAAAGTTTCAAACTCATATTTGAGGCACTTAGAGGTCCCTAAACGGCCCAAAAGTTGTTGTAACCAGCAAAGTGGGTTATAGCTTGATAGATCTCTTCAAGATTTTTCTGACACATCAATTTGTCAATCAGACACCTGGATCAAAAGTTATGGCCTCCGAAAGTTGGACCCCCTGTTTTGGGAAATGTGAAAATGTGTTGGACACTTAAAAGAGCTATAAAGGGGAGAGTTACACATGTTGGTGTATGATTTGGCACATCAAAAGGCATCTTTTATTGGAGATAATTTGGGCGCCACTTTTGGGTGGTTTTGGCTCATGGTTTTGTAATTATCGTTGATAGTTTACTGTATTGTATCTTTTATATATCAGGAGCTTGAGATGGGGGTTGTGTGTAAGATTCTTATAGATGTTGAGTTGCCTTTGGATCTCTGGTTGGTTATACTCATGTGAAAGATTTCTCTACAAGTATATTGTAATCTTCTTGACTCCTGAATAATATATTGGGCAGCTTTGGAGTGTGAATTTTTTCTCCCGAAAGGGTTTCCCCACGTAATTACTGTGTTATGGTATGATTGCTATTTGTGTTTATTTATGTAACTATTGTATAGATTTGAAAAGTTCTGCATATATCTCCCCTCAATATTAGTGTAGGAAGTTGTTCCACTACCTTAGCTTACTTGCAAGTGGTATCAGAGCTTAATCACCTTTGGTTTCAGTTGTGGGTTGTTGGGTTTTTTGAACTAATCCAGTTTTGAGTGGGAGATTTTGCAAAAGATACTTTGTGATCTTGTTGTAGGGATTTTCATATGGCGAGATCATCAGGGAGAATAGAGGCAGAAAAATTTTCTGGTAACAATTTTTAGATGTGGAAGCTGAAGATGGAGGATCTAGTAATTGATCGAGATCTGTGGGATGCTGTTGATGGAAAATTTTCAAGGCCCACATATGCTACTTTGGCTGTTGAATATGATGTTATAGACTATAAAGCCAAGGGTCCAATCAAATTGTACCTGATAGACTCTGTTTTAATCAATGTCCATGAAGAGCCCTCTGCAAAGAAACTATGGAAGAAATTCTGTGAAATATAGCAAGCCAAATCTTTAGTGAACAAGATTTTCTTGAGGAAGAAATTGTACTCCTTGAGAATGGAAGAGGGTGGACGAATTTTAGACCATCTGGAAGCATTCAATATTTTTGGTGGCTCAATTGGCATTAGTTGGTGTAAAAATGGATGAGGAGGAGAGATGTTAGATCCTGCTTTGTTCTTTGTCTAATTCATGGGATTCTCTTATTATGGCGACTGGGAGCACTTTTGTTATCCTAAAAGTTGAAGATGTCATGGGTTCTTTGCTTTCTAAAGAAATGAGGAGGAAGGTATCCATCAGTACCTTGAAGAAGTCCTAAGTGTTCATGGAAGACCTAAATAAAAAGTCAAGAAGAGCGAGAAGCGTGACAAATCCAAGTCCAAGGGGAGATCCAAATCTCATAGAAAGTCTAAAGTTATTTTTTGGAATTGCGGTAAGCCTGGACACTTCCGTTAGGACTGTAAAGAAAAGAAGAAGAAAAAGAAGAAATTTGATTATGATTCTGAGTCTGAGAAGAAAGATGGTGATGTGTTTATTGCAGATTTGGCCACTCGTGCAGGTAATGATGCATGGTTAATTGACTCAAGTGCATCTTTCCATATGACCCCTAATAGAGATCAATTTTCTGAATATGAAGAATTTGATGGAGGTAAGGTGTACTTGGGTGATGATTCTCATTTAAATATTGTTGGCCGTGGTAAAGTTAAAATCTGATTTCTTGATGGTAGAACAAAAAGGATTAATGGTGTGTTGTATGTCCTTGGATTAGCATGAAATTTATTAGCTGTGAGCAAATTAATAGATGTGGGTGTGCAAGTAGTCTTTTCTAATTCAGGATGCAAGATGGTTAGAGGTGCTATGGTGATCGCTAGATGTGTCAGACTTGGTACACTGTATAAGCTTGATGCACATGCATTGTTGAGTGCAATCGTACTTCTATGAAAATCAAATATGTGACTACTTCATTGGAAAAGGAGAGGGTTTCATTTTTAGTAGATGGTCGTGTCTTGTGGGTACCTAAAGGTGCTCTTTCCAAAATTGCTTGCAGAGAAGACTATGTTATGGCACCAGAGATTAGGCTACATAGGAGAAAAGGGTCTAAGGACCTTAAAAAATAAAAACCTTGTTGAAGGGTTGACTGATTGTAATCTTGATTTTGATTTCTATGAGCATTGCATTTATGGTAAACAAAACCGCTTTCAATTTTACTCAAGTTCTTATAAATCTTGTGGTGTTTTGGATCTTATTCATTCTGATATGTCTGGTCCTGTAAATGTTCCTTCCATTAGAAATTCCACATATTATGTTTCGTTTATTGATGATTACAGTAGAAGGACATGGGTGTATTTTCTAAAGAGTAAATCTAAAGTTCTTAGTCGATTTAAATAATTTAAAGCAATGGTTGAGTAGCAGACTAGAAAGAAAATAAAATGTTTGAGGATTGACAATGGCGGTGAATTTTGCTCTAATGATTTTGATAGATTCTATAAAGATTGTGGCATTCAGAGACAAAAGACAACTCTGTATTCCCCACAACAGAATGGAGTTGCGGAAAGAATGAATAGGACACTGATGGAGAAGGCTAGGAGTATGCTTAGTGGTGCTGGTCTAGAATAAAGGTTTTGGGCTGAAGTTGTTGTCACTACCTTCTACTTGATTAACAGATCTTGTACATTGGCTCTTGTTGATAAAACACCTATGGAGGCATGGTCGGGGCACAAGCCTTCACTAAGACATCTTAGAGTTTTTGGTTGTGAGGCATATGCACATGTGCCAAAGGAAAAGTGAACAAAATTAGAGAACAAGGCTGTGAAATGTATCTTCATCAAGTATAGTTATGGTGTGAAAGGGTACAAGCTTTGGGATCCTATTGCACAGAAGGTAATATATAGTAGAAGTGTTATTTTTAGAGAAACTAAGTCTTCTTTTGTTACATTGCAGTTAGAACAAAGTGAATAGAAAGATGTGATTCAACTCCCATCTACACTTGAGAAAGTTGAATCGAGGCCCCTAGATAGAGAAGAAGTTGAGGAGATCTCATCTAGCTTTGAATCTTCAGAAGAGGAGGAAGAACCTCCAACTCAACTTGTTCAAAGGTCTTCAAGGCATAGACAACCACTTGAAAGGTATTTATCTGATGACTGGAGATGCATTTTTGCTTTGAATGATGCAGAGTCCTGGAAGATTGCTATGGATGAAGAAATGGCATCTTAAAAAAGAATGATACATGGGACCTTGTACCATTACCTGAAGGACGAAAACCTATTGGTTGCAAATGGGTGTTCAAGAAAAAGATTGGTTTAGATGAAGGCATTGAGAAGTACAAAGCATGGTTGGTTGAGAAAGGTTACTCTCAGGTTGAGGGTATGGATTACAGTGATATATTTTCTCCTATTGTGAAAATGATGTCCATTAGATTCTTGCTTTCTATTGTTGTTGCTTATGATCTAGAGATTGAGCAAATGGATGTGAAAATGACTTTCCTTTATGGTGATTTGGAGGAGGATATTTATATGAGACAGCCAAAGCATGGTGAGAGGTAAAAGTAATCTGGTTTGTAAATTTGAAGAAATCTATGTATGGCCTCAAACAAAGTCCTAGGATGTGGTACCAAAAATTTGATACATATGTGTTGAGTTTGGGATTTGAGCATTCTAAATCTGATCATTGTGTTTATTATAAATCTGATGGTGATCGTTTCTTTTTTATTGCATTATATGTTGATGATATGTTATTTATTGGTAAAGGGAAAGGAATGATTTCAAAACTAAAGTCTCAACTTACAGCTAAATTTGAAATGAAAGATCTTGTGTAGCAAAACACATTCTCGGGATGGAAATAAGAAGAGATAGAGTGAATAGAAAACTGTCTTGGCCAGAGTAAGTATGTTAATTCAGTTTTACATAGGTTGAACATGCAAGATTGTAAACCATTATGTGTTCCTTTTACAGTTGGAACGATGTATCTACTTCACAATGTCCAAAATCCCCATCAGAGATGGATGACATGAGCAAAGTGCCTTACCAGAGTGCAATCGGAAGTTTGATGTATTCTATGGTCTGTACTAGACCAAACATTGCCCAAACAATGGGAGTTCTTTCCAGATATATGTCTAATCCTAGTAGAGTTCAATGGGATGCAGTTAAAAGAGTCTTCATATATTTGTGGGGTACCTCAAAGTATTCCTTGTGTTATCATGGTAATTTGATAGAAGACATGCATTCCCTTGATATTCATAGTTATGTGGATTTAGACTGGGCAGGTGATGTTGATAGCGAATGATCCACCAGTGCTTATGCATTTACTTTATTTGGTGGTGCAATTAGTTGGATGAGTAAGCGACAGGTTGTGGTTTCTTTGTCCACTACTAAAGCTAAGTATATGGCAGCTACTCATTCTTGTAAAGAAGTCATTTGGCTTAAGACATTGTGTTCAAATATCAGAATAAAACAAGGTGCAGTGACAGTTTATTGTGATAGTTAGAGTGCGATCTGCCTAGCTAGGAACCCAACATTTCATCCCAAAACCAAGCATGTTGATGTACAATATCATTTTGTTAGAGATATGGTCGGGGATGGTAGGGTGAAGCTAGTTAAGGTAGAGACTTTGATGAATGTTGCAGATTCATTAACTCAGCATGTGAGCACATAGAAGTTTAGACGGTGTTCAGAGTCTATGGGCCTCTCGGCCCCTAGCAATTAAATCATGGTGTTGATACTCCCTTTGCTCTTGCAAGGTGTTCGACAAGTGGGAGAATGTTAGAAAAGGTGTCTCAACCTTGCAACTGCAAAAGGTTAATATTCTTCCCATTTTTGGTCATTTCGAATATCTTTTATCTTGAAGAATGGTTTAGAACTTTCAAAGTTTCCAAAAGGGCTAAAAATGGTAGGACTTACTATTTTTAGTAACTCTACATTTGAGCTCGGATGGACCCAAAAATTTTCCAAAAGGTCCAGAACTTCCAAGTAAACATCTCAGGTGAGTTTCGACTCAAGATCATATCTGGATTGCAAGATATTAAAGTTTTTATTTTAGAAACTGTCGAAAAAAGTTTCAAACTCATATTTGAGGCACTTAGAGGTCCCTAAATGGCCCAAAAGTTCTTGTAACTAGAGAAGCATGTTATAGCTTGATAGATCTCTTCATGAGCTTTCTGACGCATCAAATGGTTCATCAATTAGACACTCAGATCAAAAGCTATGGCCTCCGAATGTTGGACCTCCTATTTTGGGAAATGTGAAAACATGTTGGACACTTAAAAGAGTTGTAAAGGAGAGAGTTACATAGGTTGGTGTGTGATTTGGCACATCACAAGGCATCTTTGATTGGAGATAATTTGGGTGCCACTTTTGAGTGGTTTTGGCTCATGGTTTTGTAATTATCGTTGACGATTTACTGTATTATATCTCCTATATATCAGGAGCTTGAGATGGAGGTTGTGTGTAAGTCTTATAGATGTTGAGTTGCCTCTGGATCTCTGGTTGGTTATACTCCTGTGAAAGCTTTCTCTGCAAGTATATTGTAATCTTCTTGTTTCCTGAATAATATATTGGGTGGCTTTGGAGTGTGGGGTTTTTCTCTCGAAAGGGTTTCCCCACGTAATTATTGTGTTATGGTGTGATTGCTATTTGTGTTTATTTATGTAACTGTTCTACAGATCTGAAAAGTTCTGCATATCTCTCCCCTCAAGATTAGTGTATGAAGTTGTTCCACTACCTTAGCTTCCTTACATGTAGGTAATTCTATTGTATGCTAAATATCGAGGACTCGTGGAAAGTGTTTGATTTAATATCAAGGAGAAATGTGGTTTCATGGAGTGCCATGATTACAAGATATAATTTGCATGAAAATTATGACAAGGGGATTAGATTCTTTAGGAAAATGCAATGTGCGAGAATTAAGCCAAATTATATCACATTTTTGAATGTCTTATCTACTTCTAACCATGGAGGCCTTATAGACCAAGGCCATAGATCATGGCATTAATCTTAAACTTGATAAATTCATGTTAAATTTCTTTATACATTTTGGACTAGATTTAGAAGAATTGGGATCTATCATTATTTTATTGGATCAACCTAATGACATGAGGTATACATGTTGACCTTTTGGTTACATGTTATAGCATAGAAAGCACTCCATAATTTCCAAGTGTATCTTTTATTGAACCTTTTCCCATTTTTAATTTGTAAGATTTTCATTCGGCCATTAAAATGAAAGCCAATGATAATATTCATCATCTCTTATGTTTTTAAAATACAAGCTTTAAATAGTAAATTAGTAGAAAACCAAATGCAATCTAAACTTCAATAAATTGTTATAATCATCTCTCACAAAAGTTGGAGTTCTCACAATGAACATGAACATTCATGGTGATTTAATATATTAATGTTTTTCATTTTATTTTTTATATAATTCTCTTCAATTTCCATAAAAAATTATAATTTGGTTATGATAATAATTTTAGCTGTCTCTAATTCTATTTTTGTTTTGACTTTTTGTTTTGCAAAATTGTTTCAATTGATGTAAGGCTAGGAATGTTGCAAACTCTTAACTCCAACTAAAACTCTTCTAGTTGCAAAGGTAAAATTAATCGACATTTGCATGTCTCAAATGATTTTAGATGTTTGTTTAAATGCTAGTTGGGTTCTATTACAAAGTTCTTGATAGCATTTAAAAATGGAGGAAACAAATCAGCGAAGCCAGTGAAGGAAAGCAAAAGTGTAGAGCTAATACTTTTGACAAACCACCTCATTGACATCTCAAAAGAATGTGTAGAAGAGATTGAAATGCTAATGAATACAATGATAATATGTCGCTTCATAGGGCCAAAATTAAGTAGGAAACAAATAAGAGAATTGATCGAGGAGACATGGCAAACTCATAGCATACTCAAATTTCTACCCAAGGGCTTCTTCGTCACTGCTTTCCTCTCAGAAGCAAATAGAGATAAGATTCTAAGGGGTAAAACTTGGCAACGGGCAGGGGCACCTCTTTACATATGAAAATAGATTCCAAATTTTGATCCTACGAGCTATGAACCTTATGAAGAACCTAAATGGATTCAGCTATATAACTTACCTCTGGAATTTTGGACGGAGGATTGTTTAACAAAGATAGGCCGCTCTTTAGGAATCGTAACAAGCATTGACATGGACCTTCTAGATAAAGACTCCTATCTCTACGCAAGAATACAATTGGCAATGATCAAAAAAGATTTTGAAGGAATTAACTCTATGCTCAAAAGAATACCAATGGATTGAAAAGTTGGAGATAGAAGAACGAAGGTTTTTTTGTTTAGAATGCAGAAGCTGACTTCATTCGCATGAAAGATGCCTTAGAAAAAGGAATAAAATAGAAGGCCTGAATGATCTAGATACCCCTAATATAGAAAAGAATATCATTAACAATCAACCAAAAATGAACATAGGAGAAATTCAAAGTACCCAGTCACAAGCGAACAATCCATGCAGCGAAGAAAAGACTGACAGAAAAATTTTTGAAGGACAAAAAAAGGATGACAGAATTGTGATAAATTCAAATCACCAGAGGGTGAAAGTGACAGGATCCTTGCCACCTCAACCTGATCTCCAAATATGCAATCCCCAAAAATTTCTTGTGGTGAAGCTAGATTCCCAAGTTGATAAGACCTGGGAAAATTGGAGGCGGGAGCGGACGTCTGGGCAATCATCACCAAAGGATACTACATCACGAATGGGCAACTGCATAAAAGGCATCAAAATCAGGGACTTCCTAAGGGGCACCACTAGAGGTGCCCCCTGATTCTCTCAAAATTAAACCCTATTAAGGGGCATACAACCCCTTAACCTAACGTTTTCAAACATCTCCAGAACATCTATCATCTCGCTTCTCGGGAAGGAAGAAAGAGCTCTCTATTGAGATTAGATAGGAAATCTAATAAATAGATCTTGAGCAAAGATTAAGGATGGAGCCAGTAGTCAATCAAAAGGGAAAAAGGAATTCCCTCTGTAGAAACTACAGATAGTTTAGCATTCACCCCATGGAAGGATAATTGATTGACGACCGGAAGAAGATATCCAACATGGGACTATCATAATTCAGAAAGAGCCTCAGGAAACTTAGCTGATTCACCCATAAGAGAGGTTTCTACCAACAAGATGAGATTAAGCTTAGACAATGTCGAGCAAAATGGAAATCAAATGTGTCTGTATATGCCAAACTAGGCAGGCTGAGGAAGATGAAGAAGAGAATGAGGATGAGGAAGGAGAGAAGGAGGAGGAGGAAGAAGAGGAAGAAGAGGAAGAAGACGGGGAGGAAGATCTAGAGGAGGAACCAAAGGACTAGATCAAGCACCTCTTTAACGCTGAAACTGACGAGGTGGCGGAAGCGATTTATAAGGTGATAGGCTCCCAGGAGTTTGATGGCGATCACATTCACGATGGCTATATCTATAAAGAATTTCTCATGAACACGGTCCTTATTCTGGGAAGGAAATACTGCGGGAAGATAATGGCTAACAGCTACATTGTGGACAACATGAGATTTGCTGCAATCGAAGCTATCTCCAATTTTAACAAGAGGCCCATGTACGGAATGATCATCGGGGTTTTCAATGCGGCGGCAATGAACAAAAGCAAGGTGTCAACGCAAGCCTTAGTGTTGTTCAGAGAAGGGATATGAAGAAACATGGAAACCTTCTCCTACTTCATCAACCAATACGAAGATCTCCTTTCCCCGGCTTAGGCTGTCAGAGCTATTGAGTTGGTAGAAGGACTCAGAAGCCTCTGGCACAGCAACTAACTTCTCTACTTTCTTTTTCATAATCTCGATGTAAGCGCTCATTTAGTGAGCATAGTACTTTGTTTTCCTATGTTTTATAATATATTAATTGTCATACAAGCAACAACTTATCTATATAAAAAAAGTTCATGATAGCATTTAATATATATGAAAAGTAACTAATCCAAATTCAAATCTTCAAGTGATAATATTAGATTCTATTTTTGCAATATCAATATTACATTGCTCAAACATTATGGCTCTTTAAAAAGCCATATAGCGATTGTTGTTTTGATTATATGGCTAGTAAATAAAACCTTACATTGTATCAACAACATATCCTAATTATGGAATGCCCCCGTTTTAATCTATAATTTATGAAAAATAATTCTTAATCCTTATACTAGACTTTGAGCATAAGCTTTTGAGTTTTCTTATGCAGTGGATAAAGAATTTGATAGAGGATCTATGTTTCCATTATTTTGTTTAATACATTTGATTGTCCACATTTAATTGAGATTGTTTTAAACCTAATATAAGGTTGTCCTATTTCTTTACTTTGAAGAGTTGATGTTCTATTGAAGAAAATTTGATTTGCTCAAAGATTTGTTGCATTCAAAGAACTAAGTTACATCTACAACCAAGGGTGGTATTGGTGGAGTGTAATGCATGTTAGATGTTTACAATAATTGTTGACCATGTAATTTCTTTCTTCCAAAATCAACTTACATATAAAAAATTGATATTGCACTTCTTGTTTAAAAGATATTGGAAATTATCTTAGTTATAAAGTCAAGTAAATTTGACTCACATTGTTATAGTTATACTTAGTAGGAAATGATGTTCATCTTCAAGTTTATTAGAATGTTGTAAATTTCATTATTTTTCTCACCTTGGGGTATTTTTGGGTTAATCCAATAACAAATTTCATTGTAGAGGTCATGAGCATTAGACCTTATTTTAGCAAAAAAATATTCTTATTTTTAATCTTATAATGTAAAAAAAAAAAGTTTGATCAATCAAACTAAAATTAATAAAATATTTATAATATTTCATCTTTTGTTATTATTAATTTTATTGTTGTTTAATATTTTTTATTTCACCTTCATAGATACTTAAGACTTTATTATAAAATATTTTTAAATTTTTCATTTTCAATATTCAACATGTTAGCTCAACTTGGAAGTCTTTTACACACCATTTTTTACAAACTATAACTAAGGGTATTAACTTTAGCATCTTTTGTTTATATACAAGATGTATGGCTATGAATTTAGATTCAATCAAATTACAATCTACTTAGAGCAAAAGAATATGGTATGAGATATTACATGTGCTAATGATAATGATTCCTATAACTATAAATGTTTCAATATTTCACAATTTTTTAACTATATATTTACTAGTATAGATATCTTAAATACATCTATCTAAGAGACACCAAGAGATATCTATCTCTCAAGGTGCCCATATTATTTGTTATTTAGAATGGCTAAGCACCTTGAGACTATTATCTCTCTACGTCTTTTAGATAGAGTATTTAAGAATTTATTTTTTTTAATATTTTTTATTCATTTATGAGTTACTTTATTTTACTTTAGAGCTATTTTATTTACAACATATTTAAAAAATTTGGCTTTTGGTATTTTGCTTTACTGTAGAGATTATATTTACTACATATTTTAAACTTTGGTGTCTTTACTTTATTTTACCATATAGCTATTTTATTTATTACATATTTTATTTACTTCACAGTTAGGGTCTTTATGTTTAAAAAATAAATGTCGCTTCTAAATAGTTTATTTTTCAACTATTCTTTCATGGTCACACATCAAATACTTCTCCCCCTACTACTATTGTAGGTTACGCCTCTGGACATAATAATAGATATTAAGGTAAAAGGAAAAGATGAAAACCATAGGGCAATAAGAGAACAAGAGATATGTCAAGAGTTGCTCAAAGAATTGGTGTTGATGAACATAGCATTTGTCAATTATCTTTCTTCATTATAAACGTTCAATCTTTTATAAGTTATTTTAGGACTTTTATTTTTCCAATGATCAATACATCCTCAAAAGATAATATATACACTACTACTTTTATCAAAGAAAAGACCTACACCCCACATTAAAGAATCATTTTTTTAAATGTTCAACATTAAAGCATTAAATTCAAAATATTATTTCGTTTTTCAATTACTAATCATTTTAATGAAATTTTAAATGTCTCAAAGTTAAATGTCAATCACTCATCTAAGATACAAACATAGACTATATTTTGAATTATTGTATACATTTTTTTCCATAGAAGCATATTGTCACACCTTTGCTTATGTTCATCGTAAATAAAACCTACCATAGTAACATCAAAATAATGAAATTAGAAAGATGGTTTAATTAAAAAAAGACACATCAGGTATTTTTCTTTGAGATGTTAATACAATATTGGTGTAGTTTCATCATTGTCCCCAACATGTTTATAGTGCCTTGATATCAAATTACCAATTTCAATGGCTTACACCAATTTATGAATTGTACTCTTCAATTTTGTCCATGTAATTTCAATTCTGTAAAAAATATTATTAATATAATGTTATGTTCACAAAACAAAATATAATATGATTTGTTTAAAATATAAACATGTATTTTCATGTTGTTATAATACATGTTTTGTTATTTATTTCAATGTCTTGGTCAATCTTTTATAACCCAATATTGTACATTAACCCATTGAAATCATAGAAAAAAATATTTGTGATAACAAATATTAAACATTCAAATGCATTCCCTAAGTAATTTAATATATCTACCAATATATAAAATATAAAAATTAGACAAATCTACAATTTAAAAATTATGTATTTTTAATGTGGTCTATTATCTAACATGTCCTTAAAAAACTATAGTATTATTGGAAAGATAAATACATTAAAATGAAAATTATAATTAGTCTTTCTTTTGGTTATTTCTTATTATGTCACTATTGAATATCTTCAAAAATTATTCAATGTTAATAAATTAAAATACTTTTAAAACTACTTTTTTTTAAATAATTGAAAATCTCTTAAATTATCACATGTGACATTCTTAATTAAAGGAACTATCAAATAGCTGATATGTCTAAAATGATTTAAAAGAAATATAAATGTACAATGCTTGGCTAATAGGGCTATAACTAAAGAACTATGAATTAGCTAATAGGCCTAAAATGACTTTTAAAAAAAATATAAATGTACAATATTTGTGCCTTACAACCACAACCATTTGATAGCACCTTTGGGTAATATCACTAATTTTTAATCTAATGAATAGCCCCAATAAAAAATAAAAGTTTGAAATAATATGACAAAAATTATAGGATTCAATTGCCAATTTTAAAAAAGATGTTATGAAATAATTTTCAATAATACTTCATTATAACAATTCCGTGCAAGCAAGGTCAAATTCAATCTAAATAGTAATATATTATAGTGTAATCTACCCATGGCACCACTGCCAAACTATCCAGCATTGTCGAAGGATTTAATGGATGGCGAGGTCAAGGGTTTGGGAGATGATGCTGGCTTGTTGGACGGAGGACAATCCTCAACTTCAGAGGCTTTGGCCGCAGGCAAGAATGGAGACGCTCCTGCGATTGCTGTAGACCCATGGGCGTCCACATCTCCCATGCGGATCGAGGCAATTAGGGGTGCGGGGAAGGTTTTGGGCATGAATTTTTTGTCTTCCCCTCCTGGTGACAAACCAACTACAAAAACCCCTTTTGTAGATGCGGCAAAGAGGGGATTGGATAATGCTAGGCAATCTGAGGACAAAATCAAGCCTAGTACTCTTCGCAGAAACCCTAAATCTGAATATGTGTCATTTGGATTCATGCCAAAGTAAAGTTATTTAGGCATAAGCAATAGGAGGGCAGTTCACAGCATGGAAAAACCACTTGAATTGAATTTTGATATCGATTTGCTAAAAGCACTACGCGAGAATGAAGAATTTTTTTTTGAGAATGGGTTAATTGGTAGGTTTAGTCAATTTTGGCCCAGCCTTCTTGCATTGCATGATTGGATTTCCAAATCTTGGGGTCCTCTAATGGAGAAGAACCTGGAAATTTATCCGAGTGCAAAAGGGTTTTTTACAGTAGTCTTTGATAGCAAGCAAGACAAAAATGTCATCCTCAATCAAACCTGGATGTGGGGCGAAACTCTGCTGCTCCTAAAATCTTGGCATTCACACTTTGATCCGACCACGAAATCATTTGCAGTAATACCTATTTGGGTTCACCTTCCGAACCTACCTTTTCATTACTAGTTTGAAGCCAGTTTTGCAGCCATCGGTAATACTCTTTAGAAGGTTCATATGCACAGATGAGGATTCAAAGGATTTTATACACACAACCTATGCCAGGATTTTGGTCGAGTTGGACACCTCCAAAGCTCTCCCGACTGAAATCACCCTGAATGGGAACAGTAATAGTTGGTTGCAAACTTTGGACTACGAAGGTCTATTATTCAGATGTAGAAGTGGTTACAAAATGGGACACATTGTTGCAACATGCCCATCTGTGAAACCCCAAGCAAAATGGGATGTCTCATGGTGGAAAGACGCCTCCCCAAAGCACTATTATGTTTCCATATCACCCAAGAT
Organism: Cunninghamia lanceolata; assembly: GCA_027924645.1. NCBI lineage: Eukaryota > Viridiplantae > Streptophyta > Pinopsida > Cupressales > Cupressaceae > Cunninghamia > Cunninghamia lanceolata. Next base: position 1,119,767 of record BSBN01001268.1, on the reverse strand, counting down.
TTGGGATTCTCCAAAGGGAGATGCTTGTAGCAAGGATATGGAGAAGTTTTGTAAGCCCTCAACAGTAGTAAATCCTGATCAGAAATTGCCTTCGGTGATTGCCTTTTGCAGCCCTGTTTAGGCTTCTGGCAGCGTTGTTAACATTCAAAAACCCCCTTCCAAGGACACTTCTATGACTCCGCTCAATCAATGCACAAATCCTACTATAGGGAATGAGGGTTCTCAATCTTCGAAGGCCTTTACTGACGAGGTAGATGTAAATGAGTGGCAGACAGTAAGGAATAAGAAGCGGAATAGCATTCTAAAGAATAATGGAGGCCATGGAATCCAACTTCCACATCACTCCAAATCTGATGCCTTAGAGCAAAAGTTCAGGGGTAACTTTGATCAACTCAATGCTCAAAAAAAGGAGAAAGTTATCCTTAAGTTAACAAAGATCAGATATAAATTGTACTCCCAAGTTAAAACTAATGGTAGTAATGCTCATTTGCAATCTGGTTGAAGAGGGAGAGTGTTCGTTTGCAATCTTATTTCTTAGACAGAGTTTGGCCTTCAATTTTAGTGCCATCAATAAGTTGTTAGTAGGGTGTTTGGGACAATAAGTTCTTGATTGTAGAACTCAGATGTTTACCTGAAATTATGGGGATGAGATCCCTCTTTTGTGATCATAATATAAAAATCATCTCTTACCAATCCAAAAAAAAACACACACAATTCCGTGCAAGCAATTGCAACAACCCATTTTCCACAAACTTTAGCAACACCACTGCATATTTAAGCCATCTAAACACAACAATCCTCCCAAATACATATGCATAAACCAAGAGACAGTCCATCTAGACACCATATCCTCAATGAGAAGGAAAACTTTTACCTCGTCAATTCAATATAGGAGCTTATTTTATTTGGATTACAAGTAAAAACTTCCTTCTTTTGTCAAAAACAAGTCTTGTTAAATAGTTATTGCGGAAGCCACTTTTCTAGTGCTTTTGATTATTTCTTCGGTAGGGAATCTAGGCACCATTGTTGAAAGCCTTAGTTGTACACTCAACTCTTAAACTTTATGCCACTTTGCCAAAAAGTATATTTTACTTGCTTATTTTTATTGGAAAAAATTAGTGCATTGGTTTACACAAAATAGTTCCTCCTAAAAGTGACATTTTAGGGATTCAAACCAATCATGAAGCATCCTCTCCTTGCACGGAGCTAGCAATTCCTCACTCTAGGCTCCTCTTGTCACCTTCTCATTACCTTGCTCTAAACGCGTGTATCTCTAAACGCTACCCAATCAACAATCCATTTACATAAGGCAACTAATTTTACTTCAACCTCAATTTAATCCCTTGTGTGTTTCATTAATGTTATTGGCTCCTCCTCCTCCAAAGATGCTTCTTAATTTCACTAGCACGTCTCTAACATCAACCTAAGACTTCACTGCATGCCTCTTAAACTTTCTACATCGAAACTTGAACGAGATCCCCACTTTGCCCCAATTACAAATCCAATTGTTTGACTCCAAGTAATAACCCACAAAGTTGTTGATTCCAAACAACTATATGTTTTCATTGCCCCCATCGTCAGATATTCAACTAACTTCCATAACTCATTTTATTGTTGTCCAACTCCTCAAGATACAGAAGTTAAATGATTTTAATTTGTTGTGATGGCATGGCCAAGCCCACCTAGGATCTATAGCATGATAGGCATTTCAATCTTTTTCTAAGAGAAATATCCCTCACATCCTTTCCCTATGCTGCAAAATGAAACTATTATAGAGAATATGATTGATCTTAATGTTTGCTAGCAAATCCACCAGCCTACTATATTAACAATGTGTAAATGTTGAAATGTACTTTCCCTAAATACCCTGTCCACCTCCCTCGTTTAAAATGCTACCTAACTTCCAACTCAAGATTTTCCCTCTCCTACCAGCCTACAATATTCTTTAAAACAATGTGTAAATGTTGAAATGTAATTTCCCTAAATACCCTGCCCACCTCTCTCCTTTGTTTAAAATGCTAACTAGCTTCCAACTCAAGATTTTCCCTCTCCTTAAAGACTACTTTTGAACAACCTTTATCTTTGCAAATGCTTGTCCTTCAACTAGAGCAATGACTTCAACATCATTTATTTGTGCCCTAACCAGGGTCGCTCCTCCCCCCTTTCAAGGGTACCTATGTTATGTCTCGTTACCCAATGCCCTCTCAAAATTCAAATTTGCTATCCCAATCAAAGGTGACTACTTGGCTTTCATGCACTCCCGTTTCTTATCTCTTATCTCTTTAATAAGAGAAGTTTTCTGTTACATTAATTAAAGAAATCTTTACAAATAATATAAATTGTGATTTTTTCAAAATCATTTCTTCTAGCATTGATAGAAAATTAAATAAGAGTACATGGGCCATTGACTAGTTGATTTATTTGGGTTAAGCATTTAGGTTGGACAACTCGGCATGTTGATGTAAGAGAGGTGTTCAAGTTTTTCTTTTAAGTATACGGCCGTATGTTTGTCGTATAAATTTATCTATAAATACCTCTATAGAGGATAGTTTAATTGCAAATTGTCTTTGGTGTTGGTTAGTTTCCCTTGTTTAGCTTTTAAACTAATAAACATGATAATTCTGCATGGCCAATGGCAAAGGCAAGTCAATTGCAAGGGAAGCATAATATCTAATGCTTTTGCGGCAAAAAGAAAATAATGGAATAGTTCTCCAATATTGAAAATCATGAAGTTGATGGGAATTTTTTAAGAGCTGGTCATAAGCTGTGAAAAGACAATATTGAAATGCTTTGCCACTTTGCTTACACCATGTAAAAGGGATATAAACAGAAAACAAATTGAGCCACCTATTAAGATTCCCTGAGCCCTAAATTCTAAATCCTGACCCCTAACATTTGACGTTAACCCTTAATTATTTATAGTTAATCCTAACATATACAACAAATCAATAATTATAATACGAACTACAAAGAGAAAATGTTGTAACGCACAAAAAAAAATGCATAGTTCTTAGCAAGAAATTGTTTCCACTCGCTGTATCCTTCTTATAGGATATAGCTATCCATTTAAGCTTCAGCTTCCCACTATACTCTCTTTCCTGCAAATAAATATTTGAATGGCATTAAAATGAAACAAAATAAGTTAAAATGAAATTCATATAGTCAACCATACTTACAAATTACAAGACATATATGCTCTTCTTTAACCTCCCTTCGTAGGCCAGCCTTTGGTTACTTGCTCTTCAGCACAATGCCCTCTGTCTCTCTCATCCCACATGGCATAGACTAATCAAGAGTGAAACTCTATAACCAATAAGCCTCTTGTCTCTGTAATCCCACATGGCACAACAGTATTCCAAAGAATCAATCCTGTAACCGTTAGGTTTTCCTGAGCTTAACCATCACAAAAATTTATAATGTGTCACTCGCATTCAATCAACACTAATAAAATTCAAAAATTAGGAATCAATTACTCATAAGAAAAGCAAGTTATATCTCATTAAAAATGGCACCTTCTGGGCCAAACGTAGGTATGTATTTAAAAGGATAGCCTACCATATTTATTAACAAGAACAACTAAGTAAGATTTACAAATATATAAAACTTTGTTCACTAAAATCTAAACCTCGATTGTTGTGCAATCTTAAAAATTGCCTAAAACATTGTAAACCCAAGATATTTCATACAAAATTTTAGTTTTAAAGAACATATAACAATTGTTCAATTTAAATTTACAGCTGTTTAGTTTTGAAAAGTTCAATGTTTCAAACCATTATTTAATGCATTAACTCTAGTTTTGTTGTCCACATTTTAAAACTATATATTTCCCAAGCAAAAGAATTTTTTTTTAATAACTTAAATTTACAACTGTTTAGTTTCAAAAAGTTAAAATTTCTGAACTTCCAAAAACTTAATGCATAAATTCTACTTTAGTTGACCAAATAGTAAACACTATATATTTTCCCAAGCGGAAAAAACTCATAGATAAAGAAGGCACATTATAATAGATCTTCATTTGAGAAGAATAAAGTTGGGTTCAAAGTTCCTATAGTAGAATTAGACATGCACACTCCCCACTTGGAGAGTTTCAGAGAGTAAAACAAGTCCACGGAGAACAACAATTAGTATCCTTGAAAGGAGTAGCAAAGTCAATGTCAATCATGTACCCTTCAAACACCTGAATCATATTGATCATGAAAATTCATATCACTTCGCAGAGAAGCTCATCCTGCAGTTGTTCAAACAAAACAAAGTTGTGGGTAGCAATTCTTTATCTAAAAAACATTCACGTTGTAGAGCTAAGCATCTCTGAAATAATCACATACACAACATATTATAGTAAATGCAGTATAATGCATAAGGTGATAGAGAGTACAACCACAGAAACATGCTTGTAAAACAGTTGTACAAAACATAAAAAATGATAGGATTTAGAAGAGATAAGAATTTTGTGTTATACTGTGCACTAACAGTGCCTTCTTGCAATTCATCAAGGCCAAATAATAAACATAATTGCAAGCAGCAATTCTACAATCTTGAAAACACAACAGAATCTATAGTTGAAGCGTACAAGATTCATGTTGTGGAGCTAACCATTTTGGTACATAATTACATCACAATATATCATAGTAAATGCAGTATAATGCATAGCACATAAGATGATAGAGAACACAACCACAGAAGTGTGCTTGTAAAACACAGGTGCAGAAGATGATGAAAAAGGATAGGATTTAGAAGGCATAAGAAGTTTGTGTCAATCAATGTACACTAACAGTAGCGCCATGCAATTCATCAAGGCCAACCAATCTAGAAAACATACAACAATCTACAGTTGAAGCAAACAAGATTCATGAAAACAGGTGTGCAGAAGATGATTAAAGTTAATAGCATTTTGAGGGAATAAAAAGTTTGTGTCATTCACTGTGCGCTAACAGTGCTTCCATGCAACTCATCAAATAATTCTAGAACACATAGAAGAATCTACAGTTGAAGTAATCAAGATGCGTGCTGTAGAGCTTAACATTTCAGCAGATAGTCACAAACAAAATATATTATAGTTAACGCAGTATACTGCAAAAGGCATAAGATGATAGAGATCACAACCACAGAAACATGCTTGTAAAACAGGGGTGCAGAAGATGATAAAAAAAAAAATGATAGAATTCAAAAGGCTGAGAAGTTTGTGACATTCACCGTGCACAAACAGTGTCTCCATGCAATTCATCACAGCCAAATAATAAACAGAATTGCAAGTAGCAATTCTCCACTCTAGAAACCATACAAGAATGTACAGTACAACTAAAAATACAAACACAATATATTATAGTAAATGCAGTATAATGCATAAGACATAAGATGATAGAGAACACAACCACAGAAACATGCTTGTCAAAGAGGGGTGCAGAAGATGATGAAAAATAATAAGATTTACAAAGATTAAGAAGTTTGTTACATTCAACATGCACTAACAGTTTCTCCATGCAATTCATCAAGGCCAAATAACAAATGGAATTGCAAATAGCAACCCTCCAGTCTAGAAAACATTGAAGAATCTACAGTTGAAGCATACAAGATTCATGTTGTAGAGCTAAACATTTTGGCTCAGAAAAACAACACAATACATTATAGTAAATACAATATAATGCATAAGAAGAAGATGGTAAAACGCAAACACAGAAAACATGCTTGGAAAACAGACATGCAGAAGATAATAAAAAATGACAGGATTTAGAAGGGATAAGAGGTTGGTGTCATTCACAGTGCAATACCAGTGCCCCAATGCAATTCATCAAGACCAAATACTAAATAGAATTCTGAATAACAATTCTCCAACCTAGAAAATTTAGCAGAATCTATAGTTGAAGTGTGCAGGATTCATGAAGAGATAAACATATATCGACACATAATCACAGCACAACATATTATAATAAATGCAGCATAATGCATAAGATATAAGATGACAGAAAAACGATCGGAATCAGAAGGAATAAACAGTTTGTGTGAAATGTATGCACTAACTGTGTCTCAGGGCAATTCTTTAAAGGCCAAATAACAAGGAAGCTGAATTATTTCTAGAAAGACAAATAAATAACATGTAATTGAATCACCCATTTCAAGGAAAGTAACAAACAAGGAATCAAAAAAACCTACCTACACCGGGTGAAATGGTTGAGCAGCATTTGGATAAATTCCACCACCAGTAACCCTATTTGCGGGTGGCGCTGATTGTCGATGTTGATATTGATTTGGATAAGAAGGCTGAGCATTCCGGCCTGCTTCTGAAAATCCACCCGAACTAGGAGGCGTTGGCGTTCCATAAACAGGAGGGCCCCCATAGGCTCCCATATGACCATAAGCTCCCGCTCCCTGACTCCCACTATAACCTCCAACCTGAGGAGCACTGTAACCCCCTGCATATCCACCGCCCATTCCCATAGACGACGGTACCGGGTTTGATATGTTAGGGTTTGATGTATTAGGGTTTGAAGGCAAACCCTGGTTCATGAAAGACGGATTGACTGAATGTAACATGGAACCGCCAGGAATGTTGCCTGGGTTTGGGGCGCCTGACATTCCATTATGGCTCAAACCCTGATAGGTAGGGAATCCCGTATTGGCAAAACCCCCACCCAACTGAACAGAAGAGCCAAGCTGGTGATGAGATTGAGGCTGATTTAAAAAGGGCTTTTGTTGTTGCTGCTGCTGCCCTTCGACGGCCAATTTGCAGATCATCTTATTCCCGTCGACAGTCTTTATGGGCTCCTCCAAAGCAAGCTTTGCACTCTCCGCCGACTTGAAAATGAATAATGCAAAGCTCCTCGACTTGCCGGGATGCTTATCAAACCCTAACGGCCCTTCTTCGATTTCGCCATACTCAGAAAATAAGCTTAAAAGACGTTCAGAGGGCATGTCAGTGGGCACATTTCCCACGAAGATTTTGCGATCAGAAACATCAATGGCGCCTGGCTGAGAGGAGGCCAAACGGGTGATGGTCATGCGGCCATCAATGATCTTGCTAGGGTTCTTGAGGGCATTGAGGGCGCCATCAAGATGCTTGAAGGTCAGAAACCCATAACCCTTGCTCTTGCCCGTCTTCTTGTCTATTATCACCACGCCTTCCTGCACTTGCCCGAACTGGGAAAAGAAGGTTTTGAAGGATTCCGTGGTGGTCTCGAAACCCAGGTTTCTGACGAAAAGCTTTCGTAGCGCTGGGTCGGCGTCTGCGATTTCCCTCACTTGCTCTGCAACATCGCTGTGCTTCGCAGACGCCTCTGCAAGAATGTCGAGAAGCTGCTCCTTTGTGAAGCCCTCCATCATTTTGCGCGCTGTCTCCACATCTATCTCTGTCTCTTCTCCCACGCCATTCTCGTTGTCTTCCGTTTTTCGCTTCTTCGACTCCATGCTCATCCCCACACAACACTTCCTACTTCCTCCTTCCTGCTCTCTGCTAAAACTCTCTCCAAACTCTCTCCAATCCAATCCTGCCTCTTTACAGACTCTCTCCAATCCAAAGTCAATTCCCCGCGTTAGCTTTAACAGACAGAGAGCATCAACTGTTACGGTGGTTAACTAGTTAGGTTCCTATACCCACAAGTACTATAACAACAATTGGACCGTTTAATTATTGACTCCCCTCTCCTAGCGCAGGCCCTGTGGGCTCTTCTCGATACCCACAAGTACTATAACAACAATTGGACCCCTTTCAACTTGGCTCCTCTCTCCTAGCGCAGGTCTTGTGGGCTCTTCTCGATACCCACAAGTACTATAACAACAATTGGACCCCGTTCAACTACTGGCTCCTCTCCCCTAGCCCAGGGCTTCTGGGCTCTTCTTGATACCTAGTTGGCGATATTAACATGGGAATTTCCCCATAGCATACGCTAGTAAAAATAATCACACCCTAGGTACAATTCATTCAAGTGTCTAAGTGTGTGATTGAGAAATAAATAATAATTAGACAATAAGAATATCTAAATGATAAAAAAGAAATTAAAGTGTTTAATTTTGGACAAAGGTTTGTGTTGTAGAGTCTATGATGGATGTTGGACAAAGATTTAATTGTATACGGCTAGGCCATGCCTACAATATAGTTTAGGGACGCCTTTCCTCCATGTAATCTAATCCACTCTTGTGGGCTCTTCTCGATACCTAGTCGGAAATATTAACATGGGAATTTCCCCATAGCATACTCTAGTAAAATAAATCACACCCTACAATTCATTCAATTGTGTGATTGAGAAAAAATAATTATTAGACAACAAGAATATGTAAAAGATAAAAAGGAAATTAAAGTGTTTAATTTTGGACGAAGGTTTGTGTTGTAGAGTTTATGATGGATGTTGGACAAAGATTTAATTGTATAGGGTTAGGCCATGCCTACAATCTAGTTTAGGGATGCCTTTCCTTCGTGTAATCTAATCCACTGGATATAGATTTCTCGTTTTGTTGATGCAACATGTAGTCATATTTATAGTACTTGTTTATGAGCAAGAAGTTGTGGGGAAAAACATAATGGGGCCTACCATGTGCAAAGGGAAGATTTGCCAACTTCATAAAAAGTCAAGCCCATTTGCTAGTGACACAAAATCAAAGACACACTAAGCAAGAGATGTGATGTTAATTTATGTGTTGAAGCAATGTTAATGCTATAGTACTAGTATATTTATATTTAAAAATATATATCTAAAATACACCGATGTATATCTTTTTTCCATAGTTTCTTTGATTTTCTCTTGCAATTTCTTTTTTGGTTTTTAATTTTTAATTTTTTCAATTTCTTTTCTAGTTCCATAGTTTTCATGATTTTCTTAGCTTTTTCTCCTTCCAACAGTTTCCAAATTCTTTTTTGGTTTTTATTTTTTATTTTTTTCCAATTTCTATTTTAATTTTTTAATTTTTTTTCCAATTTCTTTTTTGGTTCCATAGTTTTTGTGATTTAGCTTTTTCTCTTTAACGGTTTTTTATTTCTTTTTTAGTTTTTTTTCTTTGATTTTCTTAAGTTTTATTTTTTATTTCCTTTTTGGTATTTTAATTTTTTTCTTATAAATTTAGGTAGAAAAAATGAGTGCTCTCATCCCTACCCCGCTGTCATTGTATAATGCCTCGGCGTAATTATTTAGTTAGTTATGATTTTGAAATAATAATTATAATAAGTTGTGTGCATGAAATATTGTATAGAATAAATCTTTCTTTGTAATAGACTAAATTAGTATATTTATATTTAAAAATATATATTAAAGTACGCCGAGGGATATCTCTTTTCCATAGTTTATTTGAAAAAAATAAAAATAAAAACCAAAAAAGAAATTGGAAAAAATAAAAAATAAAAACTAAAAAAGAAATTGGAAAAAAATAAAAATAAAAACCCAAAAAGAAATTGAAAAACTAAAAAAGAAATTGGAAAAAAAAAAACTAAAAATCAAAAAAGAAATTGAAAATAAGAAAATCACAAAAACTATGGAACCAAAAAAGAAAGTGGAACCAATGATCTTCAAATGAAAATAAGTTTCTTTTTTGGAATTTTAATTTTTTTTCTATAAATTTAGGCAGAAAAAATGAGTGCTCCCATCCCCACCCCACTGTACTGTAGAACCCCTCTCGGTGTAACAAATGCTTTATGATAATGCTTTTCAATGGTATATTTTGATGAGTACTAACTAGTATATTTATATTTAAAATAGCCGAGGGATATCACTTTTCCATAGTTTATTTGAAAAAGAAATTTGAAAAAATAAAAAATATAAACCAAAAAATAATTTGGAAAAAATAAAAAATAAAAACTAAAAAATAAATTGGAAAAAATAAAAATAAAAAACAAAAAAGAAATTAAAAATAAGAAAATCACAAAAAACTATCCAACTAAAAAAGAAATTAGAAAAAATAAAAAAACTAAAAGAAAAAAAGAAATTGAAAAATAAGAAAATCACAAAAACTATGGAACCAAAAAAGAAATTGGAACCAATGATCTTCAAATGAAAATAAGTTTCCTTTTTGGAATTTTATTTTTTTTTCTATAAATTTAGGCAGAAAAAATGAGTGCTCGGAGGGCTTAAATTTGACAGTTGTATCGCTGTATTTAGCCATTTTTACTGTAAAATACAATCAAAATTTTAAAAAGACTGTATCATATGAAAGGAAAGATTTTGGACAAATTGTCAAAACTTACATAGGATTATGTTTATATATATATATATATATATATATATATATATATATATATATATATATATATATATATATATATATATATAATCTACTTATACTAAGATAGGTCATAGTATTTTAAAGGCAACATTGAATAGATAACAGTCATAAAAAAATTGTTTGACAGGAAAGGTCGACTGTCAAATTTAAGCCCTACTCGGAACTTAAACTTCATCCAATTTAATTACTAGTATATTTATATTTAAAAATATATATCTAAAGTACGCCAAAGGATGTCTCTTTTCCATAGTTTATTTGAAAAAATAAAAACTAAAAACTAAAAAAGAAATTGGAAAAAATAAAAAATAAAATCTAAAAAAGAAATTGGAAAAAATAAAAAATAAAAAACAAAAAAGAAATTGAAAATAAGAAAATCACAAAAACTAGCCAACCAAAAAAGAAATTGGAAAAAATAAAAAATAAAAACCCAAAAAGAAATTGGAAAAAATAAAAACTAAAAACTAAAAAAGAAATTGGAAAAAATTAAAAAAAAATCAAAATCAAAAAAGAAATTGAAAAATAAGAAAATCACAAAAGCTATGGAACCAAAAAAGAAATTGAAACCAATGATCTTCAAATGAAAATAAGTTTCCTTTTTGGAAATTTTTTTTTTTTTTATAAATTTAGGCAGAAAAAATTAATGCTCTCATCCCCACCCCAATGTGACTGTATAACGCCTCTCGACGTAATGACTTAGGATTGTCTATAAATACATGATCCTAAATGGTCAACTTGGGGAGCAAGAAATTTGGATTTCAAAAAGTGCACACTAAGTTGCACCTTCAGTATAGTCCCAGGGGAGGAAAAACCACAAGAGATGATCTATCTAAACCATTGGGAACTAGAGTGGCTAGTTGGATGATGGGTTTGGTGCTAGTGTCAATTTCGCTGCCAAATAAGACAAATTGAGCACTGTGACAATGCATTTACAATAGTACCAAAAGTAGGTTTAAAATGGAGTAAAAGGGTAGGGTATACAAGTCTGTTATCCCTTGCAATTTGCCCCACTTTGGAGTTCATATGAAACTAAATCAAATTTGCATACCAAAGTAAGAGATGTAAAAAATAAAATAGCAAACATATCCAAGATAAAGGTTTTGGATAATGCCTTGTGATTTTTTGTGTACCTGTAGAGCAACATCCTCCATACCTACACACACAAGTCATTAGTAATGTAGTGAATTATTCACTACAACTGATAGAATCATTTTGCCTTAGTTGTGATTGAAGAATAATGCCCCACAATAATGGTGGATCACCCATGTTCCCTCAATTTTATAATTTTATTGCATTATGCACAATATAGCAAAAGTTCTAAATGTTGATGCATGTGCACCATTGGATGTGTTAACAAGGATGAGATCTAACAAAACAACACTTTCCACTATCATAAATGGATATCTAGTCATAGGGCCCTACCATTGGTCCACATTAGCTATCGAGTCCCTATTATTTGGCACAATAGTATAATACATTATGGCAAGCCCCACTTGTCTTTTATTCAAGTTCATTAGTTATGTTATAACTAATGCCACATGGTGCACTCCTAGGAGTTCCTAAAAAGCAAAGTCACAATCTTGATCTAGGATAGTACTAGCCATCTCATCTACCACCACCAACTTCATCCAATGGCCTAAAAGACACATGGCCATTCTACTATAGATCTCCTCAAAAATACTCCATGGCAACACAATTTTCACATATGTGGCTCCTCCGTAACATCCACAAGCTATCATTTAGCTCTAGAATAATTTGCGTGGGGATTTGTCACATTTCAAATATAGAATTTTCTCATAAATATTGATCCAACATTTATAGCCAACAAACTTCTATTCTATGCAACAAACACAGAACAATTCACCTAGTCAGAGCTACACAATGCAAACTACATGACAAACTTCATAGATCATGTATCCTTGGCCCTCACAATAAATTCCAACCATTAGCAAGGAACTTCAAGGTGTCAAACTCGTAGAGTTATTCTTCTATTCTCCATTGATTTGTGTAGACACTTAAAATTTGCCAACGCATTCTTCATGTCACTATACCACATTCGCATCATTTCCCACTTAATTATCCAATTTTTGTTCTTCCATATAAATTAATTAATTCATCTATCTTCATCATATTCCTCCATATTATTTAAATAATTTTAATTATTTAATTAAACCAATTTCCCTCCACTTTAAATAAATAAATTCAAATTATTTATTTAAATATTCCATTTCCCTCCAAATAAATAAAATTTAAATATTTTATTTATTTATCCATGTGCACATGAAATTAAATAATTAATTTATTTAATTTCCCCATTATCTTCTCTCACCCTAATTTCCTCTAGTCAAATTAGTTAACAGATCAATCAAAGAAGTTGACTCCTCAATCAATTCTATTAACAAATCAATCAACTTTGTTAACAACCCAATCAACCCAGTTAACTCAATTTAGTCAACTCCTCAATCAGATCTATTAGCCTCCATAATTCATGAGAGGACAAGGACACTTGTCCCTCTCTCATTTGCTCACATCCTCTCAATCGATTTCAACCATTGATCTTTCTGATCATCCTCCACCGTTAATCTGCATTTTTGAAAGTCTATAAATTGAACATCCTTCTCACCATTTGATCATCTCTCATCTTGGTAAACTTATATTGTTGAACTTACATCACCTCGGGAGATCAAGGTTATGTTACTTGAGTTTGAGCAATCCACATAATATTCACATAGCAAGGAGCAAAATCTATTGAATTTGGGTGCACTCCAATTCACTCAATCGGTGAGGCTGGATTTGTGTGCAAGGGAAAGGTATAATTGTGCTAATTTTGATTTCTTTCATTGGTCTTTGCATTCCAGTTTTCATCCATCACATTTTAGCATGCCCGATGGGACCCACGTCCCTTTAATCTAACATTTTTGGAAGAAATTTCATGTATTTTGTGTAACAGGTGCATAAATGCACTTCTGACTGCAATTGCGCACTTTTGTCTCAGGTCGGTGTGCCTACGATTCAGGTCAGTGTGCTTTTGGTTTGGGTCAACACACCTACGGTTTATTCCTATGTGCCTGTGATTTCTAATCTGACATTCATGTTTATGTTGTTTCAGGGTTGATTTCTCAAGTTTTTTAGCTAGATTTGTTTGGTGTGTCTAACCCATCCCTAGATATGCCTGTCCAATCATCTGACATTTGTCTTTGTAAGGTTTAAGATAGTTTTTCTTATAGGTTTCAAGTTCTGTTACAGAAGCGCGCCTTTGGTTTACAATAGCGCACCTATGTGTTTTCCTGACAACTGGAAGTTTATATTTGATAAGATTTGACCTTTAAGGCCTCTGGATCACCCCCTATCAGTCAAATTATGTTTTCTATCAGATCTAACTCTTTGTTTTTGGCAGGTCTGTGACGTATGTGTCCCTGTGTTCTGTGACTACGCGCTTATGTTTTGTAACTACGCGCTTATGTTCTGTATCTGCGCACTTTTGGCTTCTAGAAGCACACCCTTGTCCTCTAAAAGCACACCTTTGGATTATTAAAGCATGCATGTGGTCTATTACCTGTCTCTATATAAACACGCCTTTATTGTCTGTCTGCGCGCTTTTGGCTAAAATTGATGCGCTTTTGGCCTCTGTCAACGCACCTATGGTAAAAGGTAAAAACATGTATCATCTGCATTCTGTCTTCTAATTTATTTCTCTATTTACATGCTTATGACTGTCTTTGCACGCTTTTGGTCTATTTTCTATTTAAGCTAATATTTTGTTTGGTTTTGAGAAGTTAACTATTTGGTGCAACATTTCCTAATTGTCCAAGATCATCTTTTGAAACTACTAATTAGTTTGTTGCAGCTACGTTTGTCCAAGACCTCTTTTTTCTCACTAATTTAGGCACTAAATTAGTTAGTTGGTTAATTAACTTGTTTGCCATGTTTGTGGGAATTTGTAAGACGTATGCTCTCTCCATTCACTTCGTGTGATCTTGGATATCATAAATCTTGCACTTCCTTTTTGTTTTTAGATTAAATCCTAAGGTGGGACTAATTTGTGTATGATCTCTCCTTATGCCTAGTGCAACCTTGGAGAACAAAAGCAATTAGTATCTATCTTTCCTTTTAGGGGTCTTGCTAGGGGATTTCATCACCCCTAGGGATGGCCTCCACCATGTGTTCTAGCATGGGATATAAACGTTGCAAGAATCAAAAGACTCACTTCAAAGGAAGGACTCTCTCCCCCCTTGGAAAAACCCCAAGACCCTCGGTTTGCCAAGACTTGTGTTGGTTGGCACTTGGGTGGACAGGGACACCCCCATTCATAGATCATCTCCCATACCTCATGTATATTGGTACACCCCCTAGATGCTTGTAAATCCTAGCTAAGACCTTCAGTTGTCGTATCCTTTAGTGCATCGCAGCCACATGGAGGAGAAGAGCTCACGCTATTACCTTTGCTACTTGACTTTGTCTCCAAAGTAAGGGGTGTAAGGTGGTCCAAGACCTTACATTCCCTACCTATTTGAGTAGTGATAAATGGTATCAAGTGGATGGAAACTATCATTATCTAATAGTGGGGGTTGAAGTCACACTTGAGTGAGTCCACGGGATATGACACTCCTACCTGAATAGATATCTAGGATTGTGCTCAAGTGATTGGTGTGTCTTTTCTTGTGAAATACCAATAATAGACATTTTGTTATCCGTGGAGGTTACAACCTTACATACCTAATTCCAAAGAATCAAATAGCCATCATGTCTTCTTTGTTTATTTTCTTGCCAAAGAACTCAAAAACCATCTTCCAAGCAAACAAATAGTCACAAACCATTCATTATTAGTCCTTCTATCACATAGTCACCCACATCCATCTTTACACCATTATTTAGACTTTGGAGCATCTATCTTCTTGAGACTGTAGGATTTTGTCACAATCATTTAGCAAACACATCCCAAACACCATACAACCTTTTCCATCATTTTGGTTATTAGTCTAAAATCTAGATCACATCCATCAAACTAGTGAACTAACTAGCTTAGGAGAGTGGCTCCTCTTGAGTTGGTGAAATTCACTACCCTCATCTTGTCTTACCTTGAGTTCAATAGTCTATCTCTTGGAAGATAATCGCAATCCCCAATCCCACAACAATTGATCTGGATTCTATCTTTTGACCAAGCAAAGACACATCAAAATTATCGTAGGGTCTTAACTTTGTCACAAAAGTCTAAACATACCTCCATCCATCATCCATCCTTGTCATATCAAGTTTGAAGTAGAACATGCCTCTTACCAGGTCCCAACATAAAAAATTCATGGAAGCTAATCAAAACAAACCTGAAGATGATCCCAACATACCCGTTGATGCAACACAATTCACCACAGGAATGAACCCCCACATTTTCCTTCCAAAGGGGTATGCAATAGGACCTCCCTCTTCTAATGGCATAGGTCAACCATCACAAGAAGTGTCCCAAGACCGCACTGAAGAGTTGCAGAATCATAAAATCCTAGACACTATAGATAGGATCTTAGCCTCAGATCCTAATTGATTCTTTCTTTTACTTGCCAAACAAGGAGCCAAGTTGCCTAGAAATTTTGACACGTCAAACATCAAAGAGTAAGAACCAATCAATATCATCATTGCTGCTATGGGTGGATCACATCCCACTTCTATTCCAACCATCTACCCTAGCACTCACAATTCCAACTACACCCACACATAGCATTCCTCTATCACCTTTCACCAATCAATTTGTCAATCCACTATACTAACCCCCCACATCACTTAGTCCACTTCTTTCTAGTGTTCCTGCATCTATTCCTCTAATCACACCATCCATGTCATCTATACATCAAACAAATCCCTCTCTCACCTCATACACACCTCAATCATCTCATACCCCAACATCCATAACATCTCAACCACAATCTTCTATTCCTCATGTCTCTTATGTCAATCCACCAAAAGTGTCACAACTCCAATACTCTATTCCTCTTACATCATATATCATTCCACCACAATTGTCACAACCTCCAACCTCATACGCAATACCTAATAATCTCCCACATGTCTACTCACATATATCCAACACAAATCCCCCTCATGTAGCACAACAATCACCCTCGTCTTCCACTTACCAAGGTCTTTCTCCACAACAACCAACATCTGAAATTGATCTTAAATTTTTCAATCTTTAAAAACAAATTTCAGATCTTACCCTTGGAAATGCCAAGAAAACTTTCTCGTTTGAGGAAGTTTGTCCTTATCCATTTGATAGGTCAATTCCTATGATCCCTTTTCCTCCAAGCTTCGAAATACCAAAATTTGATAAATACAAAGGAAAGGGTGATCCCAAAGAATATCTCAGGAAGTTTTATATTGCTTGCTTAGAGGTTTGCAATAATGATACATATCTCTTATGCCTCTTCCCTTGCAGTCTTGGAGGGCAAGCAATGGATTGGTTTTCTCATCTACCCCCAAGTATTAAAACTTTTGACGAATTGGCTGAAAAGTTTGTTACACACTTTTCTTTCAACATAGAACACAAGATCTCCATGACAGACCTTTGTAACAATAAACAACGAAATGGGGAAACCTTCATCTCACCTACAATGATGGAGGGACATGGCTAGCAAATTTCCATGGCATATCCCTAAAAAGCAATTAGTGAACATATTTATTCAAAATATGAACCTTGAACTAGGATTCCATCTACAAATCCAATGTGCTAACTCTTTGGACAAGATCATCTCCAAAGGGACAAACATTGAAAAGGCCCTCATTGCTAAAGGGCTAGTCAAGATCTTCAAGGAAACAAAAGATAACCCCCAAACTTCCAATGAAAACCCCCGTTTTTGGGCCAAAAACAAAAATATTGCTAATGATGGTGTTGTGGATGCCAAACATGTTTAAACTATTCAAACACCAATTAATCTTCAACCTACAAAGAATATGTTGCCTACTCCCAAGGAGCAACCTCGATCAGAATCAATGCCTAGACAAAAATTTACCCCACTAGGAGAACCCATTGAATTTGTTTGCATAAAACTTGTCCAAACCAAGCTTATCATGCTACTTGAAGCATGACACTACGATGAACATTTATTTAAACTCTCTTGGCACAAAGATAATGAATATTGTGAGTACCATAGAGTCAAAGGACACAAGACACCAGGATGTATGAAATTAAAAAATCTTATCTAGAATCTTATTGATCAAGGAGAAGTTACTATAGATGATGCTCCTAAACAAACGTCAAATAATGATATCAACATCTATAAGGATCCATTCTTGCCACATGGTAAAGGAAACACTTCCGATAAAGGTAAAGGGGTCAATCATCTGTCAAGTTCATACGATTCCATTGTTGGTCATATAGGAGAAAGTCATGTGTCTACTCTTTCCATTAAGGGAAAAGCCCCTGACTGTGCTATCACAACTTGTCGTGGTTGTATTACCCTTCACGGGGCAGCACCAAACATCCATCCAAATTCTAAATACAACATTTTAGATCACCTAGGAAAGACTCTAGCTCATATATCCATTCTAGATCTCCTTTGAGCATCCCCCGTGCATAAATCTATACTCAAAAAAGCCCTCCAAGAATCATTTGTCCCAGATAACATTGATGTTTCTTAATTCCAAGCCATGATAGGGCATATCGCTTCACCACACCACTTAGTTTTCACCGAAAAGGACCTTCCATCACAAAATACCGATCATAATGATGTGTTACATATTGAAGTTTATATTCATCAATGCAAAGTCAAATGTATCCTTATAGATGGTGGTGCTGGCTTAAATATTTGTTCTCTAAAGTTCTTGAAACAATTGGGATACTCTGAGGATGCCATTGATTCTAATAAAACTATGACCATACAAGCATATGATAATGTCGAAAGAGAATCAAAAGGTGTTATTCATCTACCTATCTGAGTTGGTCTTGTCTTAATAGAAACTCGTTGTCAAGTATTTGACCTTGATCTACCATACAACATTATCCTTGGTCACCCATGGATCCATACCATGTAGGTCGTATACTCCATGTACCATCAATGCCTAAAGTTTCCTTTCAATGGTACCGAAATTACTATTCTCGGAGACCTAAATCCTTTTGAATTTTCTGAACCATGCAAGGTAGGTATCAAATTTTCAATCAAATCCCAAACAACGTCACAACTCAACCATCATCTTCCTACCTAGATTCATCCACATTACCCAAAGCCCCAGTTGATACACATTTTCCTAAGATTAAGGTTCAGTACAAGGATACGAGATTGGGAGAATATGACTTACAAAAGTCTTTCTATGTGGGGAATTTGCCCTTATCACCCAAGTCATATGGAAAACCACCTATAGCCAAGGCAAGTAAAAAGGTAGTCATACAAGCTAACTCAACACTGTTCATTCGTTAGGGAATGTTAGAATATGAGTATATCAAGGACATTTCCTCTTGGATATTCAAAGATGACAAAGACCCAATCACATTACCAGTTGAACAATACAACAGAGGTCTCCATCTTGTAAAGAACATGGGTTACAAAGGACAAGGTGGGCTTGGCATGCATGGACAAGGAAACTTAGAACCTATCTTTGTAACTAAGAAAAACAATAAGCATGGTTTAGGATATGGAAAGGAGGTACCATGATCCTCAAACATTGAGTTTATTCTCGAAGTAGTGAAAGCTTTTCCTACAGTTGCGATTTCTAATGAGGATATTATCGACGACTCCTACTTACACCTTATTGACTTATTTTAGGAGACTTCCATATTCATGATATCCTCCATATCCCTCACATCCAAAACTAAGACCTAGAACATTTCACTTGTATACCCTGAACTTATCGATTGGGATCAACAAGAGGCCCCCATTCTTGATATCTTTCAGAACGATGAGGCTATTGCAAAACTCATGGGACTCTGCAATGGTATTCCACTTGGAGACCATAAAGTAAGTTTTGTTATGGAACTAGACCATGCATCATACTTTGGTGAGAATGCCAAATCCTACAACTGTAAAAATAGAGATAGAAATATCAAATCCCCTGGTGAAAACCACACTATGACGCCTTCAGATCATAGAAAAGTAAAAATAAAGGACGTATCTAAGGGTGAAAACCTCTCTGAGGCACCTGAGGATGGAGGATTTGACTTTCCCTTACATTTGAAGTATCAAGAAAAGTATTCACTTTTGGTTGAAAAATCACAGGAGATTTACCTAGGAACAACACAAAATCCCAAGATCACTTTCCCAACAGCTTCTCTCTCAGAGCAAGAGCGAAAGGATTTCACAACTTTTTTCATGAAAAGGATGGTTAAATTCACTTGGACATATGCAGACATGCCTGGGTTGGATACTTCATTGGGGGTCCATCATTTAGCAATGTCCCCTAATGCTAACCTAGTTAAATAGAAACTTCAAAAAATGCATCCTCAGATAGCATTACTGGTTAAAGTTGAACTTCAAAAGTTGCTAGACGTAAAGTTTATACGCCCTATTGATTATCTAGAGTGGGTTTCTAATTTGGTACCTATGTTCAAAGTCACTAAGGGCATTCATAGTTGTATTGACTTCAGGGGTCTTAACAAGGCATGTCCAAAAGATGACTTTCCACTGCCTAATATTGACATCATTATAGATTTGACAACTAGCCATGAAATGCTTTCTTTAATGGATGTTTTTCCAGTTATAATCAGATTATGATAGCACCTAAAGATCAACACAAGACAACTTTCACATGTCCTTAGGGAACATATTGTTGGCAAGCCATGCCTTTCGACTTGAAGAATTCTGGAGCTACATACTAGAGAGTGATGACAATTATATTTCATGACCTTTTTCATACCATTATGGAAGATTATGTTGATGATCTATTGGGTAAATCAACTACTAGAGTAGGTCACTTACAAGTTCTGGAGCAGATATTCGACAGGTTAGAACAATATCAAATTAGACTCAACCCCAAGAAATGTGTCTTTGGCGTTACATTAGTAAAATTGTTGGGATACATTGTGTCTTGTAGAGGAATTGAAGTCAATCCTACAAAATTCAAGGCTATAGTTGATATGTCTCCTCCTTCAAATCTAAAACAATTGAGAATCCTTCAACGAAAAATTGCAATCTATCAGGTGTTTCATTTTACAACTTGCTGACAAATGCCAACCATTTCTACACTTGTTCCATAAGGATGTAGCATTTAGATGGGATTGTAAGTGTCAGTAGGCATTTGATCAATTAAAGGAATATCTCACTACACCCCCAATGTTGATGCCACTAGTTTTAGGGAGACCCTTATTATTATACATCTCCACTACATCAATAACCTTGGGTGCTCTCTTAGCATAAAATGATGACTCTGGTAAAGAGCAAGAGATCTATTACATTAGTTGTACCTTGGTTGGATACGAGCTTAATTATACTCCCATGGAGTAGGCATGTCTAGTTGTGGTGTTTGCTTCCTAAAAGTTACGGCACTACATGTTAAATCAATAAACTAAGCTCGTTTCCAAGATAGATCCCTTGAAATATCTTCTATACAAGGCAACTCTCATAGGAAGATTAGCAAAATGGGTCATGATTCTAAGTGAGTTTGATATTGAATATGTTGATCGTAAAGCTATTAAAGGACAAGTCATCATTGATCAACTAGCAGAGGCTCCTATTAATGACACACATCCTATGCTTTCTAATTTTCTAGACGAAGGGATATTCACTCTCTGTACATCAATTGAATGGAAGCTATATTTTGACGGTTTATATACACAACATGGTTCAAGAGTTGGAATTCTCTTTATCACACCACAAGGTGACTATATTCCTAAGTCATATCAGCTAGCTTTTTCTTAAACAAACAACATTACCGAATATGAAGCTTTACTTACAGGGCTCCGTATGGAAGTTCAATGGAATATCAAACAATTATAGGTCTATGGAGACTCCCAATTAGTCATTCGACATGTTACAGATGAATACCAAACCAAAGATGACAAATTGATGCCTTACAAAAGGCTGGTTTATGACTATAAGCAACACTTTTCCAAGATCTCCTTTGAACAGATAATTCCTAGATTGAATAACAAGGCTACTGATGCTATGGAAACAATTGGATCCCTCCTAGATATGCCTGCAAACACCCAACATTGTGAATTCTTGGTTGAACAACTCTTGATATTGGTCGTCGATGTTCCACCTACTGAGATTATCTGCGAACTTGTTAGTCCCAATTCTCCCTGGTACCAAGATATCTACAAGTACCTTCATGATAACACCCTTCCACCAAACCTTACCAATACCCAAAAGAAAACCTTCATCTATTGAGCCTCTTGATTTACTATCCTTGGTGACACATTATATCAAAAGAGTCTCGATGGTATCCTACTTAGATGTCTAAAATCGAAAGAGGCTAACGTTGCTTTATGAGACGTACACGAAGGTGTTTGTGGAGCATATTCCATCAGTCCTAACCTTGCTAAGAAGCTACTCCACACAAGATATTATTGGCCTACAATGGAACAAGATGCTCATCAGTTTGCCAAGAAATGCCTTCAATGTCAGCAGTATGGAGATATGATTCATGCATAAGCACATCAGTTGCAACTGGTTACTACTCCATGGCCATTTTCACTATGGGGACTCGACCTCGTAGGTAAAATCCATCCATCATCCTCCAATGGCCATAAGTTCATTATCACTACCACTGAGTAATTTACAAAAGTGGGTAGAAGCCATCCCTATGACTTACATCACTGGCAAACAAATATCTAGCACTACATCATTTGTTGGTATGGTATTCCACTTGCTATAGTAACTAATAATGTCAAACCCTTTAAGAACCAAGATGTCCATGCCTTGTGCACTCAGTACCATATTCAACATCGTTACTCCACTCCTTACTATCAGCAAAGCAATGGCCAAGTTGAGGCTTCAAACAAAACTATCTTGAAAATCCTTAAGAAAATAGTCAATGAAGCTAGTTTGTGATTGGCATTTGCACCTCAATCTCGCCTTATGGGCATATCACACAAGTATCAGAACCCCAACTGGTGCTACTCTGTATGCTTTAGTCTATGGCATCGAAGCCATTTTACCTGTCAAGGTCGAGATCCCATGTCTTCGAGTCTCCATGCAGCATCTTATTGATGGGGAGGAGTATATAATTGCTAGATTGCATGAGCTAAATTTACTAGAAAGGTACCTCACAATGCATTAAATCATCTTCAAGTCTATCAAAATTGCCTTCATCGTAACTATAACAAGAAGATCAAAGAAAGATGATTTCAAGTAGGTGATCTCATTATTAAGGAAAATTGGAGAAACCAAAAGGATCGAGACAAAAAGGGCAAGTTTGAGTCTAACTGGTTGGGACCTTTTGTTAATACAATAGTTTATGGATCAGGAGCTTATACATTATCAACACCTTAAGGAATTCGTCTAGATGAACCCATCAATAGTGTTCATCTTAAGAAGTTATGTGTTTGATCCTCAGAGAATCCCTAGCAGAAAAATACAAAAAAATACAAAAATACAAAAATATAAAAAAAATTAAAAAAATTCAAAAATACAAAAAAAATAGTCCTCTGGTGAAAACCTGGTAAACAGGCACCTTGGATAAGTACCATAGTGAAAACCTAAAAAATAGGCGCTATGTTTAAGAGTCAACATCCACCATTTACTATGTCTTCCATCCATTATGTCCATCTCATTCCATAATAAAGCCCCATCCATCCATAATAAAATTATTGACCTTTACATTTCCACATACCCATCTATCATGGCTTGGAAATTGTCAGCGTCAGTTGTTACCCTTTAGCATCATCCTTAGTCAATATCAATTGTTCATCCATAGTCCGTTCATCCTTAGTCAGTCCACCCATCCATCATCCTCCATAATAAAACCTCTACTTGAATGGGGGCATGTTTCCTTAACCTAGGTCTAGGATTGGATCCTTGTTTTGGCTCGAGAGGAACTATCACACTTTCACTCACTTTTCGTAAACATCATTCATCTATCACAATCCATAAAAAATCCAAACTTTCAATTCATCCGTCTACCACAATCCATCATATTCACCTACCACCCAGACTTGACTAACTCAAGCAGAAAAGGACTATGCATCCTTTGAAAGCTCAAGTACTTATAAAATCAGAAGCAAAAGACTACTCCTAAAGTAATACACTTTCCCGCTGTTTAGGGTGAAATTTGATAGTTTGTTTAAACTAGGTTAAGTACTACCATTTCTCCACTAAGCATTGGGAGGACAAGGACTGAGCTTATGAATAAGCTTCTAATCACTTTGTCTATCCCTTACGCTCGTGTGGTTATGAAACCTAAGACCCTAACTAAGGTTTTATCAAGTGTTTTCCTTTCAACCAAGTAAAACCCTAATTATGCCTTAAATAAAAAATACACAGAAACTGATGAAACAACTAGCAAAACTGATCATAGAAGTGCAGAGAGAGGGTTTTAGAGACTGTGTACCTAGATTTTGAGGGCCACATGGACTAGGGCGCCCGTGCCAGTGTCCTGAAAGTTTTCAAACTGAAAAATCTTCTACACAGGGTGTTTGAGACTGCTAAAAGGCTTCTAGATCCTGAAAATAACCCCTAGTTGGACTAGGGCGCCTGCTCCAGTGACCCGCAAGTCTCAGAATCTAAAAATCTAAAAGTTTGTCGCGACTGTATCTACAATATCCTCCTTTATGTAGCTTCTTTTCGCCAAAACCTGCAAAACACGATCTGCACCTACAAAAGAAGGAAAATATTGTGGCTATATAGGAGCTTGCCTCAGTTAAGCCACGTCTTTGGTATTTCTACCTCAACAATAGCCAGAGAAAAAGATTTGCAGAAGTGTGTGCAAACCTAACAATGTGTGTATGTAGAAATATCAAACCCTAGATGTCTCAATCAAGGGAAGATCAACAACTTGTTGTGCATCAATAAACACATACAACTTCACCTCAAGGAGATGAGATAAATGAAGACTGGCATGAACAAGAAAGCAAATCAGCAATGTCCATGGAGGATCTCCAAGCTTGATGTTGGAGGCTTTAACCCTTCTCCCGATCATGCAAAGGGTGTACAAACCCTAGGAAGAGCAAGATGGACTCAAGATCATGATTCCTAATCTCCATCCATTGTCTCCAAGATAGCAAATACAAAATACTTCTAAGAGCTTCAACAAGTCACTGATCTTCAATAGCAATTGTAGCAAAGTTTTGGCATCAAGCTTGCATAAGAATTGTGTGTGATAAAGTGAATTGCAAATGCCTTTTTATATCTAGCTTCAAGAAAATTTAAATTTCGAAATAATGTCTCGATATTGCGCGAAAACTGAGAATTTGAAAATGGAATCTCGAGGCACTCGGCGGGAACTGACACCCCGCCAAAATTCAAAATCCCAGGAAACAGGGGAGGACTAGGGTGTGGACGCCCAAGTCCAAGCCCCCAGTTTCCACTTAGATCTATATTTTTGGGGGTCTTAGGGACCCAAATCTCAAATCCCCTTTTCGGGTTCCATCAATAAGTTGCCTCAAAAAGTGAATAGTTTGCTCCTAGACTTAGTCAATCAGGGTTTTGGGTAGGCCAGAAAAGAAAAGGTTGAGAGGTCACTGAAAGTGAGGAGCTAAACTGAGGGAAATTGTACCATTCCATACAAGAGGACAATTTTTTACGTTACATTTAGCCCCCACTTTAGTGGCCATATGACACTACGTGCATATGCAACTAAAGGAAAGTAAATACATCAATCATGAAAAGGATACCCAAAAGGATACTATAGAGGAAGATGAAGTGTTGTTGCTGAGAAGGAAGGAGCCCCCAAATCTACAATCCTGCAAGACCACAAAGTTAGGAACTGCAACCTACAAAGGAACACTTGTCAGAAAATTAAAACCAAATCACCTGCAACCACCATCAATGAGTCAGTATCAAAAATGCTAAGGGGGTTGAGTGATGGGAAGGAAGGAAATCGAGGGAGATATATGCCCCCCTTGTTTCTGCTTGCTTAGTCCAAGAGTAGAAACAAGGAGATATCCACGCGCGTCAATTTCAAGGGAAATGTGTTATGAGGGTCATTTGAAGAAACAACGCTCAAAAATAACACATTGGGAGAGGAAGAGAGTGGAACCAGGATTCCAACGCAATAAACGACACTCAAATCAGAGTTTGACAGCTCAAGAAAAGGGCTCAGGAGTGAAAGAGTACACTTTTGCACCTAATTATGGATAGGAATTCTCACTCACTTTATGTAAAAGGGAGATGTCACTTATCACTAACTCATTCTAATTTCTTGTCATTGTAGAGAGAGAAGGAGAATAGGGGAATGACCATGCCGAGCTGATGTCCATATCATCCACCACGACTGGAGATGCTCTGAGCCCGAGTAGCAGAGAGACATTTCAAGGCCGAGGTAGGGTCCTGATCTAACTCTTCTATCATCTTTTGGTTTACTTTTGCTTTCACATTTACCGATGTCTATGCCAAGAGGGGAAGGTGGATAGGGGTCCTAGACAGGGGCGCCTGGGTCCACCTAGGGTGCCAGAGTCCCTCTAGGGTGCCCTAGTCCCATAGGTGTGCC
The DNA here is from genome assembly GCA_027924645.1 of Cunninghamia lanceolata. Lineage (NCBI taxonomy): Eukaryota > Viridiplantae > Streptophyta > Pinopsida > Cupressales > Cupressaceae > Cunninghamia > Cunninghamia lanceolata. The sequence continues at coordinate 1,094,003 of BSBN01001268.1, read as the reverse complement.
AGTGTCCCTCTGGGGTGCCCTAGTCTTCCTAGGGCGCCCTGGTCCACAGAGGACACAGGCCCTAGGCACAAGCATTTTGTTTAGTTCTTGATAGCTTATTTTGGTTTCTAAAGGGGATTCTGATACTCTTACTTACTTTTCGATCTGCAGGATGTCCCTGAGATGCTTGAGCACACAGGCAGTCATCTGATGGCACTTCTACGAGAGCGTGCTAGCGCCTTGACTGTCACAAAGAGAGCATTTACAGACAGTGGGCCTATGGTGGGTGTTTGATATGCCCACAATCAGATTCCACTGCACTATGCTCATGGTACTGATGGAGAGGTGGGATGCAGATACATCCACATTCCACTTACTGACAAGTGAGATTACCATCACACTGGAGGATGTATTTAGGATCCTTCGACTGCCGATCTGAGGAGAGATAGCGAGGGTTGTTGGACATCGGTCAGTGGGGTATACTCGGGAGAGTCAGCTATACTACTTGGGTTGCACTATTTCACAAGTAGAGAGAGGACATATTCAGCTCCATTTGCTAGAGCGGGGATGCAGAGACGTTCCCTTACTACAAAGGATCATGATTGTCATAGTCGCACTAGCCATCACACCAAATGGACGAGGCATTGGCCTTCATGGGGGTCTCGTTCACACCATTAGAGCGATGGAGGAGCATCAGATAGTCTATGCATGGGCGCGCAGTATGCTTGTGCACCTTTATCGCAAATTAGGGTGATATGTCCACTATGACATGCATAGTCTGATGGTCTGCACATTACTACAGGTTTGGGCCTTTGAGCCCATCAGGTGCACATGACTGGTGGGTTTTCCTATAGAGGCAGCATTTACCCATCCGTGTGTCTATGCCTATCCATTGGTCAGGTGTTGGAGGCACGATAATCTGCTATACTAGAGAGTAGTATTTAACAGATTGTAGCCCATCGACATCATTTGGAGACCATTTCACGGCTACATCAGATGGCCTGGCCAATAGAGACAGTGAGGATGCATAGGGATCAACTGATGGCTAGTTACCTTGATCATACTATATCTTGTTTCTACTTTGACAGAGTGGCATGACAGTTCGAATAGATACAAGATGTTCTTGCAGTTCGTCTGAGCTACGCATGAGCTGCTCATAGCGTAGTCGGGGCAAATACCATCCGACGACCAATAGTAGCAGACGTGCCACTTAGCGACGACAAGGGTCCTAAGGATGCAGAGCTAGTGTCACACATAGATGATGTTGGATGTACCCGAGCATATCAGACCTAGTGGCACACAACATGGCTTGCACCTATCTTTCCACCCAGGCATCCTATAGGGGATGCTCGACCTTGGGCTGGTCACACGAGTGACACAGGGGTGGAGGATGACGTCAGTGATTTCTCAGGATACTCTGATCTAGAGGAGGATGTGGAGGAGGACGAGGATGAGTCCGAGGAGGTCCCATCACAGTATGTCTTCAGAGCGAGATTGTGACGGAGCCAGCAGGAGGTAGACACTAACGAGGAGACTGAGTCGAGACTGTGGTCAAAGGCTTGTGGTCCTACTCTTGCAGACGATGTGAGGCCTAGTCAGACAGAGCAGGGGGAGAGTAGTAGGTCTATGTCCCAGCTGTAGATCAGATAGTAGAGCTCATCACACCATCAGCGATCTGAGATTCATCCTAGCGAGATGGAGATCCATGTTAGGTTTGATTTATTATTTGATGTTTTCTATAGTTTATTATTTATGATATTTATATGGGAGTTTAACATCTATCTCATCCTCTATTTTGCAATTGGGATAGATGCATGGTGAGACTTTGTGAGTCACGTCATAGGAGACATAGTACCTACAGCCTCAGAGTAGCGAGTGCGGGCAGGTTATTCACCACGATCATCCACTCGGTGACATGCTGAGATATTTATGCCTATTGTCAGATACATGATTGCTACAGAGGCCATGCTAGAGCAGTCTACACAAGAGAGAGAGGAGTTTAGACAGAGAGTTGAGTGTGCCGAGGTAGAGCTCAGCACACAGTGAGAGCAGATGATAGCGGTTCCTACATCGAAGGGAGAGCCGTTTGTCAGCGAGTTCTTACTGCGGGAGGTCTAGCAGGCTAGAGCTGACAAAGATAGGGTTTAGGCCAAGAGAGACTAGTACCAGAGGATGTACCAGGAGGCACATGATCAGATGATAGAGATGAGATGTGAGATCAGGGGGTTATGATCGCGAAGCGTCTCTAGGAGTCATTTGTGATCCTTAGCCACACATGGTCAGGCTTCTGTCACTCGCACACCATGAGGGCCTGAGGGTACTGGCGATCGAGGCTCAGCTATGTGATATATAGATTTTAGGCACTACGACATCCCATTTTGTCTTGAGGGATAGTCAACTCGGATGTATACATGAAACTGATATATATATGTATATATGTATGTATATATATATGTATGTATGTATATATGTATATGTATATATGTATATGTATATATGTATATGTATATATGTATATATATATATATATATATATATATATATATATATATATATATATATATTTCTTTTGATCTATGTGTAATGGATTTTGATCTATCACATGTGATTTTTGTAAAAATACAACTAGTGATGATGTCTAAATGCTATAATTATTGCTATTGTGATATTAACAATTCTAAAAAGAACATGTAGTAATAAACACAATGATTAATTATTTTACACATAACTTTAATTTCCATGCTACATTCAGTTAATACAAAAAGTGATCTAAGCAATTACTACTTAAACACAATACAACAATGATCAACTGGACAAAGATATAATGCCAAATGAATTAAGACAAAACAATGATATCTTGTTGAAATTGAAGCTAATCTATGTGCTAAATTAGCTTAGGAACATTTAACATTAAATCTTTAAGCATAAAATCTTTTGAGGTGTTCTGCATTAATAGGTTCTTTAAGCGAGGTACCTTGCTCATCGACTAATTTATATGCTTCGGATCCAAAGGTTTTAGTGATTATATACGGTCCAAGCCAATTAGGGCTGAACTCGCCTTTTTCACCAGGCAGTGCATTTACGTTGCGTTGATTTTCATAAAGCACCAAGTCCCCAACATTAAATGAACGTTGTATGACTTGCGCATTATAGGCCCGTTACACACCTTTTTGATAAACCTTGAGATGTTCAAAAGCATTAATACGTCTTTCATCAAGCATCTCAAGTTCATGTAATCTTTTCTCTCGTTCTATGTCATCATCCATGATATCTCTTAGGGAAATTTGCAAGGAAGGAATTTCTAACTCTAAGGGCATTATCGCGTCTGCATCGTAGACAAGATTATACAGTGTATTACCAGTAGTTGTTTGAATACTTGTTCTGTAAACCCATAGTGTATATGATAATTGCGTGTGCCAATCTTTTTGACATTTATTAACAGTTTTCCGTAGAATCTATCCAATAACCTTGTTTGAAGCTTCTGCTTGGCCATTTGATTGAGGGTAATAAGGCGTAGAGAAGCGATGTTGTATATGGTATTTTTCAAGGAACTTTTTCACATCCTTATTCTTAAATGGTGTACCATTGTCTGAAACCAAGGAGGAAGGTATTCCAAATTGAGAAATTATGTTATCTTGTATAAATCGACAGATTACATCGGCGGTTGTGGATTGCAAAGGGACCGCTTCGACCCATTTTGTAAAATAATCAGTAGCAGTAATGATAAACATATGTCCTTGAGAGGAGGGTGGGGAAATTTTACCAATTAGATCCAAGCCCCAGATAGAGAATGGCCATGGTGACACCTGGGCACAAAGCTCTTGAGAGGGAGCATGGATTAGGTGTTTATGTTGTTGGCATTGCGGGTATCTCTTGACGTAAGCAAAGGAATCTTGTTCCATATGCTACCAGTAGTACCCCATACATAACAATTTTTGCACCAATGATTTTCCACCAAAATTCCCTCCATAGACACCGTGAGATTCTTCTAAAGCTATCAAAATCTCTGAATTCCTTAAACATCAGAGTAAAACACCATTATAACTTTGTCAATACAAGACATTTGATAATATAATGTATCGTGCTACTAGTTTGCATAAACGAAGTTGGACATTCTTAGATGTCGAATCAGGAATGGTTCCATCACGTAGATAGTTGAATATGTAGGAGAACCATTCATCTGTGTATGTATTACCACAGAGTTTTGAATTCGCAACTATAGGGTCATCGATTATCTGTGTCTTAAGATTATGAACAACAAAGGTAAATTCCTCAGGAGAACCATCAGGGGATATAAGGGAAGCTACACTTGCCATTGCATCTGCATGCCGATTATCTTTCCTGGGAATGGTATCGATCGAATATGATTTGAATTGTTTTAAGAGAGATAATGCAAACTCACGATACTAAGATAGCTTATCGTGCTTAGTTTGATATGATCCTGTTATCTGTTTGACAATTAACTAAGAATCACCATATATTGTAATGTTTTTGATATTAAGAGCCAAGACTACATGAAGTCTTGCAATAAGAGCTTCGTATTCAACTATATTGTTTGTGCATAAGAAATCTAAGCTGTAAGATAAGGGAATCAACTTACCAATAGGGGGTATCAATATAACACCAGCCCCGGAGCCAGTTCAACATTTTGATCCATCAAAATATAATTCCCATTTTTCATCTGCAGAGACTGTTAAAATCTATTCATCAGGAAAAGTATGGACATTTTGTATAGAAAAAGGTGAGGGAGCTTCAGCTAACCGATCAGCTATCACTTGCCCTTTAATCACTTTTTGTGAAATAAATTTGAAATCAAATTTTGTTAACAACATAACCCATTTAGCAAGATGACCTGATAAATCTGTTCTTGCGAAGAGATGTTTCAAAGGGTCAAATTTTACCATGACATGCACTTTAGCATTTAAGAGATAATGTTTAAGCTTTTGAGTGGCAAACACTAAAGCTAAACAATGCTTCTCTATAACTGTGTATCACACTTCATAATCAAGCAAAGTACGACTGATGTAATAGACAACACATTCTTTGCCTTCATCATTATGTTGCAATAACAAAGTTGCTAGGGCATTGTTAGATGCTGAAATGTACAACATAAGTGGTTTATTAGAAATAGCAGGTTGCAAAACAACCAGATTATCTAAGTAATCCTTTAAGTCATCAAAAGCTTTTTGACATTCAAAATTCCATTGAAAGTGAGAATCTTTCTATAGTAGTTGTGTAAAGGGATGAGTCCTATCCTTGAGTTGTGAAACAAACTGGTAGATGGCCTGTATTTTTCCTTGCAAACTATGAAGTTGAGATATGTTCTTCGGTATTGGCATATTAACAATCACATCTATCTTTTTCGTATCGACTTCTATACCTTAATTTGAAACAATAAGCCCAAGTAACTTTCCACTGTCCACGCCAAAAACACACTTACAGGGATTTAATTGCATATTATACTTTCGTATGCGCTCAAATATTTGTTGAAGATTGGTAACATGATCCTTATGATGGATAGAATTCTTTAGGATGTCGTCAACATAATCTTCTAAAATATTGTGCATATAATCATGAAATATAAGTCATTGCACGCTGGTAAGTAGATCTTGCATTCTTAAGTCCAAACGGCATGACTACCCAACAAAACGTACCCCAAGGTGTTATAAAGGTTGTTTTATACTGATTAAGAGGATTTATAACGATTTGATTATATCCTAAAAATCCATCCATGAAAGATAACAACTCATGTCCAACTATAGAATCAACAATCATATCGATATTAGGGAGCAAAAAATCATCTTTCAAAGATGCCAAATTGAAGTCTCGAAAATCTGTGCACATTCATATACAACCATCGGATTTAGTGATGACAATAATATTTGAGATCCACGGAGAGTAATCAATAGGTCAGATAAAACCAGCTTGTAAAAGTTTTTCTATTTCAGTTTTAACAAGCAAAGCAATCTTAGGATTCATCTTACGAATCTTTTGTTTGAATGGCTTAACATCTGGTTTTAACACAATATTATGCATTACAATCTGAGGATCTATACCAGGCATGTCTAAATAATTCCAAGCAAATAATTCAAAGAACTCATTCAACAGTTTAGTCATTTCTTCTTTTTCTTTCGTATATAAACAATCACTAATAGGGATAACTTTTTCAGGGTTATCCTTATCCATAACGACATAGATAGTCTTACTGTTAAGGAGAGTACTATGGTCTGGGGGATTGTAGGATTGTAATTGTTCTTCAAGTTCTTCATTATGCTCTATTGTAGCAGTTATTATGCTAGTAGTCTTTCCAAAATATGCATCATTGTTTAAACAATAAGGTAGGCCACGTTTATGGTGATAGCAAGGAATACCATCATAAGCACCTAAGAACTCCATTATCGCTTCATTTGCCAGAAACATATCCAAAGGAAGTGATCCTGGAGGACAATTGATGTCAATCATCTCGAGGAATATCAAACTAAGTGTTGATATTGTATTCACATTTAGAGTAGGGCGTTTGTGGGCTTTGGACTCCCTAAAAGGATTATATCCAATGCCATTTGAACAATGTCACGTAGCAGATTCTATAGGAACTTTGATTCCTTGTTGACTTATGCCACAACCATTACCTACATTGTCACAATTTTTGTAAAGGATTCAGAATCCTCTACCATAGAGAGAGACCAATTCTTTAGAGGAAGGCGGAGCTTCATAAGTTTCATAATCAGTAGTATAACTCAGAGTATTATCTTTATTTGTCATCAAAGAAGTCTTATATTTATCATTCGAAGCATGTGATGTGATCGATGCAATATTTGATGTTTCGGGGATGGGGTCTTTAAGTTTATATTCTCCTGTGGAGGAAGATGCAAAATCTAGTGAACCCTAGTCATCACCAACAAATGCATTCGATTGCTTAGACTCTTGCATAACATTTTTAGAGGCAAGAGGAGCTTACAAATCAGCTTTCAGATTGTTCAAACTCTTAGGACAAATAACATGCCTATGCACTTCCATTTGTAGACAATTATTAGGTTTAGGATCCAAATGGACAGTATGCAATTTACCTTTAAATATAAACTTAATCAAATGGTGCAAAGTAGAAGGAACTGCTCCTAGTGCATGTATCCAAGGTCTACCCAGAATCATGTTATAAGATAGAGAACAAGGCATGACATGAATCAAGGTAGGCACCATCATAGGTCCAACTTGTATAGGTAGAGTTATAGTGCCCACAAATTGTCGTCCAACATTATCAAATCCACGAATACTTAATGATTCTGGTTTGATGGCAAATACATCAATTTTAACCTTATGCAATAAATCAATGACACAAACATTAAGGGCTAACCCATTATCAATCATAACTCTCTTAACCAATGTTTTGTTGATTGTAATAAAGATAACCAGAGGATCATACTAATTTTGAACCTCAAGAGATGGTAATTCATGTTGTTGAAACAAAATATCTATTTTTGTTGCATGTATACAATCTAGTAGAGTGGCAACATCATTCGGTTTAACAATAGGAGGAACAATCACCTTTTGTAAAGCTTCTTCAAGCATTCCATGGTAAGTAGGTGAAGTTTGTATAACCTCCCAAAGAGATATATTCACAGGAGTAGTGTGAAGATGCTCTACAAGATCATAGTCTTTACCACCTTTATATGTTAAACGAGGTGCTTGAGGAAGCATAGGTTGAGAAGCTGTTAAAGATATTGGCACATTCATTTGTTGCATACTTTTTTTGTTATTCCAAGTGTTATATGCATGAGCAACCACATTATGATTGGTTTGTTGTGAGTTTTGTTTCACTATTTGTTTTGCATAATCATAAATGTGGTCAGAAGATTGGGAAGGAGATGAAAGACCTTTAACAACAAGTACAGGTTTAGAGGATGGTTGAACCACATTTGCACATAGAGTGACCACAATTTTTGGTTTTTCAATCTCTTCTTTAGATTTAGGAACATAAATTGCATTTACAAATCTTTGAAATAATGACGGCTTAGAGGCTATAGTGGAATGTTCAATCAAGATAAAGTCCTTAAGGGATTCATCTAACATATCAAAGTCATCACGACTAAATGGCTTATCATAAGCATGAAAATATTGCAAAAAATAATCTAACATTTTAACATGCTCTAATTAAACCAAGATTTAAATGCACAATGATGGCCTTTGCAAAAGGTTATACAATTTCCAACAATAAATGATAATTTCCAACTCTTTTAGTGAAAAGATAAAAAATGTAATTCACAATTTAACATATGCAATTTCACTAAAGAGGCTTTTCAATCCAATTATGCTCTAGAACAACAAATTATTTCAGGTCTAAAGTTTAAAAGGATGCAAATTCTTTAAAGCTTGGGTTCACCAAAATGTTTAGTGTGAAATTTGATAGTTTGTTTAAACTAGGTTAAGTACTACCATTTCTCCACTAAGCATTGGGAGGATAAGGACTGAGCTTATGAACAAGCTTCTAATCACTTTGTCTATCCCGTACACTCATGTGGTTATGAAACCTAAGACCCTAACTAAGGTTTTATCAAGTGTTTTCCTTTCAACCAAGTAAAACCCTAATTATGCCTTAAATCAGAAATACACAGAAACTGATGAAACAACTGGCAAAACTGATCACAAAAGTGCAGAGAGAGGGTTTCAGAGACTGTGTACTTAGATTTTGAGGGCCACATGGACTAGGGCACTCGCTCCAGTGTCCTGAAAGTTTTTGAATTGGAAAATCTTCTACATAGGGTGTCTGAGACTGCTAAAAGGCTTCCGGATCTTGGAAATAACCCCTGGTTGGACTAGGACGCCCACTCCAGTGTCCTGCAAGTCTCAGAATCTAAAAATCTAAAAGTTTGTCGTTATTGTATCCGCAATATCCTCCTTTCTATAGCTTCTTTCCGCTGGAACTTGCAAAACACGATCTGCACCCGCAAAAGAAGGAAAATGTTGTGGCTATATAGGAGATTTCCTCAGTCAAGCCCTGTCTTTGGTATTTCTACCTTAACAATAGCTAGAGAAAAAGATTTGTCGAAGTGTGTGCAAACCTAACAATGTGTGTATGCAAACCCTAGATGTCTCAATCAAGGGAAGATCAACAACTTGCTTTGCATCAATAAACACATACAACTTCACCTCAAGGAGATGAGATAAATGAAGACTTGCATGAACAAGAAGGTGAATCAACAATGTCCGCAGAGGATCTCCAAGCTTGTTGTTGGAGGCGTCAACCCTTCTCCCGATCATGCAAAGGGTGTACAAACCCTAGGAAGAGTAAGATAGACTCAATATCTTGATTCCTAATCTCCATCCATTGTCTCCAAGATAGCAAATACAAAATACTTCCAAGAGCTCAACAAGTCACTGATCTTCAAGCCCCGTCTTTGGTATTTCTACCTCAACAATAGCCAGAGAAAAAGATTTGTAGAAGTGTGTGCAAACCTAACAATGTGTGTATGTAGAAATATCAAACCCTAGATGTCTCAATCAAGGGAAGATCAACAACTTGCTTTGCATCAATAAACACCTACAACTTCACCTCAAGGAGATGAGATAAATGAAGACTTGCATGAACAAGAAGGCGAATCAGCAATGTCCGCGGAGGATCTCCAAGCTTGCCGTTGGAGGCTTCAACCCTTCTCCCAATCATGCAAAGGGTGTACAAACCCTAGGAAGAGCAAGATAGACTCAAGATCTTGATTCCTAATCTCCATCCATTGTCTCCAAGATAGCAAATACAAAATACTTCTAAGAGCTTCAACAAGTGATCGATCTTCAATAGCAATTGTAGCAGAGTTTTGGCATCAAGATTTCATAAGAATTGTGTGTGATAAAGTGACTTGCAAATGTCTTTTTATATCTAGCTTTAGGGAAATTCAAGTTTCGAAATAACATCTTGATGTCGCGCGAAAATTGAGAATTTGAAAACAGAATCCCAAGGCACTTGGCGGGAGCCGCCACCTTGCCAAAATTCAAAATCCTGGGAAATAGGAGGGTGCGGGTGCCCAAGCCCAAGCCCTCAGTTTCCACTCAGATCTACTTTTTTGGGGGTCTTAGGGACCCAAATCTCAAATCCCCTTTCCGGGTTCCATCAATAAGTTACCTCAAAAAGTGAATAGTTTGCTCTTAGACTTAGTTAATCAGGGTTTCAGGTAGGCCAGAAAAGAAAAGGTTGAGAGGTATTGAAAGTGAGGAGCTAAACTGAGGGAAATTGTACCATTCCATATAGGAGGACAATTTCTGACTTTACACCCACATACTGCTTGCCACATCTGCTAAATCCATCTATCCTAAATCTAAAACCTTTAACAGATATATCATTCCTATGTAACAAGGTCTAATCTACCATGAGCACCCTCTTTGGCAAGAGAATATGATGGTTGTGTATTTGTTTTATCAGTTGGTCGATTGCTTTTTTATTTATCTTTTGTTCCTTTCTAATACCTACTCAAGACTACCTTGATCTTTCTATATCTGGTATGTTTTGATATAGTATGGATTGGAGCATGGTCATTGCCGTCGTATGTTGTGTTTGTGGGATGATCTTATTATCCTACTATGGCTAATATTTATCTTGTGTGTGTTGGAATTAACATCTTGCATATCGATATCTTTTGCATCTAAGGTTATGTAAAGGCCTTGTGTATTAAGATTATTTTATGCTAAGACTATTTTCCATTCACATATCTGACAAGGTTCTATTATGTCTAGTAGAAATAAGTTCAAACCATTTGTTTGTAGAGTCTATGTCCTATGCATTGGATATATTGTCACCTTGGTTCCTTATACATTGGTGCATAACATCCATATGTTATATCAAATAAAGGACTGCTCTACATATGTCAGTATAACTACTCCCAATAAATTCATTATTCTTACATCTATATGTCTATCTATACATGCTAAGTTCTTCCCAAACATTTCATCCTAATCTTCACTTTCTATTCATGTTCACTTTCTTTTCATCACATTCCTATTGTTATGGCCATTTCTCTTATCATTTCCATTCTCATTTCATTATCATTATCATTGTCATTTTTCATTACCATTATTCATTATCAATCATCATTATCCATTTTCATTATCCTTTATTATCCATTTCATTACCATTATTTATTATCAATCATCATTATATCATTTTATTTGTCCATTTCATTACCATTATTCATTACCATTGTCATTTTCACTTTTATTTTCCTTACCATTACCATTATCCATTATCATTATTGTTGTTGATTTCATTATAATTTTTACCATTCACATTAACATTTTCATTATCATCTGTCATTACCATTAAGTCATCATATATACCATAAAATCATCCTATCTACACTACATACATCCTTAGATCAATAATCTATCATCATCTATTCTAATCCATTTACATCATACATCCATATATTACCATTAATCATAACATAATCATCCATTACATAATGCATCCATAACACTACATCATCAAATAAACATCAACATGTACTACTATATCATCATGAATCATCAATGAAGCACCATAACACAAATCATAAATACCATCAAAATATCGACATCATCATCTATAATACAAAATGACCATAATACAATGTTTTTGTATACAAAATACATATCAGCCCACATGCATCCAAAAGATCCAAAAATACATAACATCACGATCATCATATCATCTCATGTAGAACTCCCTCCCTCTGAATGAGTCAACGGTGAAGGCTATGGGCTAGATCCTGGAGAGGGAGGAGGGCGTGGTCTATGTGTTCCTAAAATTTGCCCTGATGACCCCAATAGTGGTAGAGTCAGTGCTATTGTAGCCATTAGCAGTGGGGTTCCCATCACTGATGACCCTGATCTCACAAACCTAGTTGTCCCAGATCTACTCCATGATTTGATTGTGTTGGGAATTAAGGTGTCTCAACCTTTGCAAGTTCCTAGCATTTATTATTTAATTATTTTTCCTATTATTGTATTTTTTTATGCAACTATGATTTTGTCAACTTGTGGGAGTTGGCATGGTGATGTGTCATCCTACATGGAAGGTGACTAAGTGTATTTTTGTCCTCATATGAGGAGATAGGCATTCCACTTTGTGGTAGAAGACTTTTGCCATGTGTCAGCATCTTTCAGGTGTTGTAAGAGGTTTATGACGCGTAAGAGTTATGACAGGTGAAGACAAGTGTTAGAAAGCATCTTGCATGGAGGAAGTAGCCACCTAAGTTTAACTATGATAGGTTGTAAGAGAATCTACTATTAATAGTTAGTTATGACAAATTCTTTTACAGCTGTAAGAGTTGTCATATATGACGGATTTTATGACATTGTAAGAGCACCTGTCATACCTCAATTGGGTAAATTTGAGGTACCCAAGTGGGGGGTTGTAAGGGATGAAAGAGAATCTCTTACAAGTGTCATCCACATGTTTTATGGCCTTAGAAATTAGGCCACATGGATTTGGATGAGTTCCTTGTGTGACTTACTCTAGAAGCTACCTCCATTTGTACTACTTCTCTTTATATACAGGTGCTTGGAGTTGGAGATGTATTGTGTATTAACAAGTACTGTTATGCTACCAGAATAACTCCAGAAAAGACTGTTGAAGACTCCTAAGAGCTTGCATTGCAGGTAAATTGTTATTGTTTCAATAATACATTGTGTAGGTTTTGGAGTGTGGGGTTTTTTCTCTTGTAAGGGTTTTCCCCATGTATATCTTGTGTCTCTCATGCATTCTTGTGTTGTATTTGCTATTGTAATATCTGTGTTAATCACATAACATTATTGTAACTATAAGGATTTTAAAGAATTTGCATACTTCACCCCTCATTAGATTGGTGTAGGAAGTGTGTTCCATGTACCTTGCTTCCTTTCAGTTGGTATCAGAGCTTGATCACCTATGATCCTAGTTGTTGGGTAGGGGTTTTTTGTACTGATCTTCGATTGAGTGGGAGTCTATGTAGAGTATTATGTATTCTTGTTGCAACAAGAAGATGGTAGGCACATCCACAAGAATAGAGTTGGAAAAGTTTAATGGCATCAATTTTGAGTTGTGGAAACTCAAAAAGGAAGACATGCTTGTTGATAGAGACTTGTGGGAAATAATTTATGGTACAAAACCAATGGCAATGGCTCAAGCAGATTAGGATCTTAAGGATCAGAAAGCTAAGGGTTTTGTGAGACTCTGTCTAGCTGACTCTGTCTTATTAAATGTCCATGAAGAGAAGACCACAAAAGAACTATGGAAGAAGCTGGGAGATGTTTATCAGGCAAAATCCCTGGTGAACAAGCTATTCTTGAGAAAGAAGTTGTATTCTCTAAGGATGAAAGATGGAGGATTGGTTACAGATCACCTGAATGCCTTTAACATGCTAGTTGCATAATTGAGTTCCATTGGTGTGAAGATGGAGGAGGAGGATCATTGCATGACATTGTTATGTTCTTTACCAGATTCGTGGGACCACCTTGTGATAGCCATTAGGAGTACCACTACCACCTTTAAGATGGATGAAGTGGTTTCTTCGTTGTTGTCTGAAGAAATGTGGAGAAAGTCTTCAGAAATGGCTAAGGAGGCTCTTGCAGTTTGTGGTAGGTCCAAGGAAAAAGGAAAGAAGAAGGATAAGAAGAAAGACGACAAAGGTAGATCCAAGTCCCATGGGAGATCAAACTCTCCTGGAAAGTCCAAGGCCTTATGTTGGAACTATGGCAAACTTGGTCATTTCTATAAAGAGTGTAAATAGGAGAAAAAGAAGAAGAAAAACCAAGATTCTGACTCCAATAAGTCCTCTCAAGATGATGGAGAAGCGTTTGTCACTGCCTTGGCAACACATGCATCTAAGGATGTGTGGTTAATAGATTTTGGTGCATCGTTTCATATGACATCCCACAAAAATTGGTTCTCAAAGTTTAAAAAGTTTGATGGTGGTAAGGTGTACTTGGGTGATGATTCTCACCTGAAAATAGTTGGTCGTGGAAGAGTCCTGATTAGATTCTTTAATGATCGAGTGAAGGGGATCAATGGTGTACTGTATATCACTGGGTTGGCACAAAACCTGTTATCTGTAAGCAAACTGAATGATGTGGGTGTGTAGGTTATTTTCTCAAATGGAGGATGTAAGATGACGAGAGGAGCTACGATGTTGGCTAAGGGTGTTTGAATTGGCACTCTGTTTTAGCTTGATGCATGCGCAGTCTAGTGCAATAGTGCCTCTGTTTTGAATAAGAGAGCTTCAGATTCTTCATCCTCACCATCAGAACCACCAACCAAGAAGATTGTTGCATCTACTTCCGATGGTCGTGCATTTTGGGTACCCAAGGGTGCTCATTCTATGGAAATGAAACTTCCTCCTGTGAAAACAATGTTATGGCACCAAAGGCTTGGCCATATTGGTGAAAAGGGTTTGAAGACCCTAAAAAATAAAAACCTCGTTGAGGGTAAGAATTATTAAAACCTCGAGTTTAATTTCTGCGAACACTACATATATGGAAAACAAAATTGTGTTCAATTTTACCATAGTTCTCATAAATCTTCTGAGGTGTTGGATCTTATTCATTCTGATGTTTTTGGTCCTATTAATGTTCATTCAATTTCAAAATCTATGTATTTTGTTTCATTTATTGATGACTACAGTAGAAGGACATGGGTATATTTCCTTAGGAGTAAATTTGAAGTTTTTGCAAGATTCAAAGAGTTTAAGGCTCTTGTTGAGAATTAGAAAGATATAAAGATTAAATGTTTGAGAACTGATAATGGTGTGAGTTTTGCTCAATAGATTTTGACAAGTTCTGTAAAGAACAAGGTATTGAGAGGCATAAGACAACTCCGTATACTCCTCAGCAAAATGGAGTTGTAGAAAGAATGAATAGAATGTTGATGGAGAGGGCTAGGAGCATGTTAAGTGGAGCTGGCTTAGAACAAAAGTTTTGGGCTGAAGTTGTTGCTACCACTTGAATACCTAATTAACAAGTCTCTTAAATCAGTGCTCGTGAAAAAGACCCCTATGGAGGCATGGTCTGGTAAAAAGCCTTCTTTGAGACATCTTTGAGTATTTGGTTGTGAGGCATATGCACATGTGCCTAAGCAGAAGAGGTCCAAGTTGGAGAACAAGGTAGTTAAATTTCATCAGTTATGGTATCGGTGTGAAAGTGTACAAGCTATGGGATCCAGTGGCTGAAAGGGTTTTGTATAGCAGAAGTGTGATCTTCAAAGAACTCAATCCTTCTTTTGTTGTTTTATAACTAGAGAAAGAAGAAAAGAAAGATGATGTGGTTTAGCTTCCTCCCATCCCTGAGAAAGTTGAACTGAAGACACCAGTTGGACCTGATGATGAAGAGAGCCCTAGCAGCTTTGAAAGTTTAGAAGAAGAAAATGAAGAACCTCAACCTCAACTTTTGAGGAGATCCACAAGAATAAGGTGACAACCTGAAAGGTTTGGTTATTCATTGCATGATTCTAGTTGTATTTTTGCTTTGATTTCTAATGCTGATGAGCCTAGGATCGTAAGGGAGGCTATGGGTATGAAAGTTGTAGGTTCACGGAAGGAGGCCATGGAAGAAGAGATGGCTTCTTTGGAGAAGAATAATACTTGGGATCTGGTACCTTTGCCCGAAGGAAGAAAGCATGTTGGATGTAAATGGGTGTTTAAGAAAAGTTTGGTTCAGATGGCAGCATTGAGAAATATAAGGTGAGGTTAGTCGCAAAGGGGTATACACAAGTGGAGGGAATTGACTATGGTTAGATTTTCTCTCCTGTTGCAAAGCTGACATCTATTCAGTTCATGTTACCTCTTGCAACAACATATGATTTAGAGGTGGAGCAGATGGATGTGAAAACATTCTTTCATGGTGATTTGGAGGAGGAGATTTATATGTCACAACCAGAGCACTACATTGTGAAAGGTAAAGAAAATTTGGTTTGCAAGTTAAAAAAGTCTCTGTATGGTTAAGCAAACTCCTAGAATGTGGTACCAAAAGTTTAATGCCTTTGTATTGAGTATTGAATTTTTTATATCAAAATTGGATCATTGTGTTTACTTCAAGTTTGATAATGATTGCATTCCCATTATAGCGTTGTATGTTGATGATATGTTGCTAATTAGGAATGGTAAAGGTTTGATTTCTGATTTGAAGTCTCAGTTGTCAGCACAGTTTGAAATGAAAAATTTAGGGGCAACCAGGTACATTCTCAGAATGGAAATAAGAAGAGACAGAGCAAACACAAAACTTTGGTTAAGCCAGAGTAAGTATGTGAAGACTGTGTTGGAGAGGTTCAACATGGCAGATTGTAGACCATTGAGTGTTCCTATTTATTTGGGGACAAAGTTATCTATTAATGATTGTCCAAAGTCTCCTTTTGAGATGGAGGACATAAGCAGAGTACCTTATGCTAGTGCAGTTAGCAGTTTGATGTATACGATGGTCTGTACAAGACCAAACATTGCCCAAGAAGTGGGAGTCCTTAGTCGATTCATGGGTAATCCTAGACGGGTACATTGGGATGCAGTAAAGAGAGTGTTTAGAAATTTGTGGGGTACTTCTGAGTATTCCCTATGTTATCATGGTTACCCTATAGGACCTCAGCATTCTGTGAGTATTTGTGGATTTGTGGATTCAGATTGGGCAAGTGACATTGACAGCAGGAGATCCACCAGTGCTTACATGTGTTTACTATGTTCGGTGGTGCTATCAGTTGGATGAGTAAGTGGTAACCTATGGTCACTTTGTCCATGACTAAAGCATAGTATATGATAGCTACTCATGCTTGTAAGGATGCCATTTGGCTTAAGAGATTGTGTTCTAACATTAGGTTTGATGTGGGGAAGATTACCATTTCTTGTGACAGCTAGAGTGCCATATGTTTGGTGAAGAATCCTACTTTCCATGCGAGGACCAAGCACATTGATGTGCAGTACCACTTTGTACGTGATATGGTTCTAGAGGATGGGAAGGTGAATTTGGAGAAGATTGATACTTTGGTGAATGTTGCAGATTCCTTGATGAAGCCCATGAGCATAGAGAAGTTCAAATGGTGTTCGAAGTCTATGGGCCTCTTGGCTTGTAGTAGTTAAATCCTATCATTCTATTAGCTCTTGAATGGTGTTTGACAAGTGGGAGAATGTTGGGAATTAAGGTGTCTCAACCTTTGCAAGTTCCTAGGATTTAATATTTAATTTTTTTGCCTATTATTATATTTTTTAATGCAAATCTAATTTTGTCACTTTGTGGGAGTTGGCACGGTGATGTGTCATCCTACATGGAAGGTGACTAAGTGTATTTTTGTCCTCATATGAGGAGATAGGCGTTTCACTTTGTGGTAGAAGACTTTTGCCGTGTGTCGACATCTTTTAGGTGTTGTAAGAGGTTTATGACGCGTGAGAGTTATGACAAATTTCTATGATAGGTGAAGACAAGTGTCAGAAAGCATCTTGCATGGAGGAAGTAGGCACCTAATTTTGACTATGATAGGTTGTAAGAGAATCTGCTATTAATAGTCAGTTATGACAGATTCTCTTATAGTTGTAACAATTGTCATGTATGACGGATTTTATGACATTGTAAGAGCATCTGTCATACCTTAATTGGGTAAATTTGAGGTGCCCAAGTTGGGGGGTTGTAAGGGATGAAAGAGATTCTCTTACAAGTGTCATATACATGTTTTATGGCCTTGGAAATTGGGCCACATGGATTTGGATGAGTTCCTTGTGTGACTTGCTCTAGAAGCTACCTCCATTCGTACTACTCTTTATATACAGGTGCTTGGAGTTGGAGATGTATTGTGTATTGATAGGTACTATTATGCTATCGGAATAACTCTAGAAATGATAGGCGAAGACTCTTGAGAGCTTGCATTGCAAGTGTATTGTAAACTGTTATTGTTTCAATAATACATTGTACAAGTTTTGGAGTGTGGGGTTTTTCTCCCATAAGGGTTTTCCCCACGTATATCTTGTGTCTCTCATGCATTCTTGTGTTGTGTTTTCTGTTGTAATCTTTGTGTTATTCACATAACATAAATATAACTGTAAGGATTTTAAATAATTTGCATACTTCACCCCTCATTAGATTGGTGTAGGAAGTGTGTTCTGCGTACCTTGCTTCCTTTCAGAATGTCGATGCTCTTTGTCCCTCTAGCACCACACCGTGATAAAGATATGATAGTACTCTATCCTCTGGCCCTCTACTGCTAGCTCACCCTAAACTCTCATCATGTTAGCCAACATTTGTTGCATCCCTCCACCATATATAATCCCCAGTGTTGTGTCACGCTGAAGCAAATTCCACTGTTGCATCTCTCTCTTCCCTAAGTGCATTACGCTTTGTTGTAACCTGTTGTAGTATCCTATCACCGTCTCCATCCCTAATTGGTGCCTATACCTACACTTGTAACACCTGTACTTGTCCTTGCAAGGTCTGGATCTGGAGGAGGGCATTGTCTCTCTCCATTGTCAACCCTGTCACAATACCTTGTAACCGCTCCACCTCCAGATGTAGGCTATCCCTAGAGTCCCTCAATGTCTCTAAATCCTCATCATCTCCAGGGATCACCACCTTAGTTGAGCCACCTGTCCCGTGTCGTCTCCATCTCTGTGTTCATCTCCTAGGATGTTCACATGGCCTCCTTCCACTCTCTGTCTAACCTATCTCTGCATGGGAGGCTCTGCTACTTGTCATGTCTATGTGCTAGGCATGGTGAGTCTCACTGGCCTATGAGAAGCCCACCATGCGTCATACTCTAGGTTGGTCCCTGCATCATCTACATCACTGCCGAGAGGTACCCATGGTACTGGTTGTAGCCCCTAAAAATCTACTAGTGGCACCTATGGATCCAAGGCTACTCCCCGTGTCCCTACATCTTGCCATACTCTGGGAAAGATAGCCTCATGTATGGGAACTATCTGTTGCTCCCCAAACTACCTCAACACCCCATCTAGCATGTATCTCTCAACTATGTGTGTTGTCCTCCCATGATGTATTTAGTCTGTTGTACATATGCAATCTACTCTGCATCCTCATCCTAGACCTCGCAGTCTCGCCATGGCCTCTATATCACAGTGTCTATCTCATCCATGACTCTCCACCAATAAGACATATCTCCAACCTGTTTGTAGTGTAAAACTCCCATGTACATCTAGTAATATGGATGGTCTACACTCCTTGCCCTATCACAAACTAGCCTCAGCACAACTATGTGCTCCCATGCCCATAAATGTAACAATACCACTCTGCATCCCATGTACTAACTCCTACTATATATGTAGCTATGCAAGTCTCTGTACAAGTGGGCCAATACACATGATCCCCATACAAATACCTCATCATCCATCATCCTCTCTAATACATCTCCCATCCAATGGCAAAATGTCGAGACCTCCTCTCGGGTACCAAAACATATAAAATAAAACCTGTAATAAATAGTGGCAACGGGGCATCTATCTCTGCTTATGTAAGGTCCAGTTGTGTCCCCAATATAGGTAGGTCATCATCTGCAAACACTCTCTCTAAAGCCCATGCCCCAATTTGTAAGTCATATCGCACCAAGGATCCATATATGGGTATCCTCAATATACGACATAGTCCTACAAAGTCACCATCATCTCCCAGTCGGGAGGAGAAACACACTCCTCTCATTGTGCCACCTCTTAATCAGCGCTATCATCATCGCTCTATGAGCTCTAATCTTTGGCATCCTAGCTATCAACAACATCCCAATATTTGCTAAAACGTTCTGCTCCTCCTCTGTGAACTGAGGAAATAGTCTCATCATCCGAGGTCTCTGCACACGTGACCAGATCACCTGTGGATGCTCCTGCTCGTCACAACATTTCACCAAGTCAGTTTTTCATCTCACAAAAAAACCTCTATAGTTGGTCGCTTTTGCCTCTGTGCAAAAGTGTGTCACTTTCTACCATAGATGCCCTTTTTCACAAAGGTACACCTATTTTCACCCTTAGCGTACCTTTATACAAAGGCACACCCCTTTTTCCCAAATGCGTGCCTATTTGAGACACCTTTGTCAAATAGGCGACTGCCCATGCACGCATTTCCCCCACGGACACTCATTTACCATGGGTGCATTATTCTTAACCCTAGGCACTTCATTTTTGACCAATAGGTGCACTCTTGCAAAAGTGCGCCCATATTTTTCTACACTTTTTCCTAGCATTAATGACACTTAATGACCCCCTAACCTACCCAAAAGTCCTCAGGATTAGGCACTCACTGGTCTAAAAGCTCTTGCTGTTCACTAGTAGTGCCTAACGCGCTCATCGCGGTGCCAATGTCATGGGATAACTACTCAATCTACCATGTCTCTCTCTTTTTCTTCTCTCTACAATGTTTGTTAAGCTTATGTGTACAAATGACTAGGAATGGGCCCCCTGCCACTATTTATAGGCCCCCAGCCCTAGTTTTCAGTCATAGCCTTCTTCAACCCTCCCAATTTACTTTGTTTTACCCCTAATCTTCAGTTTGTCTTCTATTACTTTTGCCTTTCACTGTCATCATGTCCTTCCCTTTCTTTCGCGATTTTTTTTTGAAAATGTTTATTTTTTTCTAAAAAATTCTCGAGGGGCTGCCCATTATCCCTTCTCTATTCCATCATCCATTCTCTGTTCCTATCACCGATCGGGGCATCTTTGTTTATTTTCTTTGACACGACACCACCTTATGGGATGTCGTATCAAAGAGGGGCAAAATGTAAACACTTAAAATTTGCCAACACATTCTTCATGTCACTATACCACATTCACATCATTTCCCACTTAATTATCCAATTTTCGTTCTTCCATATTAATTAATTAATTCATCTATCTTCATCATATTCCTCCTTATTAATTAAATAATTCTAATTACTTAATTAAATCAATTTCCCTCCACTTTAAATAAATAAATTCAAATTATTTATTTAAATATTCCATTTCCCTCCACTTTAAATAAATAAATTCAAATTATTTATTTAAATATTCCATTTCCCTCCAAATAAATAAAATTTAAATATTTTATTTATTTATCCATGTGCACATGAAATTAAATAAATAGAATTTATTTAAAGTAAACACTTAAAATTTGCCAACACATTCTTCATGTCACTATACCACATTCGCATCATTTCCCACTTAATTATCCAATTTTCATTCTTCCATATTAATTAATTAATTAATCTATCTTCATCATATTCCTCCTTATTAATTAAATAATTCTAATTATTTAATTAAATCAATTTCCCTCCACTTTAAATAAATAAATTCAAATTATTTATTTAAATATTCCATTTCCCTCCAAATAAATAAAATTTAAATATTTTATTTATTTATCCATGTGCACATGAAATTAAATAATTAATTTATTTAATTTCCCCATTATCCTCTCTCACCATAATTTCCTCTAGTCAAATCAGTTAACAGATCAATCAAAGCAGTTGACTCCTCAATCAATTCTGTTAACAAATCAATCAATTTTGTTAACAACCCAATCAACCCAGTTAATGAATCAATCAATTCAGTCAACTCCTCAGTCAGGTATGTTAGCCTCCATAATTCATGAGAGGACAAGAACACTTGTCCCTCTCTCATTTTCTCACATCCTCTCAATCGATTTCAACCATTGATCTTTCTAATAATCCTCCACCATTGATCTGCATTTCTGAAAGTCTATAAATTGAACATCCTTCTCACCATCTAATCATCTCTCATCTTGGTAAACTTATGCTATTGAACTTACATCACCTTGGGAGATCAAGATTATGCTACTTGGGTTTGAGAAATCCACATAATATTCACATAGCAAGGAGAAAAATCTATTGGATTTGGGTGCACTCCAATTTGCTCAATCGATGAGGCTAGATTTGTGTGCAAGGGAAAGGTATAATTGTGCTGATTTTGATTTCTTTCATTGGTCTTTGCATTCAAGTTTTCATCCATCACAATTTGAAATTTAAAATTCTTGATAAGTAGGAGGTATTTTTTGCAACATGTCAAATTATGATACTTAAAATGGGGTAGCAAACTAAGTGGGCTTGTTCTTGGGGGAAACTCCATGGTTAAGTGCACTTGAGTCATAGTAGTACTGGTATGGGTGACCTCTTGGGAAGTCCTGATGCTTCACCCCTATGAGCCTCACCTAGATGCAATGAGTGCTAAGTGGACCATTCATTCTCATGAGAGATGGATTCATGTGAACCACTACTCATGAAATATGGGTCAGTGAGTTTGACTCAAAAACTATGCAGTTGAAACTTGATATAAATATCATTTAAAATTCTAGTTTGGGGGGAAAACATCATTGTGGGTTGGGAATTGTGGTTATAAATACTAGCTTGCATGCCTCATAATAAATAGATTATGTTTGTTATAACTGAGCTTTTGAGTTTGATGTATAGACTTAGTCTCACTCTTCTCATAACTTTACAACAAAATCTTTATGTTTTTTGTAGAGTTGATTGTATGTATTGTATGTAGTGGTTAATCTATCTCTAAGCATTAATATAAGATGTTATTCTAATTTTTTTTTTCTTGTTAATGCTTGTGAGTTAACTATTATGTGCATTATGTATTCTCGTTCTATCAATTATTGCATCACGAGTTTCAAAGCTTTGTTTTGATTGTGAGAATGTATTTGTCTAGCATGAGCCTTTATTTGTGTTATTTTCTTTCCATAATCTCTTTCCCTTTCCAACCCTACACAACTTTAGAATTAGATAAGGATAGATACAAAGCTAGCCTTTTAATCCTAGAGATTGACTTGCAAGATCATCACATGCATACAAGGCTTTCCATGTTGTTAGTTCTACATGGTGCATTTGTCCTAAACAAGATATTTAGACCGATCAATAGTTTCTAGCATACCCAATGGAACTCAAACTAAGTCAAGGATTTAACCTTCATTATGGGACTCAAACCTATAGTTGGTTAAGTCTAGGTGGATTCTTGGCCACTAAATCATTTGTTATTACTTGGCAACTCTATTTGAACCAACTTGGAATGCCTATGACCCCTAGAACTACCACAAGATCTGCAACAAGAGCCAACCCACATATCATAGTGCAACTCCTCATGTTTTTCTTGAGAAGAAAACTGCAAACTATACTACAACCACAATATAAAGCCCAACAAATCAATCCTATCATGGCAGCCCAATAACAACCACCAACATTCTTTCTTACATTGAACAACAAAGGTCCATACATATGACCTACACCACTTGCTATTTGGGGATCTATTTTAGACATTACCTTCTGTTCTCTCATGTATTTCATAGGTGAAGATATAACCACCCCTATGGTGCATTTATATGATATTGTGAATCATTGCATGATTCATAACATTGGAGAATAATGTATTACACTCAGACTACTAGCCACTTAATTCAAGGATAAATCTCTTAACTGGTACAAGTCCTTGACCCCTTTATCAATCACTAATTGAGACCAATTAGGCCAAGCCTTGATCAACAAGTTTAAAGAGAAGGGAGATGCTACATCACTATTAGAGCATCTCACCACTATAAAGAGGGCCCCATTGGAGATGCTAGGCATTTTCAACAATAAATTTTAAAAAACATGGCAACAAATTCTTATAGAGCTCTACCCTCCACCAAGTAGGGCATATATCTATTATTTAAAGGTAATAGATTTTGAAATTGCTATTATGATCAAATCTAAGGGGAAAATCTCCCCCAAATGCATATATGATATTGATATTGCTACCAAAAATGACCTAATCCAAATTGGAAGGTTGGCACCCTACCTTCTATGTATATTTCTAGAGTTGATTGTGTGTATTGTATGTAGTGGTTAATCTATCTCATAGCATTAATATAAGATGTTGTTATTATGGAAATTTTGATTCTTGTCAATGCTTATGAGTTCATTGTTATGTGCATTACGTATCCTTGTTATGTTGATTATTACATTGTGAGTTGCAAAGCTTTGTTCTATTTGTGATAACATATTTGTCTGGCATGAGCCTTTATGTCTATGTTGGTTTTGCTTGTTTGGTTTTTCCTTCTTCATTGAGAGAGGTGTGTCCTTGGTTTTCACCTCCTCTCTTGTGCTTTGGTGCTTATACTTGGGCTTCTTGTTGATCTCCATCCTTGTTGGAGAGCACTTTCAATGCATGTGAGCATTGTTGAGATTGTGTGGTATTCATACTCTTGTTTAGTATTCTAAGTGTTTGCAAGGAGTTCTTGAGTATTCTTGGGGTTTAGGCACTATTCAAGGAATACAACACCCAGGAAGGACTCTAGTGCCTAGGAAGGACACTAGCACTTAGGAAGGACACTAGTTCCTAGAGGGGACACTAGAGAAAAACACTAGAGTCCCACTTTGGTGCTAGAGTCCCATATTTGCCCTTTAATCTTTGTTAGGAATTGCATGCAGAAGATATCAATTAAATGTAAATAAATATTAAACAGAGGAATGAAAATACACAAAAATAATAACAGCAAGAGACAAGTTTTAACATGGTTCACCCAAACTCGGGCTACATCCACCAACAGAGAGTCTAATATTATTATCTAGTAAATCAAACCGATTACAACTAGCAATCCTTGCAACTCAATATCACTGTAAATGCTACAATCCAATATCTCAATAGAAAACCCTAACCCTTAACTGTTTTTATCAAGACTTATGTCAGTTACAAAATAGGTTTTTTTTATGTTGGCCAATAGAAAAGATAATTCCTGACGACTTTATAAAATAATTTGGGGGGAAACCGTGCCGATAAAAGTAGGGAAAATTTAACCTCTGAGTTTGATTAGGCTCCATATAACAACAATGTTGTCCTGTGCTATGGTCCTTGAGCCTTCAAACAATGGGAACTTGACATTTATCGAAGAAACTTTCTATATGAAAGATGTTCCCCTTGGTCCTTTGAGTCTTCCCATATATTCATCTTGACTAGCCATGATGTATTTTGGGAGTTATGACCACTTTTGTCTTGGGAAGCATACCTCAATCAATGTTGACTGGCTATCATTATCTTTGGTGGAGGTTGTGATTCCCCTAATGGATCCTCCTCTCGAGTAGGTTGTTCCTTGTGCTTGAAGGTTGTGTTGTGTCATGTTGGGATGGATTTGAGGTGGTTATCACCCTCATCCTATTCCATGTGGATGTGAGAGTGTGAGGTTTGTTGCAAGTATGGGCCTAACCGGTGTTGTCATTGATGTCAACATACTCCTGTTGGATTAATGAGAAGGATTGGATGAACTGTGTGATGAGGATATTGAGAAAATTAGTCTCAATCAGAAACAAGAGAAGAATAGGGAAGACAACAAGGTAAAAGTCCAAGATAGGATGAGGATCAGAGGATGCAGTTTAAAGGGTTTGTAGATATGTGTCTTAAGGTGGTCCTATAGAGATTTCAGAGGTCCGCATAAAGATCTGAAGAAGTTGTGGTTGTTCAAGTAAAACCAGTTTTGGTAGGTGTTCAGTGGTGACAGAGTGAGACAGATAGGTCCGGTGAGATCTAGAAATACGTTATCATGTTCTGCGGACTTGAGGGAGTGCTAAGGAAGTCTTTGTGGAGTGCCAATTGGATTGTTTCATGGTTAGAAGGTCCACAAGCATCAATTCCTTTGTGACAGTAATGATAGACTGTGTTCTTGAGGTTCTGGATGAAGGAGAGATGAATCTCAGTAAGCAGATGAAGTGCGGATGTTCTTGATGATTCAGGCAAGCTTGTGGAAGTCTTTGAAATGTGTCCAGTTCATTTTGGTGGTCCGCATTGAAGTTGGAGATCAGAATTGAAGAATAAGTTCTGGATGAGTGTGTTCTTCCTGAGACAGGCTGACCAGATTAGTTATTCATCTTACAGATGTTATTATGGATGTTTGCCGACTTAGATGATCATTCCTAAGTCGGTGTCTTGTATAAATAAGGGATTGAGAATTCATTTCAAAGGTGTCCATGTGGAGATGAGTGTGTGGTAGCAAGGAGAAGAGCGAAAGGCAGAGCAGAAGTGTTGGGCTTAAATGGAACTAATTCAAGCATGGTGAAGATGCTATTTTCCAGTTCAAGTAGGTGATAATTATTTATTTTGTAGACAATGTGTCTCTTGCAGGCAATGAGCCTCTTGTGAGTAGTGTGCTCGGGTAGTAAGCCCTAATTGGCATGTGCCATTTATTTTTTCTATTCTTCTAATAGAGAATATTATCTTAGGTTAATCACCCCGTGGTTTTTCCCTTAACCAGGTTTTCCACGTCAAAAATCTTGGTGTTATATGTGTTGATGTGTCTCTGCTTATAACTTGTTGCATTGTGCTTTCATGATTGATTTGCTATTATGTTAATATGGAGTGAATTATTTAAAGTTGAAAGAAAGTTTTAGACAACTGATTCACCCCCCCTCTCAGTTGTATGCCCTAAATCTAACAATTGGTATTAGAGCTAAGTTCCTCTAAAAGGAGCTTAATCACTTGAGGAGATCTAGGATGTCATCTTACAAGAAGGATAGTGCGAAGTTTGATTTAACCAACTTTGCTCTTTGGAAAGGTCGCATGAAATGTCACTTGCAGTGTATGGGAATGACATATTGGTCCATGGTTACAAAACCGTATGTACCTCCACAGGGTGGTCCGACAACCCTAAATGAAATCACAGATGCTGAAAATAATCTGCGGACCAAAGAGGCTCTTCTAAGCGCATTATCTGACTCAGAGCTCTCAAATCTTATTGACTTACCAACTATCTTTGAGATTGGAATAAATTGGAACTTTTGCATGAAGGAGACCAATATGTTAAATGTGCAAGGTTACAGAGTCTAAAAGGGAAATTTGAAAAACTGAAGATGAGAGATGATGAAAATATTACTACTTTTATGCCAAGAGTAAATGAGTAGGTTTGTAGAATTAGAAATGCTGGTGGAGTCTTGGATGAAAATGAAATTGTTGGTAAAATTCTCAGATCCCTTCCTGCTTCTTACAAAATCAAGGTTGCTGCCATTGAAGAATTCAGAGCCCATACAATTGTCACAAGAGATCAATTGGCTGCATTTGAAATGACAGAGTTTGGAGATGACCCCCTAAGACTAAATTAGCATTCAAAGCCAGTACCTCTGTTAAAGGTAAACAAAGGTTTGAGCCGGGAGAGAATTCATCAAGGAAACTTTCATGGTATGAAAAAGCAAGGAAAGACCTGGAAGAAGAAGACGCTGAAACTGCTCACCTTGAAGCTCTTATTGCAAAAAGATTGCCAAGAGGATCCGGTAAGTATGAAGGGAAATTGCCTTTTAAATGTTGTAACTGTAATAAGATTGGTCATTTTGTCTCAAAGTGTCTGGAAAGATTTTCAAGGCCAAATCCTAACAGATCAAGGTTTCAAAAGGATTGTTACTATGTTCATGAAGAAGATGATAATGAAGGAGTAATAGATGATGAATCAGAGATAGGAAATAAATCTGGAAGTGAATGGGTGTTTATTGCCATCAAGGAAGAAGAACCAATATCCTCTGAATCTATAAATCATAAAGTTGTAGAAAGAGCTCTGGCTGCCCAAATTGAAGAAAAGGATGATTGTGTCATTGACAGTGGGTGCTCTCACCATATGACAGGTGACAAAAATAAGTTTGTAGATTTGGAAAGGTATGAAGGAGGATTGGTAAAGTTTGGTGACAATTCTGTTGGTAGAATCAGAGGTAGAGGAACTATTTCCCTTGATGGAAGAAACAAAACCGGCAATGTACTATTTGTTGAAGGATTAAAGTACAATCTTCTCAGTGTTGGACAGTTGGTGGACAAAGGCTATGATCTCTGGTTCAAGGATGGAAAATGCAGGATCCTTGAAAGCTTCGGAACTGAGATAGCATCCGGTACTCAAACTAAAGGTAATATCTTCCACTTGGTTGGTTCTAGTAAAAGTTGCCTATTTGTTCAAGTTGATCAGAGTTGGTTGTGGCATAGGAGGATGTCTCATGTAAATTTTGATAATATCATCAAGATAAGCAATACTCAGGCTGTAAGAGATCTTCCTAAATTGGTGAAACCAACTAATAGCTTGTGCAAAGAATGTCAATTGGGTAAGCTAAGCAAAATTTCATTCAAGAGCGAGGAACTGTCTTCTACCAGATTATTGGACTTAGTTCATATTGATCTTTGTGGTCCGGCAAGAATCAGAAGTATGCAAGGTGATAGATACTTCATGTTACTAATTGATGACTATTCCCGGATGATGTGGGTAACCTTTCTAAAAGAGAAATCAGAAGCTCTTCAGAAATTCAAAATATTCAAGTCCATGGTAGAGAATGAAACCAGATTAAAATTGAAATGTCTGAGGTCTGATAGAGGTGGAGAATTCACATCCGGTGAGTTTATAGAGTTCTGTGAGAAACATGGAATTAAGAGACAGTTGTCTGCTTCTAGGACTCCACAGCAGAATGGAGTAGTGGAAAGAAATAACCGGACCATCCAAGAAGCATCTAGGACCATGATGATGGAAGCAAATGCTCCTCACATCTATTGGAGAGAAGTTGTCAGCACTGCAGTCTATACTCTCAATCGAGTTCAAATCAGAAGCAATATCGGTAAGACTCCTTATGAACTTTGGTTTGGCATTACTCCTACTGTAAGATATTTCAAAGTCTTTGGTAGCAAATGTTATATCAAAAGAGATGAAGATCTAGGCAAGTTTGATGCTAGAAGTGATGAAGGAATATTATTGGGTTACTCTACTCAAAGCAAAGCATATCGGTGTTATAACAAGAGATTGAGAAAGATGATAGAAAGTACAAATGTGAAGGTTGATGAGGGAATAGAGAAACCCTCAAGGTTTTATGAGTATGATGATGATGATGATCAGAAAGGTGTTCTGATTCAAGGAGTTCAATCCTCTTCTGAAAATCAGATTCAAACTGTTTCGATAAATCAGGAAGAAGAGATAAGTCTGAATGAGCCTGATCAAGAGGCAGAAGTGCAAGAAACTCCTAAAGTTCCAAGATATGTAAGACTAGACCACTCTGAAGATTAGATCATTGGTGACAAAAGCAAAGGGGTGCAAACTAGAAGGAGAATTGCTCAAAATTCAGAAGAGTATTGTCTGATTTCAAAGATTGAACCTAAGACAGTGAATGAAGCTTGCAATGATGAAAATTGGTCTAAAGCAATGGAGGAAGAACTAATGCAAATTGAGAAAAATCACACATGGGATCTTGTTCCCAGACCTAGAAGCAAGAATGTGATTGGAACCAAATGGGTCTTCCGAAACAAACTAAATGAAGCTGGTGAAGTAATAAAAAATAAAGCTAGATTGGTCTGCAAGGGTTATTCTCAAATTGAAGGAGTTGATTTTGAAGAGACTTTTGCTTTGGTGGCAAGAATTGAAGCAGCCAGATTATTTCTTGCCTTTGCTGCCTTTAAGGATTTTAAGGTGTATTAGATGGATGTCAAATCTGCCTTCCTGAATGGTGAGTTGGAAGAAGAAGTGTACATTGAGCAACTAGATGGATTTCAATTGTCTGATCATGGTGATATCGTTTGTAAGTTGAAGGAGGCACTGTATGGACTGAAGCAAGCCCCAAGAGCCTGGTATGAAAGATTGGATAAGCATCTCTTGAAGATTGGTTTCAACAAAGGTACTGCTGATAGTAATTTGTATTTCAAAATTGATCATGAAAATATCTTAATTGTTGAAGTGTTTGTTGATGATATCATTTTTGGAGGAAGAGATAGTATGTGTAAAACTTTTGCAAGTCAAATGAAAAGTGATTTTGAAATGTCCATGCTTGGAGAAATGAATTTCTTTTTGGGTCTACAAATCACTCAAACAAAGAAAAGAATCTTCATTTCTCAGTCAAAATATGTGAAAGAATTGTTGAAGAAATTTGGGATAGAAGACTCAAAGCCAATGAACACTCCCATGGCAACAGGATGTAAGTTGAGCAAAGATGATGACTTACCCAAGGTTGATCAGACAAAATATAGGTCAATGATTGGAGGACTATTGTATCTCACTCAAACCAGACCAGATATTATGCAGGTTGTTGGTCTTGTTGCTAGATTCCAGGCTGATCCTAGAGAATCTCATGTTATGGCAATCAAGAGGATTTTTAGATATCTAAAAGGGACAGTTGAGTATGGTTTGTGGTATCCTAGAGATCATAATTTCTCTCTTCATGCATATACAGATGCTGATTGGGCAGGAGATGTGGATGACCGGAAGAGTACCAGTGGTGGAGCATTCTTTTTGGGGAAGAGACTAGTTTCTTAGCTAAACAAGAAACAAGAGGCAATATCTCTATCTACAACTGAAGCAGAATATATTGCTGCAGT
The DNA here is from genome assembly GCA_027924645.1 of Cunninghamia lanceolata. Taxonomy (NCBI): domain Eukaryota; kingdom Viridiplantae; phylum Streptophyta; class Pinopsida; order Cupressales; family Cupressaceae; genus Cunninghamia; species Cunninghamia lanceolata. The sequence goes on along the minus strand of BSBN01001268.1, from coordinate 1,063,776 downwards.
AGGTAGCTGCACTCAAGTTTTGTGGATGAAGCAAATGTTAAGAGACATCAAAGTAGAATATGAGGAGCCCATCATAATTTTCTGTGATAATTCAAGTGCAATAAACATATCCAAAAATCTGGTGTTGCATTCAAAGACTAAACATATATCCATCAAGTTTCACTTCTTGAGAGAGCAAGTGAACAAGAATGAAGTCAGATTGGAGTTTGTGCCCTTAAAGAATCAGATTGTAGACATCTTTACTAAACCTCTACCTAAGGACTCTTTTGAGTATCTCAGGGAGAAGCTAGGGGTTATTGCTCATCTGGTGATGAACTAAGGTGCACTGATGTGCATCAGTCTGGTGGATATCATAGTCACATCTTGTGGTCCGGACTGATGATGGGAAGCTGCTACTCAGGGGGAGCAGCAGGCATGTTTCTAAAATATTGGAATTGAAAGTATGTGCCCTTTGCCATTAATGTCAAAGGGGGAGAGAAGACATGTGAAAAACAAGTGGTTGTTGATCAAAGGGGGAGCAGTAAAGGGAGAGAAGACATGTGAATGGTTGTTGCTGATAGGTGGAGTTGTGACAGTAAGGAGACTTTCTTGTCTTGATGGTTAAAACAGTTTTTCACATCATATGTTGCCATCAATGACAAAGGGGGAGATTGTTGCAAGTATGGGCCTAACTGGTGTTGTCATTGATGTCAACATACTCTTGTTGCATTAATAATAAGGATTGGATGAACTGTGTGATGAGGATATTGAGAAAATTAGTCTCAATCAAGAATAAGAGAAGAACAGGGAAGACAACAAGGTAAAAGTCCAAGATAGGATGAGGATTAGAGGATGCGGCTTAAAGGGTTTGTAGATATGTGTCTTAAGGTGGTCCTGTAGAGATTTCAGAGGTTCGCATAAAGATCTGAAGAAGTTGTGGCTGTTCAAGTAAAATTGGTTCCGGTAGGTGTTCAGTGGTGACAGAGTGAGACAGATAAGTCCGGTGAGATCTGAAAATACGTTATCATGTTCTACGGACTTGAGGGAGTGCTGAGGAAGTCTTTATGGAGTGCCAATTAGATTGGTTCATGGTTAGAAGGTCCACAAGCATCAATTCCTTTGTGACAGTGATGACAGACTGTGTTCTTAAGGTTCCAGATGAAGGAGAGATGAATCTCAGTAAGCAGATGAAGTGCGGATGTTCTTGATGATTCAGGCAAGCTTGTGGAAGTCTTTAGAATGTGTCCAGTTCGTTTTGGTGGTCTGCATTGAAGTTGGAGATCGGAATTGAAGAATAAGTTTCAGATGAGTGTGTTCTTCCTGAGACAGGCTGACCGGATTAGTTATTCATCTTGCAGATGTTATTGTGGGTGTTTGCCGACTTAGATGATCATTCCTAAGTTGATGTCTTGTATAAATAAGGGATTGAGAATTCATTTCAAAGGTGTCCATGTGGAGATGAGTGTGTGGTAGCAAGGAGAAGAGCGAAAGACAGAGCAGAAGTGTTGGGCTCAAATGGAACTGATTCAAGCATGGTGAAGATGCTATTTTCTAGTTCAAGTAGGTGATACTTATTTCTTTTGTAGACAGTGTGTCTCTTGTAGGCAGTGAGCCTCTTGTGAGCAGTGTGCTCGGGCAGTGAGCCCTAATTGGCATGTGTCATTTGTTTTTTCTATCACACTCATTAGGATGGTTTAAATAGACCTAAATGGGAATCTATAGAGATCTAGAGTGATTAATCTCCTTCATTGAGGCAAGCATGGCCTAATGAAGAGGTTGGACTTCCAGAGATAATAGAGTTGTTGAGAGAGTTTTTGACTAGGCTTCCCCCTAGGATAGAGGAAGCACGAGTAGAAGTTTCTCAGCATTCTTAGGGGCATGGAGAGATTTAGTTTGGAGAGAGAGAGAGGGAGTGTGTGTGTGTGTGTGTTCATGGAGTCCCTTTAAATTTAGAGAGAGGGATCATCCCGAGCAAGAAAGACTTCATTAGGAGGCTAGGTAGTTGGTGGATGAGGGCAGTGTAGAGCCAACTCACATGAGAGAACTATTGCAAGCTAATCCACCTACCTTTGAATGTTCTTCATAGGGATCCAAGGCTAAGAATTAACTTTTGGGCATGGATAGGTGTTTCATGATGCATCCCTATGGTAGCAATACCAAGTCTAGGTCTACAATCATGCATTTGTGCAGGTTTGCTTCCACCTAGTGGCACTAGGAGGAGAAAGGTGTCACCTTGATATTGTGACAATATCATGGGAGACCTTTTTGGAGAGGTTTCATTCATGTTACCTTTCTAATCATTTTATGTAGCGCCATGTAAATGAGCTTCATGAGCTTCGATAGTTGGGCATGATTGTGGACCAGTATACGAATTGATTCTTTGAACTAAAATAGTATGCCATCTCAATAGAGGATGAGGGATTGCTTGTTTAGAGTTTTGTTAAAGGTATGCATGCCTACATTAGTGGTGGTGTTCAGGTGGTTGAGTTGAAGACCTTGAGGTTTCTATAGAGAAGGCTAGGTTGATTGAAGAAATTTTGACGAAGGGTCTTGGAGGGCAGGTAGGAGTGCAGGATTGTTCTCCTTCATGGTTAGACTCGAGGGTTTATAATGGTATCATCCATCCCTTCTACCTCTTAGTAGCAATCTAGTTAGGGGTCTAGGTGGACTTGAAATAGGGAACATCACAAGGAGCAGTCTCATGGTGGGTTTGTTTCTCCAACTCATCATTAGGTTGGTGGAGGTTAAGCTAGTTCTAGCTTCTCGAGTAGGTCTCAGCCTATATAGTTTCATCTGAGGATCTTGCTTTGAGTGTGGTACATTGGGCCATTTTGTGAGGGATTGTCCCCAAGGTGTAGTGTCATTTGGTGGACAAGGTGTTATTGCATTGGAGTTAACGATAGGTGATGCACAAAAATCACATCGAGTGTTTTCCATGGTTGATTGTCAAGCTAACCTTCAGGCTTTGATTGCAGAGTTTGTGTCTAGATCTAGGTGTCCATTTGTGTTTGTTTCCCATCTGTAGTTGGCAAAGCCTTCTGAATCAAGGCATGAGCCTAGTAAAGGTCCAGTGGAGTAGCTTTGCTATGTTTTTATTTTTGTGAGAAGGCTACGTGGTTGTGGTTTCTAGTCCTTATTTTGTTGTCAGCTTCCAAGAGTATGCCTATCCCTAGTGGGGGAGGACGTAATGCCCACATGTGTTTGTGCCTTGCCCTTCATCTTATTTGCCATATCAAAGTTGTAAAATATTTTGTTGTGATATTTTGTGTTGTAGATTGGTGATCACTAGTCAATACCAATGTTTGACCTAGATTCTTGATGTGTATATTTAGATCTATGAGACTTTTGTGTGGGTGTGTGGTTATATTTATTGAAGTTTCAGCTTCACTATTTTCATTTAAATAATATGTTGATTAATTGCATCTTGATCATAATGCTAGAATAGTTGATTTAATTGAAATGTGCATACTAGATGGTTAATATTTACTTGTGTGATTTTATCATTCACTTAAGCTATTGTCATGTATTGGATAGATGTGTGTAATGTTTGATTGAGTGTGCAGGAAATTATAGATATTAACCAATGGTTGGTATGTGGAGAATGTCAACATGGATATCACTTAGTCACCTCACCTTAGTTGTCTCCTTGATGTCAAAACCTATGAAAGCCTCATCCAAATGGTTGCAATTTTGGATCCCTCTTATGATAGACATGTAAAATGTCTTCTTGGTTGTATTTAATGATCGCTTGTGCGATTCTGCATGTGCTTGGTACGTGTAAAATAATTTATTATGCCTTAAAAATCATCAGTTTATGTTATTTTTTCTAGTTTAGAGGAAAGCATTTACATGATTTTTTATGTGTTTTAGAAAATATTTAATTGTGAAAGGCATTTTATTTAATTTCTTGATGTTTGAAATAGATTAAATTCTATTATTGTGGAAAATATATAATTTAAGTATTATTGTTTTAGTGAATTTAGCTTTAGGAAAGTTAAGAAAAGGGTTTTGGCCTAATCCTAATTAGTGGATTATAAGGAAAAAGGGCTCTATTTTATTTCATTATGCATTGTTGAGTTTTGGAGAGGAAAAAATAGAAGAAAACTCATTTTCAACCCTCCTTTGAAGATTTTAGATTTTACTTGCTGGGAGTTGCTTGGCAATGGTAGTTGTTTCAATAGGAATTGTTTGGAAGTGGATTTAGAATCCATTGAAGTAATTCTTTTCTTATTTGCAGTTGAATAGAAAATGTTATTTGAATTTTCGAATCGTAGAATTTTAAATTTTAAAAAATTGATTTTCCTACCCAAACCTTGGCAATTTTTTTTGAAAACACAAATTGAGTTGAAAAGTGTGTTGTTGTGTAGAATTGGCTTAAGAGGGTATATTCACATTTTCAATTTTTGTATTTTTCGTAAAACATGAGAATATGTGAATTTCCCTATTTTACCCTATATGCACGGGATATAAATTTTCTTAAAAGGTATAAACTATATCAAAACCCTAAAATCTATATCAAATGCACCACAAAATGATCAAAGATAAACATTATTGAATTAAGTAAATGTTACTGAATATTTGAATGTGGTTGCTCAAGTTTCCAACATAACTCCAGACTCTCGGTATATTGTAATTTGGGTATGTGTGTAATGTTAGTTGGGATTAAAGGTAGGTTTTTTTATAAATTTTGGTGAGACGGTTTCAATAATGGGGGTAGTTGAACGGTAAGTAGTTAGGTGAACGAGTTTAGTTATTTTTAATTTTTTTTGAATAGCTTTAGGTTTTAGGTTTTTAGGTTTTGGTAAATAATAAATTAAGTTTGTTAAATTTAATTTATTATTTACGGGAGGGGATGTAAAAGGGAAGATTTAATTAATTAATTAAAATTAATTAAATCTTATGTGAGGGAAGGATTAATATTTAGGATAATTAAGGATGAATTAAGGATAAGTAGGGATAATCAGGGATAATCAGGGATAATTAGGGATAATCAAGGATAATTAGGGATTTGGTCAATTTTAGATGTCTACATACCCTATTAGATTTTGTCAAAAAAATTATATAATGTGAAAAGTTTGTTGTTGGGCTATTTTGGGTCAAGAGGGTATTTTTAGTTTTTGGAATTTTGATGTTTTTCAAAAAAATAAAATTTGGGGGTGAATTTTGGGAAGGATGCTCAAAGATCCGTTAATGGCGGACCCTAGACATTTGTGAAAACATTTTATTTTAATTTGTGGAATTTTAAAATTTTTGAATGTTGCATGATATGTTGAATGATAGATTATCCCATGGATTTAATTTTGTATGTGCATTGGGAAGCATGTTTTCAAGGAAAACCACACTTTTCCTTGTTCGAGTTCCTTGATGAAGGTGAACCTTGATTTGTGTGGGATTGTGAGTTTCCCATATGATGTTTGGTTCAATTGTTAGTTCCCTACTTGTTGGATGAGCTTGGATGCAAGGAGTGCACTGAAGAAGTACCCCTTGATCTTTCTTGTGAGTGGGTAAGAGTGATGTCGTCTTTCTTGAGACTCTTGTGTGAGTGATTGATGCACATCTTGAGGCTCCTGTGTATTACTGATTGATGTACATCTTGAGGCTCTCATGTGTGAGTGACTTAGCATACACCTTGAGGCTCCCATGTGTGAGTGATTGGCGTATATATTGATGTCCTTAAGTGTGAGTAATTGAGCCCATCTTGAGGCTCCTATGAGAGTGGTGGTGTGATGTCTTGAGGCTCCTATGAGAGTGGTGGCGTGATGTCTTGAGGATCCTATGAGATTGGTGTCATCCTTCTTGAGGTTCTTGTATGTGTGTTTATCTTTTCTTGTGCATTGATTGGCATGTGTGTCATATGTTACCTTTTATGCAGGTTGTGGTGTGAATAGCCACATGTGTGTTGTGAGAACTAATTGGTGTGATTGTTGTCTTATTGTGGCATGTTTGTGTGTTAACCCATATTGTGACTCTAGTGTGAACTTGATGATGCTTATGCGTCTAATGCGAGTGTTTAGTGTTTGAGACTCTTGTACTTGAGTGAGTGTGATCTTGATCTCAGTGTATCCATGATCTTATTCTCCATAACTCTAGGGTTGCCTAGAGGCATAGCAATCTATTATGCTCAACAATGGTAATATGGTAGGGAGGTGGGTAACATTCCCCCATTGGTCCTTGATCATATCTTTCAGGAGTTAGATGGTTTCTTTGCTCATTCTTAAAATTTTGAGCATGTTGTACTTGTGCCTATTATAACACCTTGGAGGTGATCTATTATTATCATGTATATTTATTCTTTGTGTAATTCATTCATTGAAGTGTGAGCCTTCCATGTTTGTGAAGTAGCCTCCATCATGTTATTATTTTATGATATCATTTGGTTGGAAAACAAACCTTAGTTTGGAAGGAATTTATCATGTTGTAGCATTACCTCATATGATGGAAATGGTTAAGTGAGGATGTTGGAGTTTTTTTTTTTATGTTATATGCTTATTTTATGCCACATTTATTAATTGGGTTGTATTGTGCCCACATTATGGTTGAGATTCCCATGTTTGTATTTGGCCTGTTTCAACATTGGTGTCAAACAAGTGTGGCATTCCATTTGGTATTTCTCATGTTTGGCATGTATGTTAGTGAATTGGTAAATGTTTATATTTATCTATTTTGTATGGATATCATGCTTTGCGATTAGATAATGTGTTGATTATGGTTAGAAGTAGATGTTTGGTGATTTGGATCCTTGTGGATGTTTTGTCCTTGTGAGGTATCATGGACAATACTTCGTTCATCTTGTCAGTAGATTGTCGACATTGCTTGGCATGTTGGCCCTATGTTGATGTTGGCTTCACTTGTTTGGTTGTACTTTCTTCATTGAGAGAGGTGCGTCCTTGGTTTTCACCTCCTCTCTTGTTCCTTGGTGCTTGCATTTGGTCCACTTGTTGATCTCCATCCTTGTTGGAGAGTGCTTTTGACATGCACAAGTGTTTTCAATATTGTGTGGCCTTTGGGCTCTTGTTGTGTCTTTCAAGTCTTTTCAAGGAGTTCTTGAGTGTTTATAGGGTTTGTAGAGGCCTTGTGGAGGCATGTGTGTTTTTCCTAAGTTAATGCCTTTGAGATATTTTTGTTTAAGCACTATTTAGGGACTATCATACCCAAGAAGTGTTGGCAAGAGACACTATGTGGCTTCACTAGTGTTGTCATTAATGGCAACAAAATCTATCCCACACATTGGCAGTATATAGTATGCCTATACTGGAAGTCAGATTGAAGATTATTTTTGTTCGGTGAACAAAAACAAAGTATGCAACTATTGATAACTAAGAGGGGGGGTGAATCAGTTATCTTAATTAATTTGACTTTCTGATCTTCTTTATTAACTAGTGCAACATCAAAACGAATAAGCATCCATAACCATGAAAGCAGAAACAAAATCAATACACATAACATAATGATTTTGATGTGGAAAACCCTGTTAAGGGAAAAACCACGAGGTGACTAACCCAAGATTGTATTCTTTGTTAAAGGAATAGAAGTACAAAAAGGCACTTGCCAATTAGGGCTCACTGCCTGAGCACACTGCTCACAAGAGGCTCATTGCCTACAAGAGACTCACTATTTACAAGGTACAAATAAAGTAACAAGATACTTGAACTGATGAGAAGCATCCACATATGCTGAGGTTCAGTTCCAGTTAGGCTCAATACACTGATCTACTGCACTTCATTCTTCCTCTTCTTTGGTGCTACTATCCTTTCACATACCAGACATGTATTATTGCTTCCACACTGCTCTCTGCTTTTCTTTGCACTTCACAATACACCACACACACCTTCTCATCAAAATCCATTTGGTATATATATATCTACACAAAGGATTTCAACATCTTTCTAGTCGGCATCCAGAATACTCAATATTTTCCCAAACTCTGGTCTATCGGTTGAATCCTTGCTTACCAAGTGATGCGTATCAAAGAGATGCTTATAGAAGCCATCAATCATGTTGGCCAATCATGAATGATACCTCAAGAAACTTGATCACCATCAATATCTCATCCGGATTAAGGTCTGAAGCTTTGCCGGTCAGTTCTTCCTCAGTCTACTCTGCCAACAGGAACCCAACACTTAGGTGTTCATATCTTTTCACTCTTACATCACCGGAGGCTCAAACTCTAGAATATAATAGTCATGGTACTCCTCTTGACTTCCCCAAGTCTGCACTTTACTGAGATACTTCCTCTGAGAGATCTGGACCTGATTGTCAGACCTTGCTGCATGCTCTGTTCTTGCTCACCAGACCAAGATACTCTTCAATCTGACTTCCGGTATAGACATACCATGTCCTGCGGATGTGTGGGATGGACTTTGTTGCAATCAATGACAACACTCATGAAGCCATACAGTGTCTCTTGCCAACAATCTCCCCCTTTGGCATTGATGGCAACACTTAGTGAAAAATGACTAAGTGTCACACTACACTCCCCCTTGGCTAATGCTCTGTTCTAATGTACACTTTACCAGAGCTCCCCCTTAGCTAGATTCCACATTTTTCACTGCTACTCACTCCCCCTTTGACATCAATGGCAAAGGGTAGAATCTGCACACCAAAAATTCCCAAAAATCAACTATACTTAGCCGCATAAGTATATATACATGTTATACTCACATAAACTGAAGTATATCTGCAAAAGTTGTCTTCAACTGGACAAATTCTGTTGCCCAACTCTACTTCATCCTGTCCAAAATTGAGATGTGACCACTCAACAGGAATGCAAAAGCTTCTGCCCTCTTTAGATCTGTCGGATCACTGGTCCGAGCTGTGGTCTGAGCATTAGATAGGGCCTCATGCATGGCCTCTAATTTAGGGATAATTATCCCTCTAAGTTCACTTAACCTGCTTATTCTATTTTTCTTCTCCTTCTCAAGCTTCTTTATTTCATTTATGACTGCAATAGTCTAACACTCTTGATTTATTATGGAAGATGTAAGAGGATCAAAACTTTGAGATAAACTTGATAGTTTGCTTTCTTGTTCTTCCACCTTCTTGGTGATGTTTGTTGTTACGGTGGACCAAGATAGACAAAATTTGTATAGATCTCCACCATCTTTAAGAGCATTCTCTAGGCTCTTTATTCCAGTATCTAAATTTATCCTATCATTTGTTATAAGTCCTTGTACCTTAGAGAATCTCTTACCCAGAAACTATTTCTAGACTTCTCTTCAGCTGCTTTCTCTAAAGAATCAAAATGTGTATGAACAGAATTTACAAGAGACTTTAGATTACTAGATGTGGAGGCCGAAGGATCCTTTTGGAAGGATGACATGATTTTCTCTAGCACACCAGATGCAATTTCTATTAGCTCACAGTCTTCCATGTGAGACTTCAGAAGTTTTTCTTTTGCCTTTGCTTGAGCAAAGGATGCTATCTTCATAGTTTGAACCGGGGAGAGGGAATCAAAATTGAATGGTCCTTGAAGTAGTTCTAGTTCATCCAGTTCCATCATTTCTTTTGTCAGGAAGTCCTTGATAGCTTCTACAGTGTCTCTTGCCGGAGATAGAGTTTCCTTTCCTTCTATGGCCTTAACACTATCACTTGTGGTCTTCCCTGTTTCACCTTCTTCTCTTCCCTTCACTTCTTCTTCTTGATTGATGCTCTCTTCTTTTCTATCTTTTCCTTCAATTCTGGAGTCTGCAGGGGGATCCAGAAGAGAGGTGTCTTCTTGTCCATGAACTTCCTCTTCCAGAACAGAGGAATCTAAGTCCTTATCTTTCTCTTTACTTGTCTCCTTTGTCTCTTCTACAACTGTCTCAGTAGATTCTCCTTTGTCATCCATGGCAGAGGGTTCATCACCTAAGTCCTCTATAATAGGAATATTGAATCTTTTATAGGCATTCCTGAGGATCTCTTCAGTCTCTTTAGCCACCTGATCAGTCTCTCCAAGCATAAGCTTATTCATTTTGGCTTTGCTCTGGAACTCGTCCTTGCAATCTTTGAAGATTATGTTTATTTGCTTTAGAGTGATGGAGGGATAAAGTTGGATAGCAATCTGCTCCCAGATTTCTAGGTCTTTTGCCATGGTATTGTTCTTTCTTATTTCAAGTTCATTTTCTAGACTTTTAGGAATCAGAGATATAATTTCAATGAATACTTTGTTTTAGATGTTTAAATATCTGACTGTAGCTTCTTGCAGGATCTTCTGATCAGTTTATAATCATCATAAAACTCAGTCATTGGTTTCAAGTTCCTATCCATAGTGACTGATTTGATGATGATATATATCCATCATCTTGGATTCCCTAAATTCCTCAATATTCGCATGAATGTATGCCCTAATGTCTTCAACATGCAAAACCCCATGTGGAATGCTAGAGAATGCGCCTGAAGGATCTACTTCTAGAGATTTATAAGGGTGTTTCTTGAATTTAGGGCGCGGCCTATCAGTGATTTTGACAACATTCAGAGTAGCCATCTTTCAACAGATTCAGAGAGATTTACAAGAGCAAAAAGCACCTTTTTACGCCTCTAGGGTTCACAAAAAACCTGAAAAAATCGTCTGTTGACTTGAATTCTGCGATTGATCCTTGAGAGAGATGAAGAAAACTTGTTTGTAGAACTCTTCTTATCTTTTTCACTAATGCAAATGTGCAAATGATGAGCAAATGAACCCTTTTATCTCTGAGCAAACCCTAATTTCATTGTGTAATAAATGCACAACTTAAGTTATTCCGGTTGCCTTATCATGAGAGAGATTTTTCTGGATCACTGAGATGTACTTAGAGCTATTTTTAGTGATGAATTTCAATGCCTGCTTTCCTCAAATCATCCCCTTTATCCAGAGATCAAGATGTTTTAGTTTAGAATCACACCGGATCAAACTGTGAAAATCCAGCTTTTACTGAATGATTGTTAAACTGGATCAATCTTGGTAGATTAACCTCTTCTAAATTTCTTGCAGATCTTCCATATCTTTACTAAGGCTTATCTAGATGTTTCTCTGAGAACCCTTAATCCACAATTTTCCATGTGCCAATTTCAGGCACCAATTGACTGGCTGGGGGAACCTGCTTTCTTCTGTGACTCCCCCTGAGCTTGAGCTCATCTATTTAGTTTTCGGAAGGAATATCAACACCAGATTCTGGTGCGAATCCATCCTCAACATTTTCTATACTCCTCTTCACCCAAATCTTGTTCATCTCCCTTTGAATTTCATCAGCATTCACTTTTCCTTTTCCTTTGTCTTGGTTTTGATTATGATGCACTGGACCCTTTTTGTCCTAAATCTTACTTCTATAGAATTTGGCAATATGACTGGACCTATTGCAATTGTAGCAAACAACATTTCTTTGCATATTTGACTGGTATCCTCTTGATCTACATTGATTAGCCATATGTCCCATTCTATTGCATGTAAAGCATCTACCATTGAATGAATTGTTCATTTGCATATTTCTACACTCGTGAGATTTGTGACCATACCTTTTACAATTAAAACACTGTCTGGAGAAGGATGAATCAGTCTGATTCATTCTTCTTCTACACTGATTTGCTTTATGACCAAGGTTATTGCAATTGTGGCAGTATCCATTGAAGGATGGATATCTTTGAGCGTTTGGTTGCCTTACTAGAGGTCTTCTAGGCCTATTCCTTGGATTTCCTGATCCAGAGTTCTTCTGACTGGATCCGGAGCTTTCACATTTCTCATACCCTAAGCCTTGCTTGTCATCTACCCTCTTTTGGCTTTCAAGAAGGACTTCAAGCTGAGCAGAGCTTATCTTAAATTTTTCTTTGTATTCATTTGTTGTTTGAAGATCCCTTTTTAGAGTGTCAATCTAATTTTCATGTTGTTCTTTATTATCTCTGGCTTTTTCAAGATCAGATTCCAGATGTCTAATTATTCTATCCATTTTGTGGCAGTCTTCTAACTTCTCCTTAAGAGATTGTTTTAGATTATCTTCAATTTTTCTTTTCTCTTCAATTTCTTGGGTGAATTTCATAACCCCTGATTCCATTTCATGTCTTACCATAATGACCTCTTTTGATAGCTTTTCACATAACTTGTTCTTCTCATTCAGATCTTCATTGGTATTATTGGCTTCACTTTGACTTGCTAATTGTTGAAGAAGTTCCTTTCTATTTTTCATAGAGATACTCAATTTCCCTTTTAGTTCATTTATGAAATCATCAGCTTGTTTGAGTATTTCCTTCAAGTTATTGACTTTAGAGTGAGACTATTCTAGATCATCTAAGGCAAACTGAAGTTGTTCTCTCATACCATACATATCCATTGAGATTCCCAGATCTTCCTCAAGCTGTTAGGCTCTGTTTGGAGGAACTTAGCTCTGATACCAATTGTTGATAACTGAGAGGGGGGTGAATCAGTTATCTTAATTAATTTGACTTTCTGATCTTCTTTATTAACTAGTGCAGCATCAAAATGAATAAGCATCCATAACCATGAAAGTAGAAACAAAATCAATACACATAACACAATGATTTTGACATGGAAAACCCTGTTAAGGGAAAAACCACGAGGTGACTGACCCAAGATTGTATTCTCTGTTAAAAGAATAGAAGTACAAAATGGCACTTGCCAATTAGGGCCACTACCTGAGCACACTGCTCATAAGAGGCTCACTGCTTACAAGAGACTCACTATCTACAAGGTACAAAGAAAGTAACAAGAGACTTGAACTGATGAGAAGCATCCACATATGTTGAGGTTTAGTTCCAGTTAGGCTCAATACACTGATCTACTGCACTTCATTCTTCCTCTTCTTTGGTGCTGCTATCCTTTCACATACCAGACATGTATTACTGCTTCCACACTGCTCTCTGCTTTTCTTCGCACTTCGCAATACATTGTACACACCTTCTCATCGAAATCCATCTGGTATATATATCCACACAAAGGATTTCAACATCTTTCTAGTCAGCATCCAGAATACTCAATATTTTCCCAAACTCTAGTCTGTCAGCTGAATCCTTGCTTACCAAGTGATGCATATCAAAGAGATGCTTATAGAAGTCATCAATCATGTCGGCCAATCATGAATGATACCTCAAGAAACTTGATGATCATCAATATCTCATCCAGATTAAGGTCTGAAGCTCTGCCGGTCAGTTCTTCCTCAGTCTACTCTGCCAAACAGGAACCCAAAACTTAGGTGTTCATATCTTGTCACTCTCACATCACCAGAGGCTCAAACTCTGGAATATAATAGTCATGGTACTCCTCTTGACTTCCCCAAGTCTACACTTTATTGAGATACTTCCTCTGAGAGATCCGGACCTGATTGTCGGACCTTGCTGCATGCTCTGTTCTTGCTCACCGGACCAAGATACTCTTCAATCTAACTTCCGGTATAGACATACCATGTCCTGTGGATGTGTGGGATGGACTTTGTTGCCATCAATGACAGCACTCACGAAGCCACACAGTGTCTCTTGCCAACAGCAACAAGGTCTGACAATCAAGTCTGGATCTCTCAGATGGTGTAACTCAGCAAGTTGCAGACTTGGATAAGTCAAGAGGGGTATCATGACTACTATATTCCAGAGATTTAAGCTCTGGTGATAAAGCATGAAAAAGATATGAGCATCTGAGTGTTGGGTTCCAGATAGACAAAGCAGACAGAGAAAGAACTGATTGACAGAGCATTAGACTTCAATCTAGATGAGTAAAAGGTGTTGATCAAGCTATTTGGGGGATTATACATTGTTGGCCGACATGATTAAAGACTTCTATGCCCATGTTTTTTATACGCATCACAAATCAAGCATGGATTATACTAACATATCAGTAATTTGCAAATATCTTGAAGTGTTCTTGCTGCTGACTAGGAAGTTGATGAGAATCCTTTATGCGGATATATATACCAAATGAATTCCAATATGTAGGGGTGTGTGGTGAAGCAGGGATGAAATAAAGCACGAAGAAAAGCAGGAATAAGTGTGAAAGCAACAATTCAATTCTGATATGTGACAAAGTAACAACTTTAAAATAGAGGAAGAATGAAGTGCATCAGATCAGTGTATTGAGCCTAACCGGAATTGAAATCTTGCATTTGTAGATGCCTCTCATCAATTCAAACACTTGATTACCTTCTATAAGTTCTGTAGACAGTGAGTCTCTTGTAGGCAGTGTGCCTCTTGTGAGCAGTGTGCTCGGGTAGTGATCTCTAATTGGCAAGTGCCATTTTGTACTCCATTATTCTTTTAACAGATAATACAATCTTGGGTTAGTCACCTCGTGGTTGTTCCCTTAACAGGGTTTTCCACATAAAAATCCTTGTGTTATGTGTGTTGATTTTATTTTTGTTCCTATGATCACATATGCTTATATGCTTTGATGATGCACTAATTATTAAAGAAGAAAAGAAAGTTAAAGTAATTTAAGATAACTGATTCACCCCCCCTCTCAGTTATCTGTCTTGTTTCCAACAATTGGTATCAGAGCTAAGTTCCTCTGAACAAAGCCTAACAACTTGAGGAAGATTTGGGAATCTCAATGGATATATATGGTATGAAGGAACAACTTCAGTTTGCCCTAGATGATCTTGAACAATCTCATTCTGAAGTCAATAATTTGAGAGAAAAACTCAAACAAGCTGATGATTTCATAAATGAGCTAAAAGAAAAACTTAGTATCTCTGTGAAAAAGAGAAAGGAATTACTTCAAAAATTACCAATCAGAGTGAAGACAATGATACTAATGAAGATCTGAATGAGAAAAATAAGCTATGTGAGAAGCTGTCAAAAGAGGTCATTATGGTAAGGCATGAAATGGAATCAGGGGTTATGAGATTCACCCAAGAAATTGAAGAAAAAAGGAAAAGTGAAGATAATCTAAAACAATCCCTCAAAGAGAAGACAGAGGACTTCCACAAAATGGACAGAATAATCAGGCATCTTGAATCTGATCTTGATGAAGCTAGATATAATGAAGAACAACTTGAGAATTAGATAGACATTCTTAAACAAGATCTTCAAACAACAAATGAATACAAAGAGAAATTGAAGATAAGCTCAGCCCAACTTGAAGTTCTTCTTGAAAGCCAAAAGAGGGTAGATGATAAGTGTGGCTTGGGATATGAGAAAGGTGAAAGCTCCAGATCTGGTCAGAAGAACTTTTGATCAGGAAATCAAAGAAACATGCCTAGGAGACCTCCGATAAGGCAACCAAATGCTTAAAGATGTCCATCCTTCAATGGATGTTGCTTCAATTGCAACAATTTTGCTCATAAAGCAACTCAGTGCAGAAGGAGAATGAATCAGACTAATCCATCCTTCTCTGGACAATGTTTCAACTGCAAAAGGTATGGTCACAAATCTCTTGAATGCAGAAATATGCAAATAAATAATTCATTCAATGGTAGATGCTTTGCATGTAATAGAATGGGACATATAGCTAATCAATGTAGATCAAGAGGATATCAATCAAATATGTAAAGAAATGTTGTCTGTTACAATTGCAATAGATCCGGTCATATTGCCAAATTCTGTAGAAGTAAAAATCAGGATAAAAAGGGTCCGGTGTAACATTATAATAAAAAACAAGATAAGGGTAAAGGTAAAGTGAATGCGGATGAAGTTCAAAAGGAGATGAGAAAGATTTGGGTAAAGAAGAGTACATAAAATATTGGGGATGGATCTGCACCGAAATCTGGTGCTGATATTCCTTCCAGAAACTAAAAAATGAGCTCTGGCTCAGGGGAAGTCACAAAGAAAAACAAATTCCCCCAGCCAGTCAATTAGTGCCTAAATTCGACACATAGAATGTTGCAGATTAAAGGGTTCTCAGAAAAATATCTAAATAACCCTCAGTAAAAATATGAAAGATCCGCATGGAGTTTTGCAAGAGTTTAACCCCTTAAGTTGATCTGGTTTGATAGCCATCCGGTAAAGCAGGATTTTCATAGACAAATCCAGTATGGTTCAGAATTAAAATGCTTTGATCTGTGGACCCATGGCATGATTGAAGAAAAGAAGATACATTGTCAATCCTCACTGACAATGATTCTAAGTTTAGCACAATAATTCGAGAAGATCTCTCTCAAAACAAGGCAACCAGATAACTTATGTTGTACATTTATTACAAAAGGAAATTAGGGTTTGTGCAAGGATAAAAGGGGTCATTCACTCATTATTTGCACATTTGCATTCGAGAAGAAGAAAAGAAGAGATCTGTAACAAAGTTTCTATAATTCACTCAAGATCAACTGGAAAATTAAATTCAACCAGTGATTTGTTACAGCTCCTATTTCAAACCCTAAAAGCGTAAAAAGGTATTTCCATTCTAAAAATTTCTCTCTGAATCTTTTGCAAGATGGCTACTCCAATGGTTGTAAAGATCACTGATAGGCCGCGTCCTAAATTCAAGAAACACCCCTATAAATCTCTAGAAGTTGATCTTTTGGGCACATTTTCTAGCATTCTGCATCAGGTATTGCACGTATAAGATGTTAGGGTCTATATCCATGCCAACATTCAGGAATTTGGAGACTCAAAATTGATGGACATCTATCACAAATAGCTAATAGATGAGACTTTTGAACTCAAAGCTCAATTCAAGGCCCTCTATGATAAACACTTCAGACACTGCATACACTTTCCCTATTTTGCAGAAGATGATTGGGTCCGGTATGTCCTAAGTAGGATGCATGATAATTTCATGTGAGGCCCTTCCAGATAACAAAAGATGCCATCAGGGCAGTGACTGGACTGCATTCTTCTGGTGGGTTACTTGTGCTTAAATCTGTCAAGAACCAGATAGTAACTGAAGCCACCGGATCTAAGTTTGACAAAAGAGCAATGACCATAGATAACATGACAGATTCAGATGTCAAGTTTGCCTCAATGATAATTGGATACAAGATCTATCATTCTAGCAGGGAGAATTCTGTGTCTAGGACTGCAATATATGCAATATATCAGATGTTGAGGGAAGATGCAGATTATGACCTGTGTGATCTTCTCCTAAATCAACTATTAGAAAACCTATAGAAGATCAAAAAGGATAAGAAGAATTCCTTCAAATATGGTTGTCTAATACTGTGTCTATTCTTCTACTATATGAATGAGCTACCTGGATCTAGTGGTTGGGTTTGGCAAAATGATAAACTAGTTGCAATCTAGATTAGAGATTATATGTATGGACTTGGTGATGCTAAAGCTCAGAACACAGCTCTCTGGGGTTACTTTAAGAACTTCCAAAGCATGATGCAAGCCAGAGAGAGGATACCTCAATCCATAGTTGAGAAATACAAGGACACAATGTGCTTCATGGTTGACACTGATCAATGCCTAATGGAGGCAGTTGAGCCCAGAACAATGTGGATAATGCCTATGGGATACGAGGTCGATGAGAAAATCTTGGAGCTACATATTCAACACCTGTTGAGCCAGCCTAAGGACCTTGAGGCAAAAAGTTTTGGAACCTTTCAAGAACTAAGGGTAAAAAATACATGTTGAGTTAAGGCAACCAAAGATAAAAAGAAAAGTAAGAAGGGAAGTTGAGGAAATTGCCAAAAGATTTGGCCTATCAAAAGAGGCGGTAGATGCAAACAGAGAGAAAATGGAGAAAGCTGAGAAAAAAAAACAAGAAGCAAAGAAAGGATATGTTTTGGTACAAGCCTCCTCCCGGACTAGATCCTCTAAGATCTCTGCATCTGCCACTCCTAAAATCTCAAGGGCCACCAAACTAAAAGTCAAGACATCCAGAAAAGGAGAAAAGAGGATGAAGACCAAAGCCAAAAGGTCATACACAAGTATCAAAGATGATGAAGAAATAGAATTTGATGAGGAAATCAAGAAAATGAAGAAGAAGAAAACATTCGGGGAATTCTCTGCTAGTAAAAACAAGGAAGAAAAGGCAGAAGAATTTGTTGAAAAGCCCATTCTCTCCATTGATGACATCATCAAGGTAGTTACTGTGGATGGAAACCTACAACTAGTAACAAAGTTCTATGATGAATACAGTGATACTGACAAGAGGATTTTGGAAGAAGCTACTATCAGGTACTTGAATATTTACAATAAAGCTTTCATTGAAATTATATCATTAGTTCCCAAGAATCTAGAAAAGGTACTTGAACTAAGAAAAGATAATGCAAAGGCAAAAGACCTAGAGATTTGGGAACAAATAATGATTCAACTTTATCCTTCTATCACTCCAAAACAAATGAACATGATTTTTAAAGATTGTAAGGATGAGTTCTGGATTAAGGCAAGAATAAATAAACTTATGCTTGGATAAATTGACCAAGTAGCAAGTGAGACAAAAGATATCCTCCAGAATGCTTTGAAAAGATTCAATCTTCCTGTTATAGAGGAATCAATTGAAGAACCTTCTACCATGGATGTTGAAGGATTAAATACAACCAATGAAAAATCTTCTGATGTAGAAGGATCAAAAGAGATAGGTGAAGAGAAGTCTAAGGACTTGGATTCTTTTGTTTCGAAAGAGGAAGTTCATGAAGCAACAAACACTGGTGACATCTCTCCTCCGGATCCCACTGCAGACATTCCACACTTTGAAGATGAAGGAGAAGATAAAAGAGAAGAGAAGGTGATTCAAGAAGAGGAGGTTAAGGGAAAAAAAGAAGAACAAGTAGAGAAGACCAATGATGACTATTCTGATGTCCCAAAAGAAAAGAAGACTCAATCACCGGCAAGAGACACTACAGAGGCAACGAAGAACTTCTTAAGTAAAGAAATGGAGATAGATGAACCTGAGCTATTTCAAGGGCCACTGAATTTCAACTCTCTCTCTAGTTCAGACAATGAAAATAACATCTTTTTCTCAAGCCAAAGCAAAAGAAAAACTCCTGAAATCTCACATGGAAGACTGTGATTGTTGGAGATTGCATCCTGGATACTGGAGAAGATCATGCCATCATTTCAAAAGTATCCTTCAGTCTCTCCATCTGGTAACTTGAAATCTTTGGTAAATTCTGTTAGCACTCATTTTGAATCTTTAGAGAAATCGATAGAAGCAAAGGTTTGGAAGGAGTTTCTAGGAAAAAGATTCACTGAAGTGCAAGGACTGATTACTAATGATAGGAGGACCTTAGACATTGGAATAAAGAGCCTTGAAAATGCTCTTAAATATGGCAGGGACATATACAAATTTTGTTTATCTTGGTTTAAAGTATTAGAGGACATTGAGAAGAAAGTGAAAGAACAAGAAGGTAAACTATCAAGTTTATCTCAGAATTTTGATCCCTTCACTACCTCTCTAATGAATCAAGAATGCCAGGCCATTGTTATCATCAATGAAATAAAGAGGCTGGACAAAGAAAAGAAGAACATAATAAATAGAATGGGTGAACTCAGAGGGATAATTATCCCTAAGTTAGAAACAATGCATGAAGCCCTAACAGATGCTCAGACCACAACCCAGACCAGTGATCTGACATATTTAAAAAGGGGAGAAGCATATACATTTTTGTTGAGTGGTCACATCTCCATTCTAGATGGGATGAAGTAGAGCTGGGCCACAGAGTTTGTATAGTTGAAGGCCACTTTTGCTGATATACTTAAGTATATGTCAATATAACATATATATACTTATGCGGCCATATATAAGACAATTTTTGCAAAATTTTGGTATGCGGATTCATTGATGTCAAAGGGGGAGTGAGGAGTAGTGAAAAATGTGGAATCTAGCTAAGGGGGAGCTTCGGTAAAATAGTACAAAAGATAGAGCATCAGCCAAGGGGGAGTTTACTGTGACACTTAGCCATTTTTCACTAAGTGTTTCCATCAATGCCAAAGGGGGAGATTGTTGGCAAGAGATACTGTGTGGCTTCACTAGTGTTGTCATTGATGGCAACAAAATATATCCCACACATCTGCAGTACATAGTATGCCTATACCGGAAGTCAGATCAAAGATTGTTTTGGTCCGGTGAACAAGAATAGAGTATGCAACAAGGTCCAACAACCAGTTCCAGATCTCTCAGATGGTGTAACTCAGCAAGTTGCGGACTTGGATAAGTCAAGAGGGGTATCATGACTACTATATTCCAGAGATTTAGCCTCCGGTGATAAAGCATGAAAAAGATATGAGCATCTAAGTGTTGGGTTCCAAACAGGCAGAGCAGATAGAGAAAGAACTGACCAGCAGAGCATTAGACTTCAATCCGAATGAGTAAAAGTGTTGATCAAGCTATTTTGGGGATTTTACATTGTTAGCCAACATGATTAAAGACTTCTATGCCCATGTTTTTTATACGCATCACAAATCAAGCACGGATTCTGCCGACAGATCAGTAACTTGCAAATATCTTGAAGTGTTCTTGTTGCCGACTAGGAAGTTGATGAGAATCCTTTATGTGGATATATATACCAGATGGATTCCAGTATGTAGGGGTGTGTGGTGAAGCAGGGACAAAATAAAGTGTGAAGAAAAGCAAGAATAAGTGTGAAAGCAACAATTCAAGTTCGGTATTTGACAAAGCAACAACTCTAAAATAGAGGAAGAATGAAGTGCATCAGATCAGTGTATTGAGCCTAACCAGAACTGAACTCTTGCATTTGTAGATGCCTCTCATTTGTTCAAACACTTGATTACCTTCTGTAAGTTTTGTAGACAGTGAGTCTCTTGTAGGTAGTGTGCCTCTTGTGAGCAGTGTGCTCGGGTAGTGAACCCTAATTGACAAGTGCCATTTTGTACTCCATTATTCTTTTAACAGAGAATATAATCTTGGGTTACTCACCCCGTGGTTTTTCCCTTAACAGGGTTTTCCACATAAAAATCCTTGTGTTATGTGTGTTGATTTTATTTCTGTTCCTATGATTACATATGCTTATATGCTTTGATGCTGCACTAATTATTAAAGAAGAAAAAAAAGTTAAAGTAATTTAAGATAACTGATTCACCCCCCCTCTTAGTTATCTGCCTTGTTTCCAACAAGTACACTAGTGCCCAAAGGGGACACTAGAGCAGAGCACTAGAGTCCCACTATAGATTTGTGTTGTAGTCCTATCTTGCATTGTGGTCCTTGAGCCTTCAGACAACATACACTTGACATTTTTCAAAGAAACTTTCTATACGAAATATGTTTCCCTTGGCCCTCTGAGTCTTCCCATATATTCATCTTGACTGGACATGATGTATTTTAGGAGTTGTCCAGTGCTATCAACTCCTAACAAACCTGATGCAACTTAAATCTTGCATACAACTCAATGGATATCTTTATCCCATATCAAGCAGCCTATTGAGTTATGATACACTACATTAATCTTATCAACACAAGGATGTATCTTCGTGGTATAGTGATAGTACTATATGTACAATAGTAGATTTCTAGGAATTGGAATACTAGAGTTGTGTATAACAGGGAAATTCTATTCAGAATAAGAAAAGGAATGTAATGCTCAAACATGAACCCTATCTTATAAACTCTGAGATTAACTAAATTAACTTATTATGTGTAACAAAATAATAACAAAAAAATCTAACTATGATTGCAAGAATCTAAACTAACAAGATAAAGGATCAGTTGTAGTCCACCTCAAGTGATCCCTTACTTGGATTAATTGTGCCTTCTCTTCTCCTCTATTAACTATTAATAAAATCAGCACATCAATTGATTCATAACATAGAAAGAGGGAAGTAAACTGGTATGGTAGAAAAAAATTGACTTCAAATTATTTGGTCAAATCTAGTACATATATTGGGAATATCTTCTGTTACCCCTAGATATGCTAGATTACATAATAATATGCATCCAACACTACTTCATACATTTATTGATTCCTACAACTAGTCATCTACTTCCCATCATATAAGGGAAGGACTCTTATTTTTGGAAAGAGAAATGAAACTAGGAAACTAAGTTCAAAGCAATTAAAGAACACTTTTGCTAGGACTTTTCAATCTATGCATAGATCAACCAAGTTGTTCAAGGAACATGAAGATGAATAACTGGATCCATTTAATTCTTCCACAATCCTTACTGAAGGATAGGTATTTGATGAACATGCTTTCTTGCTGTTAGTGAATCTATCTTTATCTATAAAGAAGAGATTATTATTGTTGGATAGTTGTAGGCTAACGAGCTTTGGCTATGGGTAGCTAGACCTTTGGCTGCATAGGTTGTCACTCTTAGTTGTTGTAGGTAAAAACTTTAGTTCCACAAAATATCCCTACTCTAAAATCATCATAAATAGAATAACATGCCATATTATATTGAAAATAACTGCTTCAACACACAAACATTCATTAAAACATATTACAACTAACATAGTGCTTTTATCCAAATGTTAATTAAAAGTCTTAGTTTAAAAGGTAGAAATGTCTATGGAAATGTACTCTAAAAATAGGAAACATAAGGATTATAAAAGACAAATATGAAACCCATCACACCCCCTAGTTTAGCAGGTTGCTTGTCCTCAAGCAACTAAGGTCTCTCATTATACGTTAGAGCTATACTCCTAAAATTGTATGGCTCCATTTGTCCCTCACATTGCTTCAGATGGAATCCTTTTTGACCCTTTATACGCTCCCATCTGGCATCTTCTTCTTGTGGAACAAAAATCTTATTTCCATGCAAATGTGGAATAGGAAACCATAGGAGCAGTGACTGCTATGTGAGTGAAAGCCAGGTAAAGCACATTTGTTCTAGCTAGGTTGATATATCTATGTGATCTGCTAACTGTTGCATGGTAGTTGTGCACTGAATGTGGCTCTTTCTTGTGCAACTCAACTATTAGCTCTTGTCATCTATCCTTGCTAAATTCAAAGGATTCCTTCCCAAATTTTGTGACTACTTTTGTAATGCCCTAGTTTTTCACCCAAAGCATTAGCCGAGCAAACACTAAACTAGTAGACTTTTCACATTTGCAAGTGCGACATTTATATGTCACATTACACTCATGCACACACAAGGTTTCACAACAATCACAAAAACACCTAAAATGACATCACCATTGCACTAAGAAAGGTGACACAAGCAGAAGACTTCACCCATTGTGTGACAACTCACCACGATGACTAAGCGAGAGGTGGAGCTCACTCCATGATGAGGATAGGTTACACGTCCATGACCTTGCTCCCTCATGAACACATGGAGTAGGATGAGGGTAACATCCACCTCAGTCCATTCCATGATTGTATAAGACATCCCAAACACAAGGGTAATGCTCACCCATGGGATGGTCCAACTAGGAGGTACGATTCCTTAACCAATTAGAATGGTCACTAGTTGAACTCGTGCAAAGGCACGCTTCCCAAAGAAAAAAGAGGGAATAATCCTAGAGTGCATATCACATCATGGAAATGACACCATGGATACACTTAATTCATCAAACGAGCACCTTACGACAACAAACTTCACAAAAGGGTTGAACAGGCAAAACATGAGATAAGCGATACAAAAGGCTACACATGTTCGACACCAACGTCGACACATGCCAAAAGAAAAGATAGGATCCTCACCATCTATGTGGGATGAATATGATTCAACACAACCATTTCCATAAAAATCAAATACAACATCAACTAACTGAGTCTAAACATCCTAACATAGCTAGATTCTAACATGTAAAATCTATCAAAACATCCTCACTAATCGAGGTGTGGAAAAATACAAGATGATATCCAATAATTACAACATTTGAAGGGATTCATCCTAAAAATAGATGAATCATAGCCAACATCATAAATCAACTCATAGCATTAATTACATCTTATTACAAGAGTCTTAAAAGACCTACATTACAAAGGTTACAATAATCAATAATGATAATATACAAGTGCATAAACTACCCAAAAACCAACACGCTCTCCAAGGTGCAACAAGACATGAAGCACAACATAATCAACCTAAAATAAGATAAGGGAACCATCCAACACCTGAATATCATCATGAAGGACCAATGGGGAAATGTTGCTCGCCTCCCGACCATATTGCCATCATTGAGTGCAATAGCTGTCTACGCAACTCTAGGCAACCCCCAAGCTATGGAGAAGGTGATCATGTAAAACCTGCTAGCATAATCTTACTCAATCCAGGGTATACATAGCAACATATGGAATACATGCTAATCAATGCACACAACACACATGGCACAACTGCCAATACAATACATATAAACAACACATGGTACAACTACCATCCAATTGCATTCAAGTAACATATGGTACACTTGCCAAAGCATAATAGAATGACATCACAACATTCAAGCATAAGGGAAATAATCACACCTTCAATGCACGCCAAATAAGCATGAATCATGCATCACAATGCACATGCAATCACATGGTAAACATCACACATTGAGTCAAACTCTGACAGTGGAAGGAAGAGAGACCTAGGTAGTCAGGATAAGGAGTGTCATACAAGGGCAATACTCACCTTGTGGAAAAACATGAGGGCATAAAATCCTCATAGAAACTAGACACTACACCAAATATTGCTCTTTACACCCAGACCCAAGCAAGCCGAACACTTCACTAGGACATGTAGTTTGGTGTAGATGATCTATTTATTACATTTTATTACCCATGTGTTTAAATGTCGTTCTTGATTATAAAATTTCAGTTGTTGATTCCAACAACCTCTTTGGGCCATGGTGCATGATGGAAGCCACTCCTTTTCCTACCCCTAGACCTCTTCCAAAACACCCAAAGCTCCAATTTAGCCAATTGGGCTTGGCACGATTTATGAGGTGACAAAATCACAATTTTGACAAAAACACAACATATTCTCAAAAGATGCAAAACATCATTTTTCATGGGAGACTACTCGTCCCAAATTAAAATTTATAAAAGAAAGGTTTAAAATTGGATTTTTTTTAATTGCATGAAAAACCATAAAAATCCAAATTCACCATTGTTGCAAGCTTGGCTACCTTGAGCCATTTTCTAAATCTCATGTTTCAAACTCAAATAGAAATTTGATAACTACCCATTGTAGAATAAATGAACCACATTCCAAATATGCAATAAAAACAAGGTGGGTAATCCTAGGTAAAATTTGCCATATCCATGTCTGTTTTTGCAAGTTTCCAACCAAGAACATAAAGCAAAATTACATAAAACAACCATAAATTCATATCTAAGTTTTTCTTTCCTAATCATGATGCCATAGCAATCCACTAAATGTGGCATGGCAATGAAGAAAGCATACAAATTTAAAACAAAGGAAAGATTCAAGAATCATATCTTTCCTACAAGCAATCCAAGGAGGAGAAGAGGGTTTTGAAAGAAATCTTTTGATCATACACAAGCATCCACAATTCAAATCCACTCCACTTCAACCAAGCAATCCAAGCAATTTAACCTTTTTTTTCATCCATGGAGAAAATCCTTCTTTCCAACAAGAGAGGGTTTGAGAAGAGAGCAAATGGAGAGGAAAAAGAATGAAATAAAATAACTCTTTTTTCCCTTTTAACACCAAAAAGACCTAATTTAAAATAGAATATAAAATTCACTTATAATCATTTTTTAATCAATAATGAAATAAAATATATTCATTTAACACACCATTTAAAAATATATCTAATTCATTTCATTTTACTAACCTAAATAATTTAATAAAATACCTAGGAACATTAAAATTGATTTAACAATATTTAAACTTCCAATACCTTTCAGGCAACACATTTAGTAATAGAAAATTAGCTAATGAACTTATTGCAACTATTCCAAATAGGTAATTGCATTTTAACTCAATCTCATTCTGAAAAGTCCAAACATGCCATATCAGGAATTTCGTTCTACTTTTTTGATAGAAAAATATTAAATTTTAGAAATAATTTGAAATCATTTAAATTTATTCCTCTAGCATAATATAATGCAACAAATATTTTCACTAAGATAATTAATCATTAAAATAATCTTAAAACACGGAAAACACATTTTTCGAGATCATTTAAATAAAGTGCAAAATGCTAAGGAAACACACACACTTGACTTCAATAACACATTACGGGTTTCCACAACACAAGGATAAGGGTGAGATGGCTTAGCATCCCATGTCAACCTTCTCCACATTTCCCACATTAGTTAACACCTGTAATTACCTACACACTCAAGTCAACCATCAGGTGTACTTTCTCCACATATAATAGCTGAAGCAACATAATCCACTCCAACATGGTATAATCACACATGATATAAAATAATCACATCTGTGTACAATCATCTACAACTAGCATGATCCAAGAACATGATGCATAAATGGAAACATTTCACAATGCAAGAATAATACGACAATCACAACTAAAACAAGTATAGTGAACACAGTAAAGCTAAAGCATTGGAATAATCTAACATGCACAATCAAAATGTATGCATCTCATAACGCATAGTTGGAAACCAAATAACAAAGCACAACCCCATTGGAAACACGTCGATGGTCATGCATAATACACCCTTAGAACCCATCAATGGCACCATAGACCTCATCGGCAAGTTCAGTGTAATGCATCAAAGCATAATAATCACATAATACACTAATAAAAACTCAGAAAAACATATAACACATGAATCAAAAAGCACACAAGGCACAAACTAGGGTGGGCGTTACAACTTCCCTAAGCATGGAATGATTAGCCTAATGATCTTGTTAGAATTTCCTAGCTAGTGAGAAAATATTCATCAAGAATATCCAATTTTCTATTACTTTATTATGGTCCTTGGCTTCTCCTCTAATCCACAAAGAAATAGATTTTTCTTACTCTCTGTACCTCTACATTTGCATTCCCCTATTTTCCTCATTTCTTATGAAGGAGGCTAATGCTTTAAGCTGGACATCTCCTATGTATGGAATTGGGTTCCATGGGATAGCCAAATCATGAAGATAGAATTCACACAGTTGGCATTGAAGCTCAGTAGTAAATGGTTGGTATATATTAAAGAAGGATCTAGTTGTGTCAATTTTACATGGGAGATCAAAATAAACCTGCATGAATTGGAAACTAAGAAGTTATTCTTTGAGAAACATGGCATAAAACCTGGTGGGAGGATGCCATTATATAATCTATGTTGTCAATCCTACCATTTATTCAACTTTCTTCTTCAACCTATCAATTTCAACATTCTTCTCCTCCATTTCTTTAGCAAATCTTTGTTCCATTTATTTCTTCTCCTTTGCCCATGTTTTCTTCATAAACTAAATTTCTTCATCCCTTTTCTATAACAACAGTTCAAGGGATGGTCCATTTGTTTCAGCAGCCATTGTTTGAAATTCTTTAAAAGTAATTGAAGCAAAAGGGAGATTCTATTCTATGGGTTGGGTGCTCATACATGCCCATGTTTAGACCTTACCTATTTCCCATCAATCTCCTTTGTAGCCAATTGAGCTAACTTATCCATCTTACTTTCTCTTTGCTCATATTCCCTGAGTTGCATTTCTAATTGCTCAATTATTTATAGAGCAATCTCTAATTCATCACTTGCCTCTGTCTCCATAGGACCTAATTCTTCTTCAAGACCCAAATTAGCAGACTCAGAGAAAGGCATAGATTCTTTTTTTGGGTCAAAGCCAAGACTATTGGATGTATCAAAATGCTCCTTATTGACAAATAGTTATTCCATCTTAAAATTGGTATCTATTTCAAGGAAAACTACACGGAAAGCTGAGGTAGAAATTTTTATTTTTACCCCTTTCTTTTTGAGGTGTTGTGAACACCTTGGAAAGCTTGGGTTGGAACTGGGACAACTTTATACTTCTTTTTAACTAGCTTAGAGGGAGAAGGAGTTATCTTTTGTTTTCTTGTAGGAGGAAGGGACTGTGGTAGTTATAGGTTGTTTTGGTAGAGTGGTGTATTCAGGAGAGAGTGTCTCATGTACAGGGGAAGACATTACATGACCATGAGATGTTACAGGCTCATGGAAAAATGTTGCAAGCTCAAGTGAAGATAATGTAGGCTCATGTGAAGATGTTGTAGGCTCATGAGGAGTTGTTGCAGGCTCATGAGGAGCTATTGTTGTAGGTTCATGAGGAGCTATTGTTGCAAGCTCATGAGGAGTTGTTGCAAGCTCAAGAGGAGCTACTGCATGCTCATGTGATGACACCACAAGCTCTTCTTTTTTAATTTTACCCTTTCCTACTTGTATATCCTCTATTTGAAGGGTCTAGGGTTGTTTGATTCTTAGCCTTTTGCCATGTGGCCCAACATCTAGCCTATTTTTAATGTTATTAAGCCCCAAAAAAATTTCCAAGACATGTCTGGAAACTGATCATTTAGACTCTTTTAACAAGAAACTAAATGAGACAGTGATGAAATATGAGGCAGACCTACCCTTTTGATATTCCTTAGCTATTTTATGCAATAAATTGAACAAGAAATTTGGAACATTGACCTACCTATGATGGCGAAGGTGGCTCAACAAATTAAAATGTACAGTGTATAGAAAAGATTGCCCCTTTTCATGTGAGGTATTTGATAATGTATGTCACTACTTGAGTGCACAAAGGTGGAAATGAAAGGCGTTTGGTTCCTTGAGAAGAATGTTCAAACTACTCCCTTGCTGGAGAAAATTCATTCCTAGCTACAATTGCATTGCCCCTTTCTGGGAATTTCTCACCATCTATTGGAAGCCTTGAAATTTAAATTATAGCAGCCTCTAAAGAATCCCTTAATCCTTTTGCAATTGCTTCATTATTGGCTAGGGTTTGTACAAATTGGTGAGAAATTTCATCATTATAGCCATCTAACCTCTGAAAGTAGTCTACCCACTTTGCCTACTAAAAGATAGGAAGGCATTCCTCATCATTTAGGAGTGTCGTGTGGTCTATGGACTCCCTTTAAATGATGTTGCCACCCATCTTATGCTTTGAATTTTTCAACAATGCACCCAAGTTTTGTAGACAATTTTTTATCACTTACTTCCGTGCTTCCACTACTTTAAATCACTCTCCTCTGATAAGTTGGATCTCCTCTAATAAGGTGGGTTTTTGGTGTTCTGCTAGGCTAGGATATTGGTGTTTGAAACAATGCAGGTAAATTCAAATGATCTCAAGTTCAAATGTGTTGCATGTGTATGGATTACGTGGGTAAGGATGGAAGCTCATGTTGGTGAGATGGCTCAAAATCATTTCATTTTCCCCCCAGCTAAGCATGTCACGTGTCCTCACATGATAGAATAGAAAGAAGAGTACATTGCCTGATTAGTAGTAATTAAATGTTAATGATGACAATAAAAGGATGAATTACTAGTTAGATGTGAATTATAATAGATGTTGTATGTTAAACAATCATTAGTCAAAATAAAGAGCATGCAATTCATATACGAAATCTTATGAGTTGGTGAGAGAGTGGAATGATTGGTATAGAACGATGTTGATGGAGAGATGTGCATTAATGATGTGGATGAGGTTAGATTTTTTATTGATAGTGGTTGCAAAAACAATGATGGATAGTGGTTGCAAGCAACTCCATTGAAGAGGCTGCAAGAAGTCCTGATAATAAGGCTAAAGGCAACTCTAGTGTAGATACTGTAGGAAGCTCTACTAGTAAGGTTGCAGGTAGCTCCACTATAGATGTTGTAGGATGCCCTAATATAGAGGTTGTAAGCATCTCCATTGTAGAGGTTGTAGGTAGCTCCACTGTAAATGCTAAATGATACCTTGATATAGAGGTTGCAGAAAACTCCATTGTAGATGTTGCATGAAGCCTTGATATAGAGGCTCTATGAAGCCCAGATGGAGAAGCTATAGGAAGCCTTATAATCAATGGAACTGGAAGCAGTGAAATGTTACAGGTTGGCCTACAACATGAGTGTGGTAGAAAAATGTGGTGAATAGAGAATAGCCAATAGCACTCAGAAAGGTTTTCATTGTTGGTGGTTTTTTGATAGAAGGATAGAAATCACACCTGATGTAAGACAATGTCTGAGTTGTTAGGCTCCTCCACTGCCGTTGCTGCACTGCAATTTGTTGTCGATGACCAATACAATTTTGTATCTATACTAGGCCCCTTGGTCTGTACCAAATGTTGGAGAAATGTTGTCTTGTTTAGGAGCCTCTTATATAGCTTGAGGCAATGACCATTGACCATTAGGGAAAACCTGATAGGGTCAATGGTTGTTAACATTATTGTACCATTGGGAAATACTTCCTCTATCTCATAGGGCCCTAGCCATCTTGTTTGTAATTTACCCTTGTGATCCTTGTATCTTGAGTCATACAACAATGCCCAATCACCCTTTTGGAATCCTTTTGTTTAGATAACTATTTTTGCACAATCTTTCTGTGATGGACAACTTCTTTCTTCAATTCATCTAGTGCATTAAATTAAGTTATTCATTCCTTTTATGCATCAGATAGGTCTATCCCTAGTTGAAGTGTTGTCCTTAAGGTCTTATGCTCAAATTCAATAGGGAGGATAACCTTCTTACCATACACCATCTCATAGGGTGTGAATCCTATTGTTATCTTCCATGTGGTTGTGTAGGCCCATACTACTTTAGGAGGGCATGTTGCCCAATCTTAGTGTTGAAGAGCTACAAGTTTGGTAAGAATGCCCTCAATATCTCTGTTGGTGACTTCTACTTGGCCATTTTACTAAGGGTGATAGGGAGTAGACTTTCTATGTTCGAGTTCATATTCTTTCACAAGTGTTGTGATTAATTCTACTGTAAATTGTAGTCCCCGGTTAGTAATAATTTCCTTAGGCACTCCATAATGGGTGAAGATCTCCTCATATAGGAATTCTGCTACTTTTTCATCACATGCATCTTGTAGGGTCTTGACTTCTATCCATTTTGGGAGGTAGTCTGTGCATACCAATATATACTCCTTCCTATTTGATGGAGGATCAATTGAGCCTATGAAGTCTAGACCCCATTTATCAAAGGGTTCTTGCACCAGCTATGGTTGTAGGGGAATTTCATTAGTTTTGGTTGGGTGGCCCATCCATTGATAGTGGTCACACTTGTGTGTATATAGAATTGAATCTTTACATAATGTTGGTTAGTAATATCTAGTTGTGAATATCTTGAATATTGTTCTTCTGGCTATAAAATGTCTACCAGAGGGCTCATCATGGCAGACCCACAGAATATCAAAGACCTCATCTTCTCTAATACACGGCTACATGATATTATCAAGGCTAGTGTAAAAGAGATAGCTATAGATCTAGGAATATGGAAGGCTCTTTTCCACTAAATAGTGCTTTTCCCTTGGTGAAAATGCAGAGGGGTTCTTCCTGTAACCAAGTAATTAGAAATGTTTGTATACCATGGAGTATGCATTGTTAGAGCAAACAAATGCTCATCTAGAAATGAGTCATCAACAATTGGATCATCTACATCAAGGATTACTTTGGAAAGAAAGTCTGCTAGTACATTGGCTTTACCAGGTTCATCCACAATGGTGATATCAAATTCTTGTAGCAACAACAACCATCTTACTAACCGACCACTAACTATAGGTTTGTTCATTTAGTACCTTATGGTTGCATGATTAGTATGAATAGAGATAGTGTAGCCAATTATGTAATGACAACTAATTTATGGTATAACCCAGAACTAGAAGTTCTTTTTTAGTAAAAGTGTAGTTTAGTTCTATTGCTTGGAGATTTTTACTGATGAAGTATATAGCATATTCTAATGAACCACCTTTTTGGCCTGGGACAACCCCTATAACAAAGTCAGATGCATTTGTATGGATATGAAAGGGGATTATCCAATTTGGTCCTCGCAACACAGGTGTTGTAGTTAAGGAATCTTTAAGAGAATAAAAGACTTCTTGACATGCAATTATCTAGGTAAAATCAACATTTTTGGTAATAAGAACAAACAAAGGTGCAAATGTCATACTAAAATCTTTCATGAATCTACAGTAATAGCCTGCATGGCAAAGAAAAATCCTAACATATTTTTGTTTCTAGGGTATTGGCAGATTTGTTATAACCTCAATCTTAGTGGGATCTACCTGAATACCTACTTGGGAAACATAGTGTCCTAAAACTATACCATCCTCCATCATCATGTAGCACTTTTCATTACTGAGGGACATGTTATGGTCTTGAAACCTTTGTAGTACTTTTTCTAGATTGGTTAAGGCTTCCTCATAAGTGTTTCCATAAGATATGAAGTCATCCATGTAAACTTCTAAATAGTCATGAGTAACATCAGAAAAATACTCAGCACAACTCTTTGGAAGGTGGCAAGGGCATTACATAGACCAAATGGAAGGACTACGTAAGCATATGTTCCCCAAGGACAGGTGAAGAAGGTTGTTTTATCTTGGTCTTTAGGCATAATTCTGATTTGGTTACAACCACTAAATCCATCCAAAAAGGAAAAATACTTTTTATTTGCTAAAGAATTTAAAACTTGATCGATAAATGGAAGAGGAAAGTGATATTTTCATGTTACAATAATAAGTTCTCTGTAATTAATAGAAACACACCATTTACCACTCTTTTTTGATATTATCACCAAAGGGGAAACCCATTAACTATCTGATACGAGGTAAACGAAGCTAGCATCCAGAAGTTTCTTTAATTCATCCTTAACAATATTATGCACTACATGATTCATTATCCTTTGGGGTTGTCTAACAGGTTTAAAATCATCCTTAATGTATATGTGATGTGTACAGAGGTTTGGGTCAATATCTTTCATGTCATTATAGTCCCATGTTAAGGCTATTTTATAAGTCTACAACATGGTAATCAGTTCATTATGTTGCTACATGGTCGACCAGTTGTTGATGTTCAGTGACCTACCAAAGAAACTTCAACTTGCTTTATCAAGGATGTCATTGAGGCAATACTTAGACATGAGGTATTAAGACAACAACTATAAGGCAAATAGGTGATGAAATATGGAAATATTAGATACATCTAGGTTGGTGAGTGTGCTGCAAGAAAGATATTGTGTAGTGGGCATGACACACATGTTAAACAATTATTCAACTGTAGATCCATTTGATAGTGATTCTATACAATGTTTGAGAGTACAATATTCTTGTCATGGGTTTCTATTAGAGGGATTCTTCCTATTGTCATCAATGTTTCAATGGATTATTGTTCATTATCTTCAGGATATGGCCATAGTAGTTGTTCTAGGTCAACAAAAGGTTGTGCTGGAGGATACAAAACCAACTTCTTAGTTACATTCCTATTGAAAATTATTATATTTCCTAATCTACAGCTAATAAATGCATTGGTTGTTACCAACCATGCTCTTCCTAGTATCAGTGGGTATCCTCCTAGGTTGGCTTTTAGTTGCAGAACCATGAACTCAGTTGGATATTCTCGGGAATCTAGTGTAATGACTAGCTCTTCAATAACTCCTAGTTTAATAGTTGAACAATCTATTAATTGTAGTACTATTGGGGTAGGATGAAGATCAACAAGTTGTAAATTTTGCATTGTCTCTTTGGTCATTACATTAATGGTGGCACCTAGATCAATCAAAGTGTTTTTTATAAGAAAGCCATTAATGTGAACATTCACAACTGGACTACCAGGGTCTGTCTACTTTGGAATGACTATATTTCCAAGCATAACATTTGCAAGCTTCCTAATGACTTGGACAATTTGTGGTTCTTTACATTTTTGCCTTGGTTTCTTTAGACACAGTTCTCTAATAGTTTTGGTGTAAATTGGCATATCCTTTTTGAGGTGTCCAATTAGGTGGTGTTGAGTTTTTCCAAGTTGGAGGAGGCATGTTGTTCCAAGAAGTATTATACCAATTGGAAGCATTATAAAATGAACTAGAAAATGAAGTACCATATGACAAATGATCCTAAAACATACCTTATCATGGTGGCCATGGTTTATGTTGTGCTATATAAAATTTTTATCTATCTTTACCTTCTAGTGGCTTGAATTTTGGTCTCTCATGCCCATCTTTAGCTATGCTAGCTATTCACTTGCATTTACAATCGGTCTTTTTTTGTCGATAATGGTGGTAGTATTCAGTGAAAGTTGCTTTTGCTTCCTCCTGCTTCTTCTTTACATGTTGTGTGTCTAATTTATTTTCCATGTGACTTATAATATATTGTTTCATGTCCTTTAAATTACTAAGTTCTACTTTGGAAACTCCCACAGTAGACTTTGTAGAAGACAAAGCCTTGAGGTTGTGGCTGTTTTTCATTGTGGACCTTGAGTAGTTTATGCAAATATTACAAATATCATCAAATGGTACCTGAGAAATATTGCCACCCCCAATTAAGTCTAGAGCATCCATACATTCCTCATTAACTCCCCTCAAGAAGATAAGTTTAAGTGATTTTGGAGACAACCTATTTTGTCATGACTTTTGCAGGATGAACATAAACCTTTCTACATAGTCCTCAAGGGGTTAATCTTCTTTCTGAGTCATTTTGAATATATCATCTCCCCTCATGTCCTTGCCTTAGTAGTAATCTTGGTACTTTTGTAGGAACTTTTACTTCATAGTCTACAAATATGCCACTGCACCTCTACCTAATCCCTAAACCACCTCAAGGCAACATCTTTGAGGGTAGCTAGAAAAAGCTTCAATCTATGTTCATATGTGGTATAGTCATAGTTTTGATAGAGGATTCAAATTTGAATAGAAATGTGTCTGGGTCCTCTATGAATAGGACATGAAAATTGAAAGGAAGCAAGGTATGCGGAAACACTTCCTACACTAATCTACTGAAGAAAGATTTATGCAAATTTTAACTTTTATAGTTACAGATTAAATGCACATTAACAAAAAGGTAATAACAACATCCAAATGCAAATACAAAACTCACAACACAAGATATACATGGGGAAAACCCTTTCGGGTGAAAAACCCTACACTCTAAAACCTGCACAATGTATTATCAAATCAAAAGATGACTATAACACACTTGCAATGCAAGCATTTTCAGGAGTACACAATGTTGATTTTCATTCACATCCCATGACCTTTCACATTCTCCAGCTACTTATTTATCAAGCCTCTTTGATAGTTATCCAATGTTAGTTTTTCCATGTCAGCGAATAACAAACTAACTGCTGACACCTTTATTAAATATAGGACATTTTTTGCTTTGGGGGCACTGCACCCATCAACCCCCATTGGGGGTGTTGCCCCCATACCCCTATCATGGGCTCCGCCCCCCAGTCCCCACCAAGGGATAAGCCCCCAGGTCTTATAAGAGGGGGTTCCGCCCCCCTGCACTCCCCCGTTAATTATTTTGGGGGGAAACCATGACTGACAAAGTCAACAAAATTTACCTTGCTGCATGTACCTCTAGCCCTGCAGCATGATCAGTCACCACATACTAACAACTTGTCACACCTGTCATTTCAACTCTTACATGTCATAGAATCTGTCATAACTCATGATACATGACCACAAGGTGTTGACACATGGAAAAACTATGCCAACTCAACATAGGACACCTACCTCCTCATATGAAGACAACTTTTACATAGAAAATTACAATAGTAGGCAAAAAATAAATAAATACAACATTAGGAACTTGCAAAGGTTGAGACACCTTAATTCCCAACAAAAATTTGGTAAAGTAGATGGGGGAATGTTCTTCATGGTTGCTCCTCAACTTGGTCAGAGATAGGGAGATGAAATGTAATGGGGTTAGCAAGATTTTCTACTTCCGCGTCCACCATTGTGACTTGGCTTAAAACAACTCTTGAGTGTATATGTTGGGAGATTGAGTGGCATTGTTCTTCTACAATAGGGTCACTTGTCTGCCCTGCTACTATGACTATATCTTCTTGATTTGCAACATCTTCTGCTACTATAGGTACCTCACTTTGGGCAATTATTACTTGATTATCTCTATCATTCAAAAGGAATCTTTCAAAGTAATTTCTTCTACATTGCATGCAATGTTTAGAGCTCTCAAATACATTCTGTTGTACAATGTTAGTGAATAAAATTTTGAAATTTTTGTTTGATTATTAGTCATAAGCTACAAGAAATAAGATGCAAGGAAAGCAAGACAAACTATTTCAAAACCCAAAGGTTTCTAATGCTTGACACCATCTCCAGAAACAACACCAAAAATGTCGAGTGCTATCAACTCCCAACAAACCTGGTGTAGCTTAAATCTTGAATAAAAATCAATGGATATCCTTATCCTATATCAAGTAGCCTTGAGTTATGATACACTATATTTATCTTATCAACCCAAGGATGTATCTTCTTGGTATGGTGATGGTACTATATGTACAACAATAGATTTCTAGGAATTGGAATATTATAGTTGTGTATAGCAAGAAAATTCTATTCAAAATAAGAAAAGGAATGTAATGTTGAAACGTGAACCCTATCTTATAAACTGAGATTAATTGAATTAACTTATTAATTGTAACGAAATAAGAACAAACAAATCTAACTATGATTGCAAGAATCTAAACTAACAGGGTAAAAGTTTAGTTGCAATCCACCTCATGTGGGCCCTTACTTGGATTAATTGCACACTTCTCTTCTCTTCTATTGGCTATTAATCAAATCAGCACATTAATTGATCCATAACATAGAAAGAAGGAAGTAAACTAGTATGATAGAAAAACCATGGCTTCAAATTATCTACTCAAATCTAGTACATGTATTGATAATATCGTTTGTTACCCCTAGATATGCTGGATTACTTAATATATATACATCTAGCACTACTTCATACATTTATTGATTTCTATGACTAGTCAACCACTTCCCATCAAATGAGGGAAGGACTCTTATTTTTGGAAAGAGAATTGAAACTAGGAAACTAAGTTCAAAGCAATTAAAGAAGAATACTTCTACTAGGACTTTTCAATCTGTGTGTAGACAAAGCAAATTGTTTAAGGAAAATGAAGATGAATAACTGGATCCATTTAATTCTTCCACAATCCTTGTTGAAGAATAGGTATTTGTTGAACATCCATTCTTACTATTAGTGAGATTCGTCCTTATTGTTAGAGAAGAGATTATTGTTGTTGGATAGCTATAGGTAACCATAGGCCTTGGCTGCAAGTAGCTGGGCCTTTGGCTGTAGGTTTCTAGACCTGTTGGCTCCCAAAATAGCCACTCCAAAACCCTAAAACATTACTCAATCAACTAGTCCAGGGGGGTCATCAAGATGATTGGAAAATGGTTCATCGACAGGTTGAGGATGATTCTGCGTCAATTGAGCTAGGAGTGGGTGAACTCCTCTTCACTTCAAGTTCATCTAGACTTAAGAGGGATATTCCTAGAGGCATTAAATAGAACATAAATAAATACTTACAACCATACCCAATGTACACTTGACCCCCATAGTTGTCACTAGGCTAAGATGACTGGATGCACAAACCTCTAATAAAGTTGATTAATACACCTTGCACATGCACCCAAAGATAACACCACAATATCCCACAATTTGAATCCACTTAACTTTACATACACAAACTACAAGGTATAGGCATGCACAAACATGATTCACAAATGATTTAAATAATTTCAAGTCACTTAGAATGAATCCCTAGCTATAACACATAATCATGGACAACATGTGAAACCCTAAACTAATTCTACTCCTACTCAGGATATAACTACCCAGGATAGAAGAATATTAATTAATGAAGGATGATTGATCCTTCCCCAATATGGACCGGTGCCTACTCCAATGGGCAATAGAATTATGAAAAATAAAGAGGAAGGAAATATATCTAATAAGCATAAACAAAAAACTAAAATGCATTCACATATATTTCTCAAATTACATTTCATACAATGGACATACCTATTAATTCCAATTAGAACTACAATGATTCACTTGCAACAAAAGAAATGACCCAACACAAAGCTTGTATTGACTTAAATACTATCACACATTATCAAATTGTTGTTATGAACACATCATTAAATATGGTGAGGGCAAAATACATAGTTGTGACCATACATTCACCTGAATCACTGCAAATGACCATGGAGACATACCACTACATGAAGATGTGCAATACAATCCCTTCCTACACTGTCCTAGATGCATCCCTTCATTTACCACCTAGACTAGCATGATTTGAAGCCTTAAAATCCTCATGAGGCACTTATAGACTAGATAATTAGTTCAACTACCAACCCCTTTACATTCTTTTTCAATACATATATAGCACTCATTTTTTACCTTGTTGTTCTAGGAAGGAGAAATTAGGGCCCACACCTATATAAATTACTTTCATCTACTTGCACACCAACTCCAACTACTCCTGCATTCAATTCTTCATCTACAATAGCAATAAATTCATCAACCACTTCCATTCGATCATACAGGGCATTAATGGCATTTTCTAGAGGTACAGACACATAAATAGTTATCATGCACAAAAATGTGTCATGAATCTTTTACAACACTTTAAAATATTTCATTTTTAATTCTACACCTTTTTCCCTTTTTGTTCATCAGTGATTTTGAT
Organism: Cunninghamia lanceolata; assembly: GCA_027924645.1. NCBI lineage: Eukaryota > Viridiplantae > Streptophyta > Pinopsida > Cupressales > Cupressaceae > Cunninghamia > Cunninghamia lanceolata. The sequence goes on along the minus strand of BSBN01001268.1, from coordinate 1,025,476 downwards.
CTCATTAGGAACTGTTCCATTCCATCGATGATTTCCACCCGACCGGGAACTACCTGATCGCCTTTTTACTTTAGTCATTTTGACCTTTTCTTCTTTCTTGTCAAAGATTTGGGCACCATTAGAAATAGTTCCATCTCGTCGGTGATTCCCACCCAATTAGGAACTCGCCGATGGCATTCTTCTTTGCCTTGTTCCTGCCCGTCGACAATTTCCACATGAACTGGAACTCACCGACTGCTTCTTTACTTAACCAATTTTTGATGTTTTTTTAGATTTTTCAAAAGGAAACAATAGGGCAAAGCACATAGGGCAACATTCAAAGGGTATTTTGATGGATATGGGAGAAAGTTATGTAGGTTCCAGGGTTGAGAAAATAGCACTAACATGACCTTTAGCTATAGGTTGTCACTCTTAGTTGCTATAGGTAGATGTTAGTTCCATAGAAACCCCTACTCTAAGATCATCATAAATAGAATAACATGCCACATTATATTGAAAATAATTGTTTCAACACACAAACATTCATTAAAACATATTACAACTAACATAATGCTTTTATCCAAATATTAATTACAAGTCTTAGTTTAATAGGTAGGACTGACTATGGAAATGTACTCTGAAAATAGGAATCATAAGGATTATAAAATACAAATACCAAACCCATCAGGAGTTATGACCACTTTTGTCTTGGGAAGTGTGTCTTATGAAGTATTGTCTAGTTGTCATTATCTTTGGTGGAGGTCGTGATTCCCCTAGTGGATCCTCCTCTTGAGTAGGTTGTTCCTTGTACTTGGAGGTTGGATTATGTAATGTTGGGATGGATTTGAGGTGGTTATCACCTTCATCCTATTCTATGTGGATGTGAGAGTGCAATGTTGTGGATTGGCATTTGACCTTCGTCATGGAGTGAGTTCCATTCTTCATAGGTTTATCATGGCCACTTTGTTGAATGATCTATGAGACTTTCGCTTGTGTCTTGCTGATGTGTTTGGACCCTGAGTGGTCACCATGGTTGTTTCATGTCATGGTATGGAGGGTCTTCATGGGATGTTGCAACAATTCTAGTGCATTATTGAGTATTTTGGACATGTGCATGTCACAATTACATCACAAAAAAATTGTTCATCTTGTTTTTGTCCATTAATGTCCTAGTGTAAAAGCTAGGCCATTATAAGAAACATTTCTATTTTGTGTTTCAATAATCATTGTTCTTGTTTCTTTAAAGGCACTTTCACATGTAAAATTTGAGTTTCTTTTTTACTTGTGTAATATAAAAATTAGAGTTACTGCTATTAAATTTTACATTAAATTCATATGAGTTGGGATGAAAAGTGCTAATATACAGAAAAATGAAATATAGAATCAAAAACAAAATTTAGAATTGTAAATTGTAGAAATAAAGGAACCTGGAACTGAAAGATGAAGCTCACTGTATAGGAAACTAGTGCGTCACATGAACATCTACGCTAAGCATTGTCATCCATATTTCCCAGAAACACAAAAGTCTAGCAATTCACCCTGTTTAGTGTGAAAAAGAGGGGTTTGGTAATTTCAAGGGCTTATGTGGAATCCTCCTTTCACACCAATATTCAAGGACATTCAATCGAGTAGAGGAATCTACTACAGAACTCTTGTCACTGGGAATAGAGGGGAGGATTGGAATTGTGTGAATTTGTTGTTCAATTAATCTCGATTATGCTCAAAACCCTAATTTCATAAAATCGTAAACAAACAGACAAATCACAAAAAATGATTGCACACAAAGATATCAAATGATAAGGTCAAATACATACCAAATTTCAAAGTTTAGTGTATGGAAAAGTTAGGGACTAATGAGCGGGTGAATTAGTCCAATGTACTTGTTTCTGTCAGGATCTCTGAAGAATGTCTACAACACAACTCTGCTGTCATAGAGATTTCACCACATCAAAATCCAGAGGACTAATGAGCAGGTGCCCTAGTCCAAGCCCTAATTTTCTTCTTTGCTCTACACTTCCGATAGTCTATAATGCCTCCCTACAACTCCACTTCTTCCGCTTCTGAAACTTGTAACATGCAATCATAGAAAAGTGGGTTGGGGGTTGTGGTGTTTAGAGGCTTACCTTGGTCAAGCCCCGAAGAGACATTCAAGTCTTCCGAACACTGTTATTAGATAAAGATTGTGTATCCCTGTGGGATAGAGGCAAAAACCAATTGATAAATGATTGAAGACACAAATGAATGTCACCTTGATGGTGTAGCTCACATGAATATGAAGATCCTTCACATCATGAGAAGATGAAGCCAAATATGCATAACAAACACAATAACAAAACAATACTGCTCTGCAACAATGAATACTTTGAAAGCTCTCAAATCATAAGTATTCCAAAAGCTCATAATCACCTTCTAGTTTACAAATGAATGCCTAAACATACTTATATATGCAACTAAACAACTTCCCACCAAGAAATTCATAATTCAAACTTGAGGTGTTGGCATAGGACCTAATAACGGTCATATAACTGACACATGAAATTAGGTCCTGACCCAAAATAGGGTAGGACTAGGGCATGGACACCCAAGTCCTCCCCCCTATTTCAGGCAGGATTAATCATAAACACATCCCCTAGGTCCCATTTGCCACAAAACTTAGGGGTTTCTTCACCAGAAGTAATCATTAACATGCAAGATGATCTAAATGCATTCTAAAGGACTCGGGAGCTAAACATAGGAGGGAAAATGCCCTAGGGAGACATTTTATGACGTAATATTTAGCCCCCACTTTAATATATGTATGAACACGAGGCCCATACATGCATTAAAGTATGGGCAACAAACACAACAAACACGCCAAGCACATAGAACTAATGCATACACAAAGATTGAGAACTATTTCTAGCCCCCAGTCTTAGGTAGACATTAGAGAAGACACTCCACAGACACACCAAACACAATGAAGATAGTAACAAGCATGTAAAACATAGAGAAGATAGTAATAGTCATGCAAGACATGGAGAAGACAACATTGAAGAGATGTAAAACACAGTAAATATAGTGAATGCAGTGATTATTTCTTTTTTTATTTTTATTTTTTTTATATGAATGAAAATGCAAGTACAAGGAAAGTAAACACACAACCCATAATGTAGGAGGGACTCATCGCCACCAGTCTTTAGACTGCATATGGGGCAATAGACACGCAATACAAATCTCAAAGTGTAGGAGGGACTCATCTCCACCAGTCTTTAGACTACACTTGAGAATAGACACGCCATACAAATCCCAAAGCATAGGAGGGACTCATCACAACCAGTCTTTAGACTATGCTTAGGAACAAACACGCCATACAAAACCTAAGTGTAGGAGGGACTCATCACCACTAGTCTTTAGACTACAACATGGGGGAAAACACATGGAGAACACATGGAAGACATGAAGAAAACATGACAAAAAAGGCAATGGAAGAAACTTATTTTTAGGTTCGATACCATCTCAGGCACATTACAAGCACACATCGACGATTGGGCTTTGCCACAACAATCGTCAAAGACATGCTTAAGGGTTAGGATAGTCTTAGATCCACTCCTCACCTGCTCGGAGGACTTTTTGAAAATGATAGGATTGTGCAATCTCCTCAAGAAATACACCATCCCCACCTTCCACAGAAGGGCTTAAAATAAAAGGATATGCATGATATCCCGCCTTTGTAGAGGGCTTAATGATTGCAATATAGAAATAAAGATGTGCACTCGCGTAGAGATACAACATCCTGCCTCCGCAGAGGGATTACAAAAACACTCGTTAGTATCAAAATCATCAAACAACTTACCTTTATATGCCCCCACATTAATGTGGTTGATATCGTGTACCGATATCAAGCATGTTAAGGTAGGAAGAAAACACACAAGGGAACAAGAGCTCTCACAAAGCCCATGCTCTCAGAGGTGACATGTACTTTACGATCGCTAAATATTCCCACAAACACATTCCTGCAAGAAAAGAGGTTAGAAATATTTCCATAAGACAATAACCACATCGCATGGTCAAAATCAATGCATGCAAAATAATCATATCAAGAAGCCAAGGTTACACTACGAATTCAGAAACCGAGTATAACCATGGGGCTATACCACAAGATCTCAAAATTGAATGTAAATGAGGCAAGATTCAAAGATAAACAAAGTGCATGAAGTAGTTATATTGTTATAGTTTGTTAGTGTGACAAGACAACATCAAAATATCACACGGAGTGATTCTACTAGCCAAGCGTCAGATAATATATATCAACCCCATCGTCATGTATGGACTAGGTCCATTTTTGCTTACTTGTTGAAGGGACACTTGGTCCTTATCAGTCTTATTTTTTTTCGTCATCCACCAGCTAGACAGAACCACTAGAGGAAGTTAAACAATAAATCAAGAGAGGAGAAACAAGTGCCTTAGGGTCGTCATGTAGGAAGGTGCCCCCAAGTCACCAACCACAATGCTATGCCCTTAGGACACAACACACAAAAATGAAAAGAGGAGATGCAATATAGAAGAATGATGATACAAATAGAAGAAGGGTCACAATAGAGGTAGTCTCCTGGTATCCTTGACCTTACAAGAGTATCAAGGGTCATCCTAGGAGGCCTAAAAAAAATAAAACATTACGGGGGAATCACATCACAAAGAAAAGGGTTAAAAATACTTACTTGATTCATCCCAATGTTAAGAACATACATATCTAGGAAGAGGCCACCCTTGAGAGCAACTATAATATTTGCTACAATGAGTGTGGCTTAAAGATGGGGAAATATTTATCTGATTCAAAGGGATGCTTCTCGATAGACAATTCTTGTCTATCAGCTTAGGATATCTCGCATGTCATTTTGGTCTTGTTGAAATTGCATTAACATTGAGTTTAGGATGACGAGAGGCTTTGGTGGGTTTCAAAGAGTGGTATCCTATACCGGCTATGTAATTAATTCTAGTAACTTGTAAGGGTACTCTGATTCCTTATTGATTTACACCACATCCCTTACTTGAATAGTCGTGATTTTTGTACAATATTTGAAATCCATAACCATAGAGAGAGTCCATTTCTTTAGAAGATGGTGAAGCCTCATAGGTCTCATAATTTGTAGTATAAGTAAAAGTATTGTCTTTATTTTCTACCAAGGAGACTTTAGTTTTTTCAGGTGTTTCTAAAGATTGCTTGGATGATATCGATGCAACTTTTGATGTGTCAGTGCTATTAAGTTTATATTCCCCTACACTGCAAGGATTAAAATCTATTGAACCCCAATCATCACCAAAAAGTGCATTTGATGGTGTAGAGTCTTACACAACATTATCTGTGGCAAGCGGAATTGATGAATCAACTCGTAGGTTATTTAGACTCATATGATTGTTAACTTGTTTTTTCTTTTCAATATGTAAACAATTATCTGGCTCGAGATCAACTTTCCAGGTGTAGAGTTTGTTTTGATAGATGAACTTAAGTGATCGATGAAGGGTCGACGGAATTGCCCCTATGGCATGGATCCACGATCTACCTAGAATCATATTATATGAAAGTGAACCGGGCATGACATGAAAAAGAGTAGATAATGTCATAGGTCCAACTTTTATGGGTAAAGTTATAGTACCTAGGGATTGTCTCCCAACATTATCAAAGCCACGAATGCTAATTATATCCAGTTTAATTAAAGATGTGTCAATCTTGATTTTGTGTGGTAAGTCTATGCCACAAACATTAAGAGCCAATCCATTGTCAATCATAACTCACTTTATCAACTTTTTATCTATTTGGACAAATATTATCAGAGGATCATATTGGTTTTGAACTTCGGATGATGGTAACTCATGTGGTTGAAAGAGGATATATGTTTTTGTCACATGCATACAATCTAACAGAGCTGCTACATAATTCAGCTTAACAATAGGTGGTACAATCACCTTTTGTAAAGCCTCTTGGAGCATTCAGTGGTATGTAGGTGATGTTTGTATTAAATCCCAAAGAAAGATCTTAGCCGAAGTAGAGTGAAGCTACTCGACAAGATCATATTATTGACCACTTTTATGAGTAAGATGAGGTGGTGGAGGGAGCATAGGTTGAGAATATGGAAGAGAGATAGGCACATGAGGTGCTTTCTTACTTTGTTTATTATTATGGGTGTTATATGTGTGAGCAATCACATTGTGATGTGGTTGTTGCAATACATTTTGAACACCTTGATTTATTTGAGTAATTTGTCTTGCATAGTTTAAGATGTGATCGGGAGGTCTAGGTGGTCTTCGATCTCCTTGAATTGTAATCACTGGTTTTAAGCAAGAAGGTGCTCTAGGTGCCCCGCGCATGATCATCTTAGGAACATTGCTACAAAGTCTATTAGTGAATATTGAATTAACATTGTTTCCCTCTCTATTATACCCAACATCTATCCCTAAAGGATTTAATGTGAGAGACCTTTTCTCATCCACTAATGCTACATCTTGGCCAAGGAGAGCATTGGAATGAAAAAAAGGTAAGGTGTTGTTAGGAAGGTTAGGTGTTGTATCATTAATAGAGCTATCCATAGTCTTCTCATATAAGGTTCTTGAACATTCAACTATAGGAGAAGTAGGATAACTTGTGGGATCATCAACATCATCATATTCTTTATCTATTAACTCCAATGCATTAACGGAAGAGGAATTTTCAGATTTGTCTTTCCCATGAGAGTTCTTAGAGATGAATTTGGTTAAATCTTCTAATATCAAACAATATGCTCCTATGAGTAATGTGAATCTATCAAAATCATGTATATAACAAAGTAATTTCAGCTCATATGTAGAACATTTAGAAACATCAATATCATGTAGGCATGCTATGTGTTCCAGAACATGAGGTTTCTCATTAGTGAAAGTAGAGAAAATTTCAAAATCTAAGATATACTCATGCAAAGATTTCCATGAAGATTCCATATTGAAATGTCTTGTAATATTAATGTCCAATGAAATCTAGGGAGACAATTCATGCAAAATTTTATGATGACTAAGGTACCCTAGATGTGTGGCTATTTCACTCCTAAACACTTGTTTGAGGCGAAGGGATAAAAGGACACACAAAGTCCACAAAAAAACACAATGGATAGAAGGAAAATAGTGCAACACATCAAGGCAGCCTTGACCTATTGAGATGATATAATCACTATGTGATATTATAGCTGCTTTCAAATGTTGTCCAGTTTGTTTTAGTAGTATCAATATTACCTTTAAATTCCTCTACCTTGTGCAACCATTCTTGGAATTTAGCATCCTCCATCTTCTCAGCCCACATGGGCAGGGGTTCAATAATCAAGGGAGGCCTAAAGCACATTCCCACCTAATCTTGCTTGTATTTTTCTATGAATTTTACCATAGCCTTGGTCTTTCTGATGAACCATTTGAGGTTGGCTGGGGATACCATCTCTCTCATTTTTGTACTTCAAAGACAAGGTATTCCACCTTATTTTGCAAGCAGTCATAATTTTGTTGGTTGAGGAGTGCACAAAGAAGCCAAATTCTATTACACATTCTTCTAAATTCTGTTGAGACAAGGACAATAACTTAGGAGAATAGACAAATACTCGGAATTAGTTTCAAATCTCCTTGGAGTGGGGCTTTCATGTCTGAGGAATAGCTCTATGTTTTCTATATTTAGTGAGTATGCCTCCATTATTTCTAACCATATTTCATGATTCCTCATTAAAGACATAAATGCCCTCAACTGGAATTCACCCACAAATACATTTATAAAGAATGTATTATGCTTAGACAAAAAGAAATTGTGCAAAAATAGCTCACAGAGGAAGTTTTTGTCCTCATCATTACTAAGTATGTATAATTTCATGAAATCATGTCTATTTTCTATGAAATCAGTAATATTAGAGATGACTAGTGAGAGTTTCCTCTAAAGGAATCTTTCCCTAAGGAACATGGTGTAACTCCCACTAGGTGTCTTGCAAGAGAGTATGTTTGAAGATAGGGTGGCTATTGTAATTACCTTTTCTTCTAATGTTTTCACCTTTGCACTTAATGCAGAAACTGCTCTTCGTAGTTGGAGCATTGTAGTAGTACCAGCCAAACCATTATGCCTCCTCTCCCAATTTAGTAAAGCCCTAGGGATATTCAATCAGAATATCCTTAGGGAGACATCTGTTTGGGTCCCTTGGCCAACTGTAGGTGTTGGGATAGTTAACTCCCTAATTAGTTCTTCCTGGTTAGAAATTCTGTTGTTAGCCTTTGTCAATTCCCAAGACTGACTATCGACTTTCTCCTTTAGGGCTGTCATCAGAATAATGTAGTTGTCTCTGGCTTTGGTAGCCTTAGAGATCTGCATTTACTTTTTTGTCATCTCTACCTCTTTTACCAAAATTTATTTTTCTTTCTCTGTGATGACCTTTTCTTTTTCATTTATACTTTCCTTCAAGTCATCGATTTCTTGATCTCTAGTGGCCTCTTTTTCCTACATTACCTTCTTCATATCTGTAATGATCAAGTTTTAACCCTAAATTATCCTTTCCAAATTCTCCATCTCCTCCATTAGCTGCTATTCCTGAGAGATTTCAATGTCTTCATAATTTGATGGATGGGATTGGCTCCCTGTCTCAACCTCTATTTATCTTTCTTCTACCTCCCCTAGTTTTGCCTCATCCTTTGTTGCTTTATCTTTTTCTGCCTCTATTTTTGTTTCTTTAGCAAAGTCATGGGCATGCGATGGCCTTGATTCATCCTCAGGAGGCCTACTATCTTGGTGTTCTGGAGGACTATCAGATGTAGCTAATTGTAATGTCCCCTTCTCGCAAGCCAAATTTTTCTCAACCTTGCACACAATTTCAACTCACAAAAAGAGAACATTAGTACACTAGTCTATCTTTGGATTCACACTTATAATAATATATGCAAGAAATATTCAAATTACATAATCACATTGCCCTTATAGGGTTATACTCTTATGTTCAACATCAATATGCTTTTCACACTTTCCATCATTATCCATTATATGTGGATCTATGCATTAATCAAATCATTAATTCCATGTGAGTGGATGTGATAGGATGCCATATGCCAATTATCATGGGTCCATTATTTCCATCCTTTGACTCGAGGGGTGAATACTCACCAACTTTAGTCAAAGGCCAATTATGATAATCCTTTGGCTCGAGGGGTGAATAACTCACCAACTTTAGCCAAAAGCCAATGATTACAATCCTTTGGCTCGAGGGGTGAATAACTCACCTACTTTAGCCAAAGGCCAAATCCACATGTCCAAGGGGTGCCATTGCACCTACTGAGACAAGGGCCACTTCCACTTGTCCAAGGGATACCTTTTGTACCAACTGAGACAAGGGCCATATCTGCTTGTCCAAGGGGTACCTTTTGTACCTACTGAGACAAGGGCCACTTCCACTTGTCCAAGGGGTACCTTTTGTACCAACTGAGACAAGGGCCACTTCCACTTGTCCAAGGGGTACCTTTTGTACCAACTGAGACAAGGGCCATATCCGCTTGTCCAAGGGGTACCTTTTGTACCTACTGAGACAAGGGCCACTTCCACTTGTCCAAGGGGTACCTTTTGTACCAACTAAGACAAGGGCCACTTCCACTTGTCCAAGGGGTACCTTTTGTACCAACTGAGACAAGGGCCATATCCGCTTGTCTAAGGGGTACCTTTCATACCTACTGAGACAAGCGCCACTTCCACTTGTCCAAGGGGTACCTTTTGTACCAACTGAGACAAGGGACAAAACACACCCATCTTGGCTAATTGAACATTCCCATGCATCACCCTCTCAGATAGAGTTAATGAATTAATTCTATTATTCTATTTGCTAACATGATTCTATAATAATATATCTTTTCATATATTTATTAACATTATATCATTATTGAGAGAATATTCATTCCTTTCATGGTTTAATATTGCTCTTGTTAAGGCATTTTTACTACCTTTTTTATTAACACTAACATGCATCATATCTTGCATCGTATGCCATCTTTATGATCACATTCTTATTCAATAATGATCATTTATTTTATGATATGCAAATTTACCTTATAACATTCTTATTCTATGCTAGAATTTGCTTATTCCTATTCACATTCCATCCATAACAATATCTTTATACTAGATATAAACTTAGGCAATTGAAATACACATACTTACATTTAACTAGTATAGGAATAAACATATTAATTATACTTACCTGAATTTTTGATGGTGGCTCTCTTTTCCTTGGCTGTAAATATGATGCTTGTTCATGACATCGTAATATTCCTTCAAATGATATTTGAAATGCTGGTATATATGTATAAGAATATTAATCTCTCGTCTTATCTAATGGTTCAATGGTGAGATAGGCTTCTTATTTGTTGTCCATATATTTTTATATGATCTTGCTAAGTTAATCATAATCATCCCTGCTGTACATCTGATTTAATTTTATATCTTTAATTTTATTTGATGCTGCTGAACTGTACCCTATTCCCCCCCATCGAATGACTCCTTTTATAACTTCTATTCATATCTCTCCATTCTTTCGAAAGGAGGCGTCACTTTACATGGGACACACCTTTCCTTAACAATCACCACTTTTTATAAATCATAAACTCTCCTTTATAAAATCCTGTATTAAGCAAATAGATTTGTTTTTAAAACTTTATTACCAATTGTGAATCGCTGCTCCTTTAGTGTATGAAATAAGACAAGTTTTGTTCTTAATTAAATGAAGTGCTATTTGTATATAAAAGCTGTCCTCCTTTTAGAGTTTTAATATATCATTTATATCAAATATTATTTATTATTATTAATATTATATATTATTTATTATTATATATCTTATAATTGACAATACTTATATTTGTCCATTTTTATATAATATAATAATATTGCATCTTATATTTATATTTGTTATAAATATGATAATATAATTATATTATATTTTAATTATATTAAAATATTCATATAATGATATTCTTTTAATATTATTTATTAAATAATATATATTAATAATATATGTAATTATTTCTATCATTTAAATTGATATTTTATGAAGGTAACTACACTGTCTCTATCATAATGTTTAAATCTTTAATTTAAACAAATGCCTTAGTATAGGGACATGACACTAATGCTCAGAGTTTAGTGAGGACCTCTACAACTAATTCTTAGTCCTTTTCCAATTAGGTCTTCTAACTCTGGTGCTTACTCCTCCAGATCATTGGCTGTGACTACTCTTCCAATGTCTTTGGAGCTTCCTAACCTTCTTTAGATCTTGAGGAAATTATTTGTGGTTCAATCATTATAACCTTAGGTGCTCTAGAGGTTTGTGTACTATGGTCCTCCTAAGTACGTTCTTCTGCTATCCTTCCTCTTTTTCTTCTTCTCACTATTAGAGGAGTTCCTTCACTTCTCAACTCTTCTCCTTTCTACTTTTTATGTTTTTTTGGTCTTGGAGGCTTTGCAGGATCCTCCTCTACCTTATTTGCACCTTCCCATTTTGTATCTTGGGGAGGACCCTTTGCACTCTTCTTTTTCAATGTTGGGGTAGGTTCATCAACCAGTTTCAAATTTCTTTTTGCTCTTTATGAGGTCTAAGGGGACTCCTTAATAGGTATGTCATCCTTACTTTGTTCTAGTGTAGAGGAATGTCTCTTAAGACCTTATTTCCCTTCTTCCCTTCCCTTGCAGTTGGGGAGGATGTTGACTGGACTATCTTACCCTTTCCTTCCTTTTGAGTGGGGGATGGCTCTTCTATTATGACCATTTTCTCCTTTTTCTTTCCCTTATGGCTACCATCTAAAAATTCTTGCCATTGAGCCTCCCCTTCTCTTTTAGAAATGAAATGATGTTTGACAATAAGAAAGATAAGACCATGATGTTTAAGTTGTCCCTTTCCTTGTTGATACCTATCAACAAGTGTGGTGACGGTAGAAAAGAGAAAGTTTGGAAAGTTTATCCTATACTCAGGGTTGTTTTGACTATGCCTTAGGAAAATAAGCATTTTCATAATTGGCCCTAAAATAATGGAAAACTAATATCACATGTAAAATATTTCATCAACCAAGTGGAAAGGGATTGCCATGGTTGAGGGAGGCTAGTTCTGAGAATCCCCTTAACTTCCCCTTTACTTTCATGGGTTTGGATTTCAGGTTCATTATCAATTGAGAAAGTTTTTATCAAATCAAAATACAAAGTCTTGAGATGGTAAAACCTATCACCTTCTTCTAGGATGCTTGAGATGTTGTTGATGATTGAGGTAGATACAGGAATGGTCACACCTCTCACCTTGCTCTTTCCATCCTGAAGGTTTGAAATGAACTCCTCTACAATGTCCTCTTGGAATCCCTCAAATTTCTCCATGAATTCTAACCAGCCTGCATTTTTAGTATGTTTGCAGATGCTTGATCTTCGAGAAACTTCTTTGCTATCTTAGGTTTTGACTTTTCTTGATGCCCATACTGCAAGATTAGAACTGCAACTTACTTCTAGTTTGAATCCTTAGCTCTCAAACCCTTGGCTCTGACTGCCTGATCCTCTAAAACTCTCAGCTTTGAATTTCTACAGTTCTCAAACCCTTAGCTCTAAAACCCTTAGATTTGAGTTTTGCTTGAATTTTAATGGTTGTCAGCAAGAAGATTTTAGCATTATGGACTTGATTGCTGGCTCCTTGGGATATTAAGCTACTAAGATGGTTATGCAGGAAATGATGGTTTCAAAAATGGAAATTAAAGCTTGGTACTTTTGCTTGAGGGTTTGTCACTTCAGAGTTGTGATGGTGGAGCGACACATATTAACCTTAATGTGGCATGTATTAACCTTAATGTGGCAGGTATTAGCCTTAATGTGGCAGGTGTTGGAATTTATTTAGGAGTGGTGGTGTAGGGAAATGATGTGATTTGTAAAAAATAACTAATAAAGACTTATTTAATTAGCTAAGTGAGAGAAATACCTGCATTTACCATTATACTCATGAGGCATCATGCTAGAATTTTGTGTCACCACTTTAGTAGGACGTGACGTGACCACTTCCTCACTTTGAAACCCTTGACATGATGCTTCAATGTTCGCGGCATGTGATGTGATAGATATGTAGTTTTAACTTGTTGATGGGACAACTTTCTATCGTCATCAATGATTTCCTGCTAACATCAATGGAATGATTGGAAAAAGGTATATCGACAATTTTGAGATGTGAACTCTAGAGGTGTTGAATTTGCTTTACCCTACGAGTGCCAGAGGTGCTCCTAAGTCACTCTGGAGATGCTCCTAGTTTGCTCTGGAGATGCCCCTAGTTTACTCCATAGATGCTCCTAGTTGACCCTTGAATGAAGAAAAAGAACTACCATTTGATGGTTTTAAGTTCTTTTGGTGAGAAGGACCACCATTTTATTGGTTTTCAATTCTTCTCTCTCTCTCTCTCTCTATATATATATATATATATATATGAACTGTTTAACTATCATTTTGGCAAAAGAGTTTTACCTCCTTTACATAAGTCTGATTGTGTTCGATTTTTGACAAACTCCTCCTTGGTCGATGGATGTTGGTAAATACGAAGTCTATGCCCATTCAGCAGAAATAATTTTGGTTCCCCATCAATTGGTGAGAGTTGTCCCATTGTCATAGAATTCTTTGATCTCATATGGCCCCATCCAGTGTGCAACTTTCCTTTGAACTCTTTGAACTTTGAATCATACAATAGAACCCAGTCTCCCACTTGAAATTTCCTCTCCTTAATGTGTCGGTCATGCCATTGCTTCCTTTGATGTTGGCTTATCTCCATCTGTTGGATTGCCTCTATTCAAGTCTCATCCAATTCATTGAGCTGTAAGATTTGGTCCTGCTGTGCAATATTCAATGGAAGGCCAATGTCCATGGAAGTTTTAAGTGTCTAAAGATCAAATTCTATTGGCAAGATTAGCTTTTTACCATAGATGATTTTATAGGGAGAGAACCCTATAATGGACTTCTGAGTAGTGTTATAGGCCCATACAACTTCATACAACTTGTTTTCCCAATCTCTTCTATTTACCACCATTGTCTTTGTCATTATATTCTCCAGTTCTCTATTTGTCACTTCCACTTGTCCATTAGCTTGGGGATGGTATGGTGAGGACTTCCTATGTTTTATCTGATAAATATCTGTAAAGGCTTGTATTGCTTGAGAAATAAATTATGGACCTTTGTCTGAAACAATAACCCTTGGGGCTCCAAACCTTAAGAAAATATTGTTATACAAGAAGTCTGTAACTTTTTCTTCTCTAGAAAATTGTAGCGTCTGCACCTCTACCCATTTTTTCACATAGTCTATACACACCAAGATGTACTCCTTTCTTGTAGATGCTAGTGAGATTGTGCCAACAAAATCTAGTCCCCATTGCTCAAATGGTTCTAAAACCATTTGAGGGTGCATAGACATTTTATTTGTTACTGTGGGCTGACCCATCCTTTGACACTAATCACATTGCTTCACATACTTCTTCACATCCTTATGGAGGGATGGCCAGTAATATCCTGCAGCTAGCACTTTGTGAATTTTCCTTTGGGAGGAGTAGTGTCCTCCTATGGGTTCATCATGACAAGCTCTCAACACATCAAAAAATTCATCAACTCTTAGACACATGCGCATGACAAAATTAGACCTACATTTAAACAATAAACCATTTAACCATTTATGAGGAAAACTCTCATTTACCAATCTCTTTTTCTATTTGGAGGTGAGATGGGGAAACAAGCCTGTTACTAGAAAATTTGCAATGTCAGCAAACCATGGAGGACTGGAAGAAACATAGATGTTCATCAAGGAACCCATCTTCCACATGTTGATTTTCTCCACCTGTATGTAGTCTTGACATAAAGTCAACAACTAAATTGAATTTTCTTGGGTTCTTTATGATAGTGATATCAAATTCTTGTAATAATAACAACCATCTTATAATCCTTGCACCTACTATAGGTTTGTTCATTAAATATTTGATGGCTACATGATCACTATGCACAAAACTTTTATAGCTTGTGATATAATGTCTAAATTTGTTAATTGCATAAATCATTAGCAGGAATTATTTTTCAGTTGTGGTGTAATTTCTTTTAGTAGGGGTAAGGTTTTTACTTATATACTAAATTGCATGCATTCCTTCCCCTTCTTTTTGTCATAAGACTGCTCCTATTGATTCATTTGATGCATATGTCTGAATGTGAAATGGTAGATTCTAGTTAGGTCCTCTCAACATAGGAGTGATTGTCATTTTCTCTTCTATGGTCTCAAATGTTGTTTGACAATCCTCCGTCCAGTGGAATTCAGTGTCTTTTGTTAAGAGAGAGAACATGGGGGTAGATATTCTGCTAAAGTTTTCTATGAATCTCCTATAGTAACCTACATGACCCAAAAAGATCCTAACATCAATTTGATTTTTAAGTGTGGGCAGCTTGGTGCAGGAGCACCTACCTGACAGCTGGTCTGGATAAGGCAGTTAGTAGTTATAGGTCTTGTTTGTGTTTCCAAGAAGGTCTGTTAGACCAATTGCATGTAATAAGGTCATGCTGATCAGGATAAGATCATGCTGACCAGGCTTTTGCTATTTTTAGCTAGTTAGTTATAACAGCTGTCATGATGTATGTTCGGTGGGATCTCCCAGCCGCTTGGAGAGTTCCCAGCCGCTTGGAGTCGGGTCAGTAGTACTCGTAGGCAAATCTTTATAAGCATGAGATCGGTTGATTGGAGATCATCGATCGGCAGTGTAGTGTTGCATCAAGCAGAGGAGTTGAGTGTTCTGTGTGAGGAACATCATATTGTATTGCATCTTTGAGTCAATAAAGATCCTGTTTCGTTTTCTGTTTGATCTCCTTCCTGTAATCGATTGCTGGTTTGAGAGGTTTTCATGGATATACTGATCCATTCCCCCGGTTGACTCATCTGATCGGTGGAATGGCAATGTACAGTAGGTTAGTAGGTAGTTTGTGTTTTGTTTGCATGCAGGTGTGCAGGATCGCGGTCGACAGATGTTGAGAAGCCTAGCATCCTCATGTGCTAGGTCGAGCTGATTGAGTTGGAAGATCACCCTGAGGTTGGATCGGGTCATCCCTGGAGGATCGGCGAAGTGAGATTTTGCTGAGTGAAGAAGTCTGTTCAAACGGCATCATCAGGATATTTCTGCAAATATCCTGCAGACAGTTCGGATATCGTCATCCGGATAAGTGGAGGAGATCGGCATGATGATGTCGATTGCATGAAGTGCAAGTTCGTCGGGGTGATCATCATCTGGAGTTACCGAGGAGGAGTGCATCGGCATCAGGTAGAAGATCGGGTCATGAAACTGTAGGAGTTTTCATGTTGCGAGTGCATCAGGATGTTTTAGGCCGGACATAGACTAAGTGCATGTATCGGCATCAGGATCATCATATCGGAGTGCCAAACATCCGCGTATCGCGAGTAGATGCGGGAGAGAAAGTTCGTGTTTTTTCGACTAAGTGTTGAAAAGGTCATCAGGATATTGGGTGACGTCATCGTCATCAGGATATGACGTCATCGTCATCAGGATATTGAGATATCCCCCTATGCGAGTTTATCCTGCCGTTGTTAAGTGGTTAAGTATCGGCGGAAGTCCGTGGCAGGAAGTTGTGTTAACATCGTCATCAGGAGGTTTCGAAGAGAACCGGATGAATTATATCATGATGCTGTTGCTTGTGTCGTCGGCTGTTGGAGCATCGAAGGGAAGGTGCTGAAGGCGATCGTCATCAGGATATTTGAACAACCGGATGTGGGATATCCTGCTGACGAAGGAGTTGTCGCATGTTATGATGATGACGATGGAGTCCGGCGCCCGATGAACAGTGCAACCGGAGGATGTGTTCGCCCGCTGAACATCATGATGATGATGTTAGGAGGAAAGCGGAGGAGGTGAATAGTAGTCGGCAGGAGGATGATTGTGAGCGTCCGAAATATGATGATGCTGACTGTGTAACGCGAAGCATGATGATGCTGTTGGTAGTTGTAAGGAATATGATGATGATGGCGAAGATGATGATGATGAGGTTGGTCTGCAGACATTCATGCTATATGCGAATGTTATAGTGTGGGTGCCTCTGCATCACAGCTATTTTATTACCTATACTTTGTTGGTATTTACTTTAATCCCTTTCACTAATATGTGGTGCCTAAGAACAATACCCTGCTCTACCATCATGAAACACTTTTCATGGATTAAGGACAAATGGTTCTTTTCACAACATTCCAAGACTTTGTCTAGTTTTTGAGGGCTTCTTCAAAAGTATTCCCATAAATAGTAAAGTCATCCATATAAACCTCCATGCACTCATAAGCTAGTTCAGCAAAGATGGCTAGAACAACCCTTTGAAAGGTAGTTGGAGCATTACACAGGACAAATGGAAGAACTTTGTATGCAAATGTACCCCATGAGCATGTAAAAGTGGTCTTGTCTTGGTCCTCTAGTGCCACTTAGATCTGATTATACCCACTAAAACCGTCTAGAAATGAAAAATACTTCTTTCCTGCAAGGTTATCTAAGACTTGATCAATGAATGACAATGGAAAGTAGTCTTTCTTAGTGGCTTTGTTCAGCTCCCTGTAATCTACACACACTCTCCATTTTTCATTCTTTTTGGGCACAACCACTAAAGGAGATATCCACTGACTGTTAGAGATGGGATAGAAGAAAACTGCTTGTAACAATTTTTCTATTTCTTTTTTAACTATCTCTTTCAGTGTTGGGTTTAGTCTCCTTTGAAGTTGCCTAACAGGTTTCACATCTTCAGTATAGATATGGTGGGTGTAGATCTTAGGGTGGATGCCTTTCATGTCCCCATATTCCCAAGCAAAGGCTATACTATGAGACACCAGAAGGTCAATAAGTTTTATTTCTTGGCCTCGTGTCAACCGGGTGTTAATGTTCAAAGTTTTCCTTGGTAAAACCATAACTTGCTTGGTGTCCTAATCAACAAATCAAACTATCTTGTGCTCATTTTTCATTGGATTTAAAGGATGGGAATGTGGTAATAACATGTGAAGGGTAGTAATGTCTCTATAAAAAGTTTCACCACAGGGAATGGCATTTGCTAAGGAACAATGTTTTGCTACTAAAAATTCTCTTCTTGGATCCTCAACAAATTCCATCACATGGTTATCTATAATGATCATGAGTAATGTCTTCAGGAGTGTCAGCACCTTCCCCCAAGTCTCCTAGGTGTTCCATGATGGTTACCATAGCTAAAGAGGCATTTTTTCTTGTGTTATTAGGTTCATCAATCCAAACTTCACCAGAATATTTCATTGAGGGTTTAGCTAGAGGATATAGGGAGATTTTCTTCATGTCTAGCTCCCATTGGATATAACCATATCCCTAGTCCTACAGTCAATTGATGTTGCTGCAATATCTAGCCATGGTCTTCCCAAGATCAATGGATAAGCATTTCTTTGGTTTCTTGGTTCTAAAATCAGAAAATCGACTAGACATTCCCAAGAATCCACTATGACTAGGACATCAGTTAGCGCTCCTTTTGGGATTGTTATTGACTGATCAGCTAACTGTAAAATTGTAGACGTGGACTGAAGACTTGTAAGAGCTAGTTTGTTTAAAGTGTGGACTATCATAACATTGATTGTTTCTCCTAAGTCAACCAAAATATTTGATATCTCAACTCCTGCAATGTGGACTATGATAACAGTGTTGCCAGGGTCACCATATTTAGGGAGAATAATTTCTCCAAACAATAGGTCTACTACTTTGCCCTCCACCTTAATAGTTTTGGGAAAGTTTTTCTTTCTTCCCCGTGTTTTGACAAAATGTTGTTTAATAAACTAGTTGAGTTCTAGGACATCTCTTATGGCCTGTAGGAGTGGAATTTCAATGTTTAACTATCTTATTTCTTGCAACAATTTAGACTTGGTGATAGGATGAATTTCTTTAGATGATGTTTGTTTTGGGGGAGTAATTTGTCTAAGTCGTTCAAGGAATGGTGCCTATTTTTCAATATCCAAAGCAACTCAAGAGTGCATCTCCAGAGAAGCTCTAGAAGGCATCTCCAGGGTAACTCCAGAGTCTTTTGAAGACTATTTTTGGGGCACTTTAACAATAGTAATCTCTTCTTGGGTTTGTTGTTCAGAGGAATTTATGGATTCCTATTCATTAGTAATCTCAACAATCAAAGGAGGAGATGGTCTTGGTAAAACTTTTCCTAAATGGAGCTGGAGATTAATCAAATAGATGGCATTTATTCCAACCATGTTTTCCTGATCAGTCAGCTAAACTGGTGCTCCTTGTTTATTATGTCTTAGGTTTGCTACAAGTTGTGTAGGTAGGGGTGGCTGAGTAACTCGTTCATTTTGAGGTTGATTTGGTGTGTTCGTTGGACCAGTTAAAATCCCTTATTGTTGATTTGGATATCATCTTTTTTGGCCTTGGTATGACTGGCTATAAGTTTGTTGAGAATTTGACTATTGTTGTTGTGGTCCAAACTAGGGCTGAAACTGCAACGGTGAAGGATTCCACTAGTTATTTCCCTAATTTGAAGGACTCTATAAGAACCCTGATTTGGATATTGGTTGTAGGCAAAAATTACCAGTTTGTTTTTGTCCAACACAATTTAACTCTCCCTCTACCTAAACATTTTTCTTTGTTAGCTTCTTTAGGGATGGGAGTTGGTCACATTGGTTGGTAGGATGGCTTTTGTCACATATCTAATAGATTTTAGTCTTATCTAAGGGACATTCTCTTAGAAGATGTTTGTTTCTACATCTTGGACAGTAAATAGACAGTGGTTTAATTGTTCTATTTTTTGCTTGAATCCCATCTAATGTGGTGTTCAATTGAACCAAAATCTCTATTTTAAAATTGATAAATTCCTCCATCAATTGTCTTATGTCATTCTTTTCCTAAAGAGACTTTGAGGTTCTAACCCCATCCTGAGTCCTTGAGTAGTTCCTATAAATTTCCTCAATCGATGGCATGCCCAGTTTGTTTATGTTTCCTTTTTTCATTAAATCTAGTGCTTGTTTTGATTTCTTGTCCAATCCTCTCAAAAATAAATCTCTAGCTAGGCCATGTTCTGAGGGATTACCATATCTCTATAGGGAAAAATTGAATCTATCCAGATTGTCTTCTAAACTCTCTTCTTCTTTCTGCTTAGTCCTAAAAAAATCATTTTTTCTGTCATTGATTCGACAATAGTCCTGATATTTGTCAAGGAATTATGTTTCCATCTGACCCTAGGAATGGATGGAATTAGGGGTTAATCCCATAAACCATCTCATGGCTGAATCTTTGACTGTAGAGGGAAACAACTTTATTTTTTGATTATCAAAGCTATAATCATATGTTTGGCATAGGACTTTGAACTTAAATAGAAATTGGTCAAGATCCTCTGAAGGAATTCCCCTAAAGGTGGGAAGTATAGATGGGGAAATATTCTTCATGGGGGAATTGCCCTTAGGATCTAAGGCTATAGGATAGGAGAAAGTTCTCATTGGATTACTAAGAGGATCTTGGTTTTCATTATCATCATGATTGTCTCCCATGGTAACTGGATCAAGTGGGTTTTTCTGAGAATTAAAGGGATCTAAAATATCAGTTTGAACTTCCTTATTCTTATCCTGCAACCGTTGGATGCATTATGAGATGATGTGATTTTAGGGGATGAAGGAGCAACTGGGTTTGATGGTACTTCCAAGGTGTTAGATGAGGGATTTCCTTCCTTGAAGATATCCAAATCTACCCCACTGATTTCACCTGTAGATTAAGGTTGGGGTTTCTTCTATTTTATAAACATGCCTAGTGAATCTCTAGGTCCAACCTTACAAGATTAACATAATCCTATTCTAAGAACTGCTAACTAGGGTTTCTATCGACACTAGTCCCCAACAATGAGATCAAAAATAACAAGTCATTGTACCTTGCATTTAATTACATTAATTTGTCAAATCCAAGGCAATGTATCCATGGATATCTGTGGTAGGAACTGATAATCATTCACCCAAACAATATCTTCTAAAACTAAACCTACTTATCCATTTAGAATCATGTATTTAACCACTTGCTTGAAAGAGATCTAATCTAGAATCTGAAAGTACAATTTGCTAGAATGAACTATTTAATCAAAAAACTAGAAAAACAGTAAATGAAATGAAACTGTAATATGATCTAAAATTACCAAAGAAATGAAACTAAACTAAGCAATTTCAAGAATCTAATAAAGCAAAAAAATCTAAATAGTAAATACTAGCCTTCTCTCCTTTGGTGGGAGTGGGCCCTTGCTCCACACCTATGGAAGAAAAGGCTAATTCAATGCCTCAGAACACATAGCTATGAAACCACTTGCTTTTTTATTCCAGATTCTTCAAAAATAGAGTATATCTAAAAATGGAGTATATATTGTTCCTTCTAAAAATTATTCTATATTTATTCTATTGCTTCCATACAATATATATTAGGTGTTGTTTTGTTGATATAATATCTTTGAAGTTTATTATGTCACTCCTAGTTCTCTACAAGATACAAATATCTTTATTCCTTATTCTAAGCATGCAACTATCCATTCAAAAAGAGCATCATGCAGAAACTAAAGAGATTTAAAGTGACAATGAAGGTGTCCCTTAAATCAAGAGTTTTAACTTAAGTTCAAGCAGGCCATGGCCACTAATAAAGAAAAGGAAACAACTTAAAAATAGTTTTTTTAACAAAAGTTCTTAATCCATGTAAAAGAAGTCAATAGGTGTCCTTCTTCAACTGAGCCACTACTGCAGTCTTCTTCAAAAACTCTGGCACCTTCATGCAGAACTCTAGAGATACTCCTAAAACTGCTCTGGAGAATCAACACAGTCTGTCTAGACAACTTCATAAAGAACAACTCAAGAGATGTTTACAACAACCTAACTACTACAGCTCCTTGGAACATAGCTCTAGAGATTATGCAGTTTGTATGTTTGTACAACTCCATGGCACTCAGCTCCAGAGATCCTTTAACACTTCTTTGCAAAATTCTTGAGACCTCCAAATATTCATTCTGCACAACTCTAGAGATAGAAAAAGCTTCTTTGGAGTCTTAAAAAACCTTGCTATCTGGAATGAATGGGTTCCTATCATCAAAAAGAGATATTTTTGCATATTTTTGTTAGCTCAAACTCAAAACATGAAACCTTTTAACCACAACTATTACTGTAGCATCACATCTCAATTTAACATAACTAAACAAGGTTTTAACAGTTTTAAAGTATAAATCAACAAATGGAATGGTGTTTAGGACAAGAAAGGGAGACATAAAAGCATGTTTTGATGAGTACTACCCGACACTCATCAATAACATAAAAGAGAAAATTAAGAGGAACCTAGTATTAGATGGAGGAGCTCACTACCAGGGATGCTAGTGCATTGTGTGAACATCTGCATGTCGCATTGTAGTCTAGGATGTATGGAAAACTAGAATTTTTGGCTCTATTTCACTTTATTCCATTCAACCTGCATATTATGAGATGAAACAGAATACCAATAGCTTATGAGTGATGAAAATAAGCTAAAATTAAAAAGATATCAACAATATTACTCAAAAGGAATGAATTTAATAACAAAAATAAGAAGATAGAAGGAGAAAAGTCACAAAACCCAACAATGTGGATGCAACTTCTCTTCTAAATCTAGAACCTACAAGAAGAACAAGGAAAGTTGGGGCTATTTTGGGTGTTTTCCTTCAGGTCAAACCCTTGTTTTGGTATTTCTACCTCCACAATAGCCAAGATTGAAAAGATTGAAATAAATGTGTGTGCTATTATATTCTAAGTGGGTCTAGAATGAATAATAGCAATGACAAATAGATTAAAAATATACTATGAAACTAATCTACTCAAACCCAAGATCAAACTAGTGAACGATTTGAAAGAAGAAAAGAAATGGAGATAACCCACACAAATGCAATGATCATACAAGTGGATTACACTACACAAATAAGTAGCAAAATGAGGGAAAGATGGAACTCAGTCACATTTCAAAATAGAAGATGCAAACTACCTAGTTGGAGATGAAGAACCCAACAAGTAGTGGTTCCAAGAAACTCCACGAAGACATCACAAATCCACAAGTAATATCACATGAGATTGAGTGCGCAACACAATATTTCTAAATACAATAAGAGAGCCACAAAAATCCTTAAGAACGTAGATAGAGAGTTGTTTATAAGCACAAATATGTTAAGAACTTCATAGATTTTACTTCGGATTGCAAGAGAGAACCAAGAATATTCAAATATTTCAAAAGATTACTTCAAAATGAAAGAATTAGAGGGAAAAATAGAAAGGATAGGTCAAAGAAGGTCGTTCAGAAGTGCAGAGGTGTTACAGAGAATCTCTCACATTGCAAGATGTGGTAAGTAATGCCTAGGAAATGGTCACTTGGTTCCACATAGGCTTGGGATACTAGCACACCATGTGGATGTCTATGCTAAGAAATAGTTTTCAAGTGACTTTAGCTCTTGGTTTTATAGAACGCCTTAGGATAATGAAAGAGTTAAGACACTGAAATGAAATTTGACAAAAACAAGTACAAAGGAAAAAACATAACACAAACACATATGTATGGGTTAGGAAAAAGGCTAAGGTAGGGCCAAAATGATCCTAGAAACATACTAAGGGAGTGGGCACCAAAATGAGTGCAAAACATAGTGTGAAATTGCAAGGGTATGCAATTTTTGATGTTACAGTGCCTATCCAACTCTTATTTTTGTAAAGTTATGACAACTTGATATGTCATTATTGTAACAACATATATCACATGAAAAGAAAGAAAAAGAGTAATAGAAATTCAACATCCATCAACATTGAATAGTATATCATTGTACATACAATAATAAGTTCTAACATATTATCTCAAACTAATCATGATTAACTACAATGT
Organism: Cunninghamia lanceolata; assembly: GCA_027924645.1. Lineage (NCBI taxonomy): Eukaryota > Viridiplantae > Streptophyta > Pinopsida > Cupressales > Cupressaceae > Cunninghamia > Cunninghamia lanceolata. The sequence goes on along the minus strand of BSBN01001268.1, from coordinate 1,001,590 downwards.
GTTATGTAGGAAAAGAGGGTGTAATTAAATCCTCCTTTCACATATAACATTCAAGGACATTAAACCGAGTCAAGTCACAACTTTTGTAAGAGGACTTAGCTATAGGTTTGGTGTCACTTGGAATGATAAGGAAATTTGGAATTTGTTGATCAATTTGTTAAACCCTAATCCAATTATGCCTTAAACCCTAATTATATGAAATCGTAAACAAACAGATGAAACACGACAAATGCTCGCACAAGAAGGCACTAAATGCAAATTAGAAACATACCAAGATTCAGATTCTAGAAAGAGGAAACTTTGGGGACACTGGGGCGGGCTCCCTAGTCTAATAGGCAACTTTTTCTAAGGGTTTGGAACCTAAATCTGCTTCAGACTGTAACCTACTCCAAGATTCCTGATGATGCAAAATTGGAGGACACTAGGGCAGACACCTATGTCTAAATAGGGATATTTTTTGCTCTTTCTTTCAGATCCCAAATCTTTATCCTCTACACTAATCTCCTATAACTCCTCTCTGCAAGATTTTGCACCTGTAACCTACAATCACAAGAGAGGGGTTGGGGATTGTGGTAGGCAAAAGCAAATGATATGATAAATTGATTGAAACACAAAGTAGATGTCACCTCAAAGGTGTAGCTCTCACAAGGAGATGAAGATCTTTCATGCCATGAGGAGATGGATTGATGAAGACAAATTGCAACAAACAAGTACAAACACAACACAATATTGCTCTGCAACACAATGAAAGCCTTCAATATCCTTAGCACAAGATCACTAGTTCGCATTATCCATCTCTAGTTAAAATGAAGTCCTAAACATGTTTATATATGCATTCCTGCTAACATTCGTAATTCAAATTGAAAAGGCTGACAAAGGGAAACCTTTTAACGGTCACTTTACTGACATTTAAAATTTGGGTCCCGACAAAATAGGTCTGGACTAGGGCGCAGGTGCCCAAGTCCACGGGCCTATTTTGGGACTTGATTAAGCTTAAGATGCATCCCTAGGCCCCATTTGACATGGATTTCTGGGGATTTTACTCTGGGATTCATTTTTAACATGCATGATTAAATCTAAGCGGCCTAGGAGCTAAACTTAGGAGGTAAAAGCCCTAGGGGGACATTTTACGACATAACACAATATTTTTTTGAATATACAAAAGATCTAATATTTATAATTGATTCAATAATCAATTACAATGAGGACCAAGTCCTTTACCACATTAGTTCTGCATCATAATAAGTAATACGCATTTAATTTGTGTCAATTTAATTTCTACATACTGGAACCTTCTTTCTAAAATCCTCTTTTACAAACATGAAGAAGATAGAGTATCATTAGAATGAATTTAACCCCACTACAAAATAGTAAGCTTCCCTGTGCTCCTCCATAGGAGAAGCTTGACCCATCACAAGGGGTCTAGCTAACTATGGTCAGCGTGCATGAAAATATGTACTATCATGATGCTACTAACATTAAAGCATTCCTAACTAATGTTCAATAAGCAAAATATATCTAAATGCAATGTCCATTAACACCATGATGTGATAGAGAAGAAACTCAAACAGTTCATTATACTAATGTTTAAGTAATAGCTTTGGCCAAAGCAATTTTGTCTATACACAGGGTTAGCCCGACATGTTAAAAGTAAGTTGAAAGAAACTCACTAATCTCAACATAGCCACATTAGCACCTATTTCAATGTGCTTCATTGTTTATATCAATAATTCGTTTCAAAACCAATCAAATAATCAAACAAGTTACATTTGTACAGTCATTCTAGGTGTATAATCAAAGTTATCTTACATCACTGGAACTAATAATCTTACATCAACAACTTACCATACAACACATCCATAAATATACAATAGAATAGTTATAAATGACCATTCATAGGTCTTCTATCAAGAGGTTAAATGAAGTTAAGTTGTCTTAGTTAAATAAATCAACCTCTAGAGTTGTCTATCCCACTAATTTTCTCCATGATTGTACAAGAGGCCTAACGTTAAAGAATTCACAAACTATACTCCATATCATAAATTGAGCAATTCACTAAAACATCAACTACCTTCACTTGTATTTGAAACACCAACCAATATGAGTTTTTAGATTCTTCAAGGTTGCTCATACAATAATAAAATAAGCAAACCAAATAAGTATAATAAGAAAATAAATATAATCCCATATATTTATGAAAGAGTAACGAGAGGAATAATATTTACACATATATATGTATACAGACAAGGGATATAGGAAATGATAAGTGCCAGAAATTTCAGTTGGGTAGATTTATCATATTCTAATTTTTTTTTCAGGTACTTAAACAAATAATGCACTAATACATCAAATTAATATATTCTCCAATATTCAACTCTAAAAATCACCTGTATAGACCAAAATACTTTTCTGATAAGATTTATATTGTAAAGGAGAAGGAGCAAAAATAAAAATAAAGTCAAACTCTGCCCTAAATGGGCTTGTGGCCTCCTCTCAGAGAGGCTCGACCCCTTATTTGGGCACAAACTTTGCAGGTCTGCCCGCCCCATTCAAGAACAATGTGAATATTTTTGTTTTTAAAAAAACTAAAACAACTCTTCCCTAATTTGGCCACCCCCTTTCACACAGATAAAGAATGATTTTGTTTTGTTTTCCAACTAAAATATGTGGCATTTTTTCCAGTCGCCCCATACAAAAACTTTGATGATATTGGAAAAACAACACAGAATCATCCATAGAATTGTGCCCAGATCTCACAGGCACTACAATTTGTTAACTGGGTGTTTGCATAATCAAACCAGTACTGTAGAAAAATGAAAACTCAAGAAAATTATATCGATTTCAAATTCCAATTTGGTTGTGCTCTTTTGGCTTCAAATTTTTCCCAAAGGATAAGTAAATGTATTGAAAACATTTAAGCAAGGCAACCTGGCAGAATCGAACCGCCATAAACACCATTCTAGATTTGTTTGAAAAACAACAATGATATCCATAGTATAAATCAATCATTCTCTGGTACAAACAAAGCATATGTTTTTTAACAGAGAGTATTTGCAATTTAAATAAGAAACATAAACATTTACCTCCAGAGTTGGAAATGAAGAACAAGATCTCTTGATTGTGCAACATACAGGAAGAGCACTCTTCCAGCAGAAATCAAAACCCCCAATTTCTTCTCCTTCAAAAACCAATAATTTCTCCAAAATGCTTTATGTTCTCCATAAAAAGCCTCTTTGGAAACTGGTTCCTCATACATGTACGTGGAGAAGAAGTTTTTAATTTTTAAACAAATGTTTTTTTTTTTTTTCTTTTTCTGGCAGCTAGGGGAGAGGGGCTAGTAGCCGCCCACCCTAATTTCGCGCACGTCAAGCTCATAGTTAGACATATCGGATTTCGACGATTTTTTTTTGGTTTCTTCGTATGTGACCGTAAAGGTTAAAGCTATTCTTTCAGTTTTGGGGCACTTATACATTTCCCTGTAGGACGCGTTATGTGCACATGGGTCGAAAAAGTGTCATTTCAACATGTCGCCCCATACATGCGCAATGATGTGCCAGTAACCGCTCGCCATCACATTTGTGCACTTGTCTTAATTTCATTGGTTAATTTACAAATGTTGTGAACATGTATTGGTGCATTTGTGAACATGTACAAATGTTGTAAACATGTATTGGTGCATTTGTGAACATTTATTAGGTTGGTATTTTACATGTATTGGTTCTTTTTAAAATTTTAATTGGGGGGTCAAGTGATTAAAAACATAGCGGTTATTGGGGCGTGGGCGGCAACTGACCCCTTTCCCCATTTTTCAATGTTATAAAAAACTTTATTTAAACAAAACAAATGATTTTGTTAATTTCTTTTTATAACATTTGACTATTCCATCACCATGATTTTAATAAAAAAATCATTATTATATTTCTTTTAAAAGTCAAAAGCAAGAAGGAATGTAATTTTCCTCTAACAATTTCCTTAATTAAAATGCTAAATTTATAATTTATGATAAACATTTACGAAAATCAATCGTAATTATCTAATAAACACTAAATTTCACTTTTTCATAATAAAAAATAAAATTGCTTATTTTCTTTACACATAAAGACACATTCATCAAACAAAAACATCATTATAACTCATGACCATATGCAGTACTAACTATATGAAACTACGTGGTTGGCTATAGGAGTTTTTCTTGCATCCCTCAGATGGCTAGACACTTCTTCTTGATGATATTCTCTCTCCCAATGAGAGTGTCAATTTTTGTCCTGTCATGCTCACATATCAAAAGATTGGTAGTCTTTTTTCCAAATCTACAATTTAATCTAATTAATTATGACATTTTAATATCTTTCATTAATATGGCATTCAAACATAGTTTATCTCTATATAAAATATTAACTATAACCAAAAATCAACATAATTAAACCACATTAATCATAGATCTATCATAATATTTTTTAGTCTGACACACACACCGAAATTAAACACATATAAGAGTAGTTATATCATGGTACAAAAACAAGGTTGTGACAATTATAGCATGATTGATATAGTTAAATTTGATCTTATTTGGAAAGAGTTATTTAGGTGAATTAAGCATTGAGTTGTGTTATCAAAATGAAAAGAGATTCATGATTGTATCATGTCCTTGTTTAGTTATGTTGCATGGAAAGTTAGGCTCTAACTCATGTTTTAATAGCATGTTAGAGTAGGCTTGTTAGCCATGTAAAGGGAAATAAATTGTAGTTGATATTTTTAATGTTGAATTTGTTAGACTTAGGCTACACAACTGAGAGGGGGGGTGAATCAGTTGTGCCAAACTTTCTTTCCTTTTTCAGACTTAAAACTTCTTGATGATTAGCAGTATATTAAACATGAAACATAATGCATTCAAATCAAAAGCAGAATCTCAACAACACATAAGACACCAAGATTTTGACGTGGAAAACCTGGTTAAGGGAAAAACCACGGGGTGATTAACCCAAGAATGTATTCTCTATTAGAAGAATAGAAAGAATAAATGGCACATGCCAATTAGGGTTCACTGCCCGAGCACACTGCTCACAAGAGGCTCACTGCCTACAAGAGACACATTGTCTACAAAGAAACAAGTATTACATACATGAACTAGAAAGTAGCATCTTCACCATGCTTGAATCAGTTCCATTAAAGCCCAAAAACCTCTGCTCTGCTTTTCACTCTCTTCTTCGCTACCACACTTGCATCTCCACAAGACACACTTTGGAATGACTTCACAATCCTTTATTTATACAAGGCATCAACTTAGGAACACTCATCTAAGTCGGCAAACACTTACAGATCCTCCGGAAGACGTGTAATACATCCGGTCAGCCAATCATAGGAAGAACACCAACATCCGGTGGTTATTCATCAAATCCAAACTCTAACTTCCATGCAGACCACCAATATGAACTAGACACTATCCAAAGATCACCACAGCCTTTCCTGAGCGACCAAGAACATCTGCACTTTATCCGCTTACTGGAATTCTTTTCTCCTTCATCCAGAGCTTCAAGAACACAATCTGTCATCACTGTCACAATGAATAGGCTCTTCCGAACCTTCAAACCACGAGCCAATCTAGTTGACACTTCTCAAGGACTTCCTCAATACTCCCTCCAATTCGCAGAATGGGATGATACACTACCGGAGCTCACCGGACCTATCTGTGACACCCTGTCACCTCTGAACACCTACCGGAACCGATTCTACTTGAGCAGCCATAACTTCTTCAGATCTTCATGCGGACCTCTGAAAACTTGACTGGATCATCTTAAGACTTATATCTACAAACCCTTTAAACCACATCCTCTGATCCTCAACCTATTATGGACTTTCACCTTCTTGTCATCACTGTTCTTCACTATTCCTGATTGAGACTAATTTTCTCAATATCCTCATCACACAGCTCATCCAATGCTTCTCATTAATGCAACATGAGTATGTTGACATCAATGACAACACCTGTTGGGCCCATACTTGCAACAGAATATTGGTGTTTTGAATTTAATGCTATTGGATCCTATTATTTGGAATTAGAACCATCCATGTTTAGGATCATTTCATAGTAATATATGTCATTATTTGAGTAGAATTTGCTTATCATCTTAGAAGAGATTTAGCATGTTTGGGCTATCCTAATTATGATACATTTAGGCTTAATTATTTATGAATTTGAAATGAAACTAGAAGCTATGTTTTATTTATCATTTGAATTCTATGAGTAGATATAATCAATGATATGATGTTGTGTAGTTGAGATTATGCTAGGAGTTGAATTGCTCTTTTATGCTTGTCGCATTTGATATATGATATCAATGCTTATGAAATATATGTTACACTTTGAACATTGCTATGATTATGTTAGAATTATGGGTCTATATTTTACTTCATTTCTTGGGAATTATGTCATTTTGGAGTTTCTCATTTAACCAATAGAGAGACTATAGTACTTGAATGCTTGGTCTAAGTCATTTTTATATAGCACACAATGAGAAAACCATGCCCCACTGTTTAGAAAAAATCAGAGTTGTTGTTCCTCTTGTGAATTTTGTCTAGGGTTATAATTAGTAAATTAGACCCCAAAATTTTAAATGTAAGTCCTTTGGGGTTTGGATGTTGCTTTACAGTTTACAGATTCCTAAGTGCAAATTAGACCTTGAAGTTTGAATTGCAGGTAAGTTTGAGTTTGGAGTTGGATTTACAAATTTCATGTTGCAAGCTACAGACTAGACTTTGAAGTCTAAAGTATAAGTCAATTAGAGTTCAGGCTTGGATTTGTAAATTGAATTTGCAAGTTGTAAATAAGACCCAAAAGTCTGAAGTAAGAGTCTAAATTCATATTTGTAAGTTTAAAATAAAACTCCAAAGTCTAAGTTTATTGTTTATGGAGTTCATATTTCAGAGTGAAATTCTGCTTTCACTCAATTGTTAGGTGCACATTGGACCCCAAAGTCTAAGTTGGTGCAAACCAAACCTTGAAGTATGAGTTGTTTGGGAAGTGCATGTTGGACCTCATAGTCTAGTTTAATGCACATTGAACCTCTAAGTCTAAATGTTTGGCATGTGCACACATGACCTTTTTTTAGCTTATGTAAAATAGACCTATAGTTTGAGTTATTGAATTAGTGTAGTCAAACTCCAAAATCCAAACTAGTGTCTAGATTTGTTTGTAACTTTCCTCAATCCTAAATGTAAGAAAAATACCTTGGTATTACATATTTTAGGGTTTTCTAGGAGGCATGGGAACTCTAAATCTCCACCAGAACTCGATATTTGAGCTTGTCATGGTGACTTGTCCCATGTTCAAGTAAGTCTTCCACTTGTGTCACCATGCTTGGAGAACTAGTGTTTATTTCCTCATGTGTCTTTGTGTGATGTCACAATACCTTGTGTGTGTGAGGGTGTAATGCAGCATGCTAATGTCACATTCGTAATGCAAAAAAATGTTAGTTCATGTTTTGACCATTATTGTCTTGGGTGAAAACTTGGGGCATTACAAGATTTAATCTCCAAGATTTGGTATTCCTATTGAATAGAAACTGAGTACTAAGGACCCTTCACAATCATTATTCTAGACTAGTGCAACTTTAAAATTACTTCCCAAGAATATAATCATTCATTCATTTATTCCCCATGAACAATGATATTAGTTACCAAGTGATGGTAACCTTCTCATTCTTTACCAAACAAATACCCAAAAGGAAAAACAACTTCCAAAAATAAAAAAATATTCTAACAAGAAATAGAACCATAGTCTAATTCCTTTGCCTATGATTTTATGTAATAAATATATAGTGCAACTTAAGTTCATAGCCAACATAACTAGCGAGATATTTTATAGAGCTCTGGTCTCAAAGCATAACTAAAAGAAAGAATAACATTAGTAGATCATAGATTCTTTTCTAAAGAAACTCTAAGATAAATGGTAAGTGCTTAGTTAAATTCTTAATACATGGCCCATGTGGAGTGGAAGGATGTACTAACTCCTAATTTTCCTAGAAATTCCAAGTGCCCATGTCATTAAGGCTAGGTGGTCTAGCTTGCCACCATTCACAATAGTTTTTAATAATATCCAAGTCTTAAAACAATGTAGTTACATGCATCTAGCTTTCTAGGGCCTTAGCTTAGGTTTAAAATAGGTTTAGGTAGTTCAAAAGTGTGAGGCCCACCCTTGTGTGACATATTTATTTTCACTATTAGACTTGATTGTGTGTTTTTACACCTAGACTTTGAATATTATATATGGACTTATGATCCTTTTTAGACTATATTAGTTATTGAGGTTGGATTAGAATAGTTAATTTAATTGCATATGTAGATGAGGATCTTATTAGAAGATAGTTATGCTATTATTCAAATTATGTATGAGAGATACATGTCTTGATTTGGATAAATTGAATGTCTCTCAATTGTGTTTGGGTATGATCCATCGGCTTAGTTGAATTGTATTACAATTGATTATGTTATATTTTGATTAGACATGATAGATGAATGCCTTAGCCTTTTGATTGTTTCAATTATGGTTAGAAAATAATTCTAGTGATCTAAGTGAATTTGAACTGTTATATCTATGATTATATTATCAGGCTCATGATGTTGATGAGAATTGAGTTAGGAATTGAATTGTATTATAAACATATTTTCGGATGTATGAAATTGATTATCTTTCATAATGTGAACACTTGTGTGTTGTGTGACTCCATGTGTGAGTTTAATTTAAGTTGCTTCAACTATTTATATGTTGGATATATTGATGTGTGCGTTGGAGTGTGTAGGTATTTCCACAACCGATAGAAATTCAGAGGTCTCTCAAGTAATCCCTATGAATTAACCTCGTGACACCTAACCTAAACCCTAAGGTGGACTAAGGTCTTGTTTTATTTTTGAATGATTATATGTGTTGAGTCCTTTGTAAATTTAAATGGTTTAAGTGTCCTAAGGTTGTCTTAGGATGGGTAGGATGATGTGTTGTCATCCTTGTTGTTTAATTTTGAATGTGTGTTTAAAGGACTTTTAAAAAGGTGTTATTTGGTCCCTTGTTTATTTTATTATTTCTAAGACCCTAGGCCAAGTACCTATGGTATAAGTATCTTTTAGACCACAAATCTTTGGTCTTGATAAAGATTTGACTCTCCCAAAATGCATTGGGAAGAGGGTGACAAGATTAAGGTTTTGGGAAGAGAGATGGATGACTTGTCACCATATCGTTTCCACTCTCCAAGGTTCATGTATGGGATTAGATTGATCCCAAAGACTTACATGTGTGAGCACACAATGTAAGAATTTCATGGGAAGAGAGCCCAAGTACTTCCCACTCTCCAGTGTCTCATACATGTGTGAGAGCATTTGTGGGAAGATGTGCTCTTAAGTGTCACCTTCTCATTCACCCTCAAGAGCACATTTCCCCACAAATTTTCTCACACATGTCACCTCCCCATTCAAGGGATTTAGAATTTGTAACCCTGTTTATCTCCCTCTTTAAGGTGAGAGAAGAGCTTTTTGGTCATTTAAGATTTGGGGGTTTTTACATTTGAAGAGAAAGAATTGTTGCAAGAGCTTGGAGTTGGACTCTTGAAAGGACTTCTACCATTCTTCATCATCCCTTTGGAAGCTTGAGAGGCAGGCTCTCAAGATTTCTAAAGCTTATGAGTATAAAAAATGTTTTTGTTTCCTTTTGAATGCTAGCAAATGTATATTTGAGATGTATTTCTTTTTATTTTGTTTTGTGTCTTGGGTAAGGGTTGTAATAGGTGTGATCTCTCCATGTGTGGGAGAATGCCTTGTGTGAAGTTTTGAGAGAGGTGTGAACCTCCTCGAGGGAAGACTACTTGAAAGGAGTTGGTAGGCAAGTATGCCTTGATCTTGGTGTTTTGGGTATTATATTTTGTAGGAAAGAGTGCCTTGGATCCTTAGAAGTGTGGGTTGGTGAAAAGATATCAAGAGGCTATGGTGGTTGGTATTGTATTATGGAAGAGGTTATGGAGCAAGTTGTATATGTATTTCTCCCCCTTGAAGGAGTGATGCCCACTCTACTCCCCCTATTAAATCTATGTAATGAATTTTGTATATGTGAGTCTTCTTGGGTTGGGAGTGCTTGGTGTGTTTATGTGTTTTGAAATGGTTCCCTTATGTGAGTGTGTGATCCTGATTTTACTTTGAAGGCCTCCTAGCTTGGGGTGCCTTGCAAGCAAGCCTATAGTTGGGTGGTGAGCCCCCATTGACCTAGACAGTGTTGTTGTATTGCATTTTATATTATCTTGATATTAATGCTTTGTTTAAATCAAAGATTTAAACATCATGATAGAAGACGGTGAAGTTGCTTTTGTAAAACGTGGTGTTAATCAATTCGAATGATAGAGATAATTACGTATATTATTAAATAATATTATTATATTTTAATATGATTAGAATATGATACATTTAATTTGATTAACTAAATATATTATTATATTTAGTAAAAAACAAATACAAATATAATTATAAAGATTAACAATTTATATATTATTATATTATATAAATGGTGAAAATAAATATTAATAATTTAAATATTATTATATTATAAATATAGATATAAATATCAATATTATTAATATGAATAGAATAATAGATAATATTAAATTATATAATAAAAAGGAATAGTGTCATAGTAATAGATAATATTAAATGATATAATAAAAAGGAATAATGTCATAGTGATACATTGAAAATAGAAACATGTAATGAAGCCCAACGATTTACAAACCAGCACTGGAAAAAGGTTCGATCATTAATAAAGTGTAGCAATACCTATGAAACAAACAACAACTAATTAATAGTTATATTGGAAACGATTATTGTACATTCATAAACAATTATTAATATTACAAATTTAGAAAGCTGTGATTAATTTGAAAAGGCAGCAAATGTATAAAAGTTATACTCTTTGAAGAGTCACTTTCCTCTTAAGATATATATAGGATAGATGATAGGAATTAGGAGGATATGGAATAGACATTGGATAGAATATAGAGACAGACAGAATAAGGAATGAAACATAGAGAAGATTAAGAGGGGGGATAGAACAACAAAGATATAGATGGAATACATGTAGATTTGATAAGGGATATAGAGGAATAAAATAATATTATGTAAAAAGGAAACAAATATACAGGTATACATATCACAAGGAATAAGGAAATCAACAAATTGGAAATAAATATAATATTCAAGAGAAGGAAAATATACACAGTTCTCAGTTCTAATCGACAACATGAATCACAAGGAATATATAAGGAGATTTAAAAAGAAAAATAATCCACCATGAAGGAAGGATATCTAATAGCACAAGAAATACATCAGCAGTTCTGAGTTTGTATGATTGTGGTAGAATGTTCATATATGATGTTGTCTAAATCTAATTAATAGGTTATGCATATCATCATCAATAGTTCATGCATGTTGTCATTTATATGTCACTTTCATAATGATTTGCTGATATGATTGTTTGCAACTATGACTGTGATTAGTTTACTATGCATTAATGTGGATTCTTGTGTGAATGTTATGATGGAGGGAATTAAGGGCCTACGAGGAGGGGAAATGGCATTGGGATCATCTTCTAAGTACACCACCCCATGGTGGATGGTTGAGGCCTACCACATGTGGGCCAAGGGGGCATAAGAGGCCGCACTTGGGCTTGGAAGGAGTGATTTCTGGGACACCCTGTTGTAGTTGCACCCCCAACCTCCCATCATGGTGATTAATTGAGTCATAAGAAGCAGAATGGTTTTGCTAAGGGGAACGGTGATAGGATGCCTCACTAGGAACACCACCCCATATGGATGGAAAGAGGCCACATGGGGCCAAGAGGAGTGAAGCACCTACTCTTGGGCCTAGGGTAGAGGGTTTCTTGGGCACCCTATCAAACCATTTTGTGCCAAGAAGAATGAATTAGAAACCTAAAAGATTTCAATATATTCATGACATGATATTTATTTCTTGTTATAATCTTCCCCAAAACCAAGTTGATTAATTGAAATTGATATATTAGGGCAAATTTAGGGGTTTGCAAATTTGGGTGTTTTGTAAATGGCAAAAGAAGAAGAGCCTCCTTTGAGAAAGATTGGTTCAATGTTTTAAGGAACCTATTGATTTGTAAGACTATGTAAAAGTCTAGAGCTAGAATGCTCTTTGTATGTGGGAAGGGTTAATAAAATGTTGTTTGTAACTTCCTTGATCAAATATATCATTTGCATTTATTTTTGGTTGAATTTTGTCTATTATTGCGGAAAAAGAAAGAATAAAATGTTCTATATTTATTGCCATTCATCTTATGGAAAAGAAAAATATATGTGTTGTTTTACAATCTAATGAGTTACTTTATAATCCTTTGAAAATAAATATATATTGCTTTCTCTTTCTCTCTTCTCCCTCTCTTAAATTTGTACAAAGTGTTTAAAGAAAAGGAAAATACCCTTTAATACCTTTAGGAAAATATTACTCTTTATAGTTCTTGAAAAAAAATAGATAAATACATATTTCTATATTTTGTGTTCAAAATAGAAATACCTTAGGAGTTAGTTTAATTTCTAAATAGACTCCTCTTTATTATATATATATATATATATATATATATATATATATATATATATATATATATATATATATATATATATATATATATATATATATATATATAAACACACATATACTAGTATATTTATATTTTAAAAAAAACATCTGAAGTACGTCAAGGGATATCCTTTTTCATAGTTGCAATTTCTTTTTTGGTTTTTATTTTTTATTTTTTCCAATTTCTTTTTTAGTTTTTAGTTTTTATTTTTTCCAATTTCTTTTTTGGTTCCATCTTTTTCTCCTTCAACACTTTTTAATTTCTTTTTTGGTTTTTTTTCTTTGATTTTCTTAACTTTTATTTTTTATTTCCTTTTTGGTATTTTTTTTTTAATAAATTTAGACAGAAAAAATGAGTGCTCTCATCCCCACCCTGATTGTGACTGTATAACACCTCTCAGTGTAACTAGTATATTTATATTTAAAAATATATATCTAAAGTACACCGAGGGATATCTCTTTTCCATAGTTTATTTGAAAAAGAAATTTGAAAAAATAAAAAATAAAAACCAAAAAATAAATTGGAAAAAATAAAAAATAAAAACTAAAAAAGAAATTGGAAAAAATAAAAAACAAAAAACAAAAAAGAATTTGAAAATAAGAAAATCTACATCAAGCCTGTTAATGGGGTCTTTACTTGGAATACTAGGAGATGTGGGGACGCTGCTATTTCTGAACACTTGGATAGATTCTTGGTGTCCAGTTTCTGGCTAGGGGACAGGTGGCTGACTAGCTCTGAGATTTTAGATGGACGGGGTTCTGATCATTGGCCGATCAAACTTACTGCTGAGCTTCCCCGGCATTGTGTAAAGCAGTCTTTTAAGTTTCAGCTCATGTGGTTAAGAGATGACTTCCTCCATGATCTTCTTCCTAGTGGTGGAATTTGGGGAAGCCATCACATGGGACCGCTATGTACTCCTTCTCCAAGAGGCTCCAATATGTGAATTATAGGTTGAAACGATGGAATAGGCAACACTTTGGTAATGTTTTCCATGCAAAGCAGTCTGCTCAAGCTCATTTGGACTTGATCACCAAGTAGATTTGTGATTGGGGCTTCACTGAGGATCTGGGTTTGCTGGAAGCTGCTACTATAAAGGAAGTTGAGGAATGGGAATTACGTGAGGAAATTTTTTGGAAACAACAGTCCCAAATCGAGTGGCTTCAGGCAGGAGATAGGAATACTTCTTTCTTCCACAATTCAGTAAAAGATAGGAGACAAGGTAATGTCATTTCTTCTCTTGGGTCTTCGAATGGGGAGACTCTCTCCTCCTCTACTTCTATTTCTGCTAAGGCTATTCGTTTCTTTTCTATTCTACTATCTGAGGATTCCCTTCCTGCAGAGGAGGATGAAGCTGATATTTTGAATAGTATTCCACCCTTAGTCACTAGTGAAATGAATGCTTCTTTGCTTAATCCTATTTCTTTGTCAGAGCTTGAAACTGTTATGTCCAGATGAAAAAGGGAAAATCTTCAAGGCCTAATGGTTTCCCAATTGAGTTCTACCAGGAGTTCTGGGAAGTGATTAAGTTGGATTTGTTGGAGGTCATTCAGGAATCTTTCATGAATAAACAAATGCTGAAATCCATGAATGCTACCTTCCTTTCTCTCATTCCAAAGAAGGATGGGGCTAATTCTATGGATCTTTTTAGGCCCATTGCCTTATGTAATGTGGTTTACAAGATTATTACTAAGTTGATTGCTGAGCGGCTGAAACCCTGGCTAAGCAGGTTAATTTCTTAAGAGCAAGGGGGTTTTGTGGCTAGTAGGCAGATTATGGATGGTGTCATCATTGTAGCTGAGATGATTCATTCTATGGATTGTTCTAAAGAGAAAGGTATGTTTATTAAGTTGGATATGGCTAAAGCTTATGATTGGGTTAAATGGGCCTTCTTATTTAAGATTATAAGAGTGTTTGGTTTTGCTAGTGAATGGATTGAGTGGGTCAAGAGCTATGTTACTTTTGCTTCCTTTTCGGTGCTAATTAATTGTGAGCCGACGGAGTTGTTTGGTGCTTCTAGGGGGCTCAGACAAGGGGACCCTTTATCCCCCTATCTATTCATCTTATTGGCGGAGGGTTTGGGGAGGTTTATTAGATCCCAGGTGGAGACTGGTTTGATTAAGGACTAGAGTTTTGGAAACAATATTCCCCCTCAGTCACATTTGCAGTTTGTTGATGACACGACTCTGATGGGCAGAGCCAAGGTTGAGGAGGCTTTCGGTTGGCGTAGGATTCTGGATTGTTATTTGGCTACTTTAGGTCAAAAAATTAATGAGGGGAAGTCTTTTATCTACTTCTTTCATACTCCGCAGACTATTCAGAGGAGAATTGTTGGTATCCTTCATTTCCAGATTGGCACTCTCCCTTTTGTGTATCTTGGTATTTCGTTTGCTATTCGTTCACTTCCTTAATTGTTCTGGCAGGAGATTATGGATAAGTTCATAAATCTGGTTAGTCATTGGAGTAATAGGTGGCTCTCTTCTATGGGTAGGGTGACTCTTCTAAAGTTAGTGGTGCAGGCTCTTCCTCTGTACATATGTTTTGTTCTCTTTGCACCTTCTGACTTTATCAAAGACAGGAAGTGGAGTTTGGTTAAGTGGGAAGCTATTTGTAGGCTGAAGCAGGCTGGTGGTCTGGGTCTGCGTAGAATTGATTTGAATGGACAAGCTTTAGAAACTAAGTTGTATTGGCGGTGGTGTTCACAACAACATCAATCGTGGGCAAAAATTCTTACCTTAAAGTATTTGGGTGCAGTTGAGAGTGTGGATGTTGCCCGCTTCAGTTTGGAGGGGAAGGGTTCTATGATTTGGAGTACCCTCAAAAGGGGTGCTAAGTTGGTCAAGCAGGGGTTGTTTTGGATTTGTAATGGTGGGCAAGATGCTCTCTTTTGGCATGATTCTTGGAATGGTTATCCTCCCATTTTGTCTACTCACCCCCACCTACAGAATTTGAGTAGGCATTTTATTGATGCTAGGTGGTGCCATGTTGCTGATTTTAAAACTCTTCATAATTTGGGACAAGTTAGTGTGTATAGATGGAAGGTTCTGTAGGAGTGGCCTATTGGTGGGGCAGTTGGGGATTATCAGGAGCTTGCTGGGATTCTGTCGGGGCGTGTCTGCACTTCTCTTCTTGGGAGAGATGTGTTAGCTTGGGGTCTTGATCCAAAAGGTAAATTTTATGTTGCCTCAGGTTATCAAGTTCTCGATAAGCAAATGTTTGGGAGCGCGGAGGTCTCGTGGTGGAAACAGGTTTGAATTAAGTTTGCTTGGCCTAAGTGTAACTTCTTCTTGTGGTTAGTTGTTCAAGGTAGGTGCCTTACCTGGGAGAACCTTTGGAAATGTGGGTTTTAGGGGCCCTCTATGTGTGTTTTGTGTGGTGCACATGAGGAGTGCATCTCCCATCTCTTCTTTTAGTGTTCATTTGCGAAAGTTATTTGGCATTTCTGGTGGAATCTCTGGCATATACCGTGTAGACATGCTTCTTCTTTAGAGGACTTTTGGAAGAGTCTGGGGCCTCCCCCTATAAAGACCTCTTTTCTCCTCATTGCTTGGATCATTGGCCCCAGTTTGATAATTTGGCATATTTTGTTGGAGCGCAACCATAGAATTTTTCTTGACAAGAAGCTGCTTGTTGGTCAGCTTTGGTTGAGGATTTTGGGGGGTCTACAAGAAACTTTGGCTGCTAAGTGTGATCTATCTGTCCCTGTTGTTTCTAGTGACTGTGATGTTGTTGAAGCCCTAGGTCTCTCTAGGGGTGGACAGAGAAATTAAGGACGGTTCATCATGGGCAGGGGAGAGAGAGGGTTTTTCGTATTGGTCGCTGGTGTCCTCCCGCTGTGGGGGAGCTGAAAATCAATACTGATGGATCTTCCAGAGGTAATCTTGGCCATGTTGGAGTTGGTGGCATTGGCAGGGATAGTTTGGGGGTGGAAATTTTTTTCTTCTCTATATATAGAGGTCAGCATACAAATAATCTCATGGAGGCTCTTGCTATTCTTCTGGCATTAGAGCGTGCTTGTGCCCTTGGCTAGAAGAAGATTATTTGTGAATCAGATTCTCAGGTGGTCATTGATATGTTGAATAAGGGACATTTTGAGGAGGTGAACTGGCAACTTGCAGTGGTGGCCAAACAAATTATTTCTTTGAGAAATGCTTTAGATTCTATTGCTTTTTGTCATGTGCAATGGGAGTGGAATAAGGTGGTGGATGGTTTGGCGAGGTGGGCGTCTAAGCAAATGGAGACTTGGGATGTGGATGATTGGGGCAACCTTCCTGGTGATTTGGCCCCTGTTCTCGAAGATTGGGTTATGGAGGATATGAGGAGCTTTTTGGGTGTTACTTAATTCTTGATTTTGGTTGTGCCCCTTATGGGTGTTTCTTTCTACTTTGTAATGATTTTTTGATTCAATAAAGTTTTTACCGCCTTTTTTTATAAAAAAAAAAAATCACAAAAACTATCCAACCAAAAAATAAATTGGAAAAAATAAAAAATAAAAACCCAAAAGGAAATTGGAAAAAATAAAAACTAAAAACTAAAAAAAAATTGGAAAAAATAAAAAAACTAAAAATCAAAAAAGAAATTGAAAAATAAGAAAATCACAAAAACTATGGAACCAAAAAAGAAAATTGGAACCAATGATCTTCAAATGAAAATAAGTTTCCTTTTTGGAAATTTTTTTTTCCTATAAATGTAGGCAAAAAAATGAGTGCTCTCATGCCCACCCCGATGTGACTGTATAACGCCTCTTGGCATAAAGAATATATGTTTGAATGAAGAGATTTATTCTAAATAATTCTATTTTTAAAAATTTCCCTATTTAAAATAGAGAGGAGTTGTTTTCATATATATATATATAAACATACACATATAAAAGAATATATGTTTGAATGAAGAGATTTATTCTAAATAGTTCTATTTTTTAAAATTTTCCTATTTAAAAACAAAGAGGAGTTATATATATATATATTGCAAGTTAGATTTTTAAAGTTAACAACACTTACTTTTGTTTGAATATTTTATTTTAAACAAAAAAAATTAGAGTTTTCACTTTTTTTTTGGAGGGGGCTGAAGCCTTAACCTCCCCTGTGCTCCCAAAGGGAGGTGGTGAGTGGGAAGGGGTTGGAGACCCCGACCCACAGTGCCCGCAAGCCTTCTCGTGGCCCCTGAGTTTTGTTTTATATTATTTAAACCCGTTGATCTCAAAACTTTTAGCCCTCCTTTTGTATATTATTTAATACTTGACACACACACTCACTATTTTTTTTGTACCTCTGTATTTTTAAAAAGAAAAATATACAGAGAGCTTTATATATATAATATAATTATGTATATATAAATAAGAGAACAAAATAGTTAGCCCTCATGTTCAAACAATAAAGGAGGGAAAATAAGCAAATCAAATTTGGAATTTTTAGAAAACAAATAGTTGTTTGGTTAGAAAATTTGGGAAAACTTGGAAAATATTTGAGAAAACTTTTAGACAACAATATTAGAGAAATGAATAACTTGCTAACTAAATATTTGAGGAAATTATATTTTCTTGGAAAAGAGATTTCCTTCCTTTTTCCTTCCCTCCATCTTGCAAAACAAAATGAGAGTTATGAGGATTTAAACAATTTATATAACTAATTTTTTAGGGATTTTGAGTTGCCCTAATGTGTTAGTGGCCTAACCTAGTTTTAAGGTTAGTTAATCCCACTTAGAGATTATTAATATCTATTAACTTGTTCTATAGTTTAGAATCAATTTATGGCTTAGAAATTAATTACGTTAGCCCTAGAGGATTAATTTAAATGATTAGATCAACTAGGTTATATTTATTATTGGCTAGAGTTTAGAATGTATTGTTTTATTTATTTTCCAGATTTCGAAATAGATCACATATGTTATTATTTGAAAGATTTATTTTTTTTGTAATTAATTAAATGCCAAATTCTAGAGTATTTTACAAATGCAATTAAATCTATTTGAGTTATTTAATTATGGATTATTTCTCCATGGTCCTTTGGACGTTGTTAGTTAAATTTTAAATGTTGAACTTTAGGTTTACTTTTCTTATGAAATTAAATCAATATGGATTAATTAAATATTGATTTAATTTCCATGGTATGATTAGACATTTTTCAGTTGAAATTTTAGATGTCATTATTTAAATGATTGAGTATTTTAAAATGTTAGTTAAATTTATGCCTTTGGAAACATTTAAATTTCTATTCAACATCTTAAAATTTTATTTTAGTTTGGAATAGTTGTGGAGTATTATTCAAATGTTCAAAGTTGTACGTTAATCTTATTACTAAAATTAGATTAGGGTTTCTTCATTAGGATAGGTGTTAGATCTCACCCTTCATGCAAGATCATTTTTCACACACCTAGGAGTCTTAGGGAAAATTTTAGCACGGAAGGCGTCATCCCTTGTGACATTGTAAGATGTGTCACCAAACCCTATTAGGTCAACCTCCACATTGTAGGGTGTATGGAAGGAGTTTCATACACCCCTCTTCTCACTTCCTCCTCCCTGCCTTTGTGTGGCATGCCAAATGAATGTTTCATGTGCAACAACGTTGTGTGAACATGTTAAATGAATGCGTGCATAGCACGTGAGTGTGTGTTAGAGTTAGTTTTAGTAAAAATTTTATTTGTTTGATTTTCATGTCCACGTGTAAAATGTGGGTATGACAAAAATACATAAAAATCATAACTATACAACACTAGATAGAAATTGAAGACAACACATAAACCATATTGATGGGTAAAATGTCAAAGAGTTGAGCTTGCATCTTCCATTCATGCATTGTGCCTTGGGTTGTTGATCTATGTTGCTTTTTCCTTGCCATTGACTCACTTATTTTATTATGTTGTTTAAAATGCATAACACTTGGTAGGCTTGCAAAGAAGGCAATCTCAATATAGGTAATAGTTTTAGAATATAGGTAAGACTTATACTATTCAAGTTTAGGGTAATTTAGACTTTACGTTTAATTTATTTTAATCTTTTAATTTAGATTACATTAGAAAGATATGTCATGCTTTGAGTAGGTAATCTTAGGTTTAATTTTTTTTAGATTATAGTTTAAAATATGATTGTTAGATTATTGTTTATAATTTAAATTTATACATATTGTAATAGGTAAAAAATGCATGCAAAGAATAAATGAAAGATAAACCAAATAAGTACAATTTACCTCTCTTTTGCACAAACAAATTGCCTACACTGATCGAGCGTATTGAAGTGTACCCTACTCCAATTGATTGCTCTTTGCTCTTTGATTATTGTGGATTGCTCAACTAAATAGCATAACTTTGTGATATGAGAATGATATGATCTAGGATGATTTCTGTAGCGTAATGTTGTATGAAGATTAGAGAGGATAAAAAATGGAGAAGGATGTTCAATTTATAGATTGCCAACAGTGAAGATCAATGGTGGAGAGTAATCAGAGAGATCAATGGCTAGAAATAGTTGAGAGGATG
Source organism: Cunninghamia lanceolata (assembly GCA_027924645.1). Taxonomy (NCBI): domain Eukaryota; kingdom Viridiplantae; phylum Streptophyta; class Pinopsida; order Cupressales; family Cupressaceae; genus Cunninghamia; species Cunninghamia lanceolata. The sequence continues at coordinate 981,486 of BSBN01001268.1, read as the reverse complement.
TGCACGAATGAGAGAGGGACAAGTATCCTTGTCCTCTCATGCATCAAAGGAGTTAACAGATCTGATTAAAGAATTGATTGAATTAATTGCTTAGTGAACTCAATTGATTGACTGGTCAACTGATTTGATTGATTTAGTTAACTAATTTGATTGATTAGTTATCTAAATTGATTAAGAGTGAAATATGGATAATAGGAAATTAAATAAATAAATAATTTAATTTCATGCACATACATAAATAAATAAAATATTGAATTTTATTTATTTTGAAGAAATGGAATATAGTTTTAATTAAATAAATAATTTAAATTTATTTAATTAATGTGAGGAGGGAAATTACTTTAATTAAATAATGAGAATTATTTAACTAAATATGGAGGAATAAATTGATTTAATTAAATAATTAGAATTATTTAATTAATATGGAAGAATAAATTGATTTAATTAAATAATTGGAATTATTTAATTAAATATGGATGATAAATTGATGTAATTAAATAATCAAGATTATTTAATTAACACGGAGGATAAATTGATGGTAAAGTATGATAAATGAAAGTCTGATCTAGGAACTGGTCAATTTTAGGTGTCTACATTTTGCCCCTCTTTGAGATGGTGTTGCGAAGTAACATCATTTCAAAGAAGTTTAAAACATAGTGCTATGTTGGATAAAAGAAGATAATGGTTTAGAAGAACAATATGATTGGATTAGAAATGATGATGCCCCAGTCGGGTAGAAGAAATGCTTAGTAGATTAATTAATAGGTTGAATGATGCCTCCTCGAGAGGATAGGTGAATTGGAAGAATACGAGTGTGCTCTCAAAATGAATGGATATGAAGAAAAGGAGATAAAAGATGGAGAACATAGAAACATGAAGAAGATGAAAGGATAGACAATAGAATCATGGATTGATGAGTAGTTATGCTGACTTGATTAGAGCAATCCTATAATTTGATATAGCACTAGACATTATGCACCAAGGTATAAGGACCAAGATGATGATGTGTCTTGTGCATCCAATGTAACATAACCTTTGTGTATGAGGAAAATCGACTAATGTTTAAATGATAAAAACAAACAAATCAAAGGCCCATAACATAAAGAGAACCAATCTAAATAAAAGCCATTACCAATAAATCAATAAAATATGAAAGCTTTTACTGAGATTTGTATTGTTCCCTTTGGATGAATGTGGATTACTCAATAGTGCTGCAAAACCATGTTTGCAACAAGCAAGTAAAGTGCTCAAAGTGCTCAAAGATCAATGTCAAAAGATCATGAAGTTGCTCAATCGATGCAATGTATGCTTAAAGCGCTGTAAAGGATGTTTGGGAATAAGTGATCGAAGAGGCTTTGTAAAGGAGACGAGGGGGGTTTATATAGGTTTCAACAGAGATAGATCAACAGTCCAGATAATTCAGAAGAATCAACGGAGGAGATAAAATAAATAACCATGATGAATGTGCAAACGACATGTGTCAATCCATAAGGATATTTTTATTAAGATATGATGAAAACAAGATTGATTGAATAGATAACTCAACTTGTGGTTTTGCCTTTTTTAGAGTTCTAAAAATAAGATTGATTGTGCACATGAGTTAACAAGATATTTTTGGAGGAATTGGAAGATAATTGAAATTAAACAATTAAATTTATTTATTTAATTGTGCATGAGAGAGGAATAGAAGATTATAAATAAAATATTTGATTTTATTTATTTTTAGAGGATTTGAGACAATTTAAATAAATTTGCATGATTTATTTAAATTTAGAAGAACAATTGATTTAATTAAATAATGTAGAATTATTTAATTGTAGATAAGATAGAATTGTGATGAATTAATTAAATAATTGGATTTATTTAATTAATGGAGACTTGAAATTTGAAAGAGGATAATGATTTAATTAAATAATAAAAATTATTTAATTGTGGAAGAATAATAGAGGAATTTAATTTAATTAATTAAATAAAGAGAAATTATTTAATTAATGTTGCAATTATGTGATTTAGAAGAATTTGGTGATTTTGGTGAAATTAATTAAATAATTAGATTATTTAATTAACGTTTGAAATGCAGGTGATTAGATAGATTTGATGAAAATACAAGTAGTGCGATGACTTGGTCATTTTAGGGTGTCTACATTTTGCCCCTCTTTGATGCAATGCAGTTTACAACATTACGTCAAAGAAAATGATTGTTGAAGACATGATACGATTTTGATGCCCTAGTGTAGGTAGTTGCCCCATCGTATGCCCCCTCGAGTGGGAAGATAGGGAAGCGACAGGAGAACTGGGTTGACACTCGACTTGATTTCGCGATAAGGTAGCAGAAAAGAATGGGGAGGGAAGAAAAAAAATGAGGAAGGGATGCTATAATTAGGTCCCATGGGGATTACATTCCTCATTTGCACCCTAAGAGCTTCTAAATTTAGAGAGTAGAGCCTTTAAACTTAGGGTGAGAGAGTTGAGTGGAAGGAGTTGACAGCGAGGAGAGATGCTGATTCCAGCGCACAGGCATCGGGCAGAGCTAGTGCAGATGTACGGGAGGCCAGCAGGAGCTTCGACAGCGGTAAGTGTCTGAAAACCTCTTTGTGATTGACATTTTAGGGCTGTTTTTAGGGCTAGGTCTAGGTAGGTCTTTAGGTCAGCCAAAAGTGCTGCAGGGTAGTTTAGCACATATGGTGGTAGGGCTAGGTGCTTTTGGCGTGCCGCAACGCGTTTGGTAGGTAAGTATAGTGCTATTGGTAAAAACAAAGCACTATTGGCTTTTGGGTGCTGTGCCACAGTGCGATTGGTAGGAAGTCGTAGCACTCTTGGTAGAGTAGTGCAGCACATCTGGCTGGTTAGTTAGGCGTGTATGGCATGGGAGGGAGAAAATCAGGTCACCTTTGGTAGTGCAGTGAGGCACAGTTGAAAGTATAGTGAAGCGCACTTGTAAAATAGGTCACCTTTGGATGAGATAGTGAAGCACTTCTGCATAGGCAGTGAGGCGTGTTCGGTACAACAGTATAGCGCTTTTGCAAAGACAAGGCACTTTGGGTTAGGTGAGAAGAGGAGTCTAGTTAGGGTTGACCGTGGAGGTGACCGCCTAGGTTAGAGCAAGGGGAGAGCTGGTCCTAGGGTTTTGTGTCATAGGGTAGAAGTCGGTAGGACTATGGAGAAATGGTTAAAAATGTCTGATAAGTGGTTTGTTGTGGATGCAGAGGATTATGCCTCCGTTGATGTTGAGAGAGCAGCACCACCCCATAGCACACGAGGTGGTACAGCTGACATGGGAGGAGGAGGCGTTCCTAGAGCACGCGAGATTATGGTACGTGGCACACTTGACACACATTAGGGTGAATCTCGCCCTAGTGACAGCAGTTGTAGAGAGATTTCACAGTGAGACATGCTCGTTTCACTTTCCGACAGGGGAGGCGATAGTGACGCTGGAGGATGTGTCTCGCATCCTCAAGATTCAGATTGATGGAGAGAGAGTGGACTTTGACCCGGCGCGGGGTGAGGCAGGCTTGGTAGAGGTATTCTGCATAGATGACCTGAGGATAGATGACGGTGAGATTCAGTGGGTAGACGTCCCAAGACTCTGTGACAGGATCAGATGGATAGTGTCTTCATTGATTGGCGGCTTCCTGTGCCTAGACAAGTGATCGAGAGGTTTATCTGTGGGATGGGGCACAGTACTATCTAGGATGTTTACACATGGTACACAGTATGCATGGTGCCCTTGTGTATTAGGGCAGCTATATCGAGACTTGCACGACTGCATCTACAAGAGAGGCCAGAGTCTGTCAACTGGGGTGACTTTACTACAGGTGTGGGCGTGGGAGCATATCCTTGTGATCAGACCCATGGCACAGCGCTGACGGGAGAGGGGAGAGCTGTATGCATTTCTATACGAGGGAGTTATCACACACCGGAGATTGGGATCTATTAGCCACTGGAGGCGACAGATCGATGAGATAGACATATTTGTTTGGAGGCTATGATTATTGTGCGAGGAGTGGGAGGATGAGCACGAGCAGCTTATGTACTACTGCCAGGCTCGATATCTATTTGGGAGGTGGACAGATACCATAGAGAGATACCTGCCAGAGTGGGTACTTAGACAGTTTGGGCTACCACAGGGGTTACCAGCGAGAGAGGCGACACATGTACAAACATGGCGGGAGGTTGGAGACTAGGATGTAGAGATTCCAGTGGCGACAGCTTTGGCTGAGGTACGGGGATTGGTTCCAGTTAGATGGGATTGGGATTCAGGATTGACAGATCCAGGGACACTGCCAGAGTATGATAGGTACTAGCAGACACACAGGCTAGTGAGACTGACGACACTAGGTGTGGCAGGGGCAGTAGGGGAGGTACTGGTTCCAGGTGTTGAGGCGAGGATGAGGAAATAGGCCAGAGAGGCCCGATAGCAGGCAGGTGGAGAGGTTGGAGGCTCACAGGCAGATGTAGAGATGGTGGAGGTAGAGGACCCAGTCGTAGAGACTGATTTACAATGGGCTGAGCGGTTGTTACAAGAGGAGATAGCCCAAAGGACTTGATTAGAGCTATGGATAGTGCAGGTTAGGAGAGACAGGGAAGCAGCAAGGGTAGAGGTGAGATAGGCCGAGGCCCTCGCACAGGAGTAGACATAGATAGCCACAGTGGCACAGGCAGCCCTAACATAGGCACAAGCTCAGGCTCAAATCCAAGTACCGGTATAGGCACAGGCATAAGCCGCACCTGCAGTGGATGACGGGCAGTTAGCCCAGGTGACGAGGGAGAGAGATGTAGAGGCATAGCTATGGATGACAGCAGAGGCCACACTATACAGAGTGAGGCAGGAGAGAGATGAGGAACGCCATGCATTGGGTGCCGATCAGAGGACATTATATAGTGAGCTCATTTGGGTGCAGGGAGAGCTAGTGTCAGTAGGTAGAGAGGCTAAGTATTACAGGGGTCTCTACGTGGGTGCGGTGCCAGCAGCTTAGTAGGTACCCATCTACATGGATAGGAATAGGTTCGGAGCATTTGGGTCCCACAGGATAGGGCAGTCACTGTCCTTAGTTAGAGGACCAGGTGTGCCACTAGGGGGAGGAGGACCAACTAGGGGAGGAGGACTGTCAGGGGGACCTGCACCGAGCACACATGGAGGATAGGGGCCACAGCAGGAGGGTAGCTCTACCCACTAGAGCATACATACTTGTACATTGTATCATTTTGTATCATTTTGGACTGATGCCTGCATGCATCTTGATGTATATTTTGAGGGCTCTTGATAGCCTTGATGTATTATATTAATGTATATTTAGATGTATACATATGGACTATTGATGTAGACACATACATTTTGTATATTTTGATGACCTTCACATGATATATATGATGACATATTACCCTCATTAATGTTCATGCTTTTGTGTATGCACTTCTTGATGACATGGATGTGGTGACATGTATGTATGATTATGGATTTATGTGATGACATAAATTACTTATGAGATCTTATGTGATGATGTATAATGCTTATATGATGCTTCTGGATGTCATGATGCTTATAGATGTATGATGATATAGATGCTATGACTTGTAATGACATGATGTAGATGCTATGACTAGTGATATCTAACATGTGGGTTTTGCAGATATGCACCAGAGAGAAGAAAAGAGGAGATGGAAGACAGGGACTATTGATCGATCATTGCAATGAAAATGATATAAGAGTTGTGTGAATGGATGAATGATGAGCTTGTTGCATTGGTTTCACAATTGTATATAAAGAGCAATCCTTATTTTTGATATAGCATGTGGACAATTCGCCACCAAGGTATAAAAGACTAAGGTACTGGTTCCAGGTGTTGAGGCGAGGATGAGGCAACATGCTAGAGAGGCTCGATAGTAGGCAGGTGTAGAGGCCGGAGGCTCACAAGCAGATGTAGAGATGGTGGAGGTGGAGGACCCGATCATAGAGACCGATTTACAGTGGGCTGAGCAGTTGCTACAGGAGGAGATAGCCCGGAGGACACGATTAGAGCTCCAGATGGTGTGGGTGAGGAGAGATAGGGATACAGTGAGGGCAGAGGTGAGACAGGCTAAGGCTCTCGCACAGGTGCATACACAGATAGCCACAGCAGTATAGGCAGCCCTAGCACAGGCACAGGCCCAGGCACTGATCTAGGTATCGGTATAGGTATAGGCGCAGGCTGCACCCACAGTGGATGACAAGCAGTTAGCCCAGGTGACGAGGGAGAGAGATGTAGAGGCATAGCTATGGCTGACAGCAGAGGCAACACTACAGAGAGTGAGGTGGGAGAGAGACGAGGCACACCATGCATTGGGTGCCGATCAGAGGACATTATACAACGAGCTCGTCTGGGTGCAGGGAGAGCTAATGTCAACAAGCAGAGAGGCCGAGTATTACAGGGGTCTCTATGCAGGTGCGGTACCAGCAGCTTAGCATGCACCTAGCTACAGAGATAGGAGTAGGTCCGGAGCATCTGAGTCTCGCAGGATAGGGCAGTCACTATCCTCAGTTAGAGGACCAGGTGTGCCACCAGGGGGAGGAAGACCAGCAGGGGGAGAAGGACTATCAGGGGGACTTGCACCAAGCACAAGTGGAGGATATGGGCCATAGCAGGAGGGCAGCTCTACCCACTAGAGCATACATACTTGTACATTGTATCATTTTGGACTGATACCTGCGTGCATCCTGATGTATATTTTGTGGGCTCTTGATAGCCTTGATGTATTATATTGATGTATATTTGGATGTATACATATGGACTATTGATGCAGACACATACATTTTATATTTTGATGACCTTTACATGATATATATGATGACATATTATGCTCATTGATGTTCATGCTTTTGTGTATGCACTTCTTGATGACATGGATGTGATGATATGTATGTATGATTATGGATTTATGTGATGACATATATGGCTTATATGATGCTTCTAGATGTCATGATGCTTATAGATATATGATGATATAGATGCTATGACTAGTGATATCTAACATGTGGGTTTTGCAAATATGCACTAGAGAGAAGAAAAGAGGAGATGCTATGACTTATGATGACATGATGTAGATGCTATGACTAGTGATATCTAACATGTGGGTTTTGCAGATATGCACCAGAGAGAAGAAAAAGAGGAGATGGAAGACAGAGACTGTTGATTGATCATTGCTATGAAATTGATACAAGGTCATGGGTAAATGGATGGGTGAATGATGAGCTTGTTGCATTGGTTTCACAATTGTATATAAAGAGCAATCCTTATTTTTGATATAGCATGTGGATAGTTTGCTACCAAGGTATAAATGACCAAGGTGCTGTAATATCCGAGTGCGTGGACGTTGGCTCTACAAGCAAGTGGTTTGAACTTAGATCACTTAAACATAATATAACCTTGTACATTTGAATGAGCCATAGTCTTGAACATAAAATAAACTTTGATACATGTTAATGCAAGAAGAATATTAAATGTGTAAGATGCTAGGTCATAACACACACAAGATAAATATAATGCTAAGAAAGATGCTAGAAATCATTCCTCAAACATGGCACACAAAAGCAATGACTATGCCCCCAATCCGTACTGCATCATAACATACCAAGATTATAGATAACTCAAGGTAGCCTTGCATAGGTAATGGATAAAAGGAACAAAAGATTAACCAAAAAATAAATTGACTGACTTACAAAGTAAACATACAGCCAACATATTCTCTTGCCAAAGAGGCTGCTCATGATAGATTGGATAGGAAAGATAACAGCCTTATCATAGGAGTGATGTGTTCGTTAAAGGGGGCTATCTACCTAAAAAGTCAATATCTTGCTGCCTGAAATGCCACATGTCACAGGAGACACGTGTGTTGGTCTCAACAATGGAACACTTTGCAGAAGACAAGCTTGTTGATCAGGTGATTTGGTTAAGCGGGACTTAGCTGATGTTGGCAATCAGAACAGTAGGACATTAGATGACTTTGGAAGCGAGCTGCTTTGCTTCAGGTTTGTTAAGAACTTTTGCTTTGAAAGGATGCGTTTGCTTGCTGCTTGAGCTAGTCAAGTCGAGGCAAATGGATTTTGAAAAATGGAAGACAAGAAAGGTGACATGCTAATGGATTGGGGTGGGTGAAGAATGATGAATCATATGTGCCTGAGTACTGGATACATCCTTCATATTCTAGACTACCTACATACCCTGTATCGACGGGATCAAGGCACATTACGAGGAAAGATGAAAAATGATAATATGTAGTTCTAGATAGAGTGATGAGATGGATCGAGGTGAAAGGAGGAGATCTTATGTACCTGAGTACTGGATACTTCCTTCATATTCCAGACTTCCTACATACCCATATCCATGGGATCAAGGTACCCTAAGATTGAGAAGAGAGAATATGTAGTTCTGGTTGGTGTGATGATGTAGAAAAAGTGGTGAGAAGATAACAACCTTATCGTAGGAGCGATGTGTCCATTAAAGAGTGTTATCTGCGGAAAGGAGAAAAGATTGAAGAGCGTGTTGTGAACCACGAACAAGGATCCATTCCTAGACCTAGGTTAAGGAAAGAGTTGCCCCCATTCCGGTAGAGGAAGTTGCATGGGTGACTGACACAGAAAGCATGACCTAGGACAAGACAGTGATAACTGTTGACACAGATCAAGACATGGGATGATGACGATGGACATTGACAAATTTCTGAGCTATACTAGATAGGGAGATGGAAATGCAAACAAGGTCAATGGTTTTATTATGGATGGATGAAGTGTATTGTGAAAAAAAGGAATGAACAAGACTTGATAGATGATAGATGCTGACTCTACACATAGCACTTGTTTGCTAGGTTTTCACTATGGTATTTATCCAAGGCGCCTGTTTACCAGGTTTTCACCATAGGACAGATTTTTTTTTTAATTTTATTTTTGCTGCTTTTTTTTTGGAATATTCTGAGGATTAGGCATAAAACTTCTTGAGATGGACACTGTTAAGTGGCTCATCTAGAGGAATGTCGTCAGGTGTAGCTAAAGTATAAGCTCCTAATCCATATGCTGTTGTGACAATAAAGGGACCTAACCAGTTAGGCTCAAATTTGCCTTTCTTTACTCGGTCTGCTTAATTTCTCTGATTCTCTTTGAGTACAAGATCACCAACTTGAAACTGTCTTTCTTTGATCTTTTTTTTTGTAATTACGATGGAGGCGGTTTTGATAGACATGGAGATGATTAAGCGCAACAAGGTGCCTTTCATCTAGTAGTTCTAGCTCAGCTAATCTAGAAGTGCGATATTCTTCTCCACTGATCAGGTTCTGCATGGATACTCTGAGGGATGGGATCTCGACCTCTATAGGTAGGATGGCTTCAGAGCCATAGACCAAGGCATTGTTGATAACTGAGAGGGGGGGTGAATCAGTTATCTTAATAATTTGTCTTTCTTTTCTTCTTTAACAATTAGAGCAATATCAAATCATATCAGCATATATAACCATGGAAACAGAAATAAACTCAACACACATGACACAATATTTTTGACGTGGAAAACCTGTTAAGGGAAAAAACCACGGGGTGATTAACCCAAGATTGTATTCTCTGTTAAAAGAATAAGGGCTCACTGCCCAAGCAGACTGCTCACAAGAGGCTCACTGCCTATAATAGTTTATAGAAGGAAACTAGGTACTTGAACTGATGAGAAGCATCCACATATGCTTAGGTTCAGTTCCGGTTAAGCTCAATATACTGATCTACTACACTTCATTCTTCCTCTGCCTTAGTGCTACTGTTCTTTCACATACCAGACCTCTCTCTCTATTTCCACACTGTTCTTTGCTCTTCTTCACACTACACAACACACACACCCTCCTACTCATCGAAATCTATCTGGTATATATATTTGCACCAAGGATTTCAACATGTTTCTAGTCGGCATCCGGAATACTTAATATTTTTTCAAACTCTGGTCTGTTGGTTGAATCCTTGCTTACCAAGTGATGCGTATCAAAGAGATACTTATAGAAGTCATCAGTCATGTCAGCCAATCATGAATGATCTCTTAAGAAGCTTGATCACCATCAATATCTCATCCGGATTAAGGTCTGATGCTCTGTCGGTCAGTTCTTCCTTAGTCTACTCTGCTAAACAGGAACCCAACACTTAGGTGTTCATATCTTTTCACTCTTCCATCACCAAAGGCTCAATCTCTGGAATGTATCAGTCATGGTACTCCTCTTGACTTCCCCAAGTCCATACTTTACTGAGATACTTCCTCTGAGAGATCTGGACCTGATTGTCAGACCTTGCTGCATGCTCTGTTCTTGCTCATTGGACCAAAATACTTTTCAATCTATCTTCCAGTATAGACATACCATGTCTTGCAGATGTGTGGGATGGACTTTGTTGCCATCAATGACAACACTCATGAAGCCACACAGTGTCTCTTGCCAACAATCTCCCCCTTTGGCATTGATGGCAACACTTAGTGAAAAATGACTAAGTGTTATAGTTTACTCCCCCTTAGTTGATGCTCTATTCTTATGTACACTTTTTCAGAGCTCCCCCTTAGCTAGATTCCACATTTTTCACTACTCCTCACTCCCCCTTTGACATCAATGGCAAAGGGTAGGCTCCGCACATCAAAATTTCCTAAAAACAATCTATACTTGGCTGCATAAATATATACATGTTGTACTTACATATACTGAAGTATATCTACAAAATTTGTCTTCAATTGGACAAATTCTATTGCCCAACTCTGCTTCATCCTGTCCAAAATTGAGATGTGACCACTCAATAGGAATGCAAAAGCTTCTGCCCTCTTTAGATCTGTCAAATCATTGGTCCGAGCTGTGGTCCGAGCATCAGTTAGGGCCTCATGCATGGCCTCTAACTTAGGGATAATTATCCCTCTAAGTTCACCCATCCTACTTATTATATTCTTCCTTTCCTTCTCAAGTTTCTTTAGTTCATTTAGAATGGCAATAGTCTGACATTCTTGTTTTATTATGGATGTGGTGAGAGGATCAAAATTCTGAGATAGACTTGAAAGTTTACCCTCTTGTTCTTTCACTTTCTTCTCAATATCCATTGTCACTTTAGACCAGGATAAACAAAATTTATATATATCTCTACCATCTTTAAGAGCATTTTCTAAGCTCTTTATTCCAATATTCAGATTTCTCCTATCATTTGCTATGTACCCCTGTACTTCAGAGAATCTTTTACCCAAAAATTCTTTCCAGACTTTTTTCCTCAGCTGATTTCTCCAAGGAATCAAAATGTGTGCTGACAGAATTAACAAGAGATTTGAGATTACCAGATGAAGAAGCTGAAGGATGCTTCTAAAAGGATGGCATGATCTTTTCCAACACACCAGATGCAATCTCTATCAGCTCACAGTCTTCCATGTGAGATTTTAGAAGTTTTTCTTTTGCCTTTACTTGGCAAAGGAAGCTATCTTCATTGTTTGAATTGGGGAGAGGGAGTCAAAATTGAATGGTCCTTGAAGCAGTTCCGGTTCATCAATATCCATCATTTCTTTGTTCAAGAAATCTTTAACAGTTTCTACAGTGTCTCTTGCTAGAGATAGAGTATTCTTTCCTTCTGTAGTCTTAGAACCATCTCCTGGGGTCTTCTCTAATTGATCTTCTTCTCTTTCCTTCACCTCTTCTTCTTGATTGATTTTCTCCTCTATTCTTTCTTTTCCTTTAGATCTGGAGTCTACTGGGGAATCTGGATGAGAAATATTAACTTCTTCATGGACTTCCTCTTCCAAAATAGAGGAATCCAGGTCCTTGGTCTTGTCCTCGCTTGTCTCCCTTGATTCTTCTACAATTTCCTCTGTAGGATCTTCCTTTGATATGCTTAGTCCTTCGACATCAGAAGGTTCATCACTTATGTCCTTTATAATAGGAATATTGAATCTTTTGTATGCATCCTGGAGGATGTCTTCTGTTTCTTTTTCCACTTTGTCAGTCTCTCCAAGCATAAGCTGATTCATTCTAGCTTTGCTCTGAAACTCATCCTTGCAGTCTTTGAAGATCATATTCATTTGTTTTAGAGTGATTGAAGGATAGAGCTGAATAACTATCTGTTCCCGGATTTCAAGGTCCTTTGCCTTAGCATTGTTCTTCCTTATTTCTAGTTCCTTCTCTAGGCTTTTGGGAATTAGAGATATGATTTCAATAAATGCCTTATTATAGATATTCAGATACCTCACTGTAGCTTCTTGCAAGATCTTCTGGTCAGCTTCATTATATTCATCATAGAACTCAGTTATTGGTTTTAGGTTCCCATCCACAGTGACTGATTTGATGATATCATCAATGCAGAGAGTAGTTTTTTCAACAAATTCTTCTGCCTTTTCTTGCTTGCCTTGACCAGTAGAGGATTCATCGGATGTTTTCTTCTCCTTCTTCTTCATTTTCTTTACTTCCTCATCTGTCTCTGTCTCTTCATCATCCTTGAGACTTGTATAGGACCTTGTTGCCTTTTTCTTTGTTCTTTTCTCTCCCTTTCCAGATGTCTGGGCTTCCAGTTTTGATGCTTTTTGGCTCTTAGAGGTGGCAGGTGCAGAGCTTTTGGAGGATCTGGTCCGGGAGGGGGCTTGCACCGGGGCACTTTCTTTTTCTATTTCTCTGCCCTTTCCATCTTCTCTCTGTTGGCATCAAGTGCCTCCTTTGATATTCCATGCCTCTTGGCGAATTCTTCTACTTCCCTTCTCACTTTTCTCTTGATCTCAGGCTGTCTTAGTTCAACATGAACTTTTACACTCAATTATTGAAAGGTTCCAAACCTTTCTGCCTTAGGATCCTTGGGTTGACTTAGCATGTGTTGAACATGTAGCTCTACAGTTTTCTCATCTACTTCATACCCCATTGGCATGATCTAGATTGTCCTTGGCTCCACTGCCTCCATTAGGCATTGATCAGTGTCTACCATAAAGCACACTGTATCCTTGTATTTCTCAAACAATGATTGGGGGATTCTTTCTCTGGCCTGCATCAAGCTTTGGAAGTTTTTGAAGTAACCCCATAGTGCTGTATTTTGTGCCTTGGCATCACCAAGCCCATACAAATAATCCCTGATTTGTATGGCAACAGTTCTGTCATTTTGCCATATCCAGCCACTAGATCTGGGTAGCTCATTCATGTAATAGAAGAATAGACAGAGTATCAAGCCACCGTATTTGAAAGAATTCTTCTTATCCTTCTTTATCTTCTGCAGATTCTCCAAAAGTTGGTTCAGAAGGAGCTCACAAAGATCATAGTCAGCATTCTTTCTTAACATTTCATAAGCAGTGTAAACTGCTGTTTCGGATATAGAATTCTCTCTGCTAGAGTGATATATCTTGTAGCCAATTATCATGGCGGATCTGTGATATCCTCAATTGTCATTGCTCTTTTATCAAATTTAGATTTGGTAGCCTCACTCACAGTTTGGTTTTGACTGATTTGAGAGTAGGTAACCCACCGGATGAGTGCAATCCGGTCATCGCCCTGATGGCATCCTTTGTGATCTTAAATGGCCTCATCAACCATATGAAGTTGTCATGCACTCTGCTCATAATATACCAGACCCATTCATCTTCTGCAAAATAGGGGAAATGAATGCACTACCCAAAATGTTTGTCCCGGATGGCTTTGTACTAAGGTTTGAGTTCAAATGATTCATCTATTAGCTGCTTATGATATATATCCATCAGCTTGGATTCCCTGAATTCCTCAATACTTGTATGAATGTATGCCCTAACGTCTTCAACATGCAAAACCCCATGCGGAATGCTAGAGAATGTGCCTAAAGGATCTACTTCTAGAGATTTATAAGGGTGTTTCTTAAACTTAGGGCACAACCTATCAGTGATTTTGATAATATTCAGAGTAGCCATCTTTCAACAGATTCAGAGAGAGATTTACAAGAGCGAAAAGTACCTTTTTACACCTCTAGGGTTCACAAAAAGAGTTGAAAAGATCGCCAGTTGACTTGAATTTTGTGATTGATCCTTGAGAGAGATGAAGCAAACTTGTTTGCAGAGCTCTTCTTATCTTTTTCACTAATGCAAATGTGCAAATGACGAGCAAATGAACCCTTTTATCTCTGAACAAACCCTAATTTCACTTTGTAATAAATGCACAACTTAAGTTATTCTGTTTGCCTTATCATGAGAGAGATTTTTCCAGATCACTGAGATGTACTTAGAGCTATTTTTAGTGATGAATTTCAATGTCTCTACTTTCCTCAAATCATCCCCTTATCCGCAGATCAAGATGTTTCAGTTTAGAATCACACTGGATCAAACTGTGAAAATCCAACTTTTACCAGAAAACTATCAAACCGGATCAATCTTGGAAGATTAGACTCTTCAAATCTTATTGCAGATCTTCCATATCTTTACCAAGGATTCTTTAGATGTTTCTCTGAGAGCCCTTTAATTTGCAACTTTCCTTGTGCCAATTTCAGGCACCAATTATCTGGCTGGGAAAATTTATTTTCCTTCTTGACTCCCCTTGAGCCAGAGCTCATCTTATTTAGTTTCTGGAAGGAATATTAGCACCAGATTCTGGTGCGGATCCATCCCCAACATTTTTTGTACTTCTCTTTACCCAAATCTTGTTCATCTCCCTTTGAATTTCATCCGCATTCACTTTTCCTTTTCCTTTGTCTTGATTTTGATTATGATGCACCGGACCCCTTTTATCCCGATTCTTACTTCTGCAGAATTTGGCAATATGACCGGATCTATTGCAATTGTAGCAAACAACATTTATTTGTAGATTTGACTGATGTCCTCTTGATCTACATTGATTAGCCATATGTCCCATTCTATTGCATGCAAAGCATCTACCATTGAATGAATTGTTCATTTGCAAATTTTTACATTCTTGAGATTTGTGACCATACCTTTTGCAGTTAAAACACTGTCTGGAGAAGGATGAGTTATTCTGATTCATTCTTCTTCTACACTAATTTGCTTTATGACCAAAGTTATTGCAATTGTGGCAGTATCCATTGAAGGATGGATATCTTTGAGCATTTGGTTGCCTTACCGGAGGTTTTCTAGGCCTATTCCTTGGATTTCCTGATCCAAAATTTTTCTGACCGGATCTAGAGCTTTCCCCTTTCTCATACCCCAAGCCTTGCTTGTCATCTACCCTCTTTTGGCTTTCAAGAAGAACTTCAAGTTGAGCAGAGCTTATCTTGAATTTCTCTTTGTATTCATTCATTGTTTGAAGATCCCTTTTAAGAGTGCCTATCTGATTCTCAAGTTGTTCTTCATTGTCTCTAGCTTCTTCAAGATCAGATTCTAGATGCCTGATTATTCTATCCATTTTGTGGCAGTCTTCTGACTTCTCCTTGAGAGATTATTTTAGATTATCTCCACTTTTTCTTTTCTCTTCAATTTCTTGGGTGAATTTCATAACTCCTGATTCCATTTCATGTCTTACCATAATGACCTCTTTTGATAACTTTTCACATAACTTGGATTTTTCATTCAGATCTTCATTAGTATCATTGGCTTCATTTTGACTTGCTAATTGTTGAAGAAGTTCCTTTCTTTTCTTCATTGAGATACTCAGTTTTTCTTTGAGTTCATTTATGAAATCATCAGCTTGTTTGAGCCTCTCCCTCAGGTCATTAATTTCAGAGTGAGATTGATCAAGATCATCTAGAGTAGACTGAAGTTGTTCCCTCATACCATACATATCCATTGAGAATCCCAGATCTTCCTGAAGCTGTTAGGCTCTGTTAGAAGGAACTTGGCTCTGATACCAATTGTTGATAACTAAGAGGGGGGGTGAATCAGTTATCTTAATAATTTGTCTTTCTTTTCTTCTTTAACAATTAGAGCAATATCAAATCATATCAGCATACATAACCATGGAAGTAGAAATAAACTCAACACACATGACACAATATTTTTGACATGGAAAACCCTGTTAAGGGAAAAAACCACGGGGTGATTAACCCAAGATTGTATTCTCTGTTAAAAGAATAAGGTAGTACAAAATGGCACTTGCCAATTAGGGCTCACTGCCCGAGCACATTGCTCACAAGAGGCTCACTACCTACAATAGTTTATAGAAGGAAACTAGGTACTTGAACTGATGAGAAGCATCCACATATGCTTAGGTTCAGTTCCAGTTAAGCTTAATACACTGATCTACTGCACTTCATTCTTCCTCTGCCTTAGTGCTGCTGTTCTTTCACATACCAGACCTCTCTCTCTATTTCCACACTATTCTCTGCTCTTCTTCACACTACACAACACACACACCCTCTTTCTCATCAAAATCCATCTAGGATATATATCCGCACCAAGGATTTCAACATGTTTCTAGTCAGCATTCGGAATACTTAATATTTTTCTAAACTCTGGTCTGTCGGCTGAATCCTTGCTTACCAAGTGATGCATATCAAAGAGATACTTATAGAAGTCATCAGTCATGTTGGCCAATCATGAATGATCTCTTAAGAAGCTTGATCACCATCAATATCTCATCCAGATTAAGGTCTGATGCTCTGCCGGTCAGTTCTTCCTTAGTCTACTTTGCCAAATAGGAACCCAACACTTAGGTGTTCATATCTTTTCACTCTTCCATCACTGGAGGCTCAATCTCTAGAATGTATCAGTCATGGTACTCCTCTTGACTTCCCCAAGTCTGCACTTTACTGAGATACTTCCTCTGAGAGATCTAGACCTATTGTCAGACCTTGCTGCATGCTCTATTCTTGCTCACCGGACCAAAATACTTTTCAATCTGTCTTCCGGTATAGACGTACCATGTCCTACGAATGTGTGGGATGGACTTTGTTGCCATCAATGACAATACTCATGAAGCCACACAGTGTCTCTTGCCAATAGGCATATGGTGTGGTACCAGTTGGTGTTCTGATACTAGTGTGGTAGGCCCATAGGGTGGGATTGAGTTGCAAGTGCCAATCACGACCAGCTTCATTGATCATTTTCTTGAGGATCTTTAGAATGGTTTTATTAGAAGCCTCAGCTTGGCCATTACTCTGCAGATAGTAGGGAGTTGAAAAGCGATGTTGGATATTGTATTGTGTGCACAAGGCACGGATATCTTGGTTATTGAATGGTCTCCCATCATCAGTGATAATGGCTTGGGGGATACCATACTGGCAAATGAGGTAGTTTAGGATAAACTTGGTGTAGTGCCCCACCACGAACACCTTGGAAGACAACACATCTAAGCAAGCCAGCAGAATTTTTTTTTTTTTGAATAAGATAACAAGTAAGGTTTAGCTGTTCAATACACATCATTAACTATCATCTTGTCACCCAAGGTGCCATGGTTGCACAACTTGACAAATAACCAACATAATATACATGCATAACTAACTAACATCGACAAATCATTCTAACTCTATTACAATATTGATTAAACAAATACATCTCCATTTCATGACATCAATTAGATACTCAACTTTAATCAAGATTACATGGACATATTCCAAATCTATACAAATGAGTACAACATTGTGTAATTTACATCATTACTATTCGAATTACATTTGAATACATACAATCTGAATCCATTGATACACCGGCTAGAACATGAGCACAATAAGTGTCTTCAAAATAGGTACAAGATCTGATGTCTGATACACAAGGAGTGTCCCCTCTCGCTTACAAGTAACGGCAAAGGAAAAAGCCAATGGATAAAGCTCTTCCACCTGGCCATGTGGAACCCTGAGGTCCACCCCCTGAGCTAGGAGTTAACATGAGGTCCCCACTACAACATACGGTCAGGTAGACAGTAGGCTATGAGACAACACATGACTATCACAAGTCACCATCACAAACAACACAATAGTACTTCTAGAGGTAGCACTTAGCAAATGGGGAGAGTACAACTAGGGAGTGCTAGACTGTAGTAAGGAGAGTGTCATCGCATGGTCCTAACATGGGTTACCCAGGCAGTCTCTCTCTAGACACCGGCCCCCATCTATGGTTACCCTGGCAGTCTCTCTCTAGACACCAGCCCCATAGGATGACACATGCGGAATCAACCTTCCTTTCGTGATGACAAGGAAGCAGATCTGCCAATCCCGACCTTCTCCCCTCATCCTTAGTCTGAACTAGCACTACAGGCATGAGTGAGGAACCAAACATTTTATTATCTTATTAATGTGAAAACTACCCAACCCCTAGGTATTTTATTATGTTATCACTGAATTACCAACTCCCAGTGGGTTACCCTGGCTAGCCCCTTGGCACCGACCCCCACATTAGAAGCCACTCCCTTAACTACAACTAGGAACCCCTACACAACAAGCATAGCAAGACGTCACAACAACGAGGGTACGGAACCATGCAAGGCATTGACCCTCTTGCATAACAACTATCCATATATAACAATACAAGCATTAACCCTCCATAACATAATTATAAGGGCAAGACTCCTAGACCATTGCCCATGATAACACATATTCATTACAACTTTAAGATTTCCATGTCACCTTGTACCACATCTTACCACAACACTGGATACATGACTAGTACAATCAGTTGGATAACAATACAACCACAAGAAGTGCATTTATCATTCATTTGCCATTTAGTCCATACATAACTAGAGACGACAAGGCTTCTTATAACATCATGATCTCAAGCCATCTAACAACACAACTCATGAATTCAAGACATCCCAAGCTAAGCCTCTGGAACTCTAGCCACATGGGAATATACACAATCAAAGGCTATAAGAATGGTTTTATGACCCACAGTTTGAATCAACATATTACGAGAATCAATTATACTTATGATCCAATTATGCCTTCTTACAACTACTTCCACTATAGCAATTTGTACTTGACTAAGTTGTTACATGGGTATAACAAACATCAAGATAAAGCTTGTAGTTTGATTGTATTCTTACAAGGAATAAACCTATGACTTACATTAAAGTGAATTATGTTTAAATATGTATTAAAATAATCATTTAATTAATCTACATGATACAACTACCATTGACGTAACTAAAATAAACTTCTATTGTCAGTATTATAATCTCAAATGAATTAAATGATTATAAGGAAAGTTTAAAATTCATTTCATACAGATAAGTTTGAGTATTTCGATTTAATTTATAACTAAGAGAGGAACAATGTAAATCACTTCTACGTAATTAACGATTACAACTACCTATAGATCACATACCATTGTCTATCTATCACAACCTTCATGAGAATATCAAAGTATGTTTACAACGAACGAAATCTAGTTCATCAAGTCATTAATAAAGAGAAGGTGATAGATTTAAATACTACGTTAGGTACATTTATCCATTCTACGGATCAACATATTGAATATTCACTTATCCCAAATTTGATATACATTTAAATTTATCATTTAATAATCCCGATAATAGATTATATCAATTTCGATGGCTTGATTTAAATAAATCACGTGATACAAATAATAATAATAATAATGATATTAAAACAATAATAATAATAATAATAGTAATAATAATAATAACAGTGACAACAATAATTATATTAAAATTCCACAGATCGTTAAATAATTAACGTTACATATTATTTACAATTTTATAGTAGATAATTAACCACCTCATTCTAACATTATATAAATTGTATCGCATTATGATTATATCAACCATATTGACAGATCAAAAATCTCATAATTTAATCCCGTCATCTCCGAAATTGATCTAATTATATCATGCGAATAAATATACTATTCAACCTACATTTAATTTATACAACTAATCAAATACTGATTAAACTCAAAGTAAAAATGAATATAAGCATTAAGTTTGAATAGAGAAAAGAACATTGATTTAAATCTGAGGAAGATAATAGAACAAATTACTCAGGACACGACAATTTACTTATGAAAGGCAACCCTAAAGGTAAGAACTCTCTGAGTGAATCCTATGCATGGGAAAAATAGTGGCAAACAACCTAACCCTAAAGTGCCATTGGCGTCCTCTAATCAACAACGTATTGTGTGGGGAGGTGCAAGCTACGCACAGCATTGGTGATGGCTCAAGAACTTTCAAGTAAGGATGCAGATTGCAAGTGTATAACCAGACGCTCAGCATCTGTCAGATATCATAGTGGAAATACTCTGATAGACGCGTGCGCAAGGTGGAGAAGTGAAGACGTGGCATGATTGGGTTGCCTATTTACAACTGTCGCAGCATTTGATTATGACGAGATCAATAACGATTATTGCTGTTGTCCCAGTTACATACATAATGCAAATTTTATTGAGGAAACGCAATAATTAGAGGGTCATGCTCCCACTTCAGCACTTGAGCTAGAATACAACTATTGTGTAATAGAAAATGAAGAACCTAATTGTTTCCTTCCTTGGTTCGATGGATTCTTTGAAGCAAAATGTCATGATGAGGCTACAAAAGCCCATCTCTCCCAAGGTCCAATCTGAGGAGAATATGTAGAGTTTGCTGCTAAGGATCAATATTTTTCTTCAACATGTTCTCTGTGGTGATGATCCAGTGCTTGAAGAGTCTCAACCGACACCCATTCTAGACTAGGAGAGTTAAATACAAGCGATTGAGTTTCTTCTTCCACTTCAGTTGTGTTCAAATGATAATGTTTCATTTGAGGTGATCTCAGCCCAAGACTTCGTTGTGTTCAGAATATATAGTTGAGTGTTGGCATAAAATCTTAAAATTCGATGCTGGCTGTGTGGGTTATCTAGGACTGTGGATGGCTTAAGGAATGTAGATGATAGGTAAAGATATGCTCGAATCCTTGCTTAAGCGGCGTATCTTTCTAATTTTTACACAAATGCATGCTTCTATGTATATTTTACAAAGCCAGTTCGCAACTAGCTATCTCCACCATATAGCGATTTCCATAGAGATGTAGAGCTCTTCCATTTGGACAGGCCCACGACTTAGAAATGTGTTACACAGATGTACAAAATAGGAAACAATATGATAACCAAATGTCAGGCATCATTTACGCCCAAGCCTAAGATAAATTTATTATTTAATCGATGCAATGACAATGAAAATAACCTTTGCATATGAAAATATTTTAAATTGTCTTTTAGTTTAATCGACTTGTAGTGCCCAAACAACCATCGAGTTCCATTTTGGTATTTTGGGGAGCAAGTGGGTCGATGCAACATTCTGTTTGCACAACGTAGGGTGGTGAAGATTTAAACCAAATAAATTGTAATGTATCCATTATGCGTGGTGTGGTGAGTTATAACCTAATAAGTGGAGTGCTGGACAGCAACACAGTTTTAGCTGCAATGTAAGCCCTACCTGACTTCTTAGATGCGGGTATAGTTTGACTAGGGGCACGCACTAGTTTTAATGCCATGGGAGCCCTCTGATGGTAAACGTTCACTGAGAGGATCACCAGGCGAGACCCTCTAACAAGAGGATATGACCATGATATTAAGGAACACACTAAAAGCGTAGGTTAGTGATTGTGGGCCGAGGCTCAGTGGATTGAAATTACGGAGAATAGAGAAAAGATTTTTGTGATTTAAATGCAAAATGGTCAATTGGGTGGAATTGTGCAGAATGCAGGGAGGTGGAGACTGGGGAACCACTAAAATGAATCTGAAGCAGAAAGGAAATTGTGACAAGTTTCAGACTGAATATAGGTTGGCGGTCACGAGGATTACAAGTCTGCCATTAACAAAAATCTAACACCAACCCTAAGTAAATCCCTTCAATGGAGAAAACACAATTAACCTAATTTTGTTAAAATTTCATAAGTAGGCATATATCATATATATTGCATACCTGAAATTTGTTATGCTTTTCCCAAAATCTCTTCTCCTCTGCAAGCCCCTCCTTCCTTCTCTTCCAGAAAACTCCCCCAACCAGGACTCAGCTCCCCGGATAAAATGCTGGGGGCATTCTGACATCCCACTATCTCAAAACTCAGAATGGACTCCTCAGGTAAATGCAGAGACATTCCTTCCTTTCCCCCACAACCCACTCTCTCGTGGGGTGCAAAATTAACTATCTCCAAGACTCCCCATTTCCTCAATTTTATCAATGACAGCACCTGATGTAAATTGCATATCCCCAAATATGACAACCCTAATTTTTAAACCAAAAAAATGTTAGCGAGATTATATTTAATAATGTACCCTAAATAATCATAGTGATGGTAATAACAAACCCATAGGTCATTGGATAATAATTATTTTTATCCGTAGAGAAGCAATTTTATTAATTCTTGACTAAATTTAATTTCTTTTTATATAATAAATATCTATTCAATAAGGAACTAAATAAACTCATCATGATCCGATATAAATTTGATGGATTTGGTCGGATCTCTCCCTCCAAGACATGATCATTTTACCCTTAACAATTCCGTTTTACCATTAAAATATCCGTAATCCTAATTTACCACACAATTACTTTAGTTTAGATTTATTTTATCAACGTTATAGATGTTTATTCATTTTCACATATGCATTTGTTTTCTGTTTAATTTTAATCCGCTACAATTTGTAATTTAACATTTCGTTAAATCATTTATCTAGTTTAATTTATTCATTTACCAATTATCAATAATTAAATTATTTATAATTAATAAACCACACACATAATCCCCTAGCAATGTTTATTTAATTTAAGCTTAAATTTAACTTTATTTAAATAAAATATTAATCATGCATGGATTGACACTCAAATTGGATATACCCTAATTTACAAGGTGATACCTGACCAAAGTGAAGCCACAGGACATAACGATAAATGACGACAATGGTCCACTGACAGTGACGACAGGGTACAACATTGAAAGCTCATCCTCCTTGAGGATGTTGACTAATTAGGGGAACCTCATGTCAACTCCAATCCACAATTCCATTGGCTAGGGCACGCTCAGACCTGGTAATTCAGGTGGAGTCGATGCCTGGTACCTGCATCATGCAACGAACAACAAGGTTGTGCATATATATATCTATAACCATGTAATCACAAGCATAATGAATGGAAGTCGTAGCATGGTAGGGTACTCAGACACGAGTAATGCAACACTGTTCCATTCAAGTAACACACCATTAAATAACTAATACCAGTCATACATCATAATCATGATCGAACAACATATTAAACTAAAAGTAACATCAATCCATAATCATGTCCATCAACTGTGAAAGCACAAAGTACAAGTAAACAAGCATCATCCTAACATAGATCCATAATCAACTAGCATAATATCAAAGAGTCCATCAAGCTCAAGGAGATCATAAACCATAACGTAAAAATCTAAACATCTCGAAACTGTAAACATCCGCTACAAGACTCATCTAAACCAGAACTATCATAGGAAACACGAAAATAACATCTGTCATAGGCAAAAAGCGAGGGGCATTACATCCTCCCCCCTAGAACTAGGCTTACTCCTAGAAGCCTGCAAACAAGTGAGGATATAACTCCCTCATTCTGGTAGCATCCTCCTAGGTAGCAGAGGTCTCATCATTAGGATCCCATTGGATCCTGACTTGCTCCACGTCTCTGCCCCTGAGAGCGAGTCTCCTGTGCTGAAGAATGCCTACAGGCTCCAAAGCCAGCTGCCCGTCCTCTACCTATAGAGCAGTCCAATCAAGAATATGAGCAATATCTGGATAGTAAGGTCTAAGTACCGAAACATGAAACACATCATGGATGCATGAAAGGCTAGGTGGCAAAGCAAGATGATAAGCAACTGGACTGATCCTCTCCAACACCTCAAAAGGTCCAACAAAGCGCGGTGCTAGCTTAGAGCCCTTCCCATAGCGGATCGGACTCTTTCGCGGTCGCACACGCAAGAACACTCGATCCCCAATGGAAAACTGACGATCGATCCTATGAGCATCTGCATGCTTTTTCTGCCTATCCTGAGTTGCCACCAAATGCTCTCTAATCCTCTCAACCTGCTGCTCCATATCTTTAAGCATATCCAGACCCAGAAGAACTCTATCCTCCAAACGATCCCAACTCAAGGGGGTCCTACAAGGACGACCATACAAGGCCTGGAAGGGAGACATGCCAATAGAACTATGATAACCATTATTATAGGCAAACTCCACTAGATAGAGGTAGTCCTCCCAATGGCTCTGCTGATCCATAATATACATCCTCAACATATCCTCGAGAACCTAATTAACCCTCTTTGTCTAACTATCAGTCTCAGGATGATAAGCTGAACTAAAGTTTAGCTGTGTCCCCAAGGCATGTTGTAAGGAAGTCCACAGGGTGGAAGTGAATACTGGATCCCTGTCAGAGATGATCCTACGAGGAATCCCGTGAAGTCTGACAATGTCCTCCATGAACACTCTAGCCACTGTAGAGGCATTGTAAGAGGCACGGACAGGAGAAAAGTGAGCAACCTTCATTAGCCTATCCACCGTGACCATAATAGCATCATGTCATCGAGAGGACATCGGCAAACCAATGATGAAGTCTATCGAAATGATATCCCACTTCCACTCTGGAATCAAATGAGGCTGCAAAAGACCTGCAGGGTGCTGGTGCTCTGCCTTCACCCTCTGACACTCAAGACATCTCGACACAAAATCTGCAATATCCCGCTTCATGCCACTCCAAAAGTACAATTGACGTAGATCTACATGCATCTTCTTGACACCCAGATGAGTAGAATAGGGTGCCCGATGTGCTTCCAACAGAACTAGGGTGCGAAGATCCTCAGAATTAGGAACATAGATGTGACCCAAATGTCGCAAAAGACCATCTGACTCAAAAGAGTAACCAGAGAATCTACCTTCTAAAGGTCTACCTGACTCAATCTCGGTCCTCACCTCCTGGCACCAACTGTCAGAAGGAAGAGCAGCAAGAATCTATCCTCTCAAATCAACTGTAAGCGAGACTGCTAAGATCTCATGCCTTCAACGACTGAGAGCATCTTCTACCACATTCTCCTTGCCCTAAATATATCTGACCTCGAAGTCATACACACACAAGAACTCCATCCAACATCTTTGCCTGGCATTCAAGTTTGGCTGCGTGAAAATATATTGCAAACTACGATGATCATTGTGCAGCTCAAATCGATGCCCTAATAGAAAATGCCTCCATCTCACCAAGGCATGCACAACTGCTGCCAACTCAAGGTCATGAGTGGGATAGTTCAACTTGTGATCCTTAAGCTTGCGAGACTCATAGGCAATCACGTGACCATCTTGCATTAGAAATGCCCCTAAACCCCCCAAGGAGGCATCAGTACAAACAACAAAGTCCCTATCAAGATCAGGAACTGCAAGTATAGGTGCATTGGTCAGCTGCTCCTTAAGGGTATGAAAGGCTTCCTGACACTTCTCTGACCAAACAAACTTTTTCCCTTCCTCTGAAGAGAAGTAATGGGATGAGCAATTCTCGAAAACCCCATGACGAAGCGATGATAGTAACCTACCAACCCCCATAAAACTACGGACCTCGGATACATTGGTGGGTGCAGGCCAGTCCATAATAGCTTGGATCTTTGAGGGATCTACTGCAATACCCTCTCCAGAGATAACATGACCCAAATACTTAACCTCTGATTGGAAGAACTCACATTTTGACAAATTAGCATAAAGCTGATTTTCTCTCAGACACTATAACACTTGACGCAAATGCTGCTCATGTTCCTCCATAGTCCTTGAATAGATCAATATATCATCAAGAAGTATGAGGACAAATTGGTCAAGATAAGTGTAAAACACACCATTCATTAAGCTCATGAAAACTGAAGGTGCATTGGTTAACCCGAATGGTACCACTGTGAACTCATAATGTCCATAACGGGTGCGAAATGCTGTTTTGTGAATATCTGCCTCAAAGATCCGCAACTGGTGATATCCTGACTTAAGGTCAATCTTAGAGAATACCTTCACTCCCTTAATCTGGTCAAACAAATCATCGATCCGTGGCAAGGGATACCTATTTCTCACTGTTACCTCGGAAAGAACTAGACTGTTGGAAACTGCCCCTACTTATTGTAGATTGCGCACTCTGGGCTGACTGATCATAACGGTTGCACTTGTTGCGCTACCAAGACCGGTCTTTCTTATTTTGAAACCTATTCCCTTGCTGATGCTGAGAGTTCCTCGATTTGGACTGCAAATACTGCTGCTGCTGACCACACTTTGAGGGTGCATGAGAACCTGATGCCTAATTGTGACCACCTCAAGAACCATGTCTTGACGAAGGTGTACTGCCAAAGCGCACACCTGTATGCCCACCTAGGGCCATAGCCAAGTTCTCCTCCACTAGCCAGGCTTTCTCCATGGCAACCTCCATGGTCTTAGGTTCGAATACACAAACCACTCCACTAATCTGGGCATTCAAGCCCCTGATAAAATACTGCACCAACATGGGCTCGTCATCCCCGATACCTGCATACTGTTTGAGCTCATAAAATCTACGCTCATACTGCTCAACTGTCATGGCCAACTGCTTCAGCTCATGAAACTCGTCTGCCCGACACTGCCTCCAATGGTCGGAAAGGAAGCGAGCTCTGAATCTATCCTCAAACAACTCCCAAGACACCGTGCCAATGTCCAAATGCAGCTTCTGCTCCTCTAACCACCACCAAGTCAAAGCAAACCCTCAGAGGTGTAGAATAGCACATTTGGCTTTCGTATTGCTGCCATATGGATGCATGGTGAAACATCTGCCTAGGTCCAACAACCAAGTCTTTGCCTCAAGTCCTCTACCAGTTCCATCAAAGATGGGAGGACATGCTCTTAGTAAGTCCCTCATATGGTTGGCTTGCATGGCCTCCTGCGCAGCTGTCAAATCCCTACACCTGGGAGACCTCTCTCTCTCTCTGGGACTTGACTGCTCTACATCCTGACCACCTCTAGGCTGCTCACCCACTTGTCTGAGACCTAAACGGGTAAGGGCTTCCTCAAGAATCTGTCTACACTGGGCTCCATCAGGCTGACCCTAACCTTCCATGTTTTGACCCTCGCCTTCATGACCACTCCCATGAGGAGACCTGGGAGGAGGAATACCGCCACCACCTCTCCCACGACCCCTTCCTCTGCCCCGACCTCGGCCCATACGTCTAGGCTTCTTCCCTACACAGAAAAGGGCAAATATTATATTAAGAAAAGCGTCGCAACATGAGTTAAATCGTACTACAGAGTTTAAGCACTAGGTTACATAACGAGCTCAAATATAACCAAGGTACCCAGTGTTTAAACCACGCTCTGATACCAGATGTAGTGCCCCACCACGAACACCTTGGAAGACAACACATCTAAGCAAGCCAGCGGAAATTTTTTTTTTTTTGAATAAGATAACAAGTAAGGTTTAGCAGTTCAATACACATCATTAACTATCATCTTGTCACCCAAGGTGCCATGGTTGCACTACTTGACAAATAACCAACATAATATACATGCATAACTAACTAACATCAACAAATCATTCTAACTCTATTACAATATTGATTACACAAATACATCTCCATTTCGTGACATCAATTAGATACTCAACTTTAATCAAGATTACATGCACATATTCCAAATCTATACAAATGAGTACATCATTGTGTAATTTACATCATTACTATTCGGATTACATTTGAATACATACAATCTGAATCCATTGATACACCAGCTAGAACATGAGCACAATAAGTGTCTTCAAAACAGGTACAAGATCTGATGTCTGATACACAAAGAGTGTCCCCTCTCGCTTACAAGTAACAGCAAAGGAAAAAGCCAATGGATAAAGCTCTTCCACCCGACCATGTGGAACCCTGAGGTCCACCCCCCGAGCTAGGAGTTAACATGAGGTCCCCACTACAACATACGGTCAGGTAGACAATAGGCTATGAGACAACACATGACTATCACAAGTCACCATCACAAACAACACAATAGTACTTCTAGAGGTAGCACTTAGCAAATAGGGAGAGTACAACTAGGGAGTGCTAGATTGTAGTAAGGAGAGTGTCATCGCATGGTCCTAACATGGGTTACCCAGGCAGTCTCTCTCTAGACACCGGCCCCCATCTATGGTTACCCTGGCAGTCTCTCTCTAGACACCAGCCCCATAGGATGACACATGCAGAATCAACCTTCTTTTCATGATAACAAGGAAGTAGATCTGCCAATCCCGACCTTCTCCCCTCATCCTTAGTCTAAACTAGCACTACAGGCATGAGTGAGGAACCAAACATTTTATTATCTTATTAATGTGAAAACTACCCAACCCCTAGGTATTTTATTATGTTATCACTGAGTTACCAACTCCCAGTGGGTTACCCTGGCTAGCCCCTTGGCACCGGCCCCCACATTGGAAGCCACTCCCTTAACTACAACTAGGAACCCCTACACAACAAGCATAGCAAGACATCACAACAACGAGGGTACGGAACCATGCAAGGCATTGGCCATCTTGCATAACAACTATCCATATATAACAATACAAGTATTAACCCTCCATAACATAATTATAAGGGTAGGACTCCTAGACCATTGTCCATGATAACACATATTCATTACAACTCTAAGATTTCCATGTCACCCTGTACCACAGCTTACCACAACACTAGATATAGGACTAGTACAATCAGTTGGATAACAATACAACCACAAGAAGTGCATTTATCATTCATTTGCCATTTAGTCCATACATAACTAGAGACGACAAGGCTTCTTATAACATCATGATCTCAAGCCATCTAACAACACAACTCATGAATTCAAGACATCCCAAGCTAAGCCTCTAGAACTCTAGCCACACGGGAATATACACAATCAAAGGCTATAAGAACGGTTTTATGACCCACAGTTTGAATCAACATATTACGAGAATCAATTATACTTATGATCCAATTATGCCTTCTTACAACTACTTCCACTATAGAAATTTGTACTTGACTAAGTTGTTACATGGGTATAACAAACATCAAGATAAAGCTTGTAGTTTGATCGTATTCTTACAAGGAATAAACCTATGACTTACATTAAAGTGAATTATGTTTAAATATGTATTAAAATAATCATTTAATTAATCTACATGATACAACTACCATTGACGTAACTAAAATAAACTTCTATTGTTAGTATTATAATCTCAAATAAATTAAAGGATTATAAGGAAAGTTTAAAATTCATTTCATATGGATAAGTTTGAGTATTCCGATTTAATTTATAACTAAGAGAGGAACAATGTAAATCACTTCTACGTAATTAACGATTACAACTACCTATAGATCACATACCATTGTCTATCTATCACAACCTTCATGAGAATATCAAAGTATGTTTACAACGAACGAAATCTAGTTCATCAAGTCATTAATAAAGAGAAGGTGATAGATTTAAATACTACGTTAGGTACATTTATCCATTCTACGGATCAACATATTGAATATTTACTTATCCCAAATTTGATATACATTTAAATTTATCATTTAATAATCCCGATAATAGATTATATCAATTTCGATGGCTTGATTTAAATAAATCACATGATACAAATAATAATAATAATAATAATAATAATAATAATAATAATGATATTAAAACAACAATAATAATAATAACAGTGACAACAATAATTATATTAAAATTCCACAAATCGTTAAATAATTAACGTTACATCTTATTTACAATTTTACTGTAGATAATTAACCACCTCATTCTAACATTATATAAATTGTATCGCTGCATTATGATTATATCAACCATATTGACAGATCAAAAATCTCATAATTTAATCCCGTAATCTCCGAAATTGATCTAATTATATCATGCGAATAAATATACTATTCAACCTACATTTAATTTAAACTACTAATCAAATAGTGATTAAACTCAAAGTAAAATTGAATATAAGCATTAAGTTTGAATAGAGAAAAGAACATTGATTTAAATCTGAGGAAGATAATAGAACAAACTACTCAGGACACGGCAATTTACTTATGAAAGGCAACCCTAAAGGTAAGAACTCTCTGAGTGAATCCTATGCATGGGAAAAATAGTGGCAAACAACCTAACCCTAAAGTGCCGTTGGTGTCCTCTAATCAACAACGTATTGTGTGGGGAGGTGCAAGCTACGCACAACATTGGTGACGGCTCAAGAACTTTCAAGTAAGGATGCAGATTGCAAGTGTATAACCAGACGCTCAGCATCTGTCAGATATCATAGTGGAAATACTCTGATAGATGCGTGCGCAAGGTGGAGAAGTGAAGACGTGGCATGATTGGGTTGCCTATTTACAACTGTTGCAGCATTTGATTATGACGAGATCAATAACGATTATTGTTGTTGTCCCAGTTACATACATAATGTGAATTTTATTGAGGAAACACAATAATTAGAGGGTCATGCTCCCACTTCAGCGCTTGAGCTAGAATACAACTATTGTGTAATAGAAAATGAAGAACCTAATTGTTTCCTTCCTTGGTTCGATGGATTCTTTGAAGCAAAATGTCATGACGAGGCTACAAAAGCCCATCTCTCCCAAGGTCCAATCTGAGGAGAATATGTAGAGTTTGCTGCTAAGGATCGATATTTTTCTTCAACATGTTCTCTGTGGTGATGATCTAGTGCTTGAAGAGTCTCAACCGACACCCATTCTAGATTGGGAGAGTCAAATACAAGCGATTGAGTTTCTTCTTCCACTTCAGCTGTGTTTAGATGATAATGTTTCATCTGAGGTGATCTCAGCCCAAGACTTTGTTGTGTTTAGAATATATAGTTGAGTGTTGGCAGAAAATCTTAAAATTTGATGCTGGCTATGTGGGTTATCTAGGACTGTGGATGGGTTAAGGAATGTAGATGATAGGTAAAGATATGCTTGAATCCTTGCTTAAGCGGCGTATCTTTCTAATTTTTACACAAATGCATGCTTCTGTGTATATTTTACAAAGTCAGTTCGCAACTAGCTATCTCCACCATATAGCGATTTCCATAGAGATGTAGAGCTCTTCCATTTGGACAGGCCCACGACTTAGAAATGTGTTACACAGATGTACAAAATAGGAAACAATATGATAACCAAATGTCAGGCATCATTTACGCCCAAGCCTAAGATAAATTTATTATTTAATCGATGCAATGACAATGAAAATAACCTTTGCATATGAAAATATTTTAAATTGTCTTTTAGTTTAATCGACTCGTAGTGCCCAAACAACCATCGAGTTCCATTTTGGTATTTTGGGGAGCAAGTGGGTCGATGCAACGTTCTGTTTACACAACGTAGGGTGGTAAAGATTTAAACCAAATAAATTGTAATGTATCCATTATGCGTGGTGTGGTGAGTTATAACCTAATAAGTGGAGCGCTGGACAACAACACAGTTTTAGCTGCAATGTAAGCCCTACCTGACTTCTTAGATGCGGGTATAGTTTGACTGGGGGGGCACGCACTAGTTTTAATGCTGTGGGAGCCCTCTAATGGTAAACGTTCACTGAGAGGATCACCAGGCGAGACCCTCTGACAAGAGGATATGACCATGATATTAAGGAACACACTAAAAGCGTAGGTTAGTGATTGTGGGCCGAGGCTCAGTGGATTGAAATTATGGAGAATAGAGAAAAGATTTTTGTGATTTAAATGCAAAATGGTCAATTGGGTGGAACTGTGCAGAATGCATAGAGGTGGAGACTGGGGAACCACTAAAATGAATCTGAAGTAGAAAGGAAATTGTGACAAGTTCAGACTGAATATAGGTTGGCGGTCACGAGGATTACAAGTCTGCCATTAACAAAAATCTAACACCAACCCTGAGTAAATCCGTTCAATGGAGAAAACACAATTAACCTAATTCTATTAAAATTTCATAAGAAGTAGGCATATATCATATATATTGCATACCTGAAATTTGTTAAGCTTTTCCCAAAATCTCTTCTCCTCTGCAAGCCCCTCCTTCCTTCTCTTCTAGAAAACTCCCCCAACCAGGACTCAGCTCCCCGGATAAAATGCCAGGGGCATTCTGACATCCCACTATCTCAAAACCCAGAATGGACTCCTCGGGTAAATGCAGAGACATTCCTTCCTTTCCCCCACAACCCACTCTCTCGTGGGGTGCAAAATTAACTATCTCCAAGACTCCCCATTTCCTCAATTTTACCAATGACGGCACCTAATGTAAATTGCATATCCCCAAATATGACAACCCTAATTTTTAAACCAAAAAAATGTTAGCGAGATTATATTTAATAATGTACCCTAAATAATCATAGTGATGGCAATAACAAACCCATAGGTCATTGGATAATAATTATTTTTATCCATAGAGAAGCAATTTTATTAATTCTTGACTAAATTTAATTTCTTTTTATATAATAAATATCTATTCAATAAGGAACTAAATAAACTCATCATGATCCGATATAAATTTGATGGATTTGGTCAGATCTCTCCCTCCAAGACATGATCATTTTACCCTTAACAATTCTGTTTTACCATTAAAATATCTGTAATCCTAATTTACCTCACAATTACTTTAGTTTAGATTTATTTTATCAACGTTATAGATGTTTATTCATTTTCACATATGCATTTGTTTTCTATTTAATTTTAATCCGCTACAATTTGTAATTTAACATTTGGTTAAATCATTTATCTAGTTTAATTTATTTATTTACCAATTATCAATAATTAAATTATTTATAATTAATAAACCACACACATAATCCCCTAGCAATGTTTATTTAATTTAAGCTTAAATTTAACTTTATTTAAATAAAATATTAATCATGCATGGATTGACACTCAAATTGGATATACCCTGATTTACAAGGTGATACCTAACCAAAGTGAAGCCACAGGACATAACGACAAATGACGACAACGGTCCACTGACGGTGATGACAGGGTACAACACTGAAAGCTCATCCTCCTTGAGGATGTTGACTAATTAGGGGAACCTCATGTCAACTCCAATCCACAATTCCATTGGCTAGGGTACGCTCAGACCTGGTAATTCAGGTGGAGTCGATGCCTGGTACCTGCATCCTGCAATGAACAACAAGGTTGTGCATATATACATCTATAACCATGTAATCACAAGCATAATGAACGGATGTCGCAGTGTGGCAGGGTACTCGAACACGAGTAATGCAACATTGTTCCGTTCAAGTAACACATCATTAAATAACTAATACCAGTCATACATCATAATCATGATCGAACAACATATTAAACTGAAAGTAACATCAATCCATAATCATGTCCATCAACTGTGAAAGTGCAAAGTACAAGTAAACAAGCATCATCCTAACATAGATCCATAATCAGCTAGCATAATATCAAAGAGTCCATCAAGCTCAAGGAGATCATAAACCATAACGTAAAAGTCCAAACATCTCGAAACTATAAACATGCGCTACAAGACTATCATCTAAACCAGAACTGTCATAGGAAACACGAAAATAACATCTGTCACAGGCAAAAAGCGAGGGGTATTACACTTGGCTATTTGCTTACCGGTGATATAGGTCATGGGAATGGATTCAACCCACTTTGTGAAATACTCAATGGCACTAATGATGAACTTATGGCCATTGGATGAGGATGGGTGGATTTTCCCTACAAGGTCGAGACCCCATTGAGAAAAAGGCCATGGAGTAGTCATAGGCTGTAGTTCATGAGCTGGTGCGTGAATCAAATCTCCATGCTACTGGCATTGTAGACATTTCTTAGCAAACTGTGCAGCATCTTGTTCTATTGTAGGCCAGTAGTAACCTATTCTGAGTATCTTCTTAGCAAGATTAGGACCGGTAGAATGTGTTCCATAGACACCTTTGTGTATGTCTCGTAAGGTAGCTTCAGCTTCTTCCGCGTTAAGACATCGTAAGAGGATACCATCGAGACTCTGACGATATAGTGTATCACCCAGAATGGTGTAACAGGAGGATTGACAGATAAAGGTTTTGCGTTGGGTGGATGATAGGTCAGAGGGAAAGGTATTGTGTTTAAGGTATTCATAGATGTCTTCATACCATGGGGAATTGGGACCAACAAGTTCATAGATGATTTCAGTAACGGGAACATTGACGGCTGGTATCAACAACTGCTCGATAAAGAATTCACATTTTTGTGTATTTGCAGGCATGTTGATAAGTGACCCTATAGAAGCCATAGAATCTGCAGCTTCGTTATGCTCTCTTGGAATTTGCTCACATGTGATGCTAGAAAAGTGTGGTTTGTAGGCATCCACTAGTTGCTTGTAGGGGATCAACTTTTCATCTTTTGTTTGGTACTCATCTGTGACTTGGTGAATGACTAGCTGTGAGTCTTCATATACTTGTAATTTTGTGATGTCCCATTGAACTGCTGTATTGAGACCTATGAGGAGTGCTTCATACTCAGCAATGTTGTTGGTGCAAGGGAATGCAAGCCGATATGACTTTGGAATATAGTCATTTTGAGGTGTGATGAATAAGATGCCGGCCCCTAATCCATGTTGTGTGTAGGAACCATCAAAGTACAACTTCCACATTATTGAGTTGGAAAGAGTGAAGAGATTCTCATCTAGAAAGTCTGCTACCATAGGGTGTGTATCTGTCATAGGTGCTTCTGCTAGTTGATCTGCTAGGGCTTGTCCTTTGATTTCTTTGTGATCTGTATACTCAATGTCAAACTCACTAAGGATCATGACCCATTTAGCTAGTCTACCTGTAAGAGCTGCTTTTGCTAGTAGATACTTCAAGGGATCAATTTTGGCTATAAGATTTTTGTGTTGGTTCAACATGTAATGCCGCAACTTTTGGGAAGCGAACACTACTGCTAAACAAGCTCTTTCCATCGGTGAATAATTGAGTTCATATTGCACCAAGGTTCTACTGATATAATAAATTACATGCTCTTTTCTGGATTCATCATTTTGTGCTAGGAGAGCCTCGAGGGCTGAAGTTGTAGTTGAGATGTATAATATTAAAGGTTTATCGGCAACTGGTGGTACCAAGATAGGAGGTGTGGCCATATACTCTTTGAGCTGATCAAATGTTGTTTGACACTTATAATCCCATCGAAATGAGACATCCTTTCAGAGCAAGTGTTGAAATGGCTGACATTTATCTGCTAGCTGTGAGATGAAATGCCTAATGGACTGCAACCTTCCCTGAAGTCTCCTTAATGCTTTGAGGTTCTTTGGTGGAGGCATCTCCACTATAGCTTTTACTTTTTCAGGGTCTACTTCGATGCCTCTACGAGATACAATGTATCCTAACAGCTTCCCTGATGTTACACCAAAGACACACTTCTTTGGATTGAGTCTCACTTGGTATTTCTCGAGCCTGTCAAAGATCTGTCCTAGAACTTGTATGTGATCTACCCTAGAAGATTTAGCTAGTATGTCATCCACATAGTCCTCCATGATGTGATGAAAGAGGTCATGGAAAATCACTATCATTTCTCTCTGATAGGTTGCCTCTGCATTCTTTAGACCAAACGACATGACACACCAACAATAATTACCCCACGGACAAGTAAAAGTTGTGTTATGTTGATCTTCCTCTGTTATCCTTATTTGATTGTAGCCTGAGAATCCATCCATGAGAGAAAGCATTTCATGACCTGCCATCAAGTCTACTATGAGGTCAATGTTTGGTAATGGAAAGTCATCTTTGGGACATGCTTTGTTAAGATCTCTAAAATCATTACACATGCGGATGCACCCATTGGGTTTAGAAACAGGTATAATGTTTGAGACCCAATCTAAATAGTCAATAGGTCGGATGAACTTTGCATCTAACAACTTATGTATTTCCACTTTTACCAAGAGAGCTATCTGTGGGTGCATCTTCCTCAACTTTTGCTTGACTGGTTTAACTTTTGGATCAACTGTGAGATAGTGAACAACTAGCTTAGGGTCTAACCCTGGCATATCAACATAGGTCCATGCAAAGTTGATGGTTCTCTATAAGAAGAATTTGTTAAGATTCTTGTGCTCTGTTTCTGATAATGATGCTGCTAAGAATGTGGTCTTTGGATTTTGCTCTGTGCCAAGGTTTATCTCTGTAGAATCTTTCACTAGGAGAGCTGACTTCTCTTGATACTTAGATGGTAGGGGAAGGTCAAATACTCCATCCTTAGGTGCCACAGTTGGGTTTTCACCTTTGGATACATCCTTTGTTTTTACTATTTTGTGATCGGGAGGTGCCACAGTGTGGTTTTCACCTAGAGATCTTTCTTTATTTTTACTTTTGCGACTGGAGGATTTGGCATTCTCACCAAAATAAGTTGTTGGCTCTAGTTCCATTACAAAACCTGCTTTATGATCACCCAGAGGAATACCCTCTCGGAGTCCCATGAACTCAGCTAGAGCTTCGTCATTCTGAAATACATCTATAACGGGGGACCCTTGGTTGTCCCAATCGATAAGTTTAGGGTAGACAAGTGTCACATTCTGGTTGTTTGTCGTGGAGGTTAAGGATACGAATGATAGCATAAAGATGGAGGATTTGGTAAATAGGTTGGTCATATGGAGGGAAGAATCATCGATGGTATCCTCATTAGATGTCGAATCTGCGAGGGAAGTTTCAGCCACCTTGTCGAGGATACCCTTGATGTCCAAGGCACATGGTACCTTTCTACCAAATCCTAACCCCTTCTTGTCTAGTTTCTTTGTCACAATGATGGGTTCCATTGTTCCTTGATTATGTTTCCCAAGGCCACCTTTGCCTTTATAGCCCACGTTTTTGACTATCCTTAAGCCATTGCCATATTGCTTGACTGGTATTGTAATTGGTTCTTTCTCCTTGTAGAGCCAAGAAGAAATGTCCTCAATAGTTTCCTCTTCCAATAATTGTCCTTGTTGAAATTGGGTTAAAAATGCTGGGGGAGGAATAGCTGCTTTTTTAGTTACTTTGGCAATTGGCGGTTGGTTGTAAGATTTAGGGGATAAAGGCATCCGCCCCACACAACAAGATTTTGAGATATCATAAGTTCCAAAGCCTATATCATGGATGTGAGCTTTGATTTCAGGCAGAGGATTAGGGTTACTTGTAGAGGCTTGTGTCAGAGTTTTAGGATCAACATATAGTGGGGATTCAAGGGCTTTGTCATTTTTAGGCACTTGGTTGCAATTCTTATAACTGCCTTGCAAGACACGATAGAATTCAAAAGGATTAGGGTCACCTGGGATAGTTATCTCTGTACCATTAAATGGGAACTTTAGAGATTGATGGTACATTGAAGGAATAGCTTTCATTGCATGGATCCATGGGTGGCCTAGGATAATGTTGTAAGGTAGCTCAATGTCAAGGACTTGGCACCTGGTTTCAAGCATGACGGGGCCTAGTTGTATAGGCAAGTGGATAACACCTTTTGAGCGGTGTTCAACATCATCATATCCCTTGATTGTAATACTTTGATCAATGTTGACATGATCCTCAGAGTATCCCAGTTGCTTAAGTAACTTTAAAGAACATATGTTGAGACCAGCACCACCATCGATGAGTATATGTTTGATTTTGTGTTTATGAATGAGAACCTCAATATGAAGGGCATCATTGTCACACAGATCATGGGAAGGGAGGTCTTTCTCAGAGAAAACCACATTGTAGGGTGAAGCAATGTTACCTACTATAGCTCAGAAATCTATGACCGCTATGTTGTTAGGAACCGAAGACTCTTGGAGGGCTTTTTCTAGCACCACTTTATGTGTAGGTGATGACCGTAGAAGGTCCAAGATAGATATCTGTGTTGGTGTTTTCCCTAGATGTTTGACAAGATTATAATCGGATTGAGTTGGGAGACTTAGTGTAGGACCATGAATGGTGACACGACCACAACGAGTTGTAACAGCGCAATCCGTAGAGTTGCCTTTGATTATGAGGGTAGACACTCGACTCTCTTCAAAACAACCTACAATGGAGTCAAAGGAAGTGGAAGCATGATTGACACCTTTACCTTTATCCTGAGGAGGAGGCAGACCATGGTGAGGGAATGGTTCCTTGTACGTTTTGAGGTCCTTGTTCGTGTGTTGAGCTGGTGGTTCATCTTCAAAAGAGATTTGGTTGCCTTCGATTATATTTTGGATTAGATACTTGAGTTTCATGCATGATGCAGTTCTATGCCCTTTGCTCCTATGGAACTCACAATATTCATTGTCTCTATATCATGCAGTTTTGTAAACAGGTTCACCATATGGGGGAGCATCGGGTAAGGTGATGAGCCCTTTGTGTAAAATCTTCTGAAGGACCGATTCTATGGGCTCTCCCAAGGGAGTGAATTGACGCCGTAGAGGGTAATCTTGTTGAGGTTGCTCTTGTTGTCACCGTTGTTGGTTTTGATAAGGTTGTCTTTGTTGTTGTTGTTGTTGAGGTGGACCTTGACTCAGTTTGGAAATTTGGAGCGGTGTTTGCAATGTTTGGACATGTTTAGAATCGACCACACCATCGTTGAACATGTTTTTATTTTTGTTCCAAAACTTTGGTTTATCATTTGTTTGTTGGTGAGGGGCATTGTCTTTAGTTTCTTTGAAGATTTTAACCACATCCTTAACAATGATGGCCTTCTCAATATTGATTCTCTTGTAGGTAATTTCGTCGAAGGTTGTAGCACTAAGAATTTGCAAATGAAAACCCAATTCTTGGTTGAGGTTCTGCACAAATATGCTAACAATATGCTTTTTAGGTATCTTGAATGGGAATTTGCTAGCCATTTGTCTCCATCTTTGAAGGAAAGAAATGAAAGTTTCTCCATTTTTCTATTTGTTATTGCATAGATCAGTCATGGAAATCTCATGCTCTGTGTTGTAGGAGAAGTGGGTGGCAAATTTCTCCGCTAGCTTGTTAAAAGACTTAATACCCGTGGGGAGGTGTGAGAACCATTCTATAGCTTGACCTCCAAGACTATGAGGAAATAGACGCATAAGATATGTGTCATTATGTGAGACCTCGAAGCAAACAAGATAGAATTCCCTGAGATGGTCTTTTAGATCACCTTTTACTTTGTATTTATCAAATTTGGGAATAGTGAAATTTTGAGGAAAATGGATCATGGGTAATGACCGATCAAAAGGATAAGGACACACTTCTTCCAAAGAGAAGGTCTTCTTTGTGTGGCCAAATGTAAGATTAGATAGTTGTTGTTGAACCTTTGCAAGTTTTAGCTCCATAGTCATGGGAGGGGTTGGAAACATCTCCTGTTGTCCAAGAAGTGGTTGTTGATGCCCATATGGAAGGTTATAGTTTAAGCCTTGAGCATTGGTGTTATAAGGGTCATATGATTGGTTGGGGTCATATGTGTTGTACGTTGGGTTAAGATTGGGTTGGAATTGGATGCTTTAATTTGGAGGAGGTGGAGGTGGCGCTAGGTAAGAATGGAGGCTTTGCGATGGCTGAAGAAACAAGTTTGGTGGTGGAAAGCTAAAGTTCTTGGGTTAGGTTGCGGTTGTGGAACATAGCTTTGGGAAGTTTGGTTTTGAGAATGTTGAGGGTTGATAGGCAATGTGTTGAAAAAGTTTAGCGCTGATGATTGTTGTGGTGGGGGAACATAGGTAGATGTGTTTTGTGATGGTTGAGGTTGATTGATGATGAGCGTAGAAGAATGTTGTGGTTGGGATTGCATGACCCTGGTTGGTTGAGGGATAGGAAGATTTGATGAGGTTGGGGGTGGTGCTTGTTGAGACCCTTGTTGCATGGCTACATAGTTATTCTCCAGATTGTAATTTGGTGGGAAATCTTGTCGTGATGGGGTAACCAATATTCCACTTGCGATTGGTGTGGACACTTTAGGATTATTTTGCATGTTTGATTTTGCTAGAGCGGCTTGTCTTGCTAGTTTGGCTTGATGATGTAGAGTCTCTTGTTGGTTTTTG
This sequence comes from Cunninghamia lanceolata, assembly GCA_027924645.1. Lineage (NCBI taxonomy): Eukaryota > Viridiplantae > Streptophyta > Pinopsida > Cupressales > Cupressaceae > Cunninghamia > Cunninghamia lanceolata. Next base: position 941,732 of record BSBN01001268.1, on the reverse strand, counting down.
TAGATCTCCATAGGAGTCAGAAGTGGTGATATGGCCCTCTTTCCTGTCGGGTTTTGATAAAGGGGATTCTCATATTGTGCAATTGTTCTCCCTTGTGAGCTTTGTTCAGGTAAGGGTGTGGTCATTGTTGACATGGTTTGGACCGCCGTTATAGTGTCTTGGATGTTGTTAGGCTTGCTAAGATTAGATAGATCAAAACCTTGGGGTAATTTGGCTCCTTGCTCTACTAGCAAGCGAAAGAAATGATCTTGGTTCTCACTAAGGATTTTGTCAAAGGCGGCTATGGCTCTAGGATCTTGTATGAATTCATCAAGATCTTGTTCATCTTCTTAAGAGGATTGACCTATTTCAAAGTGTCGCTCTTCTTGAGATGGGACTTGATCGATAGTATAGCTTTGTGGGACAAAATTCGAAGGCATGCTGGTGGTATAGTGAGGTGTACTTACCAAAGGGACCCTACCTTCTTGAGATGGGACATGACCGATAGTATAACCTTGTGGAACAAACTCTAAAGGCATGCTGGTGGTATAGTGAGGTGTACTTACCAAAGGGACACTACCTTCTTGAGGATTGCTAGGGTAGTCTAGCTATGGGATGTTTAGAGAATTGGTAGATTTTTCTGCGGGTGTCCTAGGAGTAACCTTGGGAGTAATGTTGGATCGACCCGATTGAGGTGTGTGAGGAGGCGATTTACGCTTCCTAGGGACAACTTGTTTGGACTTCATAGTTTGCTGAAGTCTAGTGGTTACCATGGGATACACTAGGACAAACTGCTGGGATTTTTCTTGTGTTTTGGAAAAGACAAATTTTGATGCACAGTTGTTTGGACAAAAAGGCGTTGTACTGCTTGACCAAAAGCACAGGACTATGCTACCAAACGTGAGCTACTATAATACCAAAGGTGATGGACTGAGCTACCAAAGGTGGGGTACTGCTATACCAAAGGCGAGCTACTGTTATACCAAGGGCGCTAAAGTAGGCTTGCCAGAGGCGAGGTACTATTATACCAAAGGCGAGCTACTGTGATACCAAAGGCAAGCTGCTGTTACCAGAGGCGCTGAAGTAGGGTTTGATGTTTTTAAAAGGCAAATTTTGATAGATTTGGTTTTGGTTCTGATTGGATTTGCTTTGGCAAGAGAAAATACAGCAAACAAAGTGGCAAAAAAAAAGATTGACACAACAGATAGTGTATGTTTGAGGCTCACAAAAAGCCCAATGTTTCCACAGGTATAAGACAATTACAAACAATATCAAGCACTTTTTATCCCTAGAGACAAGGTTTCATTACAGTAGATCAGCTCACAACTTAATACTCTGTCAATAAAAATGTCATTCCATAAAGGTGTCAGACATTTTGTATCTTTGTGAGAGACGATAGGTAGGGATATCTCACCCTCCCCTCGGAAAGCTCAATTAGGTCACAAGAGCTTTATGGCTGAGGGAATACTATCTCTTCTCAAGGGAGCCAATGGTGAGTATCTTGAGGGCTTAAATTGATTCCCCTTGCACTGATGATTACCACAACGTTCGGAGGTAGATCAGGTAGTCACTATCTAGAATGGTTCTTAGTAACTTTGAGGGACCAACATCTTACGAGCAATGTGACAAGCTACTAAAAGCTTTAACCAATCCTACTAAGAGTATCAAACACTTCGCTCGATGTGAAAATCATTTCCACAAAGAGCTAGTACACCTCTTTTTAGTTTGGCACAAGGTAAGGCTGACGTCGGTTAGGACTTGGCTTTTGCCTTATCCCTCTTATATAGCGGTTCAAAGGAAAACTCTGCTTAGGGTCATCCCTTTTGGATGAAGCGCAATCCAAAAGCAGGCCCTTCTAAAGGAAGTACTGAAATGTAAAAGCAAGCACGCCAAACAAAGGTTCAATTGTCCCGTTATAAGAAAAATAAGGTGCAACTAAATTAGGCACACACATGTTTGTAGTTGTCAATTGTCCCTTATGAAATTGAAGTGTTTGGCATTCATGTCCATTGTCCCTTAAGAAAAGCAGTATGTTCCTAAGACTTAGATTGCCAAAAAATGATTTTTTTAATTATCCCTTAAGAAGGCAATATGTTTCTAAGACTTAGTGCAATAAATCAAGATTTCTTCAATGCTTGTCCTGCATGAACATGTTAAAAAAAACTAATTTGCTCTATGTGAGTGATAAGAAGCTGCAACAAGTCAATTAGTTCCACCAAAAACTCACAAGTTAGCAAAAACAAATCAATTTGATCGAAAGTGACTTACTGTGATACTGAAAGCATTGCACTGTGTTACCGGAGGCGATTTGCTGCAGACCAGAGGTGATGCACTCTATTACCAGGAGTGCTTCTTTAGATCCAGAAGCGATGTACTGTGCTACCAGATGCGCCGTTCTATGCTACCAAAAGCGCTTTAATGTCGCAAATCTAAAAAAAGTTGTATCTTGTCAAAAAAGTTAGGTCAAAAGATAATTTCATGTTTGCTTCGTAGATCTGGGATGCAATAGTTGATAGATCTGTAACCTGGGATCAATAACAAATCAAAGAATGCCGCCAATAGATAGTTTAACTCAAAAATTGCAAATACTCCTAAATATGTTAGCTTAGGATGTATAAAAGATAACTGAAAGACAAATAAACCAGCTTGTCAGTCAAATCAATGATAGGTATGTGAATAAAACCCTACAAAATTACTAGAATAAGATTAGAAAAACCTATTGTTCCAAAAGCGCTTTACGATACTATCAATAGCGCTGGACTATTTCGCCAGAAGCGCTCTGCTATGCTACTAGAGGAGCTGCAGTATCGCCCGAGGGCGTTGTACTGTGCCTCCAAAAGTGCTTTAAGATACTACAAATAGCACTTTTCTATGTCTATTTGTGTTGTTCCATACTGTACTTAAAAAAAAATCAATTTCTGAAAGAAAAAGAGGGATTGGTGGGTCCTGTTGACATTTCTTCTGAATCAGCATTAGGGTTTGCCACTTCTAATGCACAGGCAGATTCAGGCCAACTGAATACAGGAGGTTGCGTGAGCTCCTCCCCTTCACTTCTGGTTCTGCCGCACCAAGGGGGGTATCCCTATAACTTAAGATGTAACCTTGACTAGCTCAAAGATAGAAAGATCTAACTTGACAACAACAGGCAGAATACTCTCATGTATGGACCAAGATCTGCATGATAGATCACAAGGCTGGCAACATTCTTGGACATGATGTCTGGTTGAGTATGAGAGTATGCAGGGGGTTCCTAATCCTACTCCTACAACTAACAGGTGGAGGTATGAAATGTTTTGATATGAATTTGGATGCAAAGCTGGACATGGTGTATAACACAAGAACACAGCATGACTGGTGCCTATCCAGGGCTTGGAGTCGGTAGACATACACCTGTGAATGATCAGCATGAATAGCTAAGACTGGATTTCAGGGGGATACACATGATATCTGCCTTACATATATCTCCCAATATAGAGTGTTGAGCTATCTCTACTTATGGCATCCCTACTGCAGTATACCCTTCCCAATGTTCAACCTGAAAACAGTTTAATCTGCCCCTTGAGCAGAGGTTAAAAGATCAGACATTCAACATAGGAATTCTATGCTCTAGAATCTAAACATCACACAAATATCCAGATCCAGAAGAAGAATACATGCAATACTGGAGACAGAATTAACACAACACATGCTAAGATAGCATTACTCATATGAGATCAACCATGAAACCAGTGGATTCATGCCAAGTCCTACAACAGGAGATACATAAACTCACAAGATCAAGCTGTACAGAGCAACCAGATCATCTGGTTTTGGATTACAGAGCCAAAAATCCACAACTTTCAACAACCTTGAATGAATAACATCGTCTGCATTATATAGCAGGAGGATGTATTCAGCATTAACTACCAGGTTGACCAAAACTCCCGCCAGATATACAGTATCAGAAAGATGGCGCTCAAACATTAATGCAGCAGGTAGGGGAGGAGACAGGAAGATATCTCGAGCCTTGCGCCGCCGCCTGGGGATCCAGATCTTCAATCAGGTACTACATCCGTCCACGCCATCGCCCATACCTCTGCAACAATCGCCATTGATGGCGCACCAACCCGCGGCCTCGGGAAGAACATCAAACAGTCGATCGCAACCACTTCCCGCCGAGGTTCATCATCATGATATTTCGAATATGCAGGATAACATTATCCCACATGCACTCCGCGATGACCTCCTTAACACTTTATATACCAGGTCATGAGCATATATCATGTCGGTGCTTTTGCTCCTGACGACACTAGTATAGGACTTCATCATCATCATCCTCCAGCAGCATGATATCCTGTTGCCCGAAATATCACCCTGACGTCATCATGATATTTGAAATATAACCTTCATGATAATCGGCACAACCTGATCCATCGGAGGAATATCCTCCTGCTGAGCTTAAACCAAAAGTCTGGCCGATGAACATCCTGATGATGTCATCATCATATCCTGCTGACGTCATCATCATATCTGCCTACTGCGCACCTCCTCATATCCGGATGACGTCATCATCATGTTTGCAAATATCGGGAGATCTCCTCAAGATGATCAGTGTTAGAAATATGACCCCCCGGACCTTGATGACGTCATCATCATATTAACATCATCATGATATTCGGAAGACAACCGGATATTTAGAAATATCATCCTGATGCACAAATATCAGGTTGCACTGTAGCTCCACTATAAGATCGGGGCGATTGATGAATATGATGATGCTTGAAAAGATCACCCCCACTAGATAATGCACGAAGCCAGCAGGCGGATATCTCCTTGATATCAGCATCATCATGATGCTGGAACAAACACACTCGAGTGATATGAAAATATCACCCCCTCCTTCGGAAATATCATGATGCAGATAGGCAGAAAGAAAGATATCACCCTGATACAAGGATGACGTCAGCATCATCAGGATGAGAAACAAAGAACAAGGTGATACAACATCATCAGGATGATATTGACTAAGATCATCCTGACGTTCAAAATATGATGACCCTAGTGAATGTCGGGTCGCACTTAGAACTCTTCAACAACATCATCAAGATGATCATAACCAAGATCACCCGATGATAAAAATATCACCCCGGCGAGATATCATGATGCAGAAAATATGATGACCCTCGCAAGCAACACGGTGATAACTGAAAATATGATGATGATGATGACGACTCTTAAGAAAAAGCAAGTCAGGTCGAACAACTCAAAGAATAACCCCTTCACAATATCAGGGCAACATCATCATCATGTTCGCGCAAGGTGATAAATGGGAGATCACCGGAGACTTTGAAAAATCACCCTCGCAAGCAGATCAGGGCGCACTGTAGCTCATCAGCATCATCAGGATAATAACCAAACATCACCCGATAGTTGAAATATGATGATGATGATGAGAAACCGGTCGACGGAGAACATGATGATGCTGACCTGCATGGAAACAAACATGATGATGATGACCTCCTCCTCAAGAAAATATGATGATGATGCTGAAAAAACACTGAGGAGGTCCAACACTTGGAGCATTTTTTTGGATACTTAGGGAGAGTGCCTGAATGAAAATTGCTCAGAAAACTACCAGTCAATTCAGGCACTAACAGGTCCCACCGGGTGTGCCAGAATGTGTATGAGAAAAATTGACTAATGTTTAAATGATAAAAACAAACAAATCAAAAGCCCATAACATAAAGAGAACCAATCTAAACAAAACCTATTACCAATAAATCAATGAAATATGAAAGCTTTTACCGAGATTTGTATTGTTCCATTTGGATGAATGTGGATTACTCAATAGTGCTGTGAAACCATGTTTGCAACAAGCAAGTAAAGTGCTCAAAGTGCTCAAAGATCAATGTCAAAAGATTGTGAAGTTGCTCAATCGATGCGATGTATGCTCAAAGCGCTGTAAAGGATGCCTGAGAATAAGCGATCAAAGAGGCTTTGTAAAGGAGATGAGGGGGGCTTATATAGGTTTCAACAGAGATCGATCAACGTCCAGATAATTCAGAAGAATCAATGGAGGAGATAAAACAAATAACCATGATGAATGTGCACATGACATGTGTCAATCTATAAGGATATTTTTATTAAGATATGATGAAAACAAGATTGATTGAATAGATAACTCAACTTGTGATTTTGCCTTTTTTAGAGTTCTAAAAATAAGACTAATTGTGCACGAGTTAACAAGATATTTTTGGAGGAATTGGAAGATAATTGAAATTAAATAGTTAAATTTATTTATTTAATTGTGCATGAGAGAGGAATAGAAGATTATAAATAAAATATTTGATTTTATTTATTTTTAGAGGATTTGAGACAATTTAAATAAATTTGCATGATTTATTTAAATTTAGAAGAACAATTGATTTAATTAAATAATGTAGAATTATTTAATTGTAGATAAGATAGAATTGTGATGAATTAATTAAATAATTGGATTTATTTAATTAATTGAGACTTGAAATTTGAAAGAGGATAATGATTTAATTAAATAATAAAAATTATTTAATTGTGGAAGAATAATAGAGGAATTTAATTTAATTAATTAAATAAAGAGAATTTATTTAATTAATGTTGCAATTATGTGATTTAGAAGAATTTGGTGATTTTAGTGAAATTCATTAAATAATTAGATAATTTAATTAACGTTTGAAATGCAGGTGATTAGATAGATTTGATGAAAATACAAGTAGTGCGACGACTTGGTCATTTTAGGGTGTCTACAACCTTGTCTAGACGTATGAAGAAGGATACTTAGAGCATTAAAGTCGTGATGTGCAGAAGGTATAATATGACCTTAGATGCAAAGGATAATGCAAAAAGCTATTCCAACATACATAAGATATGAATATCAACTAGAATGATAAGGACTTGATACAAATGCAAGATACAATGATAGACACAAGCAAACAAACAAGAATGCACAAATGATACAAAAGCAAACAAGGTATTGTCCCTGTCAAGTTGTAAACCAATGATCGATGGATGGATTGATTGATTTGATGATAGTGTTGTCATTGTGGGGAACAATATATCCCTAGATCAACACAAGGATGTGGGAATGATATATCCCATTGATGATTGATTGATAATGATGATGATGATAGTGTTGTCATTGTGGGGAATGATATATCCCTAGATCAACACAAGGATGTGGGAACTATATATCCCATTGATGGTTGATTAATGATGATTAATTGATTTGGTTTACGATAAGATTAAGATCAAGACAAAAGGATGTGATTAGATGATTTGGCTAGATTGATTGACTAGATTAGTATGGATTAATGATGAATTGAATTTGGTTTATTGCTTGGATTTTTTTGAATATTTGAGTTTTTTTAGATATTTTTGAGATATTTTTTTATTGTTTTTTGATTTTTTGATTATTTTTTGGATATTTTTGGATATTTTATTGTTTTTGGATATTTTTGGGATTTTTTTATTTTTTTGGATGTAATTGTGATTTTTTATTGTTGTTGGATATTTTTGTGATTTTTTTATTGGTTTTTGGATATTTTTGGATTTGGTTTATTGTTTTTAGATTTTGTTTTATGAGATGGCATTGTATTAGAGTTTGGATAGCCTTGTTGTTAGATACCAATGACAAGGGAAAACCAAGTCTAGATGCAAGGAGGAAGATGGGATTAGCTAAGTGGACACAAGTATGGGTGATAAGAAATGGGATAAAAAGCTCATGAAAGAGGGATGGATAAAAGGGTAGGTGCTAGTGGATGGAATGGATGTATGTTGCATAAGTGAGCTAGGATGTGATCTCCAAAGACTATGTCACATAGGAACAACATGCCCCATTCTAGGTAGTATGTTTAGGTTTTTATATGAGAAAACTTAGGACAAGAGGATGATTGGATTGGTTGAAAAGAATGAGGTATATCAAGAGATTTTCTAAAGCATTTTTCAACATTTTGCCCCTATGTCTTTATCAAGAACAAAAGGAGGAAGGGAGGATGGATGGATAGATGGGATAGATATGTTAGTTGTAATGCCCCATCATGCAACCCTAGAGAGTTAGGTTAACTAAGCAAAAAGATGCAATTTAAAAAAAAAAAACAAGTAAATGAATTAATCACTAAAGGAGGTAACGACTAATTACATCATTTACCATTTAACCAACTAACATCTCTAGGGAACATAACTGCATTAAGAAATTATAAACATAGATCACTAACATCAAAAATATACATTAGCAATTTTGTCACATCATAGGAAGATTATATATATATTTTTTCATTTGCAAAAAGTGTACAAATATAGATGAGATTGCATACATGATCACATAATTACAAGGCTTCTGATTACATCAAATTACAATATAAATCATGACTATACAATTCTAGAAGCATAGTACAAATCTTTGAATGCAATACGGATCTTGAAATGGAAACACACATCTGCCATGAACATGAACCATGATGCCAAGAAAACCAATGGATTAAGCTCTTCCACTCAACCATGTGGAACCCTAAGGTCCACCCCCCGAGCTAGGAGATAATATAAGGTTCGGCAACAACAACTAGACAAGAAGACAAAGGATTGACAGGTACAAGAACTATTCTAGTACAACATTGTCCAATAAGACATTATAAGCATCAAAACATCACTTCCACACTTACAAAACTTCCAGAGGCACTCACACTACCGAAGGAGGAAAAATAACTAGGGAGTGCTAAACTGCATTAGGGAGGAGTGTCATCACATAGATTGTCATGGGTTATCCTAGCAGGTCTTCCTAAGCACCGACCCCCATCCTAGGTTATCCTGGTAGCCTCTCCCAACCACCGACCCCCATACAAACTCATGCAGAACCAACATACCTTTCATGAGGACATGGTAACTGATTTTCCATTCCAGGCCTTCTCATCTCATCTCAAGCCTAAATGAGCACTTGAGCCATGAGTTAGGCATACTTTATCTTGATTAATTGTGATTAACTACCCAACCCTCTAAATTTATTATTAAGTTATCACTGGATTAAAAACTTCTAATGGGTTATCCTGGCAGCCACTTTGGGCACCGGCCCCACATTGAAAGCCACTCCCCTACCTGCATCTAGAAGACCCTATCCATCAAGCAAGACATAATGATAAATAACCATATACCATGCAAGGCATTTACCTTCTTGCATCAAAATCACAATGACCAATTCTTAAATCACTGTCCCAAAATTTCTAATAGGAATCATCATAACAACCATAAACTACATGAATCCAAACAAAGGCATGGTCATCTTGCTCCCAAAATCTTGACCATAAAAAAATGTATCCAACACAGTATTTTTATTACATGCTCAAAACGATAATGAACAACAACATCCAAGAAGGACTCTACAACCACATCACGATCATGACATCAACATGAGTTCAAGGCAAAACCACAAGAATAGGTACACAGAGTTCAATCATCACAACCACATTGAATCCATAAACAGAGGGAAGTAACATTACATAAAACCAGTACCTATACAACCATTAGCAAGATTACATAATCACTAGAGTCATACCCACGACTACCCCTCTTGGCCTCTGGAATCAACTTTCCCAAGGATACAGACAATAGACACCACTGTAACACAAGGGTCCCACATCGACGTTTACTTTCAAATGCACAACATAAACCAAGATCCTTCAACAATCATTCAGTTACTACACCATATTTGCAACACATGAAATAATGTACTAGACATGGGACTAAGAAATGTAACGTTAACCAACCATGATCTATCTCCTAATCATACATAACGTAAATCTATCTCCATAATGCAAAATAATAATAATCTAGCTACTATAAGGTTTTGTTTTCCATAAATGCAATTCTCATAGAAATCAAAATCAAGATTACAATCAATCAAAATCACATTCAATATTCCAATCATCTATCATTCTTAACAAACAAGGAGTTACTTTCTTCAACCATAATCAACAATTTGACCATAAATAGAATCAGGTGAATATAAATGAGTCTTGGAGCATATTAAGAGTAATTAGAAAATATAAAGAGACATAATTAATTGAGTTCAAGTGAAAATTAATCTAACCTATCAAAGTATCTCTTGTAAACTTATATATATATATATATATATATATATATATAATGCACAACAATTTTGAGTAAACAAAATCCTAAAACTCTTTCGACTAAGCAAAACATTTATTTCATATCAAACTATTATTCATGAAATAGTAACATAAATTCATATATTTGCACTTAACTATCTTTAAATCTATAGATAATAACTAAATCATTTCAAACCACTATCTAGTAGATGAAAAACACACTCTCAAAGATGGAATAATTTCAACAATAATCTTATTCTTTATTTTCTTGCACAAGTAAGACATTTGATCATTATAGAATTTTATTATACAAATTTACTTACATTTCTAAAATACTTTTCTTTTACTAATACTAATTACCTAATAACAAAGCTATACATTACATCATCTATAATACTTAATGTTTACTAACCAACAAAGTTTCTCTTCTAATTCTAAGTATTTAGTTAAAATCATGTTAATCTTAAATCAATTAAATCTAACATTTTTTAAGCCTAGATTCTATGAAAAGTAATTAGAAAGGTTTAGGTAAAAGAATAATTTAACAATGACACTAAAATGAATCTTAAGAATACTAAAAATATTATAAAGATAATAGTAAATATATTATAATCCTACTCAAAATCATTCACACATGCTATTGTTTCTATTAGATCAATTGCACTAAGGATAAGTGTAAATATGAAGACATCATTATTCTAGTTTAGATACAAGTTTATTTCCATACAAGAAGAAAACATGGACATCTATAACTTTTTCCAAATATCAACTTAAAATCTTCTTTATCAAAACATATTCTTACTACAAAATAAATCTATTTACATATGTAAGGATATTCTTCCTATCTAAAATAATTTCTTTTAAAGATATTACAAATAAATTCATATATTTATTGGATAGAATCTTTCTATTTGAACAAATATGATATATTCTTTAGATATCTTACTTTACTTAATAAAATGATATAAAATAACAACAAATCAAAGAGAATAATTTTAAAGTTGATTTGATTCTTAAGGAGTGAAGATTTAGTTTCTAAGAAAAGAACATTTCTATTCCAATGCCACTTGTCATTAAGAAATAATAAAGATAAAATAAATAATTTAAACTTTCTACCTAAATTATAAGTGAAAACAAGGATCTTTTAAGTAATACAATTGTCTATACAAAGCTTCATTATTGCATAATTCTTATTTCATAATTAACTTTATTTTCTAAATCCAACAATGATTCTACAAACATTAATGGAATAATTTTAAAAAAAAAGATAAACTAATGTATATTTATTTCAACATCCATAAAATTTTTAAAATTTAAAACTCATTTTATTAATTTACCTCAACATCCAATCTATATTTATAAGAGATTTTAAAGATATTGAATATGTCTATATTACTAAATTAATTTCCACCAAAAAAAAAAGAAATAAGGTAGATATTATGACATTCCAAAGCATATTTCCCACAAATAATATCATATGAAAGTTTATTGCCAAAACAAATCTATTATAAAAAGAAAGTATATGCCAATCTAACTCAACTAAAACTGTAATGCCCCACCACAAAACCCTAGGGAATAACTCAACTATGCTATACAAAGGACCAATTTCTTTTTTTAAAACAAAGAAATGACAAGAAATGTAAATCATATTTAATCATACAACAAGTTAAGCTGTATCCTCTAGGCATTCCATGGCTGCATTACTAACAACTATTAACATGATCTAACCAACATTATGAATTAACTAACAACCATGGTTCATTCTAATCTAATTGCATCAGATGAATAAACACATACAATTCCATATTATATCATTAGATAAGTAACATTAAGATCCTGTGCATAGGATCACAATATCCAGATTACATTGGAGTACATACATCAAGATAACAGTACATGATTCAACTGATATACAAGACTGGAACATGATCATAAGTATTTCTCTCCTCAAGCTAGAGCAAGATCTAAAATCTGCCATACAAGGTACATCCTTCTTGCACACGATCAACAATAAGGGAAACCAATGGAGATAAAAGCACAACCACCTGACCATGTGGAACCCTAAGGTCCACCCCCCGTGCTAGGAGATAACAATAAGGTCCCACCAAGAAAACAATCAAGAAAGACAGTAGATTAATAGGTGCAAGGACTACACAAGACTTCAATACAACACAATTTAGTAAGAACATCACAAGTAACACAAACAACACTTCTAGAGGCAATCACACAATGAAAGTGAAAAACACACATTAGGGAGCGCTAGGCTACAGTAGGGAAGAGTGTCATCGCATGGTCCTAACATGGGTTATCCTGGCAGTCTCTCACCGAATGTCGGCCCCCATCCATGGGTTATCCTGGTAGTCTAGACGTCGGCCCCCATCTATGGTTATCCTGGCAGTCTCTCACTAGACGTCGGCCCCATAGGGTGGCACATGCGGAACCAACATTCCTTTCGTGGGGACAAGGAAGTTGATCTTGCCAATCATGGCCTTCTTATCCCATCCTTAGCCTGAACGAGCACTACAGGCATGGGTGAGGCATCCAATTATCTTATTTAGTGTGGAAACTACCCAACCCTCTAAATTTATTATTAAGTTATCACTGGATTAAAAACTTTCAATGGGTTATCTTGGCAGCCACTTTGGGCACCAGCCCCACATTGAAAGCCACTCCCCTACCTACATCTAGAAGACCCTATCCATCAAGCAAGATAATTACCATCACAATAACAATTAACATATACAATGCAAGGCATTGACCTTCTTGCATACAAATCATAATCACAGGGACCAATTCTTGTCCCAAAACATAAACCAAGCATTAACTACCACATTCTCATCATGTTGCATTTACAACACAGAATACACATCATTTCACATCACATAGAGCAAGGCATTATCCATCTTGCATAGTCATCATAACCACATGAATAGGTACATTGAGCAAGACATTATCCATCTTGCACATGTATCATACTAATATGAATAGGAGACAATATTCAAGAATGCATTTCATTCAACTCACATGATGCACACATAGCTAACCCCCACACAATCACACCCTCCTAGGCCTCTGGAAACAACTTCCCCAAATGACACAACACTTGACACCATTAAAAACACAATGGTTTCACATCACATTCACTCTCAAGCACATCATAAACTAATACCCTTCAACAATATTTTTAAGGAATGTAACATTAATCCAAGCATGATTAATCATCTAACAATTATAAAGTGAATCTATCTCAATAATACAGAACTATAACTTTCTAATCACCAGTAGCAATTACAATATGATCATAAGATATCAGTGTCCATGAGCAACAATATCTCAACTAAAAATTCTCAAGACTTATGTTAATTTCATTTAATTAAAATGTTTGCAAACAAATTGCAAATAACTCTAAGGTATACAAATTAAACACAACAATTATTTACACTATTTACACTGATGTAGATTTCATTAATAATCTAGACAATTGTAAATACTATTAAATATAACTATATAAGCAAGGCTAAAAGCCTATAATATTAGAATTCTATAAATATCTTATGCTAGTTAGAATCACAAGATACAAAACCCAAAGCTACAATGAAAGAACCTTGTTCTAATATTAGCTTGAGAGGAAAGGAATACAGAACAATAAAACATTCCTATAGATCTAACATCTTCATCAAATCCACCACACTTTTAACCACATGCATATGATAGGATCAACACAAAATGAATTTGTTGAGAAGGCTTTAGAAGCTACCAACAATGCAAATTGTGAAAGCATAGACAAGACACGTAGACTGATTAGTAGAATGCCTCAAAGAGAGTCATATGATGGAAAACAATGATCATAGGATATGCACAAAATGAATTTGTTGAAAAAAACTCGAAGAAACTCAATTCAAAAATATAGAGTTATTGGTGACGAAACTAACTGTTTTAACAGAGATGAAATGGTGAGAGGTAGACAGTCACAAAAATAGTCATATCTCAAAAATGACAAAATAAGTATGGTTGATTTTCGGATATGATTTAGATATCTAGGACGTGCAACATATATAAAAACATTAGAGAAACCCAGTTCGTAAAATTAAAGTTATGGCTAACGCAACAGACTGCTAAAACAAAGATGAAATGGGTGAGATGTAGACAATCACAAAATATTCATATCTCAAAAATGACAAACTGGGTATGGCTGATTTTTAGATATGATTTAGATATCTAGGTCATGCACCATATATAAAACAATTAGAGAAACCTTGTTCATAAAAATAAAGTTATGGCTAATGCAACAGACTACTAAAACAAAGATGAAATGGGTGAGAGGTAGACAATCACAAAATATTCATATATCAAAAATGGCAAACTAGGTATGGCTGAATTTTGGATATGATTTAGATATCCAGGCCATGCACCATATATAAAAAAATTAGAGAAACCTAGTTTGTAAAAATAAAGTTATGGCTAATGCAACAGATTGCTAAAACAAAGATGAAATGGGTGAGAGGTAGACATTCAAAAAATATTCATATCTCAAAAATGGCAAACTGGGTATGGCTGATTTTTAGATATAATTTAGATATCTAGGTCATTCACCATATATAAAAAAATTAGAGAAACCCAGTTCGTAAAAATAAATTTATGGCTAACGCAATGGACTAGGTTCAGAAAATGTAGAAGAGAATTCACAGAATATTTTACTAAATCTAATGCAACAATAAATTAGATTCATATCTTAGTCCATACTTGGAATATTACTTCTATCGCATCTTCACAAAATTCTCAGCTCTCATCCATTTTTGCCCAAGTCTTTTCTTCTGGAAACTATGGTTTATGGTGGCAAAAGAAAAATAGAAACTTCCTGAGAGAGAGATCCCCAAAAACATAAAACATGTTCTCCATTTGAAAATGCACACTCCTTCCCAAATTATGTCTTGAGATTTCAAAATAAAGTTGATCATGCATAACCACCCCCATAATTTCTTCCAAAAGATTCTCCTTTATTATTTTCTTACAATTTGCTATTTTTAACCAAACAATAATTTCTCTCTGATTTTATTTATTTTAGAATTTGCTATTTATTTTATTTACAACTAGACAAGATTCCTTTATGATTTTATCTACTTTAGTATTTTATATATATATATGACAACTTGCAAATATTATCTATTTTATTTCCATTAATGCAACATTAAATTATATTTATTTATTTATTTATCTCTGGTTACTATTACATTTATTACTATTATTATTATTTATTAACTCAACTTCTAGAATAATATATTTTTCATAAAATAAATTTACAT
This sequence comes from Cunninghamia lanceolata, assembly GCA_027924645.1. Taxonomy (NCBI): domain Eukaryota; kingdom Viridiplantae; phylum Streptophyta; class Pinopsida; order Cupressales; family Cupressaceae; genus Cunninghamia; species Cunninghamia lanceolata. Next base: position 926,338 of record BSBN01001268.1, on the reverse strand, counting down.
AAGGACATTTATATATTTATTTAACAAAAATGCTTCATAACTAATTATTTTATTTTAAGGCAACAATAACCAAAACAATACCAACAAAATAACCCAACTATCAAACCATACCTGACTACAATGCAAGATCGAAAAGCAAGACCACCCCAACAATGACTGATTATCATGACCAAACCGACAACACTGACAAGGTGCACAACCGGATACTCATCCTCTTCAAGGATGATGGCTAAGCTAGGGGACCATATGTTATCTCCATTCAACAGTTCCATTGGTTCAGGCACGCTTAGACCTGTTAATTCAGGTGGAGTCGATGTCTGGTTCCTGCAGCCTACAACAAACAACACGGTCAAACATGTATATATATGCAATCATGTAGTCATACACACAGTGAAAGGAAGTCACAATGTAGCAGGGTACTCATGCATGAGTAATGTGACACTATTCCTTTCACCCACACATCAAACATGTAATCACAACACACATAGCAATCATTCATTGAATGACTAAGTAAGAACAATCATCAAATAGTCGCATGATACTCATAATATGATTGATCCACACAAAACATCATAACCTCCTATGATACAGAATTAGTCACATAAAACTCAATTCTAACATATGACAATCATAGTAAATCAACATCATAATCACCTGAATGCAAGGCAATGTCAGAGCATGTGAATTATTAGTATTGCAACAAGGTTCATTGATAAAATACACTAACCTAAGTATTCTGATTATTTACATTCATCTTCACGCTCCTTAGTTCGACCACCTATACATCCAAGGTGAAACTAGAAGGGCACTACAAAAACTAATACACATAAATGAAATCCAACACATACATTCTATTTTTTTTATTATATAAAGATAACACAACAAGACATTTCTGCCATAAATAAAAGACTTATGATAAAGGCATCCAACACAACATAAACGGTGAAATAGTTAAAATTATGGAAGCATAGAGTTAGCACGTGTACTTCTTGATATAATGCCATATAGAAATGTGGTCTCTCAGGAATCCATGATTGTAAGATCACAATTCAAACTGGTTTAAAGGCTTTGAAAAATTTCAAGCAAAAACAACCACAAAGTGGAAGCATGGGGAGGCACACAATCTACTTAACAAAATCATCATGTAATGCAATGATCGTGTAAAACATATAGATTAATTTAACTTATTAGAGTTTTCAACATGTGCAACAGCAGGTTCTATGCATTCTAATACAAAGATTGTAGGATATGTATAAAATGGTTTGCAGAAAATGCTTTAGGAACTCTTCAAAAACTATCAACAGATGAGATGCCAAATTCCACAACCATATTCCAGCCTAATGTGGAAGAAAAAAGGATGATATTGCTTGAATCTCTAGTCAACTAATAAACAAAATATGAAAACCCTAAGAAATACCATCTCATAGAATGTTTGGATTGCAGGATAAGTGCAAAATGGGTTTGTTGAAAAGGCTTTAGAAATTTTCAAGAAAATGCAATTGGCAGGCATCATAAAGTGACCAAGCACTCGAACTGTTGGGACATAATGCTTCTAAGAGAAATCATCTCATGAAATGCAAAGATTGCAAGATACACATAAAATGGATTAGTTTTAGAAACATTCAGGCAAATAGCAAGATGCCCTAGTTAGATATATGTGAAATATGGGATCTTTGTTTGATAAAATGCATTCAAGAAATGAATCTGTTAAAGGACTTTTAAAAGTCACAAGAAAATGTGATTAGCAATTGTGAGAACCAAATCCCACAAACGTGCTCACAACGTGTAAGAAGATATAGACATCCATAGATGTATATTTCTATATCCATAGATGTATATTTGCAATTGGCTCCTTCATAGTTTTTGTGCATGCAAATATAGTTGTAGACATATATGCATAGTGTGAAAATATCTACAAATACAATAAGGAATAAATCCAAGAATATAGAGGAGCAATAAATAATATAATTTAAGAAATTTGTAGAGGAATTCATTACAATCCCATTCCTGAAAGAATGATCTACAACTAATTCCACAGATGGACAACATTACTCACAAACTATCCACATGATACTCTTCATTCCTCAAGAAATAGACAATCAATAAAATATTTATAAGGTTTCATATTTGATATAACACACTTGATAAATCTTCACAGAGATCATTAATTTTTTTCTTTGGCAGCCCCAATCCGCATTTTCTTTAACCTGTACAATGAAACAAATTTCTTTTTCCCCCAATACATTGTCTGAATCCCCCTTCGTCCCTTTCTTGACAATGCAACCACAGGAGTATATACTGATCCCCACGGCCTCAAAAATAGTAAGTAAAATAACTTAAATGCAGTAACTCCCTAACGTTACCCACGTCCACTCTCTCCAGAGAATTGATTATATTTATTTCCTTCCCACTAACAGCAAGATTCAATCTAATTTTGGATTTACTATCCAAGACAACTCATCAATGACGTAATTAAAAGATTTACGTTAAAAAAATAGAATATCTTGACAACACACACACGCACAAAATTTATTAACAAAATGTTTATTAATTACAAATTTATTTTCATATTAGATTAATAATTAAATCCTCATAATAATAATAATAATATATTTATTTTCCACTGATAAATATTATTTATGTATTAAAAGAAAACCAATAACTCTTTTTAATAAAACAATTAACCACATAGAAATGACTTGACAAGCTGCATACTAGGTGAAACCCGACGACAAATAGAATTGCACATTAGAGACTCACAACACGACCATACAGACAGGACATAGGACTAGAAAATCATCCTCTTCGAGGTTTATAACAAGCTGAGGGAAAACCTTGCATTATCTCCATTCAACAATCTTGATTAGTTAAAGCATGCTCAGACCTATTAATTCAGGTGGAGTCGATGCCTGATACTTGTTCACTCAAACATACCAATTAGAGTACACATAATAGCCGAAGCACTAGGAAAGGAACTCTGACATTCATATCTCATTTTTGTATGTCCCCATACATTCAATGGTACGATGCTGTCCTTTCCTCCTATCCTAACAACATACTACTGCATTACCTGACCATAATAATAACATAAGAATATACATTTTACTTACAGAAGCTCATGTTCCATCTTCATCTCTAGATTCCTTCGCTAGATTACCTGCACAATCAAGGTAAAAAAACGGAGAGGCACTACATCCTCCCCCCTAAAACTTGACTTACTCCTAGAAGTCACAGACTAGGGTGGAAACATAACACATCAGTATTGCAATGTTCTATCGCCAACATACGCATCCAACCAAGCAATTGTTTATACAACATGCACAATTGTTCCATAAAAACAAGAAGAACATCAATTCTTTACCTCTAAGGTGTATCATATGATCCACTTATATCTAATCCCACATATTTTGAGAATTTCATCCAATTTAGAGAATTGCATGCACATATAATCAAGGAATAATTCATCTCATATATTATTTCTAGTATGCTTTCAACTATTTACCAACATGTAAAGTACAATCCTCCACGGAGTCCTCCCTTGCACATACTATCAAAGGTTCAAAATAAACATGATAGAAACAATACTTAACACAAACGGGGCCAACAGAAGCAAATATTCAGAATAGCCACCATAGCGATTTTTTAAAAAATAAATGCAAACCCAAGTGGGAAAATAATCAAATCCAACTTAACTCACAGAGAGCCAACAATTTCCAACAATAAATAAAGTATAAATGAAAGAGTTTTGGTGACCACTCTTGTCAAACGAAAGTTCAAAGAGAGAAAATTCATTGTTAACCCCCAACAACACATGAAACAACCATCAAAATTTTAAAACGACCAAATTACAAAACAAATTCACATCACGATGTGACTAATTTTAGCCACAAAAAGGGAGTATCCGCTACACAACACTCAAGGACACAAGGTCCAGAATGTGTTAGAGAATGTACACCAACACTCAAAAAATTAAGTTAACTGCATCCTCTTATCTAAACAACTTTTATACAAGGATTTAAGGCAACACAATCGCTACTTATTTACTTGAACAACTTTTATCTTCAATACAATACAATTTATTTTTATTAAACTATGGAAATATGCAATTACTTCCTTATGCAAGAAGATATAAAGGAAATGTATGATGCCACACACAAGAATAATTCAAAACTATAATTGACTTACATTATCACATTCATGATCTCATGGGCCCAACACAAGCTCCCATTTGATCTCTTGCACACAGTTCTTTTACAAACATATACAATGATAACTTTCATAAACCACAATAGATCTTCCACATGCGGTCATGACCAACTAGGAATTAGATGTTAGGTTAGCAACAACCACGTTAAGATACCTCGCACATGACAACATCACATAACCACATGACTCACCAAATGATTACATTATTCCAATACTTAAATACATGCACTAATAGTAACCATGCTTCTTTCTTATAATACACTAATGACCACAAAAGAAACTCAAAGCCTCAACAATCAACAAGCACTAACATTGAGGGAAGATATTGTCAAATATATATCATCACATTATTAGAGAAGAGGAAGAAAGAACACATAGACACATAAGTAAAATGAGACATAATCAAAGAACAAGTCTATAAACTTATCAACCTTCTAATGTCATACTAATGTACACAAGTGGAAGGTACCATTACCAACTCACTACAAAGAGGAAATCACTTAACCTAGAACAACAACAATCTAGAGGTCTAAGTGTTGGAACTTGGCTCTAATACCAAATGTAATGCCCTGTCATGCAACCCTAGAGAGTTAGGTTAGCTAAGCAAAAAGATGCAATTTTTTTTTTTAAACAAGTAAATGCATTAATCACTAAAGGAGGTAACAACTAATTACATCATTTACCATTTAACCAACTAACATCTCTAGGGAACATAACTGCATTAAGAAATTATAAACATAGATCACTAACATCAAAAATATCCATTAGAAATTTTGTTACATCATAGGAAGATTATATACATATTTTTTACATTTGCAAAAAGTGTACAAATACAAATGAGATCATATACATGATCACATAATTACAAGGCTTCTAATTCCATCATATTACAATATAAATCATGACTATACAATTCTAGAAGCATAGTACAAATCTTTGAATGCAATAGGGATCTTGAACTGGAAAGACACATCTACCATGAACATGAACCATGAGGCCAATAAAACCAATGGATTAAGCTCTTCCACTAGACCATGTGGAACCCTGAGGTCCACCCCCAGAGCTAGGAGATAATATAAGGTTCCGCAACAACAACCAGACAAGAAGACAAATGATTGACAGGTACATGAACTATTCTAGTACAACACTGTTTAATAAGACATTATAAGCATCAAAACATCACTTCCACACTTACAGAACTTCCAGAGACACTCACACTACTGAAGGAGGAAAAACAACTAGGGAGTGCTAGACTGCATTAGGGAGGAGTGTCATCACATAGCTTGTCATTGGTTATCCTGGTAGGTTTTCCTAGGCACCGGCCCTATCCTGGGTTATCCTGGTAGCCTCTCCTGACCACCGGCCCCCATACAAACTCATGCAGAATCAACATACCTTTCATGAGGATAGGGTAGTTAATTTTCCATTACAGGCCTTCTCATCTCATCTCAAGCCTAAACGAGCACTTGAGCCATGAGTGAGGCATACTTTATCTTTATTAATTGTAATTAACTACCCAACCCTCTAAATTTATTATTAAGTTATCACTGGATTAAAAACTTCCAATGGGTTATCCTAGCAGCCACTTTGGGCACTGGCCCCACATTGAAAGCCACTCCCCTACCTGCATCTAGAAGACCCTATCCATCAAGCAAGACATAATGACAAATAACCATATACCATGCAAGGCATTTACCTTATTGCATCAAAATCACAAGGACCAATTCTTAAATCATTGTCCCAAAATTTCCAGTAGGAACTATTATAACAACCATAAACTACATGACTCCAAAGCAAGGCATGGTCATCTTGCTCCCAAAATCTTGACCATAACAAAATGTATCCAACACAGTATTTTTATTACATGCTCAAAATGATAATGAACCACAACATCCAAGGACTCTACAACCACATCACGATAATGACATCAACATGAGTTCAAGGCAAAACCACAAGAATAGGTACACTGAACAAGGCATGGTTCATCTTGCTTAGTCGTCACAATCACATGAATCCATAAATAAAGGGAAGTAACATTACATAAAACTAATACCTATACAACCATTAGCAATATTACATAATCACCAGAGTCATACCCACAACTACCCCTCTTGGCCTCTAGAATCAACTTTCCCAAAGATACAGACACTAGACACCACTATAACACAAGGGTCCCACATCGACATTCACTTTCAAATGCACAACATAAACCAAGATCCTTCAACAATCATTCAATTACTACACCACATTTGAAACACATGAAATAATGTATTAGACATGGGACTAAGAAATGTAACATTAACCAACCATGTTCTATCTCCTAATCATACATAACGTAAACTTATCTCTACAATGCAAAATAGTAATATTCTAGCTACTATAAGGTTTTGTTTGCCATAAATGCAACACTCACAGAAATCAAAATCAAGATTATAATCAATCAAAATCAAGATTATAATCAATCAAAATCACATTCAATATTCCAATCATCTATCGTTCTTAACAAACAAGGAGTTACTTTCTTCAACCATAATCTACAATTTGACAATAAATAGAATCAGGTGAATATAAATGAGTCTCAGAGCATATTAAGAGTAATTAGAAAATATAAAGAGATAATTAATTGAGTTCAAGTGAAAATTAATCTAACCTATCAAAGTATCTCTTGTAAACTAATATATATATATATATATATATATATATATATATATATATATATATATATATATATATATATATATATATATATATATATATATATATATATATATATATATATATATATAATGCACAACAATTTTGAGTAAACAAAATCTTAAAACTCTTTCGACTAAGCAAAACATTCATTTCATATCAAGCTATTACTCATGAAATAGTAACATAAATTCATATATTTGCACTTAACTATCTTTAAATCTATAGATAATAACTAAATCATTTCAAACCACTATCTAGTAGATGAAAAACACACTCTCAAAGATGGAATAATTTCAACAATAATCTTATTCTTTATTTTCTTGCACAAGTAAGACATTTGATCATTATAGAATTTTATTATACAAATTTACTTACATTTCTAAAATACTTTTCTTTTACTAATACTAATTACCTAATAACAAAGCTATACATTACATCATCTATAATACTTAATGTTTACTAACCAACAAAGTTTCTCTTCTAATTCTAAGTATTTAGTTAAAATCATGTTAATCTTAAATCAATTAAATCTAACCTTTATTAAGCCTAAATTCTATGAAAAGTAATTAGAAATGTTTAAGTAAAAGAATAATTTAACAATGACACTAAAATGAATCTTAAGAATACTAAAAATAATATAAAGATATTATAAAGATAATAGTAAATATATTATAATCCTACTAAAAATCATTCACACATGCTATTGTTTCTATTAGATCAATTGCACTAAGGATAAGTGTAAACATGAAGACATCATTATTCTAGTTTAGATACAAGTTTATTTCGATACAAGAAGAAAATATGGACATCTATAACTTTTTCCAAATATCAACTTAAAATCTTCTTTATCAAAACATATTCTTACTACAAAATAAATCCATTTACATATGTAAGAATATTCTTCCTATCTAAAATAATTTCTTTTAAAGATATTACAAATAAATTCATATATTTATTGGATATAATCTTTCTATTTGAACAAATATGATATATTATTTAGATATCTTTCTTTACTTAATAAAATGATCTAAAATAACAACAAATCAAAGAGAATAATTATAAAGCTGATTTGGTTCTTAAGGAGTGAAGATTTAGTTTCTAAGAAAAGAACATTTCTATTCCAATGCCACTTGTCATTAAGAAATAATAAAGATAAAATAAATAATTTAAAATTTCTACCTAAATTATAAGTGAAAACAAGGATCTTTTAAGTAATACAATTGTCTATACAAAGCTTCATTATTGCATAATTCTTATTTCATAATTAACTTTATTTTCTAAATCCAACAATGATTCTACAAACATTAATGGAAGAATTTTATAAAGAAAAGATAAACTAATGTATATTTATTTTAACATCTCTAAAATTTCTAAAATTTAAAACTCATTTTATTAATTTACCTCAACATCCAATCTATATTTATAAGAGATTTTAAAGATATTGAATATGTCTATATTACTAAATTAATTTCCACCAAAAAAAAAAGAAATAAGGTAGATATTATGACATTCCAAAGCATATTTCCCACAAATAATATCATATGAAAGCTTATTGCCAAAACAAATATATTATAAAAAGAAAGTATATGTCAATCTAACTCATAACTAAAACTAATACACATAAATGAAATCCAATACATACATTCTATTTTTTTTTATTATATAAAGACAACACAACAACACATTTCTGCCATAAATGAAATACTTATGATAAAGGCATCCAACACAACATAAACGGTGAAATAGTTAAAATTATGGAAGCATAGAGTTAGCACGTGTACTTCTTGATATAATGCCATACAGAAATGTGGTCTCTCAAGAATCCATGATTACAAGATCACAATTAAAACTGGTTTAAAGACTTTGAAAAATTTCAAGCAAAAACAACCACAAAGTGGAAGCATGGGGAGGCACACAATCTACTTAACAGAATCATCATGTAATGCAATGATCATGGAAAACATACAGATTAATTTAACTTATTAGAGTTTTAAACATGTGCAACAGAAGGTTCTATGCATTCTAATACAAATATTGTAGGATATGTATAAAATGGTTTGCTGAAAATACTTTAGGAACTCTTCAAAAACTATCAGCAGATGAGATGCCAAATTCCACAACCATATTCCAGCCTAATGTGGAAGTAAAAGAGGATGATATTGCTTGAAGCTCTAGTCAATTAATAAACATAATATGAAAACCCTAAGAAATACCATCTCATAGAATGTTTGGATTGCACGATAAGTGAAAAATGGGTTTGTTTAAAAGGCTTTAGAAATTTTCAAGCAAATGCGAATGACAGGCATCATAAAGCGACCAGGCACTCGAACTGTTGGGACAAAATGCTTCTAAGAGAAATCATCTCATGAAATGCAAAGATTGTAGGATACACATAAAATGGATTAGTTTTAGAAACATTCAGGCAAATAGTAAGATGCCCTAGTTAGATATATGCGAAATATGGGAGCTTTGTTTGACAAAATGCATTCAGGAAATGAATTTGTTAAAGGACTTTTAAAAGTCACAAGAAAATGTGATTAGAAATTGTGAGAACTAAATCCCACAAGCATACTTGCAGCATGTAAGAAGATATAGACATTCATAGATGTATATTTGCAAATGGCTCCTTCAAAGTTTTTGTGCATGTAATATAGTTGTAGACATATATGCATAATGTGAAAGTACCCACAAATACAGTAAGGAATAAATCCAAGAATATAGAGGAGCAATAAATAATATGATTTAAGAAATTTATAGAGGAATTCATTACAATCCCATTCTTGAAAGAATGATCTACAACTAATTCCACATATGGACAACATTATTCACAAACTATCCACACGATACTCTTCATTCCTCAAGAAATAGACAATCAATAAAATGTTTATAAGATTTCATATTTGATATAACACCCCTGATAAATCTTCACAGAGATCATTAATTTTTTTCTTTGGCAGCCCCAATCTGCATTTTCTTTAACTTGCACAATGAAACAAATTTCTTTTTCCCCCAATACATTGTCTGAATCCCCCTTCGTCCCTTTCTTGACAATGCAACCACAGGAGTATATACCGATCCCCATCGCCTCAAAAATAGTAAGTAAAATAACTTAAATGCAATAACTCCCCAATGTTACCCATGTCCACTCTCTCCAGAAAATTGATTATATTTATTTCCTTCCCACTAACAGCAAGATTCAATCTAATTTTGGATTTACTATCCAAGACAACTCATCAATGACATAATTAAAAGATTTACATTAAAAAAATAGAATATCTTGACAACACACACACGCACAAAATTTATTAACAAAATGTTTATTAATTACAAATTTATTTTCATATTAGATTAATAATTAAATTCTCATAATAATAATAATAATAATATTTTATTTATTTTCCACTGATAAATATTATTTATGTATTAAAAGAAAACCAATAACTCTTTTTAATAAAACAATTAACCACATAGAAATGACCTGACAAGCTGCATACTAGGTGAAACCCGACAACAAACAGAATTGCACGTCGGAGACTCACAACACGACCATACAGATAGGACATAGGATTGGAAAATCATCCTCTTCGAGGTTGATAACAAGCTGAGGGAAAACAACAATCTCCGTTCAACAATCTCCATTGGTTAAGGCATGCTCATACCTGTTAATTCAGGTGGAGTCGATGCTTGATACGTTTTCACTCAAACATACCAATTAGAGTACACATAATAGAGGAAGCACTAGGAAAGGAACTCTGACATTCGTATCTCATTTTCGTATGTCCCCATACGTTTAATGGTATGATGCTGTCCTTTCCTCCTATCCTAACAACATACTACTTCATTACCTGACCATAATAATAACATAACAATATGCATTTTACTTACAGAAGCTCATGTTCCATCTTCATCTCCAAATTCCTTCACCATATTACCTGCAAAACCAAGGTAAAAAAATAGAGAGGCACTACATTGGTATAATGGCTAAGGATGGTAAGATAGGATATGATAGGATGAGGTAGGTAGGAAGGAAATGATAGGTTGGAAATGATAGGTTGGATGAGACAACATGCCCCCAAGTGTAAGACACATAGATAGTCAACCTACACATGACACTTGTTTGCCAGGTTTTCATCATGGTACTTATGCAAGGCACCTGTTTACCAAGTTTTCACCATTGGACGTAGGGATTTCTCTTTACTTTTTTTTCTTTTTTTTAAATACTTGGATGGAAAGGGTGGATATGGACAAGAAGGACTCAAGCATCTAGTTCCAAGAAAGGTGATAGTTCCATTAGAAGATGGATGATGCACATGGAACATGTCAAATGTCATTATGCTCATAGATGTTGGTAGAAGATTGCATGAGAGGGAGATGGAGGTATGTGGATAATGGATTATGATGTGGATTATGTATGGAAGGATTATGCAAGGATGGATGGGAGATAGTGGATTATGGATGGAAGGATAGTGGATTATGGAAAAACATGGACCATAGGGATATTATGGGTGAAATATGTAGGATAATGGATTAAAGATGGGGAGATGGAGGTATGTGGAAATGTTGCGGAATGGAGAGGGACCAAGACCAACAGTTGCACACACCATAATAAACATTGAAGCTTTTGATTCGGAGGAGGTGTAGGAAGTAATGGACATGTTTGCATAGGGGATGGTCAATGTAGGATTTTAGGTACCCACACAAACTTAGGATTTTTATGATTTTTGCATTGGGATTTATGGAATGAAGGAATTTGGGATTTTTGGATGAAGTGGGATTTTTGAGATATTTGGGATGTAGGAACTTGAGATGTTTGGATGAAATGGGATTTTTGGGATATTTCTGATGTGGATGTTTCACTTGACTTGATTATTTTTTGATTAGGGACCCAAACCATTTTATTTTTGGACTTTTCTTGTGAAAGGATGGGCTTGGGTAGTCTTTTGGATAGATTTTGCTTGGACTCTTTTCCTTGATGCCCTAAGGCATAAGTACTTTTAGGAGTTTTTACTTTATGGATAGAGGAATCCAAAACTTTATTTGTGAATCCCATGGACTTGGTGGAAGCTTCATGTTTGGTTGATGTGTGCATTTTTTTATCATGATTCAGAATTTGAGGGGATTTATGGATGGAGGGATTAAAAGTGGATTTGTGGATAAATGGATAAGGGGATTGGAGGATAGGGATATGAGGTGTTGGGATAAGTGGAGGTAGAGTGGATGGAGGGATATTAGGAGTTGGAAGTAATGGAGATAAAGTCGATGCAGGAAGGTGTATGGTCACGTGCTTTTGGGATTTGTAGGATGATGGGTGAGGAATGGCAACATATGTTTTGGGGATATGATGTGGTTTATAATGGAAAGGAGTGGATTTAGAAGGCATGGAGGAAGTACCAACATCTTGAGATTGCTTTTATTGGGGAATATAACCAAGGCCATATGATTTTGGAGGGACTTTGGCATGGATGGGTTCCAAAATACCTTGTTCATGAAGTCCTAAGCCTTTACCTTGATAGTTCATTTTCTGGAGTATGTGGTGGACAATGGGATTATCGGTGATTTGGACACTAGATGCAAGCTCATTATTTGATGGGGAAGGTGAGGTGGAGGATAATGGTTGTTGCTCTCCTAAGAAGGAACATTCATGGATGGTGGTAAGACCAAGGGTATATGATGGTGGATTTGAAATATGGTCAATAGTGGAGGACAAAGTATCAATAAGATCATGATCATCATTATGCTCATTAAGAACCATGTTATTTGTTTGATCATCTATGGGTGCTTAGGAGGCAAGTATCTCATCAAGGGAAGTGGAAGTTGCTAGACCATGGATAGGACTAGGTGGAGGATGGATGGTACTAGTAGGGATAGCTTGTTCATAGATAGTTGTGGGATTATGGATATGATCAATTTGCTCATGGGTAGGCTCATAATCATGGATAATATTTTGATCATTGAAAATATAAAGTTTATGGATGGGTTGAACTTTTCTCTCTTGCTCATGGTTAGGAACTTGATCATGGCTATTATCTTGATCATAGAAAAGATATAGATTATGGATGGGTTGGATGGAGGTGCTTTGATATTGATTTAGATAAAGGGTTGATGTTTCCATATGCTCTAGATTATACTCTTTACATAGCTCTTGATTTTCTTGAATGGAAGTGGAAGTGGGAGACCCTTGGGTAGGATTGATAGGCTCTTGATGGTCAACAACATGAGGGTAGAATGAATATTGACTTGGGCCTCATGGTAGAAGACTCTTCAATAGGCTTGATGGGTTGTGGATTACATGATGGGGTTGAAGCAATGGACATGTTTGAAGGCTCTTTGATAGGCTCCTGGATAGGTGTTTTATGACATGGAGATGGTTGATTCCTTGCTAATAGCCATTGGAGCATATCCTTCATGAGTGTATGGGTAGATGGACAAGATAATGGATGGATAGTAATGGTGGATGGTGTTGTAGGTTTAGGATGAGGATTAGGAGTAGGGATAATAAGGGCGGAAGGTGTTGTAGGCTTAGGATTAGATGGAGGGATAATGCCATTGGACATACTAGGATTGGAAGTGGATGGTTTTCTCGAGGGTAGCTCAAGCAATTTTGTTTGCATCAATTTTTGTAGGATCATCTCTGAGGGATCTTTTGGTGGAAGAGTGGAGGAACATGGGGATGAAGGTAATGAAGGGCTTGATGGATTAGAAAGTTGATGGACCAATGGACTATGATAGGGACTACATGGTGGTGTTAGGATAGGACTAGGAGGCTCTTGTATGGGTATTTTATTGGATGAGGATGTAGGGTACCCATGGTGTATAAGCTAGAGTGGTGTTCCCCTTGTCAAAGGTTCCATAAGGCCTTAAGGACACTTTATTTTGGTGCAAAGAAAGACTTGCATGTTCTTATTGTAAAGGAACTTGATAGTCTTGTAAATGGGTTTGATGATGAGTTGAAATGTTGGAAAAAGGAGTTGGATGATCTTGGGGTGGATGTTGTTGGGTATCAATGGGATAAGTTGATGTGGAATTGACATGATATGTGGGTAGGCTAGATTGGTATGGTGATGGGGGTGACACATGGTATTGAGGTGTAATATGTTGAGGTTGTGGTTGTAGTTGGACTTGCTATTGTTGTGGTTGGAATTGTTGTTGTTGGGGTTGGAATTGTTGGGTTAGAAGTTCTTGAGGAATGGATTGAGATATATAGGGGTTAAAATGGAAGAAGTGGGATATGTTGATGTATGGGTAAGATGATTAGTGGTTGGATTAGGTTGGGTTAGATGTTCTTGTGGTATGGATTGATATAGATAGGGGTTAACTATGGAAGAAGTGGAATAGGTTGATGTAGAGGTAACATGATGTGTGGTTGGATTAGGTTGGGTTAGATTTCCTTGAGGTATGGAATGATATAGATAGGGGTTAACAATGGAAGAAGTGGGATAGGTTGATGTAGGGGTGAAATGATGTGCATTTGGTTGGTATGAAGTTAAGGGGGATGACACATAAGAGTGAGTGGGAATTTGTTGGTGTTGTATGGGTGATGGTGTAGTAGATGATGTTTTATATGAAGGTTGTGGTTGTTGATATTAGTTTGGTGGTTGTTGTATGAATTGTTGGATTTTGACTATGAGTTGTTGGATTAGAGGTGATTGATTTTGTTGAAATGGTTGGATGATGGATTGTATTTGTTGTATGGTTTTTGGTCTAGGGGTTGTGGTATTTGATGAAGTGTTTGGATGGTGGATTGTGCCTCAAGATATGCACCATAATCTATAAGGCTCTCATGATCATTGGAGCTACAAGGAGGGCCCCTCGAAGGGTGATTTTGGGTTTTGGATTTGCCCTAGGTTGGTTGATGATCATAACCATTTTGACAAGTGATGGATTAGATGGGGCTCAAAATTAGGTTTATATTATAGTGAGAAATAGAAGAAGTTGGATTGGATTGGATAATTATTATTGTATACACTTAAAAATGACAACTCTATCTAAATAAATATTCTTAATATTTATTCCATTTAATTCCTCTATCAATAAATAAATAAATCAATTTATTTATTTGATTCACATTCCTTCACAAAATTAAATAAAATCATTTATTTAATTAAAGTCTTCCCAAATTCATCTAAAAATCATTTTAAATTAAATAATACCAAATTATTTAATTATATCCTCCAAAACATTCTAAATTAAATAATCCCAAATTATTTAAATAATTCTTCTCATTCTCTTTATTTAAATAAATCCAAATATTTATTTAAATATCCGTTTCCTCCAATATTGAATTAATAACAAAAATAATTCAATTAATCCACATGCACATGTAATTAAATATTTTAATATTTAATTAGCAATTATCCTCACACACATGTCCTATTTATCCTCCACTTCAAATCAATTAACTAATCAATCAATTCACTTAACTGATCAGTCCACTTTGTTAACTGATCAGTCCACTCATTTAACTCCTCAATCTATTTCTGTTAACTCCTCTAATGCATAAAAGACCAGGACACTTGTCATCTCTCTATTCACGCACATCCTCTCAAGTTTCCTCAACCATTGATCTTCTTTCTCACAAACCTATAAATATAGTCCCTATTCCTCCATTTCAATCATCTAAACTTTTAGTAAACTTACTCTACAGGAATCACAACGCGCCTTTGGCACCAAACCATATCCATAGATTGCGATCACCATTATCATTGTATTGAAGATCCTCTTCATTACAAGACCTATCATAGTCATTTCTCTATTGTCATCTTGAAGAAAAAAGCAAGGAAGTGCACTTTCTGAGGGCTTCATTCACACGAAAGATCAATTTGAGATTAGGTGACCAATGGAAGCCATGAAGTAATAAGGTTTGTAAGGTATCTTTCTTTTAGGGGTTAACTATGGAAGAAGTGGAATAGGTTGATGTAGAGGTAACATGATGTGTGGTTGGATTAGGTTGGGTTAGATTTTCTTGAGGTATGGAATGATATAGATAGGGGTTAACAATGGAAGAAGTGGGATAGGTTGATGTAGGGGTGAAATGATGTGTGTTTGGTTGGTATGAAGTTAAGGGGGATGACACATAAGAGTGAGTGGGAATTTGTTGGTGTTGTATGGGTGATGGTGTAGTAGATGATGTTTTATATGAAGGTTTTGGTTGTTGATATTAGTTTGGTGGTTGTTGTATGAATTGTTGGATTTTGACTATGAGTTGTTGGATTAGAGGTGATTGATTTTGTTGGAATGGTTGGATGATGGATTGTATTTGTTGTATGGTTTTTGGTCTAGGGGTTGTGGTATTTGATGAAGTGTTTGGATGGTGGATTGTGCCTCAAGATATGCACCATAATCTATAAGGCTCTCATGATCATTGGAGCTACAAGGAGGGCCCTTCGAAGGGTGATTTTGGGTTTTGGATTTGCCCTAGGTTGGTTGATGATCATAACCATTTTGACAAGTGATGGATTAGATGGGGCTCAAAATTAGGTTTATATTGTAGTGAGAAATAGAAGAAGTTGGATTGGATTGGATAATTATTATTGTATACACTTAAAAATGACAACTCTATCTAAATAAATATTCTTAATATTTATTCCATTTAATTCCTCTATCAATAAATAAATAAATCAATTTATTTATTTGATTCACATTCCTTCACAAAATTAAATAAAATCATTTATTTAATTAAAGTCTTCCCAAATTCTTCTAAAAATCATTTTAAATTAAATAATACCAAATTATTTAATTAGATCCTCCAAAACATTCTAAATTAAATAATCCCAAATTATTTAATTAATTCTTCTCATTCTCTTTATTTAAATAAATCCAAATATTTATTTAAATATCTATTTCCTCCAATATTGAATTAATAACAAAAATAATTCAATTAATCCACATGCACATGTAATTAAATATTTTAATATTTAATTAGCAATTATCCTCACACACATGTCCTATTTATCCTCCACTTCAAATCAATTAACTAATCAATCAATTCACTTAACTGATCAGTCCACTTTGTTAATTGATCAGTCCACTCATTTAACTCTTCAATCTATTTCTGTTAACTCCTCTAATGCATAAAAGACCAGGACACTTGTCATCTCTCTATTCATGCACATCCTCTCAAGTTTCCTCAACCATTGATCTTCTTTCTCACAAACCTATAAATATAGTCCCTATTCCTCCATTTCAATCATCCAAACTTTTAGTAAACTTACTCTACAGGAATCACAACGTGCCTTTGGCACCAAACCATATCCATAGATTGCGATCACCATTATCATTGTATTGAAGATCCTCTTCATTACAAGACCTATCATAGTCATTTCTCTATTGTCATCTTGAAGAAAAAAGCAAGGAAGTGCACTTTCTGAGGGCTTCATTCACACGAAAGATCAATTTGAGATTAGGTGACCAATGGAAGCCGTGAAGTAATAAGGTTTGCAAGGTATCTTTCTTTGTTTTGAATCTTGATTATTGCAATTTCTATTAAGTTATTGGGTTATTATTAATCATTGATATTATATCCACATTTTCTCGTAACATTTCTAGTGCCCACCGTGGGGCCTTGCCCTAATTTAACCTCAAAATTGAGTTTTTGTGCGTTAGGTTCTATACACGAGAAGTTTTTGTGCATCTACTCACTGGTAACATGCATCTATTCTCTGTAACCACACATCTATTATATCTGTGCATGTACTCACTAAATCGACACATCTGTCCTCTAAATCAACGCATCTGTTCAAATTGCACTTCTATTCTCTGTCTCTATAATTGTGCATTTCTATTTATGCGCATGTGTACTCTATTACTACGCATATATTCTCTGTAACTGCGCATTTGTTCTGACAGGGTCCTTGAGTTATTTCTTGTGATTTTTTGCTAACGCTAACATCTTTCATAGGAATATTCTTAGATCTATCTGCAGGTTAAGAGCTGGTTAGTCATATAGTTGCATCATTAACTCACATTTAGATCTAATTAGCAAGGAAAGTAATTGGATTGTTCATGCAAATCTTATCTAGATATAAATAGGAAGGTTGTAATTTGAACTTGTTGCATCAACAACTCAAACATAGTCCCAACTAGGAGGATCTAAAATTGAACCATTACTTTTTATTTGCTTCTTTCAAAGTTAACAAATCTTGTGTGTGCCCAAATAGCATAACTCATTTAGTTTTTTTTCTTTTAAATAGGATTAAAGAACCATTGTTGTCTGTGTTTTTAGAATGATAGCAGGCCTATGCTCTCCCCTTTCTTGGGTGACCAGAATGCCAAACCTATCATTTTGCATGTTTAACCTTTAGAGAGGCCTGCCCTTGGACATCCTTTCATCCAAGTGGGAATGACCTTAAGTGGTAACAAGCTAAAGCCAAGCTCTACCTACCCACTATAAATAAATTGTACTTGAGGCAAAAGATTCATGCAACGAGTGCTGATTAGTTATACCGACAACCAACCTCCCCCAAAACCCTCCAAGGCGCAACCCTTGAAAGCTGGGAGACTCCAAATGGAGAGTAGCATTGCCACATGTATAACCACTCGAACGGTTTCCCTTACTACTTATCCATTGTTTTAGATGCCAAAACCCCCTATAAACTGATGCTAGAAAGAGCGATTATCATCTTCCTAAGATGACTCACGTACTTACGTTTTAATAGTAGAGATAACAGAGAAATCCTAAGCCTTAGGAACCTGGAACTTGGTGTGCCAGAGAAGTTTGTGCACTTGTAAAGGGGACCCTGTGTCCCAAGTTCCTAAGTTATCTACTTTGAATAGTGTAGCTGGTGTAAAAACCAAGTGAGAATTTAGTTTATATTGCCCCTACCATCCTAGGATTTGTACTTGTTTTTAGTAAAAAAAAGGCAAAATCTAAAAAAATCAAAAATCATGAAAATATTCTTTGTGTGTGATGTGTCTTTCTTGCCATAGTTAAAAAATCAAATCAAAGAAACCAACTTTCAACCAAAGAAAACCAAAAACATTGAAAAATTAGTCAAAAATCAACCAAAAACACAAAGCTACGCATTTGTTCATTCTTGCTGTGCTTTTGCTCTATCCTGCGGTGCATCTACCTTTTGCTCAATCCTACTGCGCATTTGTTCAATTTTGTTGTGCATACGTTGTTCACCAGTCATGCGTATCATTGCGCATCTATCCTCTATTCTGGCACATGCATTTTTTTACCAATCTTGCGCATTTACTCTTTGCTGCTACACATTTACCCTTTGTTCCTACACATTTGTTTCTGCACATCTGTCACAGTGAGCTATTCCATACATTTGCTGAGAAAAATAATTATCTTTTCAAACACCCATTTCATCCTTGTTTCAGTTTCCCAGATCAGATTAACCATGCAAGTCACTTATCCCATCCATTTCCACAACATAGCCACTTTTCCAACACTCACCTCATCCAAAACTTCACAAAACTTCCCCCGACTGAGTCAAAGTATCCAGACCAGGTTACAACAAGGTAATTTTAGATCATATCAGCCTCAAACAATCACTAGTAAAGTCTCCACTAACAGGATACATCATCCTTCCCTCTCGAAACTTTCACTAGTTGTGTGGGTGCAAAGCTAGTCCCTATCAAATAATCAGATCCCTAACATCCTTATTTGTAGCTATCATTTTGTATCAACTGATTCATTTGACACCATTGATCCAAGAAAACCCTTGTCAAAATCTTATCACCACAAGTATCCCCTTCACTGTAACCTCCAAACGCACCTTGTTAAAGCTTCCAATCTCACACCACCCCATCCTGAATCGCATTACATGGTCCTAACTAGATCCCAAAAATAAAAATAACTTGAAATGGCAGGTACATCCAACAAAATTGTCCCATCCCCTCATGATAGTGATGAGGAGATTTCTCATGAGGACATTCAACAAGCTCAACAAGACCAAAAGTTCCAACGCATGATGGACAAAGTGCTCAACCAAGACCCTAGCAAATTATTTCTTCACCTAGAAAACCAAGAAGTTAAGCTCCCCAAAGACTTTGATGTCAACGCGTTAAAGGAACCAAAGAAGAAATAATCCACTAGGATAGCACACGAGAGGAAAGAACCATAGACAAAGGCAAGACGACCATTGACTCTACAAACCCTTTAGGCTTATTGACTCAACAAATCCAAGCCTTGCAACAACAGCTCGCAGACATTCAAGCCAGAGCATCAACAAAACACTATTCTCTAGAGGATATCTCACCATATCCTTTTGACAAGACCTTGATCATGATACCTTTCCCCTCAAAGTTTGAGGTACCAAAATTTGACAAATATCGCAGAAAGGGTGATCCAAGAGACCACATTAGAGAATTTAGTGCAGCATGCCTTGAAGTCGCCCACAATGACACCTATCTCATGTGACTATTCCCAAGGAGCTTGGGAGGACAAGCTATGGAGTGGTTCTCTTGACTACCTCTCGGCATTCAAACCTTCAACAAACTAGTGGATACGTTTATCACACACTTCTCCTACAACATTGAGCATGACATCTCACTGTTAGATCTTTGTAACACTAAACAAAAGGGTGGAGAATCCTCTTTCTTACAAAGATGGAGACAATTGGCAAGCAAATGTCCACATCACATACCATAAAAACAAGTGCTTGAAATGTTTGTCCACAACCTCCATGCTGACCTCAACTACCAAATTCAAATACAATGCCCTACTTCTTTTAGTAAGGTCATTGAGATGGGTTTACTCATTGAAAAGGCTTTGATAGCAAAAGGTCAAATCAAACTTTACAAGGACACTCCTAGTGCAAATGTCAACATAGATAAACTGCAATTTTGGACTAAGAATAAGAACATCGTGAATGATGGGGTGGTTGATGCCAAAAATGTGGCTCCCAAACAACCAATTTTCAACCTCTCAGGAGCCTTAAACAACGCAACACCAAGCAAACCTTTGTCAAACGAATCAAGAGAACGGTACAACTACCCTCCTAGAAAAAAATTTACACCACTGGGGGAGTCATATGAGTTTGCCTTGAGGAAGTTGTTGGCAAACAATGAGATCACCTTTCTCGCCACAAGTGACTATGACCGGCAGTAAAATCTCCTTGGTGGAAGGATACCGATTTCTATGAGTACCATAGGGGAAAAGGACATAAAACCAATGACTGTATTCATCCAAAAAATGTCATACAAGACTTGTTAGACCAAAATCATGTCAGCACAGAAGACCGCCCATCTAACGAATCACATGTGGTGTACAAGGATCCGCTCCTTAACCACGACAGGCAGAACAATTACAACAACAAAAACAACTGACAAAATCGCAATAATGTAAACAATGATGCAAATTACACAAACGTACCTTTTGAGTACAGTGTTAATCACATATCAAAGTATATCCTGAAAATCAATGTGCCCATGTCTAACACACAATCAGATTCCAACACTAACTCTAATTGCCCTATCACCACCAACAGTAAAAAAATCACCTTGCACACACTCTCTCCAAGGCCATCACCCTCACCATCTACAATTATTCTCCATCCATTGTATTGTCCATCTACCCATACACTCATGAAGGATGTGATCCAATGGCTATTAGCACGGAATCAACCATGCCCGTATCATAAGACAATTGTCACAGAGCCTATCAAAACAACTATCGAAGAGCATAACGAAGAGCCTATTGAAAAACCTATTGAAGAGCCTATACATCAAGAGCCTATCCGTCAAGAGCCTATCGCAGAGCCTCCAAACATGCCCATTGCCCCAACCCCATCATGTAATCCATTACCAATCAAGCCTGTTGAAGAATCTTCTACCATGAGTCCAAGACACATTCCACTCTATCCTTATGTTGTTGACCATCTATAAGATATCGAGCTTATCCAAGACTCTCCCACTTCTAATTCCATTCAAGGAAATCAATATCTATATCAAGAGTATAATCTAAAGCATGTGGACTACACCATCAGCGCACCAATCTCAAAACTAGAAGATTCAAGGTTCTTCTTTGACTTACGACAGATGCCTTCGGAGGTAGAATTAACAAAACAAGGAAACCCTATGTTATACCTGCAAGTGTGGATCTATGATACATGTATCAAACGGACCTTAATCGATGATGGGGTAGTAGTTAACATAGTTCCTTTCTCCCTCTTCGAGAGGATGGGCTATGGGCACACTAATATCACCGCTTCACAAGATACTCTACGCGGGTATGATAATCTGCAGACCGCCACCATCAGCAAGATTACCCTCCTAGTTACCTTGGGACCTAAGACCATTCCTACCACATTCTATGTCATCGACAAAGACACAGGATATAACATTCTCCTAGGTAGACCGTGGATACACAAGATCAATGTTGTACCCTCCACATTATTTCAAGAAGCTCAATTCCTACATTTAGGGAAAATATATGTCACCAAGGGAGACCCAGAACCTTTTAGCATAATAAAGACCACAAACACCGCAGAAATCAAAACTCTCGAAGACAAGCCATTACCAAAATAGAGGGAAATGGTTCCCCAGAATAAGACTATTGAGATCATGGAATTGATTGAACAAGATGGACCACTCTGATCCCCCTTAGAGGTACTCATGATCAACAACCAAGAAGCTTACAAACTCTTCCCTTGCATAGGAGAGGAACCACACAGAACTGAAGGCCCAATGTTTGAAACCACCACATTAGATCTGAGAAATACAGACCCACACGGTTTCTCAGATGCTGAGGAGGATATATCAGAAGGTTACACACCGTTGTCACTGTTAAATTAGTCAAGCATCCTTGACACACTAGAGGAAACATGATCATCTGAACTAGTAATGCCCATGGAAGAGGTGCATTCTATTGATAACGAATCAACCAATGTCATCAAAATGCTACCAAGGATGTTCATGGTATCTAAACAATGAGATGAACCAACCACCTCTACCTCAGTTCAATCAAATGAACCCGGTGAATGGGAAGCACCTCAGGTGCAAATCGAAATGGTCGAAAGACTTCTCGACGAGGACAAAGAAAGCAAAGACCTCTTTCACATAGAATGGAAGATGCGAGTGACAATCAATGTTGACGAGCCTGTCATCTTTGAAATCCCACACAATTACATAGGATATGCCATAGACTTAAGATCGGAGCCCAATGGGAGGATGATTATAAGCTTTCTTCCTCCTGATGAACATAGGGAACCACAAACTCCTTTTGAACTATTCCAATTCTTGCAAAGAATACAAGAGAGACCTAAAATAAAAATCTACATGCTAGAACAATTCGATCTGTTGATAGAATTACTCAAATGCGAAGGAGTCCTATATTGGACCCCCTCCCATCAACATGCCTTTCAAGATTTACCGTGTCTCACAATGCCAAGGGAAACCACTGAGTTGGCATCGATGGATTCAAGTGATAAACCCTACAGAATCAGAGAATTGGTCTTGAGAAGAGGTAGCACGAAAAACAAGAAAAAGAGACGAAAAATAGTCTTTTCGGAAGACTAGAAAGGCCCCTACATGGTTAAAGAAGATATCGAAAATGGTGCTTATCTCTTGTCCACAATGGAGGGAGAGGAATTTGGTGAAGAGTTCAATGCCTTTCACCTCAGGAAGTATTATGTCTAAAAGACCAAAAAAAAAAATCGTAAAAACATACAAAACACAAAAAAAATGTAAAACCTTCAAAAGTGTCAAAAAAGTAGTTTTCTTGCATTTTTGTATCATTCTGTTCATCTTACAATACTGTTAGTGATTTAATTTTATGCTATTTTCCTTGCAGTAAGGTGCCTTGGGTTGCCTGGATATGCATCATCCTTTTAGGACCTGGAGATCCCTCATTTTCCACAATTGCCATTATCCCCCTTCATTCCCAGTGATTCTAATCAAAGCCTAGCTCTTAGCTTTACACTAATTCCAATCTTAATGAGTCAAGATTTTAGGTCTAAATGGAGTCAGTATTCAAACCTACAGTGTTCAAAGGAAGCTTGCAAGTAGACCTTCCCATTTCTACCCTAGTAGTAGAGAAGTCCGACCAGATTACAAAAACTTTAGGTGGTGCTTAGCTCCTTATCTTTCTTGGCCAAAAATGTTAGGAAGATCGAAACTCTGAAGGAAGCAATCCAAGATACGAGTGAATAAAAAAATGAGTGATCAAAATAAAAGTGTCAAAAAATGAAAATTGAGAGATCAAAGTATGACATATCAAAGTTCCTGAAAGAATTCATTTCTTGAAAAATCAAAATCCAAAAAATGAGAAAAAGTCAAGAGAGAAAAATACAAAAAAAAAGAGTGAAAGAGAGAAGATTGCTGACTGTCCACACTCTTGGGTGGAGTCTAAGTTCAAAGCCTCAAGAGTGACATTCTAACAGAGAAAGAAAGGTACAAAGCACACACACGCACTAGCTGAGCTAAACCGACAAGTCTAGTAGTCTCTAGGATCATCTTCTATCTAGGGACCCTTGTTCTTTCCCAAATATCCTTTACCCCAGGTCTATCTTGCTTTCCATCTGTGATCTAAGTATAGTGAAAACCAATAAAATTTGTTACTTGCCTAAGTTGAAAGCTTGTCAGATTGTCTTATCTAGATGTGGATCAGTGTTTAGCCTTTTGCAAAAGCCTAAAAATTAGAAACACTTCGTAATTCATTTCACTCCCCACTTGAGTTTTCCCTAAATCCTATCTCACAGCCTTGAATAGGTCTCTTATATCAGGACAACCCACCATCCCTTGAATCAAAAATTGTATTTAAGAGTAGTCATTTTTTTTGTTCCACATTGCATTCATGCCAAAATCGTAAAATGTCTCAAAACAATAAAATTCAATGTCACAGCTTGTGGCGTTTAGTGGAGGTACACGTTACCTGCCATCATCTATCATTTGATTGTATCTATTTCACCAAACCACCTAGCGATAACCTATCATGTCTTGATACTCTACCAACATTGTTGCCTTAACTACCTAAGGTTTATCTAGTATCCTATCCATAGTGTTAGCCTGTCATAGCGTCCATCATTAGTATCTTGTCTTGTCGAACTACGTCACCTCTGAGCTATCACATAGGCAAGGCCATTATTGATGAGCCCCCGAGGCTGCCCATCTATTCCATACCTTTTTCACCCATCCACTAGTCCATCTGCATCCGCACAGTTTCCTATCGCCTAGGTTTTAGGTCCACAAGGTTCACCCTGAACTATGTTGCCTCTACGTTGCACGTAGGCAAGGCCATCTATCAATGCGCCCCTGAGGCACTAGGCTAGTCCTTTAGGGCCTATTTCTTCATATATGTTTGTCAGTTCATCCATAATAAAGTCAATCCTTTTGTCTAACAGGGGGCAAGTCCTCAAACCTAGTTACGGATTTGGATTCTGTTGATAACTGAGAGGGGGGGTGAATCAGTTATCCTAATTATTTCTTGTTTTGAACTTTCTTATTAATCAAAGTAGCATTGAATCAAACAAACAAACATTACCATGAAATGAGAAACACATGACACAGTATTTTTGACGTGGAAACCCGGTTAAGGGAGAAAACCACGGGGTGATTAACCCAAAGATTATTCTCTGTTAGAAGAATAAGGAATTACAAAATGACACTTGCCAATTAGGGCTCACTGCCTAAGCACACTACTCACAAAGAGGCACACTGCCTACAAGGAGACACACGGTCTACAAAAGAATGTTTATACAATACTTGAACTGATTGGAAGCATCTACATATGCTGGAGTTCAGTTCCGGTTAGGCTCAGTATACTGATCTGCTGCACTTCATCTTTCCTCTGCTCTTTATTCTGCTTTCCTTTCACATACTGGATCTTTCTTATTACTTCTGCTCTGCTCTGCACTTATTCACATACCACATAACACAACTACACTTCTCACAACAAAATCCATCCTCTATTTATATCCGCACTAGTGATTTCATTATCTTTCTAGTCGGCACCCGGAATAGTCTATCTTCTCACAAACTCTGTTCTGTCGGCTGAATCCTTGCATATCAAGTAATGTGGATCAAGCATATACTTGTAGATGTCATTAATCATGTCAGACAAACATGATTCATGCCTTCACAACCTTTACTATCAACAGTAACACATCCGGAAAATAGTCTGATACTCTGTTAGTCAGTTCTTCCTCTGTTCTCACTGTCTCTCAGGAATCCGGTACTCAACTATTTATATCTTCTTCCTTGTCCATCACCGGAGGCTAAATCCTTGGAATATACTACTCAAGGTAGTCCTCTTGACTTCCCCAAATCCACACTGCACCAAGACACTTCCTCTGAGAGATCCGGACCAATCTGTCAGACCTTGCCACATGCTCTGTTCTTGTTCATGGACCACAACAATCTTCATTCAGACTTCCAGTAGAGACACACCATGACTTGCAGATATGTGGGATGACCTTTGTTGCCATCAATGACAACAACCATGAATCCATATAGTGTCTCTTGCCAACAATCTCCCCCTTTGGCATTGATGGCAACACTTAGTGAAAAATGACTAAGTGTTTACACTATGCTCCCCCTTGGTTGATGCTCTATCTTTATATACAATTTTTGGAACTCCCCCTTAGTTGGATTCCTCATTTTTCACTGCTCCTCACTCCCCCTTTGACATCAATGGCAAAGGGTAGGGTCCGCACACCAAAATTTTCAAAGATTTACTATACATAGCCGCATATTTACATACTCACATAAACTGAAGAATGTCTGCAAAGGATGTCTTCAATTGGACCAGTTCTGTAGCCCAACTTTGCTTCATTCTGTCCAAAATTGAAATGTGACCACTTAACAAAAATGCAAAAGCTTCTGCCCTTTTGAGATCTGTCGGATCATTTGTTTGGGCGGTAGTCTGAGCATCACTGATGGCCTCATGCATAGTTTCTAACTTAGGGATTATAATCCTTCTAAGTTCTCCCATCCGGTTAGTTATATTCTTCCTTTCCTTCTCAAATTTCTTTATTGCATTTGTGATTGCAATAGTTTGACATTCTTGATTTACTATGGAGGAAGAGAGAGGATCAAAACTTTGAGACAAACTTTGTAGTTTGTCCTATTCCTCTTTTATTTTCTTATCAATTTCTATTGTTGCCTTTGACCAGGAGATACAAAATTTCTAAATGTCACCACCATCCTTAAGAGCATTTTCTAAGCTCTTTATTCCAATACTCATATTTCTCCTATCATTAGAGATTAATCCTAGTACTTCTGAAAATCTTTTATCCAAAAATTCCTTTCAGACCTTTTCTTCAGCTGATTTTTCTAGAGAATCAAAATGTGTACCAACACTGCTGACTAAGGTTTTGAGATTACCGGAAGAGGAGGCTGTCAGATCTATCTGGACTGATGGCATAATCTTTTCAAGCACTCCGGAAGTAGCCTCTATCAACTCACAGTCTTCCATATGAGACTTTAGGAGTTTTTCATTTGCCTTAGCATTTGCAAATGAAGCTATCTTCATCGTCTGTACCGGAGAGAGGGAGTCAAAGTTGAATGGACCTTTTAGAAGCTCTAGTTCATCAATCTCTATTGTTTCTTGGCTCAGAAATTTTTGAATAGTTTGTGCAGTGTTTCTTGCCAGAGACAAATGTTTCTTCTCTTCTGCAGTTTTGTCCTTTGGAGTCTTTTCTCCTTCCACATTCTTACCACTTTCAGTTGTGGTTTTCTCTGTTGGAATCTTCTCTTTCTCTGCATCCTTGGTGCTGTCAACCTCTTTTTCTTTTATTGCTGCTTCTTTCTCCTGTAATTTCTCTTCTTCTTGGGATCCGGAGACTATAGGGGAAGCCGGAGGAGAGATGTTAGTCTGTTCAAGGGCCACTTCTTCCGGAGCAGATGATTCCAAGTCCACAGCTGTTTCTGCACCTAAGTCCTCTACTACAAGAAGATTAAACCTTTTGAAGGCCTTCTAGAGGATCTCTTCTGTCTCTATGGCCACCTTGTCAGTCTCACCAAGCATGAGTTGATTCATTCTTGCTTTACTCCTGAACTCATCTTTGCAGTCTTTGAATATTATGTTCATTGTCTTGGGATCAATTTGAGGATATAGCTGAATAGCTATCTGCTCCCAGATCTCAAGATCTTTTGCCTGAGCATTATTCTTTCTTATTTCTAATTCCTTCTCTAGACTCTTAGGAATTTCAGAGATAATCTTAATAAAAGGCTTTATTGTAAATGTTGAGGTACCTGATTGTAGCTTCTTGCAGGATCTTTTGATCTGCCTCATTGTAGTCATCATAAAATTCAGCCATTGGTTGAAGATTCCCATCCACAGTGACTGACTTGATTACACTCTCTAGAGACAGGGTGGGCTTTTCAACAAATTCCTCTGCCATTTCTTTCTTGTCTTGACCTATGGAGGGTTTACCGGATCCTTTCTTCTTTTGCTTCTTTATTTCTTTTACTCCCTCATCTGACTCAGTTTCCTCTTCATCCTTTTGGCTTTCATAAGCCCTTGTGGCTTTTGTCTTAGATCTTTTACCGGATGCCTAGACTTTCGGTTTTGAGCTTTTGGTTATGACAGCTGTAGATCCTTTTGATGATCTGGTCCGGGTTGAGGTTTCCACCGAAGCACTTTTCTTTCTTTTCTTTTCTTCCTTAGCCTTTCTTCTCTTTTCTCGGTTGGCATCAAGTGCCTCCTTTGGGATGCTTAGGCCTTGAGCAATATGCTCTACTTCTTTTCTCACCTTCCTCTTTATCTCAGGTTCCCTGAGTTCCACATGGATCTTCACATTCAGCTCCTCAAAGGTTCCAAACCTTTCTGCCTTTGGATCTTTGGGCTGACTAAGCATGTGTTGAACATGTAGTTCCACAATCTATTCATCAACCTCATACCCCATGGGCATGATCCAGACAGTCCTTGGCTCCACTGCCTCCATTAGGCATTGATCAGTATCCACCATAAAGCAAACTGAGTCTTTGTATTTTTCAACAAGAGACTGGGAATTCTTTCTCTTGCTTGCATCGTGCTCTGGAAGTTTTTGAAGTATCCCCATAGGGCTGTATTTCTTGCTTTGGCATCCCCAAGCCCATGTAAATAATCTCTTATCTGGACTGCAACAGGTTTGTCATTCTGCCATGCCCATCCACTTGATCCGGGCAGCTCATTCATGAAGTAGAAAAATAGACATAATATAAGAGTACCATACTTAAAAGAATTCTTTTTGTCCTTCTTGATCTTCTGTATATTTTCCATTAATTGGCTTAAGAGAAGTTCACAGAGATCATAATCTGCATTCTTCCTCAGCATTTCATAGGCAGTATATACTACAGTTCCAGATACAGAATTCTCCCTACTGGAGTGATAGATCTTGTATCCTATTATCATGGATGCATACTTGATATCCGGATCAGAAATATCTTCAATGGTCATTGCCCTCTTATCAAATTTTGATCCGGTGGCCTCAGTTACAATGTTATTTTTGATAGATTTGAGGATAGGTATCCCTCCAGAAGAGTATAGACCAGTTACTGCCCTAATTGCCTCTTTTGTGATCTTGCAGGGTCTATCCAGCCATAGGAAGTTGTCATGCATCCTGCTCAATACATACCAGACCCATTCATCTTCTTTAAAGCAGGGGAAATGAATGAATTGATCAAACTGTTTCTTCTGGATACCCTTATACTCTGGTTTAAGCTCAAAAGCATTGTCTATCAGTTGTTTGTGATAGAGATCTCTCAATTTGAATTCCCCAAATTCCTCAATGCTTGCATGTATGTAAACCCTAACGTCTTCTGTGTGTAAAAGGCCATGAGGAACACTAGAGAATGCTCCTAAGGGATCTACCTCCAATGACTTGTATGGATGTTTCTTAAATTCAGGTCGGGGCCTATCTGAGATCTTTACTATATTTGGAGTAGCCATTTCTCAAAAGATTTGTAGCAAGATATCGAAAATGGAAAATACCTTATGTGTCTTCGGTTACACGGAGTGGTTGAATTGATTTCTGTATGTAATGACTTCAGCAGGAGATCTTTGGTGAGTTTGATGAATCTTGTTGCAGAGCTCCACTTTTCGATTCTTCTTGAGTGCAGAATGAGCAAGTGATTTATGAGAAATCCCTTATATTGCTCCGCAAACCCTAATATCTGATGGCAATAAATGCTCGACCTACATTATTCCGGTTTGCCTTATTCAGATAATTTGGAGTACCGGATCAGTCCTGATCTATGAACATCATGCGGATCTTCCAACTATGAACAAATCAAGATGACACATCACAAGGACATCCCAAACATTCTGTCCAATCTGCAGAATAAGACAATGCACTTCCGGATCTCTCCGGACCTTTTTGTAATCCTCTGTTATTCCGGAGCATCTCCCGAAACAGGTCTTACTTGATCGATCACAACTTCTTCACATCTTCATGCGGACCTCTGAAATCTTATCTGGATCATCTCAAGACTTATATATTCAAACCTTTTACTCTGCATCTTGTGCCACATCCGGCACCACTTGATTGGCTGGGGGAACAGGATTTTCTTTGAGTCTCCCCCTGAGCCAGAGCTCACTTTTTAATTTCCGGAAGAAATATCAGCACCAGAGTCTGGTGCGGATCCAACCTCTACATTCTCTGAACTTTTCTTTACCCAAATCTTGTTCATCTGATTCCTAACTTCATCCGCATTCATCTTTTGTTTACCCTTGTCTTGATTCTGATTATACATCGGACCTCTTTTGTCCTGATTCTTGCTTCTGTAGACTTTTGCATTATGATCGGACCTATTACAGATTTGGCAAATAATATTTCCTTGTATATTTGACTGATAACCTCTTGATCTACATTGATTAGCCATATGACCTACTTTATTGCATGCAAAGCATCTACCATTGAATGATTTGTTTATTTGCATATTTCTGCATTCATGAGACTTGTGTCCATACCTTTTGCAGTTAAAGCACTGTCCGGAGAAGAATGAATTAGTCTGATTCATTCTCTTTCTGCACTGATTAGCTTTGTGACCAAAGTGATTGTAGCTGTGGCAGTATCCATTGAAATATGGATATCTTTGAGCATTGGGCTATCTTACCGGAGGTCTTCTAGGCCTATTCCTTGGATTTTCTAATCCAAAATTCTTTTGACCGGATCCAGAGCTTTCTCCTTTCTCATATCCCAAACCATACCTGTCATCTGCCCTCTTTTGACTTCCAAGAAGAACTTCAAGTTGAGCAGAACTTATCTTGAATTTCTCTTTATATTCATTTGTTGTTTGAAGATCTCTTTTGAGAGAGACAATTTGATCCTCAAATTTTTCTTCATTATCTTTGGTATCTTCAAGATCAGATTCAAGATGTCTGATAATCCTGTCCATCTGGAGGCAATCTTCTGATTTCTCTTTAAGAGATTGTCTTAGATTGTCTTCAGCTTTTCTTTTCTCTTCAATCTCTTGAGTAAACTTTATAACTCCTGATTCCATTTCATGTCTTACCATAATGACTTCTTTTGATAACTTTTCACATAACTTGGTTTTCTCAGTCAATTATTCATTTGTATCACTTTCTTCACTTTGTCTTGCCAATTGTTGGAGCAGCTCCTTTCTCTTTTTCATAGAGAGATTTAATTTGTCCTTTAGTTCTCTCATGAATTCATCAACCTGTTTGAGTCTTTCCTTTAATTCATTGACTTCAGAGTTTGACTGTTCAAGATCCTCAAGGGCAGTCTTGAGTTGCTCCCTTAAACCATATGCATCCATTTGAACTCCCAGATCTTCCTCAAGCTATTAGGCTTTAATAGGAGGAACTTAGCTCTGATACCAATTGTTGATAACTGAGAGGGGGGGTGAATCAGTTATCCTAATTATTTCTTCTTTTGAACTTTCTTATTAATCAAAGCAGCATTGAATCAAACAAACAAACATTACCATGAAATGAGAAACACATGACACAGTATTTTTGACGTGGAAACCCGGTTAAGGGAGAAAACCACGGGGTGATTAACCCAAATATTATTCTTTGTTAGAAGAATAAGGAATTACAAAATGGCACTTGCCAATTAGGGCTCACTGCCCGAGCACACTGCTCACAAAGAGGCACACTGCCTATAAGGAGACACACTGTCTACAAAAGAATGTTTATACAATACTTGAACTGATTGGAAGCATCTACATATGCTGGAGTTCAGTTCCGGTTAGGCTTAGTATACTGATCTGCTGCACTTCATCTTTCCTCTGCTCTTTATTCTGCTTTCCTTTCACATACTGGATCTTTCTTATTACTTCTGCTCTGCTCTGCACTTATTCGCATACCACATAACACAACTACACTTCTCACAACAAAATCCATCCTCTATTTATATCCGTACTAGTGATTTCATTATCTTTCTAGTCGGCACCCGGAATAGTCTATCTTCTCACAAACTCTGTTCTGTCGGCTGAATCCTTGCATATCAAGTAATGCGGATCAAGTATATACTTGTAGATGTCATTAATCATTTCGGCCAAACATGATTCATGCCTTCACAACCTTTACTATCAACAGTAACACATCCGAAAAATAGTCTAATACTCTGTTAGTCAGTTCTTCCTCTATTCTCACTGTCTCTCAGGAATCCGGTACTCAACTATTTATATCTTCTTCCTTGTCCATCACCGGAGGCTAAATCCTTGGAATATACTACTCAAGGTAGTCCTCTTAACTTCCCTAAATCCGCACTGCACCAAGACACTTCCTCTGAGAGATCTGGACCAATCTGTCGGACCTTGCCACATGCTCTGTTCTTGTTCACCAGACCACAACAATCTTCATTCAGACTTCCGGTAGAGACACACCATGACTTGCTGATATGTGGGATGACCTTTTTTGCAATCAATGACAACAACCATGAATCCATATAGTGTCTCTTGCCAACAGATTCTTGAATGCCACATGTTCTAAGAGGACACCAATAAGGATTGTGATACCTTTCACTAGACAAACACGCTCAACAAAGCACACTTCCAAACATGAGTTTTGATGTGAGACATCAACCTATCCAAAGCAAAGCAAACAAGTACCTAAACACTCAAAATGATTTTATCTAAATTATGGCAAGAAGGCACATCTAATGCAAGAATGTTTTGTGTTTTGTGTAGGTTAAGTTACAGAGTCTTAATTTTTGTTATCATGTCTTTCTACGCTACTCAAGGATGTCAAAAACTAGAGATGCTATGATGGGGGCATGCTTATTTTTTTTATTTGTTGCTTATGGGTTTATCTTTAGTAATGTGAAGCCTTGTCTAAAGACATGATCAAACATAATGATCATCGAGGACATCAGAGGTCTAACATGAAATAGGTGTAATCCATGTCTGTTGATACGCAAGAAATACTCAGGTCATCTAGATTCAATTTTGACTAGATGCTTGTATCAACTTGCTATATCAAAAATCCATGTAAGGGATACTCAAGTCATCTCAGTTTAATTATACCTAGATGCTTGTATTATCTTCCAACATTTTAAAAGACAAAAATAACAAAAAATCACCTAATGATGAAACAAGCACTTCAAAATACTTGCAATATCAAGATGACAAATATCCACATCCATCCGTATCAAATTGCATTCCATATACCATCCATCAATAAAGATTTTGTTCGTAGTGTCAGAGTTTACAAAAGCTTGTGAGTCCTTCAGTCGAGTCATTCTTCTGTCAAAGTCAAATTTCTATCTATCGTTGTATCTTTCATCCTTGTGTAGTCAATCCAAGCAATGATCCAAATGCAAGTCCATCCTTAATCCATAGCAATCGAGTAAAGCCAATCTTGGCAAATTATCTAATCACAATCAATGGTCTTGATCCTAATCTTGTCGTAAACCAACTCAATCAATCATAATTATTAGTGGGATATATCTTTCCCACGCCTATCGTGTTTATCTAGGGATATATCATTCCCCGCAATGAAAAATACTATCGTCAATCATTATCAATTAATCATTGGTTTACCATTTGATAGGGGCAATACCTTGTTTGTTCTTATATCATTTGTGCATACTTGCTTACTTGCTTGTGTGTGTTATCATTTTATCTTACATCACGTATCATTCAACTCTTTCTTCATCCCGTTTTTCTTCCACGTCAACCAATTTCTTCACCCTAACCTAGCTCTTCAACCTATCTCATCGTGAGATTGTCTGTCTCACATCCTCCAACTTTTCTTCTTGTCCAATCTCCCGAGGGGGCATCCTACTGTCGTTAAACTTATACCAGGGGCAAACTGGGGCATGTATCATTATCAAGAAATTTATACTTCTTTGAAACAACGTGATAAAACACATTGCATCAAAGAGGGGCAAAATGTATACACCTAAAAATGACACAACTTTGTCTAAATAAATATTCTTAATATTTATTCCATTTAATTCCTCTATAAATAAATAAATAAATCAATTTATTTATTCGATTCACATTCCTTCACAAAATTAAATAAAATCATTTATTTAATTAAAGTCTTCCCAAATTCTTCTAAAAATCATTTTAAATTAAATAATACCAAATTATTTAATTAATTCTTCACATTCTCTTTATTTAAATAAATCTAAATATTTATTTAAATTATCTATTTCCTCCAAAATTGAATTAATACCAAAAATAATTCAATTAATCCACATGCACATGTAATTAAATATTTTAATATTTAATTAGCAATTATCCTCACACACATGTCCTATTTATCCTCCACTTCAAATCAGTTAACTAATCAATCAATTCACTTAACTGATTAGTCTATTCTGTTAACTGATCAGTCCACTCAGTTAACTCCTCAATCTATTTCTGTTAACTCCTCTATGCATGAAAGACCAGGACACTTGTCCTCTCCCTATTCGTGCACATCCTCTCGAGTTTCCTCAACCATTGATCTTCTTATTTATTCTACACCATTGATCTTATTTCTCACAAACCTATAAATATAGTCCCTATTCCTCCATTTCAAGCATCCAAGCTTTTAGTAAACTTACTCTGTAGGAATCATAGTGCACCTTTGGCACCAAACCATATCCATAGCTTGCGATCACCATTATCATTGTATTGAAGATCCTCTTCATTACAAGAACTATCATAGTTGTTTCTCTATTGTCATCTTGAAGAAAAAAGCAAGGAAGTGTGCTTTCTAAGGGCTTCATTCACACGAAAGATCATTTTGAGATTAGGCGACCAATGGAAGCTGTGAAGTAATAAGGTTTGCAAGGTATCTTTCTTTGTTTTGAATCTTGATTATTGCAATTTCTATTGAGTTATTGGGTTATTATTAATCATTGATATTATCTCCACATCTTCCCATAACAATTATGATTATGTGGATATGGATTTCGATGACTAGGATTTGGATTAGGATGAAAGTGATGACAAGGATACTTAGAATGATGTAGAAAGTGTTTTTTGATAGCTTGACTTTGGCAATATTCAATCAAAAGATTTCACATATACATGCATGAATCACACACACAAGACACAATAGCAAGTTTGTATTTCAAGATTGATTGATACGATTACGAAGACACTTGAAGACACATCAACAAGCCTAATATTAATCAAGTGGGTATGGCTAAGAGGTCTTAATCTAGGATACACAAGTTGTCTAAGGATGTCCCCAATATACTCAAAGGTATGGGGGGCCCAATTCCATGAAATGAAAGGGAAATAATGCCACACAACTCGGAGAAGAGGGTAACCCACCTTTCACCTTCACTTCCCCAAGGTATAAAGTTCTTGGGGGCTTAGCCCGAATGACAAGATTTCAACTTCCATGATGTGTGTCTGTCAATTCACTCCTCACTATTTATACTCCAGCTGAACACAAGAGTTGAGGTCGTCCCTTGGAGTGGTGTGTCTCCAAGAAGGCCTCTTAAGAAAGGTGACAATAGCAAATCAAGTGGTGTGTTTGATTTCACACAATTGACTCAAGCTCACAAATGTTAATTGACCCTTAGAATTGGAAATGTGTGTGTGAAAATGAATGGATTAAGGGATGCTTTTGATTCTCAAGATCACACGAAGTGCATGAGAAGAGCATACACACCCTGAAGCACAATCAAATCCACCAAACAAAGAAAGCACCCGTTCTTTTTAAACCCAAATCCAGACGTGAGAATGAAGACAAAAGTTTATTTTAAGCCCAATGTCAAAGTGTGGTTGCAAACAATGGTTCATTGTAAGCTCAAATTAAGATGTGATTGCAAACAAGGTTTTTTGGTAAATGAAAAGATAAAAGTTGGATTGTGTGCACCTAGATCTGATGCTAAAGTTGATGCATATGTTGTGCAGTGCCTTATGTCCTCATAGATTCCACCAAAACAGAAAAGAACAAAGAATCTTGCAAACCCACTTGTTAGGTGAACAAATGAGTAATCTAAAAAATTTGTGATAAAAATGATTAGTGATAGTAAAATAGATATGATTATCATATTCTACATGAAAATTTGTGTTGTTTTTTTAAAAAAAATCATTAAAATCAGATAAGTTTTGCACAAGTTATGATCATTTGAAGTTTGCAAAGAAGGGTTGACTTTGACTGAGTGTAATTGATAAATATGAGAAAATTACCTGAAAATACCTATGCCACAGCGAAGTTGGGCAAGTCAGCTCTCCAACGCTGCTGGTTTCATGAAAATTTGACCTTGTACATGCAAACGTTATGCAAAAAGGAAAAAAAAGCCCCTTCTAGGGCATTTGAAGAGCAAAAGGCAAGTTCCTAGCGGTAAACTGACTGCTAGCAGTTAAAGGTCATTGTGGTCACATGGACAGTTTATGGAGTTGGCAGTTAAGGTTGTTGTTAAGGTGTATAAGGCCCCTAGTCACCCATGTGACCAGGGGCTGAGCGCCTGAAAAAATAAAAAATTAAAAATTAAAAAATAATTTTTTTTGTTTTAGGTTTTTGCTTTTTTGTTTTTTGTTTTGGTATTGGTTTTATTTGTGTATTTGCTAACAGTAAATGTGAATGCTAGGTTTTTTAGGTCAGGCGTTTGATGGTCAGGCATTTTTAGGTTGGTGGTTAGGGTTTCTTTTGTTTGTTTTTGTTTATTGCAAGCAGGGATGAGGAGTGGTGGTGGGTGGGTGGTTGTTTTTTTTGACAGGCAGGGGGAAGGGTGTGGCGCAGAGCGGGGAGCATTGACTGAGTAGGGAGGAGTGGTGGATGGGGGGATTGTTGGTGGTGGCGAATCAGGGAGGAGGGTGAGAGGGCGCAGGGGTTTCTATGAGCGAGAAGGGCTTAGGGTAGAGAAGGAGCGGCAACCGAGCAGGGAGTTGGTGGTGGGAAGGGGGTTTGAGTGGGGTTTGGGTGGTAGGAGCTGGGTGTAGGGGGATCGGGGAGGAGGGACAGAGGGGGGAAAGTAGCAGGGGTTTGGGGAGTGGGGGACAGTAGGGGAAAAGTAGCATGGGTCTGGGGAGTGGGGGAGGCCAAGGGGCCTATGTGAGAGGCAGCCCGAGGGGCCTGCAAAAAATACCCTTTTTGTGTTTTACTTTAAACAAATATTAAAACAAATTAAAATCTCTATTGAAAACTATACAAAAAATTTAGATTTTTATAAGTCTCCTTTAAGTTGCCAACCCCCGAATAGAACTATGGCAGGCCTGCAGGCGATCGTATGGATATGTACGATATGACTTGTGTGATGGCCAAAATAAAAAAATTTCAAAAATTTAAAGAAACAAAAAGGGGGGCTATTTTTATCAAATTTTGCCTACGAGGCCTCTCAGTCTCAACGGTGAGGTCAGTTTTCACGTAGGAGACTGCCTATGAAAGGTGATTTCCAAATTTTGTCCAAGAAGACCTGATATAAAAAAAGCTTAACAACGCTCACAAACAGGAGGGGTCAGATTACCGGGCGTGCCAAAATGTAATAGGTGAAAAATGCATGCAAAGAATAAACAAAAGTTAAACCAAATAAGTACAATTTACCTCCCTTTCGCACAAACAAATTTTCTACACTGATCGAGCGTATTGAAGTGTACCCTACTCCAATCGATTGCTCTTTGCTCTTTGATTATTGTGGATTGCTCAACTAAACATCATAACTTTGTGATATTAAAATGATATGATCTAGGATGATTTCTGCAATGTAATGTTGTATGAAGATCAGAGAGGATAAAAAATGGATAAGAATGTTCAATTTATAGATTTCCAACAGTGAAGATCAATTGTGGAGAGCAATCAGAGAGATCAATGGCTAGAAATGGTTGAGAGGATGTGCACGAATGAGAGAGGGACAAGTGTCCTTGTCCTCTCATGCATCAGGGGAGTTAATAGATCTGATTGAAGAGTTGTCTGAGTTGATTGCTTAGTGAACTCAATTGATTGACTAGTCAACTGAATTGATTGATTAGTTAACTAGATTGACTAACCTGTTAACTAATTTGATTGATTTAGTTAACTAATTTGATTGATTAGTTATCTAAATTGATTAAGATTGAAATATGGATAATAGGAAATTAAATAAATAAATTATTTAATTTCATGCACATACGTAAATAAATAAAATATTAAATTTTATTTATTTTGAAGAAATGGAATATAGTTTTAATTAAATAAATAATTTAAATTTATTTAATTAATGTGAGGAGGAAAATTACTTTAATTAAATAATCAGAATTATTTAATTAAATATGGAGGAATAAATTGATTTAATTAAATAACTAGAATTGTTTAATTAATATGGAGAAATAAATTGATTTAATTAAATAATTGGAATTATTTAATTAAATATCGATGATAAATTGATGTAATTAAATAATCAAGATTATTTAATTAACATGGAGGATAAATTGATAGTAAAGCATGACAGATGAAAGCCTAATCTAGGAACGGGTCAATTTTAGGTGTCTACACATATATTTAAATAATTCAATACTTATACCTACATGTTTGTGTGTATATATATTTATAACATATATACATGCACACACACATATATATGTACACAAACATATACACATACATATAAATATGTGTGTACTTAAATCATTATACAAAGGATTCAACAATTCTATCTCATCCTTACATATATAGAAGATCTGAAATAAAAAATTAACACAGGATAATCTTGATAATGTGACTATCCCACTTAGCATAGGGGATAAGTTGATGACCAGGATAATGAACAAGATCACATTACTTGATAATAAATATAATCGAAAATGACCACCAACATTATGTAAATGATTATGCCATGACTCAAATAATGACCCAAGACATAAATAAAACTCACACCTATTGTTATCACCTTCGAATTCACACTTAATCCTAGTTCGCAAATGCATAATTGGTAGAAGCATAAAGCCATATCTCACTTGTGGGACACCTCACAAAAATGAGTCCTAGAAGGCAAAAATCATTTAACACCTTCAAATGAAGGACCTTCATTCAAAGGTACAAGGCCCATAACATGTAAATAGGGTCTGAATGAAGGCTAGGGCGTTCAAACAAAGGTCTTTTTTCCCATTTTTTAAATGTTCCACACCTAAAATACCTATAGGAAAGGGCTCTCAATTGAAGGCACCTTCAAACAAAGGGGTTTAGTTCAAATGTACCTTTAGTCGAAGGCCCTTTGTTTGAAGGTACCTTTGATCAAAGGCCCTTAGTTGAGCCTTCAACCTTTGCTCTCTTGGTTTTCAATAAGAAAAATATTTATTCGGGGCAAGGTTTTAACAACCAAATGAAGTCACCATAACATGAGATTTTAGATGATTGTAGCAGGCTCAAAGTAAGTTTTTTAAAAAATTATAAATTGTAATATTTTTTGTTTAATTATATTTATTTTCTATTTTTTAGTGAACATAAATTTTTACCAAACATAAAGGTCTATGTTCGACACATATGTAAAAATAGAAAAAAAGTAGGAAAATTTTCTAAAAAATATGCCCCCCTCCATATTGATGTTTTTGTTTGAAAAAAATAAAAATATTTTGGATATATTCAAAAATAAATATGTTGGATGGAAAAATATTGCTCTAAATTATGATTAATCTGAATTTAAAATAGTAAATATATGTAACAAAAAATTATAAAAAAATACATGCCTTAGCTATTGGTGTTAATGATCTCTGTTTAATAAATTATGAATTGATTTTTTTTTTTGAAAAAAAGTTATGTTGGATGGGAAAATATCACTCATTAAAAATACTATAAAATATAATAAATAAGTTAATAACACATGTAAATTAAAAATGAGATAAATTATTATATTATTTTAAACTATATATTTAGAATCTACACATGAAATCTCAAAAATCACTAGTTTACGTTGTCATTAAATTCTTAACAGGTTGTTTTCTATAAGTGATAAAAAGTGAAATTTTGAGTAAAAATATTGATTTGAGTGTCCCACTTAGGCTAAAAAGTGGGACACGCCTTTATGCTTCCACCCTAATGTTTTAGGTAGATAGTTTGCTATTCATGAAATAATAGCCCCACTTTAATGAGTGACATTAATATATCATATAATAATAAATAATCTAATCATTATATCAGTATGAAAACATCATAAGGTTAATAATTTCATCAACCAAAAGTGTAACAACTTTACCATTACAAAATTTTGGAAGTAGAATAATTCTACAAGGAATGTTAGTTTCCAACAACTGATTAACCATCAAATTAACACATATAATAATTCAAATAAAATATAACATGTCATTACAATGTGTAGGAATGAAAATTGATTTCATAGCCATGAATTTGAACCAAATAATGAAGAATAGTCAATTTATAGATTCTGAGGCATTTGTTTGATATGACCCTCAATTTTTGGCACAATGACAAATCAATTCTTGACTTCATCTACAATATTTTCCACCATTTAGGATTTGAGAAAGTATCATGTTTAATTTATTTAAATTTCATAAATTCAAATATATTTATCATTCCAATTCAAACTCTAAAGTTTTGGGCTATTTGTTATGGTTTAATTATGTCGATAGTTGTTGAAATTAACAATTTGAAA
The DNA here is from genome assembly GCA_027924645.1 of Cunninghamia lanceolata. Taxonomy (NCBI): domain Eukaryota; kingdom Viridiplantae; phylum Streptophyta; class Pinopsida; order Cupressales; family Cupressaceae; genus Cunninghamia; species Cunninghamia lanceolata. The sequence goes on along the minus strand of BSBN01001268.1, from coordinate 885,566 downwards.
TCTCTTGTACTCATTGATCAACTATAAAAAGCATCCTGATCATCTATTTTGACAATCATAAAAACCCATGTGCATTGCATAGGTTATTGCCCTCTACCTACCTTGTCTACTCCAAATACACACCGGTTTCCAGCTACACTCAGCTTACAATCAACTAATTGTCAAAAGTTTTAAGATAATTGACAGGTATGGAATAAACATTAAGATTGGACATGGACCATACATCAAATGTAGTTTGTGATCCACATAATAATACATGATTTAAACATACATGATTGTGTGCTTGCCAATATTGGCATGGTTTGACACACCACAACCAATGTCCTACACAGTCGTAGAAGGCATTATTTTACTACTATATATGTATTGGAATATTTTGATTACTCAGTAGAGGTTGTTGTTGTATAATATGGGAAGGGATCATCTTAATACTAATGGGGCATTCCCCCTTACATAACCATTTAAGTTTCCCCTTTGTCGATTAGGGTAAGATATGGACTTGACAAATAACATATCAAAGCTAATGTGGCATTAGTATTTCAAATTTTGAACTTAATTCATAAAACATTACAAGCCTACACAAACTCTATAAAACATGCTCTATGAAATTATGTGTATGGTAATAAAGTTATACCATCATGTTGTTGGTCTCTAATGACTAGATGAAAATTTATCATTTCTTTCTTTCATTCTACACAACTTGGTTATTAGACCTTAGAATTATCTTCAAAATGAGGTAGGTAATAAAATTTTGAGAAGCAATGTGTCCTTTTATTAAAGTATCTATATGTAGGTCTAAAAAAAACATAGAATTTATAGTTTTTATTGCATTTAAATAGGATTGAAAAATTGGTTGGGTTAATTGTGATGTCAAAATTTGCATACCAATGTCAATTCTCATTTAGTTTTTGGTTCATTTTGAGAGAGTGTCTTTATATATAATTATATAGTGACATGTGGCACACTACTGTGTTAAGTTTGGCTCCTTCCCTAATACTTATCCACCTTCATTTATTACCCACCTTCATACATTTCCACACATATCAAGTTTATATCAATCCTATCTGCACCTATTTCCACATATTCACATCATTATTGGAACAAATTTGTATTTACTTAATCCCTACCTCAAAATATACCTATTTTGTGTCTCAAGTCACTTATATGTGCATAAGATCAAGCATATTTGTTGGAGATTATGCTTTCTAAGTATCAAACTTATTGCTACCTAGGTACATGCTAAGCAATACAAAACAATGTCTTAGGAATAATTGAGGAAAAATTGTATACATTTGTTTGGCATGGAGATTATTTGTATAAATTTGTTTCTATTTCTTGGTTATTATTTCCATTTAAAATTTTGTTGTTCTTCATTTGGAAGATAAAAAAATACTCTACAGAAAAATAGTAGACAAGCATAACAATGTTGAATGGTATTGGAAACATTCAATAGGTTGCCTTGAGTTTTAATGTTGGTTGTAGTTTTAAATACTTAGCAAGGATATAGATGACATGTTCAAGATGTTATTTTCAGAACATGTATTTGATGGGAAACATCCTATATAGTAAGGCGAGAGTTGATGTTACACTACATACATGGTGACTTAACTACACACCCTTATGTGGAACAAATTTGGTCATGTATCTTTATAGTTATATATCACCTCATTAGAGTAAGGAATAGGGCTTTGCTTACTTGGAATTAATTTCAGACATCATGATAATCAAAATCTAAAGAGGGAATGTCATTGGTCAGCATCAAGGACCAATAGATCTATCCAACAAAGTGGGAATTGGAAGTAAAATTAATGGTGCATGTTTTTTCTCACCTAATTCTAAAAACAAGAGAATTGCAAGTTCAATCTCAACATTGCACATTAGCTATGTTACATAAATTGCATTATCTTTAGAGCATTACATTAGTGTGATATCAATAGTTACACATGACTAAGCATATTGCATGATTGTCATGTATTGGATCCTTGTTCCAAAACTACTAAATTAGATCTTAGGGATTTGACCAAAGGAGACCGTGACCTACCAAACTCCTCAAAGGTTCTCATCAACACTACTTATTTTATAGATTTAGATTCTGAAAAGTGAGGTGAATAGGTTCCCTCAGGGATTCACTAAATGAAGGTTATTCTTAAATATCATCCACTTTAATAGTCAAAGGTCAATTTTGGCCAATTAAAATAGGACAAATATTTACCACTTTTTGTTGTGAATGAAGTGTAAAATTGCTATTGATTGTTTGCCCATTCAAGTGGATGATATTTAAGTAGAGTGCTAAATGAATAGTACTATATCATATTCCTTCATAATAATGTATTTTAAATTATCAAAACTTAAACTAATATACCACAATGTATTTGGGGGGTAGAGTTATATTAATAAGAGAAGATGGATAGAAAAGTATAGACATCTAGTTGAAACCTAAGCATCATACAAGCAATGTATAGAAAAGAAGATAAGGGTCTCACTTTTATTAGAAATTTCATCCCCTTTGCAAAAATATCACCATAGTTATTACTATAAGTGAGTTAGTTTATAATGCATGATCTTTAGTTTTTTCTTAACCATATGAAGTTAATCTTTAATCTTATATCTCTATAGTAAGGAAGGGGTCATATGGAGCTGCTAGAGGATCTATTTTTGTGGAGCAAGGGGTCCCATGAAACCCAAAAAAATTTGCTACGACATAAATTAGAATATTTTCCTCCAAAATAGGAGCAACTATTTTTTAGGTGGTTGATTTTGAGCGGGTGCATTTGAGGTGGGGCTAAAACTTTCCTCCACCGACTTAGAGATTTTCTACCAGTTTTTAGATTCCTTCCATTTAATTTAGGAAATATTTTGGAGGGAAATTTTTTTATTTGATGATTTTTAATCATTTTATTTGTAGGTCTTGAAAAATCTCTACTAAACCAATTAGCATTAAACTAAAAACCTCATGAGACCACCAACTTCCATAAATTTCAGAGCTTAAAGTTTTAAGCCTACTTACAACTACAAAATTCATGGGACTATTTGTTTTAAATGCTCCTAAAAAATTTCAACAACACCGCTGAGATAATTTAGGAAGCCCCCCTCCATGGGACTGCTTTCTAAGTATACTCTACAATAAGCCTACCTATGACTACAAAATTCATGGGACCATTTGTTTTAAAATGCTCCTAAAAATTTGCAGCAACATCGCTGAGATAATTTAGGAAGCCCCTCCATGAGACCACTTCCTAAATATACTCTACAATTCCCATAGCATGCATAATTTCATTCACAAACACCCAGGGTGCCATTGAAAAAAGAGGAAGCTCTACCCATTAAATATTTCTAAATAAAATTCTTTTGATATTAATATAATAATTTCATAGTTGGATAACAAGAATAAGGGATCCAGAAGAAACTTAAATTTTGGTTGGTGTAAGCCAGCTATGCAATTGACTACTTACATTTTTTGTTGGTGTAAGCCAGCTATTCAATTGAGTATGGACAATATATACTTGTTTGTATGTTGACTAAGTGTGTTTTGCATATCCCCCTGAACACATCGAATCTTTGAAATGATCCAATTTTTGTATTTTCGTTTGGCATAATGTCAATGTCTCTTTGGAAATACATGAAATCAAGATTGACAATGTAATTTAAATAAAAATATCTATGCACTTCATCAATGAAGATGAAGTGCACATCGTTCTGACTACTGTAAACACTCATTAGATGATTGACCAGCATAGACTTTGTTATGCAAATGGCCTGCAAAAATGAAACACTACTCACCATTGCACATGGTTTCGCAACTTTATAATAAGATTTCTGAGAGCCTGCGAACAACACAGAGGCTTGGAAAGCTTTGTATTTCTCAGTTACTTGTTTCTAAGTTCAATATAGATGAAAATGAAAATGAAGATGGCTTTAGTTTGTCTCCTATTTCTCTCTGTGTTACCTTCTCACATCTCTCTGCATTTTTCTTCTCTTTATCATTATTTTGATCAAGAAGCTCTGTTGGCTTTCAAGGGTTCTCTCTCCCTCGACTTCCACAATTCCTTGCTTGATTGGTCTCTGCATCATTCCTTGTGCAATTGGACTGGTGTTATCTGCTCTTCTCAGCATCAACGTGTGGTTTCTTTAAATCTCACTGGTATGTCTTTGATGGGCCCCATCTCTTCTTTCCTTGGAAACCTCTCCTCTTTAACTGACTTGTTGTTGGGAGAAAATAGACTCTATGATGGTATTCCTATTGAATTGGGTAAGCTTATTGAACTCAGAGTGCTTATACTTGAAATCAACAAATTGACAGGTTACATTCCATCCACTCTGGTAGGCTGCCGATCTTTGCAACTTCTTAGTCTGACTGGGAACCATCTCGGAGGTAGCATTCCCTCCCAACTTAGCCTTCTTCCACATTTAGAAACCCTCTATTTAGGGTTAAACCAATTGATAGGCACAATCCCACCTTCTCTAGGAAATCTCTCCTCCTTAACATACTTAGATTTGGGGTATAATAGACTACATGGTAGTATTCCTATTGAATTGGGTATGCTTACTCAACTCATAGTTCTTGTGCTTAACACAAACAACTTGACAAGCTCCATTCCATCCACTCTAGCAGACTATCGATCTTTGCAACTACTTAGTCTGTCTGATAACCATCTCAGCAGTAGCATTCCCTCCTAGCTTGGGCTTCTTTCACATTTAGAAACCCTTTATTTAGGAGTAAATCAACTGACAGACCCAATCCCACCTTCATTAGGAAACTTGTCCTCTTTAACTTCCTTGGAGTTGGGTGAAAATAGACTTCATGATGGTATTCCTATTGAATTGGGTATGCTTACTCAACTCAAAGTGCTTCTTCTTGATACCAACAACTTGAGAGGAGTTATTCCTGCTGCCCTTTCCAATTGTACTCTTCTCCAAAATTTGACATTATCTCATAATAAGTTAAGTGGCCACATTCCTTGGCAATTGACAAACTATCAGAGTTGCAATGACTATATTTGTGGGGAAACCAACTCACTGGAGAAATCCCAAGTTCCCTCTCTAATTGCACTCAACTTCTAAAGCTTGATTTGTCAAGTAATCAACTCAGTGGTACAATGTCCTTGGAGTTTGGTAATTTATGCCAACTTCGTGTGCTTGGTTTAGTGGATAATTGTCTTGTGAGCAAAAGCAATGATTTGTCTATTCTAACAACCTTGACTAATTGCTCCTTTTTAGAAAGCATACAGTTGTCTCTTAATTATCTCACTGGTATTTTGCCCTCTTCTATTAGCCTATTATCAAGCCAACTATCAGATTTGTTGTTGTTTTCTAATAAAATTGAGGGAATCATACCAAGTGGCATTAGTAATCTCACAATGCTTTCATCCTTAGGCTTATCTGGCAATTGTTTCAATGGAACTATTCCATCCTCACTAGGTCAACTTCGACATCTTGAAAGATGGTATTTAGAAGAAAATAATTTATATGGAAGTATTCCAAAAAGTTTGGGTCAGATAAAAAGTCTTGGGTTGTTATCACTAAGTGAAAACATGCTTTTAGGGAAGATTCTAGATAGTCTTGGTAGTCTCCCACAACTAAGACGTCTTCTTCTTGATCGCAATCAACTATCAGGGAAAATACCTGCTAGTTTAGGGAGTTGCCAAACTTGGAGCTAGTGGACCTGTCTCATAAAAAGCTAAGAGGAAATATACCCCCAGAATTAGCAGGTCTTAAGAATCTCCAATTTTATTTCAACATTTCTAGAAATTTATTACAAGGTTCTCTTTTAGAAATTAGCAAAATGGTAATGGTCCAAGCTATAGATGTGTCTCTTAACAACTTCTCAGGTGAAATTCCAACTGCACTATCAAGCTGTACAAACTTGCAATATTTGAATATTTCATGGAATTCATTTGATGGCCCAATTCCAATGTCACTCACAAATCTCAAAAACCTTCAGGACATTGATCTCTCTAATAACAATTTGTCAAGTGCAATCCCAATGGCTTTCCAAGAGATGAAAACACTTCAGCATATCAATCTCTCTTCAAACAGATTAATAGGAGAGGTTCCAAAGGAAGGAGTTTTTGCAACAATTAATGAGTCAGCAATTATGGGAAATCTTGGCCTTTGTAGCAAGTGGATCAATTTGCAGCCATGCTCTGATTCCAAACATAAACAATAGTTATCAGTCTCCAAAAAGGTGATAGTACCAGTTGTGATTAGCATTGCAATCTTCATGTTTGTTGCATTGTCGGTAATTTTCTATAGAAGGAGACATACTAATTGTTGATGTGTTTTCCTTGCATAGACAACGCAACATAAAATACTCGTGTATTTTATCCTCTCTTGAACAAAATCACTCAAATGCTGAACTTTGTGATCAAATGAGTAGACTCCAAGGTTCCTTATCTTAATTCTCAATTTGGGATAGCTTGTTTGGCAAAGATGTGATTTGTTGTTTCATACAAAGGGACTTACACTTTGGTGTTCAACGGTAGGAAAATACCATTTACACTCACACAGGTGATAGCAATTGCTTCAAGGCTACACCCTATGATAAACTTATGATATGGCAATTCAGCTCTTGGTCCTACTTCTAACAATGTTTTTCAAAAAAGTACAAAAGATGTGGGTTTAGAAAGAGTATCTAATCTAAGTGCAAGATATCATCATCAATTCCTGGAAATCTCAACCACGCTTTGCTTCACCATGAGACAACAACTCCACAAAGGTGATGCAATCTTCTAAGGATAAGCTAAAGGTTTTCAAATTACTCTATAAGCAATTGAAGTGAAGCTTGTGATGTGTTCAGACTAACCTTACACTACAACTTGCCAGCGACAAATCATAAAAGATATGAACATATAGATATTTTACCAAGAAATTGAAAGACAATGACTTCCATGAATTAAAACTAGCAAACTTTGAAAGAAATAAACTAAGTTAAAACATTGAATGCGAGTGAGTACTTAGCAACCATGCAACTTGCAAAGAGAACACAATATCACCATGAATGGCTCAACAATGAACTTGTATTAATCTCAGCAAAGTCTTAGCAACAACTCTAATTAGCTCAAAATTCATTATACAAAATGAAGAGGAATGAGGCTTATATAGGCCTCAAAATACAATGAATGGCCAGGATCAATTTGGATTGGATAGCCCAGATCATGCCACATCAAAGGTGGTTACAACAACTTTCTATTATTAGAGATATACAAGGAGCAATAAGGGCACGTTTTCCAAGGTGACACCTTGGAGCCTATGTGGACAGTCCACGTGGCATTTATTTCTTATGTTTATTCTTTTCGATCAATGCCATGAACTTTGGAACAACCTTCGCCATGTCAGCAACTGGTACACTTGGCGCGTTCCAAATGGTTCCTTCTGCCTTCTTCACATCTTGTGTATGCTCATCAATTGTCCTCTCCCACTCAGCTATACCAACCTGCTTACCACCAACGAATGAGATCAAGGAGTAGATGTTGTTCAGTTGTTCATCAGAAATGAAGTGAGTAGTGTTGAAGTAATGAGAATGTATGTAATTCTTCACGTCATGGAATGTAACTTCTCCTGAAAGACCACACATATCATCCATTATACCAACAATCTTATTATGAGCTCTCTGAAGCATACTATCCACTCGAACACAATCCATTTTAACTTTGTCAAGAAGCTGCTCTCTTATGTCCATAATGAAGTACCATGTAGAGAAATCATACGATGAACCTTCTTCAATTACCTCTTCCTCTATCAATGATGACAGTGGAGTGTTCATCAAATCTTCCAAGTGTGGCATGTATTCTCTTGACATCATCAAACTTGGAACATGCTACTGAAACTGCTTGAAGTCTTTCCAACAACTGAGCAACGGTTTCATACTTTTGGATAAGTTCATCAATGATTGTATCTATTTGATTTCTAACTCTTCCTATCTAGCTTTTCAGTTCTTGGGACTGTGATCTCATACCCTCTAATTGAGCAACAGATTCTTGTGAAAGCATGGGAGGTGGAGTAGACCTCCCTTCACGCTGTTGAATTGGATTCATCAACTGTTGGATATATTGCTTGAAGGCAAGGTTTTCTTTCTCCAATCGATTTCCTCTTTCCCTTTCACGCCTCAATCTTTCTTTGACCATTGAAACCGATTCCTCCAACCCTTCAAACTCTTGCTCTTCTATTGTTGGTCCCAAATCCATAGTGGTTATATCGTATTCTTCAAGAACAATATCATCAATTGTTTTGTCTACCTTAGGCATTGCAATGTGTACTTTCCTAGATCCAGAACTATCTCTCATAATCTTGGAGAGTCTAGTCACCTTTTCTTTTCCCTTATCTAGCCTCGTCGTACGTAACAACTCTTGTATGTTGACCTCTGGCGCTATTTCCATGATTGAAGTCTCCTTTACTCTCTTTCTTAACCAATCTGGCAAGGCAAACAAATCTTCTTGAACACCTTGTTCTTGACCTCTAACTTCTAATTCCAATGACGATGCTTCCTCATCAGATGATTCAATGTGCATATCTATTTCATGTGTAACAGCTTCTTGATCTTTGGAGGGACTTGATTGGACTTCTTCGGTGAGAAACTCATGTATGTTTGCTTGACCTAATGCCTATGGAGATCCTTGGTTTTCTCTTTCTTCATTCTCCATGACTGATGTCACATTCATATCTTGAGAAGGACCACCTTGTCTAGAAGAAGTACTAATCTCATGTTCTGAACTCAACTTTGTTTTCTTCTGACTACTTTCTCCATCTGAGTCATCTAGATGCTTCCTCTTGCTAGGCTGAGCTTCTTCTCCAGAGCTTACACTATATCCACTAGACTCAATGTGGTGTTTACTGCTAGATTCACTATCATTCACTTCTTGTGATTGTTGCGAGTCATCTCCTCCCATCAAGTCGTATGTTAGATCCTTGTTTGCATTCTGGAGCTTCTGAACTTGACGATCTACATACTTCCTTGTGATATGTATAACTCGATGTATCCAATCATCATGGCCAACTTCTCTCTCAACCCAATTGATAGTGATAGGTCCTTCCTTATCAAACATCCTTTGCACAAGAAACCTTTTAGTCTCTTCTAACTAGTCAGGAATAGGCATTATATTACATGATCTCACCAAATCCCAAGTCATTCTCGAACACCTCTTTTCCCGAATGTGCTCATCATCGTCTGCATCTGCCCAGTGATCCTCTTGATGCTCTCGGTGTCTAAACCTCTTCCCAAATGCCTTCCAAATTATGTTGAATGGATCAAAGTGGTCTCGACTCGTGTCATGAAGCACAAGATTGTAAGCTTGGAGTTCATATTCTGAATGTTGTGTAGCTTGCAGTGTTGGGCAAATCTCCAACTTTCCAACTCCTATTGGGAAACTAATTCCAGCTTTCTTCTTATCTTTCTAAATTTTGTCCCAAGCCAATAGTTGCCTCATCACCTCTAGTAGTACCATCTTGTCGGTAGGATACCTCGGCAGGCGGTAAGGATAAGATGAAAATCCTTGGATCCTCAAGTAGGTGAACTTTAGAAATTGGATATACCATCGTCCAAATTTGCCAAGCAATCTCTTTGCATCCTTTGATAACCTCTCATTCATATTTTGTTGAAGCTTCCTTACGATGAACATGAAGAATGCATCATTCATGCGCTTGTAGTGGGCTATGGACTTTATCTGCAATTGTGAGTAGCAATCATACACGCTGAATTGTCCGGGGCCATATCCTATATCACCTCTGCAATTCAATCCATCATACTTTCCACACATCGCAAGGATATAGATGACATATGATCTCATGTAGAAGGACTTAGTCTCCTTTAGCTTGATCATCTGCTCATGAATATTGTTGCTTATGATGCCGACCCAATCAATCATCACTTCACCCTTGACAATCTCTTGCATGAATATGAACATCCACGCATCGAATGTTGATGATTGTTGACAATCCATGATTCGGTTTAAGAAGATCACCATGTAGCCATACTTCATGATAAAATCTAATTTATGAAGCTTCTTCGGCAACTTGTTGTGATGACTCCTTTGTTGCTTTACCCAATTGACGTTTATCTCTTGCTTACAATCACTTATCTCTCCTTCAAAGGCCTTTTGAGTTTGCTCTCAAGTGTAGACGGTGACCTTCCTATGCTTCAGGATGTTGAATGTTTCGGTGATGGCCTCCTTCCTCAAGTAAGCTATGACTTCTCCATCAGACGTTTCAATGCATCTAGTCTCTTGGTTGTAATGACTAGTGCATTCCCACATAAGCTTGGCATTCGGCAAGGCGGATGGAAAGCAAACAGCTTGGATGATCCCATTGCGGAGCATCTCATGGATGACTTTGGAGTGGGTTGGCTTGTAGAGCTCTCTCTTGATCTCCCCCATGTCAATGTGACCCAAGTTGGTGTCACTCACGTTCCTCCACTTGGACATGATTTTCATTTTCGGCATGGCTCCTTGCTTATCACTCTTGATCAAGGCTTGCCTTTCTTTCGCATTCATCCTCTACCTCTTCCTACAAGAGAAGACAACATGTGTTACTAGGTTGATGTGAGACTTAAAATATGGATTTTCAAATATTTATCCTATCTCCTCATGCATGTGGGACAAAAAATAATGAATTTTAAAACAACATACCTTAGAAAAATCAGATTTTTTTTTTAAAAATTAGAATTTTGGAAAGTTTGATTTTTGAAGATACTTGAAATTTTTGACTTGTCTTCTTATAAATCTGCTACTGCTCCTTGCTGCTCTACTGCAAATCAGTAATTAAAATTGTATTTGAATTTGATTAAAAATGCAGATCTAAACCTTCTTTTATATCAAACTTTGCCCCTCTTTAAGGCAGGTTGACCTAGCAAGAGGAAAACTGAAGTTTTTAAATGTTTTCCATGCCTTCATGTGATGAGCGCCAGCTTGGGCGGGTTTGAGGGTGGTGCATAGAGAGTATGTTGTGAAGAGGTGGAGTTATCCAGATGAAGGGGCTAAAGCCACCTAGGAAGGGCAGGATTCAAGGAGGTGCATGGATTTTCAGTACTTAGGCATTTTCTAGCTTAGTTTTAACAACTTCAAGGTTCCTCACTTGTGTTATGGATAGTTCAACCTCCTTTAATGCTATGTAAAACTCTTAGAGCATGGGCGGATGTAGTGTGAATGTATGGAGTGTTTCATGTGAAAGAGGTGCATGAAGGTGGGAGTCTCTTGACAAGATAGTCCTGAGGGTGTTTATGGATTACTTCACTTTGCTCATTCATCTCCTCCTGAAGACCTTTCTCTCCAACTCTTCAAACTCTTAAGACTTAACCAATTTTGAGGTGTTTGTGAGACACATCTTGCATGTCAAATGATCTTGTCCATTTGTCTTAGTGATATCCGACAGCTTGGGAGTGCTAGTAAGGATTTTGCCATGTGTACACTTCTCTATCTTAACCTTGACACTCCTCTTCCACCTCCATGACTTAGTGACTTTCAAACTTCCTTCTCCTAGAATGACCTTAACTATCTCATCTCCTAAGTGTGATCTTGATCATTCATCAAACAAACTTGCAACTTATGTTATTCTTCACCCTGGGCAGTTTTGAGTGTGTTGTGTGGAGAGATGTATGTGAGAACATGGAAGAATCCAAGACCCCCTCCTAAGGCCGCCTAGGAAGGGCGGGTTTGAGAGCATGGTGTGGATTCTTTCTCTAAAACATCTTTTCCTAACCTTGATGATCTCCCAAACTTGTCTTTGCATAAACTAATGTTGGTGAATGGTCAAAATACAAGTTTGAAATGTTTAATGAACTTATCCTTATGTCATAGTAGAATCTGCCTATGCTAAGCCGCCTTGAAGATGTTGTATGGAGTGGCCAATGTAACCCCTTTCAACTTACCTCTAGTGGATGAATGAATTGAGGAGGCATGTGTGGAGTGATCAACATTCAATTCCAATGCTCACCCTACAAACTCTTATAACATTCTTCTTGAGCGGATCTAGAGGTGATAGGTGGATGAAGTGTTGTGGTGAACATGTAGTCCAAGTAGGGAGATGAAGACCACCTAGCAAGGGCAGGATTGAATGGTAGGCTTGGATTTTTCAACTCTAAGCTTCATTTGATGCTTTCTTCTTCCTTATGATGACTCTTTTCTTGAACTTGCCTAAGACTTGGCCATTTTGAGATGTTTGTGAAGTGAGAAGGCAAACTTTGAGATGTTAGGTGAGGATGTCCATCTGCATTGGTGAAATCTGCCTAAGAAGGGTGGGATTGGAGGTGTTACTTGGATTTTCCAACTTAGAACATCTTTCACCCTTCTAGGCCTGATTGCCATACCTATGAAGTGCTTCATTCTCATCAATTCATTGATCTCTTCTTGCAAATTGCAGTGTCTTAACTCTGAGCGGATTAGGAGGCAATGTATGGACTATTTCATATGGGACAAGGCACAGTCCATGGACACCTCTTGAGGCCACCCAAGTAGGGCGGGCTTAGAGGTTACCTTTGGACTATCCCTCAAAATGCCTCAAAAGACATTCAATCTAATGAACTTTCATTAAATCCTCATGATCTCATTGTTCTTCAACTCAAAACGTTGCAAATTTGATAGGTTTTCTCCTTGAGCGGGTTTAAGGTTGATGTCTGGAGAGTGTGATGTGCAGGAGGTGAATTCGTCCAAGCATGGAGCTCAAGGTTGCCTAGCATGGGCGGGTTTGGAAGAGGTGTCTGGATTTTGTCACTTAGAGCATTCCTCTCCTCATGAAGATGTCTCCCTCCTTCCTTAAGACTTAGTCAAATTTTCAAACTTCCCTCTCTTTGAATGACTCTCTCTAGGATGTGAGGCATCATGATGAGTTAGGGAGTCAAGATAAAGTAGTTGCATTTCTTTGACATCAAAACTCCAAGCTGACCTCTCTAGGCCACCCAGGTAGGGTGGGTTTGAGAGTAGGTCTTGGATTTTGGCACTTAGACACTTCTCGTGCCTTTCAACTTGACTATCTCCTCTCCTTGGTACCATCTTGAACATTAAAGTCCAACAAACCTTGCAAATTGCATTGTTCTTCACCCTGGGCGGTTTTGAAGAAAGTGTTTGAATTACTTCATGTGTCAGGTGACATAGTCCACAATGACTCTTGAGGCCACCTAGGTAGAGAGGATTTAGGGGTACCCCTTAGATTTCAACTTCAAACTCACTTGATGCCTTCAAACTTTCATGTTTCTCTTAGAATTTCACCACCTTCTAGTGCTTTATGCTTGAAAACACTTCAAAATTCTCACCTAGGGCAGGATTGGAGGCTGTGTCTAGAGATTGTCATGAGGTAGTGAAGACATCATCCATGTCTACATGCTAAAGCCGCCCAGATAGGGCAAGTTGAGGAGTGACCTTTGGATTTCATCTTGAAACTTACTTAAATTTGAAACTTGCTTACAAACCATCACATCTTAGTGCTCTGTGCATGCAAAAACTTCAATACTTAACCATTTTTCCTGTGGGGCAGTTTTGAGAGTAGTGTGTGGAGAAATTGATGTGGCAGGAGACATTGTCCATCACTCCTCATGAGGCCACCCAGGTAGGGTGGGTTTGGAAGGGAGGCTTGGAATTTACCTTCAAAAGCTCTTAAAAACTTGCAACCTCTCTCCTAGGGCAGATTTGGAGACTGTGTCTAGAGAAAATCTCCTGAAACAAGACATAATCCATGGACACCCTATGAAACTGCCTAGACTGGGTGGGTTAGGACACCACCTTTGGATTTTCATACTTAGAAACATTGCATTGATCTTAACTTGATCATCTCACCTTCTGAGTGTCTCTTCCTTCATCTTCCATCAAGTAAACTTGCAAATCATGCCATCTAAACCCATGAGTGGTCCTGGAGGTATCATATGGAGAGATTTATGTGATAGGAGACATTGTCCAAGACCCCCTCCTAAGGCTGCCCAGGTAGGGAGGCTTGGAATTTTCCTTGAAATGCATCAAAAACCTTTCAAATGAATGAAATCTCCTTGTAAGTTTAATATCTTCAATCACTTTGAGCTTATAACACTTCAAACTTGACAAATTACTCCTAAGGTAGGTTGGTGAGTCTCCCGGAAGTGTCGACACCATCAACAACTATGTGAGGTCACCTAAGTAGAGTGGGCTAAGAAGCAGAGCTTGGATCATACCTTTTGGAAGTCTGAAAACTCATCAATTCTAGGTCCAAGACTCTTACAAGCTTTCATATCAATCCCTATATGGAGACTCTGACCGAGGAGATGTACCTTTTTTACTCTTGTCTTGATCACTCAAAGTGTTCTATGAGACATTCTAAGATATGACCTATATCTGACTTGTCTAGTGTCTCTTTCTGCATGTGTTTTGAGCTAGAACTGAGGCTAAGACTTGAAAACCAAACTAAACTTAAGCAAAAAAAATAGGGGGTCCCCATTTGCAATGGGGCGATGTGTGATGAAGTCACAACACTAATCAAGATGTTGTTGATCTCAATATTGGGCCTCAAAGAATTTCATATGAAGAGCTTAAAGATGCAACTGGTGGGTTTAGCCAAACCAATCTATTAGGAGTTGGTAGTTTTGGATTTGTTTATAGAGGAATTTTGAACAATGGGACAAATATTGTTGTTAAAGTTCTCAATTTGCAAGATGAAAATGCTCTCCAAAGTTTTAATAGAGAATGTAATGTGTTAGAAAGAGTTAGGCACCACAATGTGATCAAAAACATTTCAGCATGTTCCAACTCTGATTTTAAAGCACTAATTCTTCCATTGATGTCAAATGGAAGTTTGGAGAGATGGCTATATCCTGAGGGAGCAGATGAATGCAGCTTAAATTTGTCTGACCAATTAAGAATAGCAAAGGAGATAGCATAAGGAATGGCATATCTACATCATCATTTCTTTGTGCAAGTCATTCATTGTGACCTAAAACCAAATAATGTGTTGTTAGGGGATGATATGACTCCATATATAGCAGACTTTGGCATTACCAAACTCCTATATGGGGATTCAATGGATTCTTTGACTTCTACCAATGCACTCAAGGGTTCTATAGGCTACATTGTGACAGGTATAGATTTTGAATTATTACAACATAATCATAATTGTATTTCTTTCGTATAAATAGTATAAATGTTTCATATGAGATGAGAATCACTAATTATTGTATTGTATTGTAGAGTATGGAATGGGTGGAAAGATTTCAACAAAAGGAGATGTATACAACTATGGAATTCTACTTTTAGAGTTGTTGACAAGGAGGGGACCTACAAATGAAATGTTTGTAGAAGGAATCAACCTACCAAAATGGGTAGGTATGGATTTTCCAAATAAAATCACAAGAGTTGTGGACAACGACCTCCTTAGGGATGTTAATGAATCAGATTTAACAATGGTATTGCCATGTCTTACTCAATCTATACAAGTAGGGTTGTCTTGCACAAGGGAGTTGCCACATCAACGCCCAGATATGATGGAGATAGTGGAAAGATTAGAAAGAATAACAGGGGTATTTCTTGCTACTAGATCTTTTCAATTGCCCGACTCTCCTTTTCTCGAGAGTACAAGTGGTCCAAGAAATACTAATTCAGGGACAGATGAAAGTTGGTCTACATCTACATCTTAGCTCTTTGCAAGCAACTTGATAGCAACTATTAACTAGTATTGCCTTATTTTTAATATTTTTTCTGGTAAAAGAGTAATATTTGAAATTTAGTATATGGGTTTAGAATATTATGAGGTAATGTAGTTATGACATTTGTAATGTTCATCCAAACTAAAAAAATTTAAAAATGGTGTATAATTTTTAGCCATTTATAAGGAAAATATAGTTATCAATGAACTATATATGTAGAGAAACAGAAAGAAAATCCAAAAACAAAGAGTGAATTTTTGTTCTTGTTATTGTCTTCATTCTTTTTTACAAAGGATTATTTAAGTTTGTAATATTTTTCAAATATTATCTCCAAGCTTATGGCAGCACATTTAATAATTTCTTTGTCTATCAACCTATTTCAAACATGGCCTTGACAATTTTATGTGAAAGGAAAGAAATCCATATTTGTCATAGCCTTAGAAGGTCCTCTATTTGTGAAACTTATTTATCAAAATCATTGGATATAGATTGTACCTTTCTTTTTTTGGGTATATAGGGAATCTATTGAAAGAAATGGTTATTATTGTTGTATGAATGGAATAATGGTTATGTTGAATAAAACTTTTATGTTGTGTTCATTGTCAATTTTTACATTTCAAACTAATTATTAGTTAGGAGAGGCTGCCCATGACATATTTGATAATGTATTTTAGCTGATAGGCCATTTTTAGATGAACTTTCTTGGCAACTCTCAAAATTTTGTCTAAATGGTCGTTCAAAAATTTGTCACCTATTAGAAAAATGAAATGATTCATATGATGAATGAAACAATTCATATTTATATGTATGTTTTAGGTTGATGTCTCTGTGATTGTAGTGTTTTATATTTTGTGGTATTTTATATCAAACTTAGCATTCCACAAGTTAATCCAAATGATCAAATCATTTTGCTCATCGAATTCATTGAAGATCAACTACAAAGGATCAAGGTAACCTTCAACCATTCAGACAATCTCAATGCTCATTCAGTATCGGCTATTGATTTATTTCAAACAAGGTTTTAACTGATGAGGTGTGTGTTTACCGTTGCAGGCTTTGCCAGAAAATGCATCTACCTCCTCCTTTCTGTTGAATTCGGTAGCCTAGGGCTTCCAATACAGGTTTAACATCTACTACCTATTGCCATTGTCCCCATGCTAATTTCTTATTCAAATATAATTTCTTAGATTTTAGTGGTCCTTATAGGCCTCCCTTTTTTGTATTGTTGCATCTCTCTATCCCCCTAAAAGGGGACTACATATCCAATCTACTAAAACAACCCTTAAAATTTTCTCTTTTTAGTAACCTTTATGGGGAATGTCTAGATATGCAGACTATTTCCATGGCATTAGTAGCAACTATAGTATTCCTGAGAACCCAAATGCATCAAAGAAAAGAGTATGATGATAGTTTATATCTTGGTGTTTTGTTTCTTAGTTTCCTTGTGAAACATGTTCCATGGGACTGCAGAACTACCATACACAATTAGGAGGTAACCTATGTTCTTTGAGCAGCGAGACCTCCTATTTCCTACATGGCCTTTCACAATTCTAGCCTCATTGTTAAGCATTCCTATCTCAGTTGTGGAGGTATTTTCTTGGGTGACTGTTGTGATGGGGAAATAAGGATTAATCAAAATGAATAATAAACCCAATACATTAATGAAATCTGAAGATAAAAGATATATTTAAAGTAAAACAAATAAGATACTTACACCTTTTACCTTGCGTCTTCCATTATTCACCTATCTATTCTTGATCTTGGTAATGATGAAGCCCTCAGAAGCGAATGCTCCCTTGCTTGTTGAAGATGACAAGAAAAGAATGGCTAGGATACTTGTGTGATTGAAGTGAGCTTCAACACACTATTGATGGAGGCTATGAATTGCTATGGAGACGGTTGTGCCAAAGGCGCGCTTGTGTTTCTGCAGCATAAGTTTGCTCAAATGATGGATGATAAAAAGAAGAAGAAGGTCGTATTTATAGAGAAGGGTGAGGGAAGATCAATGATTGAGAAGAAAAGCAAAGATCAATAGAGGAGGATTGTTGAGGAATGTGCAACAAATGGAAGAAAGACATGTGTCATTCAAAAAGAAGTTATGTTGAGTTAACTGCTTTTTTGATGGATGAGCTTTGTTTTTCTTAAATTAGAATTTGTTTTTCTAATTTAAGAGCAAGTTTGCTTTAAAGATGTTTTAAAACTGCTTTTGCTTTTGTAACTCAGCTTTTTCCTTTTGAATGACAAGAAGAATGTATTTTTAGAAGATATGAAGATTTTTGAAGATAAGAAAGCATAATTAAATAAATGAATTTATTTAATTATTTGTAGATAATTTGGAGGAAAATAAAATATTAAATATATTTTATTTAGTGGAGATTTAAGATTTTATTTAAATAAAATTGCATTTTATTTAAATAAAATTGCATTTTATTTAAATAAAATTGCATTTTATTTAAATAAAATTGCATTTTATTTAAATTTGGAAGAATAAAAGGTTTTAATTAAATAATTAAAATTATTTAATTACTTAGAAGAATGATTTAAGATTTTAATTAAATTATTAAAATATTTAATTATTTAGAAGAATGAAGTTGATGTAGATGAATTTAATTAATTAAATAAATGTAATTTATTTAATAATATGAGAGGAGATGAATCAAATAAATAAATATATTTATTTATTTATTGATAGAGGAATGTGAAGGTGAAATAAATATTTAAAATATTTATTTAAGTAGAGTCATGTCATTTTTAGGTGTATACATTTTGCCCCTCTTTGATGCAATGTGTTTTATCACGTTGTTTCAAAGAATAAGAATTTTCGACAATGATACATGCCCCAGTTTGCCCCTGGTACAAGTTTGACGACGGGATGCCCCCTCAGGAGATTGGACAGGAAGAAGGCGTGAGACGGACAATCTCACGAAGAAGAAGGTGAAAAGCGGGTTAGGATGGAGAAAAACAGGATATGGATCGGAGAAACAGACATGGGAAGTAGTCGCAGTTCTCATACAGTCAGATACGGGTCACTTGCTATAAATAGGAGCTGGGTCCACAAGTTCTATTCATTTGCACACTTGTCCTTAGTTGATTGGTCTTTTAAGAGCTTAGTAGAGCATGGCAGCCAGAGAGATGGATATTCCATGCAAGGAGCACCAGTTTGAGCGAGTTCGACGGTTTGATCGGCCAGCGGAGGCAGGACCCCCGGTATGTAGTCCGTCAAAACTCAAAAAAAGTCATTTATTAGGCTCATTAATGGCTAGGGAAAAAAACTTAGACAGAATCACCAAACCGTCATTCGGCGCATATGCACTTTGAAGTGGCACATACGTCGTAAAGTGGCACATTTGAGATATACTTTGGCGCATCTGATATTTTGGCGCATACAAGCTCTGAATTGGCGTATTTGCCAGGAAACGACGCATGTGACATAAGAAGTGGTGCATGTGCCAGAATGGCGCATACACACTCTGGTTTGGCACATTCACGGTGAAGCGGTGCATATGATATGGATCGGCACATTTACCACCTGGATTGGCACATTTGCACTAGGAAAAATCAAATGACTTAACGAAATTAACCCAATTAGCACCTTGATCGATGCGTCAATTGATAAGCGATCTCTGAGATTGCCGAGAATCTAGTCAAGAGATGATATGCTATTTTTATTAATTTGATATTTTAGGTCATTGATAGGATAGTTTGATTGTTATGAGTAGGTTTGCTTGGATATGGATTTCTTTGACGTTATGCATTGCTTGGTTGCAGGAGGATATACGGAATGTCCTTACGTCACAAGAGCAGTTCCCGTTGCCATTGTTGCAACGATATATTTTGACTAAGATAGATCGTGACGCTCTAGGTGTGATGGGTCTGCATTATATTTGCTTCATGCCCGAGGTTCGCGTGAACCGGGCTCTGTTGATGGCAGCAGTGGAGCGATTCCATAGCGAGGATGGTACATTCCATCTTCTGATGGGGGAGATGGCAGTTAATCTTGAGGATGTGTACTAGATTCTACACCTCCCTATTCAGGGAGAGTTGGTCGAGTATAAGTCACAGTGCGATGCTGGGATGGCTGAGTGCAGACGGGTGTTTGATGACCCAAAGTTGGTATAGCAGGTGATTTCATGGCAGGACATACATGACTGCTATGACTACTTCCCAGGCATAGTGGCTGGACTGATTGGTGGCGTGATATGCCCCGATAGAAGGTCACATGACTTCCCGATCGGTTGGGGGAGGGTGCTAGAGAGCATGATCATAGACGGGACCCGGTATGCATGGGGTGTGTGCGTGCTTGCACACTTATACAGAGACATGCACTAGGTGGTTTATCACAGAGGAGCCAGTTTGTCTGCGGGTGTGTCGCTCTTGCAGTTTTGGTTGTGGGAGCACATTACTATCACACGGCTGATATGTGTATTTCACAAGCAAAGGGGTGAGCCCTACAGTTATGGCTATGCAGGTGTGATTTCCCAACACAGGTTGGGGAAGCTGGAGTACTGGAGACATGCATTTGATAATGTAGATCTGGTTGTCTAGCATCCATACTTAGACTGTGAGGTATGGGATGATGAGACAGATGAGCTTCCATACTGTTTCTAGACTCGATGGTTGATTGGCAGGACCAGGTTCATTCTACAGTGACAGATTGTTAGCAGGGTTCAGAGATAGTTTGGTCGCATACAGAGCAGGCCACAGGGATAGGCATGCTTTTCCAAGACTCATGCAGAGAGGTTCAGGTGGGGTCCCGTTGCATCATACAAGGAGGCCCTTGACAAACTTTCAGTAGATTCCTCATGTAGCTTGGTCAATGAGGAGAGACATAGTGGACGCTGGTATAATGCCAGATTATGAGGAGTGGTTTGCATTGCATCTATTTCCCAGATACTCAGGGCCTAAAGAGTTAGCTCCTCATATTGACGAGGATGATTCAGATGGTGAGGGTACAGTTGGCAGGAGGAGGGGAGGACAGAGGAGGAGGAGAGGGGGTCAGGGGGATGATGGAGGAGGAGGAGATGATGGTAGGGGAGGTGGCAGACCTAGATAGAGGAGGAGGTCTGGGGAGGGATTGTCAGGCCAGCAGGTAGTTGTACCGCCCAGGTTGTGGGACAGGTGCAGGCACAGGGGCCAGCACAGCAGGTGGCAACACAATAGGTGGTACCGCAGAGGCAGATGTCACCACCACATCAGGTGGCACAGCAGCAGGTACAGGGGCAAGTGCCAGCACAGTAGGTTCTGTAGCCTGATTTACAGCAGCAGGCGATTGTGATGCTACAGGGTCAAATTAGGTAGCTGAGGGCTCATCAGAGAGCAGCGGAGTCTTGGAGGGATGCTGACGCATGATGGATATTAGAGATATCTAGGGAGAGAGATGCAACCCTAGCCAGTGTGAGGGTGGCAAGAGCAAAGAGGGATGTAGCCGTGACAGTTATGGGGACAGATGGTACCTCTAGCTTTTTGGTATCATAGGTGCAGTAGGCCCAGACACAACTAGCACAGGTTCAGGGTGAGCTTGGCAGAGCATAGGCTCAGGCGCAATACTATAGAGGGTTATACCATGGAGTAGTGGCAGTAGATCAACAGGCGCCTAGTTTCAAGACTTAGTCTGTGGCATCCTAGAGGGCAGGTGGGTCTCAATCTGTGGGATCAGTGAGGGGTCCCCAGTAGTCAAGGGGAGATAGAGGAGAGGGTAGCGCAGGGAGCAGTGCTCCATGGCAGTAGGGCTAGGCAGATCTGGACACTTGCACCATTTTTGAGTTGATATACACATTTTTGATGGCTGATATAGCCTGTATATGTATTTTTTTGTCCCGAGACATGTATCACTATCTTTGTGTACCTTGTATACATTTTTCTGATATGACTCAGAGATTTGGACAGATTGATATGTTGTACATTTGGACATGTTTTGATGATTATATGATGATGCAGTTATGGACGTTCTATATGCTCATGTTTTCTATGTTGATATGCTATGGATGCAATCTATTTTATATGTGATGCATACTAGATGGATGTCTATGATTTTGATATGCAATGCAGATGTTTATGGATATGTTTTGACAGATCTATATGTATGTTAGCTGTGTTTTTTATTTTTTTGATGAGATGTATGGATGCATATGCATGTGGGTGACCTAATGTATGCAAATGATGTAAATGACTATCTCATGTGATGTGATATGCAATCTATGCTATGTTTTGATATGTCCAAATGTACTCAATTGACACAGGTGATGATGTAGAGAGGAGGAAGAAGAGATGAAGAAATACTGACTTTCATTTGATATATTATAGGATTGCATGGTTGATATGGATATCTGGATATGAGATGGATGTGGATTTGTCATCTTGATATTTGCAAGGCTTTTACTTTCATCATTGGGCACTTTTTTTTGGTATTTTTCACTTTTTGAAATGTTGTAAGAAAATACAAGCATCTAGGTATAATTAAACCGAGATGACCTGAGTATCGCTTACATGGATTTTGATATAGCAAGTTGATACAAGCATCTAGTCAAACTTGAATCTAGATGACCTGAGTACTTCTTACGTGTCAATAGACAAGGATTTCCCCTTTTCATGTTTAGACCTTGAAGTCCTCGATGATCTTTTGCTGATCATGTCATTAGACAAAAGTCATTACACTACTAAAGTTTAATCCACAAGCAGTAGACAAAGAAAAATATTATGCCCCCATCATAGCATCTCTAGCTTTTGGCATCCTTGAGTAGCATAGGAAGACATAATGACATAAATTCAAGACCTTGTAAGTTAACCTGTTCACAAAACATTCTTGCATTAGATGTGTCTTTTGCCATAATTGATATAGGATTAGTTTGAGTGTTTTGACATGGTGCTCTGTTTTGGACAGGTTGATGCTCTGCATGTCAAGAATTTTGTTTTGGGTAGCTCATTTTTGTTGTGCTTGCTTGTCTAGTGAAAGGTATCACCATCCTTTATTGGTATCCTCTAAGAAAATGCGACATTCAAGAATCCAAATCCGTAACTAGGTCGAGGAGTTGCCCCTAGTTTAGACAAGGGTCGACTTATTATGGGTGAGACGACAACAGATATGGAGAGATGGACCCTAAGGGACTGACCTAGTGCCTTAGGGGCTCATTGCTAAATGGCCTTGCCTACATGATGACGCAGAGGTAACTTAGTTCAGGGTGAACCTAATGGACCTAAGACCTAGGTGATGACAAAGATGCATAAATGGTATGGACAGACACTAGGACAGATGACACTAGAAGGTTATGGAGGGGAGAGAAGTGGTGCAGAGCCTCGAGGGCGCATTAAGAATGGCCTTGCCTACGTGATAACTCAGAGGTGACGTAGTTCGACAATGGTTCAAAGGATTGGCTTGAGATGAATGACATGATGGACACAAGAGATATGATGTTATAACAGATGGAGGAAGTGGCTTGTCGTAGATAGCGCCTATTTACCAAGTTTTCACCACTTGCTTTTATTTGCACGGAAGCTAAGAGTACACATGATGCTTGTTTGCCAGGTTTTCATCATGGTACCTATCCAAGGCACCTGTTTGCCAGGTTTTCACCAGAGGATGAATTTTTTTGTTATTTTTTTGTTTTGTTTTTGATCATTTTTGGATTTTTTTGGATTTTTTCAGGACTCCCTTACATTGGGGTTTTCAGGTATAGTACTTACAAAGGTGTATGCTATTGATAGGATCATCAAATAATTCACCTTCAGATGTAGCCAATTGATATGCCCCCAATCCATAAGCTGCAATGATGACATAGGGACCCAGCTAGTTAGGTTTGAACTTGCCTTTCTTTTCTCTATCTTGCTGATTTCTGGGGCTTTCTCTTAGGACTAGGTCACCAACTTGGAATACTCAGGGCTTTACCCTATGGTTATAGCTTCTAGACATTCGTTGTTGATATGCTTTCAGATGGTTAAAGGCTTGTTGCCTTCTCTCTTCTAGCAGCTCTAATTCTTGAAGTCTGGACACTCTGTACTCTTCATCTGATATGAGGCCTTTTAGTGAAACTCACAGGGATGGGATCTCAACTTCAATGGGCAAGATAGCTTTAGATCCATAGACTAGGGAGTATGGTGTTGCACCTATGGGTGTGCGGATGCTTGTGCGTTAGGCCCACAGTGCGGGGTTCAGTTGGACATGCCAATCTCAGCCGGCATCATTTACAATCTTCTTTAGGATTTTCAAGATAGTTTTATTTGATGCCTCAGCCTAGCCGTTGCCTTGGGGGTAATAGGGGGTTGAAAAGTGGTGCTGGATATGGAATTTCTCGCATAGTTCCCTGATATCTTGATTTTTGAAAGGTCGTCCATTATCCGTGATAATAGACGAAGGGATACCGTAGCGACAAATGATATAGTTCAAGATAAACGAGGCAATTTGTTTGCCTGTGATATTGGCTAGAGGCACGGCTTCAATCCACTTCGTGAAGTACTCGGTGGTAGTGATTATGAATTTATGGCTGCTGGAGGAAGAGGGGTGAATCTTGCCCACTAAGTCGAGTCCCCACTGACAGAAAGGCCAAGGAGTTGTTAACAATTGTAGCTCCTGTGCTGGTGCGTGTATCAGGTTCCCATGGATTTGGCATTTTTTGCACTTCTTTACAAACTGATAGGAGTCTTGTTCCATTGTTGGCCAGTAGTATCCCATGCATATGTGTTTCTTGGCTAGGGTAGGGCCACTAGAGTGAGTCCTGCATATACCGTCGTGTATTTCGCTCAGGGCAGTTTGATATTCCTCGCTATCGAGACATTTAAGGAGAGTACCATCGAGACCTCTGCGATATAGGGTATTGGCAACAATGGCATACCAGGATGCCTGATGGATAAAGGTTCATTTCTGGTTACTGGAGAGATCAAGTGGGAGGGTATTCTCTTTAAGATAGGCAAATATTTTTCCATAGAGGGGGGAATCAGCTACAACAATGTGGCAAATGATACGGGATTCGGGAGTGTCATATGCAAGACAGGATACTGGCTCTACCAAGAACTCTTAACGTGATTGATTATCTGGAATATCGAGGAGAGATGCGATCGTGGCCATGGCGTCTACTGCCTTGTTCTCAATCCTTGGTATTTTCTCAAAAGAGATCTTGACGAAGTATTCTTTGAAGTCATCTACCATTCTCTTGTAAGGGATTAGTTTCTCATCTTTTGTTTGGTAGTCGTCATTTACTTGATTGATAACCAGCTGTGAGTCGCCATACACCTGAAGTTCTTGGATATTCCATTCAACTACTAGCTTGATACCAATGACAAGGGCTTCATACTCTGCCACATTGTTAGTCCAAGGAAAGAGTAATCTGTATGATTTAGGAATGGTGTCACCACTAGATGTGATCAACAAGATACCTGCTCCTGATCCATGCTGAGTGTATGATCCATCAAAGTACATTTTCCAGGTTGTTGTGTTTATGTGAAAGATAGATTCATCTGGAAATTTGAAGCTCATAGGGCTGTCATCCGTTAGAGGTGCATCTGCCAGCTGATCTGCAAGTACTTGACCTTTTATTGCTTTCCTATCTACATATTTGATATCGAGTTCTTTGAGAAGCATGACCCATTTGGATAGTCTACCTGTTAAGGCTGCCTTGTTGAGTAGGTATTTGAGTGGATCAATCTTTGCTACCAATTTGACAGAATGTGACAACATGTAATGTCTCCATTTTTTGAGGCGAAGACTACAGCGAGACATGCTCTTTCGATTGGCATATACTGTAGTTCATATCCAACAAGTGTTCGACTGATATAGTGGATTGCTTGTTCTTTCCCGTCATAGTTTTGATGTGCAAGGAGAGTTCCCAGAGCTGTTGGTGTGGCCGAGATATACAATAGCAGAGGTTTACCCTGAATCGGTGGCATCAATAGAGGTGGCTTCATGAGATATTCTTTTAATTGCTGAAATGCCTGCTCACATGACTCGTTCCATTTGAAAGGGACATTCTTATGTAGAAGGTGAGAAAATGGGTGGCACTTGTCTGCCAATTGAGAAATGAACCTTCTGATAGATTGTAGTTTTCCCTATAGAGAACTTAGTTGAGTGAGATTCTTGGGGGGTGGCATTTCCATGATGGCCTTCACTTTAGCTGGATCAATTTCTATTCCATTAGCAGACACTATGTATCTAAGTAGCTTTCCTGAGGTTCTTCCAAATACGCACTTCTTTGGATTGAGGTGCACGTTAAACTTTTCCAGTCTATTGAAGATTTTGTCTAATACTGCCAGGTGTCCTTCTCTTGTGAGCGATTTGGCTAGAATGTCATCAACGTAGTCTTCCATTATAGTGTGCATCATGTCGTGGAAGATTGTGGTCATAGCTCTCTGATATGTTGCACCGGCATTTTTCAAACTGAATGGCATGACACACCAACAATAGGTGCCCCAAGGACATGTGAATGTAGTCTTGTGTTGATCTTCAGGTGCAATCTTTATCTGGTTGTATCTGGAAAAACCATCCATTAGTGATAGCATGGTGTGCCCTGTCATGAGATCTACAATCATGTCAATGTTTGGTAGGGGAAAGTCATCTTTTGGACAAGCTTTGTTTAGGTCCCTGAAGTCGTTACATATTCAGACTCTGCCATCTGGTTTGGCAACTGGTACTATGTTCAAAATCCATTCAAGATAGTCTATAGGTCTGATGAATTCGACATCTAATAGTTTCTTCAGCTCTTCTTTTACCATGAGCGCCACATGCGGGTGCATCTTTCTGAGTTTTTGCTTTATTGGTTTAGCTCCTGGTGCTAAAGATAGATGATGCATTATCAGATTGGGATCTAACCCTGGCATGTCTGCATATGTCCAAGCAAAGTTGATTTGTTTTCTTTTGAAGAAGTCAGTGAATGCTAGTTTTTCTTGTTCTGTTAAAGCCTTTGCCATGTGGATCATTCTAGGATCATCACCTATACTGACATTGATCAATTCTACTGGTTCTATCAAGATTGAAGATGTCTCCTGATGTGTAAGATTGGGTAGAGGGTCAAGCCTTTCATCCTTTGGCACCTCAGAGAGGTTTTCACCATTGGATACATCTTTATTTTTACTATTTTCATGATCTAACACTGCTGCGAAATGGTTTTCACCATTAGATCTTTCTTTTATTTTGATATTTTTATGACTGAAAGGCTTAGCACTCTCTCCAAAATAGGCCTTCTCATTGAGTTCTATAGCATAGCTAGCTCTGTGGTCTCCTGCGGGTATATGATCTCTAAGCTCAAGGTAGTCTATGATGGCATCATCATTTTCAAAGGTATCAAGCTTGGGGGTAGTACCTTGTAGGTCCCAGTCTATGAGTTCAGGATGGACCAAAGGTAAGGGATCATTGGGTCGATTGGGTTCAATGGTGTTTATAATTAAGATAGAGTTGTTAAAAGCATGGATGAAGTCTGCAATGGCACTCTCTATTAGCGGATCCGTCAAGGGAGGTGTCATTCTTTCCTCATGATTTTCACTATTGTTATTATGCGGGTTGGACTCTAGTGGTCTAGCCCTTGGACCTTGTCTCTCATTATCATGGGTTGGGTCATACTCGTGGACAACATCAATTCCTTTGTCATCACAAGATAGCTTAGAGAGGTTCTCCCATTCATACTCGTTGGAATCGGTCTCAATACCTAGTTGCAATTGTTGATTTTGATCAACCAGATTACTAGTGGATGTTTCTAGTTGTTTACCTTTATTTCTCTTTGCTCTGTTGGTTCTTTGTGTTCCATTGTAACCTAGCCTTGTAGTGTCTCGAGCTGTCAAGGTATGAGGTTGGATGGTTCAATGATACCATCCTTTTGTGAACTGAGTGGACCGCGTCCTTCATACCCCATTCTTTGTAACATTTGAAAAACTTGACCATATTATTTAGTTGGTATGGTGCGGTGGTCTTGTTGTGTTGATGAACTACCTTCATCCTTGTATAACCATTGTAGGATATCTTTCTCATCACTCTCATCTTCTAGGTTGCCCCATTTGACAAATGGTCCTTGGATAGTTTTGTGTTCTTTGGGTTTTCTTAGAGTAGGTCTTCCATATGATCTTGGAGATAGGGGGAGTTGTGCCAAGCAGAGGGATTGGGAGATTGTGTACTCACCCAAGCCTTTATCCTTGAGTTTGAGGTCGGGTTGGGACGTTTTTGAAGAGGAAGCAAGTGTAGTTGGGTCAACATGGGATGAGGATGAAGCAGAAGAACGGTTGTTGGGAATCACCACTTCAGGTTTAGGATGGATAGAGTTACAATACTGAAATGGGTTGGGGTCACCTTGGATGGTGATCTCTTGACCTTCGTGAGGGAACTTGATACACTGATGGTATGTTGAATGCACTACTTTCAGAGCATGTATCCATGGTCTCCCAAGAAGAATGTTGTATGCTAGCTCCATATCGAGGACTTGGCAAGCCACATCTTTTACAACAAGACCCACTCTGATTGGTAAAGTAACAATTCCCTTTGAAGTTCTCTCCTCTTCATCATAGGCTTTTATAGTGATTTTTCTTTTTGGATCTATAGCTTTCTCTGAAAACCCCAATGTAAGGATTAGCTTTAAGGTGCAAATATTCAAACTAGCTCCTCCATCTATTAGGACCCTCTTTATCTTGTGCTTGTGAATGAGGGCTTCGATATGAAGAGAGGTGTTATGGGGTTGAGTGATTGACATATCATCCTTTTCAGTGAATGATAGGGAATGAGGTGAGGTTATGTGACCTACCATGGTTTGGAATTGTTCTTCAGCAAGGTTCGCAGGGACGGAGGCTTCTGTTAAAGCTTTGTTGAGAATGGCCCTATGAGACGGGGATAGATGTAGAAGTTCTAGCATGGAGATATGCGCAGGGGTTTTATGTAGCTGATCCACGATACTGTATTGATTAGTCGGAGGGGCAGAGGTTCGCCTAAGAGTGACCCTATTGTAGCGGTTAGTAACATTACAATCTGGATCCTTGTTTATAGTGATCACATTGATGTGTGAATCACCTTTCGAGATATGGTTGACAACATAATCAAAGCCGATGTTTGCGTAGTTCGCGTTGTTAGATCCACTGTTGTTTCGGTTGGAGGGTCCTCCCTTCTCATATTTTGGAAGAGGATCCTTGAATGCTTGGTGATCATTGTTTGAGGTATGCCCATTGATTGATATTTTGTTTTTCTCAATTAAGTCTTGGATAGTATGTTTTAGCACAATGTAGTCATTTGTTTTGTGCCCCCTGTTTCGGTGGAATTCACAAAAG
Organism: Cunninghamia lanceolata; assembly: GCA_027924645.1. Taxonomy (NCBI): domain Eukaryota; kingdom Viridiplantae; phylum Streptophyta; class Pinopsida; order Cupressales; family Cupressaceae; genus Cunninghamia; species Cunninghamia lanceolata. The sequence goes on along the minus strand of BSBN01001268.1, from coordinate 856,750 downwards.
TCATTGTCGTTCCACCAATGGGGTTTGACCTTAGGTTCATACTCCTGCGTAGTTGGAAGTGTTATGATCTTGTTCGTGATTAGCTTCCATAGGGCAGTTTCCAAGGATTCTCCCAAAGGGGTGAACTTTCTCCTAGGTGGAAAGTTGGTGAACTGAGATTCAGTGTTTCTTGGTTTGTTTTGTGGGGGGTTGCTTTGAGATGTTGACAAAATGAAAATTGGTTGCTTGGGTGCTGCATTCTTGGCATCTACCACCCCGTCGTTCACAAGGTTTTTGTTTTTCGTCCAGAATCTCGGTTTGTCTATGTTGGTGCTAGTACTAGGAGTGTCCTTATAGAGTTTTATTTGACCCTTGGCAATTAGAGCTTTTTCAATGGTGAGGCCCATCTCAATGACTTTGCTAAAGGAAGTAGGACATTGGATTTGTATTTGATAGCTCATGTTAGTTTGTAAGTTGTGCACGAACATTTCCAGCATTTTCTTTTTGGGCATTTGGTGCGGACATTTGCTTGCTAGTTGTCTCCATCTTTGTAAGAAGGTCGCAAAAGACTCTCCACCTTTTTGTTTGGTGTTACAAAGATCCAATATTGAGGTGTCGTGCTCAATATTGTAAGAGAAGTGGGTAACAAATTTGTCAAGTTTGTTGAATGTTTTAATTCCAGGTGGTAGTCTTGAAAACCACTCCATGGCTTGTCCTCCCAAGCTTCGTGGAAATAGTCGCATAAGGTAAGTGTTGTTGTGTGCGACCTCTAGGCAAGCAGCATTGAATTCCCTAACATGGCCTCTTGGATCACCCTTTCCTCAATATTTATCAAACTTTGGTACCTCAAATTTTGAGGGGAAAGGAATCGTGATTAGAGACCTATCAAAAGGATATGGTGAAATATCCTCTAGGGTGTAATGTTTAGTTGATGCCCCTATTTTCATGTCCACGAATTCTTGTTGTAATGCTAGGATCCGTTGGTTCACTAGACCTAGGGCATCTATAGGATCATTAGTTATCTTGCTTTTGTCTGAAGGTGTTCCTTCCTCATGTCTACTTCCTTCAGGGTTTCTTTTGTCTTTAGTTTCTTTGAGAGTCTCTACGTCATAATCCTTAGGGAGCTTAACTCTTAGATTTGCTAGATGTAAAGAGAATTTAGTAGGGTCTTGAGCAAGTACCTTTTCTAATAGGGGTTGAAATTTCTTCCTCACCTTCATGAGTGTTTGGGATACTTTTTTCCACCATTTCAATCTACTTTTGTTTTTGTAATCTAGTTAAGACGATGCAAGAGGTGACTAGAGATGAGAATGGGATGAGTTTGAAAGTTTTGCACAATAGGTGCTAGAATGAGACAAGGTTTGAGCAAGGCTCTTCTTAGATCAAGTTTGTGTCAAACAAGTGGATGAAACAAAACTATAGTTGAAGTGAGAATGATAGAAATCTACTTGCTTGATGTTGACTTAGGTTTGTACAAATCCCCTAGGGGAGTTCCGATAGAGAAAAGGATAAGTGATCCTCGATAATGGAGACCCACTAGGTTTGTTTGAGATGTGATGTGATCTAGAATAACTTGGTTCTAACCTTTGCTGAACATTTGAAAGAATTTGGTGAGATTTTGGATGAGAAAATCAGTTATGATATGGAAGAAGGAATATGATTGATTTGCATGATCTTAATCAGATTTTGAAAAAAAAATGAGACAGGTTTGAGAATGGCTTTTGAAAAGTTTGACAGTTTTGCTCTTGGAAGGTACTAAATTTCCTTTCTGGTTTAAATGCGCAGCAGTTCAAATGCGCCACAACAGAGTTCAGAAGCACCACAAGTCGTATCAGATGCACTATATTGGTTTTAGTTCAAATGTGCCACAATAGATATCAAATGCGCCAAAAGTCTCAGCAAATGCACTACAAGTCGCTTCAGATGCGTAATTCTAGTTTTTGCTTGGTTTTTCATAGTTTTTTGGAACGTTTTTTGAGATTTTCCTATTTTTGGTTTTTGAAAACTTGGTGTTTTGAGAAATTGTTTTCAATTATGGCACAGACACAACAAACACACAGAAGTTTTCATGATGTTATATTTTGTTATTATTATTATTTTTGGACTATTTGACTCAAAGGCAAGTACACCCTAGGATGGATAAGACAATATTTGTTGAATCCTCTAGTTGTGCTTACTCAAAGTGTGTAGCTCCAGAATCTGGTAGCACCGGCTCCCCTCCACGGCACTCACTTCTCACGCATACCAGATTCAGGTTTCTTTAGGCTTGTACCCCCACCGAACCTTAGGATTGCCCCTTCTACCTCTACTAAGAGTCACATGAATCAAGGCCACTTCAAGAGCTCCGCCCTTTGCATCAACAAATAGGGGTTTTTGGCTTGCTACACAATTGGTTCGTAGTTAGGTCAACCGTTCGAGTGGTTACATGTGCGGCGACACTACTCTCCGTTATGGAGTCTTCCAGCCTCTAAGGGTTACACCTTAGAGGGTTTTGGGGGAGGTTGGCCGTCAGTGTAACACATCAACACTCATTGCAGGAGGTTTTCACCTCAAGCACAATTTATTTTAAGTGGCTTGGTAGGGCTTGGCTTTAGCCTGTTACCACTCAGGGTCATTCTTGCTTGGACAAGCGTGCATCCAAGGGCAGGCCCCCCTAAAGGTTAAACAAAACGAATGACAAGTCTGGCATTTTGATCACCCAGTTAAGGGGAGAGCATATGCCTATTGTCATTCGCAGTCACATAATACACTGATTAATCCAACCTAGTTAAAAGTAGAAAAACTAAATGAGCTATTCTACTTGTGTACAAACGCGGTTGTTAACTTTGAAGTGCTTAAGACATAGCAATGTTCATTCCTGTTTGAGATAGCAGTGATCTAACTAAAGAAGATAGTAATATGCAGATATAGCAGTGGTTCAATTACTCTCTTCCTAGTTATGAACTATGTGGAATTTGCATGCACACATCTTTTTTACTTTTTCCCCTTAATTAAAGTAGATGAATTAATCAATGCAACCAAATGAACTACTCCAGCCTCTAATCCTGCAAGAAAAAAATGTTAGCTCAATCAGAAAATCAGCTAAAACCCTAAAGCAATAGTGTGGAACAGATGCCCCGCAATGTAGTCTGAATGCACAGAAACAAAGATTGCATGTGGCATTTTACATATGCGCTAAGACAGGATGTAAATACATCGTAGTATGGTTCAAATGCATTAAATAAGTAAATGCACCGTAAAAATGTGTAAAAGCACCGTTAGGGAGTGTATATGCGTCGAATGACCGTATGCGCCGAAGTAGAGGACAAAAACGCAGTCTCGGGGTATGGATGCACCAGAGTATGAATGCGGCAAAATAGAAGGTAGATGCACCGTCTTGGAGGTTGTATGCACCAGAGTATGGATGCGGTGAAACAGAAGGCAGATGCGCTGTCTTGGAGGTTGTATGCGCCGGAGTATGGATGCGGCATAACAGGAGTCAAATGTGTCGAATAAAAGGGTGTATGCGCTAAATGAACCTATTAACAACCTGTATGACACCCGTACGGAACCTGTCTACAAGAAAACTTAGATTTTGATTAGAATAAAGGGGCAAGGGCCCCATGGTGGGCACCAAAATGTGATGGGGAAATAAGGATTAATCAAAATGAATAATAAACCCAATACATTAATGAAATCTGAAGATAAAAGATATATTTAAAGTAAAACAAATAAGATACTTACACCTTTTACCTTGCGTCTTCCATTATTCGCCTATCTGTTCTTGATCTTGGTAATGATGAAGCCCTCAGAAGCGAATGCTCCCTTGCTTGTTGAAGATGACAAGAAAAGAATGGCTAGGATACTTGTGTGATTGAAGGTGAGCTTCAACACACTATTGATGGAGGCTATGAATTGCTATGGAGATGGTTGTGCCAAAGGCGCACTTGTGTTTCTGCAACATAAGTTTGCTCAAACGATGGATGATAAAAAGAAGAAGAAGAAGGTTGTATTTATAGAGAAGGGTGAGGGAAGATCAATGGTTAAGAAGAAAAGCAAAGATCAACAGAGGAGGATTGTTGAGGAACGTGCAACAAATGGAAGAAAGACATGTGTCGTTCAAAAAGAAGTTATGTTGAGTTAACTGCTTTGTTGATGAGGATGAGTTTTGTTTTTCTTAAATTAGAATTTGTTTTTCTAATTTAAGAGCAAGTTTGCTTTAAAGATGTTTTAAAATTGCTTTTGCTTTTGTAACTCAACTTTTTCCTTTTGAATGACAAGAAGAATGTATTTTTAGAAGATATGAAGATTTGTGAAGATAAGAAAGCATAATTAAATAAATGAATTTATTTAATTATTTGTAGATAATTTGGAGGAAAATAAAATATTAAATATATTTTATTTTTTGAAGATTTAAGATTTTATTTAAATAAAATTGCATTTTATTTAAATTTGGAAGAATAAAAGGTTTTAATTAAATAATTAAAATTATTTAATTAATTAGAAGAATGATTTAAGATTTTAATTAAATAATTAAAATTATTTAATTATTTAGAAGAATGAAGTTGATGTAGATGAATTTAATTAATTAAATAAACGTAATTTATTTAATAATATGAGAGGAGATGAATCAAATAAATAAATAAATTTATTTATTTATTGATAGAGGAATGTGAAGGTGAAATAAATATTTAAAATATTTATTTAAGTAGAGTCATGTCATTTTTAGGTGTATACAACTGTAACTTGCTATGGAATAAGATTTTCTCTTGAAGCCAGCAGTACGCATTTGCAGTTGCCATTATAATGATTGTCATATATTTACATCCATGATATTACGGTGTTACATGGTGTATGTACCCTAGTAATTGGGGTTTTTTGGGTTCTTAAAAAGTATGCTAGGAACAAATCATACTATTCCCTTCTTTTACAAAGAGAAGTTTAAGATAAGCTCAACTAAACTTGAAGTGTTGCTTGATAGTCAAAAGATAGCAAATGATAAGCATGGTTTGGGGTATGAGAAAGGTGAAAGCTCTGGATTCGGTCAAAGAAATCCTAAATCAAGGAATCAAAGAAACGGACATAGAAGACCTCCTGTAAGACAACCTAATGCTCAAAGGTATCCATCTTTCAATGGAAATTGTTTTAATTGCAATAAATTTGGTCATAAAGCTACTCAGTGCAGAAGTAGAGTGAATCAAAATGGTCCATCCTTCTCTGGTCAATGCTTCAATTGTAAAAGGTATGGTCATAGATCCAATGAATGCAGAAGTATGATGATGAACTACTCTAACAATAGAAGAAATGTCAATTCTTTCAATGGCTACTATTTTGCATGCAATAGATTTGGACACATAGCTAATCAGTGCAGATTAAGAGGAAATCAAGTAAGTGAGAAAAGAAATGTTGTGTGCTTCAATTGCAACAAATCCGGTCATGTTGCAAGATTCTGCAGAAGCAGGAATGATGACAGAAAAAGGTCCGGTAAACAGAAACCAAAAATTGCAGGGGCAAGATAAAGGCAAGGGTAAAGTAAATGTGAATGAGATCCAGAATGAAATGAACAAAACATGGGTAAATAAAGGTGAAGTGAATGATGGTGATGGGTCCACATCGGAAACTAGTGATGTTAATTCCTCTAGGAATTGAAACAGGAGCTCTGGCTCAGGGGGAGCTGCAATTAAAATCTAATTCTCCCTGTTAGTAAGTGGGTGCCTGAATGTGGCATGATGAATGAAGACAAAGAAGCCTATTGTAGATCTGTTGAAGAAAATTCTGGAAGAAAAGAAGTTAATGCGAGTGATTGTGAAGCAATTGAAGATTGAATGTATACAAAAATAGTGTAACTGGATGTATTAGGGAAAAGCATTTATTAAAATGAAGAATTAGGTTTTGCGGAGGATAAAAGGTCATTCATTCAAACATTTGAATCACTTTGCATTCAAAGAGAACAAGGAGATGAGCATCTGAGCTGAGACTTCAAGGATTTGGAGTGCGAATAAGTGAATTCAATAGCTAACCCTAACTGACGAAACAAGGTATTCTCTGTGAAACTCTCTGAATTTGCAATCTCTAATATGGCTACTTCGTTGGTTGTTGACATCACTGAAATGCCTCGACCTAAATTTAAAAAGCATCCATACAAATTAGTAGAGGTCGATCCATTAGGTGCCTTTTCAAGTGTTTTGTATGGTGTGCTACATGTTGAAGATATTAGGGCTTATATTCATGCTAGCATAGATGAGTTTGGGGACTTGAAGTTAGTAGATTTATTCAAGAATCATCTGAGGGATGAAATTCATAGCCTTAAACCTGAGTATAAGGCTCTACAGTATAACATTTCATTCAAATTATAGGGTTTCCATCCTTTGATGAAGATGAGTGGGTCCCGTATGTGCTCAGTCGGATGCATGATGAGTTTATGTGGTTAATGAAGCCTTTCAAGATCACCAAAGATGCCATCAAGGCCGTGACAGGGTTGAACTCATCTGGTGGACTACCAATGTTGAAGTCAATAAATAATCAAACTGTAACTGATGCTACTAGTTCAAGGTTAGACAAAAGGGCAATGACAATAAATGACATCACTGATCTGGATGTCAAATTTGCAGCAATGGTGGTTGGATACAAGATATATCATTCTAGCAGGGAGAATTTTGTATCCGGTATAACTGTCTATGCAGCATATCAGATGTTGAGAGAGAATGGTGACTATGACTTGTGTGAGTTGTGGTAGAACCAGCTGATGGAAAACCTGAACAAGATCAAAAAGGACAAGAAGAATACATTCAAGTATGGTAAATTGGTATTATGTTTGTTCTTCTATTTCATGAATGAGTTACCCAGCAAGAAAAGCATGTGTTGGACAAGTGATAAGATGGTTGCCATTAAAATAAGAGAGCACTTGAACAAGATTGGTGACTCCAATGTCTAAAGGACTGCTCTTTGGGGATATTTCAAGAATTTTCAGAACATGATGCAATCAAGGGAAACAATCCCTACATTTGTATTTGAAAAATACAAGAATATAGTCTGTTTTATGGTGGATACAGATCATTGTTTAATGGAAGCAGTTGAACCAAGAACTGTGTGGATCATGTCCATGGGGTATGAAGTTGATGAGCAAGTATTGGATATGTATGCTTAACACCTTCTGAGTAAACCAAAGGACACCACAATTAAAAGATTTGGGACATATGGTGAACTTAGTATGAAACTGCATGTTGAGCTTCGAAAACCTGAATCTAAGAGAAAGATTCAAAGATAAGTTGAAATGTATGCAGAAAGCATTGACATAACAAAAGAAGTTGTGAGACAAAACATGGAAAGGATAGAGAAAGCTGAGAAGGAGAAAAAGGACATGGAATAGAGAAGTGTTCTAGTGGAATCCACTTCTAAAGCAAGGACTACTATGAATTCTAGTTCAACCTCCGGTGTGTCACCTTCTCCTGCTGCAGAAAAACCTATCGGTAAGGAAGGAAAAAGGACAAAGGTAAAGGGCAAAAGAACATATGTCAGTTTAGAGAAAGTGGATGAAGAAGAAACTGACTCAGATGATGAGGTTAAGGAGTTGAAGGCCGCAAGAACCAAAGCTACTAAAGTGTCTAAGGAGAAGCCCTCCGGAAGCATAAAGTCAAGTAAAAGGCATAAGACAGAGGCCTATGTTGAGAAGCCTACTCTTTCTGTGGATGAAATCATTAAGTCAGTTACTGTAGATGGAAACTTGAAGCCAATGACTAAATTTTATGATCACTATAGTGATGCTGATAAGAGAGTTTTGGAGGAAGCAATAGTCAAATACTTGAAAATCTATAGTAAGACTTCATTTGAAATAACTTCTGAAATCCTGAAAAGCCTTGCAAAAATTCTAGAAATAAGAAATGAGAATGCAAAAGCTAAAGACTTTGAGCTCTGGGAGCATGTGCTAGTAAAATTGTGCCCTCAAATTACTCCAGATCAAAAGAACCTGATATTCAAAGAAGTGAAAGATGATGAAGAGGGTCAATCAGAAGCACATAACAACAGAAATTGTACACAGAAAATAGAACTTTCTTTATTGATTTGGACAACTTATTACATTACAGAAGCTCAAATACAATTAGAGGAATCAACCCTCCACAGGCTGCAACACATTACAACTTCCTCTCACAAGACTCTAGAATCATCTGCCATCTGTGACCCCAAATTTGCTAGGGTTTCTATTTTTCCTACCTAGTCTTGACGCTACACTTCCCCCCTTAACTCTCCTACCGCACAGGGTTCCCAAAAATGGTTATTAATAGTCTTTTTGGGGGCCAACAACCTAATTTTGAAATTTGCATCTCCCTCCAAAAATAGGTCAACTTCTAGGAGCCATAACTTTTGATCTGGGTGTCTGATTGATGAACCGTTTTATGCATTAGAAAGCTCACGGAGTGCTCTACACGCTAAGAACTTGCTTTGCCAGTTCCGGCCATTTTCGGGCATGTACGGGGCCATTTAGTACCTCAAACCTAAGTTTGAATAATTTTCAGGTATTTTTCAGGAACAAGATTGTTAGACTTTATGCTTTATGTGATTTATTATGTTTAGCATGTTTATGATGTGGTTACACCTTGATATTGATTCACTGATGATGTTAGACCTATGATTTACATTATGATGCTATTGGGATACTATTCATGTGATTTTAGTTAGAAATTTATTATGAGACCTTATCTTGTGATGGATGTTTGAAATGCAAAATTTAGATTTTTAATTATGATGAGATTTCTTGATGTTTATATGATCATGTGATGATGTGAGTGTATGTTTCACTTTGCTTTGGCTATTATATACATGTGGGATTAACATTTCATTTGAGTGCACAGGTGTTTCTAACGAAGCCACAGATACTCGAAGATCATCTCACACACTGTGTTGTTTTCCCATGTGAAGCTAATCTAGTTCCAAGAGGAACCAAGATCAACTATGTTTGCATGATGAACTTTTGTAATGTTGTTGCATGGTGTTAGTTGGGTTATGTCTACCCTTCTTTTATTTGATTTCTAATTGGTGTTGTTAGTTGTAATGTCATTTAAATTTTATTTTTGAGTTTTAATTTTTGTGACCCCTTTTTATGTGTTTTTACTCGACTTATGGTGCTCAAAATGGGTTAAAATTGACCCTGGGTTGTACCCCTAGGATCTAGGGCTCATTTGGGCTTGTGTAACCTTAGGTAAACCTCCATTTGGTCACTTTAACTTCACCCTGAAGTAAAGTGACGAAAATAGAAGTTTGGGAGGGAGAGGATGAGTGGGTCAAACACTCAACCTCTTCATTTCCTCTTTCCTAGGTTGGGGGAGTCTTCAAGACCCCTTAATTGTGGAGGACTCAACTCCAAGCCTCTCCCATAATTGGTGAGGGTACCTTGGGATTGTGTCGGTTTACCTAGGAGGAGATGATTGGGGCTCATGTGGTACCCACTCCTCTTTTGGCTCCACCTTTCTCTCCCACATATGTAAGAGAGAGAGCAAGTGGATGGGAGAAAGACTTGGTGGAATGGGTGGATGACATGTGTCACCATCCCATTCCAAGAGTCTTGCAAGTAGTTGGGTGGAGGAGTGAGGAGGTGACATGTGTCACCTCCCCATTCCTCAAGGCTCATGAGAAGAGCCTATTTTAATCCCTCTTGAAGAGAGGGAGGGGGTTGTTGAATCTTTTGCAATTTTTGAATTTTAGTTGTTTTGGGGACAAAGTTAGAGGAAAATTGGTGGCTTAACTTGGAGAAGGAGTTAGAGGAGCTCTTCTCAACTATCTTCCATTTAGGCTTTATAAGGTAGGATTCAAGACATATGTCTTTCCTTATGCATTTTATTTACTTGCATGTTGTGTATGTGTAAGTTTCATTTTGTTGTTTTTACTTTGTTGTTGTGGGAAAATTAGGTATGGGAGTTGTGAGAGCCTCTCCTTCTTGGGAGAAAATGTTCAACATGTGTGGGGTGGGGGAGGAGTGAACCTCCTCGGGGTCACTTGGTTTTTTATGAAGTTTTAGCCTTGAGAGCAAATTGTGAATTTGAGCAATATGTGTATATGAAAAATTTGGGATATGGCTTGAGAGCCAAGAGAAAGTTGTGAAATCATGTTTATGAGTGTGGCTTGAGGCCTTGAGAGATTTATGTGTTTGAGAAGTTTTTGGAGTGGCACTCTTGAGTTGAGTGATGTCCACTCCACTCCATTAAACTCATCTTGAGTGAGTTTTTGTTAAGTGGAAGCCATGGGAGTATTCTTGTTTTTGTGATGAGTGAACTTGTTGCAAAGTGGAGTGTGCTTACCTTGTGTGAGGATGACCTCCTAGCTCAGGGGTGACTCATGAGTGAGTCAATGGTAGGGAGGAGAGCAATTTGTTAGTGGCTTCTTCCCATTCCTTGTGTTATTGCAGGTTTTTGGAGCTATGAGATATTGAAGAAATCAAAATTTCCTTCCTTGTGTTGTTAGTAGAGCTCTTGAGAGAGTATGGTCATGGTTGGCCTATTTGTAAATGTGTTATTTGATAGAGAGTGTTTGTGCTCTCTTGAGTTGTATAAATTTTATGTTTTAAACTTGAGTTGTATTTAACTTCTTTGTATTTGAAAATGAAAATATATATTTGCTAATTTTTTGTTATGTTGTGTATGAGAAAAATGTGAATGCAAGTTTTTTTTTTTTAAAAAGAAATATTTAGTTGTTGATTTAAAATTCCTTATGGATGAATGCAAAAAAAAATGTTGTAAGAAGAAAAGTATGTTTAAAATTTGATGCATTTGTAGTTTTATTGCAACAAAGAAGAAATTAAATAGTTGTTGTTTCCTTTTACAAAAAAAAAAGTGTATAAATAGTGTGAAGGGAATTTGCTCTTAGATAAGAAATTTAGTTATAGATGTTTAACAAAAAAAAAAAATCATGCTTCTTATAAATGTTCCTTTTATGATTATTGTGAGTGTTTAAATAATATATATATACACACACATTTACACATATATATACAAATATATGTATATGAATATATATATTTAAATAATATATATCTATTTATTATGCTCAGTGTATCATAATAATATCTATATTTCTGGTTGAGGATATATATATATAACGACTTCCACAGGTACTATAGCACACTACTAGCAAAACACTCAGAAATATAACTCACATGAGAGAATAGAGAAAACCATAAACCATGGCTCTGATACCAAATCACAATGCAGCGCAACAATTTCTTTTTATTATAGAATGCAACTTTGGATTACAACAACACACAATCTTGATCTACACAATTTCTGATTGTTCAGATCACATGCAAGCACAGAACAAGAGCATACTCTTGTGATTCCTAGAACCTAGAGCTTCTTACTTCTGAATCAATTTCTGAATGCCTAAAAAGAGGTATTGAGCCCTTATTTATAGTAAAGAGCGGACCTCAAAACTATAAAACAACTTACAAATCTGACCATACCAACATGACACGTAGCAACACTATAGGAGAGGATCGCTGTAAAGCAGTCAAATCCAAAAGCACTAACTACAGTGAAAATATTCGCATTAGACACACCGTATGCAAGGACGGCCTGCTTTACACCCAAAAGCAGATATGGGGATTTGCTTTTTCAAATAGGGTTGCATCCTGTTGTCGAAATCATAACGTGGCCGACATCATGACACCGACAAACCTGAGTGCTAGACATTCTCATCAAAATCCGTAGAATCAGAATCAAGATTAGTAGGTGGCATGAGAAATCTTGGTAAAGGACAAAAAGCAATAGCTAAATCATTTGGTCTAGAATGAAAAGCATAGATGATTTTTTTGACTTCGTCAGGAGAAGCCATATCAATCTCTGTGCGAGCTGCTACCAGTACTGGATGTAATGCTATTTCCATGTTTTCAATGACTACCTTGGGAAACCAATGATGCGTCAAGGGATAATATTCTACCTTGGGAAGACAGTAATTCAGAGGTGACTGCAGATAACCAGAAGGACCAACCATCCCTTCTTGAATTGCCCAATTGAAATTGGATTGGATATTATCAAAAAATTTGACCATGTCAGGTTGGATGACCTTTTCATTATAACCAACAAATATATCTGCATAATCTTCAAACTCTATTTGCAAGATAGTAATGATGTTGAAAAGCCCAAACTTGGCACATTTAAGAGAGTTCTTCTTGTGTTTCACAGTCCAGTTCATGGGTAGTAGAGAAGTGAGACAAACATCAAAAGTTATCCCATTTCTAAGAGCAAAATAGATGTTAGCATTTTCTAAACCAAAATGTTTCAGAAAAGTTTCTTGCTCTTCAATATTAAGGATTCCTTTATCAAAGTTATCTCTTATCAAGTTTCGCAGATCTTGCAACCATTTATTCAGGAAATGTGTATGCAGAATTGGTGTTATTATTTCTGGTGGTAACTGCAGAACCCATAATTCATTACCATGTTCATCATTTCTCAAAAATACTTCCACTCCATCCTTTCTAACCAAAGTTTCTCCTGGTTCAATAAACATGCTCATGTGTTCTGCTAATTTGGCCATTTCTCTGGTGAGAGAATCCGCTAAAGGATTATTATCTCCTTTTATCCATTCAATGTCAAAATCATAACTAGTGAAGTCTAGATACCATCAGGTAATTCTTCCATGAGCAATATCTTTGTTTGGCTTCTTCTTGAGCAGAGACCTCATAGGTTGGCTGTCTGTCCTTACAATGAAGTGAGTTGGTTTAAGAAAAATCTTAAACTTCTCAATACCCTTTTTAACAGCCAGGATTTCTTTCTCATAGATAGTATACCTGCATTCAGTATCAGTGAAGGTTCCTGACCTATATCCACAAACTTGAGTTCCTTTCAAAGGAATATCTTGTATTAAAACAGCACCCCAAACATCATCAGAAGCATCAATATACAAAATTAAAGGATAACCTTCTATTAGCTCGTTTAGGTGTTCATCCATTTCCTTGACCTCAGAAGGACTCATTAAATAAGCTGGCTCAAATGGGATCACTGATTGGCATTCCAGCTTAAGCCTTATTTCACATTCTTCATGCTCTTTAGACTAGAACTGTAATGGATTTAAACTACAACAATCTTGCTCAAACTTTGCTTTTACTGGTTCTAACAAGAGAGGTAGTTGGGGCCCTTGATGATTCATGGTTTCTTTCTTTTTGTCATGACCTGTCTTAGAAAGCTTATGATTGACAAGTTTCAAAGAAGGAATCTTTAGAGGTCCATCTATATGTCTAAGGGATATTTCATGGGTTCTTAAGACAAAAGGCTGGTATTTTGTCAAGAATGTGTATCCTAACGAGATATCTTCTCTAAGACTGTCTAGTTCAATAAGATCTAAGACAAACTGCATACCTTGAATTTCAATGGTCACATCTTGAGAATAACGACCCATCTTTATCTCAGCTCCATTTATAGCATATCTAGCTGGCAGGTCTGATCATGTTTTCCAGAACTCAGGAGGAATAGCATTTGTTTTGGCAAAACTTCTTGAGGAGCCAAAGTCTACAAAAGCATCCATGGGAATGGGTTTGTAACTAGAGAAGCAGAGGCTTATTCTGATGTATGTATAGTTTTCAACCATGAATAAGGCATGTGCAGGTTCAGAGATTGCAGAGCCATCTGAGTCAGAGGAGGTGTTTTCAGCTTGGGTCAAAAGTTCATGAATTTCCCCCACGGCAGAAGTGAGTTTAGCCAATTTAGTCTGTTGAATAGCACACTGGCAGGTGAGAATGTTAATGGCTTCATGACATTGATCAATTTTGGCAAAAAGGGTGTCAACACAATGGCCAAGAGAGACAGAGGGAGAATGGCAAGATGAATGGCGCTCAGAGGAAGATGTATGGTGTGTAGTCAACCATTTAGGATGGGTTTAACCATGAGAGGACTTGCAAGGTGGTGGAGAAGGAGAACTGGCAATTGAATGCTTAGAATGAGAGGGTTTAGCACCTTTTACCTTTTTCTGTAAAGCAACCTTCTCTTTTTCCCAAGCTTTGAGGTCTTTTACTTGCTGTTTAGCGGCAGCCTTTCTTTCTTCCATAGATCCAAGCATATGATAAGGATCTTTGGATTTGGCCATACTTATCTTAAAATCAAGATCCTTGATAGCTTTTTTGACCACCTTAGACAATCGAGTATTAGTAGAGTTAAGAGCATCTATACACTGTACAATTTCCCAATTATGAGCAAAATCCTGTTCTTCAAACATAGCATAAACTTTATTTTCAGGATTATATTTCTTGGGACAGTTAGTAGCATAGTGAGGTCCTTTGCATATAAAACACTGTACAGATCTTTTTCCTTTGGAGGAGTCTCTATGCTTTCTAAACAGGTACTTTGGAGGTTTTCTGTTCCTGAAAGAGTTTCTATTGACTAGTGCCAATCTATATTTCTTTTTATAGGCCTTTTTCTTGTGGAAGGAGTGCTCCATGTTATCATCATCATATTTAGATTTTCTGCATTTTTTACAATGACAATGTCTTCCACAAGATTTCTTACTGAATTTCTTGACTTGCTTAAAATCCTTAATTTGACTGATAGGGGGCAAATTATAGTAATCCTTCATATTGCAAGAAGAATTATATTGTTCTTTATTATCACTAAGTGCTTTTATCAAACATCCCTTATCCAACTTATAGGTGACCAAAGCCTTCAATTCCCCAAATCCAAACTTTTCTATTTTGGATTTATATTTGGTCATCACATATTCTTCAGCATATTCTCCAAGACCACATGGAAGAGAATTCAGATAAAACTTTTTTGTTGTTGGATCATGAAGTTTCTGGGCAGCTATCATGTATTTCTCAAAGACTAGGTTATATTTATGCAATTTACCTAAATCTTTTAATTGTAATGAATACAGTATTTTTTCTGCCTCTAGGATGTCATTTTTTCTATTGCTAGAGAACAAACCTATCAAAGTCAATTTTAATGTAGCAAATCCTTCAGCAGAGATGTCATTTCTGCCCATATCCATCTCTTTCACATATTCATCACCAGTGTCAGGTTCAATGGATATCACACCATTATCTGGAAGAGAATTCCACCAGCTATGGAGTTTACCAGACATAAGTCTTACTGCATATAAGACCTTGTTAGCTTCAGACCAAGATCCCCTAGTATCATAAAATTTTTCTAATGTGTCACACCAGGTGCAAATGGTGTCATAGGGGTCTATTATCTTGTCAATGTTCAAGATATAACCAGAAGTGGCATAAGCTCTAAGTTGTTTTGGTCTAGTATTTTCTGATACATCATCTCTCATTTCAATATCTATTTGGTTTTCCACAGTAGATTGACTAGCTATGCACAAATGCTCCCAATCTTCTCTGATTTCTATGTAAGAAGATTCATCTTACAGCAGGCTATCGGCATCAGATACATCTTCTGATATATCTTCTTGAAGATATATTTCATCCTGAATTTTTTCTTCTGATGAATTCATGGCTGCAGCAGGTTCTTCCATATAGACAGGCTCGTTGTCTTCTAATTGGCAATCTTGAAGCCAATCTTTTAATTCTTTTGTGGCTTGCATCATATGTTCTTTTTGCTTAGGAAGAACTATTTTGGAGGGCATCTTAGGAGTATGGCTTCTAGTCATAGAAGACACTGGTTGTTCTTCTACTTCTTCTTTAAAGAGGATGCTCTTCCTACGCTGGACTTTTGGCCTAGCCTTGTGTTTTGATTTCTGAGTTTTAGTATCCTCTGTTTCTTCATCAGAACTGTCTTTACCTTTTTGGGATACTCTAATCTTTTTGGCATATTTTCTAACCTTTTCAAGGTTTTTGGCCACATGCTCAAGCAAAGCTTTATTTTCTTAGGCCTGAGTATCTCTTTTATTTTCTAAGGTAGAGACATAATCATAGATTTGTCTAGACATAGTTTCTAGCCTTTATGTGCTAGAGTGAACATTTGCCATTGTGGTCTGAGTTTGGCCTACTTGGAAATTTAGGCTACCAAAATTATTCAAGGTAGACATACATTGTTTGTCTATCTTATTCACACTATTTTCTACTTTATATGCTACATGCTGAACCTGAAGCAAATTATCATATATAGAAACTGTTCTATTTATCCCTTGCTTAATATCAACATCCATATCATCTAAATTTTCTTGAGTTGTTTGCATCCAATTTGACTGCCAGTTCCTTTGTGCTTCAGAGTTTTTCTGTTTTGACCCAACCTTTGTATGGAACTTTGCTTCATATCTACCCCAGGTTTTGTCATCAAGATTTATGACCTGATAACTTTCTTGTGTAGGCCATCTACCAGGTGCATAACTTATTAGCTCTAAGGCTGTTGTAGGATCAACCTGGACTGTATGCTTTGACCTTCTTTCAGTTCCATATCTTGGTAGATTTTCTCTCATTATACTAGCATGTTCTCCTAATTTAGCAATTTTAATTCCTTTTCCTTTTTCTCTTTCTTTGATTCTTCATCACCTTGCTTGAGAGCAAGATGCAATCTAGAGCTTACTTGTCTAACCAAATCATCCATAAGTTCGGGGTCATTTGTGAGGCTTGATCTGGAAGAGAAGGAAGATCTAGATGGAATTTGCCTAAATCTCTGAGAACCGCTAGAAGTGGAACATTCTTCAGGATTATAGTCTACAAAAGTTTTTCTATTTGTGCTTGAATAAGCATGGGCCATTGAATAGATGCATTTCAAGGGTTGTATTCTAGACTGGGATTCGTCTATTATAGGCTGTTCAAGAATTGTCTGGTCTGGTACAGACTGTAGGGTAATATTACCAACTCGATGAGATTGGACTAAAGGTCTTTCTGAAAATCTATTTCTATGAATAGGGAGATCTAGGAACTGTGGTTTTTGACGATCTAACAGTTGTTCAATGATTGGAAAACCTATGTCAAAACCAGTATGATCTATAAACCTTCCATAATCTAATAGATTGGAAGATCCTTGGGGAAAACCTACCCCTGTGGGCAAAGAAACTGGTGGAGACACAGTATTCATGATACTGTAGACACAACGACCTCCTATGGTGGCATAAACAGATCCAGGCATGAGGGAGACACCTTTTACTTGCAATAAGAGACAGAAAGCTAAGGAAATAATCTTGTCAGAGACGGATAAAGTAAAATTAGGTTGGACAGAGATAACTCCATCACCCTTTTCAGCACAAAGGATCCCTCGAAACTGAGCAATGACAGCTTTATCCCAGACACAACAACGAGTATCAATTAGAGTAGCAAAAATTTTAGCATCAATATTGTAGTTAAAGTGGGGATGGACTATAATGTCAACATGTGGGAAATGTACATGAAAAAAGCCTTTATCTCTCCATCGGGAAATGTCATCAGGAAGTAAGAATGGTAAATAAATGGGGCAAATTCTAGTTCTAGAGACTAACATATTAATTTTAGATTGACACACAGAATCACACACTTTATCTTTAATCCCTTTTTCAGGGTAAAAGGTATTAATCTTGACATCAGGAAAATTGAAATTCCCTTTCTCATCGACAACATGAGTATTTCCATCTTGAAAATAATTGTGCAAAACATCAGATAGTGTAGAACTTGCATTCATTGATCTCCTTAAAGCCATTAGTGAGGATATAATTTACTAGTGATTGTTCGTGATATTCCCTACTACTTTGGTCGATTTACTGCCCTTCCACGGCGCTTTCCTTTGGCCTTCAATATGGGTCTTATAATGACTTCCACAGGTACTATAGCACGCTACTAGCAAAACTTTCAGAAATATAACTCACATGAGACAATAGAGAAAACCATAAACCATGGCTCTAATACCAAATCACAATGCAACACAACAATTTTTTTTTATTATAGAATGCAACTTTGGATTACAACAACACACAATCTTGATCTACACAATTTCTGATTGTTCAGATCGCATGCAAGCGCAGAACAAGAGCATACTCTTGTGATTCCTAGAACCTAGAGCTTCTTACTTCTGAATCAATTTCTAAATGCCTAAAAAGAGGTATTGAGCCCTTATTTATAGTAAAGAGCGGACCTCAAAACTATAAAACAACTTACAAATCCGACCATACCAACATGACACGTAGCAACACTGTAGGAGAGGATCATTGTAAAGCAGTCAAATCCAAAAGCACCAACTATAGTGAAAATATTTGCATTAGACACACCGTATGCGAGGACAGCCTGCTTTACACCCAAAAGCAGATATGGAGATTTGCTTTTTCAAACAGGGTTGCATCCTGTTGTCAGAATCATAACATGGCCGACATCACGGCACCGACAAACTCGAGTGCTAGTCATTCTCACTAGAATCCGTAGAATCAGAATCAAGATTAGTAGGTGGCATGAGAAATCTTGGTAAAGGATGAAAAGCAATAGCTAAATCATCTGGTCTAGTATGAAAAGCATGTATATATATGTGTGTGTGTATATATATACACACACACATATATATATATATACATATATATATGTAAATATATATATTTTTTGTAATACTATCACTTTATTCTGAAACTGTATAGTTGCATACAGAACTAAAATTATACACCATATATATATATTTATATATATACATATATATGTATATATATATTTTTTATATGCAAAATATTAAATATAAACAATGCTATGAGATAAGGCAGAGACTGCGTTATTTTTTTATAGAGGAAGTGTAATTTTTAAAACAAAAAAAGGAATGTTGGTGGGGGGTTCGACCCCCCCATCGTGTGGGTGGGGCTTGACCCCTCCCCACACTCCCACACCCCCCGACTCCCTCAGCCGCCACACCTCCGCCGTCGCTGCTACCCAGCTACCCCCTCTCCGCCTACCGCAACAGCAACTCCCTCCGCTGCCCTAATGCCTCCACATCCCCTGGGAACCTTGTCTCTCTCTTCTTCACTGACCATAATGCCTTCTTCTTTGTGGCGGCCCTACTGCAAATCAAACCCCCTTCTTGCAGGTCGTTCGGCCATGGAGCTGTCTGCAACACTTTTGACATGTATAAAATATATATATATATATATATATATATATATATATATATATATATATATATATATATATATATATATATATATATATATATATAGTTGCTCCATCTCTTTTAATATCTGATCTACAACTGTTAAACAATGGGTATAAATGTGTATATATACATATTTCCTAGGTTTAAAAAAATAACAAAATAAATATACACATTTTGTATACCTCCTCTGAGTTTTCCTCTATGAATGCCTCTATCAAACCTGCAACACAAAAAAAGGAGAATGAGAAAATGGAGAGAAGAGAAGAAAAAAAAATAGATGGAAGAATGAGAGAACAAGTTAGGGTTAGGGATTTTCCCTTAAGGATGATATTATTTTATTTAACTTTTAGGGTTAGTGGGATTTTAAATTTGGTGTTATTATTTTATTTCCCTCTCATTTGACTTGGGAGCTTTTATTAATTTGTTTTATCATGGGTTGCATTGGTATTGTAGATAAAAGGGTAAGCTTTGTTTAATATGTGGTATTTTAAATTGACTATTGTGGCATTGTTATGTGGACATTTTTTATTGTGAAGCTTAGGGAATTTAATTGATTATTGGATTAGTTTTTAACTAGAAATCAATTTATTGGAGCAAATGGGAAATCGATGTTCTAGTGCACTTTATTAAAGTTTTATTTTAATTTTATTTTAAGATTTTGGCAACCATGTAATTTATTTCAACCTTAATTTTATAATAAGGCCAATTTAGTTAAAATTAATATTATGTTTGGATCTTAATGAAATAGGTTTAAAATTAATTAATGTAACCTTGCGTTTTTTACCAAAAAACCTTAGTGTGATAAATCCTTTTCCCTAGTGCATTAAATTTTTGTCTCCAAACATTAGCAAGGTTAGAGAGCTCTTCGCGAGATCGTTGTTTATTGGAATAAACCCCATTCATGCCCGTAAGGCGTTATGTTGTCAGATTTTTCCAGAATTTAGGGTTAGGATAATTTAGCATTTTTAACCTTACGTAGTATTAAATTATCATTTCTGCAAACTTGTTGACTTTTAATCAAGCCATTAATTTACTCTTGTGATTTTGAATGGTCTTATGATTTCGACGCGTGTCGAATTCTCTTCATTCACTTAGGTAAACTTAGGGGTTTGATCTTTCGATTCAAACCCTAATAGGGACACTGCTCACGTCGCATTGACCCCCTTAGTTGACTTCCATTGGTTAGGGGAATGTGCATGCAATCACATGACCCCACATTTGATTGACATGTTTATGCGTTATGCGTATTGCCACCAAGCATGCTAACACATGTGAGGGGGTTTCTTGGGAAACGTGGAATTTTTTTTGTTATTTCATGTCATGACCACATGTCAAATGTGGACATAACACGTGTGATGCGTGTCATGACTGTATGGGAAATGTGGGCATGACATTTGGTATCAGAGCCTAAGTTTAAACACTAGGCTTATTTGGAGACGTTACTTTTTCTGCAATTTCAATTAATTAGTGATTACCTAGTTTTTGTAGGATGCCTCCCCGACGAGTTTAGTGAGCATGTTTACGCCACATTGTGTCTGTTGAGGTGCACAGTGATTCTTCAGCCGAGGGTCAGGCACCACCGGTACCATAGGTCCTACCTATACCAGATATTGGACCACAGATACTTTAGGCACTACAGGCAGTGTTAGATAGGCTACCACTGGTCGTAGATGCACTGTACATAGAGCCATGTGCTGAGCCCCACGTTGATCCATGGAGGAGCCACGCATGGAGCCATGAGAGGCACCACGTGTGGAGCTGTATGTTAAGATACCAGATACGATGGCCAAGGAGGTTGGATCAGCCTACAGGGTCCGTAGTAGGAGCCGTCCACATCATGATAGGCGTGAGAAGATAGTGCGAGTGGAGCAGATCTTTCACAGGCCATATGTTTATTATGTAGATGAGCCCATTAGAGGGCACAGAGACTGAGGAGACCCCATCAGGTATTTGTTGAGGTTGAATCCTCCTACTTTCACCGGGACTACAGAGGGAGCTGAAGCTAAGGCTTGTCTCATTAGTCTAGACAGATGCTTTGCATTGTGTCCTTACGAGGGCAACACGGAAGCATGTGTGGCAGTCCACCTGTTGCAAGATGCAGTAGCTACTTGGTGGTGCACTGAAGAGTGCAAGCACCACCTATCATTGGACACACTCACTTGAGAGACTTTCATTGAGCACTTCAATGTGCGGTATCTATCAGATCACTACAGACAGCGTCACATAGACGAGTTTGACAACCTTCAGCAGAGAGGGTTTACTGTTGCTCGGTACGAGGGAAAATTCATTGAGTTGTCTCGATATGCGAAGTATCTCCATGATGAGAAACTCCTAGTTCATAAGTTTATCATAGGATTGAACCATAGCATAGCAAGGCCTGTACGCATGGCAGAACCCCAGACATTGAGTGATGCTACCGAGAAGGCATACATTGCTGAGGAGATACAGGGATGAGGGCAGGGTTCACGCCCCCAGTTTTAGAATCATGGGCAGCAGCAGAGTTATCGTAGACCACCACTACCACCACAAAGAGAAGGATTTAGTTCTTCATCATTACCTCCTAGACCTCCACAGTAGCAGCAGCAGAATCAGCAGAGGTCTAGACCCCAGTAGAAGGCACAGGGAGGGCAGAATCAAGGCTGACAGCAACATGGCCCGCATAGAGATCAAAGGCAGCAGGGACCACCTGCGGGGCCCATAAGGTCATAGCAGTCATACAGGGGTTCACAGGGTTCCACAGGTAGATCTGGACATCAGCAGTCAGGTAGGACTCAGACTGGATAGGTGTAGGCTCGGGGCCATGCTATGTGCATGGTGGAGTAGGTCATCTAGCCAAAGAGTGCGCACAGGGCTTTACAGTAGGGGGACAACCCTATTCAGGAGGATCAGAGCAGACTGTAGGAGAAGTGGGCAAGTCCCACCATATGTTCGCAGAAGTTGATAACCGCCAGGTAGATTTTTAGGCATCAGTGATTGAGACATCAGGTACGATCAGGGGTGCCCCCATTTCTATTCTTTTTGACTCTAGAGCTACTGATGCATTTCTATCTTCATCGTTAGTGGAGCGTTACAGGCTATGGCTTCTAGGCAGGACATTAGGTGGGAGGTTGAGTTGGCCACTGGGGCTAGGATGTCAGTAGATGCCTTGGTTCAGGATTACGAGATCTCTTTGGGGTCCTTCACTACATCTTGTGACCTTAGAGTAATGCCATTAGGATCCTACAATGTGGTTTTGGGTATGGACTGGCTTGCAGCTCATAGAGCCAAGCTAGATTGTCGCCGAAAGGTGATTAGCTGCTTAGACAATCATGGTACACCAGTTGAGATAGTGGGCATTCAGAAGCCCACAACAGTTCGTATGATATCCGCTTAGCAGCTTAAGTGCTGCATGCGGAAGGGATGTCAAATGTTCACTATCATAGTTAGTGACAGATCAGAGGATGAGCCTGAGGTATCATTAGATGACCATCCCATCTTCAGAGAGTTTGTCGTCGTGTTTCCATCAGAGCTACCAGGGATGCCACCCCGTCGTGAGGTAGACTTTCATATTGATTTAGTGCCGGGTGCCAAGCCAGTGTCTCGTGCACCCTGCAGGATGACCACTCATGAGCTGACAGAGCTCAAGTTGCAGCTTGAGGACTTGCTCGAGAAGGGGCACATTTGACCGAGCATTTCACCTTGGGGCGCTCCGATTATCTTCATGAAGAAGAAGGATAGGTCACTTCAATTATGCATGGATTATAGGTAGTTGAATAAGGTGACGGTGAAGAACCATTACCCTCTGCCTAGGATTGATGATCTCTTTGACCAGATGCAGTGATCCATGGTGTTCTCAAAGATTGACCTGAAGTTTGGTTACCATCAGTTGCGTATCACAGAGGCAAATATTCATAAGACCTCTTTCTGAACTAGATATGACCACTATGAGTTCACTGTGGTCCCCTTTGGTTTGACAAATGCCCCTGTAGTGTTCATGAGTCTCATGAACGGGGTGTTCCTTACCTACTTGGATTGGTTTGTGATTATTTTTCTTGATGACATTTTGATCTATTCGTGGACTGAGGAGGAACATGAGGAGTACCTACATTAGGTTTTGCAATGCTTGAGAGAGCAACAGCTTTATGTCAACTTGGTGAAGTGTGCCTTTTTTAGGATAGAGGTACAGTACTTGGGGCACATCCTATCAGGCGATGGCATCTCCATAGATCCATTGAAGATCAGAGCTATTAAAGATTGGCCAGCACCCACTTGTGTGACAGAGGTCAGGAGTTTCATGGGATTAGCCAGTTACTACTGCAGATTTGTAGAGGGCTTTTCCAGGATAGCACACCCCATTACTTCCCTTCAGTAGAAAGAGAAGAGTTTCACTTGGACTGTGCAATGCGAGAGGGCCTTTGGGGTCCTCAAAGAGCATCTTATCAGCGCTCCCATCTTAGCAGTTCCTGATCCTGCAGAGGATTTTGTAGTTTGTACAGATGCTTCACTTGAGGGTTTGGGAGTCGTGCTTATGCAGGGTGGTAGAGTGATTGCATGAGTCACATAAGCTCAAGACACATGAGTTGAACTACCCTACTCATGATTTAGAGCTTGCAGTAGTGGTTCATGCTGTTATTTGTTGGAGACACTTTCTTTTGGGTTGTCATTTGAGCTTCATTCGAATCACCATAGTTTGCAGTACATATTCACACAGCAGAATTTGAATGCCCTCCAGCGGCATTGGATGGAGTTTTTGTGCGAGTACAACTTTGATGTCCTCTACATCAAAGGGAAGGAGAACATGGTCATTGACACCTTGAGTCAGAGGCGCCATGAGATCCTAACCTTGACCTTGAGTGTGGACTTGAGAGAGTGCATCATTCAGCATCTACCTGAGGATGAGAGGTTTCTTAAGGTGCAGCAGGAGATCCAGTCACAGAGGGCCCTTAAGGAAAAATTTGTAGGATATTCCCTTGAGTCAGATGGATTGCTTAGACATTGACAGCGCATCTATGTACCCCATGCAGGTGACCTTCATGCAGTGGTTCTTTCAGAGGCTAATAGAGCACCTAATGTAGCACACCTAGGGGTGAAGAAGATGCATGCCAACTTGCGACAGTTATACCATTGGGCAGGTATGAGACAGGATATTGTAGAGTATGTTGCTCATTGCCTTGAGTGCCAGAGGGTCAAGGCTAAGCATCAGCATCCAGTGAGTCTTGGATCAGATTGTTAGACTACATGGGGTACCTCGCCGTATCATTTCTGATAGGGATTCAGTGTTCACTTCATCCTTTTGGAGAGCCTTGTAGCAGGCATTGGGTACACAGCTCAACTTTAGTTCCGCTTATCATCCTGAGACTGATGGATAGACAGAGAGAGTTAATCAGGTTCTAGAGGATATGCTCCGTATGTATGTCATGGATCACCAGAGTAGATGGGAGGAGTATCTGTATATAGTTGAGTTTGCCTACAACAATGGGCATCACAGCTCGTTGGGTATGCCTCCTTTTCAGGCCTTGTACGACACACCTTGCAGGACACCTTTGATTTGGGACTGTATTGAGGAAAGGGTTGCGATAGGGCCAGAGTTGGTTCAGGATATGGAGTAGCAGGTGACTTTGATTAGGCAGAGGCTTTAGGAGGCATAGGATTGACAGAAGAAGTATGCCGATGCTAAGAGGGTAGATCAGAGCTTCTTAGTGTGGGACAGAGTATTCTTGAGAGTGCGACCACACAAGAGTCCAATCCATTATGGAAAGGGCTCTAAGCTCGCACCTCATTTTGTTGGACTTTTTGGGATCTTGGAGCAGATAGGACTATAGCTTATCATCTAGCCTTGACACCTAGCCTGTCGCATATCCATGATGTGTTTCATGTCTCTATTTTACAGTGTTATATATCTGATTTATCTCATGTATTGGATTGGAATGCTCTTCAGGTAGAGGTAGATGGTTAGTTGGCTTTGGAGCCAATTCACATATTTTCTCGTCAGACGCTGGGCCTTCGAGGTTGAGAGATGGACTAGGTTGGGGTCTAGTGGGACATGTACGATGAGGTCATGGCAACATGGGAGGATACAACGAGATTGAGGGCCCTTTATCCTCACCTCTTTGATGACTTCTAAGAGGAAGTAAAGTCTTAGGGGGGAGGATGTGAGACCTACCTTTTCATTCCCATATATTTGACTACTTTATTTTACTGTTGGTGATACATATTAGACTTGTGGGATTGTTCATCCCGATTTGCAGGATTGTTAGACTTTATGCTTTATGTGATTTATTATGTTTAGCATGTTTATGATGTGGTTACACCTTGATATTGATTCACTGATGATGTTAGACCTATGATTTACATTATGATGCTATTGGGATACTATTCATGTGATTTTAGTTAGAAATTTATTATGAGACCTTATCTTGTGATGGATGTTTGAAATGCAAAATTTAGATTTTTAATTATGACAAGATTTCTTGATGTTTATATGATCATGTGATGATGTGAGTGTAGGTTTTACTTTACTTCGGCTATTATATACATGTGGGATTAACATTTCATTTGAGTGCATAGGTGTTTCTAATGAAGCCACAGATACTCAGAGATCATCCCACACACTGTGTTGTTTTCCCATGTGAAGCCGATCTAATTCCAAAAGGAACCAAGATCAACTATGTTTGCATGATGAACTTTTGTAATGTTGTTGCATGGTGTTAGTTGGGTTATGTCTACCCTTTTTTTATTTGATTTCTAATTAGTGTTGTAAGTTGTAATGTCATTTGAATTTTATTTTTGAGTTTTAATTTTTGTGACCCCTTTTTACGTGTTTTTACTCGACCTATGGTGCTCAAAATGAGTTTAAATTGACCCTGGGTTGTACCCCTAGGGTCTGGGGGTCATTTGGGCTTGTGTAACCTTAGGTAAACCTCCATTTGGTCACTTTAACTTCACCCTAAAGTAAAGTGATGAAAATGAAAGTTTGGGAGGGAGAGGATGAGTGGGTCAAACACTCAACCTCTTCATTTCCTCTTTCCTAGGTTGGGGGAGTCTTCAAGACCCCTTAATTGTGGAGGACTCAACTCCAAGCCTCTCCCACAATTGGTGAGGGTACCTTGGGATTGTGTCGGTTTACCTAGGAGGAGATGATTGGGGCTCATGTGGTACCCACTCCTCTTTTGGCTCCACCTTTCTCTCCCACATATGTGAGAGAGAGAGCAAGTGGATGGGAGAAAGACTTGGTGGAATGGGTGGATGACATGTGTCACCATCCCATTCCAAGAGTCTTGCAAGTAGTTGGGTGGAGTGAGGAGGTGACATGTGTCACCTCCCCATTCCTCAAGGCTCATGAGAAGAGCCTATTTTAATCCCTCTTGAAGAGAGGGAGGGGGTTGTTGAATCTTTTGCAATTTTTAAATTTTAGTTGTTTTGGGGACAAAGTTAGAGGAAAATTGGTGGCTCAACTTCGAGAAGGAGTTAGAGGAGCTCTTCTCAACTATCTTCCATTTGGGCTTTATAAGGTAGGATTCAAGACATATGTCTTTCCTTATGCATTTTATTTACTTGCATGTTGTGTATGTGTAAGTTTCATTTTGTTGTTTTTACTTTGTTGTTGTGGGAAAATTGGGTATGGGAGTTGTGAGAGCCTCTCCTTCTTGGGAGAAAATGCTCAACATGTGTGGGGTGGGGGAGGAGTGAACCTCCTCGGGGTCACTTGGTTTTTTATGGAGTTTTAGCCTTGAGGGCAAATTGTGAATTTGAGAAATATGTGTATATGAAAAATTTGGGATATGGCTTGAGAGCCAAGAGAAAGTTGTGAAATCATGTTTATGAGTGTGGCTTGAGGTCTTGAGAGATTTATGTATTTGCGAAATTTTTGGAGTGGCACTCTTGAGTTGAGTGATGTCCACTCCCCTACCCCATTAAACTCATATTGAGTGAGTTTTTGTTAAGTGGAAGCCATGGAAGTATTCTTATTTTTGTGATGAGTGAACTTGTTGTAAAGTGGTGTGTGCTTACCTTGTGTGAGGATGACCTTATAGCTCGGAGGTGACTCATGAGTGAGTCAATGGTTGGGAGGAGAGAAGTTTGTTAGTGGCTTCTTCCCATTCCTTGTGTTATTGCAGGTTTTTGGAGCTATGAGATATTGAAGAAATCAAAATTTCCTTCCTTGTGTTGTTAGTAGAGCTCTTGAGAGAGTATGGCCATGGTTGGCCTATTTGTAAATGTGTTATTTGATAGAGAGTTTGTGCTCTCTTGGGTTGTATAAATTTTAAGTTTTAAACTTGAGTTGTATTTAACTTCTTTGTATTTGAAAATGAAAATATATATTTGCTGATTTTTTTTTTATATTGTGTATGAGAAAAATGTGACTGCAAGTTTAAAAAAAAAAGAAATATTTAGTTGTTGATTTAAAATGCCTTATGGATGAATGCAAAAAAAAAAATGTTGCAAGAAGAAAAGTATGTTTAAAATTTGATGCATTTGTATTTTTATTGCAACGAAGAAGAAATTAAATAGTTGTTTTCTTTTAAAAAAAAAAGTGTATAAATAGTGTGAAGGGAATTTGCTCTTAGATAAGAAAGTTAGTTATAGATGTTTAACAAAAAAAAAATTCATGCTTCTTATAAAGGTTCCTTTTATGATTATTGTGAGTGTTTATATATATATATATATATATATATATATATATATATATATATATATATGAATATGAATATATGTATATGAATATATATATTTATATATATGTATATCTATTTATTATACTCAGTACATCATAATAATATCTATATTTATGGTTGAGGATATATATATATATATATTGTCACTTTATTCTGAAACTATATAGTTGTATACAGAACTGAAATTACACACACACACACACACATATATATATATATATATTTATATATATGTATATATAAATATATTTACACACACACACATATATATGTATATATATATATATATATTTATATATATGTATATATAAATATATTTACACACACACACACATATATATATATATATATATGCAAAATATTAAATATAAACAATGCTGTGAGATAAGGCAGAGACTGCATATTTTTTTTATAGAGGAAGTGCAGTTTTTAAAACAAAAAAAAAAGAATGTTGGTGGGGGGTTCGACCTCCCCACCGTGGCTGTTGTTATTGGAGTGTGGGTGGGGTTCGACCCCTCCCCACACTTCCACACCCCCCGACGCCCTCATCCGCCACACCTCCTCCGCCACCGATACCCCGCGACCCCCTCTCCTCTTACCGCAACAGCAACTCCCTCCGCTGCCCTAATGCCCCCACATCCCCTGCGAACCTTGTCTCTCTCTTCACTACCGGCCATAATGCCTTCTTCTCTGCAGCAGCCCTATTGCAAATCAAACGCGCTTCTTGCAGGCCATTCGGCCATGGAGTTTTCTACAACACTTTTGACATGTATAAAATTATATATATTAGTTGCTTCATCTCTTTTAATATCTGATCTACCACCGTTAAACAATGGGTATAAATGTGTATATATATATATTTTTCAGGTTAAAAAAATAACAAAATAAATATACACATTTTGTATACCTCCTTTGAGTTTTCCTCTATGAATGCCTCTATCAAACCTGCAACACAAAAAAAGGAGAATGAGAAAATGGAGAGAAGAGAAGAAAAAAAATAGATGGAAGAATGAGAGAACAAGTTAGGGTTAGGGTTTTTCCCTTAAGGATAATATTATTTTATTTAACTTTTAGGGTTAGTGGGATTTTAAATTTAGTGTTATTATTTTATTTCCCTCTCATTTGACTTGGGAGCTTTTATTAATTTGTTTTATCATGGGTTGCATTGGTATTGTAGATAAAAGGGTAAGTTTAGTTTAATATGTGGTATTTTAAATTGACTATTGTGGCATTGTTATGTGGACATTTTTTATTGTGAAGCTTAGGGAATTTAATTGATTATTGGATTGGTTTATAACTAGAAATCAATTTATTGGAGCAAATGGGAAATCAATGTTCTAGTGAACTTTATTAAAGTTTTATTTTAATTTTATTTTAAGATTTTGGCAACCATGTAATTTATTTCAACCTTAATTTTATAATAAGGCCAATTTTGTTAAAATTAATATTATGTTTGGATCTTAATGAAATAGGTTTAAAATTAATTAACGTAACCTTGCATTTTTTATCGGAAAACCTTAGTGTAATAAATCTTTTTCCCTAGTGCATTAATTTTTTTTGTCTCCCAACATTAGCAAGGTTAGAGAGCTCTTCGCGAGATTGTAGTTTATTAGAATAAACCCTATTCACGCCCGTGAGGCATTATGCTACCAGATTTTTCTAGAATTTAGGGTTAGGATAATTTAATATTTTAAACCCTTGCGTAGTATTAAATTATCATTTCTACAAACTTGTTGACTTTTAATCAAGCCATTAATTTACTCTTATGCTTTTGAATGGTCTTATGATTTCGACGTGTGTCGAATTCTCTTCACTCACTTAGGTCAACATAGGGGTTTGATCTTTCTATTCAAACCCTAATAGCGATGTTGCTCGCGTTGCATTGACCCCCTTAGTCAACTTCCATCGCTTAGGGGAATACGCATGCGATCGCATGAA
Organism: Cunninghamia lanceolata; assembly: GCA_027924645.1. Taxonomy (NCBI): domain Eukaryota; kingdom Viridiplantae; phylum Streptophyta; class Pinopsida; order Cupressales; family Cupressaceae; genus Cunninghamia; species Cunninghamia lanceolata. The sequence goes on along the minus strand of BSBN01001268.1, from coordinate 827,220 downwards.
CCCACATTTCATTGACATGTTTACGCCTTATGCGTATTGCCACCGAGCACGATAACGCGTGTGAGGGGGTTTCTTGGGAAGCGTGGAATTTTTTTGATATTTCATGTCATGACCACATGTCAAATGTGGACATGACACATGTGATGCGTGTCATGGCCGCATGGGAAATGTGGGCATGACATAAAATTTAATATCTTTCAGCTCGCAAATGATCTTTGCGTGATTCCTTCGCCAAAGGTCTTATTTTTTAGTTATGAAGCTTCTTCTAAATTTTTACTTCAATCCATGCCAAAATGCAAACTTTCTAAAAATAGCAGGTTGCTATTTTTAGCAGTTTAGAAAAATTGAAAGTTCTACATCATTAATCAAGTGATTATGGAACCAAAACCACAAATTTGAAAAGAAATGGAAAGAACATCAACAATTTTGAAACACATCTTTTTTTTGGGTGATGCAAGATTGCCCTTACACCACTGGATGCTCCTGTATCAGACACCCAGGGTAATTTGAGAAGTGACCCTGTCACGTCTTAGGTGTTTGTGTGAGGAAAACCCAAACGATCAACCTCTACCTTAGACAACCAAGAAGAATCTTCAACCAACCTTCCTTTCCATTTCACTAGATATTCTTCATATTGCATGTTCTGAGTACTTCTTCCCACACGGCTATCCAAGATCTCTTCTATCTCCTCTATTGAAGTAGATGCCAAGATACTCCACTGTTCTTCTATTGGTCCATCCTCTATTCCACCTTCATGGTATTATGATAAATCAGCAATGTTGAAAATAGGGGAAATATTGATCCCACTTGGTAGCTCTACCTCATATGCATTTCCTGGATCATGTTTCTTCAAAATTTTGCATGGTCCAAATTTCTTCATTTTCAGCTTATTGTATGTTCCAATTGGGAACCTTTTTTTTCTCAAGTGAACCATGACTTCATCTCCTCCCTGGAATTCCTTATATCTCCTCTTCTGATCTACCTTAGCCTTGTATTGAATATTCATCTTATTAATGTGCTTTTTCACCTCTTCATGCAAATTCTTCATGTGTTCTGCAAAGTCTTCAGCCTCGGCACTTGTCTTTTCTCCTTTGTCCAAATTCCTTAACTCTGAAGCATTTCTTGGATTATTCCCATATACAATCTGGAATGGTGATTTTCTAGTACTCCTATTGATAGAATTGTTGTAAGCAAATTCTGCTTGTGTTAAAATTAAATCCCATCCCTTGGACTTATCTCCTACTAAGCATCGTAGCAGGTTACCCAAACTCCTATTCACCACTTCTGTCTGTCCATCAGTCTGTGGATGGTGTGCAAAACTAAACTTCAAATTTGTCTTCAACTTCTTCAACAATGTCCTCTAGAAATAACCAACAAACTTGGTATCTTGATCTGAAACTATGCTCTTTGGTAGACCATGTAATCTCACTACCTCCCTGAAAAATAATGCTGCAATATGAACATCATCATTAGTCTTCTTGCACGGAATAAAATGTGCCATCTTTGAGAATTTGTCCACCACCACAAAAATGGAATCATGTCCTCTCTATGTCCTTGGTAAACCAAGAATAAAATCAATAGTAATATCATCCCATGGCTTCTCTAGTACAGGTAATGGCTGATATAGCCCTATATTCTGACTTATTCCTTTTGCCATTTGACACACTCTGTACAAATTTCCTCACATCCTACTGTAACTATGGCCAATAATAATTTTCACCAACAATAGCAATGGTCTTATCTCAACCAAAGTGTCCAGCCAATCCCCCACTATGCTTCTACTTAATCAGGTTCTCTCTCATGGAACTCCTTGGAATGCACAATTGGCTTCCTCTAAACAGCATGCCATCTTGGATTATGAAATCTAACCATTTTGTCCTGTCCAAAGTAATAGGTTCCAAACAAGCTTTCCAAGCCTCTGCAAAATTTGGATCTTTAGGATACAAACTTTTGAGTTCATCAAACCCAACAACCTCTATCTTTGTTCCTGTCAACAAATTTTGCCTTCTACTCAAGGCATCTGCAACTCTATTGGACTCCCCACTCTTGTGCTTCAAAACAAAAGTATAACTCTACAAAAACTCAACCCATTTTAAATACCTTTGGTTCAACTTTCCTTGACTATTAAGATACTGCAAAGCCTAATGATTAGTATATAAAACAAACTCTTTTGGCAACAAATAATATCTCCATTTCTTCAAAGCCTGGATTATTGCATAAAATTTCTGATCATAAACATAATACTTTTTCTTGGCATCATTAAGCTTCTCACTAAAATAGGCAATGGGCTTACCTTCTTGACTCAAAATAGCTCATATAGCACTACCACTGGCATCACAATCTACCTGAAATACCTTATTGAAATCTAGAAGTGCCAAAACAGGTTGCTCTGTGACTTTCTACATTAATGTATCAAAGCTTTTGTCTACTCCTTTAGTCCATCTAAACTCTTTTCTATCTCCTCTCATTGTCTCAGTTAGGGGTGCACAAATGCTACTAAAATTTTTGATAAACTTTCTGTAAAAACTTACCAAGCCATGAAAAGATCATACCTATGTGACACTCTTTGGTGTAGGACATTCAATGATAGCCCTCACCTTCTCTGGGTCCATCTTAAGACCTTCCTCTATTACAACAAATCCCAGGTATACCAACTCCTTCTTTGCAAAACCATATTTTTTTAGATTAATTAGCAACTTCTCCCTCAGCTTCTCCAAAACTCTTCTGATATGCATCAGATGCTCATCCCAAGTCTTACTAAAAATCAAAATATCATCCAAATAAACAATAACAAAACTTTCCAAAAAATTTTCAATACCTCGTTCATGAGCTGCATGAATGTGCTCGGTGCATTGGTTAGCCCAAATGGCACGACCAACTACTCATACAAACCTTCCTTTGTATTGAAGGTTGTCTTCCACTCGTCTCCTTCTCTAATACGGATCTGGTGATACCCACTCTTCAGGTCAATCTTCGTGAAGTACTTGGCTCCACTCAAATAGTCCATTATGTCATCCATTCTTGGCAATGGAAACATGTACTTGATTTTGATCTTATTGATGGCCTAAGAATCTGTACACATTCTCCATTCTCCATCTTTCTTTGGTGCTAGTACTACAGGTACCGCACATGGACTTAGGCTCTCCCTTATCAATCCCTTCCTTAACAGATCCTGAACTTGTCTGTTAAGGTCTTCACTCTCTGTAGGAGTCATTCTGTGGGTTGTCTTATTCGAAAAACTAGCTCCTGGTATCAAATCCATTTGGTGACTTATCTTCCTCACTGGTGGTAAACCTTCTGGTACATTATCATAGATAATGTCTTGAAATTCTTCCAATATATCTGAAACTTCTGCTGGTACATCTTTACATTTCTCTTGACTAATCTTAGGAATCAATGCAAAGCAATGACGCTCATGCTTCATACCTTCCAAAAATTTCCTACCATCTACCAAGCAAATTCTGGCAGTACTACATACCTTTTCTTCCACCTCCTTCAAGGGCTTCAACTTATGACAAACTCCATCCTTTGTTAGGGAATATGTGTTTGCACGGCCATCATGGACAACACTCCTATCATACTTCCATGGCCTCCCCAATAGCATATGACATGCATCCATTGGTATGATATCACACAACACCTCATCATGGTATTCCCCAATTTTGAACTTCACTAAACACTGCTCATTGACCAAAGCTTTGTGGTCCTTCTATAACCATGCAATCTGATATGGATGTGGATGCTTTCTTCTTGTCAACTTCAACTTGTCAACCATCTTCTCTGAAACAAGATTATCAGTACTTCCACTATCAACAATAATATCACAACACTTACCTTCACATTTGCACCTTGTGTGGAATAAACTCTTCCTCTAATTAGGTTCTTTCTCCTCATTCAACAAAGTTCTTCTGACAACTAAGGTTTCTCCCCTTTCATCATCTTCAGAACGCTCAGACTACACATCTTCATCTACATGTGCAACTCCTACATTACCTTCAGGTCTTCTATTTGTCCTTCCTTGATGTTACGGACACTCGTATGCTCGATGCCCTTCTTCTCCACATTGGAAACAAGTTCCTCTGAAACCTCCTCTTCCGGGTCCTTGCCCAGGTCAACCTCTTCCTCTTCCTCTTTTATCACCACTGTTCTGGAAACGAGGGCGATAGGCATTATCCCCTCTCTGATTTTGACTGGTGCCAGCTTCTTCACTTTTCTTTTGATCTTCATTACAGCCTCCATAGATTCTTCCACCTGGCCTTCTGCCTTGACCTCTTCCCCTTTGCTTGCTGTCAAATCTTTTATTTAGCTTCTCTTCCACCATCAGGGAAAATTGGTACACATCTTCTATGGTGGTTATTTTGACCAAGCTCAGCTCCTCTTGAATACTTGGCCTTAACCCATTAATGTAACAAACTACCTTCTCCTTGTTGGGCTTTGCATGGCCTGTCCTTATAGTAATCTTATAAAACTCTTCTGTATACTCCTTGACAAACTTGTTACCTTGCTTCAATCCTTGCAGCTTCTTCAACAACTCCATCTCATAGTCCACATGAATGAACTGCTTCTTTAGTTTATCCACCATTCGATCCCATCTGGTGATCTTTCCTTTTCCTCTTCTATTCCTCTCTAACTAGACCTCCTTCCACCAAATACTGGCATGGCCCTTCAACTTTATTTTTGCAAACTTGACCCAATCTGGGTCCTCCACATCTTCATACTCGAAATACTCCTCCATGTCATTGATTCAATCAATAAGCTGTTCCAGATTCAAATCTTTAGTATAGGTAGAAACTTTGATCCTAGGCCTCTTTCTGATCTTCAAAATGGCCCTCAACAACCTAACTTCTATAGGATCTCCTGCAACTTCTTGTTCTTCCTCAGATAGCTCTTCTTCAGCTTCATCCTCGCTTTCTTCTCTTGTTCTCAGATCAAACCCTCTTCTCAAATCCTCTTGCAATGCATCGATTTGCATTTGTAGGGCTCTAAAACTCTCTTCTGTCAAACTATTCCTCCCAATACGATTTCTTTGTGGAGGCATCTTGATCTCCGCAGCACCCACAACCTTAGGTCCTAGTGCAAACTGCCTCACGGTCGGCAATCTGTCTACACACTCAGGAACCCTTGCTTTGATACCAGTTGATGAAGAGGGTAAATCAGAAGCACACAACAACAGAAATTACATAGAAAATAGAACTTTCTTTATTGATTTGGACAACTTATTACATTATAGAAGTTCAAATACAATCAGAGGAACCAACCCTCCACATGCTACAACACATTACAGCTTCCTCTCACAAGACTCTGGAATCATCTGCCATCTGTGACCCCAAATTTGTTAGTGTTTCTATTTTTCCCACCTATTCTTGACTCTACACTTCCCCCCTTAACTCTCCTACTGTCCAGGGTTCCCAAAAATGGTTATTAATAGCCTTTTTGGCAACCAACAACCTAATTTCAAAATTTGCATCTCCCTCCAAAAATAGGTCAACTTCTGAGAACCATAACTTTTGATCCAGATGTTTGATTGACGAACTGTTTTATGCGTCAAAAAGTTCGCAAAGTGCTCTACGCACTTAGAACCCACTTTGCCAGTTTTGGCCATTTTTGGGCCCGTACAGGGTCATTTAGTGCCTCAAACCTAAGTTTGAATAATTTTTAAGCATTTTTTAGGAAACAGAAACTTTAATATCTTTCAGCTCACAAATGATCTTTGCGTGATTCCTTCACCAAAGGTCTTATTTTTTAGTTATGAAGCTTCCTATAATTTTTTTCTTCAATCCGTGCCCAAATGCAAACTTTCTAAAAATAGCATGTTGCTATTTTTAGCAGTTTGGAAAAATTGAAAGTTCTACATCATTATTCAAGCGATTATGGAACCAAAACCATAGATTTTGAAAAGAAATGGAAAGAACATCAACAATTTTGAAACACATCTTTTTTTTGGGTGATGCAAGATTTCCCTTATCAAAAGAGGACTTCAAGAGTAAGATCAAAATGAATATGCTCATGCTGGGAGAGATTGATAAGGTAGTTGAAGATACTCAGGAGATTTTTTTGAATGCATTGAAAAGGCATAGTCTTCCCACTTTTGAAGAAGAAACTGATAATGAAATTGATTCCTCCATTCCAAATGTTGAGGAGTTGAAATAAAGTGAACAACAAGCTAACATCCCTGCTTCGGAAGATGAAATGCTAAATAAAGGAGATGAAGAGATGGTGGAGGAAGTTAATTTTGATGGTACGGAGGACACTCAAATTCCTTCGGACCAATCTGTTGGAGAATATATAGAGATGAATACAGAAGTAGATGCTCCTAGTGAAGATGACTCTGTGAAGAATAAAGAGAAAGAAGCAAAAGAGGTTAAGGACAAGAATGAACAAGAAGGAGAAACAATAGAGAATATTAAAGAGCAAAAGCAAGTTGACAATACCGGCAAGGATCTGAAAGATGGAGCTACATTTTTGGCAAGAGACACTGCAGATGCAGTGAAGAAATTACTTGAGAATGACAAGCTTGAGTTTGATGAACCAGAGCTAATTCAAGGACCTATCAATTTTGACACTCTTTCCCTCTACAAAAGATGAAGTTAGCATCTGTGGCACAAGTAGAAGCAAGAGAGGAGATTCTGAAAACTCATATTGAGGACAGTGAGTTGCTTGGTCTTGCCTCCAGAATTTTGGAAAAGATTATGCCAACCTTTCAAAAGGATTCATTTGACTCTCCCTCCAGTCAGTTGAAGAGTCTAATAAACTCTATAAGTACTAATTTTGAAACCTTAGAAAAGTCAGCAGAAGTTAAAGTAAAAAATGAATATAATGAGAAGAGATTTGCTGAAATAAGGAAAATAATTAGCTACGATAGATCAGTACTTGATACCAATGTAAAGAGTATTCAAAATGCTCTCTTTGAAGGTGCAGAGATTTATAATTTTTGTCTAGATCGGTCTAAAGCTATTGAAGATATTGAGAAAAAGATTAAGGACTTAGAGCTCAAACTGTCTAACATTTCTCAGTCCTATAGTCCTTTAATTGAGTCTGTAGCAATCAAACAATGCCAAGTAGTGAGTTTGTGGAATGAATTGGATGATTTGGGGAAGGAAAATGTTAAAGTTTTGGGCAGATTGGATGAGCTCTGGGGACTAATTTCTCCTAAGTTGGAGACTATGTATGATATATTGGCAGAATCCTAAGCTGTTGCTGCTACTAGCGATCCTTCTGATCTTCAAAAGGTAGAATCACAGGCATTTTTGTTCAGTGGGCATATATCCATTTTGGGCAGCATAAAGAAGAACTGGGATAATGAATTATCATGGTTAAAAACCATTTTTGGTGATATATTTTTGTTGATGAACAAGGCTTAAGGACTGTGTGTTCATATGCGGAAATATACTTAAAGTTTTGACCCATGTACATAACATTTTTGCATGAATTTTGATATGCGGATCCTAGCCTTTGCCATTGATGTCAAAGGGGGAGAGGAAAAGCAGTGAAAAATGAAGAATTAATCTAAGGGGGAGCATTGGAAATCACAAGTGTATATAGTAAGGGGGAGTTGTTCTAACACTTAGTCATTTTTCACTAAGTGTTGCCATCAATGCCAAAGGGGGAGATTGTTGGCAAGAGACACTGCTAGGCATGTCAGGGGTTGTCATTGATGGCAACTAAATCTATCTTACACATCCACATTATATCAGTGGATCATACCAGAAGTCAGATTGCAGATTTGTCTAAGTCCAGATAGACAGGAACATAGCATATGATAGGGTTCAACATTCTGGTCCGCATTTCTCCATAAGAAATCATATTGTGCTGCAGATCTAAGGGAGTATTAAGGGATGTTAGGGCTATCTAAATCCAGGATTTTAGCCTCCGGTGATGAAAGGATTGAAAGTTAAAAGCATCTGTGTATCAGGTTTTGGTTAAACAGTGAAGAACTGGTCGACTTGGTGTTTGATCATTGTGCAGATGAAGAAAAGTGGTTGGTTGAGTAATTTAGGAGATCCAATAGTATTGGCCAACATGTGAAGTGACTTGGATACATAATTTTTGGTCTGCATTGATGTGTGTGCATGGATTTAGCTGACAGAACAGTGTTCTTGAAATAATTTCCAAGTTTTCCTAAGGCCAATTGCAGTTGGTGAAATTTCATGTAGCAGATATATATGATCGATGGATTCAATCATTTTGGTGGGTGTAGATACGCATATGAATGGTGAGGTGTGAAGAAGAGAAGTATCAAGTGCAAAGTAAAGAGATCTAGGCTCCGGATCATGGCAGAGTAGTGAAGCAGGGCAGAGAGAGATGAAGTGTGCAAAGTCAGTCTATTGAGCTCAATCAGAACTATAATCTTGCATTGTTAGATGCTATTCCTCAGTTCAAACATTCCAGTGAACTTTTATAATTGATTTGTAGGCAGTGAGCCTCTTTGAGTAGTGAGCTCTGGGTAGTGTGCCTTAAAGGCATGTGCCTTCCCTATTTGTAATACTTTTAATAGAGTACAAAATTCTTGTGGGTTAACCCCCATAGTGGTTTTTCCCTTAACCGGGTTTCCACATAAAAATCATGGTGTTCATGTGTTGTGATCTTGTTGTTTATGTTCTTGTGTTCATGCTTCTTTCTTTTGGATGTATGTGGTAATTTAATAAAGGAACAAAGTAAAAGTTTTTGCAGAACACTGATTCACCCCCCCTCTCAGTGTTCCTTAATCTCAACACAATATCCCTCCCTCCCTATATATTTATCTCTCTCGCCCTCCTTGTGTCTCTCACTCTCTCCTCTCTCTTTTTCTATATATCTCTTTCTCCATCTTCTTCTTTCTCTCTTTCTCCTCCTCTCTCTCTCTCTCCATGTTTAACTGAGATGTTTTAGGGGATATTGTATGTGTCTCTGAAGTCACACTTGTTGATTTGTTATCATTCTTGATTAGTTGGCTTTCACAAAAAATGTTAAACTTTCTCAAAGTCTTCAAGAGGAACTTTCACAATGACATGATATTTCTCCAAGTAGTCATGGATTATTAAAGTATATGTAGTTAAATGATTGTTTCTTATGCCTTTAATTTGCATGTGAATTCTTATGCACACTTCTTGTTCTCTGTTTCAAATTCACATGAACATCTCTATGTCTTTTAGGTTGGTGACCATGTTTTTCAATGAGATTGACACTAGTCACAAAGGGCTAAATGATCAAATATTTATTCAAGCATTTTCCTTTGTTCCTCCTTGTAGATTAGTGTAGTTTCTAGGTTCCACCAACTTGTATGGTTTAGTATTATAACTTCTTAGACATCAGAGAAAAACTTACACACAGTTTAATCTTGAAGCACTCACTTATCATTATAACTTCTACTAAACCTTAAGTTGAGAGATTGTGTCAGATAAACTTTCAGAGAATTATGCCTATTGAAATTCAAGATTGCACATGAAGTAAGCAAAGCATAAGGGGATTCATCTAAGGGAATATAAATCAATTTTATATAATATTTTGTTGCATGTGTAACCCATTGTTGTTTATCTGTTATAAAAGACTTTGTTTAGGTCTATATAATAATAATCCAGTATGCTAAATGTCTAGTGACAAATCTTTGAGGTATTTGTATGCATAGGGTGTGGCTTAGTTGAAGACTTAATGTGTTATCATTTGGTTGTAGATATTTTATAATAGACCTCTATGAATACTCTCCTTGGCTTTGTAGAGCCAAGGGTGCATATGAGTTGTTCACTCCTGTCAATCTACCCCTTATTGCTCACAATTTAATCATGTGTTTTTGTCTCATTAATCTAGATCGAGATAAGTCCCCAGGTCTAGGTCTTGAGTTCCTTCTCCAAAATTGTGGAGCTATAGATTTGAGAGCCAACATAATGTATGGAAATATATGCAAATTTGGATAATATATAAAGCATGATATAAAAATGTGTGAAAATAAATGAGTGACAAAATAGACAGAACAACCTAATTCTAGACAAAAAGTGTATCATTATTAATATATAATTATATTAAGTCATTTTCTCAAAATAAAAACATAACTAATTGGAAATTGGCACGAGCATACAAATTTTTCCATTAGGATATTTTACACATAGATCAATACATTGTAACTTTGGTGAAATTGTTAATACTATGTAATTAAAAAAATAATAATAATTGAAAAAATGAAATCACTACCATTTCTTTTTAGGTTTTATAAAATAAGAAGAAAGAAATGATGAGTATATATAAACAAAAAAAATTGCAAGTTTTTGTGAGCACCATAAATTGTTGTTGAAAAGAAAACATGTAGTATACTTCTTAAAAGAGTGAATCAATCAAATATAAAAAAGGAGATTGAAATTCGATGATATAGAGGCACTCCAAGATTTATGGAATAAATCTACACCTTACAATGTTAATTAAATTTCCTACAATGTCAATTAACTTTCCTAGAAGCCAACACTAAGAGGTGGGATGAGTAATTTTGTTTGCCCACTGTAACCCATAAAATTAAGTATTGGGGTACGGTGTCTTCAAATTTCAAAACATAATCTTTTGTAGTAAATTTGAAAATTGTAAACTTTAGCAATTTCTTATTTAAATCTGTGAAATTTTTGGAGGTTGCCATTTTCTTCTAACTTTTATCTATTTATATTTTCATTTACAATGGTATAATGGAGACCGTTGATCTTCAAAAGTAGGTCTCATTCTCACAAAGGGAACACCTTCGACATAACTATTGTTTTTCAGTAAATTGTTGGTGCTAACCCACTCTACTTAAATATCATCCACTTCAATGGTCAAACAGCCAATAGCAATTTTACACTTCATTTACAACAAAAAGTAGTAAATATTTGTCCTATTTTTATTGGCCAAATTTGATCTTTGACTGTTGAAGTAGATGATATTTAAGAATAGTCGTGGTAGCCATTGTGTGAGAGCCGTCCATTCCTTACAAAAACTAATAGTAGAGCATAAATCATATGTTAGTTCAACTATGATATAGTGACTCCTCATTCGTCTGCATAATTTCGCCATTTATACTATATCTTAGGTACTCCTAGGACAAATTGTGGCATATTAATGAGGGTAAATTGGGGATAAATCATTCAATTCAATCATCAAACAGTATAGCTTTCTATAGTTTACACTTCATATGCTATCATTTACCATTAGTGTTAAAAATTGACCCATATAGCCTATCAATTCATTTGGATTCAACTTCCTCCTCAACATTCTTAAACCTTTTTGTGTCCTTTTTTACCGATATTACTTCAAAATATTCAAAAATCTTGTGGTTGTTTTGACCTAAGGGTCCTGCATAAATGATCTGCTCTCCTCTTTTCATTAATGGAAGTTGCACGAGAATTCAATCAGACATCAATGATTAAAATGTAAATGTCAAGAAAAATAATGAATGCAGATATTCATTTATTTACCTTATCGAATGATTTAAATATATCATTGCTTAGTTAGTGGATTGTACAGACACAGTTCTTCCTGTATTAGCAGTGTTATGCACACTTTGCATCATAGTTGTTGCTTCTCTGGCATCTAGTCCTGAAGTTGTTTCATCCATGAAAATAATGATGGAGTTGCAATGATCTCAACAACAATTGTTAAGCATTTACACTGTTTTGTTGACAAAACAGTACACCAGATAGCCCAACTAATGCATCTCTTAAGTCATCCAACTCCACCAATTACATGATCTCTTCCACAAAGGTCTATAGTTTGAGAGATGGCCAAGTCAGTGAAAATCATGGAACCTTGCTAAAATGAAGCATAGAAGAATTGAGTAAACAAGAAGAAATTAGTGTTTGGATTTACAAGTTTAGTCATCTTATCAACCTCCCTAGAAAGATGTATGAATGCAGAGAATATCAAGGACTCTCTTATAGTTAGCTGTGGAGAATGCATATCACTCTGTTCATAATACCTAGAAATCTAGGGCAAATGTTTCTTGCCTTCTGGGAAATCAAGAGATTCTAACATCCCCTTCAATATTGTAGAAAATAGGGTGAAACTAGCAGCAGTATATGTTGAACTTTAACTCTCTAAATTCTTTAATCAATGATAGAACATAAAGATAATGGTATCAACATGAAAGAGAATGCAAACCATAAGACATAGATTTACGTGGAGAAACACTGTAGGGAAAAAAACTCCACACCCAACGAGATCCAAGATTGTATTAATGAATAATGAAGTTACAATACATCAACTTATCCCTGTGGATTCTGGCAACATAACGGTGCTCGAATGACTTGCAAAACAATCTCATAATACTGCCATCTCAAGGCACCAATATATAGGAGAGATGAATTCAAGATACCATGAATGGTATTCCAAAACAAGTGGTCAATACCATGTTGGAAATATTTACTCTTGAGCCCATCCACCACATTTAATGCAATGTCAGAGTGATCCATTGGGATCCTTTTCCCCCTATCATGTCTGACACCAACTAGCACACTTAATACATTGTGCAGAGAATTAATTTTGGTGGGTGAATTTGGATTGAGCGGCAATTTTTGGAAAAGGCAAGAAAGACAAAAGAGAAGAATGAACAGATAGAATGTTTAGGCAGTTAGAGAGAATAGAAGAACACACCTGCAGCAGCAAAGGAAGAAGAATGTTGCAGCAGCAACAGAGAACATAGCACAGAAGTAGATAACTCCAGAAAGGCAACTCCAGAATGTGTAGAGTAGAACTACGGAAGCACACAGAATCAATCCAGTCATCTCCAGTAGCTTCAGAAAGGTGTGCAATTTATTGTAAGAAGGAAATACAGAGCCATTGCTCTGAGATTTTATTTGTAACCATTCCTTGAATGTATATTTTGAGTATAAATGCAAATATAGTTTTCTGTCTCCTTGGTTCTCCTTGTTCTTGTATTTTATTCTCCCGTTTGGTCTCTTCTTTGCCCACTTTAGTTGGATCTTTTTCCAACATACTATTCACCAAAAACTAGGTGTCCAAATCCTTCATGGGGAGTCTCACACCTCACCAAAATTGGTCAACATACTCTGAATAGTAAGTAACTCCTCTTACACAGCTTACACCCACCTCATTAGTCATAAGTGTCATAGATTTTGTCATAACAGTCAAATTGACTAAGATCTCAATCCCAAGCACTCAATGGAAAGATTGATCAAATCTATTATAAGATCCACTTGTAGAAGATCCTCTTATGCATCCCAATCTTTGCCCAATTTCTAATATCTTCCCAAAAGTAACTCCCAACTTAAATGCAATTACAATTACATGTGAGAGGACAAGTAATAATACATAATTTTCCTACCACATAGAGGGGTGTCCAAGTCTACCCTCTCCATATTCTTTGGAGACAACAATTATTTATCAAGAATGTTAATTAAAACAATTAAATCATGTCTAAGGATTTGCAAGGTGAATGACACCTAATCCCAACAAATATGTCCACTGGTCTTCCTTCTATCCAATACATCCATAAGTGTCAACTTTCCAGCCCCACTAACTCCCATCAAAGCTATCAGAACCCCTGGTCTAAACAATTCAGTCACATCTTGTAGCAACTGAAGTCTTTTATCAGTCACACCTCGTTGAGCCGTTTCCTACAGGAATTTCAAGGAAAACACTCTGAATTGGCATCAAACACAAGGCAACTCTCAAATTTAAGTCAGCATAAAGGGAAAAAACTATGAGACTGCATGGTACACCTTATAATTACAATGACTAAATCTTAAGCATCTCTCTCATTTATCACTAGGGCATTCCATCATTGGTGAGGACCATTGGCCCAAGGTCCACCACTTGGGAATCTTCTCTGCAATGAAAAGATCATGAAGCTTATAATACTATGCTTAAACCTTATTCAGATAACATCCAAGATGCCTTGGAAACTCCTTTCTTATGCTATAGAGCAATCCCTTGACAATATCATTGATGCTTTTTTTGTCATTAATCAATACGATTACAATTTAGTTCTTAACTCATTTGATCTCATAATGGAAAATGAACATGACGAATAACAAACCTCAATGAATAAGAAACCTCCAAGCATGAAAATAGATAACAATGCAAATTTTGACACACTACTAGCTACCAGTTTTGTTCTGCAAATCGCTACCATTAACCGAAATAGAAAAGCTCACATATGATTTACAAGAGACAATATAAGGAATTGCCTTAAAAATCTGCATGACTGATGACACTGTTAGATGTAAAAGAAGGGAATAGTATGATTTGTTCCCAGCATACTTTTTAAGAACCCAAAAAACCCCAATTACTAGGGTACATACACCATGTAACACCGTAATATCATGGATGTAAATATATGACAATCATTATAATGGCAACTGCAAATGGGTACTGCTGGCTTCAAGAGAAAATCTATTCCATAGCAAGTTACAGTTGTATACACCTAAAAATGACATGACTCTACTTAAATAAATATTTTAAATATTTATTTCACCTTCACATTCCTCTATCAATAAATAAATAAATTTATTTATTTATTTGATTCATCTCCTCTCATATTATTAAATAAATTACGTTTATTTAATTAATTAAATTCATCTACATCAACTTCATTCTTTTAAATAATTAAATAATTTTAATTATTTAATTAAAACCTTTTATTCTTCCAAATTTAAATAAAATGCAATTTTATTTAAATAAAATCTTAAATCTTCAAAAAATAAAATATATTTAATATTTTATTTTCCTCCAAATTATCTACAAATAATTAAATAAATTCATTTATTTAATTATGCTTTCTTATCTTCAAAAATCTTCATATCTTCTAAAAATACATTCTTCTTGTCATTCAAAAGGAAAAAGCTGAGTTACAAAAGCAAAAGCAATTTTAAAACATCTTTAAAGCAAACTTGCTCTTAAATTAGAAAAACAAATTCTAATTTAAGAAAAACAAAACTCATCCTCATCAACAAAGCAGTTAACTCACCATAACTTCTTTTTGAATGACACATGTCTTTCTTCCATTTGTTGCACGTTCCTCAACAATCCTCCTCCGTTGATCTTTGCTTTTCTTCTCAACCATTGATCTTCCCTCACCCTTCTCTATAAATACAACCTTCTTCTTCTTCTTTTTATCATCCATCATTTGAGCAAACTTATGTTGCAGAAACACAAGTGCGCCTTTGGCACAACCATCTCCATAGCAATTCATAGCCTCCATCAATAGTGTGTTGAAGCTCACCTTCAATCACACAAGTATCCTAGCCATTCTTTTCTTGTCATCTTCAACAAGCAAGGGAGCATTCACTTCTGAGGGCTTCATCATTACCAAGATCAAGAATAGATAGGTGAATAATGGAAGATGCAAGGTAAAAGGTGTAAGTATCTTATTTGTTTTACTTTAAATATATCTTTTATCTTCAGATTTCATTAATGTATTGGGTTTATTATTCATTTCGATTAATCCTTATTTCCCCATCACATTTTGGTGCCCACCATGGGGACCTTGCCCCTTTATTCTAATCAAAATCTAAGTTTTCTTGTAGACAGGTTCCGTACAAGTGTTGTACAGGTTGTTGACAGGTTCATTTGGCGCATACACCCTTTTATTCGACGCATTTGACTCCTGTTACGCCGCATCCATACTCCGGCGCATACAACCTCCAAGACAACGCATCTGCCTTCTGCATACTTCGGCGCATACAACCTCCAAGACGGCGCATCTGCCTTCTATTTTGCTGCATTCATACTCCAGTGCATCCATACCCCGAGACTGCATTTCTGTCCTCTACTTCAGCGCATATGGTCATCCGACGCATATACACTCCCTAACGGCGCTTTTACACATTTTTACAGTGCATTTACTTATTTAATGCATTTGAACCATACTACGATGCATTTACATCCTATCTTAGGGTATATGTAAAATGCCGCATGCAATCTTTGTTTCTGTGCATTCAGACTACATTGCGGCGCATCTGTTCCACACTATTGCTTTAGGGTTTTAGCTAATTTTCTGATTGAGCTAACATTTTTTCTTGCAGGATTAGAGGCTGGAGTAGTTCATTTGGTTGCATTGATTAATTCATCTACTATAATTAAGGGGAAAAAGTAAAAAAGATGTGTGCATGCAAATTCCACATAGTTCATAACTAGGAAGAGAGTAATTGAACCACTGCTATATCTGCATATTACTATCTTCTTTAGTTAGATCACTGCTATCTCAAATAGGAATGAACATTGCTATGTCTTAAACACTTCAAAGTTAACAACCGCGTGTGTGCACAAGTAGAATAGCTCATTTAGTTTTTCTACTTTTAACTAGGTTGGATTAATCAGTGTATTATGTGACTGCGAATGACAATAGGCATATGCTCTCCCCTTAACTGGGTGATCAAAATGCCAGACTTGTCATTCATTTTGTTTAACCTTTAGGGGGGCTTGCCCTTGGATGCATGCCTGTCCAAGCGAGAATGACCCTGAATGGTAACAGGCTAAAGCCAAGCCCTACCAAGCCACTTAAAATAAATTGTGCTTGAGGTGAAAACCTCCTGCAACGAGTGCTGATGTGTTACACTGACGGCCAACCTCCCCCAAAACCCTCTAAGGCGTAACCCTTAGAGGCTGGGAGACTCCATAACGGAGAGTAGTGCCGCCACACGTGTAACCACTCGAACGGTTGACCTAACTATGAACCAATTGTGTAGCAAGCCAAAAACCCCTATTTTTTGATGCAAAGGGCAGAGCTCTTGAAGTGGCCTTGATTCATGTGACTCTTAGTAGAGGTAGAAGGGACAATCCTAAGGTTTGGTGGGGGTACGAGCCTAAAGAAACCTGAATCTAGTATGCGTGAGAAGTGAGTGCCGTGGAGGGGAGCCGGTGCTACCAAATTCTGGAGCTACACACTTTGAGTAAGCACAGCTAGAGGATTCAACAATATTGTCCTATCCAACCTAGGGTGTACTTGCCTTTGAGTCAAATAGTCCAAAAAAAATAATAATAACAAAATATAATATCATGAAAACTTCTGTGTGTTTGCTGTGTCTGTGCCATAATTGAAAACAATTTCTCAAAACACCAAGTTTTCAAAAACCAAAAAAAGGAAAATCTCAAAAAAGTTCCAAAAAACTGTGAAAAACCAAGCAAAAACTAGAATTGCACATCTGAAGCGACTTGTAGTGCATTTACTGAGACTTTTGGCGCATTTGATATCTGTTGTGGCGCATTTGAACTAAAACTAGTATAGCACATCTGATATGACTTGTGGTGCTTCTGAACTCTGTTGTGGCACATTTGAACTGCTGCGCATTTAAACCAGAAAGGAAATTCAGTACCTTCCAAGAGCAAAACTGTCAAAAACTTTTCAAAAGCCATTCTCAAACCTGTCTCATTTTTTTTTCAAAATCTGATTAAGATCGTGCAAATCAATCATATTCCTTCTTCTTCTTCCATATCATAACTGATTTTCTCATCCAAAATCTCACCAAATTCTTTCAAATATTCAGCAAAGGTTACAACCAAGTTATTCTAGATCACATCATATCTCAAACAAACCTAGTGGGTCTCCATTTTCGAGGATCACTTATCCTTTTCTCTATCGGAACTCCACTAGGGGATTTGTACAAACCTAAGTCAACATCAAGCAAGCATATTTCTATCATCCTCACTTTGACTATAGTTTTGTTTCATCCACTTGTTTGACACAAACTTGATCTAACAAGAGCCTTGCTCAAACCTTGTCTCATTCTAGCACCTATTGTGCAAAACTTTCAAACTCATCCCATTCTCATCTCTAGTCACCTCTTTCATGGTCTTAACTAGATTACAAAACAAAAGTAGATTGAAATGGTGGAAAAAAGTATCCCAAACACTCATGAAGGTGAGGAACAAATTTCAACACCTATTAGAAAAGGTACTTGCTCAAGACCCTACTAAATTCTTTTTACATCTAGCAAATCTAGGAGTGAAGCTCCCTAAGGATTATGATGTAGAGACTCTCAAAGAAACTGAAGATGAAAGAAACCCTAAAGGAAGTAGACATGAGGAAGGAACACCTTCAGACAAAAGCAAGATAACTAATGATCCTACAGATGCCCTAGGTCTAGTGAACCAATGGATCCTAGCATTACAACAAGAATTCGCGGACATCAAAACAAGGGCATCAACTAAACATTACACCCTAGAGGATATTTCACCATATCCTTTTGATAGGTCTCTAATCATGATTCCTTTCCCCTCAAAATTTGAGGTACCAAAGTTTGATAAATATCGAGGAAAGGGTGATCCAAGAGACCATATTAGGGAATTCAATGTTGCTTGCCTAGAGGTCACACACAACGACACTTACCTTATGCGACTATTTCCACGAAGCTTGGGAGGACAAGCCATGGAGTGGTTTTCAAGACTACCACCTGGTATTAAAACATTCAACGAACTTGTTGACAAATTTGTCACCCACTTCTCTTACAATATTGAGCACGACACCTCAATATTGGATCTTTGTAACACCAAACAAAAAGATGGAGAGTCTTTTGCGACCTTCTTACAAAGATGGAGACAACTAGCAAGCAAATGTCCGCACCAAATGCCTGAAAAGAAAATGTTGGAAATGTTCGTGCACAACTTACAAACTTACATGAGCTATCAAATACAAATCCAATGTCCTACTTCCTTTAGCAAGGTCATTGAGATGGGCCTCATCATTGAAAAAGCTCTAATTGCCAAGGGTCAAATAAAACTCTATAAGGACACTCTAGTACCAGCACCAACACAGACAAATTGAGATTCTAGACGAAAAACAAAAACCTTGTGAACGACGGGGTGGTAGATGCCAAAAATGCGACACCCAAGCAACCAATTTTCAATTTGTCAAAATCTCAAAGCAACCCCCCACAAAACAAACCAAGAAACACTGAATCTCAGTTCACCAACTTTCCACCTAGGAGAAAGTTCACCCCTTTGGGAGAATCCTTGGAAACTGCCCTACGGAAGCTAATCATGAACAAGATCATAACACTTCCAACTGCGCAGGAGTATGAACCTAAGGTCAAACCCCATTGGTGGAAAGTCAATGACTTTTGTGAATTCCACCAAAACATGGGGCACAAAACAAATGACCACATTGCGCTAAAACATACTATCCAAGACTTAATTGAGCAAAACAAAATATCAATCAACGGGCATACCTCAAACAATGATCACCAGGCATTCAAGGATCCTCTTCCAAACTACGAGAAGGGAGGACCCTCCAACCGAAACAACAGTGGATCTAACAATGCGAACTATGCAAACATCAGCTTTGATTATGTTATCAACCATATCTCGGAAGGTGATTCACATATCAATGTGATCACTATAAACAAGGATCCGGATTGTAATGTTACTAACCGCAGCAATAGGGTCACTCTTAGGGGAACCTCCGCCCCTCCAACTAATCAATACAGTATCATGGATTAGCTACATAAAACCCCTATGCATATCTCCATGCTAGAACTTCTACGTCTATCCCCGTCTCATAGGGCCATTCTTGACAAAGCTTTAACAGAAGCCTCCGTCCCTACGAACCTCACTAAAGAACAATTCCAAACCATGGTAGGTCACATAACCTCACCTGATTCCCTATCATTCACTGAAAAGGATGATATGTCAATCACTCAACCCCATAATACCTCTCTTCATATCGAAGCCTTCATTCACAAGCACAAGATAAAGAGGGTCCTAATAGATGGAGGAGTTGTTTTGAATATTTGCACCTTAAAGCTAATCCTTACATTGGGGTTTTCAGAGAAAGCTATAGATCCGAAAAGAAAAATCACTATAAAAGCCTATGATGAAGAGGAGAGAACTTCAGAGGGAATTGTTACTTTACCAATCAGAGTGGGTCCTGTTGTAAAAGATGTGGCTTGCCAAGTCCTCGATATGGAGCTAGCATACAACATTCTTCTTAGGAGACCATGGATACATGCTCTGAAAGTAGTGCCTTCGACATACCATCAGTGTATCAAGTTCCCTCATGAAGGTCAAGAGATCACCATCCAAGGTGACCCCAACCCATTTCAGTATTGTAACTCTATCCATCCTAAACCTGAAGTGGTGATTCCCAACAATCATTCTTCTGCTTCATCCTCATCCCATGTTGACCCAACTACACTTGCTTCCTCTTCAAAAATGTCCCAACTTGACCTCAAACTCAAGGATAAAGGCTTGGGTGAGTACACAATCTCCCAATCCCTCTGCTTGGCATAGCTCCCCCTATCTCCAAGATCATGTGGAAGACCTACTCTAAGAAAACCTAAAGCAGACAAAACTATCCAAGGACCATTTGTCAAATGGGGCAACCTAGAAGATGAGAGTGATGAGAAAGATATCCTACAGTGGTTATACAAAGATGAAGGCAGTTCATCAACACAACAGGACCACCGCACCATACCAACTAAACAATATGGTCAAGTTTTTCAAATGTTACAAAGAATGGGGTATGAAGGACGCAGTCCACTCGGTTCACGAAAGGATGGTATCAGTGAACCCATGCAACCTCATACCTTGACAGCCTGAGACACTACAGGGCTAGGTTACAATGGAACATAAAGAACCAACAGAGCAAAGAGAAATAAAGGTAAACAACTAGAAACATCCACTAGTAATCTGGTTGATCAAAATCAACAATTGCAACTAGGTATTGAGACTGATTCCAACGAGTATGAATGGGAGAACCTCTCTAAGCTATCTTGTGATGACAAAGGAATTGATGTTGTCCACGAGTATGACCCAACCCATGATAATGAGAGACAAGGTCCAAGGACTAGACCACTAGAGTCCAACCCGCATAATAACAATAGTGAAAATCATGAGGAAAGAATGATACCTCCCTTGATGGATCTGCTAACAGAGAGTGCCATCGCAGACTTCATCCATGCTTTTAACAACTTTATCCTAACTATCAACACCATTGAACCCGATTGACCCAATGATCCCTTACCTTTGGTCCATCCTGAACTCATAGACTGGGACCTACAAGGTACTACCCCCAAGCTTGATACCTTTGAAAATAATGATGCCATCATAGACTACCTTGAGCTTAGAGATCATATACCCACATGAGACCACAGAGCTGGCTATGCTATAGAACTCAACAAGAAGGCCTATTTTGGAGAGAGTACCAAGCCTTTCAGTCATAAAAATATCAAAATAAAAGAAAGATCTAATGGTGAAAACCATTCCACGGCAGTGTTAGATCATGAAAATAGTAAAAATAAAGACATATCCAATGATGAAAACCTCTCTGAGGCGCCAAAGGATGAAAGGGTTAACCCTCTACCCAATCTTACACATTAGGAGACATCTTCAATCTTGATAGAACCAGTAGAACCGATCAATGTCAGTACAGGTGATGATCCTAGAATGATCCACATGGCAAAGGCTTTAACAGAACAAGAAAAACCAGCATTCACCGACTTCTTCAAAAAAAAACAAATCAACTTTGCTTGGACATATGCAGACATGCTAGGGTTAGATCCCAATCTGATAATACATCATCTATCTTTAGCACCAAGAGCTAAACTAGTAAAGAAAAAACTTAGAAAGATGCACCCGCATGTGGCCCTCATGGTAAAAGAAAAGCTGAAGAAACTATTAGATGTCAGATTCATTAGACCTATAGACTATCTTGAATGGGTTTCAAACATAGTACCAGTCTCCAAACCAGATGGCAGAGTCAGAATATGTAATGACTTTAGGGACCTAAACAAAGCTTGTCTGAAAGATGACTTTCCCCTGCTAAACATTGACATGATTGTAGATCTCACGATAGGGCACACCATGCTATCACTAATGGATGGTTTTTCCAGATACAACCAGATAAAGATTGCACCTAAAGATCAACACAAGATTGCATTCACATGTCCTTGGGGCACCTATTGTTGGTGTGTCATGCCATTCGGTTTGAAAAATGTCGGTGCAACATATCAGAGAGCTATGACCACAATCTTCCACAACATGATGCACACTATAATGGAAGACTACGTTGATGACATTCTAGCCAAATCACTCACAAGAGAAGGACACCTGGCAGTATTAGACAAAATCTTCAATAGACTGGAAAAGTTTAACGTGCGCCTCAATCCAAAGAAGTGCGTATTTGGAGTAACCTCAGGAAAGCTACTTGGATACATAGTGTCTGCTAATGGAATAGAAGTTGATCCAGCTAAAGTGAAGGCCATCATGGAAATGCCACCCCCCAATAATCTCACTCAGCTAAGGTCTCTACAGGGAAAACTACAATCTATCAGAAGGTTCATTTCTCAATTGGTAGACAAGTGCCACCCATTTCTCACCTTCTACATAAGAATGTCCCTTTCAAATGGAACGAGTCATGTGAGCAGGCATTTCAGCAGTTAAAAGAATATCTCATGAAGCCACCTGTATTGATGCCACCGATTCAGGGTATACCTCTGCTACTGTATATCTCAGCCACACCAACAGCTCTAGGAGCTCTCCTTGCACAGTAAAACTATGATGGGAAAGAACAAGCAATCCACTATATCAGTCGAACACTTGTTGGATATGAACTGTAGTATACGCCAATCGAAAGAGCATGTCTTGTTGTAGTCTTCGCCTCAAAAAATGGAGACATTACATGTTGTCACATTCTATCAAATTGGTAGCAAAGATTGATCCACTCAAGTACCTACTCAACAAGGCAGCCTTAACATGTAGACTATCCAAATGGGTCATGCTTCTCAGCGAGTTCAATATCGAATATGTAGACAGGAAAGCAATAAAAGGTCAAGTACTTGCAGATTAGCTGGCAGATGCACCTCTAATGGATGATAGCCCTATGAGCTTTGAATTTCTAGATGAATCTATCTTTCACATAAACACAGCAACCTGAAAAATGTACTTTGATGGATCATACACTCAGCATGGATCAGGAGCAGGTATCTTGTTGATCACACCTAGTGGCAACACCATTCCTAAATAATACAGATTACTCTTTCCTTGCACTAACAACATGGTAGAGTATGAAGCCCTTGTCATTGGTATCAAGCTAGCAGTTGAATGGAATATCCAAGAACTTTAGGTGTATAGTGACTCACAGTTGGTTATCAATCAAGTAAATAATGACTACCAAACAAAAGATGAGAAACTAATCCCTTACAAGAGAATGGTAGATGACTTCAAAGAATACTTCGTCAAGATCTCTTTTGATCAAATACCAAGGATTGAGAACAAGGCAGCAGACGCCATGGCCACGATCGCATCTCTCCTTGATATTCCAGATAATCAATCATGTTACGAGTTCTTGGTAGAGCCAGTATCCTGTCCTGCATAAGACACTCCCGAATCTCGTATCATTTTCCACATTGTTGGAGCTGATTCCCCCCTCTATGAAAAAATATTTTCCTATCTTAAAGAGAATACCCTCTCACCTGATCTCTCCAGTAACCAGAAACTAACCTTTATCTATCAGGCATCCCCATATGCCATTGTTGCCAATACCCTATATCACAGAGGTCTCGATGTTACTCTCCTTAGATGTCTCGATAGCGAGGAATATCAAACTGCCCTGAGCGAAATACACGACGGTATATGCGGGACTCACTCTAGTGGCTCTACCCTAGCCAAGAAACTCATATGCATGGGATACTACTGGCCAACAATGGAACAAGACTCCTATCATTTTGTAAAGAAGTGCAAAAAATGCCAAATCCATGGGAATCTGATACACGCACCAGCATAGGAGCTACAGCTGTTAACAACTCCTTGGCCTTTCTGTTAGTGGGGACTCAACTTAGTGGGCAAGATTCACCCCTCTTCCTCCAGCAGCCATAAATTCATAATCACTACCACCGAGTACTTCACAAAGTGGATTGAAGCCGTGCCTTTAGCCAATATCACAGGCAAACAAATTGCCTCATTTATCTTGAACTATATCATTTGTCGCTACGGTATCCCTTCATCTATTATCACGGATAATGGACGACCTTTCAAAAATCAAGATGTCAGGGAACTATGCGAGAAATTCCATATCCAGCACCACTTTTCAACCCCCTATTACCCCCAAGGCAACGGCCAGGTTGAGGCATCAAATAAAACTATCTTGAAAATCCTAAAGAAGATTGTCAATGATACCGGCTGAGACTGGCATGTCCAACTGAACCCCACACTGTGGGCCTACCGCACAAGCATCTACACACCCACAGGTGTAAGCCCATACTCCCTAGTCTATGGATCTGAAGCTATCTTGCCCATTGAAGTTGAGATCCCATCCTTGTGAGTTTCACTAAAAGGCCTCATATCAGATGAAGAGTACAGAGTGTCCAGACTTCAAGAATTAGAGCTGCTCGAAGAGAGAAGGCAACAGGCCTTTAACCATCTGAAAGCATATTAGCAACAAATGTCCAAAAGCTATAACCATAGGGTAAAGCCTTGAGTATTCCAAGTTGGTGACCTAGTCCTAAGAGAAAGCCCCATAAATCAGCAAGATAGAGAAAAGAAAGGCAAGTTCGAACCTAACTAGCTAGGTCCCTATGTCATCATTGCAGCTTATGGATTGGGGGCATATCAATTGGCTACATCTGAAGGTGAATTGTTCGATGATCCTATCAACAGCATGCACCTCCGCAAATACTATACCTGAAAACCCCAATGTAAGGGAGTCCTGAAAAAATCCAAAAAAAATCCAAAAATGATCAAAAACAAAATAAAAAAATAACAAAAAAATTCATCCTCTGGTGAAAACCTAGCAAACAGGCGCCTTGGATAGGTACCATGATGAAAACCTGGCAAACAAGCATCATGTGTACTCTTAGCTTCCGTGCAAATAAAAGCAAGTGGTGAAAACTTGGTAAACAGGCGCTATCTACGACAAGCCACTTCCTCCATCTGTTATAACCTCATATCTCTTGTGTCCATCATGTCGTTCATCTTGAGCCAATCCTTTGAACCATTGTCAAACTACGTCACCTCTAAGTTATCACGTAGGCAAGGCCATTCTTAATGTGCCCTCGAGGCTCTGCACCACTTCTCTCCCCTCCATAACCTTCTAGTGTCGTTTGTCCTAGTGTCTGTCCATACCATTTATGCATCTTTGCCATCACCTAGGTCTTAGGTCCATTAGGTTCAGCCTGAACTACGTTACTTCTGCGTCATCACATAGGCAAGGCCATTTAGCAGTGAGCCCTTGAGGCACTAGGTCAGTCCCTTAGGTTCCGTCTCTCCATATCTGTTGTCGTCTCACCCATAATAAGTCGATCCTTATGTAAACTGGGGGCAACTCCTCGACCTAGTTACGGATTTGGATTCTTGAATGCCACATTTGCTTAGAGGATACCAATAAAGGATGGTGATACCTTTCACTAGACAAGCAAGCGTAGCAAAAATGAGCTACCCAAAACAAAATTCTTGACATGCAGAGCATCAACCTGTCTAAAACAGAGCACCATGTGAAAACACTCAAACTAATCCTATATCAATTATGGAAAAAGACACATCTAATGCAAGAATGTTTTGTGAACAGGTTAACTTACAAGGTCTTGAATTTATGTCATTATGTCTTCTTATGCTACTCAAGGATGCCAAAAGCTAGAGATGCTATGATGGGGGCATAATATTTTTCTTTGTCTACTGCTTGTGGATTAAACTTTAGTAGTGTAATGACTTTTGTCTAATGACATGATCAACAAAAGATCATCGAGGACTCTGAGGTCTAAACATGAAAAGGGGAAATCCTTGTCTGTTGACACGTAAGAAGTACTCAGGTCATCTAGATTCAAGTTTGACTAGATGCTTGTATCAACTTGCTATATCAAAATCCATGTAAGCGATACTCAGGTCATCTCGGTTTAATTATACCTAGATGCTTGTATTTTCTTACAACATTTCAAAAAGTGAAAAATACCAAAAAAAAGTGCCCAATGATGAAAGCAAAAGCCTTGCAAATATCAAGATGACAAATCCACATCCATCTCATATCCAGATATCCATATCAACCATGCAATCCTACAGTATATCAAATGAAAGTCAGTATTTCTTCATCTCTTCTTCCTCCTCTCTACATCATCACCTATGTCGATTGAGTACATTTGGACATATCAAAAACATAGCATAGATTGCATATCACATCACATGAGATAGTCATTTACATCATTTGCATACATTAGGTCACCCACATGCATGTGCATCCATACATCTCATCAAAAAAATAAAAAACACAACTAACATACATATAGATCTATCAAAACATATCCATAAACATCTGCATTGCATATCAAAATCATAGACATCCATCTAGTATGCATCACATATAAAATAGATTACATCCATAGCATATCAACATAGAAAACATGAGCATATAGAACATCCATAACTGCATCGTCATATAATCATCAAAACATGTCCAAATGTACAACATATCAATCTGTCCAAATCTCTCAGAGTCGTATCAGAAAAATGTATACAAGGTACACAAAGATAGTGATACATGTCTCGGGACAAAAAAATACATATACAGGCTATCTTAGCCATCAAAAATGTGTATATCAACTCAAAAATGGTGCAAGTGTCCAGATCTGCCTAGCCCAGCTGCCATGGAGCACTACTCCCTGCGCTACCCTCTCCTCTGTCTCCCCTTGACTACTGGGGACCCCTCACTGATCCCATAGATCGAGACCCACCTGTCCTCTGGGATGCCACAAGCTGAGTCCTGAAACTGGGCGCCCGCTGATCTGCTAAAAACTGCCCCATGGTATAACCCTCTATAGTACTATGCTTGAGCCTATGCTCTGCCAAGGTCACCTTGAACCTGTGCCAGCTGTGTCTGGGCCTACTGCACCTATGATACCAAAAAGCTAGAGGTACCATCTGTCCCCATAACTGTCACAGCTGCATCCCTCTCTGCTCTTGCCACCCTTGCACTGGCCAGGGCTGCGTCTCTCTCCCTGGATATCTCTAATATCCATCATGCGTCGGCATCCCTCTGAGACTCTGCTGCTCTCAGATGAGCCCTCAGCTACCTAATCTGATCCTGTAGCGTCACAATGGCCTACTGCTGTAAATCAGGCTACGGAACCTGCTGTGCTGGCACCTACCCCTGTACTTGCTGCTGTGCCACCTGATGTGGTGGCAACATCTACCTCTGCGGTACCACCTATTGTGTTGCCACCTGCTATGCTGGCCCCTGTGCCTGCACATATCCAACAACCTGCGGTGGTACAACTGCCTGCTGGCCTGACAATCCCTCCCCAGACCTCCTCCTCTATCCAGGTCTGCCACCTCCCCTGCCATCATCTCCTCCTCCTCCATCATCCCCCTGACCCCCTCTCCTCCGCCTCTGTCCTCCCCTCCTCCTGCCAGCTATACCCTCACCATCTGAATCATCCTCGTCAATACGAGGAGCTAACTCTTTAGGCCCTGAGTATCTAGGAAATAGATGCGATGCAAACCACTCCTCATAATCTGGCATTATACTAGCGTCCACTATGTCTCTCCTCATTGACCAAGCTGCATGAGGAATCTGTTGAAAGTCTATCAAGGGCCTCCTCGTATGATGCAATGGGACCCCACCTGAACCTCTCTGCATGAGTCCTGGAAAAGCGTGCCTGTTCCTATGGCATGCCCTGTACGCGACCAAACTATCTCTGAACCTTGCTAACAATATGTCACTCTAGAATGAACCTGGTCTTGCCAATCAACCATCGAGTCTGGAAACAATATGGAAGCTCATCTGTCTCATCATCCCATACCTCACAGTCTAAGTATGGACGCCAGACAACCAGATCTACATTATCAAATGCATGTCTCTAGTACTCCAGCTTCCCTAGCCTGTGTTGGGAAATCACACCTACATAGCCATAACTGTAGGGCTCACGCCTCTACTTGTGAAATACGCATATCGGCCGTGTGATAGCAATGTGCTCCCACAACCAAAACTTCAAGAGTGACACACTTGCAGACAAACTGGCTCCTCTGTGGTAAACCACCTGGTGCATGTCTCTGTATAAGCGTACAAGCACGCACACACCCCACACATACCAAGTTCCATCTGTGATCATGCTCTCTAGCACCCTCCCCCAGCCGATCTTGAAGTCATGTGACCTTCTATCAGGGCATATCATGCCACCGATCAGTTAAGCCACTATGCCTCAGAAGTAGTCATAGCAATCATGTATGTCCTGCCATGAAATCACCTGCTCTACCAACTCTGGGTCATCGAACACCCGTCTGCACTTAGCCATCCCAGCATCGCGCTGTGACTCGTACTCGACCAACTCTCCCTGAATAGGGAGGTGTAGAATTTGGTACACATCCTCAAGATTAACTGCCATCTCCCCCGTCGGAAGATGGAATGTACCATCCTCACTGTGGAATTGCTCCACCACTGCCATCAACAGAGCTCGGTTTGTGTGAACCTTGGGCATGAAGCAAACATAATGCAGACCCATCGCACCTAGAGCCTCACGATCTATCTCAGTCAAAATATATCGTTGCAACAATGGCAACGGGAACTGCTCTCGTGACGTAAGGACATTCCATATATCCTACTGCAACCAAGCAACACATAACGTCAAAGAAATCCATATCCAAGCAAGCCTACTCATAACAATCAAACTATCCTATAAATGACCTAACATGTCAAGTTAATCAAAATAGCATATCATCTCTTTACTAGATTCTTGACAATCTCAGAGATCGCTTATCAATTGACGCATCGATCAAGGTGCCAATTGGGTTAATTTCGTTAAGTCATTTGATTTTTCCTAGTGCAAATGTGCCAATCCAGGTGGCAAATGTGCCGATCCATATCATATGTGCCGCTTCACCGTGAATACGCCAAACCAGAGCGTGTATGCACTGTTCTGGCACATGCACCGCTTCTTATGTCACATGCCTCATTTCCCAGCAAATGCACCAATTCTATAATAAAAAGAAATTGTTGCAGATGATTCCAGAGTCTTGTGAGAGGAAGCTATAATGTGTTGCAGCATGTGGAGGGTGGATTCCTCTGATTGCATTTGAGCTTCTATAATGTAATAAGTTGTCCAAATCAATAAAGAAAGTTCTATTTTCTATGTAATTTCTGTTGTTGTGTGCTTCTGATTTACCCTCTTCATCAACTGGTATCAAAGCAAGGGTTCCTAAGTGTGTAGATAGATTTCTAACCGTGAGGTAGTTTGCACTAGGACCTAAGGTTGTGGGTGCTGTGGAGATCAAGATGCCTCCACAAAGAAATCGTATTGGGAGGAATACTTTGACAGAAGACGGTTTTAGAGCCCTACAAACGCAAATCGATGCATTGCAAGAGGAGTTGTGAAGAGGGTTTGATCTGAGAACAAGAGAAAAAAGCGAGGATGAAGCTGAAGAAGAGCTATCTGAGGAAGAATAAGAAGTTGCAGGAGATCCTACAGAAGTTAGGTTGTTGAGGGCCATTTTGAAGATCAGAAAGAGGCCTAGGATCAAAGTTTTACCTATTCTAGAGATTTGAATCTGGAACAGCTTATTGATTGAATCAATGACATGGAGGAGTATTTCGAGTATGAAGATGTGGAGGACCTAGATTGGGTCAAGCTTGCAAAAATAAAGTTGAAGGGCCATGCCAGTATTTGGTGGAAGGATGTCCAGTTAGAGAGGAATAGAAGAGGAAAAGGAAAGATCACTAGATGGGATCGAATGGTGGATAAACTAAAGAAGCAGTTCATTCCTGTGGACTATGAGATGGAGTTGCTGAAGAAGCTGCAAGGATTAAAGCAAGGTAACAAGTTTGTCAAGGAGTATACAGAAGAGTTTTATAAGATTACTATAAGGACAGGCCATGCAGAGCCCAACAAGGAGAAGGTAGCCCGTTACATTAATGGGTTAAGGCCAAGTATTCAAGAGGAGCTGAGCTTGGTCAAAATGACCACCATAGAAGATGTGTACCAGTTTTCCCTGACGGTGGAAGAGAAGCTAAATAAAAGATTTGACAGCAAGCAAAGGGGAAGAGGTCAAGGCAGAAGGCCAAGGCAGAAGGCCAAGTGGAAGAATCTATGGAGGCTGTAATGAAGATCAAAAGAAAAGTGAAGACGCTGGCACTAGTCAAAATCAAAGAGGGGATAATGCCTATCGCCCTCGTTTCCAGAATAGTGGTGAGAAAAGAGGAAGAGGAAGAGGTTGACCTGGGCAAGGACCCAGAAGATGAGGTTTCAGAGGAACTTGTTTCCAATGTGGAGAAGAAGGGCATCGAGCATACGAGTGTATGTAACATCAAGGAAGGACAAATAGAAGACCTGAAGGTAATGCAGGAGTTGCACATGTAGATGAAGATGTGCAGTCTGAGCGTTTTGAAGATGATGAAAGGGGAGAAACCCTAGTTGTCAGAAGAACTTTATTGAATGAGGAGAAAGAACCCAATCAGAGGAAGAGTTTATTCCACACAAGGTGCAAATGTGAAGGTAAGTGTTGTGATATTATTATTGACAGTGGAAGTACTGATAATCTTGTTTCAGAGAAGATGGTTGACAAGTTGAAGTTGACAAGAAGAAAGCATCCACATCCATATCAGATTGCATGGTTGCAGAAGGACCACAGAGCTTTGGTCAATGAGCAGTGTTTAGTGAAGTTCAAAATTAGGGAATACCATGATGAGGTGTTGTGTGATATCATACCAATGGATGCATGTCATATGCTATTGGGGAGGCCGTGGCAGTATGATAGGAGTGTTGTCCATGATGGCTGTGCAAACACATATTCCCTAACAAAGGATGGAGTTCGTCATAAGTTGAAGCCCTTGAAGGAGGTGGAAGAAAAGGTATGTAGTACTGCCATAATTTGCTTGGTAGATGGTAGGAAATTTTTGGAAGGTATGAAGCATGAGCGTCATTACTTTACATTGATTCCTAAGATTAGTCAAGAGAAATGTAAAGATGTACCAGCAGAAGTTTTAGATATGTTGGAAGAATTTCAGGACATTATCTATGATAATGTACCAGAAGGTTTACCACCAGTGAGGAAGATAAGTCACCAAATAGATTTGATACCAGGAGCTAGTTTTTCGAATAAGACAACCCACAGAATGACTCCTGCAGAGAGTGAAGACCTTAATAGACAAGTTCAGGATCTGTTAAGGAAGGGATTGATAAGGGAGAGCCTAA
Source organism: Cunninghamia lanceolata (assembly GCA_027924645.1). Lineage (NCBI taxonomy): Eukaryota > Viridiplantae > Streptophyta > Pinopsida > Cupressales > Cupressaceae > Cunninghamia > Cunninghamia lanceolata. The sequence goes on along the minus strand of BSBN01001268.1, from coordinate 796,165 downwards.
GTCCATGTGCGGTACCTATAGTACTAGCACCAAAGAAAGATGGAGAATGGAGAATGTGTATAGATTTTTAAGGCATCAATAAGATCACAATCAAGTACATGTTTCCATTGCCAAGAATGGATGACATAATGGACTATTTGAGTGGAGCCAAGTACTTCACGAAGATTGACCTGAAGAGTGGGTATCACTAGATCCGTATTAGAAAAGGAGACGAGTGGAAGACAACCTTCAATACAAAGGAAGGTTTGTATGAGTGGTTAGTCATGCCATTTGGGCTAACCAATGCATCGAGCACATTCATGCGGCTCATGAACGAGGTATTGAAATTTTTTTGGGAAGTTTTGTTATTGTTTATTTGGATGATATTTTAATTTTTAGTAAGACTTGGGATGAGCATCTGATGCATATCAGAAGAGTTTTAGAGAAGCTCAAGGAGAAGTTGCTGATTAATCTAAAAAAATATGGTTTTGTAAAGAAGGAGTTGGTATACCTAGGATTTGTTGTGATAGAGGAAGGTCTTAAGATGGACCCAGAGAAGGTGAGGGCTATCATTGAATGTCCTACACCAAAGAGTGCCACATAGGTATGATCTTTTCATGGTTTGGTAAGTTTTTACAGAAAGTTTATCAAAAATTTTAGTAGCATTTGTGCACCCCTAACTGAGACAATGAGAGGGGATAGAAAAGAGTTTAGATGGACTAAAGAAGCAGAAAAAAGCTTTGATACATTAATGTAGAAAGTCACAGAGCAACCTATTTTGGCACTGCTAGATTTCAATAAGGTATTTCAGGTAGATTGTGATGCCAGTGGTAGTGCTATATGAGCTGTTTTAAGTCAAGAAGGTAAGCTCATTGCCTATTTTAGTGAGAAGCTTAATGATGCCAAGAAAAAGTATTATGTTTATGATCAGGAATTTTATGCAATAATCCAGGCTTTGAAGAAATGGAGATATTATTTGTTGCCAAAAGAGTTCGTTTTATATACTGATCATCAGGCTATGTAGTATCTTAATAGTCAAGGAAAGTTAAACCAAAGGCATTTAAAATGGGTTAAGTTTTTGTAGAGTTATACTTTTGTTTTGAAGCACAAGAGTGGGAAGTCCAATAGAGTTGCAGATGCCTTGAGTAGAAAACAAAATTTGTTGACAGGAACGAAGATAGAGGTTGTTGGGTTTGATGAACTCAAAAGTTTGTATCCTGAAGATCCAGATTTTGCAGAGGCTTGGAAAGCTTGTTTGGAACCTGTTACTTTGGACAGGACAAAATGGTTGGATTTCATAATCCAAGATGGCATGCTATTTAGAGGAAGCCAGTTGTACATTCCAAGGTGTTCCATGAGAGAGAACCTGATTAAGGAGAAGCATAGTGGGGGATTGGCTGGACACTTTGGTGGTGGACAAATTCTCAAAGATGGCACATTTTATTCCATGCAAGAAGGCTAATGATGATGTTCATATTGCAGAGTTATTTTTCAGGGAGGTAGTGAGATTACATGGTCTACCAAAGAGCATAGTTTTAGATCAAGATACCAAGTTTGTTGGTTATTTCTGGAGGACATTGTTGAAGAAGTTGAAGACAAATTTGAAGTTTAGTTTTGCACACCATCCATAGACTGATAGACAAACAGAAGTGGTGAATAGGAGTTTGGGTAACCTACTACGATGCTTAGTAAGAGATAAGTCCAAGGGATGGGATTTGATTTTACCACAGGCAGAATTTGCTTACAATAATTCTATCAATAGGAGTACTAGAAAATCACCATTCCAGATTATATATGGGAATAGTCCAAGAAATGCTTCAGAGTTAAGGAATCTGGACAAAGGAGAAAAGACAAGTGCTGAGGCTGAAGACTTTGCAGAACAAATGAAGAATTTGCATGAAGAGGTGAAAAAGCACATTAATAAGATGAATATTCAATACAAGGCTAAGGCAGATCAGAAGAGGAGATATAAGGAATTCCAGGTAGGAGATGAAGTCATGATTCACTTGAGAAAAAAAAGGTTCCCAATTGGAACATACAATAAGCTGAAAATGAAGAAATTTGGACCATGCAAAATTTTGAAGAAACATGATCCAGGAAATGCATATGAGGTAGAGCTACCAAGTGGGATCAATATTTCCCCTATTTTCAACATTGCTTATTTATCATAATACCATGAAGGTGGAATAGAGGATGGACCAACAGAAGAATAGTGGAGTATCCCGACATCTACTTCAATAGAGGAGATAGAAGAGATCTTGGATAGCCGTGTGGGAAGAAGTACTCAAAATAGGCAATATGAAGAATATCTAGTGAAATGGAAAGGAAGGTTGGTTGAAGATTCTTCTTGGTTGTCTAATGCAGAGGTTGACCGTTTGGGTTTTTCTCACACAAACACCTAAGATGTGACAGGGTCACTTCTGAAATTACCCTGGGTGTCTGATGCAGGAGCATCTAGTGGTGTAAGGGCAATCTTGCATCACCCAAAAAAAAGATGTGTTTCAAAATTGTTGATGTTCTTTCCATTTCTTTTCAAAATTTGTGGTTTTGGTTCCATAATCACTTGAATAATGATGTAGAACTTTCAATTTTTCTAAACTACTAAAAATAGCAACCTGCTATTTTTAGAAAGTTTGCATTTGGGCACGGATTGAAGTAAAACTTTATAGGAAGCTTGATAACTAAAAAATAAGACCTTTGGCGAAGGAATCATGCAAAGATCATTTGCGAGCTGAAAGATATTAAATTTTATGTCATGCCCACATTTCCCATGCGGCCACGACACGCAGCACACGTGTCATGTCCACATTTGACATGTGGTCATGACATGAAATATCAAAAAAAAATTCATGCTTCCTAAGAAACCCCCTCACACGCGTTATCGTGCTCGATGGCAATACACATAAGGTGTAAACATGTTAATGAAATGCGGGTTCATGCGATCGCATGCGTATTCTCCTAAGCGATGGAAGTCGACTAAGGGGGTCAATGCAACACGAGCAACATCGCTATTAGGGTTTGAATAGAAAGATCAAACCCCTAAGTTTACCTAAGTGAGTGAAGAGAATTCGACACATGTCAAAATCATAAGACCATTCAAAAGCATACGAGTAAATTAATGGCTTGATTAAAAGTCAACAAGTTTGCGGAAATGATAATTTAATACTACGCAAGGGTTAAAAATACTAAATTATCCTAACCCTAAATTCTAGAAAAATCTGGTAGCATAATGCCTCACGGGCGTAAATAGGGTTTATTGTAATAAACAACGATCTCACGAAGAGCTCTCTAACCTTGCTAATGTTGGGAGACAAAAAAATTTAATGCACTAGGGAAAAAGATTTATTACGCTAAGGTTTTCCAATAAAAAATGCAAGGTTACGTTAATTAATTTTAAACCTATTTCATTAAGATCCAAACATAATATTAATTTTAACTAAATTGGCCTTATTATAAAATTAAGGTTGAAATAAATTACATGGTTGACAAAATCTTAAAATAAAATTAAAATAAAACTTTAATAAAGTTCACTAGAACATTGATTTCCCCTTTGCTCCAATAAATTAATTTCTAGTTATAAACCAATCCAATAATCAATTAAATTCCCTAAGCTTCACAATAAAAAATGTCCACATAACAATGCCACAATAATCGATTTAAAATACCACATATTAAACTAAACTTACCCTTTTATCTACAATACCAATGCAACCCATGATAAAACAAATTAATAAAAGCTCCCAAGTCAAATCAGAGGGAAATAAAATAATAACACTAAATTTAAAATCCCACTAACCCTAAAAGTTAAATAAAATAATATTATCCTTAAGGGAAAAACCCTAACCCTAACTTGTTCTCTCATTCTTCCATCTATTTTTTTTTCTTCTCTTCTCTCCATTTTCTCATTCTCCTTTTTTTTGTGTTGCAGGTTTGATAGAGGCATTCATAGAGGAAAACTCAGAGGAGGTATACAAAATGTGTATATTTATTTTGTTATTTTTTTAACCTGGAAAATATGTATATATACACATTTATACCCATTGTTTAACAGTGGTAGATCAGATATTAAAAGAGATGGAGCAACTAATATATATATAATTTTATACATGTCAAAAGTGTTGTAGAAAACTCGATGGCCGAATGGCCTGCAAGAAGGGCGTTTGATTTGTAGTAGGGCCACCGCAGAGATGAAGGCATTATGGCCGGCGGCGAAGAGAGAGACAAGGTTCGCAGGGTATGTGGGGGCATTAGGGCAGTGGAGGGAGTTACTGTTGCGATAGGCGGAGAGGGGGTCGCGGGGTATCGGTGGCGAAGGAAGTGTGGCAGCTGAGGGCGTCAGGGGGTGTGGAAGTGTGGGGAGGGGTCAAACCCCACCCACACTCAATAACAACAGCCACGGTGGGGAGGTCGAACCCCCCACCAACATTCTTTTTTTTTTGTTTTAAAAACTGCACTTCCTCTATAAAAAAAAATATGCAGTCTCTGCCTTATCTCAGAACATTGTTTATATTTGATATTTTGCATATATATATGTGTGTGTGTGTAAATATATTTATATATACATATATATAAATATATGTGTGTGTGTGTGTGTGTGTGTGTAATTTCAGTTCTGTATACAACTATACAGTTTCAGAATAAAGTGACAGTATATATATCCTCAACCATAAATATAGATATTATTATGATGTACTGAGTATAATAAATAGATATATATTTTATAAATATATATAGTCATATACATATATTTGTATATATATATATATATTTCTTATCTAAGAGCAAATTCCCTTCACACTATTTATACACTTTAAAAAAAAAAAAGAAAACAACAACTATTTAATTTCTTCTTTGTTGCAATAAAACTACAAATGCATCAAATTTTAAACATACTTTTGTTCTTGCAACATTTTTTTTTTGCATTCATCCATAAGGCATTTTAAATTAACAACTAAATATTTCTTTTTTTTTAAAACTTGCATTCACATTTTTCTCATACACATAACATAAAAAAAAAAATCAGCAAATATATATTTTCATTTTCAAATACAAAGAAATTAAATACAACTCAAGTTTAAAACTTAAAATTTATACAACTCAAGAGAGCACAAACTCTCTATCAAATAACACATTTACAAATAGGTCAACCATGGCCATACTCTCTCAAGAGCTCTACTAACAACACAAGGAAGGAAATTTTGATTTCTTCAATATCTCATAGCTCCAAAAACCTGCAATAACACAAGGAATGGGAAGAAGCCACTAACAAACTTCTCTCCTCCCTACCATTGAGTCACTCATGAGTCACCTTCGAGCTAGGAGGTCATCCTCACACAAGGTAAGCACACACCACTTTGCAACAAGTTCACTCATCACAAAAATAAGAATACTTCCATGGCTTCCACTTAACAAAAACTCACTGAAGATGAGTTTAATGGGGTAGGGGAGTGGACATCACTCAACTCAAGAGTGTCACTCCAAAAACTTCCCAAATACATAAATCTCTCAAGACCTCAAGCCACACTCATAAACATGATTTCACAACTTTCTCTTGGCTCTCAAGCCATATCCTAAATTTCTCATATACACATATTTCTCAAATTCACAATTTGCCCTCAAGGCTAAAACTCCATAAAAAACCAAGTGACCCCGAGGAGGTTCACTCCTCCCCCACCCCACACATGTTGAGCATTTTCTCCCAAGAAGGAGAGGCTCTCACAACTCCCATACCTAATTTTCCCACAACAATAAATTAAAAACAACAAAATGAAACTTACACATACACAACATGCAAGTAAAGAAAATACATAAGGAAAGACATATGTCTTGAATCCTACCTTATAAAGCCCAAATGGAAGATAGTTGAGAAGAGCTCCTCTAACTCCTCCAAGTTGAGCCACCAATTTTCCTCTAACTTTGTCCCCAAAACAACTAAAATTCAAAAATTGCAAAAGATCCAACAACCCCCTCCCTCTCTTCAAGAGGGATTAAAATAGGCTCTTCTCATGAGCCTTGAGGGATGGGGAGGTGACACATGTCACCTCCTCACTCCTCCACCCAACTACTTGGAAGACTCTTGGAATGGGATGGTGACACATGTCATCCACCCATTCCACCAAGTCTTTCTCCCATCCACTTGCTCTCTCTTTCACATATGTGGGAGAGAAAGGTGGAGCCAAAAGAGGAGTGGGTACCACATGATCCCCAATCATCTCCTCCTAGGTAAATCCACACAATCCCAAGGTACCCTCACCAATTGTGGGAGAGGCTTGGAGTTGAGGAGTCCACAATTAAGGGGTCTTGAAGACTCCCCCAACCTAGGAAAGAGGAAATGAAGAGGTTGAGTGTTTGACCCACTCATCCTCTCCCTCCCAAACTTCTATTTTCGTCACTTTGCTTTAGGGTGAAGTTAAAGTGACCAATTGGAGGTTTACCTAAGGTTACACAAGCCCAAATGACCCCCAGACCCTAGGGGTACAACCCAGGGTCAATTTTAACTCATTTTGAGCACCATAGGTCGAGTAAAAACACATAAAAAGGGGTCACAAAAATTAAAACTCAAAAATAAAATTCAAATGACATTACAACTTACAACACTAATTAGAAATCAAATAAAAGAAGGGTAGACATAACCCAACTAACACCATGCAACAAAATTACAAAAGTTCATCATGCAAACATAGTTGATCTTGGTTCCTTTTGGAATTAGATCGGCTTCCAATGGGAAAACAACACAGTGTGTGGGATGATCTTTGAGTATCCATGGCTTCGTTAGAAACACCTGTGCACTCAAATGAAATGTTAATCCCACATGTATATAATAGCTGAAGTAAAGTGAAACCTACACTCACATCATCACATGATCATATAAACATCAAGAAATCTTGTCATAATTAAAAATCTAAATTTTGCATTTCAAACATCCATCACAAGATAAGGTCTCATAATAAATTTCTAACTAAAATCACATGAATAGTATCCCAATAGCATCATAATGTAAATCATAGGTCTAACATCATCAGTGAATCAATATCAAGGTGTAACCACATCATAAACATGCTAAACATATTAAATCACATAAAGCATAAAGTCTAACAATCCTGCAAATCGGGATCAACAATCCCACAAGTCTAATATGTATCACCAACAGTAAAATAAAGTAGTCAAATATATGGGAATGAAAAGGTAGGTCTCATATCCTCCCCCCTAAGACTGTACTTCCTCCTGGAAGTCATCAAAGAGGTGAGGATAAAGGGCCCTCAATCTTGTTGTATCCTCCCATGTTACCATGACCTCATCGTACATGTCCCACTGGACCCTAACCTGGTCCATCTCTTGACCTCGAAGGCCCAACGTCCGACGAGCCAATATGTGAATTGCTCCAAAGCCAACTGACCATCTACCTCTACCTGAAGAGCACTCCAATCCAATACATGAGATAAATCAGATATATAATGTCGTAAAATAGAGACATGAAACACATCATGGATATGCGACAGGCTAGGTGTCAAGGCTAGACAATAGGCTACAGGTCCTATTCGCTCCAAGATCTCAAAAAGTCCAACAAAATGAGGTGCAAGCTTAGAGCCCTTTCCATAACAGATTGGACTCTTGTGTGGTCGCACTCTCAAGAATACTCTGTCCCCAACTGAGAAGCTCTGATCTACCCTCTTAGCATCGGCGTACTTCTTCTGTCAATCCTGTGCCTCCTGAAGCCTCTGCCTAATCAAAGTCACCTGCTGCTCCATATCCTGAACCAACTCTGGCCCTATCGCAACCCTGTCCTCAATACGATCCCAACTCAAAGGTGTCCTACAAGGTGTGTCGTATAAGGCCTGAAAAGGAGGCATACCCAATGAGCTGTGATGCCCATTGTTGTAGGCAAACTCAACTATATACAGATACTCCTCCCATCTACTCTGGTGATCCATGACATACATATGGAGCATATCCTCTAGAACCTGATTAACTCTCTCTATCTGTCCATCGGTCTCAGGATGATAAGCGGAACTAAAGTTGAGCTGTGTGCCCAATTGCAAGGCTCTCCAAAAGGATGAAGTGAACACTGAATCCCTATCAGAAATGATACGGTGAGGTACCCCATGTAGTCCAACAATCTGATCCAAGACCTGCTGGATGCTGATGCTTGGCCTTGACCCTCTGGCACTCAAGGCAATGAGCAACATACTTTGCAATATCCTGTCTCATACATGCCCAATGGTATAACTGTCACAAGTTGGCATGCATCTTCTTCACCCCTGGGTGTGCTGCATAAGGTGCTCTATGAGCCTCTGAAAGAACCACTGCATGAAGGTCACTTGCATGGGGTACATAGATGCACTGCCAATGTCTAAGCAATCCATCTGACTCAAGGGAATATCCTACAAATTTTTCCTTAAGGGCCCTCTGTGACTGGATCTCCTGCTGCACCTCAAGAAACCTCTCATCCTCAGGTAGATGCTGAATGATGCGCTCTCTCAAGTCCACACTCAAAGTCAAGGTTAGGATCTCATGGCGCCTCTGACTCAAGGCATCAGCGACCATGTTCTCCTTCCCTTTGATGTAGTGGACATCAAAGTTGTACTTGCATAGAAACTCCATCCAACGCCACTAGAGGGCATTCAAATTCAGCTATGTGAATATGTACTGCAAACTATGGTGATCCGAATGAAGCTCAAAGTGACAACACAAAAGAAAGTGTCTCCAACAAACAAGAGCATGAACCACTGCTGCGAGCTCTAAATCATGAGTAGGGTAGTTCAACTCATGTGTCTTGAGCTTACGTGACTCATATGTAATCACTCTACCACCCTGCATAAGCACGACTCCCAAACCCTCAAGTGAAGCATCTATACAAACTACAAAATCCTTTGCAGGATCAGGATCCGCTAAGATGGGAGCACTGATAAGATGCTCTTTGAGGACCCCAAAGGCCCTCTCGCATTGCACAGTCCAAGTGAAACTCTTCCCTTTCCGCTGAAGGGAAGTAATGGGGTGTGCTATCCTAGAAAAGCCCTCTACAAATCTGCAGTAGTAACTGGCTAATCCCATGAAACTCCTAACCTCTGTCACACAGGTGGGTGATGGCCAATCTCTGATAGCTCTGATCTTCAATGGATCTATGTGATGCAGAGGCATCCACACTAAAACCTTGACATACAGCATGTATGTCTACAACCCATCATCATCATCATATTTCTTGCTAACATTGTCAGCATCATCATATTTCGAAGAGGCATGAAATATCCTCCTGCTGACTACTGTTCACTTCCTATCGGTGAGACAATTACTATCGGCACCTTTGGAAAAAGGTCACGCCGATCCCCACATCACCCTGATAACTCTTTTCCTCGATCAGGTTGCCTATCGGCAACACTTCTTCTATCAACCAAGCTGAAAAGGATCTCCCCGATGCTATTACTCCTGCCGATGCCGAACACTTAACGTCAGCAGGATAAATCTGCATCGGGTGATATTCGCAATATCCTGATGACGATGACGTCACATGCACCTGATGATGATGTCACATGCAGCTCCTTCAATATCCTGCTGCCCCGATATCCTGATGATGATTATCCTGATGATGATGACGTCACATGCAGTTCCTTCGATATCCTGCTGTCGGCCAAACTTAACATTATCAGCCCGCGATGGTTTTATCAACCCGATCTTCTACCTTATGCCGATACGCTCCTCCTTGGCAACACCTGATGATGATCACCCCAATGCACATTCACCTTATGCAAACTACTGCATCATGCTCATCTCCACCTACTCGGATGACGCCTGATGTTACTGTAGGATATACACAGAAATATCTTGATGATGCCGTTTTGATGAACTTCCAGACTCTAACAACCAGCACGACCTAGCACATACCCATGCTAGGGTTCTCAACACCTCTTGATCGCGATCCTGCACACATACATGCAAACAAACACAAAATGTAGACTAGATCCTAAACTACTGTACACAGCCATTCCACCGATTCGACGAATCAACTGGTGGAATGGATCAGCGAATCCATGTAACCACCAAAACAGCAACTCGATTACACAAAGGAATCCAAACAGAGAATGGACAAAACAGGATCTCTTTATTGATAAAAGATGCAAGTACAATATTCTATCTCTCTCTACAATCTAACTCCTCTGCTCAATTCCAATATCTAAAACCAACCGATCCTCATGCATAAATAGGATCTGCTTGCGAGTACTACCACTTGATTCCCAGCGGCTGGGAGCTTCCAAGCGGCTGGGAGGATCCAACCGAACATATAGTAAAGTCTGGTCAACATGACCTTATTACATGCATTGGTCTTATATGACCTTCTTTGAAACATTAACAAGACTCAAAACAAACTAACTGCCCCATGGAGGCCAGCTGTCAGGTAGGTGCTCCTGCACCATACTCCCCAACAGAAAAGAACTCATGTCCCATGAGTTTGGTTGTGGAAGTCCTCCACCTTTACACTTTGCCTTTGCAGTGTCTTGACCTGTTCCAGCTTTGTCCTCTGCTGGCTCTCGGCTGCTCCAAGACTTCTGAACTGTAACTTGCTTTCTTGCAAGTAAATCCTCATGCCTGTCAATGTAGGCCCTTCTCTCACATACCTTGTGTTTGTCAGGTTGTCTGACCAGAACCTCTGTCTGAACTGCCTCTTGAACTTCTGTAATGTTCAACTCTATCTTCCTTTCAACCTTTATAGGACAAACAATAGTCCCAACTATGACAACATCCTTGTCATTCCTCTCAACTGGTTGCTGTTTGCAAACCTGTTGCTGAACCTGCTGCTGACCTCTGTCAGTCAAAACTGAAACTGTCTTCAAATTGTTGTCCTTAACAACTTCTTTTCCTGCAATGTCCTCAACTGCCTTTATGCCTGCTGCTATAGGCATATGCACAAATTCCTTCTTTCCCACTAAAATGATTTTGGCTGCCTTCTGTACTACAGCTACTTCCTGTAATGGCATCAACATAATAGTTTTCCCATCTTTCTTGATGGTGTAGGTATTAGCATACCCATCATACAGTACCCTCCTATCAAATTGCCATGGTCTACCCAACAGTAGGTGACAACATTCCATGGGCAAAATGTCACACAAAACTCTATCATGATATGCTCCAATCTGAAAATCCACATATGCATGTTCATAGACAAAAAGTGATTGACTATCACTCACCCAAGATGCCTTGTAAGGGTGTTGATGTGGAATCCTTTCCAAATGCAGTTTATCCACCATTTCCTGAGATACCATGTTATCTGTTGAACCAGTATCAATGACAACCTTACATACTTTACCTTTGCTCTTGCATGTGGTCTTGAAAAGAGCTCTTCTTTGCATCATATCCTTTGATGCCTGCAAACTAGTTCTCCTAAGCATCAATGCTTCTCCCTCCTCAGGATATCCATAACCGTCAGGAACTCTATCTTCTTGATAAGTGTTTGAACTTTGCACACTTTGCTCTACTTTCTCTTCTTGCACAAGTTGTGCTCTCTTGTCATTCGTTCTATCATTTCTGGATGATGAACCTTTGCTTTCTGGACATTTGAAAAATGGATGACCAAACTCACCACAGGTGTAACACTTTCCTAAAAATGTAGTAGAACCTCTACCACTTCCAAATCTGCCTCTATTACCTTTCCATCCACCTCTGAAATTAGACTGTCCCTGTCCTTTACCAGTGTCTTCTTGACCCTCATTGGTTTGCCTTGTTGTAGGGGCTAATCCTCTTCCCCTCATATTGCTGCCTCTTCCTCTCATGGACTTATCTTGTCTCCTATTCATCTTTTCTTCAATCTTGATTGCCATTTGGTAACAATCCTCCACACTCTTAGGGTTAGCTAAAACTAACTCATCCTGTATGTTCAATCTCAAACCAGCCAAGTACCTAGCCACCTTTTCTACCTCATTCTCATGATGACTAGATCTCATACTCAACTTATAAAACTCCTCAGTATATGCCTTCACATCCATTTCCTTCTGCCTTAAAAATTGCAGCTTCTTAAACATCTGAATCTCATAATCCCTAGGCAAGAATTTACCTTTGATCCTTGCTACCATCTTATCCCATGAAGTGATCTTTGACTTCCCTTGTTTCCTTCTCTCGGATTGTACATAATCCCACCATACCAAAGCATGACCTCCTAACTTGGTCTTTGCAATCTTTACCTTCTGATCCTCAGCAACATCTTCACATTCAAAGTGATTATCAAGTGCAGCAATCCAATCCAGTAACTCATCTTCATTCAAACTTCCATTATACTTGGAAACATCAACCTTTACCTTAGGTTTATCACTCTGCACTGCCTTTAACAGTTTTGCAAATCTCTAGTCTTCAGCATCCAGATCTTCAGCTACCTCTTCATACTCTTCAACAGCATCTTCATCTTCTTCAGACTCACTGTCTTCCACTTCCCTCTTTTTGTTCTTTTCCAGGGCTACAAGCCTGGCTTGAAGTGCTTCAGCAAGCTCCTTCATCTTCCTCATCTCTCTGGCATGTTTTTCCTTCATCTCTTGCAATTCCCTTGCAGTACCACTACCTTTCGGAGGCATTTTGTCAACCTCTCACTCTTCTACCTCTGTCCTTTCAGTGACAGAATCAACTCTACCTCTGCCCTTTCGGTGACAGAATCAACACACAACAGCCCAGACCTTTTGCTGAGCTCTGATACCACTATGATGCAGAGGCATCCACACTAAAACCTTGACATAGCATGTATGTCTACAACCCATCATCATCATCATATTTCTTGCTAACATTGTCAGCATCATCATATTTCGAAGAGGCATGAAATATCCTCCTGCTGACTACTGTTCACTTCCTATCGGTGAGACAATTACTATCGGCACCTTTGGAAAAAGGTCACGCCGATCCCCACATCACCCCGATAACTCTTTTCCTCGATCAGGTTGCCTATCGGCAACACTTCTTCTATCGGCCGAGCCGAAAAGGATCTCCCCGATGCTATTACTCCTGCCGATGCCGAACACTTAACGTCAGCAGGATAAATCTGCATCTGGTGATATTCGCAATATCCTGATGACGATGATGTCACATGCACCTGATGATGATGTCACATGCAGCTCCTTCAATATCCTGCTGCCCTGATATCCTGATGACGATTATCCTGATGATGATGACGTCACATGCAGTTCCTTCGATATCCTGCTGTCGGCCAAACTTAACATTATCAGCCTGCGATGGTTTTATCAACCCGATCTTCTACCTTATGCCGATACGCTCCTCCTCGGCAACACCTGATGATGATCACCCCAATGCACATTCACCTTATGCAAACTACTGCATCATGCTCATCTCCACCTACTCGGATGACGCCCGATGTTACTGCAGGATATACACAGAAATATCCTGATGATGCCGTTTTGACGAACTTCCAGACTCTAACAACCAGCACGACCTAGCACATACCCATGCTAGGGTTCTCAACACCTCTTGATCGCGATCCTGCACACATACATGCAAACAAACACAAAATGCAGACTAGATCCTAAACTACTGTACACAGCCATTCCACCGATTCGACGAATCAACCGGTGGAATGGATCAGTGAATCCATGTAACCACCAAAATAGCAACTCGATTACACAAAGGAATCCAAACAGAGAATGGACAAAACAGGATCTCTTTATTGATAAAAGATGCAAGTACAATATTCTGTCTCTCTCTACAATCTAACTCCTCTGCTCAATTCCAATATCTAAAACCAACCAATCCTCATGCATAAATAGGATCTGCTTGCGAGTACTACCACTCGATTCCCAGTGGCTGGGAGCTTCCAAGCGGCTGGGAGGATCCAACCGAACATACAGCATAACAGTTGTCCTAACAACCTAGCTAAAAATAGTAAAGTCTGGTCAACATGACCTTATTACATGCATTGGTCTTATATGACCTTCTTTGAAACATTAACAAGACTCAAAACAAACTAACTGCCCCATGGAGGCCAGCTGTCAGGTAGGTGCTCCTGCACCACTATGGAGATGCCATCGCCTGATAGGATGTGCCCCAAGTACTGTACCTCTATACTAAAAAAGGCACACTTCGCCAAGTTGACATAAAGCTGCTGCTCTCTCAAGCATTGCAAAACCTGACGTAGGTACTCCTCATGTTCCTCCTTAGTTCGCGAATAGATCAAAATGTCATCAAGAAAAATAATCATGAACCGATCCAAGTAGGTAAGGAACACCCCGTTCATGAGACTCATGAACACTACAGGGGCGTTTGTCAAACTGAAGGGAACCACGGTGAACTCATAGTGGTCATATCTAGTCTGGAAAGAGGTCTTATGAATATCTACCTCTGTGATACGCAACTGATGGTAACCAAACTTCAGGTCAATCTTTGAGAACACCATGGCTCACTACATCTAGTCGAAGAGATCATCAATCCTAGGCAGAGGGTAACGGTTCTTCACCGTCACCTAATTCAACTACCTATAATCCATACATAATTGAAGTGACCCATCCTTCTTCTTCATGAAGATAACCAGAGCACCCCAAGGTGAAATGCTCGGTCAAATGTGCCCCTTCTCGAGCAAGTCCTCAAGCTGCAACTTGAGCTCTATCATCTCATGAGTGGTCATCCTGCAGGGTGCATGAGACACTAGCTTGGCACCCGGCACTAAATTAATATGAAAGTCTACCTCACGATGGGATGGCATCCCCAGTAGCTTTGATGGAAACATGTCGACAAACTCTCTCAAGATGGGATGGTCATCTAATGATACCTCAGGCTCATCCTCTGATCTGTCACTAACTATGATAGTGAACATTTGACATCCCTTCTGCATGCAACACTTAAGCTGTTGAGCAAATATCATACGAACTGTTGTGGGCTTCTGAATGCCCACTATCTCAACTGGTGTACCATGATCGTCTAAGCAACTAATCACCTTTCGGTGACAATCTAGCTTGGCTCTATGAGCCACAAGCCAGTCCATACCCAAAACCACATTGTAGGATCCTAATGGCATAACTCTAAGGTCACAAGATGTAGTGAAGGACCCCAAAGAGATCTCATAATCCTAAACCAAGGCATCTACTGACATCCTAGCCCCAGTGGCCAACTCAACCTCCCACCTAATGTCCTGCCTAGAAGCCACCAGCCTGTAACACTCCACTAATGATGAAGATAGAAAGGAATCAGTAGCTCCAGAGTCAAAAAGAATAGAAATGGGGGCACCCTTGATCGTACCTGATGTCTCAATCACTAATGCCTAAAAATCTGCCTAGTGGTTATCAACCACTGCGAACATACGGTGGGACTTGCCCACATCTCCTACAGTCTGCTCTGACCCTCTTGAATAGGGTTGTCCCTCTACCGTAAAGCCCTGTGGGCACTCTCTGGCTAGATGACCTGCTCCACCACGCACATAGCATGGGCCCCGAGCCTGCACCTGTCCAGTCTAAGTCCTACCTGACTGCTGCTGTCCAAATCTACCTGTGGAACCCTGTGAACCCCTGTATGACTACTGTGACCTTATGGGCCCCGCAGGTGGTCCTTGCTACCTCTGATCTCTACGTAGGCCATGTTGCTATCAGCCTTGATTCTGCCCTCCCTATGCCTTCTACTGGGGTCTAGACCTCTGCTGATTCTGCTGCTGTTGCTGTGGAGGTCTAGGAGGTAATGATGAAGAACGAAATCCTCCTCTCTGTGGTGGTAGTGGTGGTCTGCGATAACTCTGTTGCTGCCCATGATCCTGAAACTGGGGGTGTGAACCCTGCCCTCATCCCTGTATCTCCTCAGCAATGTATGCCTTCTCGGCAACATCACTTAATGTCTAGGGTTCTACCATGCGTATAGGACCTGCTATGCTATGGTTCAATCCTATGATAAACTTATGAACTAGGAGTTTCTCATCATGGAGATACTCCACATATCGAGACAACTTAGTGAATTTGCCCTCGTACCGAGCAACAGTAAACCCTCTCTACTGAAGGTTTTCAAACTCGTCTATGCGACGCTGTCTATAGTGATCTGATAGATACCGCACATTGAAGTGCTCAATGAAAGTCTCTGAAGTGAGTGTGTCTAATGATAGGTGGTGCTTGCACTCTTCAGTGCGCCAACAAGTAGCTGCTGCATCTCGCAACAGGTGGATTGCCACACATGCTTTTGTGTTGCCCTCGTAAGAACACAACACAAAGCATCTATCTAGACTGATGAGCCAAGCCTCAGCTTCGGTCCCTCTGTAGTCCCGATGAAAGTAGGAGGATTCAACCTCAACAAATCCCTGATGGGGTCTCCTCAGTCTCTGTGCCCTCTAATGGGCTCATCTACATAATAAACATACGGCCTGTGAAAGATCTGCTCCACTCTCACTGTCTCCTCACGCATATCATGATGTGGACGGCTCCTGCTATGGACCTTGTAGGCTGATCCAACCTCCTCTGCCATCATATCTGGTATCTTAACATACGGTTCCACACGTGGTGCCTCTCGTGGCTCCACGTGTGGCTCCTCTCATAGATCAACGTAGGGCTCAGCACATGGCTCTATGCATAGTACATCTACGGCCGGTGGTAGCCTATCTAACACTGCCTGTAGTGCCTGAAGTATTTGTGGTCCAATATCTGGTATAAGTAGGACCTGTGGTACCAGTGGTGCCTGACCCTCAGCTAAAGAATCACTGTACACCTCAACGGACGTAATGTGGCGCAAACGCACTCACTGAACTCATCGGGGAGGCATCCTACAAAAACTAGGTAATCACTAATTAATCGAAATTGCAGAAAATGTAACGTGTCCAAATAAACCCAATGTTTAAACTTAGGCTTTGATACCAAATGTCATGCCCACATTCCCATGCGGTTACGACATGCATCACACATCTTATGTCCACATTTGACATGTGGTCATGACATGAAATAATAAAAAAAATTCCACGTTTCCCAAGAAACCCCCTCACACGTGTTAGCGTGTTTGGTGGCAATATGCATAACGTGTAAACATGTCAATCAAATGCGGGGTCATGTGATTGCATGCGCATTCCCCTAAGCAATGGAAGTCAACTAAGGGGGTCAATGCGACGCTAGCATCGTCCCTATTAGGGTTTGAATCGAAAGATCAAACCCCTAAGTTTACCTAAGTGAATGAAAAGAATTCAACACGCATCAAAATCATAAGACCATTCAAAATCATAAGAGTAAATTAATGTCTTGATTAAAAGTCAACAAGTTTGCATAAATGATAATTTATTACTATGCAAGGGTTAAAAATGCTAAATTATCCTAACCTTAAATTCTGGAAAAATCTGACAACATAATGCCTCATGGGCATGAATAGGGTTTATTCTAATAAACAACGATCTCGCGAAGAGCTCTCTAACCTTGCTAATGTTGGGAGACAAAAATTTAATGCACTAGGGAAAAGGATTTATCACACTAATGTTTTCCGATAAAAAAATGCAAGGTTACATTAATTAATTTTAAACCTATTTCGTTAAGATCCAAACATAATATTAATTTTAACTAAATTGGCCTTATTATAAAATTAAGGTTGAAATAAATTACATGGTTGCCAAAATCTTAAAATAAAATTAAAATAAAACTTTAATAAAGTGCACTAGAACATTGATCTCCCATTTGCTCCAATAAATTGATTTCTAGTTAAAAACCAATCCAATAATCAATTAAATTCCCTGAGCTTCACAATAAAAAATGTCCACATAACAATGCCACAATAGTCAATTTAAAATACCACATATTAAACTAAACTTACCCTTTTATCTACAATACCGATGCAACCCATGATAAAACAAATTAATAAAAGCTCCCAAGTCAAAAGAGAGGGAAATAAAATAATAACACTAAATTTAAAATCCCACTAACCCTAAAAGTTAAATAAAATAATATTATCCTTAAGGGAAAAGCCCTAACCCTAAGTTGTTCTCTCATTCTTCCATCTGTTTTTTTTTTTTCTTCTCTTCTCTCCATTTTCTCATTCTCCTTTTTTTGTGTTGCAGGTTTGATAGAGGCATTGATAGAGGAAAACTTGAAGGAGGTATACAAAATGTGTATATTTATTTTGTTATTTTTTTAAACCTAGGAAATATGTATATATACACATTTATACCCATTGTTTAACAGTTGTAGATCAGATATTAAAAGAGATGGAGCAACTAAATATATATATATATATATATATATTTTATTTTATACATGTCAAAAGTGTTGCAGATAGCTCCATGGTCGAACGACCTACAAGAAGGGGGTTTGATTTGCAGTAGGGCCGCCACAGAGAAGAAGGCATTATGGTCGGCAAAGAAGAGAGAGACAAGGTTCCCAGGGGATGTGGGGGCATTAGGGCAGTGGAGGGAGTTGCTGTTGCAGTAGGCAGAGAGGGGGTAGCGAGGTATTAGCGACGGTGGAGGTGTGGCGGCTGAGGGAGTTAGGGGGTGTGGGAGTGTGGGGAGGGGTCAAGCCCCACCCACATGGTGGGGGGGTCGAACCCCCCACCAACATTCCCTTTTTTGTTTTAAAAATTGCACTTCCTCTATAAAAAAATACGCAGTCTCTGCCTTATCTCACAACATTGTTTATATTTAATATTTTGCATATAATATATATATATATACATATATGTGTATATATATAAATATATATATATATGGTGTATAATTTTAGTTTTGTATGCAACTATACAGTTTCAGAATAAAGTGACAATATTACAAAAATTATATGTATATATATATATATACATATATATGTGTGTGTGTATATATATGTATATATATATATATGTGTGTGTGTGTATATACACACACACACATATATATACATGCTTTTCATTCTAGACTAGATGATTTAGCTATTGCTTTTCATCCTTTACCAAGATTTCTCATGCCACCTACTAATCTTGATTCTAATTCTACGGAATCTGATGAGAATGACTAGTACTCAGGTTTGTCGGTGTCGTGATGTTGGCCACGTTATGATTTTGACAACAGGATGCGACCCTATTTGAAAAAGCAAATCCCCACATCTGCTTTTGGGTGTAAAGCAGGCCATCCTCACATACGGTGTGTCTAATGCAAATATTTTCACTGTAGTTAGTGCTTTTGGATTTGACTGCTTTACAGTGATCCTCTCCTAGAGTGTTGCTACGTGTCATGTTGGTATGGTCGGATTTGTAAGTTGTTTTATAGTTTTGAGGTCCGCTCTTTACTATAAATAAGGGCTCAATACCTCTTTTTAGGCATTTAGAAATTGATTCAGAAGTAAGAAGCTCTAGATTCTAGGAATCACAAGAGTATGCTCTTGTTCTGTGCTTGCATGTGATCTGAACAATTAGAAATTGTGTAGATCAAGATTGTGTGTTGTTGTAATCCAATGTTACATTCTATAATAAAAAGAAATTGTTGCGCTGCATTGTGATTTGGTATCAGAGCCATGGTTTATGGTTTTCTCTATTGTCTCGTGTGAGTTATATTTCTGAAAGTTTTGCTAGTAGCGTGTTGTAGTACCTGTGGAAGTCGTTATAAGACCCGTATTGAAGGCCGAAGGAAAGCGCCATGAAAGGGCAGTAAATCGACCAAAGTAGCAGGGAATATCGCGAACGATCACTAGTACGTTATATCCTCACTAATGGCTTTAAGGAGATCAAAGAACGCAAGTTCTGCACTATTTGATGTTTTGCACAATTATTTTCAAGATGGAAATACTCATGTTGTCGATGAGAAAGGGAATTTCAATTTTCTTGATGTCAAGATTAATACCTTTTATCCTAAAAATGGGATTAAAGCTAAAGTGTGTGATTCTGTGCGTCAATCTGAAATTAATTTGTTAGTCTCTAGAATTGGAATTTGCCCCATTTATTTACCATTCTTACTTCCTGATGACGTTTCCTGATGGAGAGATAAAGGCTTTTTTCATGTACATTTCCCGCATGTTGACATTATAGTCCATCCCCACTTTAACTACAATATTGATGCTAAATTTTTTGCTACTCTAATTGATACTCGTTGCCGTGTCTAGGATCAAGCTGTCATTGCTCAGTTTTGAGGGATCCTTAGTGCTGAAAAGGGTGATGGAGTTACCTCTGTCCAACCTAATTTTACTTTGTCCCTCTTTGACAAGTTTATTTCCTCAGCTTTCTGTCTCTTATTGCAAGTAAAAGGTGTCTCCCTCATGCCTGGATCTGTTTATGCCACCATAGGAGGTCGCTGTGTCTACCGTATCATGAATACTATGTCTCCACCAGTTTCTTTGCCCACGGGGGTAGGTTTTCCCCAAGGATCTTCCAATCTACTAGATTATGGAAGGTTTATAGATCATACTGGTTTCGACATAGGTTTTCCAATCATTGAACAATTGTTAGATCGTCAAAAACCACAGTTCCTAGATCTCCCTATTCATAGAAACAGATTTTTAGAAAGACCTTTAGTCCAATCTCGTCGAGTTGGTAATATTACCCTGTAGTCTGTACCAGACCAGACAATTCTTGAATAGCCTGTAATAGATGAATCCCAGTCTAGAATACAACCCTTGAAACACATCTATTCAATGGCCCATGCTTATTCAAGAACAAATAGAAAACCTTTTGTAGACTATAATCCTGAAGAATGTTCCACTTCTAGCAGTTCTCAGAGATTTAGGCAAATTCCATCTAGATCTTCCTTCTCTCCCAGATCAAGCCTCACAAATGACCCCGAACTTATGGATGATTTGGTTAGACAAGTAAGCTCCAGATTGC
This sequence comes from Cunninghamia lanceolata, assembly GCA_027924645.1. Lineage (NCBI taxonomy): Eukaryota > Viridiplantae > Streptophyta > Pinopsida > Cupressales > Cupressaceae > Cunninghamia > Cunninghamia lanceolata. Next base: position 775,471 of record BSBN01001268.1, on the reverse strand, counting down.
ATCTTGCTCCCAAGCAAGGTGATGAAGAATCAAAGAAAGAGAAAAAAGGAAAAGGAATTAAAATTGCTAAATTAGGAGAACATGCTAGTATGATGAGAGAAAATCTACCAAGATATGGAACTAAAAGAAGGTCAAAGTATATAGTCTAGGTTGATCCTACAATAGCCTTAGAGCTAATAAGTTATGCACCTGGTAGATGGCCTACACAAGAAAGTTATCAGGTCATAAATCCTGATGACAAAACCTGGGGTAGATATGAAGCAAAGTTCCATACAAAGGTTGGGTCAAAACAGAAAAACTCTGAAGCACAAAGGAACTAGCAGTCAAATTTGATGCAAACAACTCAAGAAAATTTAGATGATATGGCTGTTGATATTAAGCAAGGGATAAATAGAACAATTTCTGTATCTGATAATTTGCTTCAGGTTCAACATGTAGCATATAAAGTAGAAAATAGTGTGAATAAGATAGACAAACAATGTACGTCTACCTTGAATAATTTTGGTAGCCTAAATTTCCAAGTAGGCCAAACTCAGACCACAATGGCAAATGTTCACTCTAGCACACAAAGGCTAGAAACTATGTCTAGACAAATCTATGATTATGTCTCTACCTCAGAAAATAAAAGAGATACTTAGGCCCAAGAAAATAAAGCTTTGCTTGAGCATGTGGCCAGAAACCTTGAAAAGGTTAGAAAATATGCCAAAAAAGATTAGAGTATCCCAAAAAGGTAAAGACAGTTCTGATGAAGAAACAGAGGATACTAAAACTCAGAAATCAGAACACAAGGCTAGGCCAAAAGTCCAGCGTAGGAAGAGCATCCTCTTTATAGAAGAAGTAGAAGAACAACTAGTGTCTTCTATGACTAGAAGCCATACTCCTCAGATGCCCTCCAAAATAGTTCTTCCTAAGAAAAAAGAACATATGATACAAGCCACAGAAGAATTAAAAGATTGGCTTCAAGAATGCCAATTAGAAGACAATGAGCCTATCTATATGGAAGAACCTGCTGTAGCCATGAATTCATCAGAAGAAGGAATTCAGGACGAAATATATCTTAAAGAAGATATATTAGAAGATGTATCTGATGCCGATAGCCTGCTGCAAGATGAATCTTCTTACATAGAAATCAGAGAAGATTGGGAGCATTTGTGCATGGCTAGTCAATCTACTGTGGAAAACCAAATAGATATTGAAATGAGAGATGCTATATCAGAAAATGCTAGACCAGAACAACTTAAAGCTTATGCCACTTCTGGTTATATCTTGAACATTGACAAGATAATAGACCCCTATGACACCATTTGCACCTGGTGTGACACATTAGAAAATTTTTATGATACTAGGGGATCTTGGTCTGAAGCTAACAAGGTCTTATATGTAGTAAGACTTATGTCTAGTAAACTCCACTGCTGGTGGAATTCTCTTCCAGATAATGGTGTGATATCCATTGAACCTAACACTAGTGATGAATATGTGAAAGAGATGGATATGGGCATAAATGACATCTCTGCTGAAGGATTTGCTACATTAAAATTGACTTTGATAGGTTTGTTCTCTGGCAATAGAAAAAATGACATCCTAGAGGCAGAAAAAATACTGTATTCATTACAGTTAAAAGATTTAGGTAAATTGCATAAATATAACCTAGTCTTTGAGAAATACATGATTGCTGCTCATAAACTTCATGATCCAACAACAAAAAAGTTTTATCTGAATTCTCTTCCATGTGGTCTTGGAGAATATGTTGAAGAATATGTGATGACCAAATATAAATCCAAAATAGAAAAGTTTGGATTTGGGGAATTGAAGGCCTTGGTCACCTATAAGTTGGATAAGGGATGTTTGATAAAAGCACTTAATGATAATAAAGAACAATATAATTCTTCTTGCAATATGAAGGATTACTGTAATTTGCCCCCTCTCAGTCAAATTAAGGATTTTAAGCAAGTCAAGAAATTCAGTAAGAAATCTTGTGGAAGACATTGTCATTGTAAAAAATGCAGAAAATCTAAATATTATGATGATAACATGGAGCACTCCTTCCACAGGAAAAAGGCCTATAAAAAGAAATACAGATTGGCACTAGTCAATAGAAACTCTTTTAGGAACAGAAAACCTCCAAAGTACCTGTTCAAAAAGCATAGAGACTCCTCCAAAGGAAAAAGATCTGTATAGTGTTTTATATGTAAAGGACCTCACTATGCTACTAACTGTCCCAAGAAATATAATCCTGAAAATAAAGTTTATGCTATGTTTGAAGAACAGGATTTTGCTCATAATTGGGAAATTGTATAGTGTATAGATGCTCTTAACTCTACTAATACTCAATTGTTTGAATTAATTGAGGTTTTGCAAGACCAGTTTTGCATGGCTCGAGATAAACACAAGAAGATTTACTCTCCTAGCTCCTCAGAGGAAGAATCTTCTAGTTCAGACTCTAGCTCACCAGATGACAAGGCAGTCTCCAAGGTGGTCAAAAAAGCTATCAAGGATCTTGATTTTAAGATAAGTATAGCCAAATCCAAAGATCCTTATCATATGCTTGGATCTATGGAAGAAAGAAAGGCTGCCGCTAAACAGCAAGTAAAAGACCTCAAAGCTTGGGAAAAAGAGAAGGCTGCTTTACAGAAAAAGGTAAAAGGTGCTAAACCCTTTCATTCTAAGCATTCAATTGCTAGTTCTCCTTCTCCACCACCTCGCAAGTCCTCTCATGGTTACACCTATCCTAACTGGTTGACTACACACCATACTTCTTCCTCCAAACACCATTCATCTCACCATTCTCCCTCTGTCTCTCTTGGCCATTGTGTTGACACCCTTTGTGCCAAAATTGATCAATGTCATGAAGCCATTAACATTCTCACCCGCCAATGTGCTATTCAACAGACTAAATTGGCTAAACTCACTTTTTTCGTGGGGGAAATTCGTGAACTTTTGACCCAAGCTGATAACACCTCCTCTGACTCAGATGGCTCTGCAATCTCTGAACCTGCACATGCCTTATTCATGGTTGAAAACTATACATACATCAGAATAAGCCTCTGCTTCTCTAATTACAAACCCATTCCCATGGATGCTTTTGTAGACTCTGGCTCCTCAAGAAGTTTTACCAAAACAAATGCTATTCCTCCTGAGTTCTGGAAAACATGATTAGACCTACCAACTGGATATGTTATAAATGGAGCCGAGATAAAGATGGGTCATTATGCTCAAGATGTGACCATTGAAATTCAAGGTAAGCAGTTTGTCTTAGATCTTATTGAACTAGACAGTCTTAGAGAAGATATCTTGTTAGGATACACGTTCTTGACAAAATACCAACCTTTTGTCTTAAGAACCCATGAAATATCCCTTAGACATATAGATGGACCTCTAAAGATTCCTTCTCTGAAACTTGTCAATCATAAGCTTTCTAAGACAGGTCATGACAAAAAGAAAGAAACTATGAATCATCAAGGGCCCCAACTACCTCTCTTGTTAGAACCAGTAAAAGCAAAGTTTGAGCAAGATTGTTGTAGTTTAAATCCATTACAGTTCTGGTCTAAAGAGCATGAAGAATGTGAAATAAGGCTTAAGCCAGAATGCCAATCAGTGATCCCATTTGAGCCAGCTTATTTAATGAGTCCTTTTGAGGTCAAGGAAATGGATGAACACCTAAACGAGCTAATAGAAGGTTATCCTTTAATTTTGTATACTGATGCTTCTGATGATGTTTGGGGTGCTGTTTTAATACAAGATATTCCTTTGAAAGGAACTCAAGTTTGTGGATATAGGTCAGGAACCTTCACTAATACTGAATGCAGGTATACTATCTATGAGAAAGAAATCCTGGCTATTAAAAAGGGTATTGAGAAGTTTAAGATTTTTCTTAAACCAACTCACTTCATTGTAAGGACAGACAGCCAACCTATGAGGTCTCTGCTCAAGAAGAAGCCAAACAAAGATAATGCTCATGGAAGAATTGCCTGATGGTATCTAGTCTTCACCAGTTATGATTTTGACATTGAATGGATAAAAGGAGATAATAATCCTTTAGCGGATTCTCTCACTAGAGAAATGGCCATATTAGTAGAACACATGAGCATGTTTATTGAACCAGGAGAAACTTTGGTTAGAAAGGATGGAGTGGAAGTATTTTTGAGAAATGATGAACATGGTAATGAATTATGGGTTCCGCAGCTACCACCAGAAATAATAACACCAATTCTGCATACACATTTCCTGAATAAATGGTTGCAAGATCTGCAAAACTTGATAAGAGATAACTTTGATAAAGGAATCCTTAATATTGAAGAGCAAGAAACTTTTCTGAAACATTTTGGTTTAGAAAATGCTAACATCTATTTTGATGTTAGAAATGGGATAACTTTTGATGTTTGTCTCACTTCTCTGCTACCCATGAACTGGACTGTGAAACACAAGAAGAACTTTCTTAAATGTACCAAGTTTGGGTTTTTCAACAGCATTACTATCTTGCAAACAGAGTTTGAAGATTATGCAGATATATTTGTTGGTTATAATAAAAAGGTCATTCAGCCTGACATGGTCGAATTTTTTGATAATATCCAATCCAATTTCAATTGGGCAATTCAAGAAGGGATGGTTGGTCCTTCTGGTTATCTATAGTCACCTCTAAATTATTGTCTTCCCAAGGTAGAATATTATCCCTTGACGCATCATTGGTTTCCCAAGGCAGTCATCAAAGACATGGAAATAGCATTACATCCAGCACTAGTAGCAGCTCGCACAGAGATTGATATGGCTTCTCCTGACGAAGTCAAAAAAATCATCTATGCTTTTCATTCTAGACCAGATGATTTAGCTATTGCTTTTCATCCTTTACCAAGATTTCTCATGCCACCTACTAATCTTGATTCTGATTCTACAGATTCTGATGAGAATGACTAGCACTCGGGTTTGTCGATGTCGTGATGTTGGCCACGTTATGATTCTGACAACAGGATGCGACCCTGTTTGAAAAAGCAAATCCCCATATTTGCTTTTGGGTGTAAAGCAGGCCATCCTCGTATATGGTGTGTCTAATGCGAATATTTTCACTGTAGTTAGTGCTTTTGGATTTGACTGCTTTACATTGATCCTCTCCTACAGCGTTGCTACATGTCATGTTGGTATGGTCGGATTTGTAAGTTGTTTTATAGTTTTGAGGTCCGCTCTTTACTATAAATAAGGGCTCAATACCTCTTTTTAGGCATTCAGAAATTGATTCAGAAGTAAGAAGCTCTAGGTTCTAGGAATCACAAGAGTATGCTCTTGTTTTGCGCTTGCATGCGATCTGAACAATCAGAAATTGTGTAGATCAAGATTGTGTTGTTGTAATCCAAAGTTGCTTCTATAATAAAAAGAAATTGTTGCGCTGCATTGTGATTTGGTATCAGAGCCATGGTTTATGGTTTTCTCTATTGTCTCGTGTGAGTTATATTACTGAGTGTTTTGCTAGTAGCGTGTTGTAGTACATGTGGAAGTCATTATATATATATCCTCAACCAGAAATATAGATATTATTATGATACACTGAGCATAATAAATAGATTTATATTATATAAATATATATATTCATATACATATATTTGTATATATATGTGTGTGTGTATATATATATATTATTTAAACACTCACAATAATCATAAAAGGAACCTTTAGAAGAAGCATGATTTTTTTTTTTTTGTTAAACATCTATAACTAACTTTCTTATCTAAGAGCAAATTCCCTTCACACTATTTATACACTTTTTTTTTTGTAAAAGAAAACAACAACTATTTAATTTCTTCTTTCTTGCAATAAAACTACAAATGCATCAAATTTTAAACATACTTTTCTTCTTACAACATTTTTTTTTTGCATTCATCCATAAGGAATTTTAAATCAGCAACTAAATATTTCTTTTTTAAAAAAAACTTACATTCAAATTTTTCTCATACACAACATAACAAAAAATTAGCAAATATATATTTTCATTTTCAAATACAAAGAAGTTAAATACAACTCAAGTTTAAAACTTAAAATTTATACAACTCAAGAGAACACAAACACTCTCTATCAAATAACACATTTACAAATAGGCCAAACATGGCCATACTCTCTCAAGAGCTCTACTAACAACACAAGGAAGGAAATTTTGATTTCTTCAATATCTCATAGCTCCAAAAACCTACAATAACACAAGGAATGGGAAGAAGCCACTAACAAACTTCTCTCCTCCCTACCATTGACTCACTCATGAGTCACCCCTGAGCTAGGAGGTCATCCTCACACAAGGTAAGCACACTCCACTTTGTAACAAGTTCACTCATCACAAAAACAAGAATACTCCCATGGCTTCCACTTAAAAAAAACTCACTCAAGATGAGTTTAATGGGGTGGAGGAGTGGGCATCACTCAACTCAAGAGTGCCACTCAAAAAACTTCTCAAATACATAAATCTCTCAAGGCCTCAAGCCACACTCATAAACATGATTTCACAACTTTCTCTTGGCTCTCAAGCCATATCCCAAATTTCTCATATACATATATTGCTCAAATTCACAATTTGCCCTCAAGGCTAAAATTCCATAAAAAACCAAGTGACCCCAAGGAGGTTCACTCCTCCTCCACCCCACACATGTTGAGCATTTTCTCCCAAGAAGGAGAGGCTCTCACAACTCCCATACCCAATTTTCCCACAACAACAAAATGAAACTTACACATACACAACATGCAAGTAAAGAAAATGTATAAGGAAAGACATATGTCTTGAATCCTACCTTATAAAGCCCAAATGGAAGATAGTTGAGAAGAGCTCCTCTAACTCCTTCTCCAAGTTGAGCCACCAATTTTCCTCTAACTTTGTCCCCAAAACAACTAAAATTCAAAAATTGCAAAAGATTCAACAACCCCCTCCCTCTCTTCAAGAGGGATTAAAATAGGCTCTTCTCATGAACCTTGAGGAATGGGGAGGTGACACATGTCACCTCCTCATTCCTCCACCCAACTACTTGCAAGACTCTTGGAATGGGATGGTGACACATGTCAGCCACCCATTCCACCAAGTCTTTCTCCCATCCACTTGTTCTCTCTCTCACATATATGGGAGAGAAAGGTGGAGCCAAAAGAGGAGTGGGTACCACATGAGCCCCAATCATCTCCTCCTAGGTAAACCCACACAATCCCAAGGTACCCTCACCAATTGTGGGAGAAGCTTGGAGTTGAGTCCTCCACAATTAAGGGGTCTTGAAGACTCCCCCAACCTAGGAAAGAGGAAATGAAGAGGTTGAGTGTTTGACCCACTCATCCTCTCCCTCCCAAACTTCTATTTTCGTCACTTTACTTCAGGGTGAAGTTAAAGTGACTAAATGGAGGTTTACCTAGGGTTACACAAGCCCAAATGAGCCCTAGACCCTAGGGGTACAACCCAGGGTCAATTTTAACCCATTTTGAGCACCATAAGTCGAGTAAAAACACATAAAAAGGGGTCACAAAAATTAAAACTCAAAAATAAAATTTAAATGACATTACAACTTACAACACCAATTAGAAATCAAATAAAAGAAGGGTAGACATAACCCAACTAACACCGTGCAACAACATTACAAAAGTTCATCATGCAAACATAGTTGATCTTGGTTCCTCTTGGAACTAGATCAGCGTCACATGGGAAAACAACACAGTGTGTGAGATGATCTCCGAGTATCCATGGCTTTGTTAGAAACATCTGTGTACTCAAATGAAATGTTAATCCCACATGTATATAATAGCCAAAGCAAAGTGAAACATACACTCACATCATCACATGATCATATAAACATCAAGAAATCTCATCATAATTAAAAATCTAAATTTTGCATTTCAAACATCCATCACAAGATAAGGTCTCATAATAAATTTCTAACTAAAATCACATGAATAGTATCCCAATAGCATCATAATGTAAATCATAGGTCTAACATCATCAGTGAATCAATATCAAGGTGTAACCACATCATAAACATGCTAAACATAATAAATCACATAAAGCATAAAGTCTAACAATCCTGTTCCTGAAAAATACCTAAAAATTATTCAAACTTAGGTTTGAGGTACTAAATGGCTCCGTACGGACCTGAAAATGGCCAGAACTAGAAAAACAAGTTCTTAGCACATAGAGCACTCTGCGAGCTTTCTAATGCATAAAACAGTTCATTAATTAGACACCCAGATCAAAAGTTATGGCTCCTAGAAGTTGACCTATTTTTGGAGGGAGATGCAAATTTCAAAATTAGGTTGTTGGTCGCCAAAAAGGCTATTAATAACCATTTTTGGGAACCTTGTGTGGTGGGAGAGTTAAGGAGGGAAGTGTAGAGTCAAGACTAGGTCGGAAAAATAGAAACCCTAGCAAATTTGGGGTCACAGATGGCAGATGATTCTAGAGTCTTGTGAGAGGAAGTTGTAATGTGTTTCAGCCTGTGGAGGGTTGATTCCTCTGATTGTATTTGAGCTTCTGTAATGTAATAAGTTGTCCAAATCAATAAAGAAAGTTCTATTTTTTGTGTACAATTTTTGTTGTTGTGTGCTTCTGATTGACCCTCTTCATCATCTTTCACTTCTTTGAATATCAGGTTCTTTTAATCTGGAGTAATTTGAGGGCACAATTTTATTAGCACATGCTCTAGAGCTCAAAGTCTTTAGCTTTTGCATTCTCATTTCTTATTTCTAGAATTTTTGCAAGGCTTTTCAAGATTTCAGAAGTTATTTCAAATGAAGTCTTACTATAGATATTCAAGTATTTGACTGTTGCTTCCTCCAAAACTCTCTTATCAGCATCACTATAGTGATCATAAAATTTAGTCATTGGCTTCAAGTTTCCATCTACAGTAACTGACTTAATGATGTCATCCACAGAAAGAGTAGGCTTCTCAACATAGGCCTCTGTCTTATGCCTTTTACTTGACTTTATGCTTCCAGAGGGCTTCTCCTTAGACACTTTAGTAGCTTTGGTTCCTGTGGCCTTCAACTCCTTAACCTCATCATCTGAGTTAGTTTCTTCTTCATCCACTTTCTCTAAACTGACATATGTTCTTTTTCCCTTTACCTTTGTTCTTTTTCCTTCCTTACCGATAGGTTTTTCTATAGCAGGAGAAGGTGACACACCGGAGGTTAAACTAGAACTCATAGTAGTCCTTGCTTTAGAAGTGGATTCCACCAGAACACTTCTCTATTCCATGTCCTTTTTCTCCTTCTCAGCTTTCTCTATCCTTTCCCTATTTTGTCTCACAACTTCTTTTGTTATGCCAATGCTTTCTGCATACATTTCAACTTGTCTTTGAATCTTTCTCTTAGATTCAAGTTTCCAAAGCTTGACATGCAGTTTCATACTGAGATCACCATATGTCCCAAATATTTCAATTGTGGTGTCCTTTTGTTTACTCAGAAGGTGTTGAGCATACATATCCAATACTTACTCATCAACTTCATACCCCATGGGCATGATCCACACAGTTCTTGGTTCAACTTCTTCCATTAAACAATGATCTGTATCCACCATAAAACATACTGTATTCTTGTATTTTTCAACTACAAATGTAGGGATTGTTTCCCTTGATTGCATCATGTTCTAAAAATTCTTGAAATATCCCCAAAGAGCAGTCCTTTAGGCATTGGAGTCACCAATCTTGTTCAAGTGCTCTCTTATTTTAATGGAAACCTTCTTATCACTTGTCCAACACATGCTTTTCTTGCTGGGTAACTCAGTCATGAAATAGAAGAACAAACATAATACCAATTTACCATACTTGAATGTATTCTTCTTGTCCTTTTTGATCTTATTCAGGTTTTCCATCAGCTAGTTCTACAGCAACTCACACAAGTCATAGTCACCATTCTTTCTCAACATCTGATAAGCTACATAGATAGTTATATCAGATACAAAATTCTCCCTGCTAGAATGATATATCTTGTATCCAACCACCATTGCTGCAAATTTGACATCCGGATCAGTGATGTCATTTATTGTTATTGCCCTTTTGTCAAACCTTGAACTAGTAGCATCAGTTACAGTTTGATTATTTATTGACTTCAACATTGGTAGTCCACCAGATGAGTTCAACCCTGTCACGGCCTTGATGGCATCTTTGGTGATCTTGAAAGGTTTCATTAACCACATAAACTCATCATGCATCCGACTGAGCACATACGGGACCCACTCATCTTCATCGAAGGATGGAAACCCTATAATCTAAATGAAATGTTATACTGTAGAGCCTTATACTCAGGTTTAAGGCTATGAATTTCATCCCTCAGATGATTCTTGAATAAATCTACTAACTTCAAGTCCCCAAACTCATCTATGCTAGCATGAATATAAGCCCTAATATCTTCAACATGTAGCACACCATACAAAACGCTTGAAAAGGCACCTAATGGATCGACCTCTACTAATTTGTATGGATGCTTTTTAAATTTAGGTCGGGGCATTTCAGTGATGTCAACAGCCAACGGAGTAGCCATATCAGAGATTGCAAATTTAGAGAGTTTCACAGAGAATACCTTGTTTCGTCAGTTAGGGTTAGCTGTTGAATTCACTTATTCGCACTCCAAATCCTTGAAGTCTCAGCTCAGATGCTCTTCTCCTTGTTCTCTTTGAATGCAAAGTGATTCAAATGTTTGAATGAATGACCTTTTATCCTCCGCAAAACCTAATTCTTCATTGTAATAAAAGCTTTTCCCTAATACATCCAGTTACACTATTTTTGTATACAGTCAATCTTCAATTGCTTCGCAATCACTCGCATTAACTTCTTTTCTTCTAGAATTTGCTTCAACAGATCTACAATAGGCTTCTTTGTCTTCATTCATCATGCCACATTCAGGCACCCACTTACTGACAGGGGGAATTAGATTTTAATTGTAGCTCCCCCTGAGCTAGAGCTCCTATTTCAATTCCTAGAGGAATTAACATCACCAGATTTTGATGCGGACCCATCACCATCATTCACTTCACCTTTATTTACCCATGTTTTGTTCATTTCATTCTGGATCTCATTCACATTTACTTTACCCTTGCCTTTATCTTGTCCTTGCAATTTTTGGTTTCTATTTACCAGACCTTTTCTGTCATCATTCCTGCTTCTGCAAAATCTTGCAACATGATCGGATCTGTTGCAATTGAAGCACACAACATTTCTTTTCTCACTTACTTGATTTCCTCTTAATCTGCATTGATTAGCGATGTGTCCAAATCTATTGCATGCAAAATAGTATCCATTGAAAGAATTGACATTTCTTCTATTGTTAGAGTAGTTCATCATCATACTTCTGCATTCATTGGATCTATGACCATACCTTTTACAATTGAAGCATTGACCAAAGAAGGATGGACCATTTTGATTCACTCTACTTCTGCACTGAGTAGCTCTATGACCAAATTTATTGCAATTGAAACAATTTCCATTGAAAGATGGATACCTTTGAGCATTAGTTTGTCTTACCGAAGGTCTTCTAGGTCCGTTTCTTTGATTCCTTGATTTAGGATTTCTTTGACCGGATCCAGAGCTTTCACCTTTCTCATACCCCAGACCATGCTTATCATTTGCTATCTTTTGACTATCAAGCAACACTTCAAGTTTAGTTGAGCTTATCTTAAACTTCTCTTTGTATTCATTTGCAACTTCTAGGTCATGTTTGAGAATAACAATTTGCCTTTCAAGTTGTTCCTTATTATCCCTGGTTTCTTGAAGATTAGACTCTAGATGGCCAATTATCCTATCCAATCTGCAGCATTCTTCTGTTCTTTCTTTTAGAGATTGATTCAATTTTTCCTTAGTCTTCTTCTTTTCCTCAATTTCCTTGGTTAGTCTCATCACCCCAGATTCCATCTCATGTTTTAGGACAAGAACTTCTTTTGCTAGCTTCTCACATTCTTTTGTTTTCTCCTTCAGAGCCTCATTCATGTCATTGTCTTCATTTTGATTTGCTAATTGATGAAGTAGCTCCCTTCTCTTTTCATTAGATTCGCTCAATTGTCCTTTTAAGGTCTCAATGAAATCATCAGCATCTTTAAGATTTTCTTTTAGTTCTTTGAATTTTGCTCTAGACTGATCAAGATCTTCTAAGGCAACTTGAAGTTGTTCATTGATGCCATCTGAATACCTGGATGAACCCATTCAAACACCTTCCCAGATCTTCCTCAAGCTATTAAACTTCTTCTAAGGAACCTTGCTCTGATACCAAATGTTGAGATTAAGGAACACTAAGAGGGAGGGTGAATCAGTGTTCTGCAAAAATTATTACTTTGTTACTTTATTAAATTACCACATACATCCAAAAGAAAGAAGCATGAACACAAGAATAGAAATGGCAAGATCACAAGACATGAACACCAGGATTTTTATGTGGAAACCTGGTTAAGGGAAAAACCACGGTGGGGGTTAACCCACAAGAATTTATACTCTGTTAAAAGTATTACAAATGGGGAAGACACATGCCTTCAGGGCACACTGCCCAGAGCTCACTGATCAAAGAGGTTCACTGCCTACAAATCAATTATAAAAGTTCACTAGAATGTTTGAACTAAGGAATAACATCTAACAATGCAAGATTACAGTTCCGGTTGAGCTCAATATACTGACTTTGCACACTTTATCTCTCTCTTCCCTACTTCACTACTCTGCCATGATCCAGAGCTTAGATCTCCTTACTTCGCCCTTGATACTTTTCTTCTTCACACCTCACCATTCATATTCGCATCTACACCCACCAAAATACTTGAATCCATCGATCATATATATCTGCTACATGAAATTTCACCAACTGCAGTTGGCCTTATGAAAACTTGGAAATTATTTCAAGAACACTATTCTATCGGCTGAATCCATACACACACATCAATGTGGACCAAAACTTATGTATCCAAGTCACTTCACATGTCGGCCAATACTACTGGATCTCCTGAATTAATCGACCAACCACTTTTTTTCATCCGCACAATGATCAAACACCAAGTTAGCCTATTCTTCACTGTTTAACCATAACCCGATACTCAGATGCTTTTAACTTTCAATCCATTCATCACCGGAGGCTAAAATATTGGATTTAGATAGCCATGACATCCCTTAAAACTCCCTTAGATCTGCAACACAATATGATTTCCTATGGAGAAATGTGGACCAAAATGTTGAACCTTGTCATATGCTCTGTTCCTGTCTATCAAGACTTAGACAAATCTATAATTTGACTTCCAGTATGATCCACTAATATAATGCGAATGTGTAAGATAGATTTAGTTTCCATTAATGACAACACCTAACATGCCTAGCAGTGTCTCTTGCCAACATATTGATAGAGAAATAAATGGATAAAGAGAGATATTTTTGCTAGTCTGTCTACCCATCTTCCATGTATCAATTTCTAGCTTTTTGTTTGTAATGTTTAATCTTAAGATTTATTGATTTGTGTTTAATGCCTTAGTGTGAATTATGGGTTCACATTTAGGATTTGAATGTTAAGAGGAAGGTAGAAGGAGAAGGGGAAAGAGAGAAAGAGGGAGAAATAGAGATAGCGAGAGGAGAGATCTAGAGAAAGGGAGAGAGAGAGAGACATAGAAAGAGATAGAGATAAAGAGAGGGAGGGATAAAGAGTTAGATACATAGATAGATAAGGGGAGATGGACAAGGAGAGATAGAGGGGGAGAGATATAGGGGAGAGAGCGAGGGAGAGATATAGATAGAGAGGGAAAGATAGAGAGATAGAGAAAGGGACAAGGAGACAAAGAGATGACTCGAGAGAAGATATGTATAAATTTATAATTTAATATTATATTAAATAATTATCTGAGTCAGTCATATTTGGAATTTATAATTGGTGGAAGTGTTCACCATTGAGTAGAAGACATGTATGATGTTGTAGTTGCAAGTGATCGCAGACATTTATGAGAGAAAAATAGAGAGGGACACATAGAGATATAGAGAGAGTGGGATTGATAGAGATAGAGAGGAATAGTGAGATAGACTACCTTTTGTCATTCATTTCATGCCAACAATCAAAAGATGGCACATGTAATGAGCATTCCAAATTGGAGGTTAGTACTACATTAAAGATCATGGAGCTTGGTATATGTTGGTCTAGATCATATAACTCCACTAGAGCCTCATGAAATGGTACTTTTTATGCAAACGATCCAATGATGGAGAAAAGAGAGTGACTTTCAATTGATCATTTCATGCCAACGATCTAAAGATGCTACTATTAGAGATAGCTACACTTTAGGGTGCAATGGGTACACTAAAGAGATCTTTAAGGTGAATTATTATGTCCTTAAGAAAATGATGTGTTTCTCTAATTGTAGTTCCCAATGGACACATTCATCTTTGAATTGTTGGTATGAAATGAATGATTGAAAGCCACTCTCTTTTCTTTATCTCTCTTTCCCTTTATATCTCTTATATCTATCTCTCACTCCTACTCTATCTCTCTTTCTCTATTCCTCTTTTTCTTTCTCTCTATTTTTGTAAAAGTGCCATTTCACGAGGCTCCAGTGGAACTAGATGATCTGGACCAACCCATACCATAGGTTGATCTTTAATGTAGGGTTTTCCATTGGAATGCTTGACCATAGCTCCAAGTCTATCACACAACAAAACACTTTTTTCCACTATGTTTATGCAGTTACACTTAGTTTTATAATCCCATAATGGCCAATGATTTTTTTTTTAGGAAATGTCTCTTCAATTGTCATGGATGGTAAAGGTAAAATCTAAAAAAAATATTCATGGGAAGGTTATGCATGTAGCCATGTTTTCTATTTGAAACTGAAAAGTACTTTAAATCCACAAAATTTAGTTCAATATCATACATAAATAAGGATATGGTTTTCCCATACACCCTTTGGCATAGTATACACATATTCAAAGTAAAAGTATGGTGGGCCTTGCTCAAACTCTTTAAGCTTCCACTATCGATCCATAAGGTGATATGGAACTCCAAATCCAACTGTAGACACCTAAAATTGACATATTCCTAGGTCAGGCTTTCATCTATCGTACCTCTTTAATTAAATAATTTTTAGTTCACTTGTCGATTAAATCAACTTTATTCCTCTATGTTAATTAAATAATCCCTGATTGTTTAATTAATCCAATCTATTCCTCTATGTTAATTAAATAATCCCTAATTGTTTAATTAATCCAATCTATTCCTCTATGTTAATTAAATAATCCCTTATTGTTTAATTAATCCAATTTTTTCCTCTAAATTAATTAAATAATCCAAGTTATTTAATTAAATAATTATTTGTCCAATTTAAATAAATAAAATCAAAATTGTTTATTTAAATATTCTAATTTCCCTCCACTTTAAATAAATTCAAAAATTTTATTTAAATAATCTTTTTCCTCCAAATTGAATTAACATTAATATTTAATTCAATTATCCCATGTGCACATGAAATTAAATAATTATTTATTTAATTTCCCATTTATCCTCACCCGCCATAAATTCCTCCAATCAAAATTAGTTAACAGTCAATCAAAAGAGCTGACTCATCAATCAAATCAGTTAACTCATCAATCAAGTCAATTAACTAATTAGTCAATTGAGTTCACTGATCAATCAACTTAGTCAACTAATCAATCAATTTAGTTCATTGATCAATCAATTCACTTAACTGATCAATCTATTCAGTCAACTCCTCAATCTATTCTGTTAACTCCCTTAATGCATGAGAGGGGCGGGACACTTGTCCTCTTCTAATTCGTGCACATTCTCTCAACCTTCCTCAACCGTTGATCTTTTTGATCATCCTCAACTATAGATCTGATATCTCTCAGGTCTATAGAAGAAGCGTCTTTCTCCATTTTTTATCATCTCTCGTTCAAGTAAACTTATGTTGTCGTAATCATTCCTTGGGAGATCAAAGTTACATTACAATTTTAGAGAAATCCACATCAAGAGAAATGAGTAATCAATTGGAATAGGGTGCATTTCAATTCGCTCGATCGGTGCAGGGACTTTGTCACATATGTACCATTTTTTTAATTTTAAAATAAATAAGCAACCACTACACTACTTTTAACACTTTTTATATAAAATTTGTTATAAACCATTTTAGAAGATAAATCTCAAAGAAAGTATGTTCCTCATTGGTTTATGTTTGCATATATGACTTTCACCTATACACTAACCAATCCTTTAACATGGTGTGGAAAACAAAAGTTATATCTTTATTTTCTAAAGAAAAACCTTTGGAAGACATAATTTCTTTGAGATTTATCTTCTAAAATGGTTTCTTGTGATGGGTTTCATAGTAATCCTTTTCTAAATATAGAGATAAGTGATATAGAGGGAAAGAGAGATAGAGAAAATAGAGAAAGAGATAGAGGAAGAGAGAGAGTGAGAGAGAGACACATGGAGGGCAAGAGAGAGAAATAGAGAGGGAGATTGATAGAGAAGAATAGAGAAAGAGATATAGAGTAGGAGAGATAGATAAGTGATATAGAGGGAAAGAGAGATAGATAAAAGATCATGGAACTTGGTATGGTTTGGTTTAGATCATCTAGCTCCATTGGAGCCTCATGAAATCATACTTTTCATGTGAATGATCCAACAATAGAGAAAAGGGAGGGTTACTTTCAATTGGTCATTTCATGCCAATGATCCAAAGATGCAATGAGCTATTTTGAGAGATCAATGGTTGATAGTTTATTATAGGCCAATAAAGATGATCCTGTGAAAATATATTCTCTTTTCAATTCCTTGTACAATCCTTATTGCTTCTCTTATAGGACATTTAATAGAGTACTCCATTTTGTTATCCATCAAATGCTTTGCTAGACATCCATCCTATGTAAATAATTTTGGGAGATGGTTACTTGGACTGGATAGATATTGAGCTTGTACTCATGTAAAATGGGCCATAGGGATATTGAGCTTATATATAGTATAACTAGATCACGACTAATGTAATGCAAGTGAACTTCATGACACTCGAGAAAACAAAAATGAAATGGGCCATATGAATACGAGACAATTATCATTCACTTAAAGACATGGTGATTGAACTTCCATAGCTCTTCGGCATACCCATTGCACACCAAGGTGCGATTGCTAGTTTAATCATAGTGTACCCACTGTTTAGATTTATAAGCAAATTTGTAAGAAGAGAAGGGTCATGGCCCAATAGTTCAAAGTGAGTCCAAAACAAATGGGAGCACTTTTTAACTTTCACAAAATTGTTATATATTGATATAATTTTTTAATTGTGTTTTTTTCTTTGGCATAAATATTTGTTTAAGAATTGGCATAATAAGTTACATGTTTGTTAATCTATCATTTTGGGATTTTTAGATTGTCATAGTCATGTCTTTGCATGCTTTTTAGTTGCCACTTTTGTTATTTTGGGCTCTATTTTGGTTTAGCATTATTGATTTGGGTTTTTTTGTAAATGTTGGGAGAGGAATTGTTTGTGGTCATTCTTATGTATTTTGGGTAAGAATGTTGACACTGCCATTTGGTACTTACTAAATTCAATAGATTGTAGAGATTTGTAGATATTAGTATTTTTTTAAATACAGTGCGGTATTGAAATTGTTGAAACTATTTTTGGCTTTTGGCTTTGCTCAAGTTTCTTCACATTTGATCTCACATTTAGGGCTTCTCCTTGGGACGCCTTGTAGTCTATGAGGAATATATGATGGCTCTTAAGATTCCCATGTGCAAGTTCTTTAAAAAAAAGATTTAGGGATGATTAAGATGAAAAATAGTGGTATTAGATGGATAAAATACAAGCTTATAATAGACCAAACTTGATTTTCTACTATCTACTATTGAGTGTATCAATCCACATCCTTAGAGAGAAGGAGCTCATTGCTAGAGCAATTACCCATGAGGGGATGCAACATGGTGTGAGGACAAGTATTGGAGTTCTAATTATATATACTTTAAAGGGTTATTGTCTAGGATTGAAACCCATCCTAAATGATTTTCTAACACTATTAACATGCACATAAAACTTGCTTAAATTGAAGGAAACCATGTCATGATCTTTTCACCTTCTCATTTGGACTCAATAGAGGTAATCTTTTATGTAAATTACTTTAACATAACTTGCCATATTATATTTCACCCTTCTATGAGATCAATACAACATGTGACTAAATCTCTAGAGATTGAATAGGAGATGCACATATCAACTTATATATTTGATGAAAAGAGAAACTAAATAGAAATAGTTCATGTGAAATACTTATGTTTAATACTTCATAGTGTAACAAGACAATATTTTTAATTATTTCTTTTAGAAGTGATGGGATTCATATGAGAATAACAAAGACATCACTAGGGTAGATGGGAGGTAGAGGTTTTTTTTTTTTTTTTGTTTGTGTGTAAGGATTTGCTTCTTTGTTGTTTTGTTAATTTTGGTTTTATATTCCATTATAATTTTTACAAAATGATTTACTCAAATACATGTTTTAAAAGGAAAATTATGAAATTGTCTTTCTTATGGTTAATACCTATTGTATCACTTTATCTTTAGAAATGATTATCAATATTGATAAATTATAATACCTTCATTCACTTCTTTTTATAGAATCATCAAAAATGCCTTAAATTATCACACTTGTTACATTTTTAAAAACTAATAACAACACCCAAAGGTGCTATCGAATGGGTGATATGCACAAATATTTGTAACCCTGTCAACCATATACTACACATAATATCTCTACTAAAGCAAATATAAATGTGAAGTGCTTGGCTAACAAGACTATAAATATTTGTGCCTTATAGCCCTTAGAATTTTTAGGTACATTGTTACTAGTATAGCTTAAAAGAGTGTTGTTCATTGTTACTTATGCTTAGATTGCATGGCATGCATGTTATATGTTTAACAAAATAGCAAATGGATTTGGAAAGAAAATTACTTAGTTTGCATGCTATATGTAACTCTCCAAATAAACTACCAAAATTCAAACCTAATTTTTTATTTTAAATTATAAATTTACCACATAAACACTTGACCACCTATTGGTTAATCACAATTTTAAAAAATAGCAAGTAATCATAATAAACCATTATGCTGAACTTAAATGAATTCCTGCTTTCCAACTTACCTACTCTCTCAACTTTGAGATTAGCATTGGGTTCATGTGCGGGAGGTACCACAAATGTGTGAAGCCTATATACTCTAGCTTAATATAATTTGGTTCCACCATTTACATGTGGTTCCTCCTCAACATCCTATCTCAACTATTATTTAATTAACATGACTCTAGCTTCTATCGGTGATAGATAGTTGTCACGATCCTACAGTTATTCAAGGTAACATAAGGGAACTTAGTTGTGCCTCGATATTGACACTTGTTATCTCAAGTTTACTCCAATGATCCCAAAATTAGTTCTTTAGTTAGTTCCTCGATTCCAAAATTAACAATCTAATTTCCTTGAGGGTATGACAAACATGAGATTTATTTAAAGAGACAATCTAATAGACTTGGTTTTAGACTTCAATTGACAATTACCTCAAGGTTTCCTAACGTGAACTTACTATTAGCTCTAATTTACTTAGGCTCTTAGGTTTGAAATCCTTATAACTTTACACTTAAGGCATTGGTGGATATGAGCCCTATTATAACTTCTAATATAAACCTTATTTGAGTCTCACTTTAGCAAGATTGTCTTTTGGGGGAGAGATTTCACTTGATCCTGACATAACTTAAATTTGGTTATGGGTGACAAAGGGTCACTTTGATAGAGGTAATGAAATTCTAGTGTTAACACGTCTCTCTAATTTGTCTAGCTTGACATGACTTCTTGGGGCCTTCAAGCAGATTTATCTTAAGACTTTTCTAATGGTAGATGTGAGGCTCCTTATAATTTTTGACTTAACTTAGCTTCAGTTTTGGGCCTTACAAGTTAACCTTATAGATATTTATCCCCTTCTTTTTGTGGACATATTTTGACTCACAATTGGTCTTAATTGATCAACAACTATAATTTCCTTTAGAAAATCAATGGATAGGAATTACTCTAATGTTTAACTACTAGTTTAATAGATAGAAATGAGATTTGGCCTTCACTAAATCTAAACAGAATCAAACCCGAGGTAATAGTTAAAAGATTTTCTTCCCATAAGGAGAATTCTAAGACAACATAGAAAAACAAGACATATGTCTCCCTAGCTCAAATTACTCAGGTAATCCCTTACATGTGAAGGAAAAACAACAAATTGAGTAAAGAACTTGAATTAATTCTTTGTTCATACATGTATAATCTAGACCTAAGTTTGGAGCTCTCTAAATTTCATCCAAGGACTCCAATTTTCCCTTAGATATTAATTAACATAAATTACATAGTATACAACCAATACTAATAAAAAAAATCTATAGATAAATTCATTCCTTAAGTACTAAAGATTTTGGCCTTACCATCTATCTCCCCACATATAAGGCTTGAAATTATAGAACTTAAGCCCTTAAAAGAATTTATGTAGGCTTCAAACCACATGGTCCAAACACTTTAGATTCATGACTGTTGGAAAGAAATGGGAGGGAAAACAATCCAGATATCTGGTCCTCAGTCAAGTCTCTAAAGTCTAGTTTATACCCTAGTCATACAATGAGAGAATCATAGATAAACATTAAGGAAGTTGTTATGTCAGAAAAAGTAACCTTAGGGGCTTTTTCCTCTTAAGGTTTATCTCCTGAGTCCTTTAGAATGCATTTAGAGCATCTTGCATGATTTTGATGACTCTTGATGAGAAAACCCTAAAGTTTCATGGTAAATGAGACCTAAGGGGCACATTTATGATGATTCAATCCTAAAATAGGGAGGAAAGACTTGGGCGCCCGCACCCTAGTCCTATCCTATTTTAGGTCAGGACCAATTTCAAAGTGTCAGTTTATGACCATTATTTAGGTACTATGCCAACATAGTAAGTTTGAATTACGAAATTCTTAGTAGGAATGTTTGTACTTGCATATATAAGCATGATTACTGATTCATTTGTAAACTAGAGATGGACATTTTGATTGACAAGCTTATGTGAAAGTGATTCAAGGCATTCATTGTGTTGCAGAGCAGAGTTTTGTGTTGTTATTGTGTTTGTATTTGTAGATTTGACATCCATCTCCTCATGGTGTGAAGAGCATCTTCCTTCCATGAGATCTTCACTACAAGGTGATATCAATTGTGTTTTCTATCATTTATCATTTAGATTTTGCGTCTATCCCATAGGGATACACACTCTTTATTTGACAATAGTGTTTGGAAGACTTGAATGTCTCTTCGAGGTTTGATTGAGGCAAGCCTCTAAACACCAAAACCCCAACCCACTTTTATGTGATTGCAGGTTATAGGTTGCGAAAGTGAAAGAAGTGGAGTTGTAGGAGAGCAGTGCAGACTGTTGGAATTGCAGATCAAAGAAGGAAATAGGGACCTAGACTCAGGCGCCCGCTCACTAGTCCTCTAAATCCCGCAACTAGAAAATCTCTAGAACAACAAGAAGAGGTTATAGACAAGATTCCTAGATCTTGAAGAAAACTGTGGCACTAGACTAGGGCGCCTACTCATTAGTCCTTGACTTTTCTGCACACTGAACTTTGAAATCTGGTACACATTTGATTGCCATTTGATATCTCTATGTGTAATCATTTTCTGTAATTTGTCTGTTTGTTTACAAATTTACAAAATTAGGGTTTTGAGCATAATTAGGCTTAATTGAACAAAAAAATCACACAATTCCAATCTTCCCCTATGTTCCAAGTGATAGGAGATTTGTAGTAGAGTTCTCTACTCGGTTGAATGTCCTTGAATGTTTAATGGTGAAAGTAGGATCAACACAAACCATTAAAATCAACCCTAAACATTTTTCACACTAAACATTTTGGTGAACCCTTTAAAAACACTCATTAGGACTGATTTCTAACTATAGTGTTGCATCATAGTGGTTTTCTTGTAAAATTTCATGCCTAGGGTTTGAAAACGTTGCTTTTTCACTTGATTTTGGCCTTATCATCTCTCTAGATTTACACCATAGGCGTGTTGTAAAGGATTTTTCTACACTAATTGGCTATTATCAGGGTTATTATCTACTTCCTCTCATCAAATTATTTACAACACCCTTTTTATTGGGCCTTTGCATTTAGATTTGGTGAAAAATTTACATATTTTAGCTATATTTTCACTAGGGTTTGACTTAGATTGGCACTATAAGCATGTTGTGATAAATTTTATGGCTTTAGGTGAATGATATTACTGTTATAATCTGCTGGCCCTCCTAAAATTCTTTACAACACCCCTTTTATTAGGTCTTTGCATTGAAAATTTATGAAAAATTGCATATTTTAGTGTATTTTCACTAGGTTTTGACTTGTCATCACTCTAGGTTTGCATCAAAAGTGTGCTGTGAAGGATATTATTGTTTTATTGGACTGATATCAAACATATTACTTTCTGTATTTCATCAATTTCCTTACAACACCCTTTCTTTCACTTATTTGCATTGGAAAAAGTTGAAAAATCAAGCATTTTAGGTCATTTTGACACATAGTTTTGTATTCATGGATTCTCGTCGTCATTCATCTTTGGAATATTTATTTGAGTACATTATGAATTATGATATTTTTTGCAAATTCACTAATAAACATCCTCAATTCTTGCATCAAATAACCTACATCTATGGTATTGACCTGTCTATAAGCACTACCTATGATATCCTTCAAACAATAGCTTATTTTGAAAGCTTTCTCACTGTTGTGGGTGTTTTCCCTTCAATCTTGGAAATTATCACTAATTTAATTTCTAAAAATAACCATGGGGAAAGTAGTAGTGAAGATATTATTCTCTCTCTCTCCCTTCATTTCATGATGACATAATGGAAATTCTTTCTGAGACCTATGAGAATGATATAGCAATGGGTGATTCATCAAACAAAGAGACTTATCCCAACATATCCCCAATTAGTGAGGATATTTTGGCACAAGAAGAAGACATCATTGATAAATTTGTCCATACTACTTTGTCATCCCTTCCTACTCTCCTTGATCAAGAGGATGCTTTGGATGATGCAGATTTCCTTTGTGAACATTTGCTTCAACATGCTAAAACTAAAAATTTACCACTTGATGTTCAAGAACTTCTTAACTACATATTAAACAAAGAAATAGATCATGTGTCCTTACCCGAACCTTCACATACCTTGGAAAACAATGAAACTTCACATGATATTGAAGAACAAACTACCCCTCAAACCCAAGGTATTCCAACACCCTATATATGGACTAAAATGGGCACTTTTCAGGTTCCTCAACAACCTCATTCAACTAGAAACAAAATTATAAGAGCTCCTACATCACCCCATTTAACTAACATAGAAAACCGTGATATCCCCTCTCTACCATCATTAATAGACAGCCTTCTTAGAAGGATGCCCTTACAAAATCATGAAAATGTAGAAGAGAGAAGAAGAGATAAAACCTTAACCATTAAGGTAAAGATCAAGATCCGTGATGACCGCTAGCCTAGTTGTCACTACAGGTAAGTATTTCTAACCCTTTACCTCCGTGTTGTGTTTCCCTCATGATGTGTTATGTGTTGTTTAGGCCTCCTGAGATGACCCTTGATACTCTTGTAAGGTCAAGGATACTGGGAGACCGCCTCTGTTGTGACCTTGTTCTATTTGTATCATCATTCTTCTATATTGCTTCTCTATTTTCACTGTTGTATCTTACGGACATAGCATTGCTTTGGGTGACTTGTGAGCACCCTCCTATGTGACTGTCCCTAAGGCACTTGTTTCTCCTCTCTTGATTTATTGTTCACCTTCCTCTAGTGTTTCTATCTAGTGGGCAGATGACGAAAAACATATTATATTGATACGTACCTAGTGTCCCTTCAACGAGAAATCAAAAAATGGACCAAGTCCATACATGACGATGGGGTTGATATATATTATCTGATGATTGGCTAGTAGAATCACTCCATGTTATGATGATGTTGTCTTATTGCACTTACAAACCATAAACAATACTACTTCTCCGTGCACTTTGTTTATCTTTGAATCTTGCCTTAGTTACACTCAGTTTTGAGATTTCTGCTATATAGCCCCATAGTTATACTTGGTCTCTGAATCTGCAGTATAACCTCGGCTCTCAATGTGAATGATCATATGCATTGCTGTTTATCATGATTATATGGACGCTAACACTTTTCTTGCAGGAATGTGTTTGTGGGAACATTTAGCGATTGTAAAGTACATGTCACCTCCGGGGGGCATGGGCTTTGCAAGAGTCTGTGTTCCCTTGTGTGTTTTCTTCCTACCTTAATGTGCTTAATATCACGACATGATATCAACCACCTTAAGGTGGGGGCATATATAAGGTAGGCTATCTGATTTAGATGCTAGTAAAGTGTGTTTGTTCTCAAGTGCAGTTTAAAGAATGGTGGCGATGAGTCCCTCCTGCAATCTGAGATTTGTTGGTGAATCTTGAAATCTATTGCAATCATTTAAGCCCTCTGCAAAGATAGGATATCGCATATAGCCTTTTATCTTAAGCCTTTTGTAGAGACAGGGATGGTGTATTTATCGTGGAGAGTGCACATCCTGTCATTTTCTAAAAGTCCTTTGCAGGGGCAGGGAGTGAATCTGTGACTATCCTAACCCTTAAGCATGTCTTTAGCGATTGTTGTGGCGAAGTCCAATCATTGGTGTGTGTCTGTAATGTGCCTGAGATGGTGATGAACCTAGAAATAGGTACACTCCATCTCTTGTCTGTCGTGTTTTCTCCGTGTCTTCCATGTGTGTGTGTATTGCATGTTTGTTCCCAAGCATAGTCTTAAAGACCGATGGCGATGAGTCCCTCTTATGATTTGGGATTTATATGGCATGCTTGTTTTGTATGGCATGTTTGTTCTCAAGTGCAGTCTTAAAGACTAGTGGTGGTGAGTCCCTCATGCACTCTAAGATTTATTTTGCTTGTTTGTTGCCCCATATGCAATTTAAAGACCGATGGCGATGAGTCCCTCCTGCATTATGGGTGGTGTGTTTACTTTCCTTGTACTTGCATCTGCATTTCATATATATGAGAAAAAGAAAAAGAAAATCATCACTATGTGCACTACATTCATTGTATTCACTTTTTTTTGTGTGTCTTCAATACTATATTCTCTGTGTTTTGCGTGATTGTAACTGTCTTCTTTGTATTTTGTGTGCCTATTAATGTCTTCTCTGTGACTGGCATGTCTTCTTCGTGCTTGTCATGTTTATTGTGCTTGTTGACCGTACTTTAATGCATGTATTGGCCTTGCATTTATACATACATTAAAGTAGGGGCTAAATGTTATGTCAGAAAAAGTAACCTTGGGGGCTTTTTCCTCTTAAGGTTTAGCTCTTGGGTCCTTTAGAATTCATTTAGAGCATCTTGCATGATTTTGATGAATCCCAATGAGAAAACCCTGAAGTTTCATGGTAAATGGGACCTAAGGGGCACATTTATGATGATTCCTGCCTGAAATAGGGGGGAAGGACTTGGGTGCCCGTACCCTAGTCCTACCCTATTTTAGGTTAGGACCAATTTAAAAGTGTTGATTTATGACCGTTATTTAGGTCCTATGCCGATACGGTAAGTTTGAATTACGAAATTCTTAGCGGGAATGTTTGTAGTTGCATATATAAGCATGATTAGTGATTCATTTGTAAACTAGAGATGGACATTTTGATTGACAAGCTTATGTGAAAGTGATTCAAGGCATTCATTGTGTTGCAGAGCAGAGTTTTGTGTTGTTATTGTGTTTGTATTTGTAGATTTGGCATCCATCTCCTCATGGCATGAAGAGCATCTTCCTTCCATGAGATCTTCACTATAATGTGATATCAATTGTATTTTCTATCATTTATCATTTGGATTTTACCTCTATCCCACAAGGATACACACTCTTTATCTAACAACGGTGTTTAGAAGACTTGAATGTCTCTCTGGGGCTTGATTGAGGCAAGCCTCTAAACACCACAACCCCCAACCCACTTTTCTATGATTGCAAGTTATAGGTTGCAAAAGAGAAAGAAATGGAGTTGTAGGAGAGCAATGCAACCTGTCAGAATTACAGATCAAAGAAGGAAACAAGGACTTGGACTCGGGTGCTCGCTCATTAGTCCTCTAGATCCTGCAATTGGAAAATCTCAGGAACAACAGGAATAGGTTACAGACAAGATTACCAGATCTTGAAGAAAACTGTGGCACTGGACTAGGGCACTTGTTCATTAGTCCCTGATTTTTCTATACACCAAACTTCAAAATTTGGTATGCATTTGATTGCCATTTGATATCTCTATGTGCGACCATTTTTCGTAATTTGTCCATTTGTTTACGAATTTATGAAATTAGGGTTTGAGCATAATTAGGCTTAATTGAACAACAAAATCACACAAGTCTAATCTTCCCCTATGTTCCAAGTGATAGGAGATCTGTAGTAGAGTTCTCTAATCAGTTGAATGTCCTTGAATGTTTAGTGGTGAAAGGAGGACCAACACAAACTAATAAAATCCATTATCTTTATTTTTAACCCTAAATAGAAGTAAGTGATGCGGTACAATCTAAGTTAATTAATGCATTCATAAGACACATATACACATATCATAACCCGTATATCTCCTTTATATATATTTATCATCCATTGGTACATATATGTTTATACCGGTAGGTCTGAGTCTCTACCTTATACATATCTATCTTATTCTCATACTCTTTTACACAATCTTACACTTACTTTACATTGCTTGCATGTATCTCCTATATATCTTCATAGAGGTGTGTTCTTTCCAAAATACCTCTTTATGTGTCAGCTCCATCCTCTGCATGCCCTTTTCGGTAACATGTGGTAGGTTTTGCTAGGTACCATAGACTCGCCAACATCATTCCCCCTTTTAAAACTATGTCTTGTCCTCGAGGCATGTTCTAACAATTTGAAGGTAGGATGGTTTTGTAAATCACTCTGAGCTGGGCCAGAGTTGTGTCCCACTATTTCTTTGCAGATGTCAAAATTTGTATCTAGCTCTCTAACTAAATATGTGTGGACCCTCTGCATCTCCCAATGTAGCCAATACTTTTATCTTTTATGTAATTTGTTTGGCCTCAGTAAACACTCTGGTCAGGGATGCTATCCTTAGGCTTACCACTTCTCTCAGTTGTTTGATCTGTCCCTTGATTTGTTCCCTCTAATCTTGGAACTGCTAGAGTTGGAGTGCAATGTTTCTACTTGTGCCCTTATGACACCATTAGTATCTTGTATCGGATCATAAGTATTAGCAACTTGTGTTTTTTGTGTCTCTAATACCTCTATCTGATCCTTTATATTCTTAGTGGTAGTAGGCCATTGTAAAAAAAATTGATATATTGTCTTTGATTCCTCGATACCTTGTTGGATGCTCTTTATTTGGGCTTCTAGTTTATTGTGTGCCTTGGCACATTTATTTGATGCATCAACTAGCCTTTTCTCATTTATTTGTTTAGTTATTCTTTCTTTTGCCTTATTCTCCAAGTATTGAGAGCATGCTTTAAAGCTTTGCATTAGTTCTTTTAGTTGATGTGTTGGTAGTAGGGTTGTATCCCTCTGAGCCTCTGGGATTTCATTTTGAATTATATTTACAACTTCAAGTAGTATTTCACTACCTCTAAGTGTTGTTGCAAAATTTCTTCCCTCATTGTGGAGTGGAAGATATCACCAAGTTGTAACATTTGAATGGGTGATATACCTGACAAGTTGACTTGCCCTCCTATCACTGGAAATTGTAGTAGCTATTGTGTCACCATAGTTTGTATTTGCTTCTTCTGTGCCATAAAATCTTTGATAGATTGAATGAGGGACGCAAAAGAGGATGCATCCTGAGTATCTGGTTGACTATCCCTTGTATCTGGAGCCTCTTCATCAATTTGTTGATCCTCTTGATCTGTATTTGTATTATGCAGAGGAGAAGTTCTTTGTTCTTCATTTTGTGAAGGATTTTTCTCATGTTGTGCAACATTTTTCTCTGCCTCCTTGATAGTATCATATATTTTCTTTGTTATTTGCTCTGTTTCTATTTGGATTTTATCTCTATCAGCTTGTTCCATGTTCATAAGGGTATAAACCCTTTGCTTTGATCTAATCTCTATAGCCTATAATTGGGCTATTTTATCCTTCTCCTCTATAGAAATGGAGGTACCAACTCCATCAATGGCCTGTTGTCTTAAGTCTTCATCTAATTTTAGGGATTTTTCTCTTCTTTTCCTTAAGGCATCTACTAGGCTCTCCTGTAGTAGTCCCAAAACTTCATCCATTGTCTTATTTGCTTTTATCATATATATAATTATAGCTCTCTCTATTATTTTCTTATTCTCAGCAGATACTTCAATGTATAGCTCTGTTGTTTCTTGTAATAGCCCATGTCACTCTAACCCATTTAGGATTGCATCTAAGCTCAATGGCTCTTGTTGAATATCCTGTTTTGTTGTTGATTCTTTTTCTTTTTCAATTGGGAGACTTCCTCTTCTCCTTATTCCTCTTATGTTTCCTCTTCCGAAGATTGGTTTTTTTTCTTTTGGCTTGTTGCTTTTGCCTAGTTGCCTTTTTCTTTTCCTCTCCTAATTGTACCAAAGTTTTAGAGGCTACTCTTCTTCTTTTGGACACTATCTATGTCGAAGATGTTGGTTGTGGTGCCGCTTGTGCACTGGCTACCACAAATGCACTTCTCCCTAACCTCTTAGGGTTTTGTGGTGAAGTAGACATTTAAGGAGCTGATGAGGTGGATTGCAAAGCCTCCGCAGTGGCTTTTGAGGTAGATGATGTAGTTTGTGGTATAGTTATGCCTTCTTGCAATGGGATTTCCCATGTTCTATGCAAATTTTCCTTGTTTTTTCTGTAGTTGTTCCTCCACATTCTTCTTCTGCATTTTATCCATGATCTCTTTGTATGTAACAAACCTTTCTATAGTAGCATCCTTAGGTTTGCTGAGAAAAGTTTGTGCATAGGCATTTATTTCTTGTTTTGTGACTCATAGGCTAACCTAGGAATCCAGTATGTTCTAGGTTCCACTACCTCCATATAGGTGTAATCTTTGTCTACCATGAAGGTTATCTGATTCATGTATTGTTTTACCACCTCATAGGGTATTCTTTCCATAGCTTGCATATCTGATTGTAGTGTTTTAAACAATCCCTAATACATAGTGCTGAAAGCTTTTGTGTCACTAAAAACTTCTAATGTGTTGTTTGAGTTGTCTTCAATTGTAAGGTGTTGTTGCTATATATACCTTCCCCTTGAATCTTGGTAATTCATTTAGGAAATAAGATATTAAACAAATGATTAGGGTACCATATCAAAAATTATAGTTGGACTCCTTGGTCCGCTTCACATTCTCCATCAATTGTTCCCTCATCACTTCATAGAGGTTGAAGTCTTTTCCCTCTTTTACCATTTGATATGCTGTATGTATTGCAATGGCAGTAGCAGATCCCTCTCTGTTTGCATAATAAACTTTGTAAGCTATCCCCATTGTTGCATACTGAACCCTTGGATCTTTTATATCCTTCACACTCAGGCTTCATCCATCAGGTTTTTCCTTGCAAGCTCAGTGACTATCATTCTTGATGGCCTTCATTATCGACACTGGTCCTATCGAGCTAAGTCTAGTCACAGCCCTAATTGCATCATTAGTAATGTAGTAGGGTTTATCTAGGTATATGAATTCATCATGAATTCTGCTTAGTATAATTCTAACCCACTCATGAGCACCACTAAAGTCTGCATAATCTTTCCACACATCAAGTTTCTTGGTGGCAATGTTTTGATATTTCGTTGAATACCCTATATCTCTGAACAATGTATCCCTTAATTCCTCAAACTTCATGTGATCTATTTCCAAGATCATTGTATGGATGTATTTTCTCACATCTTCTATGTACACCACATATGTTGGTACACCATAGAATGCTCCTTCCTTGTCTACCTCCATTGCCTTGAATGGTCATTTCTTGTTTTTAGGCCTTGGCTTCTCTGTCACATTGATGAGCACTGGTGTAGCCATATTTCTTAGCTTGTCAGCTAGGATTTACTCTCTTCTTAGTTCTTACACTGCAAAGCTCATAAATTTTCAAAGTGTGTTGGATGCAAATGAGATTTTTTAGGGTGGTTTAGGGTATATATAGCCCTAATAGTTACTTTATGCATTTATGTCATTTATCCATTGTTCTTTTCACAGGTTTTTATATCCGTTTAGTGTTTTCCAGCTGCCAACAGTTAGATTATGATACATTGTTACAATATGTTACAATTCTATGATACATGATAGAATTCTTCTACATTTTATCTTTTCATCTCAGAGGTTTGTGATAATGCTTCAAACGAGCTCCATTGACATATCCGACAGTTATTCTTCCTTCCATTTCTTTTAGTCTTACAACTTCAGATTTTGTAATTTCCTCTATATAATATTGTCCTAACCATCTTATTTTAATTTTTCCTTATTTCTTAAACTTTTGTCATACAAAAGTACCAAGTCTCCCTCTTTAAAATTTTTCATCTACAAGTTTCTATCATGCCAGGCTTTCTGTCGCTTTCTTTCTAAATTCATGTTATAGGCTGCCATTAACTTGTTTTCATCCATTTTCTCCAATTCTTCAATTCTTTGTGTCAGGGATTCCTCCACATTTAGCTTTAGATTCCTTGTGGTACAAAATTTTGGTGGTATAAAATGTACCAGCATAGTAGCATCCAAGCCATATACTAATTCATACAATGTGAAATTTGTGGTTCGTTTGTATGTTGTGCGGTAGGCCCAAAATACTGCAGGTACTTTCAGGTCCCAATCTATTCTATTTCCATCACACATTTTTGTTAATGTATTCCCAATGATTTTATTTAAGGTTTCACTTGCATCATTTGCCTATGGATGATATGGTGAGATTTTGTTGTGCGCTATCATGAAAGATTGTAGTATCTCTACAATCATGTTATTTACAAAATGTTTTCCTTAGTCACTTGTGATATTTAGTGGACATCCAAATCTAGTTATCATATTCTCATAGAGGAATGTTGTTTTTACTATGTAGTCCTTAGTGGGTTGAGCTTATACCCATTTTGTGAGATATTCTACTCCTATGATAATGTATCTTGCGTTTGATTGTTTGGGCAGAGGATCTATGGGTCCAATAAAGTTAATTACCATTTCTCAAATGGGATTTGTGTTAATGCCGGTCTCAATGGCATTTCATCTCTAGCAGTAGGTTTACCCATTCTTTGACAAATATCACAATGCTTTACATATCTTTTAGCATCTTGGAATAAGGTAGGCCACCACAAACCTACTAGTTTGATCTTTCTTGTTGTAAGGTCTCCAAAGTTGTGATCTCCTGCTATACTTTCATGTGCTTCCTTTAGTATGTCCTCTCTTTCATGTTCATATACCACTCTCCTTATTATATCATCTTTTCCTCTAATATGTAGTTCTCCTTCAATAAGTGTACATAGAAAAGCCTTCCGCATAAGGATTTGTTTATCTTGTGGAGATATCTTAGATGGAAATTCTCCCGTGGCAAGTAAATATGCAATATCTTTCAATTCTTCTAGTACCACATTAACCCTAAATAGGTTTGTTCCAGGGAGTTCTTCTTCTTGGGTTTTTGGTTCATCCCTTGTTTCAATTCTAGATAAATAGTCAGGACCTTGGTTTTTTTTCCCCAGTTTTACTTTGATGGTGAATTCAAATTCTTGGAATAGTAACAACCATCTACATATTCTCCCTTGTATGACAGGTTTGTTTAATAGGTACTAAATGGTCCATGATCAGTAAAGAAGGTGAAGGGTGTGGATAGTAGGTAGTTCCTAAATTTTTGTAGTGCATATACCATTGCTAGTGCTTCTCTTTCTATTGTTGTGTAGTTTTTCTTAGCCTTAGATAATTTCCTACTAGAAAATGCTATAGAATGGTCTTTGGTCCCCTTAGGTTGAGCTAGTACTGCACCCACTACTATCCCTAAAGCATCTACATGTACATGGAAAGGAATGTTCCAATCTAGAAATATCAGGATAGGAGCTTTAGCAATTTTTTGTTTTAGTATGTCAAAAGAAGATTGACATTAATCATTCCATTCAATATTTTTCCCACTTTTCTTTTTGAGTAATTCTTCCAAAGGTGCTGCTATTGGTGTATAACCCCTAATAAATTTTCGGTGATACCCAGTGCAACGTAAGAAAGTTTTCACCTCTGTTGTTGTTTTAGGTGGTGGTAGTGTGAGGATTAGAGTTACTTTCGAGGGATCTACCATCAACCCTTCCTTACAAATAATGTGACCTAAGAGAGTCCCAAAAGGTACCAAAAATGTGCATTTCTTTAGATTCAATGATATTTGCAAACTTTTGCATTTGTTCAACATCATCCTCAAAGTATGTGTGTGGTCTTTCACCAATTCACAGATAGTCCAATCATTTAGATAAACCTCTAAGAAATCATGTATAAATTCTTTGAATGCATTTACCATTATTCTACTAAAAAATGCTAGTGCATTTTTAGTCCAAAAGGCATCACTGTATACATGTAGGATCCCAATTTAGATGCAAATGTTGTTTTAGGCCAATCCTCTTCTCTTATCTTTATTTGGTGGTAACCAGAAAATCCATCAGTGAATGAATATATTTCCCTTCCGGCAACTAATTCTAATATATCTCTTATGTGAAGGGTGTTGGGAATGGATCATGGATGCAAGCTTTGTTCAACTCTCTGTAGTATCTGCATATTCTTATCTCTCATGATTTCTTGTTTTGTACTACCATTGGGATAATCCATTCTTCTTCCTCAATAGGTTTTATGATCCCTGCTGCTAACATCTTGTCAATTTATACTTTGACTCTTTTCTTCATGTTAGGATTGAGCCTATATGGCCTTTTCTTTACTGGTTTAACTCTCTATTTTAGTTGTATTTTCGTTATCCCTACTTCTTTAATGTCTTTCATTTTAGTAAAGGTCCTTAGGAATAAGTCCTCAAACTCTGAGAGAATCTCAGTTACTTGTGCTACTATTTTCTCATCCCAGTAGTTTGCAATCTTTGCTAGTTTGGGGTCACCTTCCTTCACAATATTCTCTTCTCTAATTTTAAGAGGTTTATTGTAATATTTATCCTTTGGTTTAGTTAATATTTCTAGCTCTCTTTCTCCTTCTTGGACATCAATGTCTAGATCCTCATTATCCTCATCATCCATTTTGGTAGTCTTATAGCATTTTTGACCCATATTTCTTGTTTGTCTATCCATTCCACCAGTTTCCATATCCCTTCAAATCATGGTGGTGGTGTACTTTGCTCTGATTCTTCTTTCTCTTCCTGTGTTACTTGTTGAAAAATTATTTCTTTTATTTTCAAAAGTGCATTATGTATAGATTTTTCTAGACTATAGAAAGAAAATGTATGTATAAAGTCAGCTTGTACTTCCTCCCAATTACTTGTTTCCTTTCTTCTTTCTTAGTTGATATACCAAGTATGGGCTATTGATGTCAATGTCCATTAGAATAGATGGGTGTATATAGCCATGTTATGTTCTTTTCTACTTTCCTGGATGCTACTACACAAGTAGTTAAATATTCTTGAGGTGGGTTTTCTCCTTCATACTTGGGTATGTCTTTGTATTCTCCTTTCTCTGGTAAGTATCTCACACTGATAAGAAGCTCAAATTTTGACCCATCTTTTACTGAATCTCTATGGGTTGACCTCCAATTTGCTACATTACATACTAGTGTATGATGTATTGCCTCTATTCTTCTTTGTTCTTCTCAAAAGATTATCTCCATCTCATTCAAGTATGGTTGCAGGTCTTTCAACCCTGAGAACTTAGGTATTTTGATGTGGGAGATTTCTCTCATAATATGATTAATATGGCGAGATATCTTAGACTCCTCTGTATTTTGGTCTTTATTGATGATGCATACCTCTTGCAGTGGATTTTCATCTGATGCGGAGGATTGCGGTAGATTTTCCTTACTGATTTGAACCATACATATCCTCCTAAATCCTATCATTCTCTAATTTTTGAGCTCTAGTTCATTTCTGATCCATGCTTCTAGGACTTCTTCACTATCAGTGCTGTCATTATCATTCTCTGCCTCTATTTCTCCTCTTGAATTTGGATCTTCTTTTGTTTCATTTGTTTCCAATCTTGATATTGTGTAAATGTTCTTACCTAGTATAATCAACATTTTCTTCCGCATAGTTGGATTCTTCTATATAGGCTTCTTCTATGGGTAATCCTAAAGGTATGTGTACACTTTTGTTAATATCCACAAAAGATAATTATTCTTTGTGGGAGTCCACTATGCCATTGGCATCTACAAACCATCTTAATCTGACTAGTGCATTAAAGTAATCTCCTTGTTCTTTCATAGCAACAAACACAAAGTCTATGACTTGTTTGATGCCCATCAGGTTTAGCTCTACTTTTTTCCAAGTTCCAATAGTTGACATGCTAGTCCTATCTGCTAAAGAATATTGCAGGGGGGTTGAGACAATCTAGGTCTTCCTAGTAGTTCCCAAAGCTTCTTAGTGATCATGTTTATATCCGCACCCAAGTCTATCATGACATTTTGACCTTTTTATGATTACTATGAGCATACACCAATAGTGGTATGGTCTTCTAATGTCTTTCATTTCTACCCAATTGCCTGATTTGATTTCACAGTATCTTCTCCTTATTCCAATATTTTGCAAATTGCTTAAATTTCTCCATAAGATTATGCTGTTGCATTAGTGATGTAAAATGTTTGAGTTCCACAAATTCTTCTTCTATGAAGAATTGATTATCTTTCTTTTTTCTCTATTGTTCTTGTGTCACAATTTGTTTTATTTTCTGCACTATATCATCATGTTGTTTCTTATCTAGAAAGAATATATCTTCCTCCTCACTTTCTTCTTTCTCTATTTCAGTAGTATCATTCCCTCTGGTGTTTGTACCCTGTCTTGTAACTACTGCCACTTTTTCTTTTCCTTTATTCTTATCCATTTTAGTTTTTTCATTCTTGACTTTTTTTCTTTGGTTTTCTTATTCTAATGAAGATATGTCTGTGTTGCCATCCTTATCTCTCTGGTAGGTCCTTAGAATCTAACCTTCTTCTTTAGGGATTCTCTGGATTACTCTTGCCCCTTTTGTTTTTCTAAGTCATCACCTTTTTCATGTTGCAGTGCATTTGAAAGTATTGTTGTGCTTATAACATGTAAACAGGTCATGCTCTATAATGTTATAGAATGTGGATTGTCTTCTTCTTTCTCCCCAACACTCATTAGAAAAATGCCCTAGTTTTCTGCATTTATAGAAGGTAGCTTCATATCTCCTTCTTCTACCTCTACCTTGGCTACATCCTCCTCTATAACCTCTAAATTGGCCTCTATCATTGTTACTATAGTTATGTTCATATGGTGCATTTTGGTTTGTATTCTAAATAGTGTTCATGTTTCTTTGATTTCTCCATGAGGGTTGCTTATAACCCTGATCCTGAAGATATAATGGTCTTTCTCCCAGGCCTTTTACATATTCCATGGTATTATTTTGTGCTTTGTTCTTGTGATTTGCATTATACCATGAGTCACTTTCATCCTCACCCTAAATAGTTGTGATAGACAATCCGATGTTTCATGAACATATCGTTTCCATAGAATCCACAATAGATTGTATTGATCTTTGTAGGTAGTGCTTTGATATCTGCTTTCATTGCGATAGCCTGTCTTTCTCATTTTAGTTTTAGACATTCATTCCTGATGTGTCCTAACTTTGTACAAGAAGAACACCATATATTAGGCCTCTTTTCTTCCTATTTTTCCAAAATATCATGTTTAAGGTTTAACTACTCTAATTCCAGCCTTAATATTTCTAATTCCATGTTTTCCTTATTTTTATCTTGTTTGTGCCATGTTTGTGATTCAATCTAGCAGTCTAATGTGACAACTTTTGCATATGTTTCAAATATTCTACCATCTAGAGATGCTCTAACATATGGGCTTATCCCAGATGTAAACCATTCAATCTTTTGCTTCTCAGTCAATGGTTCCTCTAGTTTGTGGACTGTGTCCTTAAATCTTTTGTCAAATTCTTTTATTGTTTCTCCATCTTTCTATATTAATTCTCTCATTTTGCTTACTCCTTCAGTAGGTATCTCTAGAGTTTCAAAATTCTCCAAGAATTCCTTCTTTACTTCATCCCATGTTTTGTCATGTCTAGGACATGCCTTTCTATACCATTTTAAAGCATCATTCCGCAATGTCCCAATAAAGTCAAATAGTTTAGTGTCATCCTTGGTTATATCATTCTAGCTCTAAATTAATTCTAGAACAAAAACATGCTCTACGGCTTTAGTTGTATTCTTTTCAAATACCAGTAATTTAATTATGGCATCCATCTTTCCTTTCTTTTGTTTTTCCAGAACCTCTGGTGTTTTACGGTGATTTTCTTTCTGATTTCTTCTATCCTTAGGTTTTGGCCTCTATATTAGGGTTTTATGTTCCCTTCCTTTATCTCTCTACAATTAGATGTCAAAATACTCATTTCCCAAAATTTCCTCAAAAAATGTTTCTTAATCTCTTCTTCTCTCTCTTTCTCATTGTCAACTTGATATTTTCTTAAAATTCTTCTTGCTTTATAAGGCACCTAGGGTGACTCCTAGTTGAGGGGGTGTGTCTCTTCAAATTGCCTTTACATTCTTAGGGATACTTTTTCATTTGTAAATGACATTATGTTTCTAGTAGGTGACTTTCACCATTTTGTCTTATATTTCTATAACTAATCTCTTTATATAGCACATCTTCTCTCATCTTCATTATACTTTGATTTACCAGGTGGTCTAGGTAATCCGCATCCACATTTAATGGATGGAGGTTACGTATAGGATTTAGTAATTCTTCCCATTGTTTATCAACTTTAATTTGAATATTAGCAAAATTAGGTTGAAATCCTAGAGTTTTATATATTTGTGGTAGGGCTAGGGTTTGTTTATGTTCTTCCCTCCACATACTTCTTAACTAATCATATGCATCAATTCTTCCTCCTATACTTTTTAGAAGTTTTGTATCCCTATCAATATGCATTGTGATAGGCTCAGGATTCTCTATATCTCTTTAAATCAAATTTGCGGTAGCCTTTATGGTTGTTTCATCCATCCTTTCTTTTCCCTTTATACCCTTCTCTCCGGTAGCATGCACCTTGGCACACTCAGTAGCACCCTCATTGGTGTCATCCAACTTATTATTTTCTTCCACAATTTCTCTTCTCCATACTTCTGCAGTACCTTTCATGAAATTCCTAGGTTTGTTTTTGTCTCTCCTCTTTTCTTATCTCCACTCTGGTTAGTATAGCTTCACTTATTTCCCTTAATCTTTTGTTATCCTCTTTTTCCATGGGTGTTTTTGATTTGGAATTATATTAATCCTTATGTATCCCATGGTTGGCTCACCTTGAAGAGTTACATCTTTTCAATGATCTTTTCAGATCCTCCTCTTGTCCCATTTTCCATCCCATTAAGTGTCTACCCCCTCTCACAAGGGTAGGAACTTAAGAAAATTCAAAGTCTTCTGCAAATCATAAAAACAATTCTTGTCACTCTAGTTTCCTTACTTTGCGCTACTCCACACTTTTTCTTTTTACTATTTATCCTCTCTTTTCTCCACTGTCCTTTTCTA
Source organism: Cunninghamia lanceolata (assembly GCA_027924645.1). NCBI lineage: Eukaryota > Viridiplantae > Streptophyta > Pinopsida > Cupressales > Cupressaceae > Cunninghamia > Cunninghamia lanceolata. The sequence goes on along the minus strand of BSBN01001268.1, from coordinate 737,822 downwards.
GGGTCCCAAAAATAGAACCAAATGTTGGTAAGAAATGGGAGGGAAACCAGCTTGGAGATCTAGTCCTCAGTCATGTCTCTAAAGTCTAGTTTATACCCGTCATACAGTGAGAGAATCATAGATAAACATTAAGGAAGTAAGTGATGCAGTACAATCTAAGTTAATTAAAGCATTCAAAAGACACATATACACATATCATAACCCTTATATCTCCTTTATTAATATTTATCATCAATTTGTACATATATGTTCACACCAATAAGTCTGAGTTTACCTTATACATATCTACCTTATTCTCATACTCTCTTACACACACTCTACTTTACATTGCTTGCATGTATCTCCTATATATCTTCATAGAGGTGTGTCCTTTCCCAAAATACCTCTTTATATGTCAGCTCCATCCTCCACATGCCCTTTGCGGTAACCTGCAGTAGGTTCTATTGGGTGCCTTGTACTTTGCCAACAATGGCACTTAATTAATTAGCTTAATTCATTAGAACATTACTAAATGACTTTAAAATTCTTTATGAGTTATACTATAGGCTAGTCTAAAATAAGAGATTTATTGATAATCCTATAGAAATGATTATAGAACCTTAGATAATTAAGGATTGGATTTGCCAATAAATTTTGTTTGCATTTTGGGAATCTAGAATACTAAGTTACATACTTGAGGAACTTTAAGGATGAGTTACATAAGTATCAAGCTCTTTGGTCCACCCATGCAAATGAAAATTTAACAAATAAAAATATTACTTAATTCATTTGGTAAGACAACATAGTTACTTACAAATGGACATAAGCTCAATTTAGAACAAGATCATAATATGTAAATAATTTAGAGTACCTTCTACAAAAGGATTACAATCCCTTGGACTATATAAAGGCATGTCTTGCCAATATGATTTAGATCCTCATGGATATTATATTCAAAGTATCATTACAATTAACTACCTTTATTCATGATATTATAAACTAATGCAGGAGTTATTCACTTAGTCATACACATGCAACATGAGAATAGGAATAAAACATAAATTTGAAGTTATCAACTGCATATATAGAATTTTTAACCATCTAAAGGGAGAAGTTACATTATCACTAGGTCACTAATCGCACATATGCCTACCCAATTCAATCCATGCACTTTTAATTATGTTCTCCTATAATAATATAATCATTAAGGCCATTCTTGTAGACCTAACTTATTTAAGCACCCCAAGAGCATTAGCTCTGGTAAATTTATCAATAATACTTGGATCAATTTCCATAATTTATGACTCAATATCACAAGATTCCTTTGACATTACATTCTTAATTTTAACAAGAATATGAATATTATCCATCCTCCTTTGAAAAACATGCCATCATAATGTATCTTTCTTGGGAACCCTAAATAGTCTCAAGTTTCATCTATCCCTGATACTTACAGTCATGCTAAGATAAAGCCAATCTTGAATTCTTCCATATATTCAATCCTACTTACCACAACTCAATTAAATTTCCAGCATAGGTTAGTATCATGGATGTATCTAGTCTTTAATGCATATATTTATATATTATAATTAAAGGCAAGTGATTAGATATCACCAAGCTCCATCATTGGAATGCAATTTTTATGGCTTTAAAGACCAACCCAAATTTTAGGCTTTCTTTTCTACCTAGTCACCCTCATAGTGGGGCATTAACTTCATGAGGGTGATGGTGAGGTGTGCAGCCATTCAAGGTCTCAACCAATTTGACTAGTGTAAAAAATCAACCACTAAGCAATTCTATGGCAATCCATTTTTATCCCCTTTCATGGTTTGTGCCTTTTGGGATTTACACATTATTCACAAGGCTTGGTCATTCTAACAATTGGAATCACTTGTCACATAGGCATACGCATCCCTACATGACTTGACATCTAAAATTTACTCAATTACATTAACTAGGAGGGTTGCAACCAATCCACTAGACCTAAGCATGAGTGAATAAGGGAACACTTTCACAAAATAAGACAACACTATCCAACTACTAACTAAGATAGTCATCACCCTACTTTCAAAAGGTTGACCACTATCTTGATGTCGATACCACCAAGATGACCACCATCCACAATAGGGATGACCATGGAACTCTATTCTCCACCCATGGGTAGCTATACAACTCTATTGAGGCCTCAAGTATGATTAACTCTTTTAAATCCCCCTGCCACCTATGGCTTGATACTTAAATCATAAAGTCATCCTTGTCATTGGTCAAGCTAGATCACATGCATATTGTACTTGCATATATTTTACTCCACACATATAGGGACCAATTTGACAGATTCAACATTGTAAGTCACTATTTTATAGACACAACACTATTGTCACAATTAAACTACATGTAGCTTCAAACTAGGCATATACCTTATCAAGGAATTCTTTATCTTCCATGTTCACAAATGCACTTGCTCATCCAAACTATCCTATGAATAGATGTTTATAGAATTATGAATTCAGTAGCCTTCAACCTTTGGTCTCTTTTCATATTTATATATTCCTCTAAGATTCCTTGTCCCTAAATTCCCATGGTTAGTTTGGGTAGTTCATTAATTTCTTTGAATATTTATCTAGGATTTTCCTCTAGTTATGAAATCATTTCATCCCTCAGGTCATTTGAGTCACACAAGTCCTACCTTCACTTAATTGGTCTATCATCCAATAGTGCATTCAAATAGGTGATTCAACTTCTCCCTATGTACATGAAATTTCTCTTAAATCTAAGATTATTTGCTCTGGGTGTACTATCCATAGACTCTATCTTATTTTTCACATCTTGTAATCAAATTACTCATGGCATCTTCCTAGTCAACACTTGGCTTCTCTATGCCTCCTCTCTTGGCCTGTTCATGCACTGTCACTAGTCATCAATAATCTTTGTGAAGCTAAAAAAACCCTTCTATTTGGCTGGCTTAGTTTGTGTCAACATTTGATTTGCATGATTATCAACTCATTAGGGAATATTGTGTCTTTTGAAAGCAGGACAAGAAATCAAAATCTTAAAGAAATAATTTTTGAATCAAACATTAGTCTAGGATAATCATTTAATTATCAATTAAGATATTAAACATTGATTGGCCCAAAATTAATCTTAAAAGTGAATTATAAAATCATTTAAATTTTAGTACCTTCATCAAGTGAATATCATGTCATCTAAAAGGATAATATTTGAGTTCTTTGTTGATGGCTCCTTTTTCACTCTCTTAGAAGAGCTTGAGATAATGTTAGCCAAGCCTTGCAATGTTTAAAGACTTTTTGCCTTGCTTCTAGCTCTAGCACATAGTGGAAAAAGACTCAATGATATCATTAATTATTCTTTCACAAACCTCCTTGGCTCAACTCTTTTATCTAGAAATGGATCGACCATGGGAAAATATTCAGAATTTTGGGTATTCTTTTTTACTTTCAAACCTCCTATTCAATTATTTGGCATTTTGTTCTTGCATGCATTAAGTAAAAGTTGCACTTATATAATCTTGAGACTCTTTCCCTTGTTGGGAAGTTCTAGATTTGTTCTAAAGTGCTTGATACCACCCATGTATACTATTCTTTAAATTGGGCTCCTTTAAAATCCTCTTATCAAAAAATGGAGATATTACTTAAAGACTTTCTTTGAGCCTCCTTTGATCAAGGAAAATGGTTACACTGAGTTGCTTGGAAATTATGTTATCTTCCATGTGACTCTAATGGTCTTGGCCTTATGGATACTCATAGACAAGGTCTAGCCTTGTGTGCCAAGATAATTAGAGCCTTTGAGGGAAATGAGGCTTGTAAATCCTTCTTTGGAGTTGCATTGCTTCTAGAAATCCATATAGCAAATACTCTTGGAAAGGTATGGGCTTCCATTCCATCTTTATCATGATGAAGCCTATGTAAATTCAAGGCACTTTTGTTGCCAAAAGTATATGGAAGGCTTGGGAAGCCATGAATCCTTGACTTATTTGGAATGGGAATGGTTTCAAGATTGGGGTTTCCATCAACCAATAATCTCTTTGGTGGTCTCCTATGATTACTTGCTAGGATATACCTTTTTCCAAAATTCCCTAGGTTTGTGCCTTAAAAATATTTAAATGAGGGGTTTTTAATAGTTTAGAACTTTTCTCCAAAACCACTAAGAGTTAGCTGCTTTAACCAAAATTTAAAGCTAAATACAAACTTGGCAATTAGGATTATGAATCCTTTCAAATCATTACGGAGTTAGTTCCTCCAAAAATGATCCAAAAGGTTAAGATTTAGTGCACCATACCTAAGTGGAAGGACTATATGTGGTATCTAGACACTTCTTTTAGGAATTATAATCCTTTCAAAGGATATTCATGGATTTCTCCTCACTTGCCCATGGTTCAGAAACTCAATTTTAGGTGAAATCTTTAGTCCACTATCATTCATTAGCACTGCAAGTTCCAAATAGTTTGGTGTGACATTTTGGAGCCTAAGCTGGCCCATTTTGCTTGATGTATCCTTTATCAATGTTTTCTTTTTGAATCTTGACTTATCCATTTTGGTGTTTCTAACTAAATCCATCCTTTTTATGGACATTTAGAAACTCTCAAGCATCTCTTCTAATATTTCCTATGGGCTCAAACTACGTGGAACTGGATACATGATTTTTTCAAGCCCTTCTAACTAGAGTATTTTTCCTTCATATGATTCTTCTAGGAGATTGGCCTAAAATGCCTTAGAGATATACTCAAATTTGGCATGCTTTTAAAGTGGAAATTCTATTCAGCATATGAAAAAATAGGAATGTTGTTTTATTTTTAGGAGTTATTGTGGATTCTCATTTTTCCATGTACACTAGATCTATTATATGCTATAATGTTATGTTCAGAACCAAGTCCAAGTCGATAAAGTTACTTTGGACGTTTCCATCTTGTAGACACTTATAGAGCTTTGGGCTAATGCCCCATGTATTATTGCTCATGTGTCATCTTCTCTTTCTAGTAGGGGCACTTCCCCTTTGTGTGAGCATCATTGTGGCTATAGAAATAGTGTTCACTCTTGACATGGCTCTCATAGGTCTCAAAAGTCTCCTCAACACAAACATAAAGGTGGGTCTCCATCACCACATCGGCAGTCTTCTATTTCTTAGTGTGATTGTGGCATCTCTAGTTGGCATGATAGTGGGAATTTACCCTAGCCAGACCTTGCTATTTTTCCATTTGCATGACTCTTATTGATCAAGAAGAAAAATACAAAGAGGACACTATCATAATTTGGGAGCCTATTCCTAATGGCTATGACATCTTGGATGGTTGGGGAAATCCCCCTGACCAGGATCCTCCTCCTCCTCCTGCTAGTATAGATTTTAGTTGCATAATAATGTGATTACTTTTTTCTATGGACTCTTGCATCAATTTTGGGGGGCGTGATTCTATTATACCTATATTTTATGTGAACTTGTATATTATATTTTTATATAATTTAATATAGAAAGTGCACTATTCATAATTAAAAAATCATGTCACCCAAATTTATCATAGAATAAGTGCAAGGTTAGGACTATAATTCCTTAAATCATAATCATACAATCTGATTTGATACTCACAAAATAGTGAATAATCATTCTTGATCAAATAGGTATTTAAATATCAAGATCAACTATAGTTTATTAGTCTGCAAAACATTTTTAAAATAATCTATGCAATTCACTTATCGAGTCCTCAATATTTTATCTAGTTACTAGCCTTTACAAAATTTAGGAGCAACAAGGTATTTCTCTATATGTTTGACAATGACTATATGGATTTAGAAATTACTTGGTTTAAATGTGACAATTTTTTAGCAGTTTCAAAAAATATAAACTTTAATATCTTGTGATCCATGTATGATCTTGAGTCGAAACTCACCTAAGATGTTTACTTAGAAGTTCTGCACCTTTTGAGATTTTTTTGGGTCCATCCAAGATCAAATGTAGAGTTACTAAAATTAGTAAGTTTCACCATTTTTAGCCCTTTTGGAAACTTTGAAATTTCTAGACCATTCTTCAAGATAAAGGGTATTCGAAAAGACCAAAACTAGGAAGAATAGTAACCTTTTGTATTTGCAAGGTTGAGACACTTTTCCTAACATTCTCCCACTTGTTGAACACCTTGCAAGAGCAAAGGGCGTATCAACACCATGATTTAATTGTTAGGGGCTGAGAGGCCCATAGACTCTTAACACCATCTAAACTTCTCTTTGCTCACGGGTTTTGTCAAGGAATCTGCAACATTCGTCAAAGTGTCAACTTTCTCCAAGTTTACCTTCCCATCCTCTACCATGTCATGAACAAAATGGTACTGGACATCAAAATTCTTAGTCCTCATGTGGAATGTAGGATTCTTCACCAAACATATGGCACTCTAACTGTCACAATAAATAGTAATCTTCCCTGCATCAAAGCCATCATTAGAACATAATCTCTTAAGCCAAATGGATTATTTACAAGAATGAGTTGCTGCCATGTACTCAACTTCAGTAGTAGACAAAGCGACCTCAGATTGCTGCTTACTCATCCAACTAATAGCACCACCAAATATAATGAACACATAAGCACTGGTGGATCTCCTGCTGTCAATGTCACTTACCCAATCAGAATCCACATATCCACAATACTTACAGAATGCTGAGATCTAGTAGGATAACCATGATAACATAAGGAATACTCAGAAGTACCCTGCAAATATCTGAATACTCTCTTCACTGCATCCCAATGTACTCATCTAGGATTAGCCATAAATTGACTAAGGACTCCCACTGCTTGGGCAATGTCTGGCCTTGTACAAACCATTGCATAAATCAAACTACCAACCACACTAGCATCAGGAACTTTTCTCATATCCTCCATCTTAGAAGGAGACTTTGGACAATCTGCAATAGATAATTTTGTCCCCATCATAACAGGAACAGTCAAAGGTCTACAATCTACCATGTTGAATCTCTCCAACACAGTGTTAACATACTTACTCTAGCCTAACCAAAGTTTTTTGTTTGCTCTGTCTCTTTTAATCTCCATCCCCAAAATGTACCAAGCTACCCCTAGATCTTTTATCTCAAACTGTGCTAACAACTGAGACTTCAAATCAGAAATCAAACTTTTTCCATTCCCAATGAGTAAGATATCATTGACATACAATGTAATAATGAGAATGCGATCATTATCAAACTTTTAATAAACACAATGATTTGATTTCGATCTCAGAAATCTAATACTCAACACAAAGGCATCGAAATTCAGGTACCACATCCTAGGAGACCATTTCAAACCATACAATGACTTTTTCAACTTGTAAACTAGATTTTCTTTACCTTTCACCACGTAGTGCTCTGGCTATGACATATAGATTTCCTCCTCCCAGTCACCATCAAGGAATGTTGTCTTCACATTCATCTATTCCGCTTCTAGATCATACACCGCTACAAGAGATAACAAGAACTGAATAGATGTCATCTTTGCAACGGGAGAAAAAATATCACCATAGTCAGTTCCCTCCACCTAAGAATACCCCTTCACAACCAATCTAGCCTTATATTTCTCAACACTGCCATTTGCACCAAATTTCTTTTTGAACATCCATTTGCATCCAACAAGTTTTCATCCTTTATGCAAAGGCACAAAGTCCCAAGTATTATTATTTTCCAAAGAAGCCATCTCCTCTTCCATGGCCTCCTTCTAGGAACCTACATCTTTCATACCCATAGCCTCTTTCACAGTTCTAGGCCCATCAGTGTTAGAAATCAAAGCAAAAATACAACTGGAATCATGCAATGAATAACCAAACCTATTAGGTTGCTGCCTTATTCACGTGGACCTCCTCAAAGATTAGGGTTGAGGTTCTTCATCTTCTTCTAAACTTTTAGAGCTACTAGAGCTCTCCTCATTATCAGGTCCAATAGATGTTTTTGGTTCAACTTTCTTAGGGGTGGAAGGAAGCTGAACCACATCCTCTTTCTTCTCTTCTTTCTCTAGCTGCAAAACAATAGAAGAAGGATTGAACTCTCTAAAGATCACACTTCTACTATACATAACTCTCTCAGCCACTGGATCCCAAAGCTTGTACCCTTTCACACTGATGCCATAACCGATGAAGATACACTTCACAACCTTGTTCTCCAACTTAGACCTCTTCTCCTTAGGCACATGTGCATATGCCTCACAACCAAATACTCATATGTGTCTCAATGAAGGATTTTTACTAGACCATACCTCCATAGGTGTCTTATCAATGAGCATTGATGTAGGAGACCTATTAGCCAGGTAAGAAGTGGTAGAAACAACTTTAGTCCAGAACTTGTGTTCAAGGCCAGATCCACTTAGCATACTCCTTGCCCTTTCCATCAACGTTCTATTCATTCTCTCTGCAACTCCATTCTGCTAAGGGGTATACAGAGTTGTCTTGTGCCTATCAATCCCCTATTCTTTGCAGAACTTGTCAAAATCTTCTTAACAAGACTCACCACCATTGTCATTCCTCAAACACTTAATCTTTCTATCCTTTAGATTCTCTACAAGATCTTTGAACTCTTTGAATTTACTAAAGGCTTAAGATTTGCTTCTAAGGAAATACACCCATGTCCTTCTTTTGTAATTATCAATGAATGAAACAAAGTAAGTAGATTTTGAAATTGAAGGAACATTAACAAGAGAAAACACATTAGAATGAATCAAGTCCAACACCTCAGAAGATTTGTGAGAAGTGGAATAAAACTAAACACGGTTTTGTTTTCCATAAATGCAATGTTCGCAGAAATCAAACTCAAGGTTACAGTCATTCATACCCTCAACAAGATTTTTATTTTTTAGGGTCCTCAAACCCTTTTCACCAATGTGACAAAAGCCTTTGGTGCCATAACATTGTCTTCTCAGCTGGAAGTTTCATCTCCATAGAATGAGCACCCTTAGGTACCCAAAAAGCATGACCATCGGAAGTAGATGCAACAATCCTCTTCGTTGCTAGTTCCAATGGTGAGGATGAAGATTTTGAAGCTCTCTTCTTTGAAATAAAGGCACTATTGCACTGAACCATACATGCATCAAGCTAAAATAGAGTGCCAACCTGAACACCCTTAGCTAACACCATAGATCCTCTAGTCATCTTGCATCCTCCATTCGATAAAATAGCTTGCACACCCACATCATTCAACTTACTTACAAAAAGGAGGTTCTATGCCAAACTAGGGATATGTAAAACACCATTGATCCCCTTCACTCGTCCATCAAGGAATTGAATCAAGACTCTTCCATGGCCAACAATCTTCAGGTGAGAATCATCATCCAAGTACACCTTTCCACCATCATATTCTTCATACATCAAAAACCAACCCTGATGTGAGTGTTGGTCTCCTACAATGATTTAACAACTAAGCCCATAAAGCTATGACTCTGAGATTGGACATCTAGCCTAAATAGCTACCTTAATCACTATGAAGATGCATTTAACTTGTCAACCCAGGGACGTGAAATTGAAATGGGTCAGCACAGTATGTGCACTAGGAACTCCAAAGTAGCCACATTCATTCTACAACTACGAAAGACATAATGCTGAAACTAAATTGCTTGGAAAGGAATAACATAAATGTTTAACATCAACCAACAACTATACTAAGTTGAAGTGCATGACAGGAAATGAAAATTTGGGCAAACAAATAGGAAACTACTCTGTCTGCTTTGGCTGCAGGAATAGACACAGAATGGAATTCTAGTGGCTACAGGAACATTTGATGCCATATTCTAACTAAGTGCTTAATAGAAAATGACAACTAAACTAAAGGATGGAATGCTCACCAAGTGGGCCCCCTTGGATGAATATCCCTTAAGAAAAATGTAAACTTAGAGATGCGAACTTATAACTTCATTTGATTCACTAGAAAACTTGAGTACAAACGAGCAACATAACTATATTGCTAAAAAACTTAATAGTGCGAGTACAACCTCAGATTAATCAACCCCTCAGAGGGAGCATCTAAGTCTTATTTATAGAAAGAAAAATACAAACCAAATAGGAGGATGCCACTTTAGGGAAAGCATAGAAAGTGGAGAGGAGGTTATGCATGCATGGAATCTGGTCAAGCACGGTCTCTTCAATGCAGATCTAGCACAATAGTAACTCCTATATTTTCTCAACAAGTAGTTAAGACCAGTTACATGACAGTTATCTTCCCTCCATTTGATATTTGAATGACCATCTTGTTTGAATTTGATGGCGAGTAACCAACTGATAGAATCTTCCTTGGCTTTATAGGCTACTAATTATATCTGCATAACAATATTAGTATGCACAATAATTGCATATCTATAACTATCTTAAAGCAACATTCATTAACCACATGTAAAATTAACATAGATAGTTCATATAGCATGTCAATGTCATTAAAGATTAGAGGAAATAACCTATGCCCAATATCTTATGGTTTTGAGGAAATGTCATGAAAAGATCAAGATCTAGGTACCAAAGTCCAAGGTAACTACAGCAATTGGATAATAAATTCTAACAAAATTGAGTCATAAACTAGACTCATCACTCTCCCCAACCTAAGACTTTGTTGGTCCTCTAGTAGAGGAAGGATTGTTCTTCTATTTGGTTAATGCCCTGAAATTAGCAACTACCAGCTATCCTATATTAGTTTCTATAGTGCATGAGTTAGGATCCCAATAGAACCCTTGATGTCTATCCAATCTATTCCATCTCTGCCTCTCTTCAACAATATCATACTGGTAGTACCTGTAATTTGGCATAGGCTACAATAGGATAGGTGGTTGGAAAATTAAGGGAAGCCCAAATTGGCCCTTTGTCCTCCTAATCTGTATATATTTATCCACTCTTTTACATGTTGCATAATAGTTTTGTAGAGAGTGAGGCTCTGCTTGTTTTAGTTCATCAGACAAACTGTTCCACCTTTGTGCCAAATGTCCCTTTATAGATTCCCCTATAGTGTTTTCTACCTTCTCATATTCTCTATAAGCTACTTCTCTCTTAGGCAGGATTATGTTGCCATAGCATGGTCTACAAAGCATTCTGTGCCAATCATTGAAAATCCTCCCTGGGTTTCTAGATTCAGCTCTGATGGACAGGGGGTGTTGAATTCTGTTTGTTCATAAGTCCTGAACTATTGTCCCCAACTAATCTCATTTTGTATCCAGGACATAAATGCCCTTAATTAAACATCCCCAACATACAACAAGGGATTCCACTCATGATCTTGGGACACATCATAATTATGTAAATAGAATTCACACAACAAATTCTTCATTTCAGGAGGAGCAATCTGATAAGCATTGAAAAATTCAAGAGAAGACTCAATGGAAGGATTCAAACTTGAAACAATCCTTGATATTTTAAAAGAAAGATACTTCTCCTTTAAATATAGAGCATAGACCCTTGGAGGAGTCCTACACTCTAATACCTGAGGCACTAAGGCTGCCATATTATCCACTCTCTCCTTTAAAGTCGCAATTTCTGCATTCTTATCTTCAAGTTCTTCATCTTTCTTTTGAATTTCTTTCTTCAGCTTGCGCTTCTCCTTTTTCCATTCTTCTGCTTTCCTCTGCATCTCATTCCATAAATTCATAGCTACCATATGCATTGAAAAATTAGAGGGCCTGTGTATTCCTACCAAAAGTTTTCCTCATACTGATGGTTGCCCTTCATATAGAACTGATTGCATGGTTCTTGAATGTTTAGCCAATTCAGGCTGCAGGGCCTCTTGCTGCAGGAACTCCTGGTTGTCATCATGTCCTTGACTCTCAATTTGTTCAGCGGCAGCAATAAGGTCTTCCAATGTTACATTTGTTGCTTCCTCAAATATATCATTTTCTTCAACATTCTCATGCCCCATTGGAGTCTCTATATCTTCTAGTGATGTTTCTTTAGCCCTAGGGCTTCTCTGTGGAGGCACACCAAAGGCTGGCTCAGCAGTTTTGGATTTCCTAGGAGGGCTCTCATGTTTTTCTTTGGTTGCAGGAAGAATAGTGTCAGCCTTCCATTTCTTAGAGCTTGGCACTCCCTTTCCTACAGTTTGCTTTTTAGCTTTACCCTTTCTTATTTCTGCCTTTTTCTTCTGTGCCCTAGTTTGAATTAGATTGCTTAGTGGAACATCATCATTAGAATCTAAAGAAGAGCTCTTTTTTCCTGAATGCTCTACCTCTGAAGAACTAATCTCTATAGTTTGTTCAATTGCAGGAGGGTTTATACCAGAAGTTTAGGTTCCAGGAGTAGCTTCAACATAAATCACTCTTCTCCTAGTCCTACGAGGTTGAGGCACAACCGTAGGTCACAAATGCTTTGGTCTAATTTGATTAATATTTAAGAATTCTTCCCAAGTCATATCAACTAACAATTTGATCAAACAATGGTGGGAAACAAATTTAGCCCTACCTTTTTGGGTCTCGACCACCATGATTGAGAGAAGGTGGTATAGCACATTTGGCACATTCATTCTTCTCCCATGCCTCATTTGATTTAGTAGTTTGATATGCACAGAATGAAGATTCGACTGACGACCTTCACAAGTAATGTAACTCACAACATGGACAACTACTTGCTTCCATGGATTAGGTAGAGAGGTTCTTTTGGCTCCCTATTTGTCTACAATTATTGGAGGGTCACTAGGTTCTGTAAATTTAGCCCTAGCTAACCTGGCATCTTTGGTAACCAAATAATTCTCACCATCGACAGGCAACCCTATAACTTCTACAATCCTTTCTTCAGTAGCCAATACCTCTAACCCTTTTACCATGGCCTTACCTTCAGACAATGTCTGGGCAAATTCCAATGCAACATCTTCATTAAAACCATTCAGCTTCAAGAAATAATCTATCCACCTGCAATTTCTAAACTCAGCCTGGCTGGGTGCATCCTGCAGTAATACCTCATGAACCGTGGGTTCATTTCGAATTAATCGACCTCCCATTGTTTAGCTGTCTGAAAACAATCACTCTGCAAAGTTTTTCTTCCTACAATCTTTATCTGAAAACTAAACTTTGACTTCTTGCAATACTGCTAAATTTTCAATCACCAATGTTGTCTAAATTTTCCTTATTTGGGAACTCAACATTATGATTGGTACAAGCAGTAAGGAGTAATCAATGAAGGCTATCACCTCACACTTGCGAGCCGTAATCCCACTCAAAATTCAAATCAACTCAATTTAAACTTTGCTGACATGCTGGCATAAAGCACATGGACTGACACATGGACATGGTATTCACACTCCCTCCCCAACCTAAATTTGAGCATGTGTCCTCACATGCAGAATGGTGATGCTTGATTTGATGGGGCAGGAAATAATGACATGCTTTAGAGAACACCAACATTATTTTACAATAATTAAATGAATGTACTAAAAGATAAATAATATATAACAAATTAATGCACATGTACCTTTATGTTTGGAAGATCAGTTGCAAAAATGATGGAGAAAGTACCGGTCACCTTTTAAGAGATTCATTGAGCAAATGAATGAAAGTGGAGTGGAAGAAAGTGAGGTGGAATGAAGTGACAACATGGCATTGTGATGGAAGAGAGAATGATGGATATGGATGGGTAGATGGATGAATGGATGAAGAAGTGGACCCCCACAAAAGTGGAAGTCTTTATTATGACAAGTGCCGAACCTTGGTTAGCCAGAACGAGGGACACTAGGTCCACTGCCTTCGACTGCAAGAAGTTCAGGAGTTGCATGCTGAGTGAATTGTTACAGGAACTCATCCTTTGAAGTTGTCTTGTGATGTAACCTAAGGCGATGACCAATGACTAACAGCTTAAATCTGACAAGATCAATGGTGGTAAGTTGAATAGCACCATTGGAGAAAACTTCAGCAACCTCATATGGCCCTAGCCACCTTGTCTGCAACTTCCCTGCATTATCTTGATACCTTGAGTTGTAGAGCAGTGCCCAGTCACCTGGCTAGAATTTCTTGTCTTTGATGAATTTGTCATGCCACTTTATTCTCTGATTTTGCACTACCTCTATGTGATGCAAGGCTGCTTTCCTCATTTCATCCAAAGCATTGAGCTGCATGATTCTATCCTTTTGTGCCTTAGAGATATTCATCCCCAAGTCTATTGTAGTCTGAAGAGTCTTATGTTCAAATTCAATGGGCATCATAGCTATCTTTCCATACAGCAACTCAAAAGGGGTGAAGCCTATGGTTGTTTTCCAGGTTGTCCTATAGGCCCAGACAACTTCTGGTAGCCTGTTTGCCCAATCCTTCCTATGGACAGCCACAGTTTTGGTTAGAATGGCTTCAAGTTCCCTATTAGTCACCTCAACTTGGCCATTGGCCTGAGGGTGATAAGGAGTAGATTTCTTGTGCCTTATGTTGTACTCATTGACTAGTGCTGCAACTAGGGTTGAGGTGAATTGAGCTCCTTGCTCAGTCACTATCTCTCTTGGAACCTCATATCATGTGAAAATTTCCTCATAAAAAAATTATGCAACCTTGTTATCTCTTGCATGCTTCATGGCCTTAACTTCTACCCATTTGGTTACATAATCAGTGCATACTAAGATATAGGATTTACCATTGGATGGAGGATCAATGGGTCCTACAAAATCTAATCCCCACTTATCAAATGGAGTGATCACAAGCTGAGGGTAAAGGGGCATCTCATCAAATTTGGTTGGTTGTCCCATCCTCTGGCATCTGTCACATTTCTTTGTATATCTCCCTACATCCTTATGGAGTGTGGGTCAGTAATAACCTATATTCAAAATCTTCATTGTTGTCCTCTTTGCTACAAAATGCCCTCCACATGGTTCATTGTGACATGCATGCAAAATGTCATATGTTTCATCTTCTTTCACACATCTCCTCATGACATGGTTTGGTCCAGTGTAGAACAAACATCCAGTAATCCATGAAAAAGGAAGAGACTTTTCAATGAATATCCTTCTCTCCTTTGGAGAGAAATGAGAAGGGACTCTCCCTGTGACCAAATAATTGGCTGTGTCAGCATACCAGGGCATTTGCACAGTGATTGAAAATAAGTGTTCATTAGGTAAGAAGTAATCAATGACTTGGTTGTCCTCTGATGTAGTTAGCCTTGAAAGAAAGTCTGCAACAACATTGGCCTTCCCTGGCTTATCCACAATAGTGATGTCAAATTCTTGCATTAGCAATACCCATCTTGCTAATCTACCTAATATCAAGGGTTTGTTCATAAGATACCTAATGGTTGCATGATCTGTGTGCACAAAGATTTGATAGCCTCTTATGTAGTGCCTGAATTTGTTGAGGGCATAAATTACTACTAGTATTTCCTTTTCTGTCACTATATAATTGAACTCATCTCCTTGCAAGTTTTTGCTGACAAAATAAATAGCATGTTCAATGGCTCCTTTCTGCCCTAAGACTGCTCCTATGGCATAATCTAATGCAATAGTATGAATGTGGAAAGGAAGCTCCCAATTGGGCCCTTTGAGTATAGGAGCATGAGTTAACATAGCCTTTAAATCAGAAAATGCTTTGTTATAGTCTTCATTCCACTAAAATTCAGTATCTTTAGTGAGAAGAGTATACAATGGGGCTGCCATTTTGCTGAAATCCTTGATGAAACATCTATAGTACCCTACATGACCCAAGAAGCTTCTGACATCTTTTTGCTTTGCAAGAATGGGCAGATTGATTATGACTTCAATCTTTGTTGGGTCTACCTGAATTCCTTTCAGAGAGATATAGTGGCCAAGCACTACTCCTTCATACATCATCATGAAGCACTTTGCACTGTTCAGGGACATATTGTGATCTTCACATCTCTCCAACACCTTCCCTAAGTTTTCCAATGCCTCCTCAAGAGTAGCACCATAAGTAGTGAAATCGTCCATATAGATTTCCATGCAATCATGTGAGATATCATAAAATATGCTAATGACTGCTCTTTGAAAAGTTGTAGGTGCATTGCATAAGCCAAATGGAAGCACTGAGTAGGCATATGTCCCCCAAGGACAGGTAAATGTTGTTTTCTCCTAGTCCTCCGGTGCAATCTATATCTGATTGTAACCGTTGAACCCATCCAAAAAGGAAAAATACTGCTTTCCTACAAGTGAGTCCAATACCTAGTCTATGAAAGGAAGGGGAAAATGATCCTTTTTGGTGGCAGAGTTTAATTCTTTGTAATCAATACAAACTCTCCATTTTCCTCCCTTTTTGGGCATGAGAACCAGAGGAGACACCCATTGGCTATTTGAGATTGGGTAGATAAATCTTGCATCTAATAGCTTCTGTAATTCTTCTTTGACAACTTCTCTTAATGCAGGATTGATTCTCCTTTGTGGTAGTCTTACTGGTGTACAATCTTCCTTTATATAAATCCTATGGGTACATAATGTGGGATCTAGTCCTTTCATGTCATGGTAATCCCATGCAAAGACATTCTTGTGTTTCTTTAATAAGTTTGTCAAAGAAAACTACTGTTCTTGAGTCAATTTGTTGTTAATATTCAGATATTTGTCTTCTGAAATCTCCACTTGAGTTGTTAACTCAACCATAGTTGCTTCACTAATGCTTGGTACCTTGATATCTTGTGGAAGCAATGTATGAGACATACCTGTTGCTACAGGAAAATTGGGAATAAGTGTCTTCACTGGATCAATAGAATGAGAGGATGATGCTTCCTCCACTTCACAATGATTCTAAATTATGTTAGACAATACCTCATCTTCCTCTTTAAGCTACATGAAAGAGCTACTGCCTAACATCATAAGTTGTTCCACAGAATTAGCTTCTTCAGCCTCTTCACCAACATGTGGCCAAACAGGATTATCCATATCATGAGATGGCTATGCAGGTGGGTAAAGAACAAGTTTTTAGTGCTTCTCCCATAAGAGATGGTCATATCTCCTGACCGACATCCAATATAAGCATCAACTGTGGCTAACCACGGCCTTCCTAAAATGATGGGATACCCTCCCAATGTAGCTTTAGGAGAAAGTATCATCAAATCAGCTGGATATTCCCATGAGTCTAGGGATACCACAAGGTCCTCTACTATCCCATCAGGTTTAACAGTAGAACTATTAGCAAGCTACAGGACAGTAGGAGTAGGTCTCATGTTTGCAACATTTAGTTGCTGCAAGACATCCTTGGTCCTTACATTTATGGCTACTCCCAGATCAATCAGAGTATTTCTGATTTGGATCCCATTTATAACAACTCCTACCACAGGACTCCCTGGATCATTATATTTGGGAACAATCACTTTCCCAAGCATGATGTCAGCCAACTATCCCACCACGTGAACCATAGTGGGATCTTTCCTCTTTCTGCCTGGCTTCTTAAGGCATGCTTCCTTGATTGCTTTGTCATATATAGGAACATCTTTTATGGCCTGAAATAGAGGGATCTTGACACATACATGTTTCAACTGCTCTAGTATGTCAAAGGTGGGTTCCTCTTTCTCTTCCTTTTCTTTCACAGTTTCCAACCTCTGTGGAAATGGTGGTTCTTGTGTAGTCTACTTGACTGGGACTGGTTCAAGATTTTTAGGTGCATTTGGTTGAATGGGGGCACTTAAAGGCTCCTTTTCTTCCTCAGGAAGCTCAGTAATGATGGGTCTAGAAGGAGCTACCAAGGTAGTTCCTGAATGCAGGTGGATGTCACTTACACTCATAGCATATGTAGGGAATTGATTTGGATCAGCAGAGTATACTGGCTGCTGTTGTGGTCTATTATTTGGGTTAGGTGAGGGTTGAGCTAGTAACTGAGTAGGTTTAGGTGTATTTGAACTAGAACTAGCAGGAGGAGGCATTATAGCAGGTTGCTGGGGCTGAGAAGGTGGATGCATGTAATTAGTTTTTCTGGTTTGGCCATTGTTGTCCTCCCCTCCATTAAGATGTTTGTTGCCAGTTTCCTAGAGGTGACTGCCAATTCCCCTGAGGTTGTTGCCACTTGGGTGCAAGGTTTTGGTAATTTTGCCAAGTGATTAGAGGGTTATTCCAAGGCTGAGGTGAATATCCTCTATAGTTAAATGGAGATGACTGTTACCATTGGTTACCAGATGCATAAGTATTAAAATATGGTCCAACAAATGATAATGGATCTGGTGGCATACCTTGTCTTGGAGCCCATGGCCTCCTTTGTGCAACATAGTAGACTTGATCTTCTTCCACTTGGATTGGCTTGAACTCCTGTGGAATCTACTTACTGTCAATGTTAGCTACCATCTTGCATCTGCAATCCCTCTTCTTTTGTCTACAATGAGGACAATATTCTGCTAACATTGTCTCTAACTCGTCTTGTTTCTTCTTTACCCAAAGTGTGTCTAGCTGGGTAGCCATATTATTTATGATATCCTACTTAAAATCAAACAACAAGTGACTTATCTCCATCCTTGAAACTCCATTAGTAGGGGTTTTGCCCATAAGGGAATGGTAACCTCTTCCTTTCTTCATGGCTACTCTGGAATAATTCTGGCACAACTTCTTAATAGCCTCCCAAGGCACTTGGGTAATATATCCTCCTCCCATTAAATCTAGGGCATCCGTGCAATGTTCACTTATTCCTCTGAGGAAGAGTAGTTTCTAAGACTCCTCATTGAGTGTAGGATGGGGAGATTTTTGTAAACAAAACATGACCCTTGAGATGTAATCCTCCAAACTTTCATCTTCTTTCTGCTACATTTTGAAAATATTATTTCCTTTCATATCTCCACCCCTACAGTAGTCTTTATACTTCTCAATAAATTTCTCTTTTATCTCATCCCAAGTATTGACAATATCACTTCCTAGCCCCATAAACCACCTCAATGCAGCATCTTTCATGGTAGTAGGAAACAGCTTAAGCCTATGAGCATCAGTGGTGTAGTCATAGCTCCTATAGAGGATATCAAATTCAAACAAGAAGTTGTTTGGGTCCTCTGTTGCAAGTCCATAAAACTTGGGGAGAGCTGAGGCATGGATGTTTTTGAGGTTATCCACTTCATTTTGATGAGCAATAGGAAATGGAAAGGTTGGTTGATTGGGTACATTTTGGGCAGCCATAGCTGCTTGGCTGATTATCAAGGCAAATGGATTGTCAGTCAAGTTTTGGGCAGCTTGTTCTTCAAAGGATGTTTCAGAACTATTCAAATTAGGGAATGCATCAAGAAAAGGATTCACTTCTGCTTCTTCTACTAGGTAATTTGGATCATTAGGAAGGAATCTCCCTAAAGCATCTCTTCTTCTACCTCTATGTATGCAATATATACTCAATATTAGCCAACTCACACAAAGAATGTTGTGAATGGATTATGGGTCATTCCTTCCTAAATGAGGAATATACTAAAAAATGACCTCAAAGATCTTCCTAGTTTGACACCATCCCTATCAACGACACCAAAAATATTGGTCTCCTACAATGATTTAACAACTAAGCCCATAAAGCTATGACTCAGAGATTGGACATCTAACCTGAATAGTTGTCTTAATCACTATGAAGATGCATTTAACTTGTCAACCCAGGGACGTGAACTTGAAATGGGTCAGCACAATATGTGCACTAGGAACTCCAAAGTAGCCACATTCATTCTATAGCTAAGAAAGACATAATGCTGAAAGTAAATTGCTTGGAAAGGAATAACATAAATGCTGAACATGAACCAACAACTATACTAAGCTAAAGTGCATGACAATAAATGAAAATCTGGGCAAACAAACAAGAAACTACTTTATCTGCTTTGGCTGTAGGAACAGACAGAATGGAATTCTAGTGGCTGTAGGAACATTCGATGCCAGATTCTAACTAACTGATTAACAAAAAATGACAACTAAACTAAAGGATGGAATGCTCACCAAGTGGTCCCCCTTGGATGAGTATCCTTTAAGACAAATGTAAACTTAGAGATTCAAACTTATAACTTCATTTTATTCACTAGAAAACATGAGTACAAATGAGCAACATAACTATATTGCTGAAAAACTTAATAGTGCAAGTACAACCTCAGATTAATCAACCCCTCAAAGGGAGCATCTAAGTCTTATTTATAGAAAGAAAATTACAAACCAACTACCTAGCAAGGCGGTCAACTCCAACAGAATAGGAGGATGCCACTTTAGGGAAAGCATAGAAATTGGAGAGGAGGTTATGCATGCATGGAATCTGGTCAAGCATGGTCGCTTCAATGCAGATCTAGCACAACAGTAACTCCTATACTTGCTCAACAAGTAGTTAAGACCAGTTACACGATAGTTATCTTCCCTCCATTTGATATTTGAATGACCACCTTGTTTGACTTTGATGGCGAGTAACCAACTGACAGAATCTTCCTCGGCTTTATAGGCTGCTAATTATATATGCATAACAATATTAGTACGCACAATAATTGCATATTTGTAACTATCTTAGAGTAACATTCATTAACCACATGTAAAATTAACATAGATAGTTCATATAGCATGTCAATGTCATTAAAGATTAGAGGAAATAACATATGCCCAATATCTTATGGTTTTGAGGAAATGTCATGAAAAGATCAAGATCTAGGTACCAAAGTCCAAAGTAACTATAGCAATTGGATAATAAATTCTAACAAAATTGAGTCATAAACTAGACTCATTAGTGAGGTCATGTGAAAAGATGCACCAGAGTCAATAATCCACACATCCTTAGATGCATGCGTTGCCAAGGCAGCGACAAATGCTTCTTCATCTTGAGATGACTTGTCAGAATCTGAATCATAGTTCTTCTTCTTTTTCTTTTTCTCCTCATTACACTCCTTGCGGAAGTGACTAGGTTTGCCGTAGTTCCAACACAGGGCCTTGGAATTTTTGAGAGACTTAGATCTCCCATGGGATTTGGATCTTCCTTTTTCTTCCTTCTGCTTATCATTTTTCTTTCCCTTCTCTTTAGATCTACCACAAACCGTAAGAGACTCCTTAGCCAATTTGGAAGACTTTCTCTGCATCTCTTTAGACAAAAATGAAGAAACCACTTCATCCATCTTGAAGGTGGTAGTGGTACTCCCAATGGCCATAATAAGGTGATCCCATGAATCTAGTAAGGATCATAGTATTGTCATACATCAATCCTCCTCCTCCATCTTCACACGTACAGAGGTCATCTAGGAAACAAGCATATCGAATCTATTCATGTGATCAGTAATAGATCCTCCATCTTCCATCCTCAGAGAATACAATTTCTTTCGTAGGAATAACTTGTTCACCGGGGATTTAGCCTGATAAACATCTCCAAAATTCTTCCAAAGATCCTTTGTAGTCTTCTCTTCATGGATATTTAGGAGCACTAAATTAGCCAAACAGAGTCTTATCAGACCCTTAGCCTTCCAATCCATCATTTCCCAATTTTCTTGTTTCATGCCCAATGGCATGGTTCCGGATACTATGAGCCATAGATCTCTATCAACCAATAAGTCCTCCATATTGAGTTTCCACAACTCAAAGTTGCCTCCATTAAATTTCTCTACATCAAACCTCCCAGATGAGCTCACCATCTCTTTCTTGCAAAAAAGATTTCAAAATCCTCTACACAAGCTCCCACTCAAATGAAGATTAGCTAAAAAAACCTTCTACCCAACAACTAGAACCAAAGGTGATCAGACTCTGATACCAACTGAAAGGAAGCAAGGTATGCAGAAAATGCTTCCTACACTAATCTACTGAGGAAATACTTATGCAAATTTTAACTTTTAAAGTTACAGATTAAGATGCACATTAACAAAAAGGTAATACCAACATCTAAATGCAAAACTCACAACACAAGATATACGTGGGAAAAACCCTTTCGGGTAAAAAAAACCCCACACTCCAAAGCCACTCAATATATTATTCAAGACTCAAGAAGATTACAATATACTTGTAGAGAAAGATTTCACAAGAGTATAAGTAACCAGAGATCCAGGAGGTAACTCAACATCTATAAGACTCTTACACACAACCTCCATCTCATGATCTTGATATATAGGAGATACAATATACTAAACCATCAATGGTAATTACAAAACCATGAACCAAAACCATCTAAAAGTGGTGCCCAAATTATCTCCAATCAAAGATGCCTTGTGATGTGCCAAATCACACACCAATATGTGTAACTCTCCCCTTTAAAACTCTTTTAAGTGTCCAACACATTTTTACATTTCCCAAAAATAGGAGGTCCAACTTTCAAAGGTCATAACTTTTGATCCAGGTGTCTGATTAACAAACTATTTAATATGTCAGAAAGCTCATGAAGAGATCTATCAAGCTATAACCGACATTCTAGCTTACGATAACTTTTGGGACGTTTAGGGACCTCTAAGTGCCTCAAAACTAAGTTCAAAACTTTTTTTAACAGTTTCAAAAAACAAAAACTTTAATATCTTGCGATCCAGGTATGATCTTGAGTCTAAACTCACCCAAAATGTTTACTTAGCAGTTCTGCACCTTTTGGGAAAATTTTGGGTCCATCCAAGATCAAATCTAGAGTTACTAAAAATAGTAAGTCCCACCATTTTTAGCCTTTTTGGAAACTTTGAAAGTTCTAGACCATTCTTCAAGATAAAGGGTATTCGAAAAGACCAAAACTAGGAAGAATAGTAACCTTTCATAGTTGCAAGGTTGAGACACTTTTCCTAACAATATTTTGGTGGATTTTGTGAACAACTTGGTTTTTAGAGCATTTTGGCTTGAAACAAATTACACCATCATGTCTGGAAGGGCCAAAAACCTCTAAATTGACATAAAATTTGGAGTAGTTGCAACAAAAGGTATAGTTTTATTCCTTGGGCCATACGATTGCCTACACAGGTTGACGTAGGTAGGTACAAGAAATTTTTTAAAATTTTATTTTTTATAAAGCTTTTTGGTTTTAAAAAATAAAAATAAAAAAATAAATTAAATTTTTTTGGAAAGGTAAAAAAAATGTGCTTAGTGATATGTATAAGGGGTGGGGTACCCCATACCCTACCATGATAGGGTACAACCCTGCCACTTGTAGTGGTTTTTGAGGTTGGACTTGCCACCCCCAATCCACCATTGGTAGGTTTAAACTCTAGCAACCTCTTAGAAACTTCAGTGTGTTAGTGCCTATTTTTCTCAGCCCTGAAATTGCATAATTATTGTGTTTTAGGCCATTGTTATTCCCACTTTCTATTTCTCTTATATTCTACATAATTATGAAAATCCTAAGTATGAGTGAGAATCCCCTAAATTCCTAAGTCCCTAAGGGTTTCTTTCTTAGAAAAATTTCTAAGTAAAAGTGTTGCCTTCCTCTTGAAATGCTGAAATACCAAAATAGCCTTGTGATGTACCTTGTTGGCCTTGCCTTGTATTTTTACGAAGCCTTTCAGCAAGTTCACGAACTGACGAAACTGCCAAAAGAGGTTTGAAAGTTTTATGGTTTTACCAACTTGCCAAAATTGAGAAGGCAAGGAAAAATGAAGGAAAAAAGGAAGCAAGAGTTTCTACAGTTCAGTGGGTTCACAAACCCATGAACTTGCTGAAATAGGTTCATAGGTTCAAATTTTCTTTGAACTGCCAAAAAGTAAAAATGAAGAAAAAGTTAAGTGGATTTTGGCAAGTTCGCCAATTCACGAACTTGCCAAAACACCAAAATAGGTTCATGGGTTTCAATTTTCATTGAAGAGAGAGAAAGACAAAGCAAAGACAAAGAAGAAAATAAAGTGAGTGGTTTTCAACAAGTTCACAAGTTCACAAACTTATTAAAACATTGAAAGGCAAAGAGGAGGAACCAAGAAAAAGAAGAGACAAAAGATGAAGAGGTTCATGAGTTCCAAGAAGTATTGAAATACAAAAAATAAAGGAAAGGAGTGAAAATATAAGAAAACAACAAAGGATGGATTTTTGGTGATTCGGGTGATTCAGGTGGTTGGCGAACCTATGAACCACCCAAAAGGTTTGCTAAATTTGAAAATCACCGAACAAGTTTAAAAATATGGAAAAGGGGTGTGAAAATGAAAAACATGCAAATAGGATGTTTGCGTTCATTCTAACATCCTAGCTACTTTTGTACGGTACAATAAATCTTCTGGGGACGCCATGAATGTAGTAGGTATGCCCAACTACTATCTATACTTGTACAACATCTGAGCCTTTCATTTGAAGTGAGAATACTACAAATTCTAAGGATCAATCAATGTAGATTAGGGTGCAACATCTAAAGGCCATAAAAGAGAATTTGTATTCATTTTTGAGGGGTAGTTGATCAGTGAGCTAGTTCCAGACGTGCAAGTGCTTCAAGAAGATCTAGGGTGCCAAATACTATTGGTTCAGTTTACAAAAGGGAGGAATACATTCTAGAAATCAAAGGAAAAGGTTTTCAATGTGCATTTGTATGTAATGGTATGTCTCTAGGACATTTTGTAATGACTCAAGGGAATGCATAGTCCCAACTATGTATTTTCTTTTGCCACATTTGCTGGTATGAATGTAATGAAGATTTGATGTATGTGTGACAACATCTAGTAAATTGCAAGATTTTGTAATGGTCATCTCTTCATCTCACATAGGTTATTGTAGTTTTGTTTTGGATTGTACTAAGTATGTCCATTTTATGTAGAGTTATCTAAGATCTATATGTGAATAGATATTTATTTCTATTGATGTTTTGCAAATGTATCTCCTTCTATCTTGAATTCTATGACTTTGTTGTCCAATGGAGTAGGCATCAGTCTGATTAGTGAAGGATCAATCACCATTCAATCTATAATCCAATGTCCTATTAGCTGTAGAGTTAGATTATAGTTTTTTCTGCAGTTCATGATTTTTTATTGTGAACTAGGGAAAAATCATCAGTGACTTATAGTGTTTAAATTATTAGAAAATCATGTTCTTGCATATTTGCATCTTGCACTATTGCAATAATGCTATCATCAACTTAATGAGAGGTTTTATAATATAGTAGGCATGTTCTAATTCAGTGACACTATTGGGGATTAGAACTACAACTTGGGTACTACTACAATATTGTGACTCTGAACATATTTTGTGTTGTTATCAGTACCTGTTGAGGGATACCTCTAGGAACACCCTCCTTGGTTTAGCTAAACTAGAAGTGAAGAGGAGATTAACCACTCCTAATAGTTTCCCCTTGATCATCCTCATCTTGTTGATGAGCCCCTTTCCAATATTCTTGATGACACCCATGGCCTAGGAGATTGAGTAATGCTCTAGGGTTTTGGATAAGTTATTTTGGGAGCTAACACATTGGGACCGTTGCTAAGGAAAGACTAAAAGGTTGAAGAGATTTAAAACCTACTAACAATAGTACCAATTTGAGAAATTTGCAAAATATTCTCTTCCAAGCGAAGAGTGGTGATTTTGTTTAGGTCAATCTAGGAATCAATTTACAGTTAAAGGAATTTATAATGGATAGGAGAAGAAGGTACCAAGGTCAGTTAGGATAGGAAAATTCTTTAGATTCCACAAGAAATCAAAGAAATAAATGGAGAGGAGGAAATACTGGTGAGTCACCTAGACCAAATGCTCAAGATCAAGTTGGAACACTTGGGTGAAATGATACGTTTGATGATTTTAGAGGTCAATACCAATATAAATCAAAGGATTCTGCTGATAACATGCTTAGAACAAATAGAAGAGTAAATAGAGATGAATACAAAATTAGAATAAATGAAAACATCATTGGTAGGGGAAGTAGGGATAGAACCTAAGAGGAAAACATGTGAACATTCAGAATGCCAAATGAAAATGAAGAGGCACATTAAGATGCCCAACATCCTACTTCTCCCACTAGGTCACAAAGGAATGGGCATGATAATATTCCTAATGATGAAGATCAACCTAGATAGCCTGATGATGAAGAAAGGGAACATATTCTCAATAAGGAATTGGATTTGATAGATCATGTTAGATGAAGAAGGCAAGAGCTCATAGTAAAAAGTGAGTTGCTATGGGCTTAGATCACCCAACGAGAATAGGCTCAAGGTCAAGCAACCCATCAATAGGGTAGAAATCAATTTCATGATCAAGTTCCCAATCAACATCAACATCAACAACAATATCAACAACAGTACCAATAGATGGCTTAGCAGGGTAGGAACCCAGGTCATATGCATCAAGTTCCCAATTAGCCACCACAATAGTCAAATCAACAATTTGGAAATATTCCAAATCCTAGACCTACATTATGAAGACATGCCCAAAGCTTCCCTCAATCTAGACAACCTTTGGGAGTAGAAATGTATAAATAGTTAGACTTCTTTGGTATCCTTGATTTTCCTAACTAAATTCCAAATGAAATAAGGGTAAAGATTCCTAGGTTTTAGGGAAATAATGAAATCATAGGTGAAGTGTTGCAAGTATGTGCTATCCGTGTTGTCATTGATGTCAACAAGCTTGTTGTCATTGGTGTCAACTGTGTCAAGAGTATGAGTAGTTTGTGTTGAGCAGAGATCAGAGATAAGGTTGAGTAGAGTTGAGGATGTTGCAATGATATGAGCTATTTGATTAAGTTTCCTTAGGTGATTTGGTTACTTTGTAGAAGTAATGAAGATGCTAGGAATATGCTTATGTTGATTGGTTTTCAAGTGCTTTTGAGAAAATTTGATTAATAAAGGAAATAATGTGTTGAAGATGTGTTTTGACTTAACAGAGTAATGTTCTGATTTTGCTCTGCATTTCTTCCTTATTGAAGATCTACTTTTGCAGTTTGAATATGTTGTTTAGAGATGTTCAAAGATGTTATGCTTCAGATTTGGTGCTCTAGTTCATTGTGCAGAGAAAGTTATGTTCACCAGTGTGTGGAGTGTGTTTTTGAGTTGTGTAGATGTGTCTGGGAGAAACTATTTTGCTCTCCATTTCTCTGTAGATTTGTTTCTGGCTTTGGAGTTTTGGATTCAGGCTTATAAGGTCTATATCTTTCTTCAGTTTGAGTGGTTCATGCTTTGGTGCTTCGCAAGTTCATTTCTTGGGTTGCAATTGATGACAGAGTAATCTAAGTGCTCTGGTGTGAACTTTCTTCAAGTGAAAGATGTTGCAAAGATTTTTGTTGGTTTTCAGGTGCTTGTGGATGTTTCTAGATCATATTCTAGCTTAGAGCATGGTCTGCATGTCATCCTTTGGTCTTGAGGAATCATGCACTTAAAAGTTCATAGTGTTAATGTTACTAAATTATGTTCACACCTAATTTAGCAAGGCCTAAATATTAGTTGTGTAGAGGGGGTACAATTTTTTTTTTACTTATGCAGGATCATCCAGTCAATGTCTGATGTCTTGGCAGAAGACAAGTACAAAATCACTTATCAAAATCATGTAACAGCTCAAGCTAAGCTGTTACATCATCCTGGTAAGGGAAATCATCTACAGTCAAGAAAATAGACATTCAAAGAATGAAGAGAATTGATGGATTTCATGTTTCAGTTGCTGATTATTCATTATGTTTCAGTGCAAGTAAAAGAGGTATTTATAAACTGTCAAATTATACATCATGTTTTATACATATGTTTCAAAGAAAGATCAGTTGTTTTATGCTATGCATTTGATTCAAAAAGTGAAATATACATAAGCCATTGCATAGAATGAGATAGCTGATTGTATTCAAAAGAATGTATAAAAATGTCCCACAAGAGCCGTGGGAGTAATTGAAGTATGCAACATAAAAGTAAATTTTACTTTTGAAGAACAAGAAATGCATAGGAAAAGAGGAGGGACCCGTCATTGCCTATGAATGATGAATCTTGAGGTTGAGTTGGTCTCCAGCTCCCTCCATCTATCAAGCTCCAGAACACATGCAAAAAATTTTTGTTAGAAGCTCTGGGTACCAAATCTTTTCTTACACATTCAGAACTTCAAAAAGTACAACACAATTTTATGCAGCAGTATTAATTAGTAATTAGATATCAGCATAAGAGAAGTCAGAATGAATAGATACAAGCACCATATCAAAAAGAGATAAATCCATGCAGGTGACCCCATATCATGAATCAAAGGTACATTTTATATCTAACCTGTGTGTTTCTTGTGCAGGTATAGGTAAATATTTATTGCAGATTTTATTCAAGCATGTGGAGAAAATGTGGCTCCCACAAGGGTAGAGCCTAGCATAGTTCCTTCTTTACTCATCCAAGAAGGATATCAGATTAAGGACAATAAAGATTACACTATCATGCAATAAGTAACACTCAATATGCATGGAACAATCAACACATCAAATGAAGTAAAGGCTATCATAGAGAGGTGAAGAAGAGCAGTTGCTCCTATAAACTATGCTCACTTCAGAAAAAACTTGTCAAAATGAAGTAATCATGTTAAAAAATGCCTTGTAAGAGACAAAAGATGCTTCATTTAAGAGCATTAATAAGATGAACAGTGAATGACATAACAAGAGCATGCTATGGGTGCATAACAATCAACAAAGTGGAGTAGCAGAGATATATTTCCTCATTCACCTATAGAAAATGAAGACAAGTACAACTTGTATTTCATAAACTTATTCTTTTGCCTTCATCATGCACATGCTACAGGAGGCGTAGCCAATTTCAAAGGGAGTAATGATTTCATTTAAGCAATGACAGCATATCAATGAAATGATAGTGTTGATGCTCAATAAAGTGGCAATGGGTAGAAGTACAGTCCTATCAGAATACAGTCATCAGGAGCTTATACAAATAGATAAAAATAGGACAAATATTTACCACTTTTATTGTGAATGAGGTGTGAATTTGCTAGTGGGTTTTCAACCATTGAAATGAATGATATTCAAGTAATTTTTCTTAGAACAGTACAAAGAATGCCATATTCTCATTTGCAGGACCATCAGAGAGTAGTCATCACTGAGGATTTATCCATTGTTAATAGAATATAGAAGTTTTCAAAAGGTAGTACCTGTTGAAATTAGGGCAGACAACTGAGAGGGGGGGATGAATCAATTGTCACAAATTTGTTATCTCTTGCTACATTTAAACTTCTTTACCACTTACTAAAAGATATAACCATGAAAGCATGAATCAACAACACAAGAGCATAAACATAATCAACACATAACACAAGGATTTTTTACATGGAAACCCAATTAAGGGAAAAACCATGGTGGGGGTTAACCCACAAGATTTATTCTTTGTTAAAATAATATAACATGGGAAGGTACTTGCCTTCGGGTGCATTACCTAGAGCTCACTGCTCAAAGAGGCTCACTGCCTACAGAAACATTCACAAGTTTAACACAGAAAGATTGAACTGAGAAACAACATCTTCTTCATGCCAAGGTTAGTCCATTGAAGCACATAACACCTCTTCTCTGCCCCCTCATACTCTTCCTCTCTACCTCCTCATCTTCACTCACTTCCACACCTTTCCACGACTTCACAACACTTATTTATACATGTCATCAACTTTGGAATGAACATCAAAGTTAGCCAAACAATCATCTATCTGGAACATTCTGCAAGATAGGTATTACAAGCAATTATAATCACAGGACTTGAAATACTTCATGTGAACCATCACACTGTTAGCCAAACATAGTTAGGACTCAAATCTTCCTCGAACATCACACCACACTCCATAAAACTTCTCTTAGATCATCCGCAACATGCACCATGCATCCGGTCGGCCAAGATTGAAAAGAACAACAACACCCAAGGAGAAATCTCCATCCATGAGCTCAATCCTTAATGCGGACCATCAACATGACAGGAACCTAATTCAGAGACCATAGAAAGCACAATGAAATCAACAGGAACAACCGCACTACCTCAAATCACCAGAAACACTTGCACCTTCATTCAGGAACTCAAGAACACTAACTGTCATGATTGTCACACTAGAAAGATTGATTGCGGACCTCCAAACCATGAACCACTTGAGTTGAGGATACACACTGACATCCCAAACACATCTCTAGATCTACAGATCATAATATTCCAATGCAGATCAATCCAAACCAAATTTCTATCACTCTGTCACCTCTGAACAACTACAAAACCCGGTTCTACTCAGATGACCATAACTTTGCCAATTCTCCATGCGGACCTCTCAAATCTTGACTGGAGCAACTTCAGACAATCCTTTACAAACCTTTTAATCCGCAAACTTTGATCTTCATCCTACTGGGAATGCAGAGCAATCTACGTCACTGACCTACACTGTCTTTATTGTCTCTGACTGAGAGATATGTAACTCACTTGTTTCTTCTGGAGAGGCTAATTTTCTCAATATCCTCAACATACAAGTCTTCTAGACAAGCAATAGAATAAGATACAATTGGCATTAATTACAACAAGGATATGTTGACATCAATGACAACACCGATTAGGCACATATTTGCAACAATCTCCCCCTTTGTTATTGATGGCAACATATGATGTGAAAAACTGTTTCAACCATCAAGACAAGAACTTCTCCCCCTTTCTCTTATCACATCTGCAATCACTTTCTTCTATGCCCCCCCTTTCACCAGCAACTACTCACTTCCATCTGCGTTTTTCACATGACTTGGGTAAGAGTACAAACATGTGTCACACTTTAGGCTAAGCGAGTAATTTCGGCCAAGTAGGAGTCGATCGAGTGGGAGTTAGCCGAGTGGTATTTGGTTGAATCAATGTGGCACCGATGTGGCATTGATGTGGTGCGTATAGTCTCGGTCGAGTCCCACTCAACTGAGTCCTTTCAAAATAAAAGAAAAAAAACTGTGGAGGCGTTGTATTTTGCGTTTTAGACTAAAAAGCTTGTGTCTGGACAATGCTCGCCTGACACCCTCCAGTCTAAAAATCCATTCAACCTAGGTAACATGTTTCATTTGACTTTAAATGATATCTCAAGAATTGTTTTTGTTTAGATTGGTTATATGTTTTTTTATTTTTTGTTTGTCTGTATTGTTGTTTTTGTTAAACCCTAGCATTTCTATATGTATTGTTGTTTTTGTCTATTTGTCTATATGTATGCATTTGTTAACCCTAGGATTTCTTCATGAAAAGTTGAATGCATTTGTTAACCCTAGGATTTCTTCATGAAAAGTTGAATACATTTGTTAACCCTAGGAGATTCCAAATTTTGGTCTGCCACAGCTCCTGCTGGCCGGTCGTTGGTGGTCACATGATGGACCATCATATGACCTCACAGGTTGCAAAAAAAGATTAGGCTTTAATGTTAATTTTTGACTGGGCTTGAAGACATGAAGAGTTATTTATTGACCATAATTCCCCTAGCAGGAAATCAACTAAAACCCATAATTTGACCCCCAAAATCAATTTATATGCATACATAACCAATTTACATAAATTTATTAGGGAAGAGGCAACAATTTAGATGCTTCAAAGATAATCTGTTCTTTAGCTTTCAGAAACTCAGCTATGCGAAGAATAGAAAATGCCTATTGGACTAAATATAAACATAGAAATTCATTCCAAATTGAAGTATAAATATAACTAATTAGTCCATTTAAATAGTAACTAGCAAGACCTTCTGTAGGTGCAGATAAAGTTGTATTTGAACAAACTATTAAATGTTACCTATGATTTATTTAGTACCAAAATTCTGCATTCTTAGCCTTCTTACTTACACAATAATATTAAATTAAAACAATAGCTTTGTCACATTATACCGACCATTTTGTATTTTATACTTCAAAATCCATCCAAACACAATTTTTACAAAATCTTTTATTGTGTTATATTTCACTATATATACATTATTTTGACAAATTGAATATTCTAATAAATTCTTCAAGTCGGTTTGGCTTGGTTTACTGGTATGGATGACAGAAGGATAAGTCCTTTTAAAACAATTTATCTTTATAAAATAAAATAAATTTTGTTTATGATATCATTTCACATATCATTTACTAAATAGATACAAAATATTTCATTTGAATTGGCATAATACATTCACCAATACATATGTTGTGCATTGAACTAATCTTTAATGACTATAGCTTAACAAGCCATAGATGTAATTGTAATTGAGATTTGAACACAAAGTCTAAAATACCAAAAGATAAAATACTTCTTAAAGTTTCATATTAGAACAAATCTATAGATAGAATTAAAATTTTATGTTCAAAACTCAACTAAATGACTTAAAGCTCAGATGCTCAACTCAAGAATATAAAAAACATAAAATCTAGAGAAATTGGAGATGCAACTCCATTTTACATGGTGAAACTGTATTTTGAAGGAATGCATGTACCATCTAAGATGTTATTCTAGTAGTCCTTAGGAGTGGATAGCATGACAGAAGGTGTCCATGGACTCACTAGGCTCTACTAACAAAACAACTTATCCGCACACATCTTAGGTAACTCCAACTTTGGAGGTTTCAATTTACTTTCATTGAATACAACCATGCAGTCCAAAAGCTCTTCATCATCACTTTTATTCACAAAACACAATCCTTCGTCCATGGATTTGCTTTCAAAATTCATCAGCTTATAATCATGGTTCCAATTTAGTAAAGAAACGTCACTGTGTGAAGAAGAAGGCTTCTCATCAGCTGAAACTACTCGTTCTCCTATGGCTCACCGCTCCAGAGTTTTCTGAGAAGTGGGTTTTCTGTATATGCGACACAAAACTACATCCTTCTGCACCCACAATTTGTATAAAGGATTTTGTTATTCTATAGGTGTAACAATTTTTTTTTATGAATGTATTTGTTAAAACTGTTATAAACATTAACCTTAGTTGAAGGGCAAGAATCTAGCATTCTGTACTCGTCCATGATCCAGTATGTCTTCTCCCCTCGTGGGTCTTTGCCTCTATAAAACACGAGGGTCTTCTTAAGGCCAATGCATTGAAGCCTTCTATTGTGAACTGGTCTATCTGAACCAGTAGCTTTCCAATACCCTGAGGCTATAAGGCTACTTCTTCTTGTTGGTTTAGATCCAAACAACTGAGAGGGGGGGTGAATCAGTTGTCACACATTTTCAATACTTTTTACTTTTAATCTTCCTATACCACTTATAATCAATTTAATGATATAAACATTTCAGCATCAATCAATAACATATGAACAAAAAACATAAATAACACATTCGACACCAAGATTTTGACATGGAAACCCAGTTAAGGGAAAAACCACAGTGGGGGTTAACCTACAAATATTAATACCCTATTAAAAGTATTTTTACAAATGGGAATGCACATGCATTCAGGCTCACTTCCCAGAGCTCACTGCTCAAATGGAGGCTCACTGCCTATGGAAATATTACAAGAGAATGACAGAAATTTGAACTGATTAATAGCATCTACCCATGCAAGAATTTTAGTTCTGGTTAAGTACAAAAACTGATCTTACACATTTCATCTTTACTCTGCTCTTCTTACTGTTCTGCTTTCATTCGCACTTTGGATTTCTTCTCTTCTCACATATGCATAATTCACATACACCACACACACTAAATCATCCAATTTCATCAGCTATATATATCTGCAACATGATCTACAATCATTCTATCAGTCAGCTTCAACAACACTTAGAACTTTTATGAGTGCTCTGCTCTGTCGGCTAGATCTATGCATAACTTAAGGTGTGGACCAAAACTTGTCTTGAAAATCATTACTCATGTTGGCCACTATCACTGATCATCACTATTTATCCAACAAACAACTTCCATACATCCAGAATCAAGATCTTCTGCAAGGTCAGCCTGTTCTTCTTTTGTCTGTTTTGACAAACTGGAACCTGATACTCAAAGGCTAATATCTTTTGAATCCTTCATCATTGGAGGACAAAAATCTAGAGTTAGACTATCTTAACAATGCATATGACTCCACTAGATCTGCAGCTAATCATGACTTCCCACCGGAGGGATATAGACCAAAATACTAGACCCTGTTACTGCTATGTTCCTAGCTGCCCAGACTTAGACAAATTATGAATCTGTCTTCTAGTATGAACAAATTGTGTTATACAGATGATTGGGATGATCTTAGTTGCCATCAATGACAACATCTATCAATGTAAACCAGTGTCTCTTGCCAACAATCTCCCCCTTTGGCATTGATGGCAACACTTAGTGAAAAATGACTAAGTGTCTAGTGCAACTCCCCCTTTGTCTATACACTCATGTACTTCACTTATTCTGGTGCTCCCCTTTGTTGAATACCTCATTTTTCACTGTCCTTCACTCCCCCTTTGACATCAATGGCAAAGGGTGGGGTCCGCAAGCCAAAACTCTCCAAAAATTTTGTATATACTGTCGCATATGTACAATTAATCATTAAGTCTTATTTACATGAACTTGAGAATGTCTGCAAAGCTAGTTTTTATTTGCACAAGTTCAGAGGCCCAAGTACTCTTCATTCCATCCAAAATAGAGATGTGCCCACTCAACAAAAATGCATCTTCTTCTACCTTTGCTAGATCTGGAGGATCACTTGTCTAAAGTTCATTCTAAGCTTTGGATAAGGCATTATGCATGGATTCCAACTTGGGGGCAATCAATCCCTGGAGTTCACACATCCTCTTCATAGTATTGCCTTTCTCTTTTTCAAGTCCCTTTATTTCATATGTCAAGCTAATAACCTAACATTCTTGGCTTATAGGAGAGGCAAATAGAGGATAAACTTTTTGAGATAGAACTGATATTTTTTGTTCTTGTTCCTTTATCTTCTTCTCAATATCCTCATTGACTTTAGACCATGATAGACAAAACTTATATATATCTCCTCCATCACTTAGGGCATTCTAAATGCTCTTTATGCTAATGCCTAGTATCAACCTATCACTCCTTATCAGATTCTTAACTTGACTGATTTTCTTATTTAGGAACTCTTTCTGAACTTTTGCCTCTGCAGACTTTTCAAAAGACTCAAAATGTGAGTTTACTTAACTTACAAGATTTTTTAGATGTCTGAAGGGGTAATCATTTTGATTCTTTTGATAGGTTGGCATTAATTTCTCCAAAATTCTAGTTGCAAGCCCCAGTAGCCCATTGTCCTCCATGTGGGACTTTAACATCTTTTCTCTAGCCTTTACTTGGGTGAATGATGCTATTTTCATCAATTGAATTGGAGAGAATTTGGATTGGCTAGGCTTTGGAGTAGCTTAGGATTATCAAGTTCAATCATTTATTTCTCAAGAAGACCTTTTATTGCATCTGTAGTGTCTCTTGCAACATTTCAGAAGCATCCTTTTGTTCTCCTGATTTCTCAGTATCTGCTTTAGGTGCTTCAACATTTGCACCATCTTCTTCTGCCTTATCCTTCTTCCCTTTTTCTTACTCTTTCTCTGTTTTACTCTTCTCTATGTTTTCTCCAGAGGGACTCTTTCCTATTTGCTCACCACTTGCTACCTGATATGGAGGGCTCTGTGAAGTAGTAATATTATCCTCTTTCCCTGATGTATCAAGTGGATTGGGAGTATCTCCTGCACCAACTACTTTATCCAACATTTTTGTATCCTCCTGATTTGCTTGTTCTACTTCTAGAACAAAGGATTCACCCAACTCAGATTGTTGCTCAATAATGTTCTCTTCTTCACCATCCAGAACTTCTTTTGTGACTATGAGAAAATTGTGCTTTCTTAATGCTTTCAAAAGAATCTCTTGAGTTTCTTCAACGATTTCACTTGTTTCTCCAAGCATGAGTTTGTTCATTCTCCTTTTGCTTATAAAGTCATCTTTGACTTCCTTGAATATCATATCTATTTGATCAGGAGAAATTTGAGGACACAAATTTATTAGCTCATGTTCCCTGATTTGCATGTCCTTGCACTTGGCATTTTCTTTTCTCAACTCCAAGATATTTGCTAGACTTTGTGGTAACTTAGAAGTTATCTCAATTACTGCCTTGTTGTAGATGTTAAGATATCTGACCGTTACTTCCTCCAACACCCTTTTATCCATATCATTGTATTCATCATAGAATTCAATCATGGGTTTTAGATTACCATCCACAGTGACCGATTGTATCACATCTTCTAGGGAGAGTGTGGGCTTCTCAACATATTCCTCATAATCTTCTGTCTTTTGCTTTTTGCTAGTTCTTTTGCTTCTGTAGGACTTTTCTTTGGTTAGTTTTGCAGATTTTGTTCTAGTGACCTTTAGTTCCTTGATTTCAATGTCTGAGTCTGTATCTTCTTCTTCTTCTCTTATGCTTTCATAGGTCTGGGATGTTTTTGTTTTCTTCCTTTTCTCCCATCTTCTGGATGATTTTGCTTCCAGTTTTATAGTTTTGGAAGGAGCAGAGGTAGTAGAAGAGCTTCTAGTAGTTCTTGAAGTGGAAGAGAGTTCCACCGGATCACTTGTTTGTTTCTTATCTTGTTTCTCTTTCTCATCCTTCTCTATTCTTTCTCTAAATTTCTTCACAGCTTCCTTAGTTAGGCCCATATTTTCAGCTAATTGCTCAACTTCTTTTCTTACTCTCCTATTGGTTTCAAGTTCTCTGAGCTCAGTATGCAACTTTAAACTCAACTCCTCATAAGTTCCAAATCTCTCAACTATTGTGTCTTTGGGCTTGCTTAGAAGATATTGAGCATACATATCTAGGATCCTTTCATCTACTTCATACCCCATGGGCATGATCCAAACAGTTTTGGGTTCCACTGCTTCCATTAAACACTTATCAGTATCAACCATGAAGCATATTTCATTTTTGTACTTGTCAACAATTGAATTAGGGATTCTTTCCCTTGAGTGCATCATACTCTAAAAATTCTTGAAGTAACCCCATATTGTAGTTTTCTGAGCTTTGAAATCACCAATGCTTCGAAGATGATTTCTGATCTGAATGGCAACTGGCTCATCCTTAGTCCAGTGCACACCTTTTACCCCAGGTACTTCATTCATAAAGTAAAAGAATAGAAATAGAATCAATGTACCATACTTGAAAGTGTTTTTCTTATCTTTCTTGATTTTGTTTAAATTTTCAATCAGTTGATTCTGTAGTAGTTCACACAAGTCATAATCAATATTTTCCTTTAGCATCTTGTATGCAGCATATGTGGTTGTTCCGGAAATAGAATTTTCTCTACTCGAGTGGTAAATCTTGTACCCAATCACCATGGAGGTGAATTTGACATCCAGTTCTATAATATCATTAATGGTCATTTCCCTTCTGTCAAACTTAGCACTGGTAGCATCAGTCACTGTCTAGTTTTTCATAGCTTTCAGCATGGGTAATCCTCTGGTTGAGTTTAAACCAATTACATTTCTAATAGCATCCTTGGTAATCTTGAATGGTTTTACCAACCAAATGAATTCATCATGCATCTGACTCAAGACATATCGGACCCATTCATCCTCATCAAATGTTGGAAACCCCATAATCTAAATAAAGTGTTTATCCTGTACTGCCTTATACTCAAGTTTAAGTTTGCCATTTTCATCCTTGAGTTGTTTCTCAAACAAGTCTACATACCTTGAATCTCCAAACTCATCTATATTTACATGAATATAAACCCTAATGTCTTCTACATGTAACACACCATACGGAACACCTGAAAAAGCACCTAACAGGTTGACTTCAATTGATTTGTGAGGATGCTTCTTAAATTTGGGTTGAGGCTTTTCAATAATGTCAACAACATGAGGAGTAGCCATCTCAATAGATTTTAGATTCAAAGATTTATAGAGAGGTACTTTTTTTCTTTCATGGGGTTAGGGTGGATCAATCACCGGTTGAATTCGCTCTTTGCCTCAGTCTCTAGATTTACAGCTTAAATGCTCTTCTTCTTGTTTTCTTCAAATGCAAGGTGATTCAAATGAGTGACCAAGTGACCTTTTATCTTTTGCAAAACCTAATTTGGCATTGTAATAAATGTTTTGCCCTAATTATATATGATTACATCATTTTTGATAGTTCTTCATGAATCACTCCACAAGATTTCATAACATCTTTTCTTCCAAAAATCCTTCCAAAGGTTCTGGACCAATTCAAAAAGTTCTCTTTTATTGTGCCAGACTCAGGCACCCACTTACTGACTGGGAGAATTTGATGTTCTATGCAACTCCCCCTGAGCCAGAGCTTCTAACTTAATTCCCAGAGGAATTGTCAGCACCAAATTCTGGTGCGGACCCATCACTATTGTTTATTGTATCTTTCTTTATCCAAATCTTGTTCATTTCACTTCGTATCTCATTCACATCAATTTTTCTTTTGCTTCTATCTTGTTTCTGCTCATCTAGTTTTCTGTTTACCAGACCTCTTCTTCCATTGTTCCTATTTCTGCAGAATCTTGCAATATGACCAGATTTATTGTAGTTAAAGCACACTTGATTTCCTCTTGATCTGCACTGATTAGCCATGTGTTCAAATCCATTGCAAGCAAAGAAGTAGCCATTGAAAGAATTGCCATTTGAGTTACTCATTAACATACTTCTACATTCATTGGATTTGTGACCATACCTCTTGCATTTGAAGCATTGACCAGAGAAGGATGGACCATTTTGATTTTCTCTACTTCTGCACTGAATAGCTTTATGACCAAATTTATTGCAATTGAAACAATTTCCATTAAATGATGGATATCTTTGAGCATTAGGCTATCTTACCAGAGGTTTTCTAGTTCTGTACCTTTTGTTCCTTGGTTGGAAATTTCTTTGTCCAGATCCAGACATTTCACTTTTCTCATATTTAAGATTACACTTGTCATTATCCTTTTTTTGTTCTTCAATTAGTGCTTGGAGTTTAGCTGAGCTTATTTTGAACTTCTCCTTATACTCATTTGCAATTTCTAGGTCATGTCTGAGAGTGATAATCTGTCTCTCAAGTTCTCTCTCATTGTTTCTGCTTTCTTGTAGATTAGATTCTAGGAGACCAACTATTCCATCCAATCTGTAGCATTCTTCAGTTCTCTCTTTCAGATTTTGCTTCATCTCTTCTTCAGTTTTCTTCCTATCTTCAATTTCCTTGGTTAGTCTCATCACCCCAGTTTCCATCTCATGTTTTAGGACAATAACTTCTTTAGCTAACTTTTCACATTCTTTTGTCTTTTCTTTCAGGGCCTTGTCTTCCAGTTGAAGAGGTTGCTCCTTTCCTTTTGCATTGGATTTACTCAACTTTTGTTTTAAGATCTCAATGAAGTCTTTAGCCTTTTTGAGATTATCTTGCAGTTCTTGGACTTCTGCCTTGGACTACTCAAGATCATCTAGGGCGAGATTAAGTTGTCCTTAAAGATTATATTCATCCATTTTTACTCCCTTCCTAGATCTTCCTTAAGCTGTTAAAATTTTCCAAAGGAACCTTGTTCTGATACCAATTGTTGGTTTAGGTATGGACAACTGAGAGGGGGCTGAATCAATTGTCACACATTTTCAATCCTTTTTACTTTTAATCTTCCTTTACCACTTATAATCAATTTAATGATATAAACATTTTAGCATCAATCAATAACATATGAATAGAAAACATAAATAACACATTCGGCACCAAGATTTTGACGTGGAAACTCGGTTAAGGGAAAAACCACCATGGGGGTTAACCCACAAATATTAATACCCTGTTAAAAGTATTTTTACAAATGGGAATGCACATGCATTCAGGCTCACTACCCAAAGCTCAGTGCTCAAATGGAGGCTCACTGCCTATGGAAATATTACAAGAGAATGATAGAAATTTGAACTGATTAATAGCATCTACCCATGCAAGAATTTTAGTTCCGGATAAGTACAAAAATTGATCTTACACATTTCATCTTTACTCTGCTCTTCTTACTGTTCTGCTTTCATTCACACTTTGGATTTTTGCTCTTCTCACATACACCTAATTCACATACACCACACACACTGAATCATCCAATTTCATCAGCTATATATATCCACAACATGATCTACAATAATTCTATTAGTCGACTTCAACAACACTTAGAACTTTTATGAATGCTCTGCTCTGTCGGCTAGATCTATGCATAACTTAAGGTGCGGACCAAAACTTGCTCTTGAAAATTATTACTCATGTTGGCCACTATCACTGATCATCACTATTTGTCCAACAAACAACTTCCATACATCCAAAATCAAGATCTTCTACAAGGTCGGCCTGTTCTTCTTCTGCTCTGACAAACTAGAACTCGGTACTCAGAGGCTAATATCTTTTGAATCCTTCATCACTGAAGGAAAAAAATCTGGAGTTAGACTATCTTGATAATGCATATGACTCCCCTAGATCTACAACTAATCATGACTTCCCACTGGAGGGATCTGGACCAAAATACTAGACCCTATTACTGCTCTGTTCCTAGCTGCCCAGACTTAAACAAATTCTAAATCTGTCTTCCAGTATGAACAAATTATGTTATGCGAATGATTGGGATGATCTTAGTTGCCATCAATGACAACTCTTATCAATGCAAAGCAGTGTCTCTTGCCAACACTTCTGGTGGCAACACACTTTTTTATCCCGAGGAACAAAGTAAAACCATTCTCTTTCCCCAATAAAGGCTAGACTTGAGATAATAAGAAAGACACAACCCACAAGCATATAAATCTAGGTTCTAACAATCATA
The DNA here is from genome assembly GCA_027924645.1 of Cunninghamia lanceolata. Lineage (NCBI taxonomy): Eukaryota > Viridiplantae > Streptophyta > Pinopsida > Cupressales > Cupressaceae > Cunninghamia > Cunninghamia lanceolata. The sequence continues at coordinate 697,485 of BSBN01001268.1, read as the reverse complement.
TATGGTTAAAAAAAATTTAGTGAATGATTCACCCAGCAGACCACCACTGAGTTTGCTTACAATAATCCATAATTCAACATCCATAATGTAAATCCCAAGTGTTGTATCACTGAATTTAAAATCACAAACTGACCTCTCTTTCACTCCACATGAGGATGATGGTACAAAAACATGCTATAGTACTTCCATTGTTTGGGTAGTCCCATATAATCAGGGTACTAGTAGTCATTAGTCAAAATATTCCCATAATATCACTATCCTCTCATTGTTTCATCCTTATGACTATCCTAAATTATGAGAACCTTCTAGACTCTGGTAGAAATCTATTGAAAATCTCATGATATAAAATGATGTGGTTGCTTTCCATGTTTTAGTATTCAAACCCTTTCAAAACATAACTGTCCTCAAACTATGGTAACCTTTTAGTGCATACCCACTAAATATGATGAAGACTCTTTGTTTCTTAATTCTAACCTTTCCTCACAATGGATGCATTGAAGCTTTCAAAACAAATTAAGATTTCTGGACTTTGCAAATATTTTTGAAAAAATGTTCATTGAAGTGTATTTCTTCCAAAGATTTGTGTAATGCTCAAAAGGTGCATTCAGGATAACAGAAAGTATTAAAATTTATTCAAAAAAGAAAACTTAAACAATGACAAAATTAAGCAACTTAAATTAGTAGATGTACAAAATTAAATTGTTTCAAATAGACAATTATGTGTTGAATTATAATTACAAAGCCTTATTTGTACTGCTTGCTATAGTTGCATTAGGATGGCCATGTTGAACCTATTCATGACTAATATGTCTCACCAACATCAGTGATAACTAATACTTTGGAAGTTGTGGAACAATATCAACATATGTGCACCTACATCAGAGAAGAAATTGTATGTTGATTGGTGAGCACAACACAACATCCCTATCTATTCTGATGTAGGTGTATAGTTGACACATTTGTTCCACAGTCCAAAGTAGACACTATCAATGATGTTGGTGAGACATATCAGTCATCAAGTGTAGAGAATTGGTTCAACATGGCCATCCTAATTCTAGAAAATAGCACCACCAACAAAACACCTACCCACATGAATATGAACAACCACCACTCAAAAAAAAACTTAAACAATCATAACTAAAAAGAAGAATAGCCACCAAAAGATAATAGGTTAATATTCTACTGATGTCCATAATAGGAAATAAAATGCACAATCCCTAGATGCTCCTACATCACATTCTATAGAACATCATATAAATACTAAGATTCTTGCCCCACACAAAGTATCTATCTAATCATTAAAGAAATTCCTTGAGGGTAAGGCCTCTAAGGTAAGATAAACAAAGAAAATACCAACCACTTTCAACCTATTTTATTACTTCTCAATCACAAACACCACATATTTATTAGAGGCCAAGGAAAATATAGAAGATTGTTCACCTTGTTTACCTTTTACTTGCTCTTGTGCTTGACTAGGCCCTCCACTAAAAATTGCAAGAAATTTTCTTCTCCACAAACCTTTGTTGGTATGTGGTGACTAATCATGCAAGTACTGTACACAAGTTATGTATCCTCATCAGGGTTCGGGAGCGGAAGCTTCTGAGAAGCGGGGCTTTGGGGGCGGTAGCCCCTGAGAAGCAGGGGTTCAGGGGCACAACCCCCAAATTTTTTTCCTCTTTTTTGCATGATCAGAGTTAGTTGTTAATTTTTGTTAACCGGCAAAAGAAAAATGACATTGCAAAACCCTAACAACTGGTATCAAAGTGGGTTGTGTTTGATTATCGTCTACAGGAAGGTCTCACGGTTGATTGGGAGTCTCAAAGTTAAGTGGGAGCAATGGTAGACGAGGGTAAATTGAAGGTAGATAAATTTAATGGGTAGAACTATCAATTATGGAAGATAAAGATGGAGGATTATCTCTATCAGAAGGATTTATGGAGGCCGTTGGAAGGAAAAGCCAAGAAACTGGCAACAATGACTGATGAGGATTGGGATCTTCTAGACAGAAAGGCACTGGGAACCATTCGGTTGTGTCTGGCACCATCTGTGGCATTCAATATAATAGAAGCGATGACAACAGATGGTCTAATGAAATCTTTGGCTAAATTGTATGAAAAACCCTCAGCCTCTAATAAGGTATTTATTATGAAGCGTTTGTTTAATCTGAAAATGATTGAAGGTGGATCTGTGTCAGATCATTTAAATGAGTTTAATATGATTACCAGTCAATTAACTTCTGTAAAATTGAAATTTGATGAAGAGGTAAGAGCTCTCTTGGTTTTATGTTCTTTGCCAGAAAGGTGGAATAGCTTGGTAATGGCTATAAGTAACTATGTCTCTGGTTCAAATACTTTGAAATTTGATGTTGTTGGTGTTATCCTTAGTGAGGAAATGTGATGGAAAAGTACAGGTGAGACTTCAACATCTTGTAATGATTTGACTATAGAGAATAGTGGAAGAATAAAGGAAAGAGGAAAAAGCCCTACAAATCGTGGGAAGTCACAAGGGAAGTTGAAGAAAGGTAGATCTAAATCTAGAGGAAGAATGGATTGCTGGCACTATGGAAAGCCAGGACACTTGAAGAAGGATTGCTGGTCTCAAAAGGGCAAACAAGGAGACAGACAACATGATGATAGTAAGGAAGCTAATGTTGTAAGTAATAAATTACAGGATGCTGTAATTCTATGTTTAAATAATACTAATGATTCCTGGGTAATAGATTCAAGGGCTTCATTTCATGCCACACCCCATAGGAAATATTTTGTAGATTATGTTCAAAGTGATTTTGGACAGGTATATTTGGGTGATGATGAACCCTGTCAGATTGTTGGAAATGGAAAGATAAAAATCAAGTTGTAGAATGGAAATGAATGGTTGCTATAGGAGGTAAGGCATGTTCCAAATTTGAGAAGGAATTTAATCTCTGCAGGACAACTAGGTAGTGAAGGATGTATAGTTACCTTTTCGTACAAAGTCTGGAAGGTCTCTAAAGGTGCATTAGTAGTAGCTAAAGGTGAAAAGGTAGGCACATTGTATTTGTGTATTGGTAATACTTATTCTACCTTAGCTGCTACAGAAACTGTTGCTACTGAGACAGTTATATCACTCGCTATAGGGACAGAAACAGAATTGTGGCACCATAGACTTGGGCACATGAGTGAGAAAGGGATGAAGATCCTTCACTCTAGAAATTTGCTACCAGGTCTGAAGTAGATTGAGTTGGAGTTTTGCAAAAATTATGTTTATGGAAAATAGAAAAGAGTCCAGTTTCTCAAAGTTAGGAAAGAGAAGAAGAGTGAGAAATTAGAGCTTGTGCATTCATATGTATGGGGACCAACTCAGGTATCTTCTCTTGGTGGCTCTTACTATTATGTTACTTTTATTGATGATACAACTAGGAAACCATGGGTGTATTTCCTAAAACAAAAATCAGAAGTATTTGAAACTTTTAAAAGGTGGAAAGCTTTGGTTGAGAATAAGATAGGAAAAAAGAAGTGTCTCAGATCTGATAATGGAGGCAAGTATTGCAGTAGAGATTTTGAGAATTACTATTTATATAATGGAATCCGTAGGTAGAAAATAGTTCCTGGAACCCCACAAGAAAATGGTGTGTCTAAGAGGATGAATAGGACCATTATGGAGCGTGCAAGGAGCACAAGGTTGCATGCTGGACTACCCTTACAATTTTGGGTAGATGTTGTACATACCACTATTTATTTAATAAATAGGGGACCTTCAAATCCTTTGAATGGTGGCATTCCAGAGGAGGCATGGACGGGCAAAAAGGTAAACTATTCATTTTTGAAAACTTTTGGTTGTGAATCTTTTGTCCATGTTGATATTGAAAATAGGACCAAGCTTAAGGCTAAGTCTAAAAAATGTACCTTCATTAGATATGGAGTAGATGAGTTTAGTTATCGGTTATGAGATTATGAAAATCATAAAATCATTAGGAGCAAAGATGTTATACTCAATGAGAAGGTCATGTATAAGGATCAGCTGCAGGAAAAGAAGCATGAACAGGACAAAAAGGAATATGTGGTGCTGGATGAGATTCCATAAAATAAAATACCAGTGGTACCTGATGCTCAACAACAACAAGTTATCCCACAGACTCCTGTAAGTGTTAGATGTTCTACAAGGATATCTAGACCTCCAGAAATATTTTCTCCATCATTATATTCTATATTATTAACTGATTCTGGTGAACTTGAAAGTTATGAAGAAGCAATGCAGGTAGATACTAAAAAGTAGTGGGAGCTAGGCATGAAAGAGGAAATGGATTCCTTGCTATAGAATCAAACTTGGGACTTAGTCAAATTGCCTGCAAGTAAAAGAGCATTGCCAAATAAGTGGGTTTACAGGTTGAAGGAAGAAGATGGAGGCAAGAAAAGATATAAGTCCAGACTCTTGGTAAAAGGTTTTGCACAGAAAAAAGGTATATAGATTTTGATGAAATATTTTCTCTAGTTGTAAAGATGACTTCTATTAGAACTATTCTAAGTCTTGTGGCTACAAAAGACTTGCATCTTGAACAACTATATGTGAAAATAGCTTTTCTCCATGGGGATTTGGAAGAGGAAATATACATGCAACAACCACAGGGATATGAGGTCAAGGGTAAGCAGGATTTTGTGTGCAGGTTAAAGAAGAGTTTGTATGGCCTAAAGCAAGCACCTCGGCAATGGTATTTGAAATTTGATAGTTTTATGGCTAAACAAGATTACAAAAGATGTCATTCTGATTATTGTTTTTATTTCAAGAAATTGGGTAATGGCAGCTATATTATCTTGTTGCTTTATGTTAATGACATACTTGTTGTGTTAGACTTAGGACACACAATTGAGAGGGGGGGTGAATCAGTTGTCCAAAACTTTCTCTAATTTCACACTTAAATCTTCTTAGTAATTAGCAGTATATCAATCATGCAACATAATGTAATTAAACAGCAAGCAGAAACTCATCAACACATAAGACACCAAGATTTTGACGTGGAAAACCCGGTTAAGGGAAAAACCACGGGGTGATTAACCCAAGATTGTATTCTCTGTTAGAAGAATAGAAAGAACAAATGGCACATGCCAATTAGGGTTCACTACCTGAGCACACTACTCACAAGAGGCTCACTGCCTACAAGAGATACACTATCTACAAAGTAACAAGTATTACAAACTTGAACTGGAGAATAGCATTTTTACCATGCTTGGATCAGTTCCATTTAAGCCCAAAAACTTCTGCTCTGCCTTTCGCTTTCTTCTTCACTACTCCACTCACATCTCTGCAAGACACACTTTAGAATGACTTCACAATCTCTTATTTATACAAGGCATCGACTTAGGAACAATCATCTAAGTCAGAAAACACCTATAAGAACATCCACAAGACGTGTAATACATCCAGTGGGCCAGTCTCTGAAAAAACACCAACATCTGGTGGTTATTCTTCAAATGTGAACTCTAACTTTAATGCAGACCACCAACATGAATTGGACATGATCCAAAGATCACCACAACCTTTCCTGAATCACCAAGAACATTCGCACTTCATCTGCTTTCTGGAATTCTTCTCTCCTTCATCTGAAACTTCAAGAACATAGTCTGTCATTACTGTCACAAAGGAATAGGCACTTTTGGACCTTCAAACCATGAGCCAATAGATTTGACACTTCACAAGGACTTCCTCAACACTCCCTCAAATCTGCAGAAAGGGATAATGCATCTCCATATCTTACTGGACCTATCTGTGTCACTTTGTCACCTCTGAACACCTACCAGAACCGGTTCTACTTGAGTGGATGTAACTTCTTCATATCTTCATGTGAACCTCTAAAAACTTGACTCGAGCATCTCAAGACTTATATCTACAAACCCTTTAAACTGCATCCTCTGATCCTCAACCTATCTTGGAATTTTACCTTGTTGTCATCATTGTTCTTCATCGTTCCTGATTGAGACTAATTTTCTCAATATCCTCAGCACACATCTCATCCAATCCTTCTCATTAATGAAACATGAGTATGTTGACATCAATGACAACATCAGTTAGACCCATACTTGTAAAAATCTCCCCCTTTGTCATTGATGGCAAGATATGATGTGAAAAACCATCAAGACAAGAACTTCTCCTTACTGTCATAACTCCCCCTATCAGCAACAACTATTCACATGTCTTCTCTTCCTTTACTACTCCCCCTTTAATCATCAACCACTTGTTTTTCACATGTCTTCTCTCCCCCTTTGACATCAATGGCAAAGGGCGCATACTTGCAACTCCAATACTTCAGAATCATACCTGCTGCTCCCCCTGAGTAGCAACTCCCAACAATCTAGATCACAAGATATGACTGTGATATCCACTAGACTGATGCACCTCAGTGCACCTTAGTTCATCACCGAAGGGGCAATAACCCCTAACTTCTCCCTAAGATACTCAAAAGAATCCTTAGGTAGAGGTTTAGTAAAGATATCTACAATCTGATCCTTGGAAGGCACAAACTCCAATCTGACTTCATTCTTGTTCACTTGCTCTCTCAAAAAGTGAAACTTGATAGATATATGCTTAGTCTTAGAATGCAACACTAGATTCTTAGATATATTTATTGCACTTGAATTATCACAAAAGATTGTGATAGGCTCCTCATACTCTACTTTGATATCTCTTAGCATTTGCTTCATCCACAAAACTTGAGTGCAACTACCTATTGTTGCAATGTATTCTACTTTAGTTGTGGACAGAGATATTTCCTCTTGTTTCTTGCTTAGCCAAGAAACCAATCTTTTTCCCAAAAAGAACACTCCACCACTGGTACTCTTCCGGTCATCCACATCTCCTACCCAATCTGCATTTGTATATGCATGAAGAGAGAAATCATGATCTCTAGGATACCACAAACCATACTCAACTGTCCCTTTTAGATATCTAAAAATTCTCTTGATTGCCATGACATGAGATTCTCTGGGATCAGCTTGGAATCTAGCAACAAGACCAACAGCCTACATTATATCTAGTCTAGTTTGAGTGAGATACAACAATCCTCCAATCATTGATCTGTACTTTGTCTGGTCTGCCTTAGGAGAGTCATCATCTTTGCTCAACTTACATCCGGTTTCCATGGGAGTATTCATTGGCTTTGAATCTTCCATCCCAAATTTTCTCAACAGTTCTTTCACATATTTGGTTTGAGAAATAAAGATTCCTTTCTTTATTTGAGTAATTTGCAGACCCAAGAAGAAATTCATTTCACCAAGCATAGACATCTCAAACTCACTTTTCATTTGATTTGCAAAAGTTTTACACATACTATCTCTTCCTCCAAAGACGATATCATCAACAAATACTTCAACAATCAAGATTTTTTCATGATCAATTTTGAAATATAAATTGCTGTCAGCAGTACCTTTGTTGAAGCCAATCTTCAAAAGATGCTTATCCAATCTTTCATACCAAGCTCGTGGGGCTTGCTTCAATCCATATAGTGCCTTCTTCAACTTGCCGACCATATCACCATGATTAGACAATTGAAATACATCCGGTTTCTCTATATACACTTCTTCTTCCAAGTCACCATTTAGAAAGGCAGACTTGACATCCATCTGATAAACCTTGAAATCCTTGAAGTTAGCAAAGGCAAGAAATAATCTGACTGCTTCAATTCTTGCCACTGGAGCAAAAATTGCTTCAAAATCAATTCCTTCTATTTGAGAGTAGCCTTTGCAAACCAATCTGGCTTTATTTCTAATTACTTCACCAACTTCATTTAGTTTGTTCTAGAAGACCCATTTGGTTCCAATCACATTCTTGTTTCTAGGTCTGGGAACAAGATCCCAAGTGTGATTTTTCTCTATTTGCACCAGGTCTTCCTCCATTGCTTTAGTCCAGTTTTCATCATTGCAAGCTTCATTTACTGTCTTAGGTTCAATCTTTGAAATCAAACAATACTCTTCTGAATCTTGAGCAATTCTCCTTCTTGTTAGAACTCCTTTGCTTTTATCACCTATGATCTGATCTTCAAAGTGGTTCAGTCTTACATACCTGGGAACTTTGGGAGTTTCTTACACTTCTAATTCTTGATTAGGCTCATTATGACTCATCTCTTCTCCCTGAATTACCGGATCTGTTTGATTCTGAGTACCAGAAGGAGTTTGGGCTCCTTGAATCAGAACATCATTCTAATCATCTTCATCAATTCATAAAACCTTGAAGGTTTCTCAATTCCTTCATCAACATTCACATTTGTACTTTCTATCATCTTTCTCAGTCTCTTATTGTAACACTAGTATGCTTTGCTTTGAGTGGAGTAACCCAAGAAAATTCCTTCATCACTTCTAGCATCAAACTTGCCTAGATCTTCACCTCTTTTAATGTAACATTTGCTACCAAACACTCTGAAATACCTCATAGTAGGAGTGATGCCAAACCAAAGTTCATAAGGAGTCTTATCGGTATTGCTTCTGATTTGAACTCGATTGAGAGTATAGACTGCAGTGCTGACAATTTCTCTTCGAAACATCTGAGGAACATTTGCTTCCATCATCATTGTCCTAGATGTTTCCTGGATGGTCCGGTTCTTTCTCTCCACTACTCCATTTTTCTATGGAATCCTAGGAGCAGACAATTGTCTCTTTATACCATGCTTCTCACAAAAATCTATGAACTCACCGGATGTGAATTCACCACCTCTATCAGACCTTAGACATTTCAATTTTAACCGGTTTCATTTTCTACCATAGCCTTGAAAATTTTGAACTTCTCAAAAGCTTCTGATTTCTCTTTTAGAAAGGTAACCCACATCATCTGAGAATGGTCATCAATTAATAGCATGAAATATCTATCACCTTGTACACTCTTGATTCTTGTTGGACCACATAGATCAGTATGAACTAAGTCTAATAATCTGGTAGAAGATTGATCCTTACTTTTGAATGTGATTCTGCTCAGCTTACCCAACTGACATTCTTTGCACAAGATATTAGTAGGTTTCACCAATTTTGGAAGATCTCTTATAGCTTGAGTATTGCTTATCTTGATGATATTATCAAAATTCACATGACACATTCTCCTATGCCATAGCCAACTCTGATCAACTTGAACAAATAAGCAACTTTTACTAGTGCCAACCAAGTGGAAGATATTACCTTTAGTTTGGGTACCAGATGCAATCTCTATTCCTGAGCTTTCAAAAATCTTACATTTTCCATTCTTGAACCAGAGATCATAGCCTTTGTCCACCAACTATCCAACATTGAGAAGATTGTGCTTCAAGCCTTCAACATATAGAACATTACCAGTTTTGTTCCTTCCATCAAAAGAAATAGTTCCTCTTCCTCTAATTCTACCAGCAGAATTATCACCAAACTTCACCACTCCTCCTTCATACCTTTCCAAATCTATGAACTTATTCTTGTCACCTGTCATATGGTGAGAGCAACCACTGTCAATGACCCAATCATCATTTTCTTCAACTTGGGCAGCCAAAGCTCTTTCTACAACTTTATGATTGATAGATATAGAAGATATTGGTTCTTCTTCCTTGATGGCAATAAACACCCATTCACTTTTGGATTTGTTTCCTGTCTCTGATTCATCATCTGTTACTCCTTCATTATCATCTTCTTCATGAACATAGTAACAATTCTTTTGGAACCTTGATCTGTTAGGATTTTGCCTTGAAAATCTTTTCGGACATTTTGAGGCAAAATGACCAATCTTATTGCAGTTAAAACACTTAAAAGGCAATTTTCCTTCATACTTACTGGATCCTCTTGGCAGTCTCTTTACAATGAGGGCTTTAAGTTGAGCAGTTTCTACTTCTTCTTCTTCCAGGTCTTTTCTTGCTTTTTCATACCATGACAGTTTCCTTGATGAGTGCTCTCCCAGATCAAACCTTTGTTTACCTTTTATAGAGACACTGGCTTTGAATGCAGATTCAGTCTTGGGGGGATCATCTCCAAACTCGGTCATTTCAAATGCAGCCAATTTTCCAGCCAATTGATCTCTTGTGATAGTTGTATGGGCTCTGAATTCATCAATGGCAACAACCTTGATTTTGTAAGAAGCAGGAAGGGATCTGAGAATTTTGCCAACAATCTCATTTTCATCCAAGACTCCACCAACATTTCTAATTCCATAAATAAGCTCATTTACTCTTGGCATAAAAGTAGTAATATTTTCATCATCTCTCATCTTCAGGTTTTCAAATTTCCCTTTTAGACTCTGTAACCTTGCACATTTAACATACTGGTCTCCTTCATGCAAAAATTCCAATTTTTTTCAAATCTCAAAAGCAGTTGGTAGGTCAATAACATTTGAGAGCTCCGAATCAGATAATGTGCTTAGAAGAGCTTCTATAGTCCACAGATTGTTTTCAGCATCTGTGATTTCATTTGCAGCTTTTATACCACCCTGTGGAGGTACATACTGTGTTGTAACCATGGTCCAATATGCCATACCCATGCATTGCAAGTGACACTTCATGCGACCTTTCCATAGATTAAAATTTGTTCCATCAATCTTCAGGTTGTCCTTCTTGTAGGATGACATCCTGGATCTCCTCAAGCGGTTAAGCTCCTTTTAGAGGAACTTGGCTTTGATACCAGTTGTTAGACTTAGGGCACACAACTGAGAGGGGGGGTGAATCAGTTGTCCAAAACTTTCTCTAATTTCACACTTAAATCTTCTTAGTAATTAGCAGTATATCAATCATAAAACATAATGTAATTAAACAGCAAGCAGAAACTCATCCACACATAAGACACTAAGATTTTGACGTGGAAAATCTAGTTAAGGGAAAAACCATGGGGTGATTAACCCAAGATTGTATTCTATGTTAGAAGAATAGAAAGAACAAATGGCACATGCAAATTAGGGCTCACTGCCCGAGCACACTGCTCACAAAAGGCTCACTGCCTACAAGAGACACACTGTCTACAAAGTAACAAGTATTACAAACTTGAACTAGAGAATAGCATCTTTACCATGCTTGGATTAGTTTCATTTAAGCCCAAAAACTTCTACTCTACCTTTCGCTCTCTTCTTCGCTACTCCACTCACATCTCCGCAAGACACACTTTAGAATGACTTCACAATCTCTTATTTATACAAGGCATTGACTTAGGAACAATCATCTAAGTCGGCAAACACCTATAAGAACATCCGCAAGACGTGTAATACATCCAATCAGCCAGTCTCTAGAAGAACACCAACATTTGGTGGTTATTCTTCAAATGTGAACTCTAACTTTAATGCGGACCACCAACATGAACTGGACATGATCCAAAGATCACCACAACCTTTCCTGAATCACCAAGAACATCTGCACTTCATTTGCTTTCTAGAATTCTTCTCTCCTTCATCTGGAACTTCAAGAACACAGTCTGTCATTACTGTCACAAAGGAATAGGTGCTTCTGAACCTTCAAACCACGAGCCAATAGATTTGACACTTCACAAGGACTTCCTCAACACTCCCTCAAATCCACAGAAAGGGATAATGCATCTCCAGATCTTACCGGACCTATCTGTGTCACTCTATCACCTCTGAACACCTGCTGGAACCGGTTCTACTTGAGTGGCCGTAACTTCTTCAGATCTTCATGCAGACCTCTGAAAACTTAACTAGAGCATCTCAAGACTTATATCTACAAACTCTTTAAACTGCATCCTCTGATCCTCAACCTATCTTGGACTTTTACCTTGTTGTCATCACTATTCTTCACTGTTCCTGAATGAGACTAATTTTCTCAATATCCTTAGCACACAGCTCATCCAATCCTTCTCATTAATGAAACATGAGTATGTTGACATTAATGACAACACTGGTTAGACCCATACTTGCAACATGTTTCCAGGTCTAACATGCAGCATATTAATGAACTTAAGCAGAAATTAGAAAATTCATTTGCTATGAAGGATTTGGGTGCAGCAAAACAAATCCTTGGTATGAGGATCACACGGGACAGGACAAATAGAAAATTATTTTTGTCTCAAAGTGAGAATGTAGAGAAGGTGTTGAAAAGGTTTAACATGCAGAATGCAAGGTAGTTAGTACACCTTTGCCTAGTCATTTTAAGTTGACTAAGGAGATGTGTCCAAAGACACAAGAGGGGGAAGAAAAAATGTTTAAGATACCATATGCATCAGCAGTTGGCAGCTTGATGTATGCAATGGTATGCACAAGGCTAGATATTGCACATGTAGTGGGAGTTGTGAGTAGGTATATGAGGAATCCTGGAATGGAACATTGGAATGCTGTAAAATGGATTCTCTGATATTTGAGAGGTACTACTTCAAAGAAACTATGTTTTGGAGGAACAAATTCTACTCTAAAAGGATATGTTTACTCTGATCTGGCCGGTGATATTGATAGCAAGAGGAGTACTACAGGGTATGTTTTTACTGTAGGAGGTACTGCAGTCAGGTGGATTTCAAGACTACAAAAGGTTGTTGCACTTTCAACCACTGAAGCTGAGTATGTTGTTGCTACTGAAGCTAGCAAGGAGATGATTTGGTTACAATGTTTTCTGGAGGAATTGGGGCAACGACAAGAAGATAGCCCTTTGTACACTGATAGCCAAAGTGCCATTCATCTTGCTAATAATTTATCTTTACATTCAAAAACTAAGCACATACAGCTCAGATACCACTTCATCTAGTCAGTTTTGGAGGATGGACAGTTGAAGCTAGAGAAAATTCACACAAGTCAGAATCCTGCAGATATGTTCACAAAGGCAGTTACACAAGAGAAACTAATTTCCTCATTAGTTTCTATTGGCCTTCATGACTGATAATGGTGGACTTAAGAAACTAGCCAGCCCTGTAATCTAGTGGGAGCTACAAGCGCAGTGGTGTCGTCCAGGATCAGTCTCCAAGTGGGATATTGTTGGTATGTGGTGACTGATCATGCAAGTACTATACATAAGTTATGTATCCTTGCTGAGGTTCGGGGTGAGCCCAGGCCCCAAGTGGGGTTTCAAGGGTGGTAGCCCCCGAGAAGTGGGGGTTTGGGGGCGGCAGCCCCTGAGAAGCAAGGGTTTGAGGGCACAGCCCCTGAAAATTTTTTTTCCTCTTTTTTGCATGATTGGAGTCGGTTGTTAATTTTTTTTAATCGACAAAAGAAAAATGACATTGCAAAACCCTAACAACCTCCACCCTTTCCTAACAAACCAAATCTTCCTTAAATGTTTTAGAGCCACCATTTTGTCCATAGGTTTATTCCCTTCACTTCCAACCTCCATTTTAGATGGCAATAGATACAAATTAAAAGTTGCACATATTGCCTCCACTATTCTCTCTAGGCCTCTTGTCTTCTCTATGAGAGAATACCACTCAATTGATACTAGAGGCATAAGGCTAAGAAAAGAAGGCCAAAAAACACCCCAGTAAAAACCTTGTTAAGTGAGTGCATCGAGACACAATATAAACAATTAAAATAGCACAATCTAAAAACACAACATACATTCCCAAACCAATAACATGTAAATAACCATGAGAAGGTAAAGAAAACAAAGAGCATTCAAACAAGTTGCATCAAAGTTGCTAGTATCTTCAGACTAGTCAACAGTGCCTCCAGCTCATTGGCATGTCTATTGATAATCTTCCTTAGATTCCTCCCCTCACCTTCTTCCCTCAAAGGAGATCATCAGCAGGGTTGTCACCAAGAATATATACCAATGAAACATTAAGGTCACTTGGACGTAATTATTGTTGTACTGTAATTTTTCTTGCATCTTTCTTCCATTATGTAGTTATGAAAAGTTGAATCATGTAAATTGCCCAATCTTATCTTTGAATCTTTTTCCTTTGCATGCAAATCAAAACTTTGTGTTTATTCAGATGATCTAGAGGTTGCATTTTTATATTTTCATATGCTTAAAAGAAAAATGCTTGTACATATTTAATTTTTTTGTTTTAATTAAATGCATATATCTTATATCTAGATATGGTTGATTATGAGGGATCTCATCATTCCACGCAGTCTCAGCGCGAAGCTGAGGCTAGGAATAATTTTTATAATGATAGCATATCTAGATTAGATAATGCTTTGAAATGTTTGGACCAAACAATACATAACTCCCCAAATTTGGCTAATAGAGATAGATTAGTCAATATTCAGTCTGAGATTATACATATGATTGAGATGATAAAATCATACAATCCATATGATGATATTAGCACTGAGGAGTTTTATAGGTCCCTTTCTAGGATTGTTACTGACATAGAGAATATCAAATCTATTTCTCATAGAGTTTCATTACATAATGTGCATAGTATGTTCCCTTTTTATAGTGGGAAAGACAAAGTTAGAGGATATATTGTTACTAGGTCTACAGATCCACTTGTTGGTCCATTTATATATCCCAGATTTTTGATAGCCAATCATAGATGGCCTCATAATGATGAGTTGCCACTATATTTTTGCAAACAATTATATTCTGAGTTCCATTTAGGATTATTAGTTGATTACACATCTATGCCCACACATGCTAGACAGGGCAAGGGGAGGTTTACTGATAAACCTGAATTTAGACATCCAAATTTGATGCTACCCAAAAATAAGAGGGAATTAGTTGGTCCAAACCTTTTGGTTCTTCTAAAACATTTAGAACTAGAAGTAGTAGGAGATGTAGCAGTCGCACCAACTAGATCTAGGCTTTTTGACAGGATGACCACGATTGCTACTCAGGTTGATCAGATGTCATCTGATCATGTAGGGAGATACTTATTACATCCACAGATTATCCTTCCTCCCACTGAGGCTACATCTATGAATTATGACCCCTACATTCGTGCGGATATATCATCCCCATCAGATGTGGCCCATATGAGTGACACCACTATACGTGATGCGTGTTCAGCTGCCTTTGTTGATTTACTATCAGCATACTAGTATATCAATGATGAGTATGGGATTCCTTTGGATGCTGTATCGACTCATATTAGACAACATAATGGTAGACAGTCAAGTTAGGGTGAGGCAGCTTCAAAGAACTAGAATATTGCAGACCAGCCTATAGCCCCCACACAACATCAGGCTGCACCTCATGTACCTGGCACATATAGCACACTTCTCTTTGGCACTGGTCCTTTACCTTCAGATATAGGTGCCCCTGATGTTACCATTCAGTCTTCTGACATTAGTGGGATTTGTAGAGTGCTCCAAGATGTGCAGGAACTTGAATAATTTCTATATTTTGCGTTCTACAAATTCACATGTGTATATATTAAATAAACTTCACTTAAAAGTAGTTCTCACTATTCATTAAAAAGTTGTATTTGAAAATTTCTAGCAACAAGGAGATAATTTGTCGCGCTTCAGAGATTTGTAGCATGCAGAGGATCTCGTGCATGATATATTTGAGGTACATTTATAATATATAAATTACTTGATAAATTCATACATGTTGAAAGTACAATTTGATAAATTTAGACATGTTGAAAGTACAATTTAACTTTAAGATGACTTTACATATATATACACATGTACATTAAATTAAATTATGTACTTTCTTGTGCAAGAAGGTGCATCAGGATAGGGATCAGGATCTAGAGAGAGATCGAGACATGGATCCAGAGAGAGATCAAGACATGGATCCACACATGGATTGGGATCTAGAGAGAGATCAAGACATGGATTGGGAGATAGATCTATACATATGTAGTCATATTAGACACCCTACTCTCTGACTTATTATGGTTTCACATGTTATGACCTTTCAAGTTATGGTTCATGTCTTATTACAATATATACATTTTACATTATGGTTTCTCATTATATACATTTTATATTATGGTTTTGAACATTATGGTTCATGTCTTATTATGTTTCACATTATATACATTTGACATTATGGTTTCACATTATATACATTTTACATTATGGTTTCATATTACGGTTCTTAAATTGTGATTTAGGAAAAACATATATTCTTGCTCACTTTAAATCTATATAAAAAATTGAGTTAATGTAATGTTCATAATCAAATTTAGGAAAAACATACAAAAAAGACATCACATATATAGTGCATTGCTAGTTGATGAAAGGAAATTTGTATAACTAGTTAATTTAGCTAATACTAATCTAGGGATCACAATATCTTGAATTATGTACCAACAATATAACTCAATTCAATTCACTATGATCTACAACTACAAGAATTGACAAGTCACTATCATTCTATAATAAAAAATAACTAGTAATAGATAACCAAACATGCAGTAACATTATAACTAATAACAATCAATCATTTAGGGGGATTATGCATAATAGAACCTAATGTTTACTTGTCACTATTGTTCAAGTTATGCAAAAAAAAGATCATATCAATCATATAAGTAAACTAATGAATGATATTGAAACTCAATAAAATTTCATTCACTTGTATAGACACAATTATATTGAATTTGGATATTTAGATAAAAGAAATATCTAAGTATAACAATATATATCACTAACATTAGGCCATTAAAGACTAAAATAGTTCTAGAGTCTACATCCCTCACAAATGTCAAGGAGTCTAGTATATAAATCTGCCTTGTTCAAGAACATAGCAAACTCCCTCATTTAATTCTATATATAGGGTTGGTGAATATATAATTAATACATAGATACCCCCTTAGGTGTAAATCAATTTGAGGCAAATAAGATCTTTTAGGCAATAAGATCAAGAATCCCTCTGGCAATGTGGTAACATTCAATTCTATAGACACTTAGTCCCTCAAGGATTTTCATTTCAAATTGGTTACACAAGTCCTTTAAACAACCTTTTTTTAATTTTTTTCTCATATCAACACATTCTCCTTGAATTGTATTATATTTAAAAATAAGGTAAATTTGAATGAAAGTATGCAATCATAGTCTCTACTACAACAAGATCTAATTGGTACAATTTGGAAGCAAATAGGGAATCATTACTCTAATTAGACATCACTACATTAGGATTTGAAACTCATCAACTCTTGAAACCAATTTCCAAGATTCGAAGTTTAAAATTTATATTAGATGTACATTAAGCTATCTTGAGGTATTCTTATATATGTTGCAAATATGAGCCTAATCGGTGTTGTCATTGATGTCAACATACTCCTGTTGCATTGATGATAAGGATTGGATGAGTTGTGTGCTGAGGATATTGAGAAAATTAGTCCCAATCAGAAACAGAGAAGAACAATAAAGACAGTGAGGTAAAGATCCTAGTTAAGATAAAGATCAGAGGGTGTGCTTCAAATGGTTTGTATATATGTGTCTTAAGATGATTCAGTAAAGATCTCAGAGATTCGCATGAAGATCTAAAGAATTTATGGCCACTTAAGTAAAACTAGTTTTGGCAGATGTTTAGAGGTGATAGAGTGATATAGATAGGTCCGGTGAGGTCCAAAAATGCAATATCCTATTCTGCGGATTTGGTGGAGTGTTTAGGAAGTCAATGTAAAGTGACAACTCAATTGGTTCATAGTTTGGAGGACCGCAAACATCTATTCCAATATGACAGTGATGACAGACTATGTTCTTGAGGTTTCGGATGAAGGAGAGAATGATTTTAGTAAGCAGAAGTAGTGTGGATGTTCTTTGTGTCTCAGACAAGCTTGTGGAAGTCTTTGGATTGTGTCCAGTTCATGTTGATGGTCTGCATTGAAGATTGAGCTCGTAATTAAAGATTTACTTCCAGATGATGATGTTCTTCTTAAGTCTGGCCGACCAGATGAGTTACACACCCTACAGATGATCTAAAAGGTGTCCTATGAAGAATGGCATGTTCCCAAAGAAAGATTGAAGTCTTAGATCTGTGTAGCTGACAATGTGTTGATCCGCGTGAAGTCTTTTTGTAATAAGTCATGTTGTATTTATGTACTTGCTCTGTATAGTATGCTGACTTGAATGACAATTCCTAAGTCGATGTCTTGTATAAATAAGGAATTGTAAAGTCATTTCAAAGTATGACTTGTTGAGATGAGAGTGTGGTAAAGAGGTGGAAAGTGAAAGGTAGAGCAGAAGTATTGAGCTTAAATGGAACTGACTCAAGCATGGTGAAGATGCTATTCCTCAGTTCAAGTATGTAATACTTATTATTCTGTAGACAGTGTGTCTCCTGTAGGCAGTGGGCCTCTTGTGAGCAATGTGCTCAGGCAATTGAGCCCTAATTGGAATGTATCATTTTGTTCTTTCTATTCTTCTAATAGAGAATACAATCTTGGGTTAGTCACCCCGTGGTTTTTCCCTTAACTGGGTTTTCCATGTCAAAATCTTGGTGTCATGTGTTAATGTGTTTTTGCTCTTATCACATTACATTTCCATAATTGATTTATTATTATGCTATTGGATTAAGAAAAGAATTTAAGTGATTATTCAAAAGAAAGTTTTAGACAACTGATTCACCCCCCCGCTCTTAGTTGTCTGTCTTAAATCTAACAATTGGTATCAGAGCGAGGTTCCTCTAAAAGGAGCTTAACTGCTTGAGGAGATCCAAGATGTCATCCTACAAGAAGGATAGTCTGAGGTTTGATGGAACCAATCTCACTCTTTGGAAAAGTCGCATGGAATGTCACCTGCAATGTATGGGAATGCAGTATTGGATCATGGCTCTAAAGAAGTATACTCCTCCACAGAATGGTCCAAGAACAATAGATGAAATCAGAGATGCTAAAAATAATCTACGGACTAAAGAAGCTCTTCTAAGTGCCTTGTCTAACTTAGAGCTGACAAATGTTGTTGACCTACAAACTGCTTTCAAGATTTGGGAAAAACTAGAACTTCTGCATGAAGGAGACAAGTATGTTAAATGTGCCAAGCTATAGAGTTTGAAAGGAAAATTCAAAAATCTAAAGATGAAAGAAGATGAAAATATCACTACATTTATGCCAAGAGTAAATGAGCTTTGTTTGTGGCATTAGATGTGCTGGTGGAGTCTTGGATGAAGATGAGATTATCAGCAAAGTTCTTAGATCCCTTCCTGATTCCTACAAGTACAAGGTTGCTACTATTGAAGAATTCAAATCTATTTCAGGTATCACAAGAGATCAATTGGTTGGTAAATTGGCTGCATTTGAATTGACTAAGTTTGGAGATGCCCCCCCAAGACTGAATCTGCATTCAAAGCTAGTGCCTCTGTCAAAGGAAAACATAAGTTTGATCTAGGAGAGAACTCTTCAAAGAAACTATCATGGTATATGAGAAAGTAAGAAAAGATCTGGAAGAAGATGAAGCAGAAGCTGCTCAACTTGAAGCACTTATTGCAAAAAGACTGCCAAGAGGATCTGGTAAGTATGAAGGGAAATTGCCTTTCAAGTGTTTCAACTGCAACAAGATTGGTCATTTTGCCTCAAGGTGTCCGGAAAGATTTTCAAGGCCAACTTCTAACAGATCAAGGTTCCAAAAGAAATGTTACTATGTTCAGGAAGATGATGATGATGAAGGAGTAACAGATGATGAATCAGAAATAGGAAACAAATCCGGAAGTGACTAGGTGTTTATTGCTATCAAGGAAGAAGATCCAATGCCCTCTAAATCTGCTAATCATAAAATTGTAGAAAGATCTCTGGTTGCCCAAGTTGAAGAAAAGGATGATTGGGTCATTGACAGTGGATGCTCTCACCATATGACAGGTGACAAAAATAAGTTCATAGATTTGGAAAGGTATGAAAGAGGAGTGGTAAAATTTGGTGATAATTCTGCTGGCAGAATCAGAGGTAGAGGAACTATCTCTTTTGATGGAAAGAACAAAACCAGTAATGTTTTGTATGTTGAAGGTCTGAAGCACAATCTTCTCAGTGTTGGACAGCTAGTGGACAAAGGTTATGATCTCTGACTCAAGAATGAAAAATGCAAGATCTTTGAAAGTTCCAGAACTGAGATTGCATCCGGTACTCAAACAAAAGGTAATATCTTCCACTTAGTTGGTACTGGTAAAAGCTGTCTATTTGTTCAAATTGATCAGAGTTGGTTATGGCATAGGAGAATGTGTCATGTGAATTTTGATAATATCATCAAGATAAACAACATTCAAGCTGTAAGAGATCTTCCAAGATTGGTAAAACCTACCAATAGTTTGTGCAAAGAATGTCAGTTGGGTAAACAAAGCAGAATCTCATTCAAAAGCAAGGAACAATCCTCTACCAGATTATTGGACTTAGTTCACACTGATCTATGTGGTCCGGCAAGAATCAAGAGTGTGCAAGGTGATAGATACTTCATGTTATTAATTGATGATCATTCCCGGATGATGTGTGTGAATTTTCTAAAAGAAAAATTAGAAGCTCTTGAGAAATTCAAAATATTCAAGGCTATGGTAGAGAATGAAACTGGATTAAAATTAAAATGTCTGAGGTCTGATAGAGGTGGAGAATTCACATCCAGTGAGTTCATAGAATTCTGTGAAAAACATGGAATAAAGAGATAATTGTCTGCTCCTAGGACTCCACAGCAGAATGGAGTAGTAGAGAGAAAGAACCAGACCATCCAAGAAGCATCTAGAACCATGATGATGGAAGCAAATGTTCCTCAGATATATTGGAGAGAAGATGTAAGCACTGCAGTCTATACTCTCAATCGAGTACAAATCAAAAGCAATACCGATAAGACTCCCTATGAACTTTAGTTTGGCATCACTCCCACTATGAGGTATTTCAGAGTATTTGGTAGCAAATGTTACATTAAAAGAGATGAAGATCTAGGAAAATTTGATGCTAGAAGTGATGAAGGAATATTCTTGGGTTATTCTACTCAAAGCAAAGTATACCGGTGTTATAACAAGAGATTAAGGAAGATTGTTGAAAGTACAAATGTGAAGGTTGATGAAGGTGTTGAAAAACCCTCAAGGTTTTATGAATATGATGAAGATGATCAAAATGATGTTTTTGTTCAAGAAGTCCAAGCTCCCTCTAAAATTTAGACTCAGACTGATCCAGTAAATCAGGAAGAAGAGATAAGTTTGAATGAACCTGTCCAAGAATCAGAAGTACAAGAAACTCCCAAAGTTCCCAAGTATGTAAAACTGAATCACTCTGAAGACCAAATCATAGGTGATAAAAGCAAAGGTGTTCAAACAAGCAGAAGGATTGCTCAAGATTCAGAAGAGTATTATTTGATTTCAAAGGTTGAACCTAAGACAGTGAATGAAGCTTGCAATGATGAAAACTGGACTAAAGCAATGGAAGAAGAGCTGATGCAAATTGAGAAAAATCACACTTGGGAACTTGTTCCTAGACCTAAAAACAAGAATGTGATTGGAACCAAATGGGTCTTCTGGAATAAACTAAATGAAGATGGTGAAGTATTCAGAAACAAAGCCAAATTGGTCTGCAAAGGTTACTCTCAAGTAGAAGGAGTTTATTTTGAAGAGACTTTTGCCCCGGTGGTAAGAATTGAAGCAGTCAAATTATTTCTTACTTTTGCTACCTTCAAGGATTTCAAAGTATATCAGATGGATGTCAAGTCTGCCTTCCTAAATGGTGACTTGGAAGAAGAAGTTTACATTGAGCAATCGAATGGATTTCAATTGTCTGATCATGGTGATATGGTCTGCAAATTGAAGAAAGCACTGTATGGACTCAAGCAAGCTCCAAGAGCCTGGTATGAAAGATTGGATAAGCATCTTTTGAAGATTGGTTTCAACAAAGGTACTGCTGATAGTGATTTGTATTTCAAAATTGATCATGAAAATATCTTGATTATTGAAGTATTTGTTCATGACATCATTTTTGGGGGAAGAGATAGTATGTGCAAAACCTTTACAAATCAAATGAAAAGTGAATTTGAGATGTCTATGTTTGGGGAAATGAATTTCTTCTTGGGTCTACAAATCACTCAAACAAAGAAAGGAATCTTCATTTCTCAGACCAAATATGTGAAAGAATTGTTGAAGAAATTTGGGATGGAAGACTCAAAACCAATGAATACTCCCATGGCAACCAGATGTAAATTGAGAAAAGATGATGAATCTCCTAAGGATGATTAGAAAAAGTACAGGTCAATGATTGGAGGATTATTGTATCTCACTCAAACTAGACCTGACATTAAGAATTCTATTGGTCTTGTTGCTAGATTCTAAGATGATCCTAGAGAATCTCATGTCATGGCAATCAAGAGGATTTTTAGATATCTAAAAGGAACAGTTGAGTATGGTTTGTGGTACCCCAGAGATCATGATTTCTCTCTTCATGCATATATATATGTGGATTGGGCAGGAGATGTGGATGACTAGAAGAGTACCAGTGGTGGAGCATTCTTTTTAGGGAAGAGATTGGTTTCTTGGCTGAGCAAGAAACAAGAGGCAATATCTCTGTCCACTGCAGAAGCAGAATATATTGCAGCGGTAGGTAGTTGTACTCAAGTATTGTGGATGAAGCAAATGCTAAGAGATATCAGAGTGGAGTATGAAGAACCTATCACAATCTTTTGTGATAACTCAAGTGCAATCAACATATCAAAGAATTTGGTATTGCATTCAAAGACTAAACATATATCCATCAAGTTTCACTTTTTGAGAGAGCAAGTGAATAAGAATGAAGTCAGATTGGAGTTTGTGCCTTCAAAGGATCAGATTGTAGATATTTTTACTAAACCTCTACCTAAGGACTCTTTTGAGTATCTCAGGGAGAAGTTAGGGGTTATTGCCCCTCTAGTTCTGAATTAAGGTACAATGATGTGCATTAGTTCGGTGGATATCACAGTCATATCTTGTGGTCCAGATTGATGTTGGGAAAGCTGCTACTTAAGGGGAGTAGCTGATATGTTTTTGAAGTCATGCAAGTATGTGCCCTTTGCCATTGATGTCAAAGGAGGAGAAAAGACATGTGAAAAACAAGTGGTTGCTGATCAAAGGGGGAGTAGTAAAGGAAGAGAAGACATGTGAGTGGATGTTGATAGGGGGAGTTGTGACAGTAGGGAGAAGTTCTTGTTTTGATGGTTAAAATAGTTTTTCACATCATATGTTGCCATCAATGACAAAGGGGGAGATTGTTACAAATATGAGCCCAACCAGTGTTGTCATTCATGTCAACATACTCCTGTTACATTGATGATAAGGATTGGATGAGCTGTGTGCTGAGGATATTGAGAAAATTAGTCCCAATCAGAAACAGAGAAGAACAATAAAGATAGTGAGGTAAAGATCCTAGTTAAGATGAAGATCAGAGGGTTCTCTTCAAAGGGTTTGTATATATGTGTCTTAAGATGATTCAGTAAAGATCTCAGAGGTCCGCATGAAGATCTAAAGAAGTTATGACCACTTAAGTAAAACCAGTTCTGGCAGATGTTTAGAGGTGACAGAGTGATACAGATAGGTCCGGTGAGGTCCAGAAATGCAATATCCTGTTCTGTAGATTTGGTGGAGTGTTTAGGAAGTCAATGTAAAGTGACAACTCAATTGGTTCGTGGTCTGGAGGTCCGCAAGCATCCATTCCAATATGACAGTGATGATAGACTGTGTTCTTGAAGTTCCAGATGAAGGAGAGAATGATTTTAGTAAGCAGAAGTAGTGTGGATGTTCTTTATGTCTCAGACAAGCTTGTGGAAGTCTTTGGATTGTGTCTAGTTCATGTTGATGGTCCACATTGAAGATTGAGCTCGTAATTAAAGATTTACTTCCGGATGATGATGTTCTTAAGTCTGGCCGATCGGATGAGTTACACACCCTGCGGATGATTTGAAAGGTATCCTGTGAAGAATGGCATGTTCCCAAAGAAAGATTGAAGTCTCAGATCCGTGTAGCTGACAGTGTGTTGATCCGCGTGAAGTCTTTTTGTAATAAGTCATGTTGTATTTATGTACTTGCTCTGTAATGTATGCCAACTCGGATGACAATTCCTAAGTCAATGTCTTGTATAAATAAGGAATTGTAAAGTCATTTCAAAGTATGACTTGTTGAGATGAGAGTGTGGTAAAGAGGTGGAAAGAGAAAGGTAGAGCAGAAGTATTGAGCTTAAATGGAACTGACTCAAGCATGGTGAAGATGCTATTCCTCAGTTCAAGTATGAAATACTTATTATTCTATAGACAGTGTGTCTCCTGTAGGCAGTGGGCCTCTTGTGAGTAGTGTACTCAGGCAGTGAGCCCTAATTGGCATGTGCCATTTTGTTCTTTCTATTCTTCTAACAGAGAATACAATCTTGGGTTAGTCACCCTGTGGTTTTTCCCTTAACCAGGTTTTCCACGTCAAAATCTTGGTGTCATGTGTTAATGTGTTTTTGCTCTTATCGCATTACATTTCCATAATTGATTTATTATTATGCTGCTGGATTAAGAAAAGAATTTAAGTGATTATTCAAAAGAAAGTTTTAGACAACTGATTCACCCCACCCCTCTCAGTTGTATGTCTTAAATCTAACAATATATAGTGGCAAAAAAGTCCCATCATAAGATTTAAATAAATAAATACATTAAACCAAGAAATACATTAGATTTAAATAAATAATTGGAAAAGATAAAATTATTGTTCTACAAGTAATTAAAAAATATGTCCACTTATGCCAACTAGATAAGAGGAAGCAATAATTTCACCTATAAATAATAAAATAAAAGTTTCTCCTTTTTTGGTCAATAAGAACAAAAATCTCTTTCTAAATAATTGTTATGTGCTTTGTGATTCCAATTCATGTCTTTTGTAAATTTGGTTCTTCATCATAAAAAATCATGGTATGATAATTCTAATACAACTCCTTAATTTCTCTATTCATGTTCAAGTTTGTGGCTCATAGCCATCCTTGTAAGACATTCATTGTATTCTTGATCATAGGGAAAATATCACTAGAATAGTCTTCATCTAGATACAATTAATTGATGACCTATCTAATGTCAAAAACTACACCTCATGAAGCCCCTTTGCCTATGTTATTTCTCTATTTTATTTCTATTTCCAACTAGAATTTAACTTCATATATTTGAATTTAAAATACCTATATAATGAGAGCCCTTCTAAGAAAATTAAAAGATTGTTATGTTGTGTTGCACTTGTTAAAATAATCATGCATGATGTAGAACTATATATTTTAAGGGGAAATATAATCCTAATTTACAATTATTTTCATGCATGACATATGCATATTGTCAAGAGTGATTCAAAAACCATGATTAAACAAGGTTGTATAATGAAATTTAGTGACAAATTTATAGGAGTTTCATGTGCTCATGGTGGGATTGCTATCAAGCATACTTATATTTTCTTCGTTTCACTTTAATTAGTGTACACCTCAAATCTTAGGGACTAACCTCCCAAGCTTATCTATCCTAAAGAGAAGAATTTTAACCTTGCCTTAAGCATTGGCCTTGAACTATCCTTTGCCTAATTATAAGCTATATTTCTAAATTGGTCTTGAGATTGGCATTCCCTACCCTCAACAACAAATCTTACACCATAGAGTCATTAGAAAATAGCTCAGATCACCAACATGTTGATTTAACAAACAACTTGGTGAACACATAAATGACTACACACATGCATCATACTCAATCATCTAGAATATTTGAACCTATAAATACTTATTAGGCCTTAAAAATTAAACTTTATCATGACATCCAAAAATAACTCAATTCAATTAAGCTACATTAAGATAAAAGAAGATAGCCAATAACTTTATCATGACATCCGTGACATCTAGAATTTCCTCCATAGAAGATAGCCTCTAATTTCATTGAATCACAATATCTTAGGATGACCTGAATATCAGGTAAGATCTGAACACCAAAATGTAGGAAAATGAAACATGTGGGCTACAATTAACTAATGACCTATCTATTTCGATGATTAAGAAAAAAGTAATGTATCACCACATTGAATGAAATTATTTGAATTCAACATCAAATAAAAATATTTTCAAATTTAGGTCAAAATGTTATATATATATATATATATATAATCTTTGTTTTTTGATAGTATGTGCCTTCAACAACCACTGATCCAGTAGGATACTCTTGTCCATCACCATCTATCATTGATTCTGACAATTTGTATTTTGGTTGCGTACATCTTAGTAGATAGTAATCTACACCTTCTGTATTGTCAGGATCTACAAGAACATCAAAAATATCTCATGTACACACCATGTAGTAAACCATGCTCAACTTAAGTAGAATATATTATAAATCAAATGTACAAGTTAAAATTCAATTTAAAAATTTAAAATTTACCTGTAACAACTAAATCTGATACACATTCGTAATCAGCTGGATACAAAGGATCATAGACATCTACAATGTCATTATCTTCAAAAGGGTCTGAAATGGCCACTAATTGTTTTATTTCCCATTCTGAAACATACCCATCTCTAATATTCTCACATTGTAGACTATTTGCATTGTTCTCAATGCAATCAACACAAAAACATGATTTTTCTCACTTGAATTACAGGAGGCCTGCTATGTCCTACTGTCATGATTTGATGCAAACTTCTAATACCACTAAGTGTTTGACAATTAGTAAGAGTTGATCGATCAATATCTGTTTAAATTTCAATCATCCAAATAAAAAATGTATAAAATTAAAAATTCAATTCATGTACACACATTGAAATTCAA
Source organism: Cunninghamia lanceolata (assembly GCA_027924645.1). Lineage (NCBI taxonomy): Eukaryota > Viridiplantae > Streptophyta > Pinopsida > Cupressales > Cupressaceae > Cunninghamia > Cunninghamia lanceolata. Next base: position 670,983 of record BSBN01001268.1, on the reverse strand, counting down.
AAAAAAAATTATGTACCTTTAACTTCCCAAAAATAGCGTGTGTTGTATATTGAGTCACGGATGAAAAAATGACTTTTGCACCATTCAACAATTTCATTTGCATTCCTTATGGCATTACCTGCAATTTCATGTTGGTGAAAAGCCAGGTTAAGAAGTTTTCTACTTGAAAGGAAAAGATGATCTCAAAAAATATAATTAGATTTTTTAAAAAATCCAACAGGAGAAATATTGAAAATCTGCAACATTGGATATATATCAAAACCAATAAATTGCATAATGGTTTAAGCTTCCACTTCTCAACACATGAAATATATTAAGATCTACACTTTTTTCCTAACATGTTTAAATTCATTTAAAATATATTCAAAAATTTAAATTTGTAGTCCATATGGTATTACTTGCAAGTTCATGTTGTTGAAGTGCAAGCTTCACACATGCTCTAGCTCCATCATGCTTTCCTTTTCCATGTCCACTCTCATAGAAATTCCACAAAAATTGTATGTTCCGTTTACTATGTTGTTGGCTTAACCAATTAAAAGCTTTTACAGACTTAAATTGTCCTGTGAAGTTACAAACAATTTCAAATTTAAAACCAAAATATTAAAAAAAACTATATACATACCTACAACATATTTTAGTAACTGAACAATTCAAGTCTACAAGTTAATTACACAAATAAATATAATATAATTTTAAAAAAAATTAAATCAACACTTACCAGCACATCCATCAGACCATATCCAATGTTGTGAAGCATCTATTTGACATCGTCTCAGGTCTTCAAAAAATATTGCAAAACAATGGGCTAGATAGCTTCTATCATGACCTGTATCATCACTAATATAAAAGTGAACCTCTTTGATGATAATTTGTTCATCTTTGCTATTTTGTACACCATCCACATGTTCTTCGACATGCCTATAACAAACTTGTACAAATATTGCAACTTACTCTGAATGATAATATTGACTTTGAATCTCACTTTGCGGACTAAATGTATAGTTCTTAGAGAAATCAACAATAGAGAGAATACAACCTGGTGGAAAGCAATTCTTTGAGTCACAAAATTGCTTAGCTTGCCATCTAACACCATGACAATGTTCAATATGTGGATATATAATATTGCAAAATTTATTCATAAACTCATTGTAAGACAATTTACTCTCTTTGAGAACAATTTTTTTGCTCTCAACTCCTGACTTTGTTGAGTACTTCTCATATTCAAATCTCTTCCACATAACTTGCATTGAATGATCAATATTGTCAACCTGTACAAGATTCTTCAAATTTCCACAATCATTACATATATTTTTTATATAGTGCACTTTGAATTCATCTGAATCTTCTAGTTTTTCACATAGAAAAGACTTCACAAATTGTGTTGTACTTCCAGGGATGACTATATTTGGATTAATTACTGTCATATCTTTTTTATATGACTATAGGTGTAGATGAAATTCGACATGATTTCAACAATAATAAGTCTCATGTACCTTATTTATACATACAAAACTTGGTCGTAGTTTCTCAAACATCCTTTGACAAATATTCACATCTAAAAATTCTTGCTTGAATGCTTCAAAAAGTTCACTTTGTGTTGTATCTATAAAATGTTTTGAATGTGAAATTTCTGTACTATCTTCACCTTTTATCTGTATAGTGTCACTTCTATTGGAAGAAACACGAGAGTGGCTGGTCTAATATTCAATCACCTGTTCCTTTACATCTTCTGAGATTCTATCTTTTCGAGGAACCCAACAAATATTTACCCAATTATTCTCAACATTTCCATCCAATCTATTTTTGAAGATCTAGGTCTACATTCAATAAATCAATGATTTAACCAATTACACGTTTTAGATCATGGTACCTGAGAATACAACTCTACCCCTGTTGAAATCATTTCTATAATTTAATAATTTTAAAAATCCCAAAAAACTAAAAAAGATAAAAAAGCCAAAAAAAAGGCATTAAAAAAACACTTTCACATCATTGTGTTTTTGAATATGACTCTTCCCTGTCGAAATCAATCTTTTTTTTTCTAAATTTATTGTAATTGAATAATTAAAAAAAAAAGCCACAAATTCCTTTTTTTAAAAGCAAAGAAGTAGTTTTGACCGAATGGGATTCAACCAAATCCCATTAGATAGAATCCCATTAGGTCGAATCTATCTATGTGGCATCCTATTTGGCAGCCAAGTCACCATTTTTTCAAAATTTCTCGAACTTCCAACTTTTGTTAAATATTTCTGCAATCAAAATTATTTTTAAAAAAAGAAGAAAAATACCCTTTTGTAGAGCTCGGAGTGCTGAATCTAGAAATATATATATTTTTATATTTTGAGTAATTTTAGGATATAAATATTTGAAAATAATGCAAGTAAGTTGTTCACGTTCAAAAAGAGGCTAATTTGAAATTTAAAAAAATAGTAAAACATGATTAAAAAAATGGAAAATATATGATGCCCTAGAGGAGAGAATCCTCTTCAAAAGGGTATAATTTATTTTTTGAAGATGAAAAAAAAAAAAACAATAGTTGACGCCAACTGAAAACTATCAAAATCGGGTAAGTTTGACTTTAAAATGTTATTACGAGAAAAATATAGATCAAAAATTCATTTTTTTTTTCCACGCCCTAGATATTGAAGTCACCTATTTGGGAAAAAAAAATTAGAAAATGTATTTTTTTCTATTTGTTTCTTGATATCAACTGAACATCACTTTTTCTTCAAATTTTCAGCATTTCAAAATCTGCTCTTAAATTGATAAAAAAACATCAAAACAATTTTTTTTAAAATCTAAAAAATTAGAGTAATAAACTTCAACAAGAGATCTACATTTTCTTAGTTTACATCATTTTGAAATTCAAAATATAAAGACCACGTTTATGTGGTTGAAGTTGAGATATTTTTTATGTTGGCCTATTCCTTTATAAAGTGTGACACAAGTTTGTACTTTTACCCATAGTTTCTCTCCCCCTTTGACATCAATGGCAAAGGGCACATATTTGCAATCATCTCTCCCTCTTTTTCTTCTTAGATAAAACCAAAATGAACTCCAAAATTAGCATACTAACTACTCCTCCTGAGTAGCATCTCCTTAACACCAATCCGGATCACTAGATATGACTATGAGTTCCACTGGACTGATGCACATTAGTGCATCTTAGTTATGAATAGGAAGGGTAATCACCCCTAGCTTCCCTTTGAGATACTCAAAAGTATCCTTAGGTAGAGGCTTAGTGAAGATATCTACAATCTAATCTTTTGATGAGACAAACTCTAATCTAACTTCATTTTCATTCACCTTCTCTCTCAAAAAGTGAAACTTGATGGATATGTGCTTTGTCTTTGAATGCAACACCTCATTCTTTGAGATGTTTATTGCACTTGAATTATCACAGAAGATTGTAACAGGCTCTTCAAACACAACTCTAATATCCTTTAACATTTGTTTCATCCACAAAACTTGAGTACAATTACTTGCTTCTGCTATATACTCTGCCTCTGCAGTAGACAAAGATATTGCCTCCTGCTTTTTGCTCAACCAAGAAATCAATCTCTTTCCCAAGAAAAATGCACCTCCACTAGTACTCTTCCTGTCGTCCACATCTCCTGCCAAATCAACATTTGTATATGCATGAAAAGTGAAATCATCACCCTTAGGATACCATAAGCCATAATCAAATGTTCCCTTCAGATATCTAAAAATTCTTTTGACTACTACAACATGAGATTCTCTACGATCAGCTTGAAATCTAGCAAGAAGGCCAACTACATTCATAATATCAGGTATGGTATGAGTCAGATAAAGCAGTCCTCCAATCATTGATCTATACCTTTTCTAATCTGCCTTAGGGGAATCATCATCTTTACTCAATTTGCATCCAGTTATCATAGGACTACTCACTGGTTTTTAATCTTCCATTCCAAACCTTTTCAACAACTCTTTCACATACTTAGACTGAGATATTAAGATGCCCTTATCTGACTGAATGATTTGCAGACCTAAGAAAAAATTCATTTCACCAAGCATGGACATCTCAAATTCACTTTGCATATGATCAACAAATTTTTTACACATGCTCTCATTTCCACCAAAGATGATATCATCAACAAATACCTCAACAATCAGGATGTGTTCATGATCAATTTTGAAATAAAGATTATTGTTAGCAATGCCTTTGCTAAAGCCTAACTTTAGCAGATACTTATCTAATCTTGCATACCAGGCTCTTGGGGCTTGTTTAAGTCCATACAATGCTTTCTTCAATCTGTAGACCATATCTCCTTGATCAGACAACCGGAATCCTTCTGGTTGGTCAATGTAGACTTCTTCCAACTCTCCATTCAGGAATGTTGACTTGACATCCATCTGGTAAACTTTGAAATCTTTAAAAGTAGAAAAGGCAAGAAATAATCTGACTGCTTCGATTCTTTCCATCATAGCAAAAGTTTCTTCAAAATCAATTCCCTCTACCTGAGAATATCCTTTGCACACCAATCTTGCTTTGTTCTCACAGCTTCACCATCTTCATTCAATTTATTCTGAAAGACCCATTTAGTTCCAATTACATTTTTTTCTTCAGGTCTAGGAACAAGATCCCAAGTGTGATTCTTTTCAATTTGTATTAATTCTTCTTCCATTGCTTTTACCCAACTTTCATCATTACATGCTTCATTTACTGATTTTGGTTCAATCTTTGAAATTAAACAATACTCCACTTGATCTTCAGCAATTTTCCTTCTATTTTGAACACCTTTATTTCTACCTCCTATGATCTGATCTTCAGAATGATTCAACCTTACATACCTGGGAGTTTTGGGATTTTCTTGAACTTGTTCCTCAGCATTTTCACTAGCTTCTTGAGTCACTGGATTCTCCGAAGCAATCTGAATCTAAGTTTGAGCTTGAACTTGCTTTTCATCATCTGATTCATATCCATAAGACTTGGAAGGTCTCTCCATGCCTTCATCAACCTTGACATTAGCACTTTCAATAATCTTTTTTAGTCTCTTGTTAAAGCATTGGTATGCCTTGCTTTGGTTAGAATAACCCAAAAATATTCCTTTATCACTCCTTGCATCAAACTTGCCTAGATCTTCATCTCTTTTGATATAGAATTTACTACCAAAAACTCTGAAGTATTTCACAGTAGGAGCATTACCAAACGAGAGTTCATAAGGTATTTTACCAGTATTACCTTTGATATGCACCCGGTTAAGAGTGTAGACAATAGTACTCACAGCCTCTCTCCAATAGTCATGTGGAACATTTTCCTCCATCATCATGGTTCTAGTAGCCTCTTGAATAGTTTGGTTCTTCCTTTCCACAACTCCATTCTGCTGAGGAGTCCTAGGAGCAGATAATTGTCTTCTGATTCCATGCTTTTCACAAAATGCATTAAACTCACTAGAGGTAAACTCTCCACCTCTGTCAGATCTCAGACACTTTACCTTCACACCAATCTCATTCTCCACCCTAGCCTTGAACAACTTGAATTTGTCAAGAGCCTCTTATTTCTCTTTCAAGAAAGTGACCCACATCATCTGGGAGTAATCATCGATCAGCAACATAAAGTATTTGTTTCCTTGCAAACTCCTAACTCTGGCGGGACCACACAAATTAGTGTGCACAAGTTCCAACAATCCACTTGAAGATTGTTCTTTAACTTTGAATGTAGTTTTTCTTTGTTTGCCCAACTGACATTCCTTACACATGCTATTAGTAGGTTTTACAAGCTTTGGAAGATCTCATACAGCCTGAGTAGTGCTTATCTTTACAATGTTATCAAAGTTTAAATGACACATTCTCCTATGCCATAACCAACTCTGATCAATCTGGGCAATCAAACATCTTTTACCAGTGCAACTTAAATGAAAGATATTACCTCTAGTCTGTGTACCAGATGCAATCTCAGTTCTGGAGCATTCCAAAATTCTACATTTTCTATCCTTGAATCAGAGGTCATACCCTTTGTCAACTAACTATCCAACACTAAGAAGATTATGCTTCAACCCTTCTACATACAAAACATCATTAGTGTTGTGCTTACCATCAAAAGAGATGGATCCTCTGCCATGGATTCTACCAGTTGAATTATCTCCAAACTTCACATTTCCACCTTCATATCTTTCCATACTTACAAACTTACTTTTATCACTTGTCATATGATGAGAACATCCACTATCAATCACCCATTCATCCTTTTCTTCAACCTAAGCAGCTAAGGGGTTTTCCACATTTACATAGCTAGCAAATTCAGTAGGCACCAAATTTTCTTCTTTGATAGCAATGAACACCCATTCATTTCCAGATGTACTTCCCTTATCAGATTCATCATCTGTAACTCCTTCATCAGCATCTTCTTGGACATAGTAGCATTTCTTCTGGAACCTAGGTCTATTGGGGTTTGTCTTTAAAACCCTTTCCAGATATCTTGAAGCAAAATGACTAATCTTATTGCAAGTAAAACATTTGAAAGGCAATTTTCCTTCATACTTACCAAATCCTCTTGGTAGTATTTTGGCAATAAGGGCTTCAAGTTCTTCAAGCTCCATTTCATCTTCTTCAAGTTCCTTCCTTGTCTTCTCATATTTGGCTAGTTTTCTTGAAGAGCTTTCACCTGGATCAAGTCTTTACTTCCCGGAAACACTGGCCTTAAAAGCAGACTCTGATTTAGGAAGGGAATCACCAAACTCACTCATTTCAAATGCTAAAAGCTTTCCAACCAACTGATCCCTTGTAACAGTTGTCACGGTCTTGATCTCCTCAATAGCAGCAACTCTATGCTTGTATGAAGTAGGTAAGAATCTGAGCACCTTGCCAACAATCTTTGATTCTTCCAATTTTCCACTAGCACACCTGATACCGCACAAAATTTCATTCACCTTCTACATGTAGGAAGTGATGTTTTCATCTTCACTCATCCTCAAATTTTCATATTTACCTTTCAAGCTCTTTAACTTAGCACATTTGACATATTCATCACCTTCATACAGAGTTTCCAATTTCTTCCAAATTTCATGAGCGGTTTTCAATTCCAAGACATTTGTCATTTCTGTATCAGTCAGGGCACTTAACAATGCTTCTTTAGCCCGAATGTTGTTTTCAACATCCTTGAGTTCATCTGGAGCTGAAGGACCTTTCTCCGGAGGCGTATATTCATACTTTATTATCAGCCAATAAGCATCACGCATGCATTGCAAATGGCACTCCATGCGACTCTTCCAAAGAGAGTAATTTGTTCCATCAAATCTTGGACTTTCCTTCTTGTAAGTCAACATCCTAGATCTCCTCAAGTGGTCAAGCTTCTTTTAGAGGAACCGGCTCTGATACCAATTGTTGAAATTAGGGTAGATAATTGAGAGGGGGGGTGAATCAGTTATCACACAATTTTTATCTCTTGCTGCATTTAAACTTCTTTACCACTTATTAAAAGATATAACCATGAAAGCATGAATCAACAACACAAGAGAAGAAACATAATGAACACATAACACTAGGATTTTTTACGTGGAAACCCGGTTAAGGGAAAAACCACGATGGGGGTTAACCCACAGGATTTATTCTCTATTAAAAGAATATAAAATGAGAAGGCACTTGCCTTCGGGTGCACTGCCCAGAGCTCGCTGCTCAAAGAGGCTCACTACCTACAGAAACATTCACAAGTTTAACATAGAAAGATTGAACTGAGAAACAACATCTTCTTCATGCCAAGGTCAGTTCCATTGAAGTGCATAACACCTCTACTCTACCCCCTCTTACTCTTCCTCGCTACCTCCTCATCTTCTCTCACTTCCACATCTTTCCATGACTTCACAACACTTATTTATACATGTCATCGACTTTGGAATGAACATCAAAGTTGGCCAAACAATCATCTATCTGGAACATTCTCCAAGATAGGTATTACAAGCAATTACAATCACAAGACTTGAAATCCTTCATGTGAACCATCACATTGTTGGCTAAACATAACTAGGACTCAAATCTTCCTCGAACATCACACCACGCTCCATAAAACTTCTCTTAGATCATCTATAACATGCACCATGCATCCGGTTGGCCAACACTGAAAAGAACACCAACACCCAAGGAGAAATCTTCATCCACGAGCTCAATCCTCAATGTGGACCATCAACACAACAAGCAGCTAATTTAGATACCACCACAAGCACAATGAAATCAACAGGAACAACTGCACTACATCAAATCACTAGAAACACTTGCACTTTCATCCGGGAACTCAAGAACACTAACTGTCATGACTGTCACACTAGAAAGATTGCTTGCGGACCTCCAAACCACAAACCACTTGAGTTGAGGATACACACCAACATCCCAAACACACCTCTAGATCCACAAATCATAATATTCCAACACAGATCAATCCATACCAAATTTCTATCACTCTATCACCTCTGAACAACTGCAAAACCTGGTTATACTCAGATGGCCATAACTTCACCAATTCTCCATGCGGACCTCTCAAATCTTGACTGGAGCAACTTTAGATAATCCTCTACAAACCCTTTAATCCGTAGACTTTGATCTTCAATCTGGGAATACAAAGCAATCTACTTCACTGACCTGTATTGTCTTTACTATCTTTGATAGAGAGATATGTAACTCACTTGTTTCTTCCAGAGGCTAATTTTCTCAATATCCTCAACATACTAGTCTTCTAGACAAGCAATAGAATAAGATGCAGTTGGCACTAATGACAACAAGGATATGTTGACATCAATGAAAACACCGATTAGGCACATATTTGCCAGCATGTGTCATCAAATGGAACAACAGATATGCTAGCCCTTCTGGTACTTCACATGACAATCTTTATGTATCAGATCATCACAAAGGGATAGCCAAGTACAAGTGTGGAACAACAAAGTATCATAAGGAGCATTTATAAAGCAACCACAAGGTATGCTGACACCACAGGAATAGAGTAGTAGTCAGATGTCTTAATGAGAGTGTGAAAAACACAAAGGAATAGTAAAAAATGCATAGGAGGCTAGCTTTTAATGCTACAAGTTCATTCATTGAAAATATAGTCATTTGTATCATTTTGAATTTCATTAAGGAGTAATGGCATATCACAGTCACATACACTCAAAAGACAGTTACATATTGTCTAAGGTAGTCATGAGAAGTATGATGGAGTAGCAAATGGGACAGCCTTACAAAGTATAGGTGGAGGACAAGTATCTTGAAGATATAGTATGCCATAAATGTCAAAAAGAAGATACCATTCACATCTATGCCAAGAAGTACAGGAACCATGGAACAACATTTAAGCACAGTGTTACTCTGCTTCTAAAGAGTACTACTAGTTTTAGGAGGATTGCAAAAATTAGGAAATGAGACCTCTACTGACAGTAGTAGCGTAGTGGCATCCATTGTTTATATTGATCACTGCCAAAATCTTATAGGTTTTGAAGATTCACACAGTGTTAATGAGAAGCACGAGAGCAATTCCAACTGTCATGAAGACACAATGCCTTTGAAGAAATGAAACAACAATGACAAAGAATGGATAGATAGCATGACTGCCACAAATGCAAGAAATCAATCCATAGATGCTAGCAAAAGGAGATACATAGTAAATCTATTAGTATCATCAAAAAGATAGTCATGAAGACATATAATTTGCTATCAGAGGACAACAATTGATTTGTTGTCAAAATCAAAAGGGACAGTCAAATTACTGTAAAAGAGAAGTAAGAAGAGTGGAGCAGGCATGATTAAAACAAATTCTATGCCTATTATTTTGTGAGGAAGAGAGAATGTTGGCTCGTCTCCATTAACAGTGCCTTCATGCAGGATCGAGGTCGTTTGTCAACCAGGTGTCACAATATTTCATGATCAATCTAGCATTCATAGTCTTGGTCTAGAATGTATTTGTCTTAGTTCGGAGAATTTATGTAGTGACTAGTCATATTTCCATGCTTGATCATGGTTTGTGCATTAAGTTGGTGATATATGTGTTGAGAGTCTATCTGGCTTACATTGCGTGGTTTGTGGCTCGTGAGAGTCTAAAAATCTATGGGGATTATGTATTACCTTGTCTTGTTTGCTTATGCACTGTGCGGTTATCATTGAGGTAGTTTTGGTGTTCTTTGCCGAGGAGAATGTACAGGTTCATGTGAAGTGGTTATGGGCCATGGTCATTTGTAGTATGATCAGGGTTGTTGCATCAATTTTTTGCATTTTTGTAGCAGATTCCACAAAGACATAGTGTCTTTGAGGCATTATTGTGGAGGCATCTCATCTGTACAAGCCCTATCCAAAAGTTATATTTGTCTCTTCCAGAAAATATGTGATTTGTTCTCATTCTTTGCATTCTATATAATCTCTACACACCCTAATGAAGACATGGGCATAATCTATTTGAAGGCCACGAGTTGGAGGGGTGGTGATCAAAATAGCTTTGTTATAGCTCCAACAAATAGCCAACTTAAGGGTTTGTGATAATAAGAGCAGAAGCCTCAAATAGAGAACAGATTTACATCATTTCACTTGAAAATATGCAAAAATATATTTATATTGCTATTTACAGAGGCCATAAATAGTGCAATTTATGATCTTTTTTCTAGATAACAGGGAGAAATGAGAAATACAAAGAAACATACAGAGTTTGAGATGGAGAACTTACATCCTTTTATTTTCTAAGAGAAGATACACACAGAGCCACAGATTTTTCACCATAGTTTGCCTTTAAAAGGCTCGAAGCAGTCAGCCAGCCACGAGCACAGAGGAAAGATAATAACAGTGAAACACAATGAATGTATCAGAAAAGCCATGAGGACCGTGGCTTAAAAGCCAAAAAAATTGCATTTACAATAAAAATCTAGTTCAAATCCATGATAAAAGGTTTTTACCTTGTTTTCCCTATCAAGATGTTCAAGAATTTGTTCAGAAATTGTAGAAAATTGAAGGATTTCCCCTTCAAACCCTAACTTCCATAGCAGCGGGTAAGGTGCAGCAATGATGAGAATAAAATAAAATGATGAAGACTTTTAGGTTTTTTTCTTTTTCATTGAAAACCCTAACTCGACCATTGAGGTTTTTGACTTTATTTTAAGAAATAATTGTTATCCAAAATGTGCTTGTGGTCAACAACTTTAGATGTCATCAAGCCTAGTGCTCAAAGTGAAGGAAACTCATGAGGTGAAGACTGTGATTATTGTTTTCCTCAAAGTCAATGAAAATTATAATGCAAAGGTAAAGATAATGCATGTGATGGACATAGGGTGTTTTGAATAAGACTTAAGGCAATGTAATGCAATATGCAAAAAGGGAGTCATAAGGATGCAATAAGGTATATAACCAATGCAATATTGCATGATGACTACATTTTTGACCTATGTATGGAGGAGACCCTATATGATGCATGAATGAATGTATTAATTCATGGAAGGGATCCTAATGATGCATGATGTAATTATGTAAGGAGATGTGATGCATGTTTGCATGGGGGTCATAAGGTATGTTTACTTTGAGTTTTGGATGTGTGTTAGTAAGATTGCCATAGAACATCATACCATAGGGAGACATAAGGGTGAAATTTTATAATAGTCATATCTGTCACAATTAGCAAATGTGATTTGACAAGTCACAGAGAGTGTAATTATTTTGCATGATTTAGAAATTGATAAACAATTGTAAATAAATAATAAAGTAATGAAATATAAATTACTTTATTATTTATCTTAGAGATGCAAAAGAAGAAATTATAGACAAATCTATAATAAATAGTAAAGTAAGTCATCTTGATTACTTTTTTATTTTTTCACTTTATTTCCTCATCCCAAAATCATGCAAAATCAGGAGATGGAGTTAACTGAGCTATTTTGAGAGTTTTGCATGACTTTTGGTCAAACTAGGAGGAGCTTGAAGTTCCACATGGTCAAACTGATAGAGAGGGGCAATTTGGAGCTATTTTAGCTCAAATTGGATCAGTTATAGCCCTTCTTTTTAGGGATTTTCATGCTTGCTCATGGATCAGTTTTGAAGAGATTATTTTTAGAGGCAATTGACTACAGTTGACCTTTCTAGGTCTCTTTGAGAGAAGATTATATATTGTGAGAAAAGCTTATGTTTTTCTAGTTCTTGCCTTTTTGCTCTCTTGTGCATTACAGAGAGAAAGAGTGTTTGTAACTCAACTTTTGTAGATTTATAGATTACAACATGTTACAGGTTCTATTCTTTGTCATTTTTAAGAAAGTGTTCCTTTATTTTTAAGTAGAATCAAGTGTCTACCTTCTCATTTGTGTTTTCTTTATGAATGATTTGATGAGATTTTATTGTGTTTAATATCAGAACCTTTAAAATCATTGTCTCATTTGTACTTGCATGTATTGAATAGCAGTAAAAATCGCAGGTCTTAGGTTGTGCAATTGGAATAGTTTTTCTTTCATGATGTGAGAACCCTATTTTCCTCCAAGAAGAAATTTATTTCCAACCTCCCTTAGAAACATTTTTGTGATTATATTGCCACAGTGAACTGTGTGGACAGATTTTTCTGAGATTTATTGTGAGTTAGAGTTGCAGTTTTCCATCAAATTAGGTGCATCACCACACTTTTAAGTTACAGTTTTAATGTTTTTAGTAGGTCTTTTCAACCCTTTTCCTGCAAAGTGATTAACCCATTTGAAAATTATAAGGAAACTAGCCTATAATTTGGAGGTTCAAGCTCTCCATAGGTCACCCATAGCCTGAGTTTGATCCCATGTTACACAAGATTGCTGAACTTCACAACTTTGCATAACAGGTGTAATCCTGCATGATAATAGATTTTGGCATGCCCGGTGGAACCGTTTGGACTCTCCTAGTCCAAAACTTTTCCACATAATTCTAATTTTTGGTGTGAAAATTAGTATTTACAGCCTTTGGAGGCAAGATCTACACATACACCTGGCGACTCAGGGTACAAATCTACTAGTTTTAAGAAGACAAAATGCTGGTATATTTAATTTTTACAAAAGAAAGCTGATTCACATTGATTTCAAGAAGTTTTCCAGGTTTCAAATGCTTTAACATGTCAGGTTTTCATGAAAAGAGCATGTTTCCACCTCCATTTCATGAAAATCCTACTCATCCACATCCTTATCAGCCATATCAAGTTGAGAATGCAGCTAATTTTAGTCCAAATTCTATGGTTTTTCAAGGAAACCAGCATCCTCAATATGCTTATCTCCCATCCACCCTTGCTCAACCTTCATATCAGCATTCATATGTCCAAAATTAGCCTCAAGAAACATCTCTAATGTCAAATCAGTTCAAACACTTTCCTAATCACCTCCAACATTTGGAGGTTAGGGATATAAAGAATAGCATGAATGATATGAAGGACACATTATTAGACTTCACAATGCAGATAGAAGAGATCAAGAGGCAATAAGAGTATGATCAGCAATAGGAAGAGATGGCTTATCAAGCCTATCTCTATGAGAAAGACTTGCTGATGCAGAGAAGACAATATGAAGAAGATCTTACAAGGGAGGTTGCATCCAAAGAAGAACAAATAAAAGACTTTCTTGCACAAACACAAAGGTATGAGATTCAAATAGCTCATTTCATTCCAAATCAGCCTGTTCAAAATGAGGTTAGTAGGTATCAAATTCTAAGTTCTGATTTTGCTCAGGAGCCTGTTTGCATTCAAAATCAGTTCATTAATCCTCAGTGTCAATCATATCAAATACCTGAACCAAGTCATCAAAGTTTTGAACAAACATGGTAGCCTTCTTGGACTAAGTATCCTGATTATCAAATGCCAAATCTTGTTAAGGCTACCCCTCCCATACCAATCCAAAATTAGGAAGGGGAAGAGGTAGTAAAATCTAAACCAATAAAGATTCCAAGTTTCAATCCAGCAGTTGAAGGTTCTACTGTTTTTACTGTATCCCTACTTGAAAATGAACATAATACATATGTTGAAGGGTTTGACTCACGTTTGATACCAAATCCTTTGCATTTCGATTCATTTGGAAAGTTTTCTAATGCTGTTTATAATATGAATGAAGGCAAAGTACAAAGGTCACAAGGTGAAAGTCTTCAATTGCAAAGATAGAATGCCCAAGTTTCATTGGAGAAATCATATGAGGAGGAAGAATTGGTTTCTTTGTTTGATCAGCTACCTAGTTTTGTTGAGCCAGATGAGGAAAGCATGCTCATACCAAAGGCAACAACAAAGGGACAGTAGGAGGATGCAAATAATTGTGATAGTGTGTTGGCCTACCAAGAACAAAATGAGAATAGCAGGAGGATGGAAAATGAAGAGATTGTTGTTCCTAGGAACCTTCAAAGAACTGATAGCTTTGATGAATTATTGGCTATTCTAGTGGAAGGAGGTGATTCATTAACCATGGAGGAGGAATTGACATGGCAGGTTATCATGCAAGGTGAAAGTAATGAACAACAAGAAGGAAAGTTTGATGAGAGACTCAGTGAGCAGAGTGAAGAAACTCATCTATATTCAGTGCAAGACTATGAGTTTGATGAGAACATTTTCTCTAGTATCATAGAAGATTTTTGCTCTAGCATTGATAATGATTTGATGCCATGTGAATTAACAATATGTGATCAGCATATTCAGGACAAAGAGGCAGACATACCCTCATTTCATTTCTGTGAACTAATTTTTTCAAATCAGGTTGAGATTGCAAGTAAAAATAGGACAACAGATCTCAATAAAGAAACCAAGAGTATTAGCCAAAGGTTCATCATTGCAAGAGGGTGTCCAATCAGGGATTTAGCTGACAGAAAGATAATCAAGGAGACACATGTTATTGTTGTACCCAAAGAGGAGATTGTAGCCTTAGAACAGCAGAACCAGATCATCTATTCACCCTATATCAGCAGTGTCAACGATCATATTCAGATGGTGAGTGGTTTTGTTTTCATTCTTCAGAGAATTTGACAACATTCTATAGGGTATATTCTCATGAATCATATCTTATCAGTAGCAAATCACCTTGCAGAACATCCTTTCTTAACTAGGAAGGGGAGTTATTTTACAAAGCCAGTTAATAGGTTTGTTTGACTATTTTCTTTGGTTGGTTAGAGTAGGTTAGTATAGGTTAGGTAATGTTCTCATTTTCCAAGAAGTGCATATGCACATTTTGCTGGCCATGTCCTAAACAAGTCAGATTAGTTTAAATTTTAGTATTGTTTTGTTGTTGTATTTTTCTAGCAACTGAGTTACAATGAAAGCTTCAAGGTTTCAGGCAAGAAAAGACTCATATGCCCAATGGATTTGCAAGGCTACTAGTATTGTTTTGTTTAGCAAGAAAACACCCCTGTGAGGTCGCTAAAAATGTTACTAAATTATGTTCACACCTAATTTAGCAAGGTCTAAACATCAGTTGTTTAGAGGGGGTACAAATTCTTTTTTGCTTATGCAGGATCATCCAGTTAATGTCTGATGTCTTGAAAGAAGACAAGTGCAAAATCACTTATCAAAATCATGTAATAGCTCAAGCTGAGCTATTACATCATCCTGGTAAGGGAAATCATCTATGGTCAAGAAAATAGACATTCAAATAATAAAGAGAATTGATGGATTTCATGTTTTAGTTGCTGATTATTCATTATGTTTCAGTGTTGTTTCAGTGCAAGTAAAAGAGGTATTTATAAATTGTCAAATTATACATCATGTTTTATACATATGTTTCAAAGAAAGATTAGTTGTTTTATGCCATGCATTTGATTCAGAAAGTGAAATATACATAAGCCATTGCATAGAATGAGAGAGCTGATTGTATTCAAAAGAATGTATAAAAATGTCCCACACAAGTCGTGGGAGTAACTGAAGTATGCAACATAAAAGTAAACTTTACTTTTGAAGAACAAGAAATGCATAGGAAAAGAGGAGGGACCGTCATTGCCTATGAATGATGAATCCCAAGGTTGAGTTGGTCTCTAGGTCCCTCCATCTGTCGATCTACAGAACACCTACAAAAAAGTTTTGTTAGAAGCTTTGCCCGTACCAAATCTTTTCTTACACAATCAAAACTTCAAAAAGTACAACACAATTTTATGTAGCAACAGTAATTAGTAATCAGATATCAGCATAAGAGAAGTCAGAATGAATAGATACAAGTGCCATATCAGAAAGAGATAAATCCATGCAGGTGACCCCATATCATGAATCAAAGGTACATTTTATATCTAACCTGTGTGTTTCTTGTGCATGTACAGGTAAATATTTATTACAGATTTTATTCAAGCATGTGGAGAAAATGTGGCTCCCACAAGGGTAGAGCCTAGCATGCTTCCTTCTTTATTCATCCAAGAAGGATATTAGATTAAGGACAACAAAGAGTACACTATCATGCAATGAGTAACAATCAATATGCATGGAACAATCAACACATCAAATGAAGTAAAAGGCTATCATAGAGAGGTGAAGAAGAGTAGTTGCTCCTATAAACTATGTTCACTTCAGAAAAAACTTGTCAAAATGAAGTAATCATGTTAAAAAATGCCTTGTAAGAGATAAAAGATGCTTCATTTAAGAGCATTAATAAGATGAACAGTGAATGACATAACAAGAGCATGCTACGGGTGCATAACAGTCAACAAAGTGGAGTAGCAGAGATATGTTTCCCCATTCACCTATAGAAAATGAAGATAAGTATAGCTTGATTTCATAAACTTATTCTTTTGCCTTCATCATGCACATGCTACAAGAGGGGTAGCCAATTTCAAAGGGAGTAATGATTTCATTCAAGCAATGAAAGCATATCAATGAAATTATAGTGTTGGTGCTCAATAAAGTGGCAATGGGTAGAAGTGCAGTCCTATTAGAACACAGTCATCAAGAGCCTATACAGATAGATAAAAATAGGACAAATATTTACCACTTTTGTCGTGAATGAGGTGTGAAATCACTACCAGGTTTTCAACCATTGAAATGAATGATATTCAAGTAATTTTTCTCAGAACAGTATAAAGAATGCCATATTCTCATTTGAAGGACCATCAAAGAGTGCAGTCATCACTGAGGATTTATCCACTATTAATAGAATATAGATGTTTTGAAAAGGTGGTAGGATGTGTCATCAAATGGAACAACATCTATGCCAGCCCTTCCGATAATTCACATGACAGTCTTTATGTACCAAATCATCACAACGGGACAACCAATTACAAGTGTGGAACAACAAAGTATCATAAGGAGCATTTATAAAGCAACCACAAGGTATGCTAACACCACAGGAATAGAGTAGCAGTCAGATGTCTTAATGACAGTGAAAAACACAAAGGAACAGTCAAAAATGCATGAGGCTACCTTTTAATTCTATAAGTTCATTCATTGAAAATATAGTCATTTTAATCATTTTGAGTTTCATTAAGGAGTAATGGCATATTACAATCACATACACTCAAAAGACAGTTACATATTGTCTAAGGCAGTCATGAGAAGTATGATGGAGCAGCATATGGGACAACCTTACAAAGTACAGGTGGAGGACAAGCATCTTGAAGATATAGTATGCCATGAATGTCAAAAAGAAGATACCACTCACATCTATGCCAAGAAGTATAGGAACCATGGAACAACATTTAAGCATAGTGTTACTCTACTTCTAAAGATTACTACTAGTTTTAGGAGGAATGCAAAAATCAAGAAATGAGACCTCTACTGACAGTAGTAGCATAGTGGCATCCATTGTTTATATTGATCACTACCAAAATCTTATAGGTTTTGAAGATTCCCATAGCATTCTTGAGAAGCACAAGAGCAGTTCCAACTACCATGAAGACATAATGCCTTTGAAGAACTGAAACAACAATGACAAATAATGGATAAATAGCATGACTGCCACAAGTGCAAGAAATCAGTCCATAGATGCTAGCAAAAGGGGATACATAGTAGTTCTATTAGTATCATCAAAAAGACAGTCACGAAGACATATAATTTTCTATCAGAGGACATCAATTGATTTACTATCAAAATTAAAAGGGACAGTCAAATTATTGTAAAAGAGTAGCAAGAAGAGTGGAGCAGGCATGATTAAAGCAAATTCTATGCCTATTATTTTGTGAGGAAGAGAGAATGTTGGCTCATCTCCATTAACAGTGCCTTCATGCAGGATTGAGGTCATTTGTCAACCAGGTGTCACGATATTTCATGATCAATTTGGTATTCATAGTCTTGGTCCAGAGTTTATTTGCCTTGGTTCAAAGAATTTTTGCAGTGACTAGTCATATTTCCATGATTGATCATGGTCTGCGCATTAAGCTGGCGATATATGTGTTAAGAGTCTATCTGGCTTACATTGCATGGTTTGTGGCTTGTAAGAGTCTACAAATCTGTGGGGATTGTGTATTACCTTCTCTTGTTTGCTTGTGCACTGTGCGGTTATCATTGAGGTAGTTTTGGTGTTCTTTGCTGAGGAGAATGTACGGGTTCATGTGAAGTGGTTATGTGTCATGGTCATTTGTAGTATGATCAGGGTTGTTGCATCGATTTTTTGCATTTTTGTAGCAAATTCCATAGAGACATAGCGGCTTTGAGGCATTATTGTGGAGACATCTCATTTGTACGAGCCCTATCTAGAAGTTATATTTGTCTCTTCCAGAAAATCTATGATTTGTTCTCGTTCTTTGCATTATATATAATCTCTGCACACCCTAATGAAGACATGGGTGTAATCTATTTGAAGGCCATGAGTTGGAGGGGTTGTGATCAAAACAGCTTTGTTATAGCTCCATCAAATAGCCAACTTAAGGGTTTGTGATAATAAGAGTAGAAGCCTCAAACAGAGAACAGATTTACATCATTTCAATTGCAAATATGTAGAAATATATTCATATTGCTATTTACAGAGGCCATAAATAGTGCAGTTTATGATCTTTTTCCAGATAACAGGGAGCAAGGAGAAATACAAAGAAACATACAGAGTTCGAGATGGAGAACTTACATCCTTTTGTTTTCTAAGAGAAGATACACACAGGGCCGGAGGTTTTTCACCATAGTTTGCCTTCAAAAGGCCCAAACCAATCAGCCGGCCACAAGCACAAAGGAAAGATAATAACAGTGAAACACAATGAATGCATCAGAAAAGCCATGAGGGTCGCGGCTTAAAAGCCAAAAAAATTGCATTTATAATGAAAATCTTTTTTCAAATCCATGATAAAAGGTTTTTACCTTGTTTTCCCTATCAAGATGTTCAAGAATTTGTTTAGAAACTGCAGAAAATCAAAGGATTTCCCCTTCAAACCCCAACCTCATGGTGGCGGGTAAGGTGCAGCAATGATGAGAATAAAATAAAATGATGAAGACTTTTAGGTTTTTTTCTTTTTCTCCAAAAAACCTAGCTCGACCATTGAGCATTTTGACTTTATTTTAAGAAATAATTGTTATCCAAAATGTGCTCGTGGTCAACAACTTTAGATGTCATCAAGCCTAGTGCTCAAAGTGAAGGAAACTCGTGAGGTGAAGAATGTGATTATTGTTTTCCTCAAAGTCAATGAAAATTATAATGCAAAGGTAAAGATAGTGCATGTGATGGACATAAGGTGTTTTGAATAAGACTTAAGGCAATGTAATGCAATATGCAAAAAGGGAGTCATAAGGATGTGATAAGGTATATAACCAATGCAATATTGCATGATGACTACATTTTTGACCTATGTATGGAGGAGACCCTATATGATGCATGGATGAATGTATTAATGCATGGAAGGGATCCTAATGATGCATGATGTAATTATGCAAGGAGATGTGATGCATGTTTGCATGGGGGTCATAAGGTATGTTTGCTTTGAGTTTTGGATGTGTGTTAGTAAGATTGCCATAGTGCATCATACAATAGGGAGACATAAGGGTAAAATTTTATAATAGTTATATATGTCATAATTAGCAAATGTGATTTGACAAGTCAAAGAGAGTGTAATTCTTTTGCATGATTTAGAAATTGATAAACAATTGTAAATTAATAATTAAGTAATGAAATATAAATTACTTTATTATTTATCATAGAGATGCAAAAGCAAAAATTATAGACAAATCTATAATAAATAATAAAGTCATCTTGATTACTTTTTTATTTTTTCACTTTGTTTCCTCATCCCAAAATCATGTAAAATCAGGAGATGGAGTTAACTGAGCTATTTTGAGAGTTTTGCATGACTTTTGGTCAAACTAGGAGGAGCTTGGAGTTCCACATGGTCAAACTGATAGAGAGGGGCAGTTTGAGCTATTTTAGCTCAAATTGGATTAGTTACAGCCCTTCTTTTTAGGGATTTTCATGCTTGCTCGTGGATCAGTTTTGGAGAGATTATTTTTAGAGGTAGTCACTGCAGTTGACCTTTCTAGGTCTCTTTGAGAGCAGATTATATATTATGAGAAAAACTTATGTTTTTCTAGTTCTTGCCTTTTTGCTCTCTTGTGCATTGCAGAGAGAAAGAGTGTTTGTAACTCAACGTTTGCAAATTTATAGATTACAGCAGGTTACAAGTTCTATTCTTTGTCATTTTTATGCAAGTGTTCCTTTATTTTTTAGTAGAATCAAGTGTCTACCTTCTCTTTTGTGCTATCTTTATGAATGATTTGATGAGATTTTATTGTGTTTAATATCATAACCTTTAAAATCATTGTCTCATTTGTACTTGTATGTATTGAGTAGCAGTAAAAATCGTAGGTCTTAGGTTGTGCAATTGGAATAGTTTTTCTTTCATGCTGTGAGAACCCTATTTTCCTCCAAGAAGAAAGTTATTTCCAACCTCCCTTAGAAACATTTTTGTGATTATATTGCCATAGTGAATTGTGTGGATAGATTTTTCTAAGATTTATTGTGTGTTAGAGTTGTAGTTTTCCATCAAATTAGGTGCATCACCACACTTTTAAGTTACAGTTTTAATGCTTTTAACATGTCTTTTCAACCCTTTTCCTGCAAAGTGATTAACTCATTTGAAAATTATAAGGGAACCAGCCCATAATCTGGAGGTTGAAGCTCACCATAGGTCACCCACAACTTGAGTTTGATCCCATGTTACACAGGATTGCTAAGCTTCACAGCTTTTCATAACGGGTGCAATCCCACATGATAATAGCTAACACAAGTTTGGCTGACTTGATTGTTTACACTAATTGTGGTTGTGCTTTTGTGATTGTGAAAGTGTGATGAAGCATGTATGTATGGATTTAGGTCCATGCTAAGGTGTTATGTGGTCCACATTCATTTGTTTCCTCCACGAGAATCTTTTGGTCTAGACCTAATTTAAATTTTATGGGTTAAGATGTGTTGCCGACCTTAGAGAATGATTTCAAGGTTGATGATGGTATAAATAAGTGTCAAAGGTTTGTGACTGGATGTGTGAATGATGAATATGATGTCTATGATGAGAATTTGATTAGTACATTAAGAGCTTTCATGTGCTAGGCTACTAGATGCGGTGAGTAGAAGGTGTCTACTATTTTTTAGTGTTGTTGTGAAGGTGATATTTGTGTTGTGGTGAATATTGAGCTTCATTGGGACTATACTCCATGCATAGGTTAGATACAATTATATTAGTTCATCCCTTGCAGTGAACCTCCTCTTCTATCTCTTTCTTCTGGACAGTGAGTCCTTTGGTAGTGAGCCTTTCTTTCTTTCTTCCTTTCTTTCTTTCTTCTAGGGCAGTGAGCCTTTTGTAATTTCATATTAGTAGTACTTTATATTGTGAGCTAATCCTCACCATGGTTTTTCCCTTGTTGGGTTTTCCACGTAAAATCTGGTGTTGTCTTGTGTTTGGTGTTGTCATGATTCAATTTTTGTTATTTGCTTTTCATGCTTAATCATCATAACAAGTTTAAAGGTTAATGTGGATCTAAATGTTTGTGAGGTTTTAAAGTTCATAATACAACTGATTCACCCCCCTCTCAGTTGTCTTATGCATTCAACAATTGGTATCAGAGCAGGTTCCCTAGAAGAGATCTTAACAACTTGATGTAGATCTGGGATGGTGCACAAGAAGGATGTTCCCCCATTTGATGGATCTGACTATGCAATCTGGAAGATAAGGATGGAATCCTTTCTGATTTCTCTTGGTTATGAGATCTAGAGATCCATTTAGTCTAATTACACTATACCTCAGAATGGTATAAGAATTGCTGAAGAAATCAAAGCTCATGAAATTGATGGTAAGGCAAAAGATGCTCTTTTAAGTGATCTTACAAATTCTAAATTGATGAAAGTTGTGAATTTGAAAACTGCTAATGAGATTTGGAAAAAGTTGAAAAGTGTTTATGAAGGAGATGATAAGGTCAAACAAGCTAAAATGCAGAATTTGAAACTCATGTTTGAGACCATGCGAATGTCTGAAGATGAAAACATGACAAGCTACTTACAGAAGGTGGATGAAGTTGTCAGTGGCATCAAAGGACTTGGTGGAAATATAGATAATAAAGAAGTGATATTGAATGTACTCAGAACTCTTCCTAAGTCTTACAGTCATAAAGTTTCTGCTATTGAAGAATTACAAAATTTGAATCAGTTTACCAAAGATCAGTTGCTTAGCACCTTAATTGCCTTTGAAATATGAGAGTTTGGTACAACTAGTGGAATGACAAGGGTTGAGACTCCTTTTAAGGCTAGAAAATTAGAGAAGACTATGGAATCAGATCCAGAAGAAGTAGAAGCTAACTTTGTAAGAAGGATGAAAAAGGGTACTAGAAAGTTTACTGGTAAGTTATCTTTTAAATGTTTCAGTTGTGGAAAGATAGGTCATTATGCTTCAAGATGTCCAGATAGAGCTATGAGAAATAAGAAATAGGGAAAACAGAGGTAAGGTGGTTAAGAAAATTTACTATGTTAGAGAAGATGCAAGTATATCTGATGATGAATCTGATTATGAGGATGATAATGATAATGAATGCTTATTCATAGCCCTAAGAGATGAAACTGTTTCTACTAATTCTGGAAGATGTGTGAAGGAAAAGGGTCTGGAAGCAAGTACTAACCCTAAAGGCATTGTAATGTCTACTTTTCATGCTAGAAGAGAAAAAGATGACTAGGTCATTAACAGTGGATGCTCAAATCATATGATAGGTGACAAGAGTAAGTTTGTTAACCTTGAAAAATATGAAGGTGGAGCAGTTAGGTTTGGTGATGATGTAGCTGCTAAGATCTGTGGAAAAGATTCAATCAGTTTTGATGGAAAGCATAACATTGATGATGTTCTTTATTTTAAAGGTTTAAAGCATAATCTCTTGATTGTTGGATAGATGTGTAGCAAGGGTTACAATCTTATGTTTCAGGATGATGGTTGTGAGATCATAAAAAGCTCTGGAACAGTGATTCCTACTGGAAAGAGGACAGATGGAAATGTTTATCAACTCAAAGGTGTTGATGGATGTTGCTTCATGATTCAAATCAATGAAAGCTAGCTATGGCATAGAAGATTGTGTCACATCAATTTTGATAGCCTGGTAAAGATAAGTTTAGGTCAAGCTATGATAGATCTGCTAAAGATTAAAAAGCCTATCAATGCCATTTGCAAGGATTGTCAAGTTGGAAAGCAAGTGAGAGGAAGTTTCAAAGTCAAAGAACAATCTTCTACCAGACTATTGGAATTGGTACATATAGATCTTTGTGGTCCTACCAAGGTAAGGAGTTTTCAAGGTGACAACTATTTCATGTTGCTAATTGATGATTATTCTACATTATTTCATGTTACCTTTCTTAAAGAAAAATTAGAAGCTCTAAATAAGTTTAAGGTATTTAAAGCTATGGTTGAAAATGAAATGGATATGAAAATCAAATGCTTGAGATCTGACAGAGGTGGAGAATTTACTTCAAATTAATACCTTTTGTGAGGATCATGGGATAAAGAGGCATTTATCTGTCCCTAGGACTTCTCAGCAGAATGGAGTGGTTGAAAGGAAGAACATGACTGTTCAAGAAGCTGCAAGGACAATGATAAAAGAAGCAAACCTATCAGAAGTCTACTGGAGAGAAGAAATTCATATTGCTATCTACATACATAACAGAGTACAAGTAAGAGCAAATGACACAAAGAATCCCTATGAACTATGGTATGGAAGGATTCCTACTGTTAAATATTTCAAAGTTTTTAGAAGAAAATGTTATATCAAAAGAGATGAAGAACTAGGAAAGTTTGATGCAAGGTGTGATGAAGGTATTTTCCTTGGGCATTCTACTAAAGAAAATCTTACCAGTGCTACAATAAAAGGCTAAGAAAAATTATTAAAAGTGCTAATGTTAAGGTTGATGAAGATATATAGACGATTTTAGAGGTTAATGGATATGAATCAGATAAGTCTTCTTGCGGAGAAGAAGAAACTAAAGAAAAATAAGTACAAGTTGAAGAATAAGAAGCTCCAAAAAGAATCCCTAAAAACTCCCAAGTATGTGCAGAGGCATCACACTGAAGACCAGATCATTGGTGATAAGAGCAAAGGTGTATTGACAAGAAGGAGAGCTATTGAAGAATAGGTAAATCTATGTTTACCTTCTAAAGTTGAACCTAAAACAATGGCTGAGGCATGCAAGGATGAGTATTGGATCAAGGCTATGGAAGAAGAACTAATGCAGATTGAGAAGAATCAAACTTGGGAACTTGTCCCAAGACTAGAGAACAAAAATATAATTGGAACTAAGTGGGTATTCTGGAACAAATTGAATGAGATTGGAGAAGTGGTAAGGAACAAGGCAAGACTTGTGTGTAAAGGCTACTCACAAGTGGAAGGAATAGACTATGAGGAAACGTATGCTCCAATGGCAAGAATGGAGGCCATTAGAATGTTTTTCACTTTTGTAGCACATAAGGATTTCATAGTATATCAAATGGATGTGAAAGTTCCTTTCTTGAATGGTGAGTTGGAAGAGGAAGTGTACATAGAACAACTGGAAGGATTTCAGTTGTCAGATAAGCTAGATATGATTTGTAGGTTGAAGAAGGCACTTTATGGATTGAAGCAAGGTCCTAGAGCTTGGTATGCAAGGTTAGACAGGTATTTATTACATCAAGGACTCAATAAAGGTGTTGTAGATAGCAATCTGTACATCAAAATAAGTGAAGATGAAATTCTGCTTGTGAAAGTGTATGTAGATGACATAATTTTTGGTGGAAATGAAGGTATGTGTAAGAGTTTTGCAGATGAAATGCAGAAAGAATCTGAAATGTCAATGTGTGGAGAAATGAACTTCTTCCTTGGGTTATAGATCAATCAGACAAATAAGGGTATTTTCATTTCTCAGTCAAAGTATGTAAAATAGTTGTTAAAGAAGTTTGGAATGGAAGACTCTAAACCAGTTTGTACTCCTATGGTTATTGGTTGTAAGTTGAGCAAGAATGATGAATCTCCTAAGGCTGATCAGAGAAAGTATAGATCAATGATTGGAGGATTACTTTATCTGACTTCTACTAAACCAGATATTATGAATGTAGTCTGTCTTGTGGATATATTTCAAGAAGATTCTAGAGAGTCACATGTTATGGTAGTGAAGAGGATATTCAAATATTTAAAGGGCACTTCTAATCATGGCTTGTGGCATCCAAAAAATATTGACTTTACTCTAAGTGCTTATATAGATGCAGATTGGGCTAGTTGTGTAGATGATAGGAAAAGTACAAGTGGTGGTGCATTCTTTCTTGGATGCAGATTAGTGTCTTGGCTAAGTAAGAAACAAGATTCAGTGTCTTTATCTACTATAGAGGCAAAGTACATTGCTGTAGCATCATGTTGCACACAAGTGTTATGGATGAAACAAACCTTGAAGGATATAAAAGTTGTGTATGATAAGCCAATTTCTATTTTCTGTGATAATACAAGTGCTATCAACATTTCAAAGAATACAGTGATGCATTCAAGGACAAAGCATATTTCAATTAGGTATCACTTTTTGAGAGAGAAGGTTGCAGAGAATGAATTGAAGCTTGAGTATGTGCCTACAAAGGATCAGGTTGCTGACATATTCACTAAGGCTCTTCCTAAGGATACATTTGAGTATCTCCAGGAAACATTAGGGGTTATTGCCCCTCCTTCTTTGAACTAGATACATAAGGAGATGCATCAGTCTAGTGGACTTCAAGATTCATTCTTTTCTAGACTGATGTTGGAGGCTACCTCTCAGGGGGAGCAGGTAATGGTTATGATCATTGTTGTAGACAGGGGGAGTAAGAGTTGATATAGTTTGGTGTGCACTCCTAAGGGGGAGTATTCAAAGCAATAACAAGAAAAGTTCATGTGACTTGATAAGAGTGAAAGAAGAGGTGTGTTTCCCTTTGCCATTGATGTCAAAGGGGGAGAGAGAGCAATGTGAAAAAGAAAAGAATCAGTGATCAGAGAGAGAGAGTAAGATGTGTGAAAGAAAGAGGGAGAGTAAGAAAGAAAAGAAGTTGGGGCAGATTTGCGTCTTGATGGTTTTTCACATTATGTGTTTCCATTAATGACAAAGCGGTAGATTGTTGCAAGTATGTGCTATCGATGTTGTCATTGATGTCAACAAGCTTGTTGTCATTGGTGTCAACTGTGTCAAGAATATGAGTAGTTTGTGTTGAGTAGAGATCAAATATAAGGTTGAGTAGAGTTAAGGATGTTGTAATGATATGAGCTATTTGATTAAGTTGCCTTAGGTAATTTGGTTTCTTTGTAGAAGTGATGAAGATGCTAGGAATATGCTTATGTTGATTGGTTTCCAAGTGCTTTTGAGAAAATTTGATTAATAAAGGAAACAATGTGTTGAAGATGTGTTTTGACTTAACAGAGTAATGTTCTAATTTTGCTCTGCATTTCTTCCTTATTGAAGATCTACTTTTGTGGTTTGAATTGTTGTTCAGAGGTGTTCAGAGATGTTATGTTTCATATTTGGTGCTCTGGTTCATTGTGCAGAGAAAGTTATGTTAACTAGTGTGTGGAATGTGTTTTTTGGTTGTGCAGAGGTGCCTGGGAGAAACTATTTTTCTCTACATTTCTCCTCAAATTTGTTTCTAGCTTTGCAGTTCTAGATTCATGCTTATAAGGTCTATATCTTTCTTTAGTTCAAGTGGTTTGTGGTTTGGTGCTCCACAAGTTCATTTCTTGAGTTGCATTTGATGACAGAGTAATCTAAGTGCTCCAATGTGAACTTTCTTCAAGTGAAAGATGTTACAAAAATTTTTGTTGGTTTTCAGGTGCTTGTGGATGTTTCTAGGTCATGCTCTAGATTGGAGCATGGTCTGCATGTCATCTTTTGGTCTTAAGGAAGTGTGCACTTAAAAGTTCATAGTGTTAACACAAGTTTGGCTGACTTGGTTGTTTACACTAATTGCGGTTGTGCTTTGGTGATTGTGAAAGCGTGATGAAGCATGTATGTATGGATTTAGGTCCATGCTAAGGTGTGATGTGGTCCACATTCATTCCTTTCCTCCACAGGAATGTTTTGATCTAGACCTAATTTGAAATTTATGGGTTAAGATGTGTTGTTGACCTTGGAGAATGATTTCAAGGTTGGTGATGGTATAAATAAGTGTCAAGGATTCGTGACCAGATGTCTGCATGATGAATATGATGTCTGTGATACAAATTTGATTAGTGTAGTAAGAGATTTCATGTGCTAGGCTACTAGATGTAGTGAGAAGAAGGTGTCTACTATTTTTTAGTGTTACTACAAAGGTCATGTTTGTGTTGTGGTGAATATTGAGATTCATTGGAACTGTACTCCATGCTAGGTTAGATGCAATTATATTAGTTCATCCCTGGCAGTAAGCCTCCTCTTCTATCTCTTTCTTCTGGACAGTGAGTCATTTGGTAATGAGCCTTTCTTTCTTTCTTTCTTCTAGGCAGCGAGCCCTGGGCAGTGATCCCTCTGGCAATGAGCCTTTTGTAATTCAGTATTGCTACTACTTTATATTATGAGCTAATCCTCACCGTGGTTTTTCCCTTCTTGGGGTTTCCACGTAAAATCTGGTGTTGTCTTGTGTTTGGTGTTGTCATGATTTAGTTTTTGTAATTTACTTTTTATGCTTAATCATCATAACAACTTTAAAGGTTAATGTGGATCTAAATGTTTGTGAGGGTTTGAAGTTTTTGATACAATTGATTCACCCCCCTCTCAGTTGTCTTGTGCATTCAACATGAAGAACACTTGATACATTTCATAAATGCTATAGATGAATATGAGATTGAGCATGAAGATGTTATGATGAAACTGCTTGTGCATTCATTAGAAGAGAGTGCCAAGGAATGGTACAAAAGTCTTCCTAATAATAGTGTGGATTCATGGGTAGAGTTCATGAGGGTATTTAGATTACAGTATGGGGATAGGGTTGATCCCAACTTTTCTATCCATGAACTTACAACCATCAAGAAGGGAGTCAATGAAATAGTAGCTAACTTCAACAGTAGGTTCATCATGACCATGAGAAAGATACCTCTAAATCTAAGGCCCAATGATTAAATGTGTTTGGTATTGTATTGGTGTGCCTTTGATTCAAAGATTGGTTATTGTCTAAGAGATAAGAATCCTCAAACATTGAGGGAGGCTTATGCTACAGCCATAAACATTGAGAGCAACATGAGAGCTCATCAAGTAAACATGTCAAGAGGTCAAGTGTAAAGATGTCCTAGCTAGATTAGGGAAGCACTGAATAAGCCTCTCATAACTGAAGACAAATTGGACAAGCTCATGGGAGTTCTGAAGGATTTATCCTATAAAGTAGCAAGAAATGAAAAAGGGTTGCCACCTCAAGGTGTAGAAATGTGTTTCAATAAAGGCCAAAGGTTGCATAACATGCCTTATAACATTGATTGGTCTAAGAGGCCATAATATAATGATAGGCAAGCAACCCCCAAGCAAGTGACTTTCAAACAGCCTGAGAGGGACACACTAGATCCATTGAGAAGGGATCAAGTCAACTTTCAAGAGGTTTCATCTTGGTGTAAGATGTGCTATCTTCCACATGACTCAACAAATTGTGTAGTTTCTCACTCAATGAGTAGATAATAAGAATTTCCCAATGAGGAAGATGGTGCTGAGTATTATGAAGAGGAAATCAATCAGTTTGATACTGAGGATTATGAACAATTGGATAAGGATGTTGATTATGATAGTTATGGTGATGATGATCATGTCCTTCAATATTATTATAATGTAGGCCTTAAAAGGTATGAGTTGCCATCTCATGACTTTGAGCATCTGAGAGACCTCATGCACATGAAGTATCAGTAATCTAAATCATCAAGAGAATACATGAAAGTCTTAACTGATGCAACTATAATGTAAGTGTAGGGAGGTTACTAGTTGAGGAATAGGCAATTGCCTATGCAAAGCAACCTTGCTACAAGGCCAAGTAGAAATCGACTAGATAGTGAAAAGTAAAAATAGAAAATAAATGTTGAAAAGAGGGACAACACTACTCCCAAGAAGATGCCAGAAAAGATGAGGCCCCCAATGCAACCATCAATAGTAAAGAAGAAGTATGTGCAAAAGGCTCTTGCACTTCTAGTACAACCAACTATTGTGTCTATCCCAAAAGTATAAAATTTAAAGAATGATGCCAAGGAAGACCAATCCTAGTTGTCAAAAGAACAAGGAAAGAGTAAGGAGAAAAGGAATGATTTGAAAGGTATCGATATCTCTCCCATCCAGCTGATACCTTTCATTCCAAATGCAAATGATGTTACTATATCATGTGATACCCCTCTACTAGCTTATCACCCTATAGATATGGCTCAAGTTCTTAGCCAAGTCAGAATTTCATTTCCAATAAGGGAAACCCTTAGAATTCCTGAACATAGGGATATGATTTATCATATATCATTGTTGATAATGCACCAGAACATCCTTTTGTTATTTCTTGTGACAATGATAGAAGTAAAAATAAGAGATTGTAGAGGTGTATTTGGGGTCATCTATTGTTACTAGCTTATTGGATGTTGATCCTTTATATATAACATTGATTATTAATGGGTGGAGTTACACAATTGTATGCTTGACTCTAGTGCCTCTAGTAATGTCATGCCATTGGTGGTCATGAATTATTTAGGTATGAAATTGTCTAAGTCTTATAGAAAATGCCTTTCCATGGATTCTAGAGAGGTGAATGCAATTGGACTGGTAAAAGATGTTAAAGTCCAGTTGACTACATACCCTGATAAGTCATTTCTAATGGATGTCATCATTGTTGATTGCCCTGCCAAGTGGGGTATGTTATTATCTAGAAAGTGGGTAGCTTCTATGGGGGGTATTATCTAGATCGATTTATCATATGCTATTATCCCAATTCATGAAGTAGAGGTGAAATTGTATAGGGAGAAGAAAATGGAAGATGGTATAGAGGATCATTACAAGGCAACTAATGAAGCAAAGTTATTTGATACTGAGCTTGATCACTTCATTGGATATTGTGAAAAAAATGACCATGATGTTATTTTTGATACTCCCCATCATGATCCTCATGTTTGTGATGTATATGTTTTATGTATGATGCACTTTAATGGTGCATGTTCTAAGGATGGTTCATGAGCAAGGATCGTTTTGATCTCACTAGATGGGGAATATTTTAGATTGTCCTTTAGGCTTGATTTCCAATGCAGAAACAACATTGCTAAGTATGAGGCTCTTTTGTTAGGTTTGAATATTGCTCACAAACATGCAATCAAATGCTTGAAAATCCAGGGGGATTCTAAACTTATAGTACATCAAGTCAAAGATGTATATACAGCCAAGGATAAAATACTGAGACCATATAGGAATGTTGTATGGGATAAGTTAGACTTATTTGATACTATTGGCATTGAATGGATTGAAAGGATATAAAATGTAGAAGGTGATGCTTTGTCAGTTGCATCTTCTAAGTTTCACTTGCATTCAACCTATTCTCATTCTCAGTATGTTGTTGAGGTACTTACTAGACCCGCAATTCTTGACATCTACAGTTGGCAAGTATTTAATGATAGCAATCATATTTATAGTTTGTTACTTCATAGGACCAAGGATCACAGAACTTCTAGTTGTATTAGGCTCAAACACCTAATCCATGACCTCATCGATCGTGGTGATGTAACGGTTGAAAATAACTCTATTGCCATTAATGCAAATTTAAAATGTTTTAACAATCCTATGCCTAACCATGGAAAAGAACATGCCCCTAACCAAGGCAATTCTTCTAAAGATTCCAACTACACCAACGTAGGCTTTGATTATGCAATAGCCCATTTAAGACAAGCAAACAACCATGTCTCTACATTAACCATAAAAAATCTAGCAATTGATTGTAATGCAACCACCCAGAGAAGTAAGGTCATTATTCAGGGACCTTCTACTTCATCTAGACCTTCATCCAATTATAACCTTGAAAATCATTTGAATAAAACCCCAGCTCAAATCTTTATCCTTGAACTTCTAAAAATATTCCCAACCCATCATGTAATCCTTGATAAAATTCTCCAAAAATCAAGCGTGTCTTCCAATATAGATGCCGATGAGTTTCAATCCACGATTGGTAATATTGCCTCTACACATCGCCTTGTGTTTTCTAAGGAGGACCTTGCATCTCTTAGCCCCACACATAATGATGCTTCGTACTTGGAGGTTTTTATCCATAAGCATAAACTCAAAAGAGTCATGATTGATGGGGGAGCTGGTTTAAACATTTGTACTATAAGTTTGGTCAAAAAGTTAGGGTATTCTGATGGAGTGATAGATCCCTTAAAGAAAATAACCATTAAGGCTTATGATGATGGTGAGAGAGAGTCAAAAGGAACTGTTGAATTACCTATTCAAGTGGGCCCTACATTAATAATAATTGTGTGTCAATTTTTGGACCTTGATATGCCCTATAACATCCTTCTTGGTCGCCCATGGATCCATGTCATGCAAGCCATCCCATCCACTTTCCACCAATGCATAAAATTCCCCCATGATGGCAATGAAATTACCATCCATGGAGATCCTCAACCCTTTCAATATTGTCAAAATTTAGCTGAAAAATACTAAGAGACTCATCATATCCCTATTAACCATGAAGCCTCTTCATCACCATCTTATGTGAACCCATCCACATTAGCCTCATCATCATCCACTCCTTCCACTTTGAATCCATCACCGCTTGAGATCAAGGTCCAAATCCATGACAATGATTGTGGAGAATATAAAATGGAACGTTCCTTATGTGTGGGTCAACTCCCTCTCATGCCTAAGTCTTATCGTCAACCTAAGGAAGCTCTATTTAAGGTCATTTCCAAGCAATGGTTCCCCAAGTTTCACCATTGGGTTAAGTTGGAACGAGAAAACATTCAATATGATGTATCATCATGGCTCTGTAGAGAAAAAGAAGTCCAAATTCCTAAAGTGAACCTTGAGAGCTATCCAAAAGGTCTCCATATCATAAAGAACATGGGTTATAAAGGAGAAGGTGGTCTTGGATGTCAAGTTCAAGGTATCATTGAGCCTATCTCTCTAGTTCCTAAAGGTAATCATGAAGGGTTAGGGTATAGGTCTCCCACGAATGTGCCCCTAAAATCCACATACACTCTTGATGAAGTTGGTGAAACTTCCCTTTTGTATAAAAACCTTAATGTAGACATTCAAGAAGACTCTTCCTTTGGTCTAACAAACATTTTCCAAGACATGTCCATTTGCACCATAACACCCATGCCATCCACTTCTCAAGCCAATTATGTTGACCTCATATATCCTCAACTTATTGATTGGGACCAACAAGGACCACCCTCTTTGGACCTTTTTCAAAATGATAAAGCCATTGCAGAATTTATGGGTCTTAAAGGGATGGAATTCCCTTAGGTGATCACAAAGCAGGTTTTGCCATAGAATTAGATACAGAGGCTTATTTTGGGGAATATGCTAAAACTACAATCTATAATACAGAATCATATGACAAGGAAGAGGAGAATATCGGACTTCCAAATATGGCTCAATATCTAGAAAGATCTCCTATCAGTGGAAGAAGCTCAAGAAGTTAATTTAGGTACCCAAGAGGATCCCAAGGTTACCTTCTTTGCAGCATCTTTAACCCCTCCAAAAAAGAAAGAATTTACAACTTTCTTTGAAGGAAGGAAGATCAATTTTGCATGGTCCTATTCTAATATGTTAGGTCTTGATCCTACCTGAGTGGTGCATCATTTAATAGTTATTCCTAATGCTAAACCAATCAAACAAAAGCTCCATAAGATGCACCCCCAAATAGCTCTCTTGGTTAAGGTAGAACTTCAAAAACTGTTGGATGTGGGATTCATTAGGACCATTGATTATCCTGAGTGAGTTTCCAAGTTGGTTCTGGTCACCAAGCCTAATGGGGGCATCAGAGTTTGTACAAATTTTAGAGATTTAAACAAGACATGTCCAAAGGATGATTTTCCCCTTCCTAATATAGATATCATTGTGGACTTAACAATTGGCCATGAAATACTCTCTTTAATGGATGGTTTTTCTGGTTATAATCAAATCAAAATAGCTGTTGAAGATCAACATAAGATCACCTTCACATGTCCATGGGGAACTTATTGTTGGAATGTTATGCCCTTTGGCCTTAAAAATGTAGGGGCCACATATCAAAGAGC
This sequence comes from Cunninghamia lanceolata, assembly GCA_027924645.1. Classification (NCBI taxonomy): domain Eukaryota; kingdom Viridiplantae; phylum Streptophyta; class Pinopsida; order Cupressales; family Cupressaceae; genus Cunninghamia; species Cunninghamia lanceolata. Next base: position 637,463 of record BSBN01001268.1, on the reverse strand, counting down.
TATGACCACCATTTTTCATGATCTTTTTCATACCATTATGGAGGACTATGTTGATGACCTTTTGGGAAAGTCAATAACAAGGGAAGGCCATTTAAAAGTCCTAGAACACATTTTTAACATATTAGAAGCATATCAAGTTAGGTTGAATCCTAAGAAATGTGTCTTTGGGGTCACATCAAGAAAGTTTCTTGGATACATTGTATCACAAAGAGGAATTGAGGTAGATCCTGCTAAGTTCAAGGCCATTGTAGACATGAAACCCCCATCTAACATAAAATAATTAAGGAGCTTACAAGGTAAACTGTAGTCTATAAGATGGTTTGTAGCTCAATTAGCAAATAAATGCCATCATTTTACTCATTTGTTGCATAAAAATGTGGCCTTCCAATGGGATGATAAATGTAAACAAGCTTTCCAACAATTAAAGGAGTATCTTATGTCACCTCTAATTTTAATGCCACCTATCCAAGGTAGACCCTTGTCATTATATATCTCTACCACCTCAACAACTCTAGGGGAACTCCTTGCTCAACATGATGATCATGGAAAGGAAAGAGCTATATATTATGTCAACAGAACTTTAGTGGGCTATGAATTAAATTACACCTTCATAGAGAGATCTTGCTTAGCACTTGTTTTTACTTCTCAAGAACTCCAACACTACATGCTAAACCAACAAACTAATCTCATATCAAAAGTGGATTCTCTCAAGTATCTTTTGTCTAAGGCAGCCCTAATAGGAAGAATGGCTAAGTAGGTCATGATGTTAAGTGAATTTGATATTGAGCATGTGGATAGGAAGGCTATCAAGGGTCAAGTAATAGCAGATCAGTTGGTAGATTTCCCATTGCAAGTGGATTACCCTTAATATCCAAGTTTCCTGATGAATCAATTTTTGCTATGGAATATTCAACTTTGTGGAAATTATATTTTGATGCATGCTATACCAATCATGGATTGGGGGCAAGAATTCTTTTTGTTACCCCTCAAGGCGATTGCATACCTAAGTCATATCACTTAGATTTTCCATGCACAAACAACATAGCTGAATATGAAGCATTAATATCAAGTCTAAGAACAACTATTTCATGGAATATCTAGGAACTTCAAGTTCTAGGGGACTCTTAATTGCTCATTAGACAAGTGAATGAAGAATACCACACAAAATATGAAAAGCCATGGCCCTATAAGAAAATGGTAGACACATTAAGGGAGCATTTCAAAATGATCTCATCTGAGCAAATAGCAAGGTTAAACAATAGGGCAGCGGATGCAATGGCCACTATTGGATCCCTTTTGGACATGCCTCATGGAAATCAACACTATGAGTTTCTAGTTGAGCAGCTTTTCATACCAGCCTATGAGATGTCAGAATTAGAAATGATGTGTGTCCTTGTTGGTCCTAATTCACCTTGGTACCAAGATGTCTACACTTACCTTCGTAATAACACTCTTCCACCCAATCTCTCTAGCTCCAAAAAGAGAAACTTTATTCGTTGATCCACTCGCTTTACTATCCTTGGTGATACCTTATATAAACAAGGCCTAGATGGTATTCTCCTTAGATGTTTAATCCTTAAAGGATCCAAAACCACTTTACAAGAAGTGCATGAGGGAATTTGTGGGGTACATTCTAGTGGGTCATCCCTAGCTAAGAAGTTGTTGAGAACAGGATACTATTGGCCAACTTTGGAACAAGATGCTCAAGAATTTGTCAAGAGATGCAAACAGTGTCAGCAACATGGGGATTTAATACATGCACCCACTCAAGAGTTACAACCTATCACTAGTCCTTGGACTTTTTCTCAATAGGGGCTTGACCTTCTAGGCAAAATTCACCCTCCTTCCTCTGATGGCCATACCTTTATCATAACCACCACTAGATATTTCACAAAATGGGTAGAAGCCATTCCCTTAGCTAATATTACCAGTAAACAAATCTCCAAATTTATCCTCAATTATATCATTTGTCAATACAATATCCCATCCGCCATTATTACTGATAATGGTAGGCCCTTCAAAAATCAAGATGTTCGCAAACTTTACCACACATTCCATATCCAACATTATTTTTCCACCCCTTACTACCCTCAAAGTAATGGTCAAGCTAAGGCTACAAATAAAACTATCCTAAAGATCCTCAAGAAAACAGTCAATGACACTAGCCATGATTAGCACTTGCAACTTAATCCAACTTTATGGGCCTACCGAACTAGCATTCATACCCCTACCAGAACCACTCCCTATATGCTTGTTTATGGAATCAAAGCCATTTTTCCCATTGAGGTTGAGCTCCCATCTTTGAATGTCATTAAAGCATGTGATTGATGAAGAAGAGTAGCGGGTATCTACACTGTATGATCTTGAGGTCCTAAAATAAAAGTGTTTGCATGCTTTGAATCATTTGTAATCCTATTCGAATTAGTTATGAAGAAGTTATAACAAGAAAATAAGAGTTAGAAGATTTGAGCTTGGTGACTTGGTACTTAAGGAAAATCAAAAGAATCAACAAGAAAGAGCGAAGAAAGGAAAATTTGAGCCTAATTGGCTTGGACCTTTTGTGGTTATAGCAGCTTATGGATTAGGGGCATATCAATTGGCAACTCCTGAAGGGGAATCTTTGGACGAACCCATCAATGTCATGCACCTTAATAAATTCTATGCTTAATCCTCTAGAACATAAACGGTTGATGTGTGGTATTCCTACTTTGCGTCTTGTACCTTTAGCATCTATGATTCCCCCATCCTGTTGGTGTATTATTGTCTCTTTTAAATTACATTATTAGGATCATGTCTTAGTATATGGTTATGCATATGGATCCTTGAAACAAATCTAAAAAAATCTAAAAATCCAATATCCTAACTTTCCCACATAAATATCCTAATAAGCAAGAAGCCTTGACCTTAAAAGATCCTTGTAAATTAAGTTAATCTCCTAACTTTGTCTAAAAAGCCAAATCTTTCAAAATCAAAATCTAATATCAAAATCATGATGCCTTGATAGGATATATCTTTCCTATATCAGACTATCATCTTTTTCTAAATCTTGAGTTTAATAAATTGGCAAAGGACACTATGATGTTTTAGCTTATTTTATTTGGTGACTTCTTGGGGCCATTGGTGTTTTCTTTCTTTTTGGTATGTTGTATGTATTTTTATATATATTCTTTTGTCCCTTATGGGTAGTTTAGCATAGGAGTGTCTTGGTCGGTGTATATAAATTTGTATATTTTTTTGTGACATGTGTGTTTGGTGGTCAAAATGTGGCTGAAGAATGTTGTCTGTGTGCATCAAATCATTTTGTTGTCATTTTTTACCTTTTTTCTTTTATCCATCTATTTTATCATGATTATCTTCTTTTTTCATTATCATTTTTCCCATTTATATCCTTTATCTTTGTTACAAGTATGTGCCTAACTGGTGTTGTCATTGATGTCAACATATCCATGTTGTCATTGGTGTCAACTGTGCTCTTGTTTTCATGATTGCTTGTAATGAGTTAGATGCTTTACATTGTCATATATAAGTGTTGTAGATAATGAGTAAGTGATCCTAATATTGAGTTTCCAAGTGCTTTTGATAAAATTTGCTCCTCTGGTGTAAAAAGTGTATAGAAGAGTATCTTTGTTTATAGTAGAACAATCCAGAAGATTGCTCCACATTTCTTGTAGAATGAATATCTTTGTCTGCGGATTGGAAGTTGTTTAGAGGCATGTCTAAAGATGTTATGTTCCAAGTTTGAGCCTCTGGTATGAAGATTTGAGTGAGTAATGTTCACCAGAGTAAAAACTACTTTTTCTATACATTCATTGGTGACAAGGAGAATGCATTTTGCTCCACATTCCTCCGCATTGAAGTATTATGATCTATAGTTCATGAGTCAAGTCTGAAATGATGATAAGTACCTTCAACTCCAATTATTCATGATTTGGTGGCCTGCAAGCTATATTTTCTCTATTACAATAGTTGACAGTGTTGTTTATGTGCTTCGATTTGAAGAATCTTCTTGACAGAGTGATTAGAGATTGTGCAGTTGTTTCTGGTGATTACAATGTACTTGTGGATGTCTCCTGATCATGTTCCTACCTATGGATTGGTCCACAAAGAGAAATTTGGATCATGGATAAAGACTATTCCTAGAATTAATGTTAACACTAGTCTTGGCCGACTTGGTTATTTTCATTACTTGTGGAGATATATTGAAGATTGTGGAAGCATGTTGTGACATGGAAGATTGCATTTGAGCCCCAACTAAGGCATAACATGATCCGTATACATCTTTACCTTAGCAAATTTTGTTTAGGTCCAGACCTATTTCTATGTATGTTTGTATTGCCGACCTTGGAGATTGTTCCAATGGTTGATAAATGTAATGCTGACCTTGATGTACATTCCAAGGTTGATGAATTGTATAAAAGCATGTAATGTTGTTGCAAAAAAATATGTCCTTGTGTGAAAATGAAAAGATAAGTGAGAAGGTGTAAAAAGAGTAGAGAAGATGAGTTATACTGTGCTTCAATGGAATTGAAACCAGGCATGGAGTAGATGCTATCAAATCAGTTCACCAATCCTTGGCAGTGAGCCACCCCTTGGCAGTGAGCCCTAACATTTGCAGTGAGCATTTTGGGCAGTGATCCCTAAGGCAATGAGCCTCTAATTTTTGGTATTGTTATAACTTATTTATTTCTATGGGCTAACAACCACCATGGTTTTTCCCTTATAGGGTTTTCCACATAAAAAAATTTGGTGTCTTATGTGTTGGATGTGTTATTATGTTGAGCTTCTTGTTTCATGTCTTCATGGTTAAATATTAATGATAGTTACTGACCATTTGATGTGTTAATGATATAAGTGATTAAAGTTTTAGAGACAACTGATTCACCCCCCTCTCAGTTGTCAACAATTGGTATCAGAGCAAGGTTCCTCAGAAGTAAGCCTAATAGCTTGAGGTTGATCCAAGATGTCTTATAAGAAAGAAGCTCCTCAATTCGATGGGATGAATTATGCTTTATGGAAGGTACAAATGAAAACCATCTCCTTTTTCTTGGTTATAGAATATGGAAAGCGATAGAGATGAAGTATACCATGCCTCAGAATGGTTTAACAACTGAAGATGAAATCAAAGAATATGAGTTAAATATAAAAGATAGAGATGCAATGTTAAGTGCCTTGTCGGGCACTGAGTTGATAAAGGTCATGGATCTAGAAACTGCTAATGAAGTCTGGGAAAAGATAAAAAATTTGTATGAAGGAGATGAGTCTATTAAAAGCGCCAAATTGCAGGGTCTGAAAGAAAAATATGAGGTTTTAAAGATGAGCAAAGATGAAAACATAACAGCCTACATGCAAAAAGTTGATGAAATTGTCAATGGAATAAAAGGTATGGGAGGAACTATTGAAGAGAAGGAAGTTCTGATGAAAATTCTTAGGTCATTACCTAAATCCTACAGTCACAAGGTAGCTACAATTGAAGAAGTAATGATGGTGATAGATGTCACCAAGGATCAGTTGCTAGGAAAGTTTACATCTTTTGAGATGAGAGAGCTTGGTGATGCTCTGCCAAAGATTGAGTCTGCTTTTAAAGCCATTACTTCAGAGAAGATCTCCAAAGCTGAGAAGTACAAGGTGGAACCTGATGATGAGCTTGATGAAATTGAAGAAAACTTTGTTGACAGACTGCAAAGAGGTTCTAGTAAGTTCAAAGGAAAATTACCTTTCAAATGTTTTTCATGTGGTAAGGTTGGTCACTATGCTTCTAGATGTCCTGAAAGAATTGAAAGGAATAGAAAAAGATTTGATAATTGACATAGGGTTCCAATTGAATGCTACTATGTTAGAGATCTTGATGATGAATGTGTGACAGATGATGAATCTGATGATGCTAGTACTAGTGCAGATGAGTGCTTGTTTATTGCAATTAAAGAAGAACCTGTGTCTACTAATCCTGCTAGTTGTGTGAAGGAAGAAAAACCAGTGGAAGAAAGTGCTTTGGTTGTTTAGGTTGAGAAAGATAAGGATGAATGGATTATTGATAGTGGATGCTCACATCACATGATCGATGACAAAAGTAAGTTTGTGAGTTTGGAAAAGTATGATGGAGGACTGGTTAGGTTTGGTGACAATGCAACTAGTAAGATTTGTGGAAAAGGATCTATTTCTTTTGATGGAAAGCACAATATTGATAATGTCCTATATGTGAAGGGTTTGAAGCATAATATTTTGAGTGTTGGTCAGATGTGTGACAAAGGTTATGATCTGAGATTCAAAGACAATTGGTGCAAGATCATGGAAAGCTCCGAAATAGTGATTGCTACCGGTAAGAAGACCAAAGATAACATTTACCAATTAAGAGGAACTAATGATTATTATTTATTAGCTAAGACAAATGAGAGTTAATTGTTGCATAGAAGGATGTGTCATATCAATTTTGACATTTTGGTGAAGATAAGTTCTGGACAAGCTGTAAGAGATCTGCCTAAACTTGTGAATACAGCCAACACCATTTGCAAGGAGTGTCAATTTGGGAAACAAACAAAAACAAGTTTCGAAAGCATAGAACAATTCTCTACTAGATTATTGGAGCTAGTGCATACAAATTTGTGTGGCCCCACAAAAACAAGAAGTCTGCAAGGTGACAGGTATTTTATGTTGCTTATTGATGACTATTCTAGAATGACTTGGGTCACTTTTCTAAAAGAAAAATCTAAAGCCCTAGACAAGTTCAAAGTTTTCAAGGCAATGGTTGAGAATGAGTTAGAGTTGAGAGTCAAATGCTTAAGGTTTGATAGAGGGGGTGAGTTCACTTCAAATGAATTCAATATTTTTTGTGAAGAACAAGGGATAAAGAGACAGTTGTCTGCACCTAGAACTCCTCAGCAGAATGGAGTTGTTGAAAGAAAGAACATGACATTTCAAGAGGCTTCTAGGACTATGCTAAAGGAAGCTAACCTATCGGAAGTATATTGGAGAGAAGCCATACATACTATTGTGTACATCCTAAACAAAGTTCAAGTCAAAGGTAACAATTCTAAAACACCTTTTGAATTATGGTATGGAAGAGTTCCTACAGTGAAGTATTTCAAATTTTTTGGTAGCAAATGTTATATCAGAAGAGATGAAGAACTAGGCAAGTTTGATGCTAGATGCGATGAGGGAATTTTTCTTTGTTACTCCACCAAGAGTAAGGCCTATTGGTGCTACAATAAGAGACTGGAAAAGATTGTTGAGAGTGCTAATGTGAAGGTGGATGAAGGCAAGAAAAGAATATCAGATCTGAGTTTCTATGAATCAGATGAACCTGTGACTACAGTAAATGAAGAAAAAGTTGAACAAGAAGACAATTAGGATGAAGAAGAGGTTCCAGAAAGTGTTGTTAAGACTCTCGGGTATGTAAGGAGTAATCATTCTGAAGATCAGATTATAGGTGACAAAAACAAAGGTGTACTGACAAGGAAAAGAGCTCTAGAAGAACAAGTGAATTACTATTTGCTTTCAAAGGTTGAACCAAAAACTGTGAATGAAGCTTGCAATGATGAAAAGTGGGTAAAAGCCATGGAAGAAGAATTGATGTAGATAGAAAAGAATCAAACTCAGGAATTGGTTCCTAGACCTGCTGATAAGAATGTCATTGGAACTAAATGGGTTTTCAGGAACAAGCTAAATGAAAATGGAGAAGTTGTAAGAAACAAAGCAAGCCTTGTGTGCAAAGGATATTCTCAAATTGAAGGAGTGGATTTTGAAGAGACTTTTGCTCCAGTGGCTAGGATTGAAGCAATCAGAATATTTCTGGCATTTGTAGCTCACAAAGATTTCAAAGTGTATCAGATGGATGTGAAGTCTGTATTCTTGAATGGTGAATTGGAAGAAGTTTACATTGAGCAACTAGAAGGATTTCAGTTATCAAACCAAGGTGATATGGTGTGCAGATTAAAAAAGCATTATATGGACTAAAGCAAGCCCCCAAAGCATGGTATACAAGGTTAGACAAGTATCTGCTACAATTAGGGTTCAATAAAGGTACTACTGACAGCAATCTCTATTTCAATATCAATGATAATCAAATCCTAATTTTTGAAGTCTTTGTTGATGACATTATCTTTGGAGGAAATGAATGTATGTGCAAGAAGTTTGCAAGAGAAATGCAAAATGAATTTGAGATTTCTATGTTTGGTGAAATGAATTTCTTTCTAGGTCTGCAAATTAATCAATCAGATAAAGGAATCTTCATTTCTCAGTCTAAGTATGTGAAAGAGTTGTTGAAGAAGTTTGGGATGGAGGACTCCAAACCAGTATGTACTCCCATGGTGACTGGCTACAAATTAAGTAAAACTGATGAATCACCTAAGACTGATTAGAAAAGGTACAGATCTATGATTGGGGGATTGCTTTATCTAATTCAAAGCAGACCTGATATAATGCATGCAGTATGTCTTGTGGCAAGATTTCAAGAAGATACTAGAGAACCACATGTGATGGCAGTCAAGAGAAGCTTGAGGTATTTGAAAGGCAAATGAGATCATGGCTTATGGTATCCAAAGGACAATGATTTCACTCTCAGTGCTTATATAGATGCAGATTGGGCCGGAGATGTTGATGACAGAAAGAGTACAAGTGGAGGTGCTTTCTTCTTGGGAAATAGATTGGTTTGATGGCTGAGCAAGAAGCAAGATTCAATCTCCTTGTCTACTATAGAAGCAGAGTATATTACAACAACATGTTGTTACACTCAAGTGTTGTGGATGAAGCAGACTTTGAATGATATAAAAGTTGTGTATGAAGATCCAATTGCAATCTTTTTTGACAATACAAGTGCCATACACATTTCAAAGAATCCAGTGATGCACTCAAGAACAAAGCATATATCAATAAGGTATCACTTTTTGAGAGAGAAGGTGACAGAAAATGAAGTAAAGATGGAATATGTGTCCACAAAGGATCAAATTGTAGATATTTTCACTAAGCCTCTGCCTAAGGATACCTTTGAGTATCTCAGAGAAAAGTTATGGATTATTACCCCTCCTACTCTAAACTAAGATGCATAAGAATGCATCAATCCAGTGGTGTCCAAAGCCTCATTCTTTGATCTGGATTGATGTTTTGAGAGCTACCTCTCAGGGGGAGTAGAAAATGTTCCTGATATATGTTCCTGACAAAGAGCAACAAGTGTTACAGTATTCATGAAAGAGTAATTTGATTAGAGCAACTGAGTGCAAGTATGTGCCCTTTTCCATTGATGTCAAAGGGGGAGAGAAATCATGTGAAAAACTCCAGGGGAGAAAGAGTGTAGATGTGTAAAAAAAAAGGGGGAGTATCTTGTCTTGATGGTCATTGCAATTTTTCACATCATATGTTGCCATCAATGACAAATGGGGAGATTGTTGCAAGTATATGCCTAACCAGTGTTGTCATTGATGTCAACATATATGTGTTGTCATTGGTGTCAACTGTGCTCTTGTTTTGATGATTGCTTGTAATGCATTAGATGCTTTTCATTTTTTAGATAATGAGTAAGTGATCCTGATATTGAGTTTCCAAGTACTTTTGAGAAAATTTGCTCCTCCAATGGAAACAGTGTATAGAAGAGTATCTTTGTTTATAGCAGAACAGTCCAGAAGATTGCTCCACATTTATTGTAGAATGAATATCTTTGTCTGTGGATTGGAAGTTGTTTAGAAGCATGTCTGAAGATGCTATGTTCCAAGTTTGAGCCTCTGGTATGAAGATTTGAGTGAGTAATCTTCACCAGAGTAAAAACTACTTTTTCTGTACATTCACTGGTGACATGGAGAATGTATTTGCTCTGCATTCCTCTGCATTGAAGTATTATGATCTACGGTTCATGAGTTAAGTCTGAAATGATGATAAGTACCTTCAACTCAAATTATTCATGATTTGGTGGTCTGCAAGCTATCTTTTCTCTATCACAGTAGCTGGCAGTGTTGTTTATGTGCTCCAGTTTGAAGAATCTTCTTGATAGAGTGATCTTAGAGATTGTGTGGTTGTTCCTGGTGATTACAATGTGCTTGTGGATGTCTCCTGATCATGTTCTTACCTTTGGATTGGTCCGCAAAGAGAAATTTGGATCGTGGATAAAGACTCTTCCTAGAAGACTTAATGTTAACACCAATCTTGGCTGACTTGGTTGTTTTCATTACTTGCGAAGATACATTGAAGATTGTGGAAGCATGTCGTGACATGGAAGATTGTATTTGAGCCCCAGCTAAGGCATAACATGATCCACATACATCTTTACCTTATAAAATTTTGTTTAGGTCTAGACCTATTTCTATGTATGTTTGTAATGCCAACCTTGGAGATTGTTCCAATGGTTGATAAATGTAATGCTGACCTTGATGTACATTCCAAGGTTGATGAATTGTATAAAAGCATGTAATGTTGTTGCGAAAAAGATGTCCTTGTGTGAAAATGAAAAGATAAGTGCGAAGGTGTAAAAAGAGCAGAGTAGAGGAGTTATAATGTGCTTCAATGGAACTGAACCCAAGCATGGAGTAGATGCTATCAAATCAGTTCACCAATCCTTGGCAATGAGCCACCCCTTAGCAGTGAGCCCTAACATTTGTAGTGAGCATTTTGGGCAATGAGCCCTAAGGCAGTGAGCCTCTAATTTTTGGTATTGTTATAACTTATTTATTTCTGTGGGCTAATAGCCACCGTGGTTTTTTACTTATAGGGTTTTCCACATAAAAAAATCTAGTGTCTTATGTGTTGGATGTGTTATTGTGTTGAGCTTCTTGTTTCATGTCTTCATGGTTCAATCTTAATGACAGTTACTGAGCATTTGATGTGTTAATGATTCATAAGTGATTAAAGTTTTAGAGACAATTGATTCACCCCCCCTTAGTTGTCAATAATCTTATCTCATATCTTGCGTCTTTTCCTATTTTATCTTTTATCATTTTGTCATTTGTATCTTTTATCTTATCTTATACTTTAGATGATCTTATCTCTTTATCTTATTTTGTTTTATGTCTTCAATCTTTCATTGTTTTATGTCACATTATGAGGAAGCTTGAAGATCTCTACACCATGATGTGTATGAGGGAGAGTGAGGAATGGGGACATGAGTGCATGTATGCGTGTGTGTAACCACTCTATGATGAAAAAGAAAGCACAACCAAAAATATCCTAGATGGATCTATTCCATTCTATGAAGGAAATTCAATGAGTGCAAAACCATCCATATCCATATGCCATGTCCATATCCAAATAATATCACATTACATCATAACATACAATCATAGAAACTGTAAACATATCACATATCCATTTTATCCCAATTTTCATTTTATATGATTTTCCTTGAAACTAATGTGTCTTCTTTTCGAGAGTTTACCTTGTGTTCTCCAAGCCAACCTCCCGAGGGGGCATCACCGGGGCATGATGCCAGCTTTTTCTTTAGTGTTCTTTGATACAATGCCACATGGGCATGACATTATATCAAAGAGGGGCAAAATGTAAACACTCAAAATTAACATAAAGTCTTATTTGCATTTTCATGTTCATCACACTTGCATATTTCTTTTAGTTTCCCTTATTTAATTAAATAATTAAATAATATTAATTATTTAATTAAATGTAATTATTCCCCCTTCTTCTAAAAATAATTAAATAATGACAATTATTTAATTAAGCTAATTATTCCTCTAAAATAATTATTTTTCCTTCTGCCAAAAATAATTAAATAATATTAGTTATTTAATTAATCTAACTATTCTTCCAAAAAATAATTAAATTTAATTTAATTGTTTATCCCTCTTTCCTAATAATTAAATAAATTATATTTAATTACTCTCCTCACCATCTCTCATGATTAAATAATCTAAAAAATGTTTAATTAACTAACACCTTCTCAAATTAAATAAATAAATCAAATTTATTTAATTCCCCTCACGTTTCTTCTTAAAATAAATAATAAAATCTTATTTATTTCCTCCAACCATTTTTGAATGCTAAATAATTATTATTATTATTATTTAAATTCCTTATTCCGTGGTTTTTTGTCTCAACTCAATCTCCACCTTCAAAATTCACTTTTGAGTTAACAAATCATATTCTTTGATTTTTGGATGTAACTCCTTGCAATTCCTTGATTTTTGGAAGCTAACATGTGTCAAATCCTTGATTTTTGGATTTAAGTCCTTGTAGTCCCTTGATTTTTGGACCTAACTCCTTAGTTAACTCATGGCTTATTGTCTCATCCATTCTCAACCATTGATCGTAATTCAATTTCTTTTGATCTCAACCCTCCATTCTTTTCAAGGAAAAGCATTTAAGCACGCCTCCTTCATTTTGATTCTCAAACTATCACGCACTCAAGCATTGAAGCACTCTATCATTGTCAAGCATTCAAGCTATCATGGTTATGCGAATCTGAAAGAATTTGGATCACGAGGATCACGATTTATAAACAATAGAGTTATTTTGTATTGATTGTTGATAGTTGTATTTACATTCATAGTTTAATATCATTTGCTCTATTGTGTAGCGTAGCTTTATCGCTATTTCATTGTATTTTATTGTTTTGATGCATTTGTTGATTATCTACATTTCTAACGCTCACACTACCTATTTTGTGTCTCAGGTCACTTCTATGTGCACAAAATCAAGCATATTTGTTCTAGATTATGCTTTCTAAGTCTCAAACTTATTGCTACTCAGGTACATGCTATGTAGTACAAACTAATGTCTTAGAAATAATTAAGGAAAAATTGTATACATTGTTTGGCATGGAGATTATTTGTATCCATTTGTTTATATTTCTTGGTTATTATTTCTATTTTAAAATTTGTTGTTGTTCATTTGGAAGGTAACAAAATACTCTATAGAAAAATAGTAGACAAGCATAACAATGTTGAATGGTATTGGAAACATTCAATGGGTTGCATTGCATTTTAATGTTGGTCATAGTTTTAAATACATAGCAAGGATATAGATGACATGTTCAAGATGTTATTTTCAGAACAACATGTAATTGATGGGAAACATCCTATATAGTAAGGTGAGAGTTGATGTTGCACTACATACATGGTGACATACACTACACACCGTTATGTGAAAAAAAAAATTGGTCGTGTATCTTTATAGTTTTGTTGAAGTCGATAGGGCTTTGCTTACTTGGAATTAATTCTAGGCATCATGACAATCAAAATCCAAATAGAGAGAATGTCATTGGTTAGCATCAAGGACCAAAAGGTCCAACCAACTAAGTGGGAATTGGAAGTAAAATTAATGGTGCATATTTTTTCTCACCTAATTCTAAAAGCAAGAGAATCACAAGTTTGATCTCAACAATGCACATTAGCTATGTTACATATATTACATTGTCTTTGGAGCATTACATCAGTGTGATATCAATAGTTACACATGACTAAGCATATTGCATGATTGTTTGTCATGGCTTGGATCCTTGTTCCAAAACTATTAAATTGGATCTTAGGAGTTTGACCAAAGGCAACCCTAACCTACCAAACTCCTCAAAGGTGTTCATCAACACTACTTGTTTTATAGATTTAAATTCTAAAAAGTGGGGCAAATAGATTCCTTGGGATTAACTAAATGAATAGTACTATATCATGCTTGTTCATAATGGAGTGTTGTTAATTATCAAAACTTAAACCAATATACCACAATGTATTTTGTGGGGTAAGGGAAGATGAATACAAAAGTATAGACATGTAGTTGAAACCTAAGCATCATACAAACAATATAGGGAAAAGAAGATAAGTGTCTCACTTTTATTAGAAAAAAATCATTCCCTTTGTAAGAATATCACCTTAGTTATTACTATAAGTGAGTTAGTTTGATAAGTGTCTCACTTTTATTAGAAAAAAAATCATTCCCTTTGTAAGAATATCACCTTAGTTATTACTATAAGTGAGTTAGTTTATAATACATGATTTGTGGTATTTTCTTAATTATAGGAAGTTAATTTTTAATCATATTTCTCTCTAATAATTATACTCTACAATTCCCATGGCATGCATAATTTCCTATTAACCAAAATGAGAACATTCACAAACATCCAATGCACCATTGAAAGATTTGGAAGCTACCCACTAAAAATTTCTGAAGAAAATGCCTTTTTGATATTAATGTAATAATTTCATGGTTGGATAACAAAAATAAGGGATCCACAAGATCAAGATTTTTTTTAACTAAATCCATAGAAACTTAAATTTTTGGTTGGTGTAAGGCAGCTATTCAATTGACTACTTAAATTTTTGGTTTGTATGTTGACTAGTGCGTTTTGCATATCCCCTGGACACCGAATCTTTGAAATGATCCCAATTACATTGTCAATCTTGATTTCATGTATTTCCTAGAGACGTTGACATAACACCAAAATCTATGCAATACGTCAATGAAGATGAAATGCACATCGTTTTGACTACTGTAAACACTTCCCGTTTTCCCCACCTTTTCCTTTTGCGTGCAGCACACTCATTAACTGATGATTGAGAGCGTAGACTTTGTTATGCGAGTGGCCGGCAAAAACGAAACACTTCTCACAATTGCAAATGGTTTCACCGCTTTATAATAAGATTTCCAAGAGCCTGCAGACAACACAGAGGCTGGGAAAGCTTTATATTTCTCGGTTACTTGTTTTCTCAGTTCAATACAGATGAAAATGAAAATGAAGATGGCTTTAGTTTGTCTCCTGTTTCTCTCTGTGCTACCTTCTTACATCTCTCTGCATTTTTCTTCTCTTTATCATTATTCTGATCAAGAAGGTCTGTTGGCTTTCAAGCATTCTTTCTCCCTCGACCCACACAATTCCTTGTTTGATTGGTTTCCTCATCATTCCTTCTACAATTGGACTGGAGTTGTCTGCTCTTCTCATCATTAGCGTGTGGTTTCTTTAGATTTCACTAGTATGTCTTTGTTGGGTCCATCTCTCCTTTCCTTGGAAACCTCTCTTTTTAACCGACTTGTTGTTGGGAGAAAACAAACTCTATGATGGTATCCCTATCGAATTGGGTATGCTTATTGAACTCTTGGGGATTGCGATGTGTCGAGCCCTTTTTGTGGCTATTGTGGTTGAGATAATAAAATGACCCAAAGGGTCACTAGTTATCAATCTTCTATACGAGTTCCTTAGGTTCAAATGCCTAGATAGATGTTAATTTTGATCGTTGACGATCCCAGTGTGTTGTAACCTATCCTCTATGTCTTGAATGCATCATTGTATTTGATCTCTTTGTTGAATTATCTTGACAGTGTGTTCTTGCTCTTCAACTATTTGTTGTGTTTGTGGTGGCCTAGGATGTATTTCATCTAATTGCTCAAGGATGGCCCTAACCCACTCACCTTTGATACCTGGCATATTTGAATGGTTGGATAAGAGAGAGTTGACTAGAGTTGACCTTGTGTTTGACTTGAGTTGACTTTTGTTGAGTCTTAACTTAGTGATGTGATCTAAGGGTTTCTATGACTCTACTTGATTTTCTGACCTTGTCATGATATTAAGGAGTTTTTTTATTGTGTTGACCTCGTGATGAAATTGAGGGATTTGTGTACTTGTTTTGTTTTGATCTTTGCTAATGTTTTTGTAATTTTGTGTTTTTGGTATGGATGCAACTAGTATGTATGCAAAGCACTTTTTGATTCCTTTTTTCAGAATTGAATAACAAAATGAATTAATTATCTATGAATTTAAACATGAATGCATTTTAATATGAGATTACCTAATGCAATTTAAACTATGTTTTTGTGTTTTTCTGAAACGATTTTAGATCTAAACTATAAACTTGAAAGTACTTGGAATGAAATTAATCTATGAATTGCAATAAACTAATTCAACAATGCTAATCTACTCAACTTGAAATGAATCCTATCAAGGAAATTGCAACAAGAAGATTATTTTTTTCAAGAGCAAATCATGATTTAATTGAAAGGGAAAGAGAACCCAGCATGCACCTCACAGCATCCTATATTTTACTTAAACAGATATTCAATAACTTGATGCCAACACATACTACTATGCCCTTAAAGCGGAAACAAACATAGTTGATTTCCCATCACATTGACCATTAGAAGAAAGATAATCTAGCTTACAGATCTAAGAAAATTTCAACATCATAATGACATGTAAATTAACACTTTAAGATCATGAAAGAAGAATAAAATAGATAGAAAAGGAGAAACACCAATATATGTTGGGAAAACCCTTTCGTGTAAAAAACCCCACACTTTGAAGCATTGAACGAATGTATTAATCTGCAACAACAATGTTACAATACACTTGCAGGCTCAAAGCCTTAACATGGAGATTTACATCTTGCTTCTCTGGAGGAAAACTGACAGCATAACCTTGCATGAAAAACTACCTCTTTAAACATACTGAATACAACATAATGCAAGAGCTGCAAAAGCAAAGAACCCTCAAAAAGCTTGCTTAGCTTTCTCCACTAACTCCTCTGCAAAAGCATACAAAGCATCCACTTTCAAATTTGTTTTAAACCTAGAAAAGCTTATGTTTTCTTTCCTAGGTGTCCACTTCCCAAAAAAGAATATTTTCAAACTTGAAAAATTTTTCTAAATCAAAAATCTTTTCCAACATGAAAATCTTTTCCAAATCAAATTTCCAAAAAACAAAGCATATCATCTTCATGGGTGCTCCAAAGAGATAATGATAAGATTTGCCATAAACGTAACTTCCTGCAATAGAAACCTACTAAACAAGACCCAAGGTCAACCGAGGTGGCACTTCTTGTTTTTCTCAACAAAAAATTAAAAAACAACTTTTTGAGATAAAGCAAAAAATAAAAAAGCACAAAACAACTTTTTTCCAGAATGGCTTAAAAACACCATTTGTAAAAAAGCAAAAAGAAAAACTGCTTTTCCACCTCCTAAAAAATAGGAAACACCAGAAAGGACTCTGAGGTTGAGACACCTTAATCCCAACATTCTCCCACTTGTTGAAGACCTGTCAAGAGTCTATAGCAGCTAGTTGATCAAGCCTCAAAGCCCATGGAGCTAAAACACCATTTGAACTTCTATGTGCTCACTGGCTTTGTCAATGCATCTACAACATTCACCAAATGTCAACTTCAAACCCATTACCAGAACACAACTCTAAATTTCAAACACCTCCAAAACATGATCGAGCACGAATGCTCTAGAACAGTTAGAACAACAAACACAACTAGTTGTTTACATCCAATTAAAAAACCTACCATTGATAGAAATTCTGCACATGACATATATCCAAAACATACTGCAACTCTCATCCTTGTATAATCCACTATCTTGCTCAAAGTTACCATCTCCCATGTTAACAAACAGACCAAAACCATTGTTGTGAAAAAAATCTAGAGACCCTTGATATTGCAGTCCAATGAAGAACAATCTACCAAAGGCATACATACATCCTAGGAATCATACTGCATGAGCAATTCCAACCAAAACAACTCACAGTCTACCAAACAAACTCTTACATAAAAAGTGTGGCTTATAATCAAATAATGTAATACAAAGAACAATCACAATGATATGTAAACTGCAACCAACCTACTGCAAAATAGAGCATACTTCCACAAATAGTTTTTTGCTCACTCTCACCTTTGATCTCCTTCACTTCTCCCAAGTCCTCCACATCTCAAATGATATACATTAAAAGAACACATATTGTTGCTAAAAACAATAAAGTACAACAATACTAGATGACCACAAAACTAGTAATCATACTAGATGAATACGACCCTCTAGGAAGAAACATGAGACCATAAAGAGAAACTACAAATCATATCATGTCCTTTTGTCAACACCACCAAGTGCTAAGTTGTGCCAAGTAAGATCTCCTTCATAAAACCCCAACTGAAAAGCCTTAACAACACCCAACTATTCAATCTCATTAGATCAAACAAAACATATATATCTCATATAACAAAAAAAGGATGTAAGCTTCTCTATCCAAGGAAGATCAAACTCAAAAAAATCCATTCCAAAAAAGAATACAGCCCAATAACATCTCCAAAACTTCTCATAAATCAAACCATATACCCATGCCAAATACTCCTCAACTAAACCCTTCAGAACTAGAAACTATAACTCAAGATCCATATCCATGAGAAATCAATGCATAAAACAAAATGAATCTAAAACAACATGGGCAATACCTATCAGATCATTTTTTTGCCAAGTGAAATTAGAGTGGGGAATGAGAATGATCCACTGAGATACATCGAGCCTCATAGACTCTCTCCAAGAACAATCTCCTCTCAAGTCCAAACATGAACTCGTGTACATACCTAGGTGAAGGCTCCTTGATCTTTCTGCTAAAATTTCATCATTCCAACACATGATCTCCACAACAAGAGATCTCTAGCCTCACCTCAAGTCTCTCTAGTATCCATGAGCATCCATCAACCAATTCATGCCAACTTCAAATGCATCTTGCAAAATCATGAAGCTTCAAGCAAATGATTAATATTCAAAACTAAAGAGAACTTAACCAGACCACTGTCAAAGCTCCCACTGTATGTCTGCAAAATCTAGAAACACACATGACATCATGATCTCACATCTCCTCCTAGGAGATCACTACCTGCTCCAATGAACATATCTTGTCAAAGGGGCACCATCATGCCAAAACTCCAATCTTAGAAGAAAGAGTCCATCATGGCACAATACCATCTCCAATCACATGAAGATAACTATCCCCTAACAATGGAACTCAAGATGTCAAAATAATTTCACATCATATAAGAATCATAATCCAAAAGCCTTACCATGACACCTACAACCACTGTAGAAGAACATCCATCACCAAGTGATAGATCCACATCATTGCCAAAGCTCCCACTAAAACTGTGATATCAAGCTTATCAAGGCATCATGATAACCATCCTCTAAATGAAGATCATCCATGGCTCTAACACCATCTAATAATTCATCTACAATACCAGCAACACAAAAGAATAAAGTAGAACCATGATCTCCAAACAAGAAGATAAAGCCATCACTGTCAAAAGCTCACACATAACCATGTATCCTTGAATCTATCCATGACGTGATAAACATGCTACAAGTCCCAATAACTGACAATCCAGGCACTCAAAAACATCCATCCTCTCATCCCAAAGCAACATACCAATGCAAAAATGACCACAGACAAAGCCAACTAACAAAGTTTGCATTAACACTAAATCAATCTCATGGATATAGACAGTCCACATCTGAGTCATCCCACTGCAATCAATGAGTTGCACATACCCAAAAAATTGCATAACTCGTAGATCTCAAACAAATGCAACATGCAAAATCATCATCACATTAGTAACTTACAAACTGAGATTACAAAGAAGATACCATGTAGATTTCAAGACTCAAACACTAGATCAACCCCATACCCAATTTGCCAAAACAAATCCACAATGAGTAACCATGGTCAAGGAATCCATCAAGCAAACACTATAGAAATGTTGAGTGACTAATCACATACCAACATCTCCACACTAAGAAGACTACAAACCTTCTCACACCATGCACGAAGCATACATGCAAATCTATAACTATCTTAGATCCATAAACACCTCAAGGAATCATAATCTGAAAAATAGTTTATCCACAGATCTACAAAACCACAAGTTTTGATTAACCATGTAAAACCTGTAAAACCACCATGTCACTAACACACATGCAAATCCATATTCACTTATCATCTAGAAGACCCACAAGTCTAAAAACCACCAAAATAGTTAAACTAAAATAATGGAATAATACAGATAAGCATAACCATAGATTTTGAACAAAAAATCTATAAAACCCTTAGATCCAACCAACATGAAACTGAGACATACAAGTACAAACAACCAAAAAAGGAAGAAGATTGTAGATGTTGAAAAATGAAAACTAATGACTTTGTAATAGAATAAAAAACATTCACAACATCACATCGATAAAGTCTATTCTAAATGAATATAGATGCATAATGGTAATATTAAACTATGAAAAAACAAATATAAGCATTCAAAAAGAACAGTAACTCCATTGTTTTCCTATCACCAAGATCTTAATTTATGCATTGATGCTCTCAGATTTTCATATGCACGCATGCAACAAGAAGCTATGGTGAACGGATGATAGATTATGCTCCAAATCAAGTATCAATTCTCTATCAAATTCTCTATCTATCATGGTGAAAAGAAATAGGCCTTAAATAGATGTTCTCACAGAATCAAATCCAGGTTATGGGATAAAATGTGGGATTAAATGCAGAAACAGTGAAATAGACATTTGTCCATATTGTCAATGCCATGATTCAGTACGATTAATGAAAGCAATAAATGGGAGATTTTGTGGAATAGTGGAGATCTAAGAAATTATGGAGGAAGTGGGATTTGTGCATTAAATATGCAATAGAGGAAATTATATTAAATGAATTTATGATTTAATGCAATATGTAATGGTTTTAATGTATGTGTATTTTTAATAATTATATAAATAAAGTATGCATGAAATGGATAAATGATATTTTAAAATAGAGGAAATTATATAGTGAATTAATTAAATAGATAATAATATCCATTTAATTAATAGAAGAATAATAAATAGAAGAAAGTATAAAGTGGATTAATTAAATAGATAATACTATCCATTTAATTAATAGAAGAAAAATAGGAGAAAGTATTACATGAATTAATTAAATAAATGATAATATCTATCTAATTAATAGAAGAAAAATAGGATGATTGTGAGGACAAATTTAAGTGTCTACAAAGATGTCCAGGAACTTCAGGCCCACTTGTAGGCCAACTCCACAACCACAACCATGTACAAGCATATAAAGGAGCTAGGTTGTTCCAAAAGCTTTTAGATCATCCAATGACCAACTCCACAACCTACATGCATTCGAGGCTAACAAAAGAGTGCCTTCCAATGTTAGGGACTAAAACCAAGCACCCAACATAAGCACATCCAACCGTAGCCATGACAACCCAATTTTCTCCATGTGATCAGGGAACATGAATACTTTGTTGCAAATGACCATAGAATTAAAGAACATAACACCATGCATGAGGGTTATTACATACTATCAAACATGAGCTCTAGATCAATATCATATTAAATGTAACCACATGATCAACTCCATAATACTATCTTCTCCATCTTTCAAATGCATGTCATAACCTGAAAACAAGATCAACTGCAATAATTCCACTCAAACAAAGATTAATAATCAACCATTTCCTTCCTACAGATTCCCTCAAGCTTGCCAAGCTAAGAAATCACAATAGAAGAAATACCCAAAACCCTAAACACCATAGAACCAACACATGCAATCTCATGAAACCATGGAACCACCGTAGCTCTGATACCAATTGAAAGGGAAAGAGAAGGGTATGTGTAGGAACATGATGGGCCAAACTATACCTCTAAGTGGCAATGAAAATACTAAAAATCAGACTTAATCAAGTTCATGTGAAAATTTGAATGGATTATCTACACAATTTGAAAAATATGTAAAAACAAAATTTGTAGAGAATTGAATCTAGTTTATGAGATACTATTTCTTTTATAAAAAAATTACTTAGTAAAAAATGAATATTTCAATGAACAACTATTAAATTTTCCAAAAAAAAATAAAAAGTGGGTGTCATTCCAACCAACCTAACTATGAGATTTTTTTTTTTGAATCTTTCAAAATAAGTAAAGGACTCATGCCCAGATGTGACACATTTTTTTTTGAATTTTTTTTCCAATAAAATAATTAGTTATGATTTTTTTACTGTGACTTTTTTTTAAAACTAAAAAGTAATTTTCCAGCCAACCTAACTCGATAAAAAAAATTGGAATTCAATTTTTTTAAATCCTATAGCCATAAAACCAGAGTGTGAAACAACTTTCAGATCTCAAAAACGTGAAATGATTTGAAAGTTATGGATGTTTTTCAATCAGTGTGTCCATCAAGATTTTAGACACACACTATATAAAAAATTATTAATAATTATTTAATAAAATGATAACCAAGCAAATATTATATTTTTGAACGCTGACAATTTCTTCAATAAACCCTTTTCATTTTATCAATTTTGCATTAAAAAAAGTTGTCAACACAAAGAGTGAAGTTTGAAGAAGAGAGTGAAACCTACGAAAATGTTAGAATTCAAGGAAAGTCAACTATGACAATCCCAAGCCTAAATACAAGGCAAAACCGAAGAAAAATGGATATCCATTTTGGGCAGCTAGAAATAGATATTTGTTTCCTAGAAACGGATATGATTTTTTTACTGTGACTTTTTTTAAAAACTAAAAAGTAATTTTCCAGCCAACCTAACTCGATAAAAAAAAATAGAATTCAATTTTTTTAAAACCTATAGCCATAAAAGCAGAGTGTGAAACAACTTTCGGATCTCAAAAATGTGAAATGATTTGAAAGTTATGGATGTTTTTCAATCAATGTGTCCATTAGGATTTAGACACACTATATAAAAAATTATTAATAATTATTTAATAAAATGATAACCAAGCAAATATTATATTTTTGAACGCTGACAATTTCTTCAATAAACCCTTTTCATTTTATCAAATTTGCATTAAAAAAGTCATCAGCATGAAGAGTGAAGTTTGAAGAAGAGAGTGAAACCTGTGAAAATGTTAGAATTTAGGGAAAGTCAACTATGACAGTCCCAAGCCTAAATACAAGGCAAAATCGAAGCAAAATGGATATCTGTTTTGGGCAGCTAGAAATAGATATTTGTTTCCCAGAAACGGATATGATTTTTTTACTGTGACTTTTTTGAAAAACTAAAAAGTAATTTTCTAGCCAACCTAACTTGATAAAAAAAAATTGGAATTCAATTTTTTTAAAACCTATAGCCATAAAAGCAGAGTGTGAAACAACTTTTGGATCTCAAAAATGTGAAATGATTTGAAAGTTATGGATGTTTTTCAATCAGTGTGTCCATCAGGATTTTAGACACACACTATATAAAAAATTATTAATAATTATTTAATAAAATGATAACCAAGCAAATATTATATTTTTGAAAGCTGACAATTTCTTCAATAAACCCTTTTCATTTTATCAATTTTGCATTAAAAAAAGTCGTCAGCACGAAGAGTGAAGT
Organism: Cunninghamia lanceolata; assembly: GCA_027924645.1. NCBI lineage: Eukaryota > Viridiplantae > Streptophyta > Pinopsida > Cupressales > Cupressaceae > Cunninghamia > Cunninghamia lanceolata. The sequence continues at coordinate 614,373 of BSBN01001268.1, read as the reverse complement.
TTGAAGAAGAGAGTGAAACCTGCGAAAATGTTAGAATTTAGGGAAAGTCAACTATGATAGTCCCAAGCCTAAATACAAGGCAAAATCGAAGCAAAATGGATATCCATTTTGGGCAGCTAGAAATGGATATTTGTTTCCCAGAAACGGATATGATTTTTTTACTGTGACTTTTTTGAAAAACTAAAAAGTAATTTTCCAACCAACCTAACTTGATAAAAAAAATTAGAATTCAATTTTTTTAAAACCTATAGCCATAAAAGCAGAGTGTGAAACAACTTTCGGATCTCAAAAACGTGAAATGATTTGAAAGTTATGGATGTTTTTCAATCAGTGTGTCCATCAGGATTTTAGACACACACTATATAAAAAATTATTAATAATTATTTAATAAAATGATAACCAAGCAAATATTATATTTTTGAAAGCTGACAATTTCTTCAATAAACCCTTTTCATTTTATCAATTTTGCATTAAAAAAAGTCATCAGCATGAAGAGTGAAGTTTGAAGAAGAGAGTGAGGAAGGATGTTGATTTTTTGCTCTGCATGTCGAGCTAGGGCTTTCGTGCCCTAGCCCGATCCTCTGTTTTTTTCCTGGTCGTGCGAAGTGTGGGGAGTGCATGCGTTTTGGGGAGGTCTGGGGTTGTGTTTTTTTATCAGTGCATAGTTTTTTTCAGCGGCATTGGTGTCTCTTTCTCCCTGAGCGTGCGGGGGTTTTGTGCCTGGTTGGAGGCCGTGGGTGGGGTTTTTGTGCCTGGTTGGTTTGGGTCTGCAGTTCGAAGGCAGTGCTGGGTGGTGGATCGGTTAAACCCTAGTGGTGGTTCTTTTTTCTTGGGGGCCTGCTTGCCCGCCTTGGATCTTGTTTAGTTTCAATGCCGATCGGGGAGTCTTCAGGGGCTAGTCCCAAGATGGATTTTTGCTCAGCAGCGGTTGGTGTAAATTCTCCTTCGCACGCTTCGAAGGTTTTTAATAATAACTTGTTCTCACCAGATTCAGGGTTGGTTGGTTCGGGTTTGTCTGGTGGTACTCGGATTACAAAGATCAATGGATGTCTTGAACATTGTGAGGAGAGGCCAAAATTGGTTATCCCGCTGGAGATGATTGCGGAAGATATTGATTATTATTCGAAGCATGCATTGCTGTGCAAGTTTATGGGGATGTGGGTTTCTTTACAATTTCTTGAATCATGGGCCCAACGGACTTGGATGCCAGAGGGAGAAATGGAGGTTATGCTTTTAGCAAATAACTTTTTCATGGTTTCATTCAATTGCTTGGCAGATCGCAATAAGGCCTTTGAAGGAGGCCCCTATTTTCATAATCAGATTGGGTTATTCATTAAACCTTGGCATGCGGGATTCAATCCTGCTGAAGAGCTTCCGAACCGGGTTCCAGTGTGGGTTCAGCTTCCAAGGTTTCCTGTGGAATGTTGGCGGGATGATGTTTTACACTTGTTAGCTTCAATGCTAGGAAAACCAGTTGGTGCTTCACAGCAGACTCAAGTTAAAAAGGTGATGACTTTTGCTAGTATATGTGTTGAGATTGATTTAAGTAAACCCTTGCCAGATTCGGTGGATATGTGTGCGGGTCCTTACTCTTGGGTGCAGCAGTTGGACTATGAGACTCTTCCTTTTCGGTGTCGTCTCTGTCATGAATATGGACATTTACAGAGGAGATGCCCTAAGGCTAGGCCTGTGGACTCCCAACCTTCTCAGCCTCCCCGCAATCCCCCTAGAGTTGAAAAGGGGAAGGAACCCATTCCTGGTGATGTGGATGGGGCTGATGGTTTTGTTCCTGTCAAGGCTCGAAATAGGAATCGAGGTCAAAAGAGGACTTTGAAGGAAAGGCAGGATGAAGATTCTTTCAACAGATTTGAAGTTTTAGATGATCTCAGCTAGCAGGAAGTGAATCCAGGCTTGGTGAATTTGGATCAGGGTGCTTCAGGTACAGGACAGGAGGGCCTTCTTTCTGAAGCTACTTAGGTTTTACAGGATAATAGGGCTTTGCAAATGGACACAGACGTTCAAATGGAAGTCCAGGTGGAATCGGTTCCTATTATAGTAGGGAAGAAGGGTGGTGAGGATGGATCTCCTCTTGTTTCAAATGTAGGTATTGAGGGGGTGAAGATTAATAAGTCTTCTTCTTCTCATTTGGGTATTCATCAAAAGGATCCAAAAAAAGGGGCTGGGGAGAAATCTTCCAAGCTTGGTAGAAAAAAAGATTTGGATAAGATTAAATTAATAGGGGAAACTTTGGTAGAGTTAGGGTCTGTCAAGACTCTGGATTCTCATTTTTCGAGCCCCTTGAAATGATTGTTCTATCCTGGTATGTAAGGGGCTTGAACAGTGGCCCTCGATAAAAAGCTGTTCGTGATTTGGTTAGAAGTCAATCTCTTGATGTTCTTTTCCTACAGGAGACTAAGTTATCAGTGGAGTGTATGTTTGGTTTAGTGCCTAAGTTGTGGGGGAGTGGAGAGTGCTAGTGTATTGGTGCTCAAGGGTCTGCTGGAGGAGTGGCTTGTTTATGGAATCCTTGAAAGATCCGCCCTCTTTGGTGGTTGTCCTTTCAGTCTTCTATCTCTATGATTGCTTCTTGTTTTGAGACAGGGGAGTCTATTCTCTTCTCCAATATCTATGCGCCTACTGAACTTCAGGGTAAACAACTGTTGTGGTCCCATATCCGGTTTGTCCGAAGCATGGTTCCTTTCCATCTGTGGATTATGGCTAGAGACTTCAATGCTATTTCTGAGTTGGCTGAGAAGAGGGGTGGTATTGCGAGGCTTGAGCTTTCTGCACTGCTACTTCAGGATAACATTTCAACTTTAAATCTGGTGCATATCAAGCCCATTAATGGCCAGTTTACTTGGAATAATCAGAGGATTGGGAATAACTGCATTGCGGAACAACTTGACCGCTTTCTGGTTTCTTGCTACTAGGTTGGTGGGTTGTGGTCTTCTAGCTCTGAAATTTTGGATTGGAGGGGATCAGATCATTGGCCTATCAAGCTGGCTATTTCTTCAGCTCGTGTGCCTCGGTCTCCTTCTTTCAAGCTCCAGCTTATGTGGTTGCGTGACTCCTCTCTCCATGACTATATTGTTGAGTGGTGGAGGTATGGTAGACCTGCTTATGGTACAGTAATGTATACTTTTGCTAAGTTACTTCAATTTGTCAAGTATCAGCTTAAACGTTGGAATCAGCAGTGCTTTGGAAACATTTTCCATGCTAAGACTGCTGCCCAGGCTGAGTTGGATGGTATTACGAGGTTGATCAGGGAGGATGGAGTGACTGAGGACCTGCTTCGGGAAGAGACTAGGGCTTTGAAAGCATTGGAAGAGTGTGAGCTACGAGAGGAAGTTTTTTGGAAATAAAAGGCTCGGATTGAGTGGCTTCAGGAAGGGGATAAAAATACCGCTTTTTTCTTCAACTCGGTGAAAGCCAGGAGACATGGCAATTCTATTTCTACTCTGGTGAATGATAGGGGTGAAACTCTTTCTTCTTTGCAGGAAATCACATGTGAAGCTATGCAATATTTTGCTTCTTTATTTAGGGAGGACTTGCAAGGGGGTTCTGATGAGGAAGCTCAGGTCCTTTCTTGTATCCCTTCTTTGGTTTCTAGGGAGATGAATGAGCATCTTATGAGTGATATTTCGATTGAGGAGCTAGAGGGGATCGTGTTTCAAATGAAGAGGGGGAAAGCTCCTGGCCCTGATGGTTTCCCGATTGAGTTCTTTCAAGAATTCTGGGAGATTATCAAGTTGGACTTGTTGGCAGTTGTTCAGGAGTCTCATAAGAATAAACAGATGTTACGAGCTTTGAATTCTACCTTCCTTGCTCTCATCCCAAAGTGTGATGGGGCGGATAGGTTAAGTCAATTTCGTCCTATCTCTCTTTGCAATGTGATTTATAAAATTATCTCTAAATTGATTGCTGATAGGATGAAAAAGTGGCTTAAAGTGCTGATTTCTGAGGAACAGAGTGGTTTTGTGGCGGGACGTCAGATTCTAGATGGGGTTGTTATTGCAACTGAAACCATTCACTCTATGGCTAATTCCAAAGATAAGGCAATGTTCATCAAGCTTGATATGGCTAAGGCTTATGACCGTGTTCGATGGTCCTTCCTTTGGAAGGTTCTTGGTGCTTTTGGTTTTGGGGTTGCGTGGATTTATTGGGTTATGAGTTGTGTTACTTCAGTCTCCTTCTCTGTGTTAATAAATGGTGAGCACTCTGAGCTTTTTGGCGCCTCTCGGGGTTTGCGGCAGGGTGACCCCCTCTCTCCTTACTTGTTTCTTCTTCTTGTTGAGGGTCTGGGACGCTTGATAAGAAGGAATGTGGAGTTAGGTTTCATTCGGGGCTGGGGGTGGGGAGGTGGTTTACCTCTACAATCTCACTTGCAGTTTGTTGATGACACTGCTTTGATGGGTATGGCTACAATTAGGGAAGCTTTGAATTTGCGCAAGGTGTTGGATGTTTATCTTCTAGCTTTGGGCCAATTGATCAATGAAGATAAGTCTTCCATCTTTTTCTTCAATACTCCAGGTTCCATTCAGAGGCGAATTGCTCATATCTTGAGATTTCAGACTAGGGTTCTCCCTTTGACCTATCTTGGTATTCCCATCTCTATTGGAAGACTTCCCAAGGAGTCTTGGCAGAATATTCTGGATAAATTTCGTGTGAAAGTTAATCATTGGACCCATCACTGGTTGTCCTTTGCGGGTCGTGTTCAGTTGCTCAAGTCTGTGGTGCAGGCCCTCCCCATTTATAGATGTATGATTCAGGTGGCCCCTTTGGGTTTTGTTAAGGAATTGGATTCCTTAGCAAGACAGTTTTTATGGGCTGGTAGCTTATTGTCCTCTAAATGGAGCCTTGTTAGATGGGACATTGTTTGTAGCCCAAAGCAGTTTGGCGGCCTCGGGTTAAGGCAGTCGTCGTTGTCAGGGATGGCGTTGGCTGCTAAATTGTATTGGCAGTGGTGTGTGGAGCAGGATGGGATCTGGGCCAGGATATTAACTCAGAAATACTTCCCAGGGATCCCTCAAATTGATATTCCTCGGTATCCTCTGGTGGGGAAAGGCTCGGTGATTTGGAGTACGCTCAAGAAAGGGGCTACTCTGGTCAAGGATGGTTTATTTTGGATTTGTAAAAGAGGGACAAAAGCTCATTTTTGGTCTGATTCTTGGGATGGTTTTCCTCCCATTGTTTCTCAGTTTCCTAATTTGGTGACTCTGTGCTAGAGGTTCTGTGAAGTTGGTTGGTCAAGGGTGAGTGACTTCAAGTCCTTTTCTTCTCATGGGCAGTTGGTGGTGGCAAGATGGAAGAATCCTGATGAGTGGCATGTTGTTGGTATGGAGGAGGAGTGTGCTGAGCTTCATAGTATCCTTTCTCGTAGACATTGTAGCTCCCTCCAGGAAGGGGATGTTCTTTCTTGGTCTCCTAATCCTAAGGGTGTCTATACTGTTGCTTCTGGATATCAGGTGTTGTTATCTAACCAGCTGGAGGGGGTGGAGGTTCACTGGTGGAAGAAAGTGTGGAATAAGCTTTCTTGGCCGAAGTGTAATTGCTTTATTTGGACTTTGGCTTGGAATAGGTGCTTGACTTGGGATAATATTCAGAAGCGGGGTTTTCAAGGTCCTTCTATGTGTGTTATGTGTGGATGTGGAGAGGAGGACTCCTCTCACTTGTTTTTTCGTTGTCCCTTGACTTTGCAGCTTTGGCATTTTTGGTGGGAAGTTTGGAAAAGCCCCTGTGTTCATGCTTCATCCCTGGTGGATTTTTGGAGTAGTCTGGGTAAACCTCCTTCTATGGCCTCTTTCTTGCAAGATGTGTGGTATGCTGGGCCTTCCTTCATACTATGGCAGATTTGGTTGGAACGGAATCGCAGAACATTTCGAGGTGAGAAGTTGTTGATTCAACAAGTTTGGCACAAAATTATGAGTATGATTTGGGAGATGGTGGAATCTAAGTGTGACGTGGTGTTCCCTTTGGAGAAAGGAGATGCTGAGTTGGTGGATAGATTGGGTATTCAGGGGTTGTCTCCAGCTTCTGCTTGTGTCAGGAAAGGAAGGCGAGTGAAAAAGAAAGTGCAAAGGGTGGGAAGATGGCTTCCCCCTCCGTCTGGCATTCTGAAGCTCAATATTGATGGTTCTTCAAGGGGCAATCCTGGGCCTGCTAGGATTGGTGGGATTGGCAGGGATTTTTCGGGATCGGTGGTTTTTTTCTACTATGTTCATGAAGGATGGCAAACTATCAACCTTATGGAAGGTTTGGCGATCCTCTATGCTTTAGAGAGGGCTTATGCTTTGGGATGGCGCAAGGTTATCTGTGAGTCTGATTCACAGGTTTTGATTAATTTGCTAAATACACAGAAGGTTTCTGATGTTAGTTGGCAGTTGGCTATGATGGTGCAACAAATTCTGCAGATAAGTTCTTTGATGGAGATGGTGTCTTTTGTCCATATTCCAAGGGAGTGGAATAGGGTAGCAGATTGTCTGGCTAAGTGGGCTTCTAAGCATTTAGATGGTTGGAAGATTGATGAATGGGAGCAGGTTCCTCATGAGCTCCGATATGACTTGGAGAAGATTCTTGCTGAGGATGGGAATGGTATTGGTGAAGGATGATGTTGCTTCATGCTTTGTATGGCTGTTTCTTATGGATTACTAGGGCCTTGGCCCTTTGATGCTTTGTAATGTTCTTTTCTAAATTTCAATAAAGTTTTTACCCCTTTTATTAAAAAAAAAAAAAGTTTGAAGAAGAGAGTGAAACCTGTGAAAATGTTAGAATTTAGGGAAAGTCAACTATGACAGTCCCAAGCCTAAATACAAGGTAAAATGGAAGCAAAATAGATATCTGTTTTGGGCAGCTAGAAATGGATATTTGTTTCCCAAAAACGGATATCCATTCCTAGGAAACAAAAATGCATCCTTCTTGAAACCCTAGGTGGCATATATCCATTTCTCAAATGAAGATTTTTGTGTCAATCAAATTGAATGATCCCCAAATAAATCCTTCTCAACCCTAGGTGGCATGTAGAGAGAAGAGTCTCTCCATTAGGAAACCAAAATGCATGGTTTAGAATAGATCCACAACCTTCCAAAGCGGCTATAAAGCCTTCTTTTCACATCACCAAAGCATAAGTTGTAGTTCTTTCAATATTTTATCTACAAGCAAGAATTGTAGCAACAACTCCTTATGTCAACCTATTGTCATATAGGTTATCTCCTTCATGGATGTGTAGATTAACCATCACCTTGTCAAAATCTTTCATGGCAACACCATCCTTATAGACTTCTTCAAGTTCAATCTTCACTTCAGAGGCAAAGTAGCTAGTCAAGAAGGGAATTTTATGATAATAGGAGAAGAGTTTTATGTCAAATCAATAATCTATTTCATTCTTGGTGGTGACAATTCCACACCAAGCCTTCATGATCCCATGTATCTATCTCATGTAGCAACTTTAAGGAAGAAATCATGTTTAATTACCATGTAGTCCTACAACCACAACAAAAAACAATATCAAATTCTTCTAAATGAGGAAACCTATCGGTCCAAAAGCATTTATCTATAACAAGTTAATTCAACAACATTTTAGTCTTTAAAAGATACAAAGCATTATCATTGCCTTCAACTTGCACCTATCCTTGTATATATCTAGAAGATCTTCACCTATGATGTTTAGGACTACAGAGATTTTCAAACCATAAGACTAAATTACAATTCAATTCACCTAAGCATGTAGAATGGGTAAATTATTCATAAGAATACAAATAACCATCTACTACTTAGCCTATCTTCAAATTTATCTCTTTTCCCTCATAATATATCAAATTTTGATGTTGCCATTTGCAATCTCATCAAATTTTGACATCAAATTTTACAAAATTTATCATATGAATGCTTTCATTCTCCCTCCAAGGAGGTTATTATCTTGGTAGGCATCTTATTTACATTTTTAGATCTACATGGCTCTTGAGGTGGTCCATATTCTCCAAGCAAAGCCCATTTTTTGTGGTATTCACACCTACAACCTTAGGGTTTAGAGAGGGTAGTCTTATAGCTGCATTTAGCTTTTGTGAATCTCCTTTTCATTCATGTCAAGTGGATAAGCATTTTGTAATCTTCTAAATGACCATCCTACTTGCATTTCTCTACATACTTCTTCTTTGGCCTAGCTATAGCTCCCTTTGACTTGAGATAAATTACTCTAGGTAGCACTAACCTACATACACATGGAAAGAAGTATATTTAAATTCCTTGAGCTAAAAGTGGATAAAAAATCGTATGTTATGACTAAATTTATCAACAAATCTTATGGCATTAAATCAATTTTGAAAATCATTATCATACACAAATCAACTTTGGATAGATTATTTACACATTGCAAAAAAAATCTCTCAAACTTAATTCACTCTTGAATACAAAATATTTTGAATTTTGGTAAGAAAAATCACCAATAGTATTCCATCCCCTTGTCCAAGGATTGACCTATGTGTGTATTTCATGTATATACCCTACAACTTTATGAACTCATGGAACACTTGTTTGAATTTATGGTTTGAGAGTACTTTGTGTCCTAATATGTAGATTTTTGTGTAGACATTAGCTTTGAGACTAAAATGTGTGTATTTCTTTGATCTTGTTGTCAAATTAAAACTATTAATTCTGAACAATTGTATAAATCATGATAACCAAGTGCATGAATGTAAGGATATTATTGATGAATCAAACCTTGTGGTATGTGTGTTTACTAAGCATTGTAAACCTATGTAAAAACCCCAAATAGGTGTTTCCAAGCATGACAGGTAAAAGACAAGTGTTCCTAGATCCTCATTTAGAGAGTTGTCCACTTGGATCCAACTTGTGTCCTAGATCAAAGCATCCTTCCTGCCATCCTGTGAATGATAGTTGATATAATGCATATTCATGTGTATAATTCATGCCTTATGTACATTCATGTATATGCTTCATCTCTTACGTGTATTCAAGTTTATACCTCATGAATTGTAGTGTATTCATGTGTATGCTTCATGACTAACATGTATTCAAGTGTATACTTCATGACTTATGTGTATTCATGTGTATACTTTGTGACTCACGTATATTCATGTGTATGCTTCGTGACTTACGTGTATCCATGTGCATGCTTCGTGTATATTACATGTATTTATGTTTATGCTTCATGCCTCATATCTTATGCATATTTATGTGTATACTTCGTGTATTACTGTATGCTTCATGTATTACGTGTATTTATGTGAATACTTTGTGTATTACGTGTATGCTTCATGCTTTTTATATTACATGTACTTATGCATATACTTGGTGTAATACGTGTATGCTTCATGCTCCATGTATTACATGTATTTATATGTATATTTCTTGTGTTATGTGTATGCTTCATGTTCTGTGTATCATGAGTATTTATGTGTATGCTTCATGCTTCATATGTACTTATGTGTATTACGTGTATCTATGAGTATGTTTCATACTTCGTGTATCATGTGTACTTATATGCTTCATGCCTCACATGTATTTATATGTATACTTCATAGATTACATATGCTTCATGCTTTGTGTCTTATGTGTATACTTCGTGTATCACGTATACTTTATGTATTACACACATCTGGTGTTGGCTTCATGTCTAATGTTTCTCCAACAAGTTACCCTTCTAGCATTAAACCTTGAGAGGAAAACATAATAGATATCCATTTTATAGGATGGATTATCTGTTTTACAAACCAAATATCTATTTTGTAGAAGAGATATCCATTACTAGATATCCGTTGCCCAAAGAATTGGGCTCTAGGTAACAGATATCCATTTTTAGAATGGACATCTATTTTGAAAATGGATATCCATTATGTAAAAGCCAAAAAAAGACAAAAGGAATGCTATTGGGCCCAACAACCATGCCCATAGATCCTCTGTTGTCAAAAAACCTATGATTTCTGCCTGTTACAATAAAAAAAACACTTTTATGCACTTTTGGACACACAACTTCCTTGTTACAATCATAAGAGTGATATTTTTGTTCCCCTACTGGGGAGCAACAATCGCTGTAAAGCAAAAAGGAGGAGGAAAGTTACATTGGAGGAAATTGAAGCAATTAGGGAAAAGGATAGAGCAAGGAAGAGGATTGGAAGACTGGGTTTGGTGGATGCTCATCAAGGTGAAGTTTCTTCTTTACCATCTAATGACATGCAAATTGAAGGTGTTAATGTTGATTGTAATGAAATGTTAGATAAGAATGAAATTGACCATGATATTGCAAATGAAAATGTTGCAAAATTTTATGAAACACCTATTGATAAGAGCAATACCATGGACAAAGAAGAAGAAAAACAAAGATGTTTTCTTGAAGAAAGTGGATATGAACCTCATGATGTTGAATTTGCACTCCATAATCCATTTATTGATAAAATTGATGAGGTTGATAACATGGATGAAACAATGAAAATCAATGTATCTCCAAATTACATAAGAAGAGAGGATGTTTGTCAAGGAGAGAATAAGCATGATGAAATTGGAAAACATCCAAGAATCCAAAAATGGTTACTTGAAATTGATGAGAACATAATGGAAAAACTTGAAGGCAAGAGGTTGTCACGAACAGTTTAGTTGTGCACTTCAAAATTCTTCAATGAATACTTTGAGAATAAAACATTAACCAAACAATGCCAACTTTTTGTGCAATTACTAAAGATGTACAAAATGAGACCTTACTAAAGAAATTAAAGATTTGGTTAAACAAAGTATCCAATCAGAGTAAAATTATTGTTAGAAGCCTTTTCAATGCACTCAATTCTATTGGAAAGACTAGCAAGGAGAAAGATAAAAGAGCTACTCGTAGAGTAATAACAACCTCAATAGTAAGCAAACAATTAAGAAAGACTCAATTAATGAGGCAGACTTGTGTTGACTTAAGATTGAATCATAAAACATTGTCAATAGCACTAGCATTAAGATTAAGAATAGATAGTCCTCTTAGAAGTGATACTTGGGCTTTCAGTGGTAGGCTTCCACGAGTTGATAAGAAGCTAACCAATAGAACAAAGGAAGAAATTGAATGATTTTGGAACACTAACTCTAAGGTATCACCAAAATCAAAATATGTTTTAAAGTTAAGAATTGGTGATAAAGACTGCACACCACATCCTAAACATTACTTGGAATGTAGACAAACAACATTGTACAAAAAATATTGTGAAACACACCTAGGTATGACAGTCTCACAAAGAGCATTTGAATCTCTTAAGCCATTTTATTGTGTTCCTCTTAAAATTTGTAATACATGTTGTTTCAAATACCATGTAGAGTTTTCTATGTATCATGAATTATTATGCAATATTCATTCTACTTTGCACACTAATGACATGTTATAGGAGTGTGGTGCAACTCAACTACCAAAGTCATCTAGGGACTTATTGGATTTATTTCTATGTATTAGAGATGATGGTTGCATTTTCTACAAGAATGATTGCTTAAATGAATAGTGTTTACAAAGTGGTGGGTTATCAAAGTTTCTATCATGTTTTCATGAGGGCAGCGAGCATGATTTTGGATAGAGAATGGTTGAGAAAAAGAGATATGAGACAGTGAAATACAATTTGAAAAGTGGAGGTGAAGGTTCTAGATATGAGTTGATGAGAGGTAAGTATTTCTGATTTTATTGATGATTGTAAAAAAAATCTTTTCTACAAGTATGCTAGACATAGCCACATGTCTCAATGGTTAGATCAATAGTTTAGGATGTGTAAAGAATTTTTCTCGATTGGAACTATTGTCTTTGTAGTTGATTTTGTAGAAAACTACATGTTTCAACCCTAAAATGAAGTGCAATCCCAGTACTACAATTCTATTCAAATTTCTATTTATGTTCACATCACATACAGACATACCCCCAAGAGTATAGAAGAGAGCAAGAAGATTGTCAGAGAATACCATTTTTACATGAGTGATGATTGATCTCATTCATCAAAGTATGTGCAATATTGCTTTCAACGATTTTATAGGTTCTTGTAAGAAAAAGATATTAGAATGGATCAACATCTCATTTGGTCAAATAATTGCACCAGTCAATTCAAGAATGTTCATATGTTCTATTGGTTTAGAAGAATGCATGCAAAGAAGGGTATACCTCATATTTAGAATTTTTTGAAGTTGGGCATCGAAATGGGGAATATGATGGAGCAAGTGCATGCATGAAGAGAACTCTTTTTAAAAAACACCTAAAGATTAGAGGTGGTGCTATATTCAATTATGCAGATTCTATTGTTGAGTGGTGTAACTATGCATTGTCACAAGGAGTAGCTCTTGATTCAAAAGTGTTCAGATTCCTTTGGTTGGTTGATGAGGGGATAGCGAGAGAGAAATTGGATTGTCAAAGAATCAATGAATCGTCAAAGATGCATTCATTTCGAAGCTCAGATGCAAGTGCATGGACTATTTGGACACGAGAATTAGCTTGTTTTGTCAAAGTTGTATTAAATGTGATTTGGATAATTATGAGTCAAGTGAGTGGGTAGATGCATATATTCCACAATATTTAACCACTTTATCTCAAGGTCAATCCTTTTTAGTCATTGACATGGAGAGCTCATTTGACTATAAACATCTTTCAGACCTTGTACAACTAGGTCATGTTTATGCAGTTGTTGCACCACATGGAAATGAAAAGAAATTAGACTATTGGTTGGCACGATGTGTACAGGGAAAACAAAATCTAACACAACCTACGATAGATGATGATGGGTTCACATATACTACAGGATCCATTTTTATTGTTGGGACTTGGTTGTGAATATATATGATTAGAAAGAATGGCATCCCTACATTTGAAGACTTTGAGAAACATAAAACCATATTGATGTATTCGCACCTAGTTATAGCAACAAATGTTAAGTTACTAAAGCATCATGCAAAACCAAAAATAAAACAGCTATGGATAATTATTAATGTTGATCATGAAGTAATATTGGATACTCTGAAGGTAAGAGATGATCCCTTAGGTACACTTGACTAGAATTTAAACTTCCAGATGGACAGGTATGACAATTTTTTTCTTAATTCGTTCTTGTTTTTTCTATTTTTTAGAATTGTTTTATTAAAAATCTTGTTTCTTTAACTATAATGCATGCTTTTGACTATACAGGACTACGAATGAGGTTATTTTGCATGGCATTGTAGATGTGAGGTATGATATTTTGTGTTCATTTATATTTCTTAATATTTTTCTTTCTAGCTTTTTCTACATACTAATTTCTAAATTCCTATTGTGCATATCCTACAATCAAGGCATTCCATGAGATAACATGTATTTGATGTGTTCTACCAAACAGCTCATGTGCCTTGTCTATGCTTCCACATTTTGCATACATGTGTCACAAGGTAATTGCAAATACAACATCTGACAAAATGGTACTGCAAAGGCAAAGTGTAACGGTGGAGGACTTCCACAACCTAACTCATGGGACATATATAGCAAAAGGAGCATAATCAACTTATAAAACTCAACTTATATGGAATGGCTATGTACAATAGTTTAGGATTTAGTTTGCATTTTCTGTTTGTTCATGTGCATGTTTGCAGGATCGCAGTCGAGAGGTGTTGAGAACCCTAGCATGGGTATGTGCTAGGTCGTGCTGGTAGTTCGAGTCTGGAAAGTTGTCCAGGAAGCAGATCGGGTCACCTCAGGAGGTTCGGCGGATTGAAATTCGCTAAGGTTAGAAATTCGTCACAACGGCATCATCAGGATATTTCTGTGTATATCCTGTGGTTACTTCGGGCATCATCCGAGTAGATGGAGGTGAACATGATGCAGTAGTTTGCATAAGGTGAATGTGCATTGGGGTGATCATCGCAAGGTGTTGCCGAGGAGGAGCGTATCGGCATAAGGTAGAAGATCGGGTTGATAAAACCATCGCAGGCCGATAATGTTATGTTTGGCCGACAGCAGGATATTGGAGGAGCTGCATGTGACGTCATCGTCATCAGGATAATCGTCATCAGGATATCGGGGTGACGTAAGCATCAAAAGAAAGGTGCATGAGAGTGTCGTCATCAGGATATATGGGAGGAACCGGATATTTTATATCCTGCTGATGAACATGATGTTGAACATCATGATGCTGCAGATAGAGGTTGGCGGTAAGATGAACAGTGATCGTCAGGAGGATGATTGCGCTTGCCGAATATGATGATGCTGTCAATAGCCGGATATGATGATGCTGCTGACAGGCGAAAGGTCGAAGGTTTGTCTGTAGGAGGATATCGATCGGCAAGAGAAAATATGATGATGCTGACAGTGTTAAGGGAAAATATGATGATGATGATGATGGGTTGTAGACATACATGCTGTATGTCAAGGTTTTAGTGTGGATGCCTCTGCATCATAGTGGTATCAGAGCTCAGCAAAAGGTCTGGGCTGTTGTGTGTTGATTCTGTCACTGAAAAGACAGAGGTAGAGGAGTGAGAGGTTGACAAAATGCCTCCGAAAGGTAATGGTACTGCAAGGGAGTTGCAGGAGATGAAGGAAAAACATGCCAGAGAGATGAGGAAGATGAAGGAGCTTGCTGAAGCACTTCAAGCAAGGCTTGTAGCCCTGGAAAAGAACAAAAAGAGGGAAGTGGAAGACAGTGAGTCAGAAGAAGATGAAGATGCTGTTGAAGAGTATGAAGAGGTAGCTGAAGGTCTGGATGCTAAAGACCAGAGATTTGCAAAACTGTTAAAGGTAGTACAGAGTGATAAACCTAAGGTAAAGGTTGATGTTTCCAAGTATAATGGAAGTTTAAATGAAGATGAGTTACTGGATTGGATTGCTGCACTTGATAATCACTTTGAATGTGAAGATGTTGCTGAGGATCAGAAGGTAAAGATTGCAAAGACCAAGTTAGGAGGTCATGCTTTGGTATGGTGGGATTATGTACAATCCGAGAGAAGGAAACAAGGAAGGTCAAAGATCACTTCATGGGATAAAATGGTAGCAAGGATCAAAGGTAAATTCTTGCCCAAGGATTATGAAATTCAGATGTTTAAGAAGCTGCAATTTTTAAGGCAGAAGGAAATGGATGTGAAGGCATATACTGAGGAGTTTTATAAGTTGAGTATGAGATCTGGTCATCATGAGAATGAGGTAGAAAAGGTGGCTAGGTACTTGGCTGGTTTGAGATTGAACATACAGGATGAGTTAGTTTTAGCTAACCCTAAGAGTGTGGAAGATTGTTATCAAATGGCAATCAGGATTGAAGAAAAGATGAATAGGAGACAAGATAAGTCCATGAGAGGAAGAGGCAGCAATATGAGGGGAAGAGGATTAGCCCCTACAACAAGGCAAACCAATGAGGGTCAAGAAGACACTGGTAAAGGACAGGGATAGTCTGATTTCAGAGGTGGATGGAAAGATAATAGAGGCAGATTTGGAAGTGGTAGAGGTTCTACTACATTTTCAGGAAAGTGTTACACCTGTGGTGAGTTTGGTCATCCATTTTTCAAATGTCCAGAAAACAAGGGTTCATCATCCAGAAATGATAGAACGAATGACAAGAGAGTACAACTTGTGCAAGAAGAGAAAGTAGAGGAATGTGTACAAAGTTTAAACACTTATCAAGATAGAGTTCCTGACAATTATGGATATCCTGAGGAGGGAGAAGCATTGATGCTAAGGAGAACTAGTTTGCAGACATCAAAGGATATGATGCAAAGAAGAGCTCTTTTCAAGACCACATGCAAGAGCAAAGGTAAGGTATGTAAGGTTGTCATTGATACTGGTTCAACAGATAACATGGTATCTTAGGAAATGGTGGATAAACTAAATTTGGAAAGGATTCCACACCAACACCCTTACAAGGCATCTTGGGTGAGTGATAGTCAATCACATTTTGTATATGAGCAGGCATATGTGGATTTTCAGATTGGAGCATATCATGATAGAGTTTTGTGTGACATTTTGCCCATGGAATGTTGTCACCTACTGTTGGGTAGGCCATGGCAATTTGATAGGAGGGTACTGTATGATGGGTATGCTAATACCTACACCATCAAGAAAGATGGGAAAACTATTATGTTGATGCCATTACAAGAAGCAGCTGTAGTACAGAAGGCAGCAAAAATCATTTTAGTGGGAAAGAAGGAATTTGTGAATATGCCTATAGCAGCAGGCATACAGGCAGTTGAGGACATTGCAGGGAAAGGAGTTGTTAAGGACAACAGGTTGAAGAAAGTTTCAGTTGTGACTGACAGAGGTCAACAGCAGGTTCAGAAATAGGTTTACAAATAGTAACCAGTTGAGAGGAATGACAAGGATGTTGTCATAGTTGGGACTATTGTTTGTCCTATAAAGGTTGAAAGGAAGACAGAGTTGAACATTGTAGGAGTTCAAGAGGCAGTTCAGACAGAGGTTCTGGTCAGACAACCTGACAAACACAAGGTATGTGAGAGAAGGGCCTACATTGACAGGCATGAGGATTTACTTGCAAGAAGGCAAGTTACAGTTCAGAAGTCTTGGAGCAGCCAAGAGACAGCAGAGGACAAAGTTGGAACAGGTCAAGACACTGCAAAGGCAAAGTGTAAAGGTGGAGGACTTCCACAACCTAACTCATGGGACATGAGTTCTTTTCTGTTGGGGAGTATGGTGCAGGAGCACCTACCTGACATCTGGCCTCCATGAGGCAGTTAGTTAGTTTAAGTCTTGTTAATGTTTCCAAGAAGGTCTTATAAGACCAATGCATGTAATAAGGTCATGTTGACCATACTTTACTATTTTTAGATAGTTTGTTTGGACAGCTGTTTAGGTTGTTAGTTCAGTTGGATCTCCTCCCAGCCGCTTGGAAGCTCCCAGCCACTGGGAATCGAGTGGTAGTACTCGCAGGAAATCCTATTTATGCATGAGGATCGGTTGGTTTTAGATCATCGATCAGACTTTGCAGGGAGTGAGACAGAGAGAGGAGAGACAGAGTATTGTAATTGCATCTTTTGAAATCAACAGAGATCCTGTTTGTGTTCATTCTCTGTTGAATTCCATTGTTTAATCGTGTGGCTGTTCTGGTGGTTTCATGGATTCGCTGATCCATTCCACCGGTTGATTCATCGAATCAGTGGAATGGCTATGTACAATAGTTTAGGATTTAGTTTGCATTTTCTGTTTGTTCATGTGCATGTTTGCAGGATCACAGTCGAGAGGTGTTGAGAACCCTAGCATGGGTATGTGCTAGGTCGTGTTGGTAGTTCGAGTCTGGAAAGTTGTCCAGGAAGCAGATCGGGTCACCTCAGGAGGTTCGGCGGATCGAAATTCGCTAAGGTTAGAAATTTGTCACAACGGCATCATCAAGATATTTCTGTGTATATCCTGCGGTTACTTCGGGCATCATCCGAGTAGATGGTCTTATAAAACTATGATGCAGAGGCATCCACACTAAAACCTTGACATACAGCATGTATGTCTACAACCCATCATCATCATCATCATATTTCCCTTAACACTGTCAGCATCATCATATTTTCTCTGCCGACCGATATCCTCCTGCAGACAAACCTTCGACCTTTCGCCTTTAGCAGCATCATCATATTCGGCTATCGGCAGCATCATCATATTCGACAAGCGCAAACATCCTCCTGATGTTCACTGTTCATCTTACCGCCAACCTCTATCTGCAGCATCATGATGTTCAACATCATGTTCATCAGCAGGATATAAAATATCCGGCTCCCTCCATATATCCTGATGACGACACTTCACGCACCTTTCCTTCGATGCTTACGTCACCCTGATATCCTGATGATGATTATCCTGATGACGATGACGTCACATGCAGCTCCTCCAATATCCTGCTGTCAGCCAAACATAACATTATCGGCCCGCTATGGTTTTATCAACCCGATCTTCTACCTTATGCCGATACGCTCCTCCTCGGCAACACCTTGCGATGATCACCCCAATGCACATTCACCTTATGCAAACTACTGCATCATGTTCACCTCCATCTACTCGGATGATGCCCAAAGTAACCACAGGATATACACAGAAATATCCTGATGATGCCGTTGCGATGGATTTTCCAACCTTAGCGAATTTTCAATCCGCCGAACCTCCTGAGGTGACCCGATCCGCTTCCTGGACAACTTTCCAGACTCTAACAACCAGCACGACCTAGCACATACCCATGCTAGGGTTCTCAACACCTCTCGACTGCGATCCTGCAAACATGCACATGAACAAACAGAAAATGTAAACTAAATCCTAAACTACTGTACATAGCCATTCCACCGATTCAACGAATCAACCGGTGGAATGGATCAACAAATCCATGAAACCACCAGAACCGCAACTCGATTACACAATGGAATTCAAAATAGAGAATGGACACAAACAGGATCTCTTTATTGATTTCAAAAGATGCAAATACAATATTTTGTCTCTCTCTCTGTCTCACTCTGTGCAACCTAGCTCCTCAATATGTATCTCTATCTCAATCTGTCTATCTGTCCTAAGACCAACCGATCCTACTGCATAAATAGGAACTGCTTGCGAGTACTACCACTTGATTCCAAGCGGCTGGGAGCTTCCAAGCGGCTGGGAGGATCCAACTGAACTAACAAACTATACAGCTGTCATCAGCTGTCATAACAAACTACCTAAAAATAGAAAAGCACGGTCAACTTGGACCTTATTACATGCATTGGTCTTATAAGACCTTCTTGGAAACATTAACAAGACCTATAACAAACTAACTGCCTCATGGAGGCCAGCTGTCAAGTAGGTGCTCCTGCACCATACTCCCCAATAGAAAAGAACTCATGTCCCATGAGTTAGGTTGTGGAAGTCCTCCACCTTTACACTTTGCCTTTGCAGTGTCTTGACCTGTTCCAGCTTTGTCCTCTGCTAGCTCTCGGCTGCTCCAAGACTTCTGAACTATAACTTGCTTTCTTGCAAGTAAACCCTCAGGCCTGTTAATGTAGGCCCTTCTCTCACATACCTTGTGTTTGTCAGGTTGTCTGACCAGAACCTCTGTCTGAACTGCCTCTTGAACTTCTGGAATGTTCAACTCTGTCTTTCTTTCAACCTTTATAGGACAAACAATAGTCCCAACTATGACAACATCCTTGTCATTCCTCTCAACTGGTTGCTGTTTGCAAACCTGTTTCTGAACCTGCTGCTGACCTCTGTCAGTCAAAACTGAAACTGTCTTCAAACTGTTGTCCTTAACAACTCCTTTCCCTGCAGTGTCCTCAACTGCCTTTATGCCTGCTCCTATAGGCTTCTGCACAAATTCCTTCCTTCCCACTAAAATGATTTTTGCTGCCTTTTGTACTGCAGCTTCTTCCTGTAATGGCATCAACATAATAGTTTTCCCATCTTTCTTGATGGTGTAGGTATTAGCATACCCATCATACAGTACCCTCCTATCAAATTGCCATGGCCTACCCAACAGTAGGTGACAACATTCCATGGGCAAAATGTCACACAAAACTCTATCATGATATGCTCCAATTTGAAAATCAACATATGCCTGTTCATATACCCAAAGTGATTGACTATCACTCACCCAAGATGCCTTGTAAGGGTGATGGTGTGGAATCCTTTCCAAATTCAGTTTATCCACCATTTCTTGAGAGACCATGTTGTCTGTTGAACCAGTATCAATGACAACCTTACATACTTTACCTTTGCTCTTGCATGTGGTCTTGAAAAGAGCTCTTCTTTTCATCATATCCTTTGATGTCTGCAAACTAGTTCTCCTTAGCATCAATGCTTCTCCCTCCTCAGGATATCCATAATTGTCAGGAACTCTATCTTGATAAGTGTTTAAACTTTGCACACTTTGCTCTACTTTCTCTTCTTGCACAAGTTGTACTCTCTTGTCATTCGTTCTATCATTTCTGGATGATGAACCTTTGCTTTCTAGACATTTGAAAAATGGATGACCAAACTTACCACAGGTGTAACACTTTCCTGAAAATGTAGTAGAAACTCTACCACTTCCAAATCTGCCTCTATTACCTTTCCATCCACCTCTGAAATCAGACTGTCCCTGTCCTTTACCAGTGTCTTCTTGACCCTCATTGATTTGCCTTGTTGTAGGAGCTGATCCTCTTCCCCTCATATTGTTTCCTCTTCCTCTCATGGACTTATCTTGTCTTCTATTCACCTTTTCTTCAATCCTGATTGCCATTTGATAACAATCCTCCACACTCTTAGGGTTAGCTAAAACTAACTCATCCTGTATGTTCAATCTTAAGCCAGCCAAGTACCTAGCCACTTTTTCTACCTCATTCTCATGATGACCAGATCTCATACTCAACTTATAAAACTCCTCAGTATATGCCTTCACATCCATTTCCTTCTGCCTTAAAAATTGTAGCTTCTTAAACATATGAATCTCATAATCCCTGGGCAAGAATTTACCTTTGATCCTTGCTACCATTTTATCCCATGAAGTGATCTTTGACTTCCCTTGTTTCCTTCTCTCAGATTGTACATAATCCCACCATACCAAAGCATGACCTCCTAACTTGGTCTTTGCAATCTTTACCTTCTGATCCTTAGCAACATCTTCACATTCAAAGTGATTATCAAGTGCAGCAATCCAATCCAGTAACTCATCTTCATTCAAACTTCCATTATACTTGGAAACATCAACCTTTACCTTAGGTTTATCACTCTGCACTGCCTTTAACAGTTTTGCAAATCTCTAGTCTTCAGCATCCAGATCTTCTGCTACCTCTTCATACTCTTCAACAGCATCTTCGTCTTCTTCTGATTCACTGTCTTCCACTTCCCTCTTTTTGTTCTTTTCCAGGGCTACAAGCCTGGCTTGAAGTGCTTCAGCAAGCTCCTTCATCTTCCTCATCTCTCTGGCATGTTTTTCCTTCATCTCCTGCAATTCCCTTGCAATACCATTACCTTTCGGAGGCATTTCGTCAACCTCTCACTCCTCTACCTCTGTCTTTTCAGTGACAGAATCAACACACAACAGCCCAGACCTTTTGCTGAGCTCTGATACCACTATGATGCAGAGGCATCCACACTAAAACCTTGACATACAGCATGTATGTCTACAACCCATCATCATCATCATATTTTCTGTTAACATTGTCAGCATCATCATATTTTCTCTTGCCGACCGATATCCTCCTGCAGACAAACCTTCGACCTTTCACCTGTCAGCAGCATCATCATATCCGGCTATCGGCAGCATCATCACATTCAGCAAGCACAAACATCCACACTAAAACCTTGACATACAGCATGTATGTCTACAACCCATCATCATCATCATCATATTTCCCTTAACAATTCAGATGTTTAAGAAGCTGCAATTTTTAAGGCAGAAGGAAATAGATGTGAAGGCATATACTGAGGAGTTTTATAAGTTGAGTATGAGATCTGGTCATCATGAGAATGAGATAGAAAAGGTGGCTAGGTACTTGGCTGGTTTGAGATTGAACATACAGGATGAGTTAGTTTTAGCTAACCCTAAGAGTGTGGAGGATTGTTACCAAATGGCAATCAGGATTGAAGAAAAGGTGAAGAGGATTAGCCCCTACAACAAGGCAAACCAATGAGGGTCAAGAAGACACTGGTAAAGGACAGGGACAGTCTGATTTCAGAGGTGGATGGAAAGGTAATAGAGGCAGATTTGGAAGTGGTAGAGGTTCTACTACATTTTCAGGAAAGTGTTACACCTGTGGTAAGTTTGGTCATCCATTTTTCAAATGTCCAGAAAGCAAAGGTTCATCATCCAGAAATGATAGAACGAATGACAAGAGAGTACAACTTGTGCAAGAAGAGAAAGTAGAGCAAAGTGTGCAAAGTTTAAACACTTATCAAGATAGAGTTCCTGACAATTATGGATATCCTGAGGAGGGAGAAGCATTGATGCTAAGGAGAACTAGTTTGCAGACATCAAAGGATATGATACAAAGAAGAGCTCTTTTCAAGACCACATGCAAGAGCAAAGGCAAAGTATGTAAGGTTGTAATTGATACTGGTTCAACAGATAACATGGTATCTCAGGAAATGGTGGATAAACTAAATTTGGAAAGGATTCCACACCAACACCCTTACAAGGCATCTTGGGTGAGTGATAGTCAATCACTTTTTGTATATGAACAGGCAAATGTTGATTTTTAGATTGGAGCATATCATGATAGAGTTTTGTGTGACATTTTGCCCATGGAATGTTGTCACCTACTGTTGGGTAGGCCATGGCAATTTGATAGGAGGGTACTGTATGATGGGTATGCTAATACCTACACCATCAAGAAAGATGGGAAAACTATTATGTTGATGCCATTGCAGGAAGATGCTGCAGCACAGGGGGCAGCCAAAATCATTTTAGTGGGAAAGAATGAATTTGTGCATATGCCTATAGCAGCAGGCATACAGGCAGTTGAGGACATTGTAGGGAAAGGAGTTGTTAAGGACAACAGTTTGAAGACAGTTTCAGTTTTGACTGACAGAGGTCAGCAGCAGGTTCAGAAACAGGTTTACAAACAACCACCAGTTGAGAGGAATGACAAGGATGTTGTCATAGTTGGGACTATTGTTTGTCCTATAAAGGTTGAAAGAAAGACAAAGTTGAACATTGCAGAAGTTCAAGAGGCAGTTCAGACAGAGGTTCTGGTCAAACAACCTGACAAACACAAGGTATGTGAGAGAAGGGCCTACATTGCCAGGCCTGAGGGTTTACTTGCAAGACAACAAGTTACAGTTCAAAAGTCTTGGAGCAGCTGAGAGCCAGCAGAGGACAAAGCTAGAACAGGTCAAGACACTACAAAGGCAAAGTGTAAAGGTGGAGGACTTCCACAACCTAACTCATGGGACATGAGTTCTTTTCTGTTGGGGAGTATGGTGCAGGAGCACCTACCTGACAGCTGGCCTCCATGAGGCAGTTAGTTTGTTATAGGTCTGGTTAATGTTTCCAAGAAGGTCTTATAAGACCAATGCATGTAATAAGGTCATGTTGACCATACTTTACTATTTTTAGATAGTTTGTTTGGACAGCTATTTAGGTTGTTAGTTCGGTTGGATCTTCCCAGCCGCTTGGAAGCTCCCAGCCGCTGGGAATCGAGTGGTAGTACTCGCAGGAAATCCTATTTATGCATGAGGATCGGTTGGTTTTAGATCATCGATCAGACTTTGCAGAGAGTGAGACAGAATATTGTATTTGCATCTTTTGAAATCAATAAAGAGATCCTGTTGTGCCAATTCTCTGTTTGGATTCCATTGTGTGATCGATTTGCTGTTCTAGTGGTTGCATGGATTCGCTGATCCATTCCACCGGTTGATTCGTCGAATCGGTGGAATGGCCATGTATAATAGCTTAGGGTTTAGTTTGCATTTTGTGTTTGTTTGCATGCAGGTGTGCAGGATCGTCATCGACATGTGTTGAGAACCCTAGCATGGGTATGTGCTAGGTCGTGCTGGTTGTTAGAGTCTGGAAAGTTGTCCAGGAAGCGGATCGGGTCACCTCAGGAGGTTCGGCGGATCAAAATTCGCTAAGGTTAGAAATTCGTCACAACGGCATCATTAGGATATTTCTGTGTATATCCTGCGGTTACTTCGGGCATCATCCGAGTAGATGGAGGTGAGCATGATGCAGTAGTTTGCATAAGGTGAATATGCATTGGTGTGATCATCATCAGGTGTTGCCGAGGAGGAGCGTATCGGCATAAGGTAGAAGATCGGGTTGATAAAACCATCACGGGCCGATAATGTTATGTTTGGCCGACAACAGGATATTGGAGGAGCTGCATATGACGTCATCGTCATCAGGATAATCGTCATCAGGACATTCCGAAATATCACCCGATAAAGGTTTATCCTACTGACCATAAGTGTTTTGGTATCGGCATAAGGCATTGAGAAGTTAAGTGGATCGGGAGGAGGATATTCGGCAGAATATTCGTCATCAGTATAAAGTTGAGTATCATCATCAGGATGTTTCAATATGACCGGATAAGTCATATCTTGATGCTGCTTGTTTAAGTAGGTCGGAGATCAGGGTGACGTAAGCGTCTAAAGCAAAGGTGCATGAGAGTGTTGTCATCAGGATATATGGGAGGAACCGGATATTTTATATCCTGCTGATGAAGATGATGTCGAACATCATGATGCTGCAGATAGAGGTTGGCGGTAAGATGAACAGTGAACATCAGGAGGATGTTTGCACTTGCCAAATATGATGATGCTGCCGATAGCCTAATATGATAATGCTGCTGACAGGCGAAAGGTCGAAGGTTTGTCTGCAGGAGGATATCGGTCGGCAGAGAAAATATGATGATGCTGACAGTGTTAAGGGAAATATGATGATGATGATGATGGGTTGTAGACATACATGCTGTATGTCAAGGTTTTAGTGTGGATGCCTCTGCATCATAGTTTCGCAATCGTCATGAATGTCTAATATATGTTCATATGCCAAGCTGTCCATATATCCTCATCCATATATACTCAACTTATAAAACTCCTCAGTATATGCCTTCACATCCATTTCCTTCTACCTTAAAAATTGCAGCTTCTTAAACATCTGAATTTCATAATCCTTGGGCAAGAATTTACCTTTGATCCTTGCTACCATTTTATCCCATGAAGTGATCTTTGACTTTCCTTGTTTCCTTCTCTCGGATTGTACATAATCCCACCATACCAAAGCATGACCTCCTAACTTGGTCTTTGCAATCTTTACCTTCTGATCCTCAGCAACATCTTCACATTCAAAGTGATTATCAAGTGCAGCAATCCAATCCAGTAACTCATCTTCATTCAAACTTCCATTATACTTGGAAACATCAACCTTTACCTTAGGTTTATCACTCTGCACTGCCTTTAACAGTTTTGCAAATCTCTGGTCTTCAGCATCCAGATCTTCAGCTACCTCTTCATACTCTTCAACAGCATCTTCATCTTCTTCTGATTCACTGTCTTCCACTTCCCTCTTTTTGTTCTTCTCCAAGGCTACAAGCCTGGCTTGAAGTGCTTCAGCAAGCTCCTTCATCTTCCTCATCTCTCTGGCATGTTTTTCCTTCATCTCCTGCAATTCCCTTGCAGTACCATTACCTTTCGGAGGCATTTTGTCAACCTCTCACTCCTCTACCTCTGTCTTTTCAGTGACAGAATCAACACACAACAGACCAGACCTTTTGCTGAGCTTTGATACCACTATGATGCAGAGGCATCCACACTAAAACCTTGACATACAGCATGTATGTCTACAACCCATCATCATCATCATCATATTTCCCTTAACACTGTCAGCATCATCATATTTTCTCTGCCGACCGATATCCTCCTGCAGACAAACCTTTCGCCTGTCAGCAGCATCATCATATTCGGCTATCGGCAGCATCATCATATTTGGCAAGCGCAAACATCCTCCTGATGTTCACTGTTCATCTTACCACCAACCTCTATCTGCAGCATCATGATGTTCAACATCATGTTCATCAGCAGGATATAAAATATCCGGTTCCCTCCATATATCCTGATGACGACACTTCACGCACCTTTCCTTCGATGCTTACGTCACCTCGATATCTGGCTACTTAAACAACAGCATCAGGATATGACTTATCCGGTCATATTGAAACATCCTGATGATGATACTCAACTTTATACTGATGACGAATATTCTGCCGAATATCCTCTCACGATCCACTTATCTCCCCGATGCCTTACGCCTATGCCAAAACACTTATGGTCAGCAGGATAAACCTTTATCAGGTGATATTTCGGAATGTCCTGATGACGATTATCCTGATGACGATGACGTCATATGCAGCTCCTCCAATATCCTGCTGTCGGCCAAACTTAACATTATCGGCCCGCGATGGAATTGTCAACCCGATCTTCTACCTTATGCCGATACGCTCCTCCTCGGCAACACCTTGCGATGATCACCCCAATGCACATTCACCTTATGCAAACTACTGCATCATGTTCACCTCCATCTACTCGGATGATGCCCGAAGTAACCGCAGGATATACACAGAAATATCTTGATGATGCCGTTGCGATGGATTTTCCAACCTTAGCGAATTTTCAATCCGCCGAACCTCCTGGGGTGACCCGATCCACTTCCTGGACAACTTTCCAGACTCTAACAACTAGCACGACCTAGCACATACCCATGCTAGGGTTCTCAACACCTCTCGACTGCGATCCTACAAACATACATGTGAACAAATAGAAAATGCAAACTAAATCCTAAACTATTGTACATAGCCATTCCACCGATTCGACGAATCAACCGGTGGAATGGATCAGCGAATCCATGAAACCACCAGAACAGCCACATGATTAAACAATGGAATTCAACAGAGAATGAACACAAACAGGATCTCTTTATTGATTTCAAAAGATGCAATTACAATGCTCTGTCTCTCCTCTCTCTGTCTCACTCCCTGCAAAGTCTGATCAATGATCTAAAACCAACCGATCCTAATGCATAAATAGGAATTCCTGCGAGTACTACCACTCGATTCCAGCGGCTGGGAGCTTCCAAGCGGCTGGGAGGATCCAACCGAACTAACAACCTAAACAGCTGTCCAAACAAACTATCTAAAAATAGTAAAGTATGGTCAACATGACCTTATTACATGCATTGGTCTTATAAGACCTTCTTGGAAACATTAACAAGACTTAAACTAACTAACTGCCTCATGGAGGCCAGATGTTAGGTACTCCCCAACAGAAAAGAACTCATGTCCCATGAGTTAGGTTGTGGAAGTCCTCCACCTTTACACTTTGCGTTTGCAGTGTCTTGACCTGTTCCAGCTTTGTCCTCTGCTGTCTCTCGGCTGCTCCAAGACTTCTAAACTATAACTTGTCTTCTTGCAAGTAAATCCTCATGCCTGTCAATGTAGGCCCTTCTCTCACATACCTTGTGTTTGTCAGGTTGTTTTACCAGAACCTCTGTCTGAATACCTGGTTGAATAACCTTAGGAATTACCTCTTGAACTTCTGCAATGTTCAATTCTGTCTTTCTTTCAACCTTTATAGGACAAACAATAGTCCCAACTATGACAACATCCTTGTCATTCCTCTCAACTGGTTGCTGTTTGCAAACCTATTTCTGAACCTGCAGCTGACCTCTGTCAGTCACAACTGAAACTGTCTTCAAACTGTTGTCCTTAACAACTCCTTTCCCTGCAGTGTCCGCAACTGCCTTTATGCCTGCTCCTATAGGCATCTGCACAAACTCCTTCTTTCCCACTAAAATGATTTTGGCTGCCCCCTGTGCTGCAGCATCTTCCTGCAATGGCATCAACATAATAGTTTTCCCATCTTGCTTGATGGTGTAGGTATTAGCATACCCATCATACAGTACCCTCCTATCAAATTGCCATGGCCTACCCAATAGTAGGTGACAACATTCCATGGGCAAAATGTCACACAAAACTCTATCATGATATGCTCCAATCTAAAAATCAACATATGCCTGTTCATATACAAAAATTGATTGACTATAACTCACCCAAGATGCCTTGTAAGGGTGTTGGTGTGGAATCCTTTCCAAATTCAGTTTATCCACCATTTCCTGAGAGACCATGTTGTCTGTTGAACCAGTATCAATGACAACCTTACATACTTTACCTTTGCTCTTCCATGTGGTCTTGAAAAGAGCTCTTCTTTGCATCATATCCTTTGATGTCTGCAAACTAATTCTCCTAAGCATCAATGCTTCTCCCTCCTCAGGATACCCATAATTGTCAGGAACTCTATCTTGATAAGTGTTTAAACTTTGCACACTTTGCTCTACTTTCTCTTCTTGCACAAGTTGTACTCTCTTGTCATTCGTTCTATCATTTCTGGATGATGAACCCTTGTTTTCTGGACATTTGAAAAATGGATGACCAAACTCACCACAGGTGTAACACTTTCCTGAAAATGTAGTAGAACCTCTACCACTTCCAAATCTGCCTCTATTACCTTTCCATCCACCTCTGAAATCAGACTGTCCCTGTCCTTTACCAGTGTCTTCTTGACCCTCATTGGTTTGCCTTGTTGTAGGGGCTAATCCTCTTCCCCTCATATTGCTGCCTCTTCCTCTCATGGACTTATCTTGTCTCCTATTCATCTTTTCTTCAATCCTGATTGCCATTTGATAACAATCCTCCACACTCTTAGGGTTAGCTAAAACTAACTCATTCTGTATGTTCAATCTCAAACCAGCCAAGTACCTAGCCACCTTTTCTACCTCATTCTCATGATGACCAGATCTCATACTCAACTTATAAAACTCCTCAGTATATGCCTTCACATCCATTTCCTTCTGCCTTAAAAATTGCAGCTTCTTAAACATCTGAATTTCATAATCCTTGGGCAAGAATTTACCTTTGATCCTTGCTACCATTTTATCCCATGAAGTGATCTTTGACCTTCCTTGTTTCTTTCTCTCGGATTGTACATAATCCCACCATACCAAAGCATGACCTCCTAACTTGGTCTTTGCAATCTTTACCTTCTGATCCTCAGCAACATCTTCACATTCAAAGTGATTATCAAGTGCAGCAATCCAATCCAGTAACTCATCTTCATTCAAACTTCCATTATACTTGGAAACATCAACCTTTACCTTAGGTTTATCACTCTGCACTGCCTTTAACAGTTTTGCAAATCTCTGGTCTTCAGCATCCAGATCTTCAGCTACCTCTTCATACTCTTCAACAGCATCTTCATCTTCTTCTGATTCACTGTCTTCCACTTCCCGCTTTTTGTTCTTCTCCAAGGCTACAAGCCTGGCTTGAAGTGCTTCAGCAAGCTCCTTCATCTTCCTCATCTCTCTGGCATGTTTTTCCTTCATCTCCTGCAATTCCCTTGCAGTAACATTACCTTTCGGAGGCATTTTGTCAACCTCACTCCTCTACCTCTGTCTTTTCAGTGACAGAATCAACACACAACAGCCCAAACCTTTTGCTGAGCTCTGATACCACTATGATGCAGAGGCATCCACACTAAAACCTTGACATACAGAATGTATGTCTACAACCCATCATCATCATCATCATATTTCCCTTAACACTGTCAGCATCATCATATTTTCTCTTGCCGACCGATATCCTCCTGCAGACAAACCTTCGACCTTTCGCCTGTCAGCAGCATCATCATATTCGGCAAGCGCAATCATCCTCCTGACGATCACTATTCATCTTACCGCCAACCTCTATCTGCAGCATCATGATGTTCAACATCATGTTCATCAGCAGGATATAAAATATCCGGCTCCCTCCATATATCCTGATGACGACACTTCACGCACCTTTCCTTCGATGCTTACGTCACCCCAATATCCTGATGACGATTATCCTGATGACGATGACGTCACATGCAGCTCCTCCAATATCCTGCTGTTGGCCAAACATAACATTATCGGCCCGCGATGGTTTTATCAACCCGATCTTCTACCTTATGCCGATACGCTCCTCCTCGGCTACACCTTGCGATGATCACCCCAATGCACATTCACCTTATGCAAACTACTGCATCATGTTCACCTCCATCTACTCGGATGATGCCCGATGTAACCGCAGGATATACACAGAAATATCCTGATGATGCCGTTGCGATGGATTTTCCAACCTTAGCGAATTTTCAATCCGCCGAACCTCCTGGGGTGACCCGGTCTGCTTCCTGGACAACTTTCCAGACTCTAACAACCAGCACGACCTAGCACATACCCATGCTAGGGTTCTCAACACCTCTCGACTGCGATCCTGCAAACATGCACATGAACAAACAGAAAATGCAAACTAAATCCTAAACTACTGTACATAGCCATTCCACCGATTCGACGAATCAACCGGTGGAATGGATCAGCGAATCCATGAAACTACCAGAACAGCCACACGATTAAACAATGGAATTCAACAGAGAATGAACACAAACAGGATCTCTTTATTGATTTCAAAAGATGCAATTACAATACTCTGTCTCTCCTCTCTCTGTCTCACTCCCTGCAAAGTCTGATCGATGATCTGCAATACTACTTAAAACCAACCGATCCTAATGCATAAATAGGATCTCCTGCGAGTACTACCGACCTAACTCCAAGCGGCTGGGAGCTTACAAGCGGCTGGGAGGATCCAACTAAACTAACAAACTATACAGCTGTCATCAGCTGTCATAACAAACTACCTAAAAATAGAAAAGCACGGTCAACTTGGACCTTATTACATGCATTGGTCTTATAAGACCTTCTTGGAAACATTAACAAGACCTATAACAAACTAACTGCCTCATGGAGGCCAGCTGTCAGGTAGGTGCTCCTGCACCATACTCCCCAATAGAAAAGAACTCATGTCCCATGAGTTAGGTTGTGGAAGTCCTCCACCTTTACACTTTGCCTTTGCAGTGTCTTGACCTGTTCCAGCTTTGTCCTCTGCTGGCTCTCGGCGGCTCCAAGACTTCTGAACTATAACTTGCTTTCTTGCAAGTAAGCCCTCATGCCTGTCAATGTAGGCCCTTCTCACACATACCTTGTGTTTGTCAGGTTGTCTGACCAGAACCTCTGTCTGAACTGCCTCTTGAACTTCTGTAATGTTCAACTATGTCTTTCTTTCAACCTTTATAGGACAAACAATAGTCCCAACTATGACAACATCCTTGTCATTCCTCTCAACTGGTTGCTGTTTGCAAACCTGTTTCTGAACCTGCTGCTGACCTCTGTCAGTCACAACTGAAACTGTCTTCAAACTGTTGTCCTTAACAACTTCTTTCCCTGCAATGTCCTCAACTGCCTTTATGCCTGCTCCTATAGGCATCTGCACAAATTCCTTCTTTCCCACTAAAATGATTTTGGCTGCCCCCTGTGCTGCAGCATCTTCCTGCAATGGCATCAACATAATAGTCTTCCCATCTTTCTTGATGGTGTAGGTATTAGCATACCCATCATACAGTACCCTCCTATCAAATTGCCATGGCCTACCCAACAGTAGGTGACAACATTCCATGGGCAAAATGTCACACAAAACTCTATCATGATATGCTCCAATCTGAAAATCAACATATGCCTGTTCATAGACAAAAAGTGATTGACTATCACTCACCCAAGATGCCTTGTAAGGGTGATGGTGTGGAATCCTTTCCAAATTCAATTTATCCACCATTTCCTGAGAGACCATGTTGTCTATTGAACCAGTATCAATGACAACCTTACATACTTTACCTTTGCTCTTGCATGTGGTCTTGAAAAGAGCTCTTCTTTGCATCATATCCTTTGATGCCTGCAAACTAATTCTCCTAAGCATCAATGCTTCTCCCTCCTCAGGATATCCATAATTGTCAGGAACTCTATCTTGATAAATGTTTAAACTTTGCACACTTTGCTCTACTTTCTCTTCTTGCACAAGTTGTACTCTCTTGTCATTCGTTCTATCATTTCTGGATGATGAACCTTTGCTTTATGGACATTTAAAAAATGGATAACCAAACTCACCACAGGTGTAACACTTTCCTGAAAATGTAGTAGAACCTCTACCACTTCGAAATCTACCTCTATTACCTTTCCATCCACCTCTGAAATCAGATTGTCCCTGTCCTTTACCAGTGTCTTCTTGACCCTCATTGGTTTGCCTTGTTGTAGGGGCTAATCCTCTTCACCTCATATTGCTTCCTCTTCCTCTCATGGACTTATCTTGTCTTCTATTCACCTTTTCTTCAATCCTGATTGCCATTTGATAACAATCTTCCACATTCTTAGGGTTAGCTAAAACTAACTCATCCTGTATGTTCAATCTCAAACCAGCCAAGTACCTAGCCACCTTTTCTACCTCATTCTCATGATGACCAGATCTCATACTCAATTTATAAAACTCCTCAATATATGCCTTCACATCCATTTCCTTCTGCCTTAAAAATTGCAGCTTCTTAAACATCTGAATTTCATAATCCTTGGGCAAGAATTTACCTTTGATCCTTGCTACCATTTTATCCCATGAAGTGATCTTTGACCTTCCTTGTTTCCTTCTCTCGGATTGTACATAATCCCACCATATCGAAGCATGACCTCCTAACTTGGTCTTTGCAATCTTTACCTTCTGATCCTTAGCAACATCTTCACATTCAAAGTGATTATCAAGTGCAGCAATCCAATCCAGTAACTCATCTTCATTCAAACTTCCATTATACTTGGAAACATCAACCTTTACCTTAGGTTTATCACTCTGCACTGCCTTTAACAATTTTGCAAATCTCTGGTCTTCAGCATCTAGATCTTCAGCTACCTCTTCATACTCTTCAACAGCATCTTCATCTTCTTCAGACTCACTGTCTTCCACTTCCCTCTTTTTGTTCTTTTCCAGGGCTACAAGCCTGGCTTGAAGTGCTTCAGCAAGCTCCTTCATCTTCCTCATCTCTCTGGCATGTTTTTCCTTCATCTCCTGCAATTCCCTTGCAGTACCATTACCTTTCGGAGGCATTTTGTCAACCTCTCACTCCTCTACCTCTGTCTTTTCAGTGACAGAATCAACACACAACAGCCCAAACCTTTTGCTGAGCTCTGATACCACTATGATGCAGAGGCATCCACACTAAAACCTTGACATACAGCATGTATGTCTACAACCCATCATCATCATCATATTTTCTGTTAACATTGTCAGCATCATCATATTTTCTTTTGCCAACCGATATCCTCCTGCAGACAAACCTTCGACCTTTCGCCTGTCAGCAGCATCATCATATCCGGCTATCGGCAGCATCATCATATTTGGCAAGCACAATCATCCTCTTGACGATCACTGTTCATCTTACCGCCAAACGCTTTCTGCAGCATCATGATGTTCAACATCATGTTCATCAGCAGGATATAAAATATCCGGTTCCATCCATATATCCTGATGACAACACTTCACGCACCTTTCCTTCGATGCTTACGTCACCCCGATATCCGACTACTAAAACAACAACATCAGGATATGACTTATCCAGTCATATTGAAACATCCTGATGATGATACTCAACTTTATATTGATGACGAATATTCTGTCGAATATTCCCTCCCAATCCACTTAACTTCTCAATGCCTTTTGCCGATACCAAAACACTTATGGTCAGCAGGATAAACCTTTATCGGGTGATATTTTGGAATGTCCTGATGACGATTATCCTGATGACGATGACGTCATATGCAGTTCCTTCAATATCCTGCTGTCGGCCAAACTTAACATTATCGGCCCGCGATGATTTTATCAACCCGATCAACTAACTTATGCCGATATACTCTTCCTCGGCAACACCTTGTGATGATCACCCCGAAATGCATTCACCTTATGCAAACAACTGTATCATGCTCACCTCCATCTACTCGGATGACGCCCGAAGTAACTGCAGGATATACACAGAAATATCCTGATGATGCCGTTGTGACGAATTTCTAACCTTAGCAAATTTTGATCCACCGAACCTCCTGAGGTGACCCGATCTGCTTCCTGGACAACTTTCTAGACTCGAACTACCAGCACGACCTAGCACATGCCCATGCTAGGGTTCTCAGCACATCTCGACTGCAATCCTGCAAACATACATGTGAACAAATAGAAAATGCAAACTAAATCCTAAACTATTGTACATAGCCATTCCACCGATTCGACAAATCAACCGGTGGAATGGATCAGCGAATCCATTCAACCACCAGAACAGCAACTCGATTACACAATGGAATTCAAAACAGAGAATGGACACAAACAGGATCTCTTTATTGATTTCAAAAGATTCAAATACAATATTCTGTCTCTCTCTCTGTCTCACTCTGTGCAACCTAGCTCCTCAATATATATCTATCTCTCTATCTCAATCTATCCTAAGACCAACCGATCCTACTACATAAATAGGAACTGCTTGCGAGTGCTACCACTCGATTCCCAGCGGCTGGGAGCTTCCAAGCGGCTGGGAGGATCCAACTGAACTAACAAACTATACAGCTGTCATCAGCTGTCATAACAAACTACCTAAAAATATAAAAGCACGGTCAACTTGGACCTTATTACATGCATTGGTCTTACAAGACCTTCTTGGAACCATTAACAAGACCTATAACAAACTAACTGCCTCATGGAGGCCAGCTGTTAGGTAGGTGCTCCTACACCATACTCCCCAACAGAAAAGAACTCATGTCCCATGAGTTAGGATGTGGAAGTCCTCCACCTTTACACTTTGTCATGTCAGTGTTCTGACCTGTTCCAGCTTTATCCTCTGCTGTCCCTTGGCTGCTCCAAAATTTCTGAACTGTAACTTGCTGTCTTGCAAGTAAACCCTCATGCCTGGCAATGTAGGCCCTTCTCACACATACCTTGGGTTTGTCAGGTTGTCTTACCAGAACCTCTGTCTGAATACCTACCTCTTGAACTTCTGAAATGTTCAATCCTATCTTCCTTTCAACTCGTATAGGACAAACAATAGTCCCAACTATGACAACATCCTTGTCATTCCTCTCAACTGGTTGCTGTTTGCAAACCTGTTTCTGAACCTGCTGCTGACCTCTGTCAGTCAAAACTGAAACTGTCTTCAAACTGTTGTCCTTAACAACTCCTTTCCCTGCAGTGTCCTCAATTGCCTTTATGCCTGCTCCTATAGGCATATGCACAAACTCCTTCTTTCCCACTAAAATGATTTTTGCTGCCTTTTGTACTGCAGCTTCTTCTTGTAATGGCATCAACATAATAGTTTTCCCATCTTTCTTGATGGTGTAGGTATTAGCATACCCATCATATAGTACCCTCCTATCAAATTGCCATGGCCTACCCAATAGTAGGTGACAACATTCCATGGGCAAAATGTCACACAAAACTCTATCATGATATGCTCCAATCTGAAAATCAACATATGCCTGTTCATAGACAAAAAGTGATTGACTATCACTCACCCAAGATGCCTTGTAAGGGTGATGGTGTGGAATCCTTTCCAAATTCAGTTTATCCACCATTTCCTGAGAGACCATGTTGTCTGTTGAACCAATATCAATGACAACCTTACATACTTTACCTTTGCTCTTGCATGTGGTCTTGAAAAGAGCTCTTCTTTGCATCATATCCTTTGATGCCTGCAAACTAATTCTCCTAAGCATCAATGCTTCTCCCTCCTCAGGATATCCATAATTGTCAGGAACTCTATCTTAATAAGTGTTTAAACTTTGCACACTTTGCTCTACTTTCTCTTCTTGCACAAGTTGTACTCTCTTGTCATTCGTTCTATCATTTCTGGATGATGAACCTTTGCTTTCTGGACATTTGAAAAATGGATGACCAAACTCACCACAGGTGTAACACTTTCCTGAAAATGTAGTAGAACCTCTACCACTTCCAAATCTGCCTCTATTACCTTTCCATCCACCTCTGAAATCAGACTGTCCCTGTCCTTTACCAGTGTCTTCTTGACCCTCATTGGTTTGCCTTGTTGTAGGGGCTAATCCTCTTCCCCTCATATTGCTGCCTCTTCCTCTCATAGACTTATCTTGTCTCCTATTCATCTTTTCTTCAATCCTGATTGCCATTTGGTAACAATCCTCCACACTCTTAGGGTTAGCTAAAACTAACTCATTCTGTATGTTCAATCTCAAACCAGCCAAGTACCTAGCCACCTTTTCTACCTCATTCTCATGATGACCAGATCTCATACTCAACTTATAAAACTCCTCAGTATATGCCTTCACATCCATTTCCTTCTGCCTTAAAAATTGCAGCTTCTTAAACATCTGAATCTCATAATCCTTGGGCAAGAATTTACCTTTGATCCTTGCTACCATTTTATCCCATGAAGTGATCTTTGACCTTCCTTGTTTCCTTCTCTCGGATTGTACATAATCCCACCATACCAAAGCATGACCTCCTAACTTGGTCTTTGCAATCTTTACCTTCTGATCCTCAGCAACATCTTCACATTCAAAGTGATTATCAAGTGCAGCAATCCAATCCAGTAACTCATCTTCATTCAAACTTCCATTATACTTGGAAACATCAACCTTTACCTTAGGTTTATCACTCTGCACTGCCTTTAACAGTTTTGCAAATCTCTGGTCTTCAGCATCCAGATCTTCAGCTACCTCTTCATACTCTTCAACAGCATCTTCCTCTTCTTCTGATTCACTGTCGTCCACTTCCCTCTTTTTGTTCTTTTCTAGGGCTACAAGCCTGGCTTGAAGTGCTTCAGCAAGCTCCTTCATCTTCCTCATCTCTCTGGCATGTTTTTCCTTCATCTCCTGTAATTCCCTTGCAGTACCATTACCTTTCGGAGGCATTTTGTCAACCTCTCACTCCTCTACCTCTGTCTTTTCAGTGACAGAATCAACACACAATAGCCCAGACCTTTTGCTAAGCTCTGATACCACTATGATGCAGAGGCATCCACACTAAAACCTTGACATACAGCATGTATGTCTACAACCCATCATCATCATCATATTTTCTGTTAACATTGTCAGCATCATCATATTTTCTCTTGCCGACCGATATCCTCCTGCAGACAAACCTTCGACCTTTCACCTGTCAGCATCATCATCATATCTGGCTATCGGCAGCATCATCATATTCGGCAAGCGCAAACATCCTCCTGATGTTCACTGTTCATCTTACCGCTAACCTCTATCTGCAGCATCATGATGTTCAACATCATGTTAGTCAGCAGGATATAAAATATCCGGCTCCCTCCATATATCCTGATGACGACACTTCACACACCTTTCCTTCGATGCTTACGTCACCCCGATATCCTGATGACGATGATGTCACATGCAGCTCCTCCAATATCCTGCTGTCGGCCAAACATAACATTATCGGCTCGCGATGGTTTTATCAACCCGATCTTCTACCTCATGCCGATACGCTCCTCCTCAGCAACAGCTTGTGATGATCACCCCAATGCACATTCACCTTATGCAAACTACTGCATCATGCTCACCTCCATCTACTCGGATAACGCCTGAAGTAACTGCAGGATATACACAGAAATATCCTGATGATGCCGTTGTGACGAATTTCTAACCTTAGCAAATTTCGATCCGCCGAACCTCCTGAGGTGACCCGATCGGCTTCCTGGACAACTTTCCAGACTCGAACTACCAGCACGACCTAGCACATGCCCATGCTAGGGTTCTCAGCACATCTCGACTGTGATCTCTGTCTCTCCTCTCTCTGTCTCACTCCCTGCAAAGTCTGATCGATGATCTAAAACCAACCGATCCTCATGCATAAATAGGATTTCCTTCAAGTACTACCACTCGATTCCCAGCGGCTGGGAGCTTCCAAGTGGCTGGGAGGAGATCCAACCGAAGTAACAACCTAAACAGCTGTCCAAACAAACTATCTAAAAATAGTAAAGTATGCTCAACATGACCTTATTACATGCATTGGTCTTATAAGACCTTCTTGGAAACATTAACAAGACCTATAACAAACTAACTGCCTCATGGAGGCCAGCTGTCAGGTAGGTACTCCTGCACCATACTCCCCAATAGAAAAGAACTCATGTCCCATGAGTTAGGTTGTGGAAGTCCTCCACCGTTACACTTTGCCTTTGCAGTGTCTTGACCTGTTCCAGCTTTGTCCTCTGCTGGCTCTCGGTGGCTCCAAGACTTCTGAACTGTAACTTGCTGTCTTGCAAGTAAACCCTCATTCCTGTCAATGTAGGCCCTTCTCACACATACCTTGTGTTTGTCAGGTTGGTATACTAGAACCTCTGTCTGAATACCTGGTTGAATAACCTTAGGAATTACCTCTTGAACTTCTGCAATGTTCAATTCTATCTTCCTTTCAACCTTTATAGGACAAACAATAGTCCCAACTATGACAACATCCTTGTCATTCCTCTCAACTGGTTGCTGTTTGCAAACCTGTTGCTGAACCTGCTGCTGACCTCTGTCAGTCACAACTAATGCCTCCATATATCCTCATCCACACTATCTCTGTTTATAAGTTGATTATAAAACCTTGACATACAACATGTATGTCTACAACCCATCATCATTATCATATTTTCTGTTAACATTGTCAGCATCATCATATTTTCTCTTGCCGACCGATATCCTCCTGCAGACAAACCTTCGACCTTTCACCTGTCAACAGCTTCATCATATCCGGCTATCGGCAGTATCATCATATTCGGCAAGCGCAATCATCCTCCTGACGATCACTGTTCATCTTACCGCCAACCTCTATCTGCAGCATCATGATGTTCAACATCATGTTCATCAGCAGGATATAAAATATCCGGCTCCCTCCATATATCCTGATGACGACACTTCACGCACCTTTCCTTCAATGCTTACGTCACCCCGATATCCTGATGACGATTATCCTGATGACGATGACATCACATGCAGCTCCTCCAATATCCTGCTGAGAGGAGTGAGAGGTTGACAAAATGCCTCCGAAAGGTAATGGTACTGCAAGGGAATTGCAGGAGATGAAGGAAAAACATGCCAGAGAGATGAGGAAGATGAAGGAGCTTGCTGAAGCACTTCAAGCCAGGCTTGTAGCCTTGGAGAAGAACAAAAAGAGGGAAGTGGACGACAGTGAATCAGAAGAAGATGAAGATGATGTTGAAGAGTATGAAGAGGTAGCTGAAGATCTGGATGTTGAAGACCAGAGATTTGCAAAACTGTTAAAGGCAGTGCAGAGTGATAAACCTAAGGTAAAGGTTGATGTTTCCAAGTATAATGGAAGTTTGAATGAAGATGAGTTACTGGATTGGATTGCTGCACTTGATAATCACTTTGAATGTGAAGATGTTGCTGAGGATCAGAAGGTAAAGATTGCAAAGACCAAGTTAGGAGGTCATGCTTTGGTATGGTGGGATTATGTACAATCCGAGAGAAGGAAACAAGGAAAGTCAAAGATCACTTCATGGGATAAAATGGTAGCAAGGATCAAAGGTAAATTCTTGCCCAAGGATTATGAAATTCAGATGTTTAAGAAGCTGCAATTTTTAAGGCAGAAGGAAATGGATGTGAAGGCATATACTGAGGAGTTTTATAAGTTGAGTATGAGATCTAGTCATCATGAGAATGAGGTAGAAAAGGTGGCTAGGTACTTGGCTGGTTTGAGATTGAACATACAGGATGAGTTAGTTTTAGCTAACCCTAAGAGTGTGGAGGATTGTTACCAAATGGCAATCAAGATTGAAGAAAAGATGAATAGGAGACAAGATAAGTCCATGAGAGGAAGAGGCAGCAATATGAGGGGAAGAGGATTAGCCCCTACAACAAGGCAAACCAATGAGGGTCAAGAAGACACTGGTAAAGGACAGGGACAGTCTGATTTCAGAGGTGGATGGAAAGGTAATAGAGGCAGATTTGGAAGTGGTAGAGGTTCTACTACATTTTCAGGAAAGTGTTACACCTGTGGTGAGTTTGGTCATCCATTTTTCAAATGTCCAGAAAACAAGGGTTCATCATCTAGAGATGATAGAACGAATGACAAGAGAGTACAACTTGTGCAAGAAGAGAAAGTAGAGCAAAGTGTGCAAAGTTTAAACACTTATCAAGGAGATAGAGCTCCTGATGGTTATGGGTATCCTGAGGAGGGAGAAGCATTGATGCTAAGGAGAACTAGTTTGCAGACATCAAAGGATATGATGCAAAGAAGAGCTCTTTTCAAGACCACATGCAAGAGCAAAGGTAAAGTATGTAAGGTTGTCATTGATACTGGTTCAACAGATAACATGGTATCTCAGGAAATGGTGGATAAACTAAATTTGGAAAGGATTCCACACCAACACCCTTACAAGGCATCTTGGGTGAGTGATAGTCAATCACTTTTTGTATATGAACAGGCATATGTTGATTTTCAGATTGGAGCATATCATGATAGAGTTTTGTGTGACATTTTGCCCATAGAATGTTGTCACCTACTGTTGGGTAGGCCATGGCAATTTGATAGGAGGGTACTGTATGATGGGTATGCTAATACCTACACCATCAAGAAAGATGGGAAAACTATTATGTTGATGCCATTACAGGAAGCAGCTGTAGTACAGAAGGCAGCAAAAATTATTTTAGTGGGAAAGAAGGAGTTTGTGCAGATGCCTATAGGAGCAGGCATAAAGGCAGTTGAGGACATTGCAGGGAAAGAAGTTGTTAAGGACAACAGTTTGAAGAAAGTTTTAGTTGTGACTGACAGAGGTCAGCAGCAGGTTCAGCAACAGGTTTGCAAACAGCAACCAGTTGAGAGGAATGACAAGGATGTTGTCATAGTTGGGACTATTGTTTGTCTTGTAAAGGTTGAAAGGAAGACAGAATTGAACATTACAGAAGTTCAAGAGGCAATTCCTAAGGTTATTCAACCAGGTATTCAGACAGAGGTTCTAGTAAACCAACCTGACAGACACAAGGTATGTGTGAGAAGGGCCTACATTGACAGGCATGAGGATTTACTTGCAAGACAGCAAGTTACAGTTCAGAAGTCTTGGAGCCGCCGAGAGCCAGCAGAGGACAAAGCTGGAATAGGTCAAGACACTGCAAAGGCAAAGTGTAACGGTGGAGGACTTCCACAACCTAACTCATGGGACATGAGTTCTTTTCTGTTGGGGAGTATGGTGCAGGAGCACCTACCTGACAGCTGGTCTCCATGAGGCAGTTAGTTTGTTATAGGTCTTATTAATGTTTCCAAGAAGGTCTTATAAGACCAATGCATGTAATAAGGTCATGTTGACCATACTTTACTATTTTTAGATAGTTTGTTTGGACAGCTGTTTAGGTTGTTAGTTCGATTGGATCCTCCCAGCCGCTTGGAAGCTCCCAGCCGCTGGGAATCGAGTGGTAGTACTCGCAAGAAATCCTATTTATGCATGAGGATCGGTTGGTTTTAGATCATCGATCAGACTTTGCAGGGAGTGAGACAGAGAGAGGAGAGACAGAGTATTGTAATTGCATCTTTTGAAATCAATAAAGAGATCCTGTTTGTGTTCATTCTCTGTTGAATTTCATTGTTTAATCGTGTGGCTGTTCTGGTGGTTTCATGGATTCGCTGATCCATTCCACCAGTTGATTCGTCGAATCGGTGGAATGGCTATGTACAGTAGTTTAGGATTTTAGTTTGCATTTTCTGTTTGTTCACATGTATGTTTGCAGGATCATCATATTTTCTCTGCCGACTGATATCCTCCTGCAGACAAACCTTCGACCTTTCGCCTGTCAGCAGCATCATCATATTCGGCTATCGGCAGCATCATCATATTCGGCAAGCGCAAACATCCTCTTGATGTTCACTGTTCATCTTACCACCAACCTCTATCTACAGCATCATGATGTTCAACATCATGTTCATCAGCAGGATATAAAATATCTGGCTCCCTCCATATATCCTGATGATGACACTTCACGAACCTTTCCTTCGATGCTTACGTCACCTCGATATCCTGATGATGATTATCCTGATGACGATGACGTCACATGCAGCTCCTCCAATATCCTGCTATCGGCCAAACATAACATTATCGGCCCGCGATGGTTTTATCAACCCGATCTTCTACCTTATGCCGATACGCTCCTCCTCAGCAACACCTTGCGATGATCACCCCAATGCACATTCACCTTATGTAAACTACTGCATCATGTTCACCTCCATCTACTCAGATGATGCCCGAAGTAACCGCAGGATATACACAGAAATATCCTAATGATGCCGTTGCGATGGATTTTCCAACCTTAGCGAATTTTCAATCCGCCGAACCTCCTGGGGTGACCCGATCCGCTTCCTGGACAACTTTCCAGACTCTAACAACCAGCACGACCTAGCACATACCCATGCTAGGGTTCTCAACACCTCTCGACTGCGATCCTGCAAACATAAATGTGAACAAACAAAAAATGCAAACTAAATCGTAAACTATTGTACATAGCCATTCCACCGATTCGACGAATCAACCGGTGGAATGGATCAGCGAATCCATGAAACCACCAGAACAGCCACACGATTAAACAATGGAATTCAACAGAGAATGAACACAAACAGGATCTCTTTATTGATTTCAAAAGATGCAATTACAATACTCTGTCTCTCCTCTCTCTGTCTCACTCACTGCAAAGTCTGGTCGATGATCTAAAACAAACCGATCCTCATGCATAAATAGGATTTCCTACGAGTACTACCACTCGATTCCCAGCGGCTGGGAGCTTCCAAGCCGCTGGGAGGATCCAACTGAACGTACAGTATAACAGCTGTCCAAAAAAACTATCTAAAAATAGTAAAGTATGGTCAACATGACCTTATTACATGCATTGGTCTTATAAGACCTTCTTGGAAACATTAACCAGACCTATAACAAACTAACTGCCTCATGGAGGCCAGCTGTCAGGTAGGTGCTCCTGCACCATACTCCCCAACAGAAAAGAACTCATGTCCCATGAGTTAGGTTGTGGAAGTCCTCCACCTTTACACTTTGCCTTTGCAGTGTCTTGACCTGTTCCAGCTTTGTCCTCTGCTGGCTCTCGGCTGCTCCAAGACTTCTGAACTGTAACTTGTTTTCTTGCAAGTAAATCCTCATGCCTGTCAATGTAGGCCCTTCTCTCACATACCTTGTGTTTGTCAGGTTGTCTGACCAGAACCTCTGTCTGAACGGCCTCTTGAAATTCGGTAATGTTCAACTCTGTCTTTCTTTCAACCTTTATAGGACAAACAATAGTCCCAACTATGACAACATCCTTGTCATTCCTCTCAACTGGTTGCTGTTTGCAAACCTGTTGCTGAACCTGCTGCTGACCTCTGTCAGTCAAAACTGAAACTGTCTTCAAACTGTTGTCCTTAACAACTTCTTTCCCTGCAATGTCATCAACTGCCTTTATGCCTGCTCCTATAGGCTTCTGCACAAATTCCTTCTTTCCCACTAAAATGATTTTTGCTGCCTTCTGTACTACAGCTGCTTCCTGTAATGGCATCAACATAATAGTTTTCCCATCTTTCTTGATGGTGTAGGTATTAGCATACCCATCATACAGTACCATCCTATCAAATTGCCATGGCCTACCCAACAGTAGGTGACAACATTCCATGGGCAAAATGTCACACAAAACTCTATCATGATATGCTCCAATCTGAAAATCAACATATGCCTGTTCATAGACAAAAAGTGATTGACTATCACTCACCCAAGATGCCTTGTAAGGGTGTTGGTGTGGAATCCTTTCCAAATTTAGTTTATTCACCATTTCCTGAGATACCATGTTGTCTGTTGAACCAGTATCAATGACAACCTTACATACTTTACCTTTGCTCTTGCATGTGGTCTTGAAAAGAGCTCTTCTTTGCATCATATCCTTTGATGCCTGCAAACTAATTCTCCTAAGCATCAATGCTTCTCCCTCCTCAGGGTATCCATAATTGTCAGGAACTCTATCTTGATAAGTGTTTAAACTTTGCACACTTTGCTCTACTTTCTCTTCTTGCACAAGTTGTACTCTCTTGTCATTCGTTCTATCATCTCTAGATGATGAACCCTTGTTTTCTGGACATTTGAAAAATGGATGACCAAACTCACCACAGGTGTAACACTTTCCTGAAAATGTAGTAGAACCTCTACCACTTCCAAATCTGCCTCTATTACCTTTCCATCCACCTCTGAAATCAGATTGTCCCTGTCCTTTACCAGTGTCTTCTTGACCCTCATTGGTTTGCCTTGTTGTAGGGGCTAATCCTCTTCCCCTCATATTGTTTCCTCTTCCTCTCATGGACTTATCTTCTCTCCTATTCATCTTTTCTTCAATCCTAATTGCCATTTGGTAACAATCCTCCACACTCTTAGGGTTAGCTAAAACTAACTCATCCTGTATGTTCAATCTTAAGCCAGCCAAGTACCTAGCTACCTTTTCTACCTCATTCTCATGATGACCAGATCTCATACTCAACTTATAAAACTCTTCAGTATATGCCTTCACATCCATTTCCTTCTGCCTTAAAAATTGCAGCTTCTTAAACATCTGAATCTCATAATCCTTGGGCAAGAATTTACCTTTGATCCTTGCTACCATTTTATCCGATGAA
The DNA here is from genome assembly GCA_027924645.1 of Cunninghamia lanceolata. Taxonomy (NCBI): domain Eukaryota; kingdom Viridiplantae; phylum Streptophyta; class Pinopsida; order Cupressales; family Cupressaceae; genus Cunninghamia; species Cunninghamia lanceolata. The sequence goes on along the minus strand of BSBN01001268.1, from coordinate 570,420 downwards.
GTGATCTTTGACTTTCCTTGTTTCCTTCTCTCGGATTGTACATAATCCCACCATACCAAAGCATGACCTCCTAACTTGGTCTTTGCAATCTTTACCTTCTGTTCCTCAGCAACATCTTCACATTCAAAGTGATTATCAAGTGCAGTAATCCAATCCAGTAACTCATCTTCATTCAAACTTACAATACCTGACAGCTGGCCTCCATGAGGCAGTTAGTTTGTTATAGGTCTTGTTAATGTTTCCAAGAAGGTCTTATAAGACCAATGCATGTAATAAGGTCATGTTGACCATACTTTACTATTTTTAGATAGTTTGTTTGGACAGCTGTTTAGGTTGTTAGTTCGGTTGGATCCTCCCAGCCGCTTGGAAGCTCCCAGCCACTGGGAATCGAGTGGTAGTACTCGCAGGAAATCCTATTTATGCATGAGGATCAGTTGGTTTTAGATCATCGATCAGACTTTGCAGGGAGTGAGACAGAGAGAGGAGAGACAGAGTATTGTAATTGCATCTTTTGAAATCAATAAAGAGATCCTGTTTGTGTTCATTCTCTGTTGAATACCATTGTTTAATCGTGTGGCTGTTCTGGTGGTTTCATGGATTCGCTGATCCATTCCACCAGTTGATTCGTCGAATCGGTGGAATGGCTATGTATAGTAGTTTAGGATTTAGTTTGCATTTTCTGTTTGTTCATGTGCATGTTTGCAGGATCGCAGTCGAGAGGTGTTGAGAACCCTAGCATGGGTATGTGCTAGGTCGTGCTGGTTGTTAGAGTCTAGAAAGTTGTCCAGGAAGCGGATCGGGTCACCCCAGGAGGTTCGGCGGATCGAAATTCGCTAAGGTTAGAAATTCGTCACAACGGCATCATCAGGATATTTCTGTGTATATCCTGCAGTTACTTAGGGCGTCATCCGAGTAGATGGAGGTGAGCATGATACAGTTGTTTGCATAAGGTGAATGCATTTCGGGGTGATCATCACAAGGTGTTGCCGAGGAAGAGTATATCGGCATAAGTTAGTCGATCGGGTTGATAAAATCATCGCGGGCTGATAATGTTAAGTTTGGCCGACAGTAGGATATTGAAGGAACTGCATATGACATCATCGTCATCAGGACATTCTGAAATATCACCCGATAAAGGTTTATCCTGCTAACCATAAGTGTTTTGGCATAGGCATAAGGCATTGGGTAGATAAGTGGATCGTGAGAGGATATTCGGTAGAATATTCGTCATCAGTATAAAGTTGAGTATCATCATCAGGATGTTTCAATATGACCGGATAAGGCATATCCTGATGTTGTTGTTTAAGTAGTCGGAGATCAGGGTGACGTAAGCGTCTAAAGGAAAGGTGCATGAGAGTGTCATCATCAGGATATATGGAGGGAGCCGGATATTTTATATCCTGCTGATGAAGATGATGTCGAACATAATGATGCTGCAGATAGAGGTTGGTGGTAAGATGAACAGTGATCGTCAGGAGGATGATTGCGCTTGCCGAATATGATGATGCTGCCGATAGCCGGATATGATGATGCTGCTGACAGGTGAAAGGTCGAAGGTTTGTCTGCAGGAGGATATCGATCGGCAAGAGAAAATATGATGATGCTGACAATGTTAACAGAAAATATGATGATGATGATGGGTTGTAGACATACATGCTGTATGTCAAGGTTTTAGTGTGGATACCTCTGCATCATAGTGGTATCAGAGCTCATTAAAAGGTCTGGGCTGTTGTGTGTTGATTTTGTCACTAAAAAGACAGAGGTAGAGGAGTGAGAGGTTGACAAAATGCCTCCGAAAGGTAATGGTACTGCAAGGGAATTGCAGGAGATGAAGGAAAAACATGCCAGAGAGATGAGGAAGATGAAGGAGCTTGCTGAAGCACTTCAAGACAGGCTTGTAGCCGTGGAGAAGAACAAAAAGAGGGAAGTGGACGACAGTGAATCAGAAGAAGATGAAGATGCTGTTGAAGAGTATGAAGAGGTAGCTGAAGATCTGGATGCTGAAGACCAGAGATTTGCAAAACTGTTAAAGGCAGTGCAGAGTGATAAACCTAAGGTAAAGGTTGATGTTCCCAAGTATAATGGAAGTTTGAATGAAGATGAGTTACTGGATTGGATTGCTGCACTTGATAATCACATTGAATGTGAAGATGTTGCTGAGGATCAGAAGGTAAAGATTGCAAAGACCAAGTTAGGAGGTCATGCTTTGGTATGGTGGGATTATGTACAATCCGAGAGAAGGAAACAAGGAAGGTCAAAGATCACTTCATGGGATAAAATGGTAGCAAGGATCAAAGGTAAATTCTTGCCCAAGGATTATGAAATTCAGATGTTTAAGAAGCTGCAATTTTTAAGGCAGAAGGAAATGGATGTGAAGGCATATACTGAGGAGTTTTATAAGTTGAGTATGAGATCTGGTCATCATGAGAATGAGGTAGAAAAGGTGGCTATGTACTTGGCTGGTTTGAGATTGAACATACAGGATGAGTTAGTTTTAGCTAACCCTAAGAGTGTGGAGGATTGTTACCAAATGGCAATCAGGATTGAAGAAAAGGTGAATAGAAGACAAGATAAGTCCATGAGAGGAAGAGGAAACAATATGAGGGGAAGAGGATTAGCCCCTACAACAAGGCAAACCAATGAGGGTCAAGAAGACACTGGTAAAGGACAGGGACAGTCTGATTTCAGAGGTGGATGGAAAGGTAATAGAGGTAGATTTCGAAGTGGTAGAGGTTCTACTACATTTTCAGGAAAGTGTTACACCTGTGGTGAGTTTGGTCATCCATTTTTCAAATGTCCAGAAAGCAAAGGTTCATCATCCAGAAATGATAGAATGAATGACAAGAGAGTACAACTTGTGCAAGAAGAGAAAGTAGAGGAATGTGTACAAAGTTTAAACACTTATCAAGATAGAGTTCCTGACAATTATGGATATCCTGAGGAGGGAGAAGCATTGATGCTAAGGAGAACTAATTTGCAGACATCAAAGGATATGATGCAAAGAAGAGCTCTTTTCAAGACCACATGCAAGAGCAAAGGTAAAGTATGTAAGGTTGTCATTGATACTAGTTCAACAGATAACATGGTATCTCAGGAAATGGTGGATAAACTAAATTTGGAAAGGATTCCACACCAACACCCTTACAAGGCATCTTGGGTGAGTGATAGTCAATCACTTTTTGTATATGAACAGGCATATGTTGATTTTCAGATTGGAGCATATCATGATAGAGTTTTGAGTGACATTTTGCCCATGGAATGTTGTCACCTACTGTTGGGTAGGCCATGGCAATTTGATAGGAGGGTACTGTATGATGGGTATGCTAATACCTACACCATCAAGAAAGATGGGAAAACTATTAAGTTGATGCCATTGCAGGAAGATGCTGCAGCACAGGGGGCAGCCAAAATCATTTTAGTGGGAAAGAAGGAATTGTGCATATGCCTATAGCAGCAGGCATACAGGCAGTTGAGGACATTGCAGGGAAAGGAGTTGTTAAGGACAACAGTTTGAAGACAGTTTCAGTTTTGACTGATAGAGGTCAGCAGCAGGTTCAGAAATAGGTTTACAAACAACCACCAGTTGTGAGGGATGACAAGGATGTTGTCATAGTTGGGACTATTGTTTGTCCTATAAAGGTTGAAAGGAAGACAGAATTGAACATTGCAGAAGTTCAAGAGGCAATTCCTAAGGTTATTCAACCAGGTATTCAGACAGAGGTTCTGGTAAAACAACCTGACAAACACAAGGTATGTGTGAGAAGGACCTACATTGATAGGCATGAGGGTTTATTTGCAAGAAAACAAGTTACAGTTCAGAAGTCTTGGAGCAGCCGAGAGCCAGCAGAGGACAAAGCTGGAACAGGTCAAGACACTGCAAAGGCAAAGTGTAAAGGTGGAGGACTTCCACATCCTAACTCATGGGACATGAGTTCTTTTCTGTTGGGGAGTATGGTGCAGGAGCACCTACCTGACAGTTGGCCTCCATGAGGCAGTTAGTTTGTTATAGGTCTTGTTAATGTTTCCAAGAAGGTCTTATAAGACCAATGCATGTAATAAGGTCATGTTGACCATACTTTACTATTTTTAGATAGTTTGTTTGGACAGCTGTTTAGGTTGTTAGTTCAGTTGGATCCTCCCAGCCGCTTGGAAGCTCCCAGCCACTGGGAATCGAGTGGTAGTACTCGCAGGAAATCCTATTTATGCATGAGGATCGGTTGGTTTTAGATCATCGATCAAACTTTGCAGGGAGTGAGACAGAGAGAGGAGAGACAGAGTATTGTAATTGCATCTTTTGAAATCAATAAAGAGATCCTGTTTGTGTTCATTCTCTGTTGAATTCCATTGTTTAATCATGTGGCTGTTCTGGTGGTTTCATGGATTTGCTGATCCATTCCACCGGTTGATTCGTCGAATCGGTGGAATGGCTATGTACAGTAGTTTAGGATTTAGTTTGCATTTTCTGTTTGTTCATGTGCATGTTTGCAGGATCGCAGTCGAGAGGTGTTGAGAACCCTAGCATGGGTATGTGCTAGGTTGTGCTGGTTGTTAGAGTCTGGAAAGTTGTCCAGGAAGCGGATCGGGTCACCCCAGGAGGTTCGGCGGATTGAAATTCATCACAATGGCATCATCAGGATATTTTTGTGTATATCCTGCAGTTACTTCGGGCGTCATCCGAGTAGATGGAGGTGAGCATGATATAGTTGTTTGCATAAGGTTAATGCATTTCGGGGTGATCGTCACAAGGTGTTCTCGAGGAAGAGTATATCGGCATAAGTTAGTCGATCGGGTTGATAAAATCATCGCGGGCCGATAATGTTAAGTTTGGCCGACAACATGATATTGAAGGAACTGCATATGACGTCATCGTCATCAGGATAATTGTCATCAGGACATTCTGAAATATCACCCGATAAAGGTTTATCCTACTGACCATAAGTGTTTTGGCATAGGCGTAAGGCATCGGGTAGATAAGTGGATCGTGAGAGGATATTCGGTAGAATATTCGTCATCAGTATAAAGTTGAGTATCATCATCAGGATGTTTCAATATGACCGGATAAGTCATATCCTGATGCTGTTGTTTAAGTAGTCAGAGATCAGGGTGACGTAAGCGTCTAAAGGAAAGGTGCATGAGAGTGTCGTCATCAGGATATATGGAGGGAGCCGGATATTTTATATCCTGCTGATGAAGATGATGTCGAACATCATGATGCTGCAGATAGAGGTTGGCGGTAAGATGAACAGTGATCGTCAGGAGGATGATTGCACTTGCTGAATATGATGATGCTGCCGATAGCCGGATATGATGATGCTGCTGACAGGCGAAAGGTCGAAGGTTTGTCTGCAGGAGGATATCGGTCGGCAAGAGAAAATATGATGATGCTGACAATGTTAACAGAAAATATGATGATGATGATGGGTTGTAGACATACATGCTCTATGTCAAGGTTTTAGTGTGGATGCCTCTGCATCAGATGTGTTCTACCAAACAGCTCATGTGCCTTGTCTATGCTTCCACATTTTGCATACATGTGTCACAGGGTAATTGCAAATACAACATCTGACAAAATTCTCATATCCTTAAAGCAACAAATCTATTTTATGCATATCTTGCAATTATTGCATTCCATCAGACAACATCTCTTTGAGTTGTTTTGTCAAATAGGTCGTGTGGCTTGTCTATGCTTTCACCCTTTGCTTTACACCCACCAATTGCATTTGCTTGAAACTTTCTAAAGTAATAAATCCATTTTGTACATATCTTGCAATCATTGTATTCCATCAAACAACTCCTCTAACAACATAGGTTTTTTAAGAATGCAATTTTCAAGGTGATGACTTGGTTAGTAAGGCATGTGTTGATCTAGAAAATTCTTCAAACCCCATATGCCATGCCTACTTGCCATATGTCAAGCATAAATAACAAGATAGCAAATTTTGTTATTAAGATTTCCCTTGTAGCATTAGGTTCTCATGTTTCAAGCATTAATATTAATATGTAGCTATACTATGTGTAGTTTTGGCATCATGACCTTCATGTCAAGCTTCTTGTTTTCCATTTTCTCATCATTTCATCCACAAATAGACCTTCATCCATGCATTTCCATGAAATGATCAATCTAGACTGTAAGATCTTCATGACTATCCTAGCTGAAAGTGAATAGCCACAAAGGTCTTAAGATGATTTTCTTTTTGGTCTTAGGTCTCTTCACCATCCCTGTGTTTGATCTTTGCATGCTCTAAGATAGCCTCTTCAAGTAGCTTCTCTAGAGCTTAGGATAAAAAATCTTTAGGGACATCATGACCATGTTCATATGGACTAGTATAACAGTCCTATTCACCACCATGACCATGTTCATATGGACTAGTATAACGGTCCTAGTATAACAGTGGTGCAGGAGCACCTACCTGACAGCTGGCCTCCATGAGGCAGTTAGTTTGTTTTAGGTCTGGTTAATGTTTCCAAGAAGGTCTGATAAGACCAATGCATGTAATAAGGTCATGTTGACCATACTTTACTATTTTTAGATAGTTTGTTATGACAGCTGTTATGCTGTAGGTCCGGTTGGATCTCCCAGCCGCCTGGAGAGATTTCCTAGCCGCTTGGAGTCAGGTCAGTAGTACTCGCAAGAGATCTTATTTATGCATGAGGATCGGTTGGTTTTAGATAGTATTGCATAGGATCGATCAGACTTTGCAGAGAGTGAGGCAGAGGGAGAGACTGAGCATTGTAATTGCATCTTTTGAAATCAAATAAAGAGATCCCGTTGTGTCAATTCTCTGTTTGGATTCCATTGTGTAATCGATTTGCTATTTTGGTGGTTACATGGATTCGCTGATCCATTCCACCGGTTGATTCGTCGAATCGGTGGAATGGCTATGTACAGTAGGTTAGGATTTAGTTTGCATTTTGTGTTTGTTTGCGTGCATGTTTGCAGGATCGCAGTCAAAAGGTGTTGAGAACCCTAGCATGGGTAGGTGCTAGGTCGTGCTGATAGTTAGAGTCTGGAAAGTTGTCCAGGAAGAGGATCGGGTCACCCCAGGAGGTTCGGCGGATTGAAAATTCACTAAGTTTGGAAAATCCATCGCATCGGCATCATCAGGATATTTCTGTGTATATCCTGCGGTTACTTCGGGCGTCATCCGAGTAGAAGGAGGTGAACATGATGCAATCGTTTGCATAAGGTGAATGTGCATTGGGATAATCATCATCAGGTGTTGCCGAGGAGGAGCATATTGGCATAAGGTAGAAGATCGGGTTGATAAAACCATCGCCGGCCAATAATGTTAAGTTTGGCCGGCAGCAGGATATTGAAGGAACTGCATGTGACGTCATCGTCATCAGGATAATCGTCATCAGGATATCGGGGTGACGTGAGCATCGAAGGAAAGGTGCGTAAGGAAAAGGTGCATGAAGTTGTCGTCATCAGGATATATGGAGGGAACAGGATGTTTTATATCCTGCTGATGAACATGATGTTGAACATCATGATGCTGAAGAAAGAGGTTGGCGGTAAGATGAACAGTGAACATCAGGAGGATGTTTGCACTTGCCGAATGTGATGATGCTGCCGATAGCCGGATATGATGATGCTGCTGACAGGCGAAAGGTCAAAGGTTTGTCTGCAGGAGGATATCGGTCGGCAGAGAAAATATGATGATGCTGACAGTGTTAAAGGAAATATGATGATGATGAAGGGTTGCGGACATACATGCTGTATGTCAAGGTTGTAGTGTGGATGCCTTTGCATCATAGTGGTATCAAAGCTCAGCGAAAGGTCTGGGCTGTTGTGTGTTGATTCTGTCACCGAAAGGACAGAGGTAGAGGAGTGAGAGGTTGACAAAATGCCTCCGAAAGGTAGTGGTACTGCAAGGGAATTGCAGGAGATGAAGGAAAAACATGCCAGAGAGATGAGGAAGATGAAGGAGCTTGCTAAAGCACTTCAAGCCAGGCTTGTAGCCTTGGAGAAGAACAAAAAGAGGGAAGTGGAAGACAGTGAGTCTGAAGAAGATGAAGATGCTGTTGAAGAGTATGAAGAGGTAGCTGAAGATCTGGATGCTGAAGACTAGAGATTTGCAAAACTGTTAAAGGCAGTGCAGAGTGATAAACCTAAGGTAAAGGTTGATGTTTCCAAGTATAATGGAAGTTTGAATGAAGATGAGTTACTGGATTGGATTGCTGCACTTGATAATCACTTTGAATGTGAAGATGTTGCTGAGGATCAGAAGGTAAAGATTGCAAAGACCAAGTTAGGAGGTCATGCTTTGGTATGGTGAGATTATGTACAATCCGAGAGAAGGAAACAAGGGAAGTCAAAGATCACTTCATGGGATAAAATGGTAGCAAGGATCAAAGGTAAATTCTTGCCCAAGGATTATGAAATTTAGATGTTTAAGAAGCTGCAATTTTTAAGGCAGAAGGAAATGGATGTGAAGGCATATACTGAGGAGTTTTATAAGTTGAGTATGAGATCTAGTCATCATGAGAATGAGGTAGAAAAGGTGGCTAGGTACTTGGCTGGCTTGAGATTGAACATACAGGATGAGTTAGTTTTAGCTAACCCTAAGAATGTGGAGGATTGTTACCAAATGGCAATTAGGATTGAAGAAAAGATGAATAGGGGACAAGATAAGTCCATGAGAGGAAGAGGAAACAATATGAGGGGAAGAGGATCAGCCCCTACAACAAGGCAAACCAATGAGGGTCAAGAAGACACTGGTAAAGGACAGGGACAGTCTTATTTCAGAGGTGGATGGAAAGGTAATAGAGGCAGATTTGGAAGTGGTAGAGGTTCTACTACATTTTCAGGAAAGTGTTACACCTGTGGTGCGTTTGGTCATCCATTTTTCAAATGTCCAAAAAACAAGGGTTCATCATCCAGAGATGATAGAACGAATGACAAGAGAGTACAACTTGTGCAAGAAGAGAAAGTAGAGCAAAGTGTGCAAAGTTCAAACACTTATCAAGGAGATAGAGTTCCTGACGGTTATGGGTATCCTGAGGAGGGAGAAGCATTGATGCTAAGGAGAACTAGTTTGCAGGCATCAAAGGATCTAATGCAAAGAAGAGCTCTTTTCAAGACCACATGCAAGAGCAAAGGTAAAGTATGTAAGGTTGTCATTGATACTGGTTCAACAGACAACATGGTATCTTAGGAAATGGTGGATAAACTGAATTTGGCAAGGATTCCACACCAACACCCTTACAAGGCATCTTGGGTGAGTGATAGTCAATCACTTTTTGTCTATGAACAGGCATATGTGGATTTTCAGATTGGGGCATATCATGATAGAGTTTTGTGTGACATTTTGCCCATGGAATGTTGTCACCTACTGTTGGGTAGACCATGGCAATTTGATAGGAGGGTACTGTATGATGGGTATGCTAATACCTACACCATCAAGAAAGATGGGAAGACTATTATGTTGATGCCATTGCAGGCAAATGCTGCAGCACAGGGAGCAGCCCAAATCATTTTAGTGGGAAAGAAGGAATTTGTGCAGAAGCCTATAGGAGCAGGCATAAAGGCAGTTGAGGACACTGCAGGGAAAGGAGTTGTTAAGGACAACAGGTTGAAGAAAGTTTCATTTGTGACTAACAGAGGTTAGCAGCAGGTTCAGAAACAGGTTTGCAAACAGCAACCAGTTGAGAGGAATGACAAGGATGTTGTCATAGTTGGGACTATTGTTTGTCCTATAAAGGTTGAAAGAAAGACAGAGTTGAACATTACAGAAGTTCAAGAGGTAGTTCAGATAGATGTTCTGGTCAGACAACCTGACAAACACACGGTATGTGAGAGAAGGGCCTACATTGACAGGCATGAGGATTTACTTGCCAGAAAGCAAGTTACAGTTCAGAAGTCTTGGAGCAGCCAAGAGCCAGCAGAGGATAAAGCTGGAACATGTCAGAACACTGACATGACAAAGTGTCAAGGTGGAGGACTTCCACAACCTAACTCATGGGACATGAGTTCTTTTCTGTTGGGGAGTATGGTGCAGGAGCACCTACCTGACAGCTGGCCTCCATGAGGCAGTTAGTTTGTTTTAGGTCTGGTTAATGTTTCCAAGAAAGTCTGATAAGACCAATGCATGTAATAAGGTCATGTTGACCATACTTTACTATTTTTAGATAGTTTGTTATGACAGCTGTTATGCTGTAGGTCCGGTTGGATCTCCCAGCCGCCTGGAGAGATTTCCCAGCCGCTTGGAGTCGGGTCGGTAGTACTCGCAAGAGATCTTATTTATGCATGAGGATCAGTTGGTTTTAGATAGTATTGCATAGGATCGATCAGACTTTGCAGAGAGTGAGGCAGAGGGAGAGACTGAGCATTGTAATTGCATCTTTTGAAATCAAATAAAGAGATCCCGTTGTGTCAATTCTCTGTTTGGATTCCATTGTGTAATCGATTTGCTGTTTTGGTGGTTACATGGATTCGCTGATCCATTCCACCGGTTGATTCGTCGAATCGGTGCAATGGCTATGTACAGTAGGTTAGGATTTCGTTTGCATTTTGTGTTTGTTTGTGTGCATGTTTGCAGGATCACAGTCAAAAGGTGTTGAGAACCCTAGCATGGGTAGGTGCTAGGTCGTGCTGATAGTTAGAGTCTGGAAAGTTGTCCAGGAAGTGGATCGGGTCACCCCAGGAGGTTTGGCAGATTGAAAATTCGCTAAGTTTGGAAAATCCATCGCAACGGCATCATCAGGATATTTCTGTGTATATCCTACGGTTACTTCGGGCGTCATCCGAGTAGAAGGAGGTGAACATGATGCAATCGTTTGCATAAGGTGAATGTGCATTGGGATAATCATCATCAGGTGTTTCTGAGGAGGAGCGTATCGGCATAAGGTAGAAGATCGGGTTGATAAAACCATCGCGGGCTGATAATGTTAAGTTTGGCCGGCAGCAGGATATTGAAGGAACTGCATGTGACGTCATCGTCATCAGGATAATCGTCATCAGGATATCAGGGTAACGTGAGCATCGAAGGAAAGGTGCGTAAGGAAAAGGTGCATGAAGTTGTCATCATCAGGATATATGGAGGGAACAAGATGTTTTATATCCTGCTAATGAACATGATGTTGAACATCATGATGCTGAAGAAAGAGGTTGGCGGTAAGATGAACAGTGAACATCAGGAGGATGTTTGCGCTTGCCGAATGTGATGATGCTGCCGATAGCCGAATATGATGATGCTGCTGACAGGCGAAAGGTCGAAGGTTTGTCTGCAGGAGGATATCGGTCGGCAGAGAAAATATGATGATGCTGACAGTGTTAAAGGAAATATGATGATGATGAAGGGTTGCGGACATACATGCTGTATGTCAAGGTTGTAGTGTGGATGCCTCTGCATCAAACAGTGCTAGAATAATAGTCCTATAACAGTCCTATTCACCACCATGGACTGATCCCAAAAGGACAGGAGGAGAAAAGTGAGTTTATAATAGTCGCAGAACTGATTTTCTTAAAATTTTCTAAAGCAACAAATCTATTTTGTGCATATCTTGATATCATTGCATTCCATTAACAACATCTCTTTGAGTTGTTTTGTCAAATAGTTCATGTGGCTTGTCTATGCTTCCACACTTTGTATACATGTCTACCAAGGCAGTTGCAACTAGAACATCTAAAACAATTCCCATATCCTTTATGCTTTAGTGGATGTCCATATCCTATTTTGAACATCCCATTCATTGTCTACTGAGGCAATTCCAAACATCCCATTGTGAAATTTGCCCTACTTTCCTATTTTGGGATATTAAGAGGCTACCATGACTGTCTCAACACTTCATGACTATATTGTCATATTAAGAGGCTACCATAATCCATTTAGGAACATTGTTTTATGTTATAAATCAGGTTGTGGTCTTAGTAGGGTATCAAATTAGCATCATTCATGACTACCATCTTCTAAGGGGACATTGTTAACATTCACATGATGATCATTTTGAATTTGAAGAAAGAGGAACCATCACAGTCCATACAATAGTCCTACTTCTATTTCATGTCATGTCATAGGACCATCATTTCAAGAAGAAGCACTCATCCATTTGTTAGAAAACGCATGGGTACTAGTTCCATTGTATCATTCATTTAAGATAATTTGAAGATACCATCAACTAGAGAGAGAGAGAGGACAATCCATGTAAAGGAGAAGAAGATAATTTACATAAAGGGATTTAAAACTATTTGCCATTGTGATAGTCATTTATGATTTGTATCATGCTCATTATCTAAGAAAGCTCCATGAAAAAGAGGTTTAGGTGTTGTCTTAGGGTATATACAAGATGATACAAAGGGAGTCATAAGGAGATAAAACACTACAAAGGAGGTTTTTGTGAGTTTAGGACAATCACAAGTCTATATAACAATCCACTATCATAGTCATGAGCATCATGAAATTTTTTTTAATGCATTACTTAAGATGTCTTTGATATTTTTGTACCTACTTCACACGTGAAGTGCGAGAACTACTCCGTCAAAGTTTGGCAATTTTTTGCTCTTAGCTTAAGAGACTTTACTAGTACACTTTAGCCTGATTCGCTTGGGACACCTAGGGAATGAAACAAGGCCTCTGCTAGAATAAACCCACCCACCTTGACCTGTCGGTGCTATCAGTTAGGTCAAAATACAAAAAATGCCAAATGTATCTCTCTCCCTATGTAGTCATCTTCATCATCTACAAGGGCAAAAGGTTCACTACCCCACAAACATTGGAACGTACCAAGGGCACAACTCATTTTGGTCTTTCCATAACTTATGTAGATGTGAGGAAAATGAGGATATACAAAGTATGTAGACCATATAGAAGGTGAAATGAGGATTGCAAATCATGCCAAATGTACATCTCTCTCCCTATGTCTCTTTCTCTCTTCCTCTCTACCTCATTCTTCTCTAACCATAACCCATATGGAAGGTGAAATGAGGGTATACTAGACCTATAGACAATGAAATGATGATAAGAAAATCATGTTAAACATATAGAAGGTGAAATGAGCTCAATAAAATAATGTCAAACATATAGAAGGTGAAATGAAGATATGTTATACATGCAGAAGGTGAAACGAGGATACGTTATACATATAGAAGGTGAAATGAGGAAACATTATACATATAGAAGGTGAAATGAGGATAAGTGAATCATGTCAAATATGTGGACCTGAGGATATGCAAAGCATGGAGTGTTGCAAGTATGTGCCTAACCGATGTTGTCATTGATGTCAACATATTAGTGTTGTCATCGGTGCCAACTATGCTCTTGTCTTGATGATTGCTTGTAATGAGTTAGATGTCTATGTAAGTGTTGGAAAGCCTAATATTGAGGATATTGAGAAAATTTGCTCCTCTGGTAGAAACAGTATGTTGCAGAATATCTTTGTATACAAAAGAACAGTCCAACTAATTTCTCCACATTTCTTGTAGAATGAATATCTTTGTGTGCGGATTGAAAGTTATTTATAGGTCTATTTGAAGATGTTATGTTCCAAGTTTGAGCTTCCAGTATCAATATTTGAATGAGCTATGTTCACCAGATTGAAAATTGCTTTCTGTATGTTTGGTGGTGATAGGGAGAAAGTGTTATACTCCACATTCCTCCGCATTGAAGTATTTTGGTCTGTAGTTCTAGAGTTAAGTCTAAGATGATGTTATGTGCCTTCAAATTCAAAGGTTCATGATTTGGTGGTCTGCAAGCGATCTTTTTCTCATGTCATTAGTTGGCAATGTTGTTTATGTGCTCTGGTTTGAAGAATCTTCTTAATAGAATGGTTAAAAGTTGTGCAGATGTTCCTGATGATTTCAATGTGCTTGTGAATGTCTCCTGATCATGTTCCTACCCTTGGATTGGTCTGCAAAGAGAAAGTTGGATCGTGAATGAAGAATGTTTGTAGAAGACCTAGTGTTCTCACTAGTCTTGGCTGCCCTAGTTGATTTCATTATTTGCGGAGATGATTTGAAGATTGTAGAAGCATGTCATGGCATAAAGGATTGTGTTTGAGTCCCAGCTAAGATGTGGCATGATCATCACGTATACTTACATCTTTTCCTTAGCAAATTTATGTATTAGGTCCAAAACTATTTCTATGTATGTTTTGTAATGCTGACCTTGGAGATTGTTCCAACGATTGATGAATGTATTTCTGACCTTGATGTACATTCCAAGATCGATGACTTGTATAAAGACTTGTAATGTAATTGCAAAAAAGGTGTGAGTGTGTGGAAATGAAGAGATAAGAGCAAAGGTATAAAAGAGCAGAGAAGAGAAGCTACATTGTGCTTCAATGGAACTAAACCCATGCATGGAGTAGATGCTACCAAATTTGTTCACCATCTTTTGGTAGTGAGCCACCCCTTGGCAGTGAGCCATTCTTTGCAGTGAGCAATTTGGGCAGTGAGCCCCATAGGTAGTGAGCCTCTATTTTTTTATATTGTTATAACTCATATATATTTCTGTGGTCTAACACCCACCATAGTTTTTCCCTTATAGGGTTTTCCACATAAAAAAATCTAGTGTCTCTTGTGTTGAATATGTGATTGTGAGTAAGTTTATGGTTTCGTGCTCTCATGATTAAATCTAATTATCAATAATTGAGTAGTTGATGGTTTGATATGTATATGAGGTTAAATTTTTGTGACAAATGATTCACCTCCCTCTCAGTTGTCCCATGTATTTCAACAATTGGTATCAGAGCAGGTTCCTCAGAAGAAAGCCTAATAGCTTAAGGAAGATCCAGGATGTCTTTTAAAAAGGAAGCTCCATAGTTTGATGGGACAAATTATGCTCTTTGGAAGGTACGAATGAAAATCCATTTCCTTTGTCTTGGTTGAAATCTACAGAGTCAAAATATACCATGCCTCAAAATGGTTTGACAACTAAAGATGAAATCAAAGAATATGAGTTGAATATAAAAGCTAGAGATGCCCTGTTGAGTGCTTTGAATGATACCGAGTTCATAAAAGTCATGGATCTTGAATCTGCAAATGAAGTTTGGGAAAAGTTAAAAAAATTGTATGAAGGAGATGATTCTATGAAAGAAGCCAAGCTACGGGGCCTGAAAGTGAAATATGAGGGTTTGAAGATGAATGAAGATGAAAACATAACAACTTTTATGCAAAGGGTTGACAAACTTGTCAATGGAATAAAAGGAATTGGAGGAACCATTGGTGATAAGGAAGTTGTGATGAAAATATTTGAATTAGTCTAGACAACTAAGAGGGGGGGTGAATCAGTTGTCCCACAAATTAACCTTTTTTGCTTTTAATCTTCTTTCACAACTTATAAACAGATTAATGATGTAAACATTAAAGCATGAATCAACAACACATGAGCATAAACACAATTAACACACTTGACACCAAGATTTTAACATGGAAACCTGGTTAAGGGAAAACCATGGTAGGGATTAACCCACAAGATTCATAACCTATTAAAAGTACTTAAAAGAAATGGGAAGGCAATTGCCTTCTAGCGCACTGCCCAGATCTCACTGGTCAAAGAGGCTCACTGCCTACAAGATTTTATGTTTAATATATAAAGAATGAACTAAAAAATAGCATCTTCTTTATGTCTGGTTCAGTCCCAATGAAAGCTCATAAAACTTCTACTCTGCCCCAAACACTTCTTTGCTAACTCTTCATCCTTTATTGCTCTTGTTCTTCTGCTTCTCCTCTTCTCTGCTTTGCCTCTGCTCCTTTCTTAGGATTTTATCATTTTCGCACAAGGACAACTTTCCACAACTCATCTACAAGTATTTATATGCTTCATCAACCTTGGAATGAACAACAAGGTCAACTTGACTTAATGCAAATCATTTATACTGGTGGCCAAGTATAGCTGAGACTTGAATCTTCTTTAATCAACATGCTACGCTCTAGAGAATTGCTCTTAGATCATCCATAACACACTTGAAACATCTGGTCGACCAAGACTAGGAAAAACAAAAACACCAAGGAGGAAATCTTCAATAATGAGCTTAATCTTCAATGCGGACCTCTAACACAGTAGGCACACAATTCAGAGACTTCCACAATCACATTGAATTCAACAATAACATCCGCACTACTCCAAATCATCAAAATCACTTGCATATTCATCCAGTACCTCAAGAACCCTGTCTGCCATGATTGTCACGCTAGAAAGATTGCTTGCAGACCTCCAAACCATGAACCACTTGAGTTGAGGATACACACTAATTTCCCAAACATGCCTTTAGATCCGCAGGTCATAATTTTTCATTGCGAAGCAATCCGAACCAATTTATTGTCACTATGTCTCTTCTGAACACTACAAAACCCAGTTCTACTCAGATGACCATAGCTTCTTCAAATCTTCATGCGAACCTCTCAAATCTTAATTGGACCTACTTCAAACAATCCTCTACACAGCCATATGGTCCACATACTTTTATCTTCATTCCTCTAGAAATGTGGAACAATCTACTTCACTGATCTGTACCATTTCCCCTATTTCTGACAAAGAGATATGTTGACATCAATAACAACACATCATAGGCACATATTTGCAACAATCTCCTCCTTTGTCATTGATGGCAACATATGATGTGAAAAACTAATTCAACCATCAAGACAAGGATTTCTCCCCCTTTCTCTTATCACTTCTGCAACTACTTTCTTCACTGCTCCCCCTTTCATCAGCAACTAGTTTTTCACGACTTCTCTTCCCCTTTGACATCAATGGCAAAGGGCACATATTTGCAATCTTTTCTCCCCCCTTTTTTTTCAGACTGATTTTCAAAATTTGCATATTGACTACTCCCCCTTAAGTAGTATCTCCTTAACATTAATCTGGATTATAAGATATGACCATGAATTCCATCGAACTGATGCATCCTAGTGCGTCTTAGTTTTCATTAGGAGGGGTAATAACCCCTAACTTCTCTCTGAGATACTCAAAAGTATCCTTAGGCAGAGGCTTAGTGAATATATCCGCAATCTGATCCTTTGAAGAAACAAACTCTAATTTGACTTCATTCTCGTTTACCTTCTCTCTCAAGAAGTGAAACTTGATGGATATGTGCTTTGTCTTTGAATGCAACACCAGATTATTTGAGATGTTTATTACACTTGAATTATCACAAAAAATTGTAACAGGCTATTCAAACACAATTCTGATATCCTTCAACATTTGCTTCATCCACAAGACTTGAGTACAATTGCTTACTGCTACTATATATTCTACCTCTATAGTAGATAGAGATATTGCCTCCTGCTTTTTGCTCAACCAAGAAACTAATCTCCTTCTAAAGAAGAATGCACCCCCACTAGTACTTTTTCTGTCATCCACATCTCCTACCCAATCAACATCTGTATATGCATGAAGAGTGAAGTCATTATCCTTTGGATACCATAAGCCATAATCAGATGTTCCCCTAGGATCAACTTGAAATCTAGCAACAAGTCCAACTACATTCATAATGTCAAGTCTGGTCTAAGTCAAATAAAGCAATTCTCTAATCCTTGATCTATACCTTTTCTGATCTGCCTTAGGTGAATCATCATCTTTACTCAACTTGCATCTAGTTACCATAGGAGTACGTACTAGTTTTGAGTCCTCCATTCCAATCTTTTTCAAACAATTCTCTCACATACTTAGATTGAGATATGAAAATACCTTTATATGACTAAGTGATTTGCTGACCTAAGAAGAAATTCATTTCACCAAACATGGACATCTCAAATTCATTTTGCATCTGATTAGAAAATTTCTTACACATGCTTTCATTTCCACCAAAAATGATATCATCAACAAATACCTCAACAATCAAGATGTCCCATGATCAATCTTAAAATAAAGATTATTGTTAGCTATGCCTTTGCTAAATCCAAGATTTAGCAAATACTTATCTAATCTTGCATACTAGGCTCTTGGGGCTTGTTTGAGTCCATACAAAGCTTTCCTCAATCTGTAGACCATATCTCCTTGATTAGACAGTTGGAATCCTTCTAATTGCTCAATGTAGACTTCTTCCTCTAACTCTCCATTCAGAAATGTTGGCTTGACATCCATCTGGTAAACTTTGAAATCTTTGAAAGCAATAAATGCAAGAAATAATTTGATTTCTTCAATTCTTGCCACAAGAGCAAATGTTTCTTCAAAATTAATTCCCTCTACTTGAGAATATCCTTTGCATACCAATCTTGCTTTAAGAATCACAACTTCACCATCTTCATTCAATTTATTCTAGAAGACCCATTTGGTTCCAATTATATTTTTGTTTTCAGGTCTAGGAACAAGATCCCAAGTATGATTCTTTTCAATTTGCATTAATTCTTCATCCATTGCTTTTACCCAATTTTCATCTTTACAAGCTTCATTCACTATTTTTGGCTCAATCTTTGAAATTATACAATACTCTACTTGTTCTTCAACAATTCTTCTTCTAGTTTGAACACCTTTATTCTTGTCTCCTATGATTTGATCTTCAGAGTGATTCAACCTTACATACCTAGGGATTTTGGGAGTTTCTTAAACTTCTAATTCTTAAGCTCGTTCCTCAACATCTGCACTAACTTCTTGAGTCACTAGATTTTTTAGATCTATCTGAGTTTGGGTTTAAATTTGCTTTCCTTGACTTTAACTTTCATCTTGATCATCTAAATCAAATCCACAAGGCCTGGAAGGTCTTCTTTGCTCTCATCAACCTTGACATTGGCACTTTCAATAATCTTTTTCAATCTCTTGTTGAAGCATCGGTATGCCTTGCTTTGAGTAGAGTAACCCAAAAATATTCCTTCATCACTTCTTGCATCAAACTTTCCTAGATCCTCATCTCTTTTGATATAGCACTTACTACCAAAAACTCTTAAATATTTCACAATAGGAGGATGACCAAACCATAGTTCATAAGGTGTCTTACCAGAATTTCCTTTGATCTACACCTGGTTAAGAGTGTAGACAACAGTACTCACAGCTTATCTCCAATAGACTTGTGGAACACTTTCTTCCATCATCATGGTCCTAGCAGCTTCCTCAATGGTCCAGTTCTTTCTTTCCACAACTCCATTCTGCTAAGGAGTCCTAGGAGCATATAACTATCTTTTTATTCCATGATTTTCATAGAATGTATCAAACTGACCAGAGGTAAACTCTCCACCTCTGTCAGATCTCAGACACTTTATCTTCTCACCAATCTCATCCTCAACCATAACCTTGAACACTTTAAATTTGTCAAGAGCTTCTAATTTTTCTTTCAAGAAAGTTACCCACATCATCTAGCAGTAATCATCAATCAACAACATAAAATATCTATCTCCTTGCACACTTCTAATTCTAGCAAGACCACATATATCAGTATGCACAAGTTCCAATAGTCCACTTGAAAATTGTTCTTTACTCTGGAATGAAGTTCTATTTTGTTTACCCAATTGACATTCTCTACATATGTTGTCAGCAGGTTTCATAAGTTTTGGAAGATCTCTCACAGCCTAGGTAGAACTTATCTTGACAATAGTATCAAAATTCACATGACACATTCTCCTATGCCATAACCAACTTTGATCAATCTGAGCTATCAAACAACTTTTTCTAGTACCACTTAAATGAAATAAGTTACCTTTAGTTTGTGTACCTAATGCAATCACAGTTCTGAAGCTTGCTAGGATTTTGCATTCTCCATCCTTGAATAAGAGATCATACCCTTTTTCAACCAACTTCCCAACATTGAGAAGATTATGTTTCAATCCTTCTACATATAGAACATCATTAGTGTTATTCTTACCATCAAAAGAGATGGATCCTCTACCACAAATTCTACCAGCTAAATTATCTCCAAACTTCACAATTCCACCTTCATATTTTTCTAAGCTTATAAACTTATTTTTATCACCAATCATATGATGAGAACATCCACTGTCAATTACCCATTCATCTTTTTCTTCAACATAAGCAGCCAAGGCACTTTCCACATTTATATAGCTAGTAGATTCAGTAGTCACCAGATCTTCTTCTTTGATAGCAATAAACACCCATTCATTTCCAGAATTACTTCCCATATCTGATTCATCATCAATGACTCCTTAAGCTTCTTAGACATAGAAACATTTCTTTTGAGCCCTTGATCTATTAGGGTTTGGCTTTGAAACCCTCTCCAGACACCTTGAAGCAAAATGACCAATCTTATTACAAGCAAAACATTTGAAAGGCAACTTTCCTTCATACTTACTGGATCCTCTTGGCAATCTTTTGGCAATAAGGGCTTCAAGTTCTGTAGCCTCAATTTCATCATCTTCAAGATCCTTCCTTGCCTTCACAAATCTATTTGATCTTCCTAAAAATCTTTCACCTGGATCATATCTTTGTTTTCAATAAAGACTGGCCTTAAATACAGATTTAGACTTAGGAAGAGAATCACCAAACTCACTCATTTCAAAAGCTAAAAGCATACCAACCAACTAATCCCTTGTAACAATTGTCATAGTCCTGATCTCTTTAATGGTAGCAACTTTATGCTTGTATGCCATAGGTAAGGATCTGAGCACTTTGGCAACAATCTCTAATTCTTCCAATTTTCCACCAGCACTCCTAATATCAGTCACAAGTTCATTCACTTTCTACATGTAGGAAGTAATATTTTCATCTTCACTCATCATCAATCTTCGTATCTACCCTTCAGGCTCTGTAGCTTGGTGCATTTGACATATTCATCACCTTCATATAGAGTTTCCAACTTTTCCTATATTTCATGAGCAATTTTTAATTCTAGGACATTTGTCATTTCAATATCAGTTAGGGCACTTAACAATGCTTCTTTAGCTTGAATATTGTATTTAGCTTCCTTGAGTTCATCTATAGTTGAAGGGCCTTTCTTCAGAATCTTATACTCATTCTTAGTTATCAACCAAAAGGCATCACCCATACATTGCAAATGACATTGCATGCGCACCTTCCAAAGGGAGTAATTTGTTCCATCAAATCTCAGACTTTCCTTCTTGTAAGTCAACATCTTGGATCTCCTCAAGTGGTCAGCTTCTTCTAGAGGAACCGGCTATGATACCAATTGTTGGAATTAGTCCAGACAACTGAGAGGGGGCGTGAATTAGTTGTCCCACAAATTAACCTTTTCTTCTTTTAATCTTCTTTCACAACTTACAAACAAATTAATGATGCAAACATTAAAGCATGAATCAACAACACATGAGCAGAAACACAATTAACACACTTGAGACCAAGATTTTAACTTGGAAACCCAGTTAAGGGAAAACCATGGTGGGAGTTAACACACAAGATTTGTACCCTATTAAAAGTACTTAAAAGAAATGGGAAGGCACTTGCCTTTGGGCCTACTTCCTAGAGCTCACTGCTCAAAGAGGCCCACTGCCTATAGAAGGCTCATTGCCTACAATATTTTATGTTTAATATAGAAAGAATGAACTAAAAAATAGCATCTTCTTTATGCTTGGTTCAGTCCCATTGAAAGCTCATAAAACTTCTGCTCTACCCCAAACACTTCTTTGCTAACTCTTCATCCTTTATTGCTCTTGTTCTTTTGCTTCTCCTCTTCTCTGCTCTGCCTCTACTCCTTTCTTAGGATTTTATCATTTTCACATAAGGACAACTTTCCACAACTCATCCACAAGTATTTATAAGCTTCATCAAACTTGGAATGAACATCAAGGTCGGCTAGACTTAATGCAAATCATTTATATTGTCGGACAAACATGGCTGGGACTTGAATCTTCTTTAATTAACATGCTACGCTCTAGAGGATTGCTCTTAGATCATCCGTAACACACTTGAAACATCTAGTCTGCCAAGACAAGGAAGAACAGCAACACCAAGGAGGAAATCTTCAACAACGAGCATAATCTTCAATGCGGACCTCCAACACAATAGGCACATGATTTAGAGACTTCCACAAGCACATTTAATTTAACAATAACATCTACACTACTCCAAATAATCATAATCACTTGCATCTTCATCTGCTACCTCAAGAACACTGTCTGCCATGATTGTTACACTAGAAAGATTGCTTGCAGACCTCCAAACCATGAACCACTTGAGTTGAGGATACACACTGACTTCCCAAACATGCCTCTATATCTGTAGATCATAAGTTTTCATTGCAGAACAATCCAGACCAATTTCTTGTCACTCTGTCTCTTAAAACCTGGTTCTACTCAGATGGCCATAGATTCTTCAAATCTTCATGCAAACCTCTCAAATCTTAGTTGGAAATACTTCAGACAATCCTCTACATAGCCATATAGTCTGCATACTTTTATCTTCATTCCTCTAGAAATGCAGAGTAATCTACTTCATTGATCTGCACTGTTTCTCCTATTTCTAACAAAGAGATATGTTGACATCAATGACAACACATCATAGGCACATATTTGCAATAGAAAATTCTTAGATCACTATCAAAATCTTATAGTCACAAGGTAGCTGCAATTGAAGAAGTAATGACTGAAAACTATTGACAAAGATCAATTACTTGGAAAGCTTACAGCCTTTGAGATGAGAGAGTTTGGCGATGCTCTGCCAAAAGTTGAAACTACTTTCAAAGCTAGTACTTCAGAAAAGATCTCCAGAGCTGAGAAATTTAAGGTGGAACCTGATGATGAATTTGATGAAATTGAAGCTAACTTTGTTTACAGATTGCAAAGAGGTTCTGATAAGTTTAAAGGCAAATTACCTTTCAAATGTTTTTCATGTGGTAAAGTAGGTCATTATGCTTCTAGATGTCCTGAATGAATTGAAAGGAATAGAAAAAGATTTGAGAAGAGGCCTAAAGCTCCAAAGAAATGATAGTATGTTAGAGATTTTGATGAAGGTGTGACTGATGATGAACCTGATGATGCTAATACTAATGCAAATGAATGCTTGTTTATTGCAATTAAAGAAGAACTGGTGTTTACTAATTCTACTAGTTGTATGAAGGAAGAAAAACCAGTGGAAGAAAGTGCTTTGGCTGTTCAGGTTGAGAAAGATAAGGATGAATGGATTATTGATAGTGGATGCTCACATCACATGACCGGTGAAAAAAGTAAGTTTGTGAGTTTGGAAAAATATGATGGAGGACTAGTTAGGTTTGGAGTCAGTGCAACTGGTAAGATTTGTGGAAAAGGATCTATTACATTTGATGGAAAGCATAATACTGACAATGTCCTATATGTGAAGGGTTTGAAGCATAATATTTTGAGTGTTGGTCAGATGTGTGACAAAGGTTATGATATGAGATTCAAAAACAATGGGTGCAAGATCATGGAAAGATCTGGAACTGTGATTGCTACCAGTAAGAAGACCAGAGGTAACATCTATTAATTAAGAGGAACTAATTTACTATTTATTAGCCCAAGAAGATGAAATTTGGTTGTGGTATAGAAGGTTATGTCATATAAACTTTGATAAGCTGGTAAAGATAAGTTCAGTTCAAACTATGAGAGATTTACCAAAACTTGTGAAACCCACAAGTACCATTTGTAAGGAATGTCAGTTGGGGAAGCAAACAAGAACAAGTTTCAAGAGTAAAGAGTAATTTTCTACCGGTTTGCTGGATCTAGTAGATATAGATCTATGTGGTCCTACATAGATAAGAATTCTACATAGTGACAGGTACTTCATGTTGCTTATTGATGATTATTCTAGAATGACTTGGGTTACTTTTCTAAGAGACAAATAGGAAGCCCTAGAGAAGTTCAAATCCTTCAAGGCAATGATGGAAAATGAAATAGAGCTGAAAATCAAATGCTTGAGGTTTGATAGAGGAGGTGAGTTCACATCAAATGAATTCAACATTTTCTGTGAAGAGCAAGGAATAAAGAGACAATTATCTGCACCTAGGACTCCTTAGTAGAATGGAGTTGTGCAAAGGAAGAATAGGACAATTCAAGAGGTTTCTAGAACAATGATGAAGGAAGGAGGCTTGCCAGAAGTTTTCTAGAAAGAAGCTATACATATTGTTGTCTACATTCAAAGTAGAGTTCAAGTGAAAGGAAATGGTACTAAAACTCCCTATGAATTGTGGTATGGAAGAACTCCTACAGTAAAATATTTCAAAGTCTTTGGAAGAAAATGCTATATCAAAAGAGATGAAGATCTAGGGAAATTTGATGCAAGGTGTGATGAAGGAATCTTCCTTGGATACTCTACCAAGAGTAAGGCCTACCAGTGCTACAACAAAAGGCTGAAAAAGATTGTTGAAAGTACAAATGTGAAGGTGGATGAAAATAGAGGTAGAATCTTAGATCTGAGTGGCTATGAATTAGAAGAGCCTACTGCTATAACATATGAAGAAAAGGTTGAACAAGAAGATAGTCAAGATGAAGAAGAAAAAGCTCTGAAAAGTGCTGCTAAGACCCCTAGGTATGTGATAATCAATCACTCTAAAGAACAAATTATTGGAGAAAAAACAAAGGAGTACTGACAAGGAAAAGAGTTGTAGAAGAACAAGTGAATTACAATTTGCTCTCTATAGTTGAACCAAAAACTGTGAATGAAGCCTACAATGATGAAAATTAGGTAAAGGCAATGAAGGAAGAACTAATGCAAATATAGAAGAATGAAACTTGGGAAATAGTGTTGACAAGAGATACTGCTAGGCATGAAAAGTTTTGTCATTGATGGCAACTAAGTCTCTACTACACATCCACATTGCATAATTTACCCATACCGGAAATCAGATTGAAGATTTGTCTAAGTCTGGGAAGTCAAGAACAGAGTGTGTGATAGGGTCCGGTATCTTGGTCTGGATCTCTCTGATGGTGGATCAAAGTTTACTGCAGATCTTAGGGAGTCATAAGCATTGTCAGGATAATCTAAATCTAGAGTTTTGGTCTCCGGTGATGAAGGATTCACTAGTTATTAGCATCTGAGTATCGAGTTAACAGTTTGACAGAGTAGATAGAAGAAGAATAGGCTGACCTTGTAATTGATCTTGGTTCCGGATGTATGGAAGTTGTTGATTGGACAAGTTGTGATGATTAGTGATAGTAGCTGACCTGAATAATGATTTGTAAGTGCAAGTTTTGGTCCACATTCCAAGTATACATGAATTTAGTTGACATGGTAGAATTTTCAATAAAGTACTAAGTGATCTTGAAGCTGACTGAAAAGTGGTTGAAGATCAGGATGAAGATATATATAGCTGATGGATTTGAATGATTTGTGTATGTGTGTGATGTGAATATGGAATAAGTCCAAAAAGAGTAGAGATCTAAGATTCAGATGTTATCAGAATAGTAAAAAGGGAAGAGTGAAGATGAAGTGTATCAAGTCAGTATTTTGTGCTTAACTAGAACTGAATCCTTGCATTGATAGATGCTAATTATCAGTTCAATTTCATTGTAACCTTCTTTCTATAGGCAGTGAGCCTTTTGTAGGCTGGAAGCCTTCTTTTGAGTAGTGAGCTCTAGGCAGTGAGCCGGAATGCATGTGCATTCCCCTTTGTAATACTTTTAACAGAGTATAATCTTTGTGGGTTAACCCCCATCGTGGTTTTTCCCTTAACCGGGTTTCTACATCAAAATCTTGGTGTTAAGTGTGTTATTTATGTTTTTGCTCATATGCTGTTAATTGATGCTGAAATGTTTATATTATTAATTTGATTACAAGTTGTAAAAGAAGATTAAAAGAATAAAAGGTTGAATTGTGTGACAACTAATTCACCCCCCCTCTCAGTTGTCCGAACCAATTCCAACAATTGGTATTAGAGAAAGGTTCCTTTGAAAAAGTTTAACAGCTTGAGGAAGATTTGCGAAGGTAGTAAAATGGATGAATATAACCTTCAAGGGCAACTTAACCTCACCCTAGAAGATCTTGAGCAGTCTAGAGCATAAGTCCAAGAGTTGCAAGAAAACCTCAAAAAGGCTAAAGATTTCAATGAGATTTTAAAAAGAAAATTGAGTAAATCCAATGAAAAAGGGAAGAAGCAACCTCCTCAACTGGGAAATCATTATGAAGACAAGGCCCTAAAAGAGAAGACAAAGAAATGTGAAAAGTTAGCTAAAGAAGTTGTTATCCTAAAACATGAGATGGAATCTGGGGTGATGAGACTAACCAAGGAAATTGAAGAGAAAAAGAAAACTGAAGAAGAGTTGAATCAATCTGAAAGAGAGAACTGAAGAATGCTGCAAATTGGATGGAATAGCTAGTCTCCTAGAATCTAATCTACAAGAAAGCAAAGAAAATGAGAGAGAACTTGAGAGACAAATTATCACTCTGAAACATGAAATAGAAGTTGCAAATGGATATAGGGAGAAGTTTAAGATAAGCTCAGCTAAACTTGAAGCACTGATTGAAGGATAGAAAAAGGATGATGAGAAGCATGGTCTTGGATATGAGAAAGGTGAAAGCTCTGGATCTAGACAAAGAAATTTTCAACCAAGGAATGGGAGAAAAAAAACTAGAAAACCTCCGGTAAGACAGCCTAATGCTCAAAGATATCCATCATTCAATGGAAATTGTTTTAACTATAATAAAATTGGTCATAGAGATACTTAGTGTAGAAGCAGAGTAAATCAAAATGATCCATCCTTCTCTGGTCAATGCTTCAAGTGTAAGAGGTATGATCATAGATCAAATGAATGCATAAGTATGATAATGAATAGTTCTAACAATAGAGGAATTGGCAATTCTTTTAATGGTTACTATTTTTCTTGCAATGGGTTTGGACACATGGCTAACCAGTGTAGATGAAGAGGAAATCAAGTTTATAAGCAAAGAAATGTTTTGTGCTTTAATTGCAATAAATCTGGTCATATTACAAGATTCTGCAAAAGTAGGAACAATGGAAGAAGAGATCTGGTAAACAAAAAACTAGATGAGCAGAGACAAGACAAAGGCAAAAGAAAAATTGATGTGAATGAGATACAGAGTGAAATGAACAAGATTTGGGTGAAGAAAGATACAATGAACAATGGTGATGGGTCCGCACTAGAATTCAGTGCTAACAATTCCTTTGGGAATTAAATCAGGAGTTCTGGCTCAGGGGGAGCTACATTGAACATAAAATTCCCCTAGTCAGTAAGTGGGTGCCTGGATATGGCACAATGAGTAAAGATATTTTGAATTATTTTAGAACTTTTGAAAGGATTTCTAGAAGAAAAGATGTTAATATAGAAATTTGCAGAGTGATTCATGAAAAATAGTTCAAGAAACAAAGTAACCAGATGAAGTTAGGGTAGCACATTTATTACAATGTGAAATTAGGTTTTGCAAAGGATAAAAGGTCACTTCATCATGCATTTGAACCACTTTGCATTTCAAAGGAAATAAATAGAAGAGCTTCTAAGCTGCAAATCCAGAGATTGAAGAATGAAGAGTGAATTCAACCAGAAATTGATCAACCCTAAACTTGCAGAAGAAAAAGGTACTTCTCTGTAAAGGTTTGAACCTAAAATCTATTGAGATGCCTTGTCCTCATTTTGTTGACATTACTAAAAGGCATCGACCCAAATTTAAGAAGCATCCTCACAAATCAATAGAACTTGACCCATTAGGTGCTTTTTCAAGTGTTCCATATGGTGTGCTGCATGTTAAAGATAGTAGGGTTTATATTCATGCAAACATAGATGAATTTGGTGATTCAAGGTATGTAGACTTGTTTGAGAGTCATCTCAGGGATAAAAATCATGATCTTAAACCTGAGTATAAGGCACTGCATGATAAACACTTTATTCAGATTATGGGGTTTCCAACATTTGATGAAGATGAATGGGTCTGATATGTTTTGAGTCAGATACATGATGAATTCATTTGGATATTAAAACCATTCAAGATTACCAAAGATGTTATCAGAATTGTGACTAGGTTAAACTCAACCAGTGGGTTGCCCATATTAAAATATGTGAAAAATCAAACTATCACCGATGCAACCGGTGCCAAATTCGATAGGAGGGCTATGACTATAAATGACATTATAGAACCGGATGTGAAGTTTTCTTCCATGGTGATTGGCTACAAGATATATCACTCCAGCAGGGAGAATTCTGTCTCTGGAACTGCCATATATGTAGCATATCAAATGTTAAAGGAGAATATAGATTATGACCTTTGTGAGTTGTTACAGAACTAGCTGATTGAAAACTTGAACAAAATCAAAAGGGATAAGAAAAACACTTTTAAATATGGTACATTGGTTCTATACTTGTTTTTCTGCTATATGAATGAAGTGTCTGGAGTAAGGGGTGTTCACTGGACAAATGATGAGCCAGTTGCAATTTAGATCAGAAATCATCTTCATAGCATTGGTGACTTCAAAGCTTAAAAAACTGCACTATGGGGATACTTCAAGAATTTTTAGAGTATGATGCATTCAAGGGAAAGAATCCCTACATCAATTGTTGAGAAGTACAAAAATAAAATATGCTTCATGGTTCACATTGATCAGTGTCTAATGGAAGCAGTGGAACCCAAAACTGTTTGGATCATGCCTATGGGGTATGAAGTATATGGAAAAATCTTGAATATGTATGCTCAACATCTTCTAAGCAAGCCTAAGGACACAACAGTTGAAATATTTGGAACATATGAGGAGCTAAGTTTAAAACTGCATACTGAGCTCAGAGAACCTAAAACCAATAGGAAAAAAGATAAGAAACAAACAAGTGCCCTGGTGCAACCCTCTTCAAGAACTACTAGGAGCTTTGTCGCAGCCCCTGTTCCTCCTAAGACTACAAAACTGGAAGCAAAATCATATGGAAAAAGGGAGAAAAGGAAGAAAACAAAAGTATCTCGGACCTATGAAAGCACAAGAGAAGAAGAAGAAGATATAGATTCTGACATTGAGATCAAAGAACTAAAAGCCATAGGCACAAATGCAGCCAAGATATCTAAGGAGATGCCCTCCAGAAGCAAAAGGGGAAGCAAGAGGCAAAAGATAGAGGAATATGTAGAGAAGCCTACCCTTTTAGCAGATGACATCATTAAATCAGTTACTGTGGATGGAAACTTGCCTCTAATGACATAATTCTATGATGACTATAGTGATGCTGACAAAAGAGTACTTGAAGAAGCAATGGTAAGATATTTGAATATCTACAACAAGGCTCTTATTGAGATATGTTCGTTAATACCAAAAATCCTTGAGAAAATTTTGGAACTGAGAAAAGAAAATGCAAAAAGAAAGGATCTTGAGATCCGAGAACAAATATTAATTCAATTATGCCCCCAAATTATTCCAAAGCAAATGAATTAGATATTCAAAGAAGCCAAGGATGAGTTCTGAAGTAAAAAATGAATGAATAAGCTTATGCTAGGGGAGACAAACAAAATTGCAGAGGAAACCAAAGAGATTCTTTGGTGTGCTTTGAAAAAGCACAATCTTCCTATTGTAGAGGAGGTAAATGTAGAGATTGAGTCCTTAGACATGGATGTCGAAGGATTAAAGGAAAATAAGAAACAAACTAAAACTCTAGACTTCTCTATTCTGGAAGAGGAAGTGCAAAAGGAAGGGGAAGTATTGATAGAAGAAGCAAATGTTGGCCATGACTCTCCAGATCCTCCTGTTACTGATGAATCTAGAAATGACAAAGAGAAAGAAGAAGAAAAAGAGAAAGAGAAGGAAGAGGAAGAGGCAAAGGGAAAAGAAGAACTAGTAGAAGGGGATGGTGCTAATACACCAAAGCAAGATAGTTCAGTTGCTATCTTTGACAAAGCACAAGGGAAGGAAACTAAAACAACAAGTGTGGAAAGAGACACTGTGAATGCAGCGCATAGTTTTCTCAGCAAGGAAATGCTAGAGTTAGACGAGCTAGAACTGATACAAGGACCAATCAATTAGACACTCTCCAGATCAAATGCTAAAGATATCATCATTCACATAGGTCAAGGCAAGGGAGAAATTACTAAAGTCTCACATAGAAGATAGTGAGTTGATAAGCCTATCATCTAGAATACTGGAGAAGATCATACCCACATATCAGAAAAATACATCTGATTCTCCTTCTGGTAATTTGAAAAATCTTGTGCATTCTGTAAATACAAATTTTTAGTACTTTAAGAAGTCAGCCGAAGTAAAGGTCTAGAAAGAATTTTTGGATAAGAGGTTTAGTGAACTAAAAGGCCTTATAGATAATGATAGAAAAACCCTTGACATTAGTATAAAGAGTATTGAAATGCTCTTAACGATGGTGGTGATGTATATAAGTTTTGTTTATCTTAGCCCAAAATAGTAGAAGATATTGAGAAAAAGATAAAGGAGCAGGAGAAAAATCTACTAGACCTATCCCAAAGTTTTGATCCTTTAACAGTATCTCTGGTGAGTCGAGAATGTCAAGCAATTAGCTTGACAAATGAAATAAAGAATCTTATCAAGGAAAAGAAGAACATTATGGAAAGAATGGGTGAGCTCTGGGGACTAATTACCCCTAAGTTGGAAATAATGTTTAATACCTTGTCAAAGGCCCAAAGTACTCCCTAGACAAGTGATCCCTTAGATCAAAGGAAAGAAGAAACATATACATTTCTGCTAAGTGGACACATTTCAATTTTGGATGGTATGAAAATAAGTTGGGCCAATGAATTTGCACAGTTAAAAAGTACTTTTGCAGATATCCTTAAATATATGTAAATATAACATATGGACTGTTTGTACATATGTAGTCATATTTATAGAGTTTTTGCATCATTAGTGATTGTGGATCCCGCCCTTTTCCATTGATGTCAAAGGGGGAGTGAAGAGCAGTGAAAAATGAGGAAGATCCAGTAAAGGTGGAACATTAGAAAGTAGTGTGAACAACAGTATGGAGCACAAGCAAAGGGGGAGTTATTCTGACAGTCATTTTTCACTAAGTGTTGCCATCAATGCCAAAGGGGAGATTGTTGGCAAAAGACATTGCTAGGCATGATAGGTGTTGTCATTGATGGCAACTAAGTCTCTACTACACATCCGTATTGCATAATTTTCCATACCGGAAATCAGATTGAAGATTTGTCTAAGTCTAGGAAGTCAAGAACAGAGTGTGTGACAGGGGCTGGTATCTTGGTCCGGATCTCTCCGATGGTGGATAATAGTATGTTGTGGATCTGAGGGTGTCATAAGCATTGTCAGGATAATCTAAATCCAAAGTTTTTTCCTTCGATGATGAAGGATTCACTAGTTATTAGCATTTGAGTATCGGGTTAATAGTTTGACAGAGCAGACAGAAGAAGAACAGGCCGACCTTGTAATTGATCTTGGTTTCGGATGTATGGAAGTTGTTGATTGGACAAGTTGTGATGATTAGTGATAGCATCTGACCTAAATAATGATTTGTAAGTGCAAGTTTTGGTCCGCATTGCAAGTATACATGAATTTAGCCAATATAGCAGAATTTTTAATAAAGTACTAAGTGTTCTTGAACTTGACTAAAAAGTGGTTGAAGATCAGGATATGGATATATATAGTCGATGGATTTGAATGATTTGTGTGTGTGATGCGATTATGGAATAAGTGCGAAAAGAGTAGAGCTCCAAGATTCAGATGTTAGTAGAACAATAAAAAGGGCAGAGTGAAGATGAAGTGTATCAAGTCAGTATTTTGTACTTAACCAGAACTGAATCCTTACATTGATAGATGTTAATTATCAGTTCAATTTCATTGTAACCTTCTTTCTATAGGCAGTGAGTCTTCTGTAGGTTGTAAGCCTTCTTTTGAGCAGTGAGCTCTAGGCAGTGAGCCTGAATGCATGTGCATTCCCCTTTGTAATATTTTTAATAGAGTATAATCTTTGTGGGTTAACCCCCATCGTGGTTTTTCCCTTAACCAGGTTTCCATGTCATAATCTTGGTGTCAAGTGTGTTATTTATGTTTTTGCTCATATCTTGTTGATTGATGCTAAAATGTTTATATTATTAATTTAATTACAAGTTGTAAAAGAATATTAAAAGTAAAAAATGTTAAATTGTGTGACAACTAATTCACCCCCTCTTAGTTGTCCAGACCAATTCCAACAAATAGTTCCTAGACCTGCTGACAAAAATGTTATTGGAACCAAATGGGTTTTAGGAATAAGCTAAATGAAAATGGAGAAGTTCTAAGGAATAAAGCAAGGCTTGTGTGCAAAGGATATTCTCAAATTGAAGGAATAAATTTTGAAGAGACTTTTGCTCCAGTAGCTCAGATTGAAGCAATCAGAATGTTTCTAGCATTTGCAGCTCACAAAGATTTTAAAGTTTATCAAATGGATGTGAAGTTTGCATTTCTGAATGGTGAGTTGGAAGAGGAAGTCTACATTGAGCAACCGGAAGGATTCCAACTATTAGATCAAGGTTATATAGTATGTAGGTTGAAGAAAGCCTTGTATGGACTCAAACTAGCTCCCAGAGCCTAGTATGCATGGTTAGACAAATATTTGTTGCAATTAGGGTTCAATAAAGGCACTGCTAACAACAATTTATATTTCAAAATCAATGACAATCATATCCTGATTTTTGTAGTCTTTGTTGATGATATTATCTTTGGAGGAAATGAAGGTATGTGCATGAAGTTTGTAGGTGAAATGCAAAATGAATTTGAGATGTCTATGTTTGGTGAAATGAATTTCTTTCTAGGTCTACAAATTAATCAATCAGATAAAGGAATCTTCATATCTCAGTCTAAGTATGTGAAAGAGTTGTTGAAGAAGTTTGGGATGGAAGGCTCTAAACTAGTATGTACTCCCATGGTGACTAGCGGCAAGTTGAGAAAAACTGATGAATCACCCAAGACTGATCAGAAAAAATACAGATCCATGATTGGAGGATTATTTTATCTAACTCAAACCAAACCTGATATTATGCATGTAGTTTGTCTTGTTGCAAGATTTCAAGCAGATCCAAGAGAATCACATGTGATGGAAATAAAGAGAATCTTAAGGTATTTAAAAGGCATACTGAATCATGGATTATGGTATCCAAAGGATAATAATTTCACTCTTAGTGCTCATACAAATGCTGAGTGGGCCAGAGATGTTGATGACAGGAAGAGTACAAGTGGAGGCGCCTTGTTTTTGGGTAACAAATTGGTTTCGTAGTTGAGCAAGAAACAAGACTCAATCTCTTTATCAACTATAGAAGCATAATATATTGCAGCAACATGTTGTTGTACTCAAGTGTTATGGATGAAACAAACTTTGAGGGACATAAAGTTGTATATGAAGATCCAGTTGCATTTTTTTGTGACAATACAAGTACTACAAATATTTCAAAGAATCCAGTGATGCACTCAAGAACAAAGCATATATCTATATGGTATCACTTTCTAAGAGAGAAGGTGACAGAGAATGAAGTAAAGTTGGAATATGTGTCTACAAAGGATCAGATTGTAGATATCTTCACCAAGCCTCTGCCTAAGGATACTTTTGAGTATCTCAGAGAAAAGTTAGGGGTCATTACCCCTCCTGCCCTATATTAAGATGCATAGGAATGCATTAGTCTAGTGATGCTCAAAGTCTCATTCTTTGATCTTGATTGATGTTTTGAAAGCTACCTCTCAAAGAGAGTAGCTAGATCAGTTCCTAATAAAGAAAGATTAGTTGGATTAGAACAATAGAATGCAAGTATGTGCCCTTTTCCATTGATGTCAAAGGGGGAGAGCAATCATGTGAAAAACTCAGGGGAGAAAGAATCTAGATGTGTAAAGAGAAAGGGGGAGAATCTTGTCTTGATGGTCTTTTTAGTTTTTCACATCATATGTTGCCATCAATGACAAAGGGGAAGATTGTTGCAAGTATGTGCCTAACCAGTGTTGTCATTGATGTCAACATATTAGTGTTGTCATTGGTGCCAACTCTGCTCTTGTCTTGATGATTTCTTGTAATGAGTTAGATGTCTATGTAAGTGTTGGAAAGCCTAATATTGAGGATATTGAGAAAATTTGCTCCTTTGGTAGAAATAGTATGTTGCAAATATCTTTGTATACAGAAGAATAGTCCAAGTAATTGCTCTGTATTTCCTGTAGAATGAATATCTTTGTGTACATATTGGAAATTATTTATAGGCCTATTTGAAGATGCTATGTTCCAAGTTTGAGCTTTTGGTATGAAGATTTGAATGAGCTATGGTTGCTAGAGTGAAAATTGGTTTTTTGTATGTTTGGTGGTGACAGGGAGAAAGTGTTATGCTCTGCATTCCTCCACGTTGAAGTATTTTGGTCTGTGGTTCTAGAGTTAAGTATAAGATGATGTTATGTGCCTTCAACTTCAAAAGTTCATTATTTGGTGGTCTGCAAGCGATCTTTTTCTCATGTCAGTAGTTTATAGTGTTGTTTATGTGCTCCGGTTGAAGAATCTTCTTAACAGAATGGTTAGAAGTTGTGCAGATGTTCTTGATGATTTCAATGTGCTTGTGGATGTCTCCTAATCATGTTCCTACCCTTGGATTGGTCCGCAAAGAGAAATTTGGATTGTGAATGAAGAATATTTTTAGAAGACCTAGTGTTCTCACCAGTCTTCACTGACCTGGTTGATTTCATTATTTGTGGAGATGATTTGAAGATTGTAGAAGTGTGTCATGGCATGAAGGACTGCATTTGAGTCCTAGCTAAGGTGTGGTGTGATCATCATACATCCTTACATCTTTCCCTTATCAAATTTCTGTATTAGGTCTAGACCTATTTCTATGTATGTTTTATAATGTCCACCTTGGAGATTGTTCCAACTATTGATGAATGTATTGCTGACCTTGATGTACATTCCAAGGTTGATGACTTGTATAAAGACTTGTAATGTAATTGTGAAAAAGGTATGAATGTGAGGAAATGAAGAGATAAGAGTGAAGGTATAAAAGAGTAGAGCAGAGAAGCTACATTGTGCTTCAATGGAACTAAACCTAGGCATGGAGTAGATGCTACCAAATCAGTTCACCATCTTTTGGCAGTGATCCACCCCTTGGTATTGAGTCATTCTTGGCAATGAGCTGTTCTTGGTAGTGAGCCATTCTTTATAGTGAGCATTTTGGGCAGTGAGCCCCGTAAGCAGTGAGCCTCTATTTTTCAATACAGTTATAACTCATATATTTTTGTGGGATAACACCCACTATGGTTTTTCCCTTCTAGGGTTTTCCACATAAAAAAAAATTGGTGTCTCTTGTGTTGAGTCTGTGATTGTGATTAAGTTTATGGTTTCATACTCTCATGATTAAATCTGATTATCAGTAATTGAGTAGTTGATGGTTTGATATCTATATGAGGTTAAATTTTTGTGACAACTAATTCACCCCCCTCTCAATTGTCTTGTGTATTTCAACATGTAGACCATGTAGAAGGTAAATGAGGATATGTGAATCATGCCAAACATGTATGTCTCCCTACATGGAGACATACCGACTATGAAATGAGGATATGATATTGAAACATACTTACATTTAAGATACATACACCTATTTACATTTCCAAATGCAACGACTGTTGATTATGGGTTGTGGATGACATTTCTTTGCATAAACTAGATAACGAAATGGGTAAACACACAAACATGTCTTTGCTCATTAATACGAAAATAACTATCTTAGATTGAATGAAAAACATCACAAGTTTTATCATTTTTAACATGTATCTTGCATGTTTAACATGTAAGATGAGAAATTATCAATGACTATCATATCAAATCTAGTAGTTTCTATATAAAATGTAATGTTCTATGAAAATCTAACATGCCAAAGCTAGTGTTCTTGAATGAAAAAAACTCACATGCCAATTGTTCTAAGAAAATCCCATATCTAACTAAAACTACAATCACGTGGCAATATATTAAAATTTTAAACTCAACCATTGTAAATTGATTATACATTAAAATTTTATGAGTGTGTTGTTGATTTTGTAATCTTAATGCGTGTGTTGTTGATGTTGTATGGGTATTTCATTATGTTTCTAATCATGGTTGCCAAGGTGCTTCATTCTTGACCATCTATCAAGCTTCTCATTACATTACGACACCATGATGGATCTTACCTAGCAAGTTATCCTATTATGTAGGAGATCACTATGACAACACCATGGAGTCGTCATCAACAATTAATAATAAAGTTGCATGTTTCTAAACCCTTAATTGTCACTATTAAAACACAAAAATAGTCAAGGAACTATCATACCAAAAGAGCCCTAAAACTACCAAAAAACTATTAAGTGCCCTTATATAACTATGAGGAAATTTGGAAGTTGTCTTGATCAATTTTGAATAGTCATGCTTTGATCCATGACAATATCATCTTTCCCTAAACCCTAGAATAGTCATGGATCTCCTTGAATCAATATTTACATAATTAGACACTATGTAATTTGAAAATCTATCCATGTCATTATGTTGTCAATGATTATATAATTGCCATATCAAATAGTGTAGCCATGGAGACATGAGGTTGTCATGACATTCATCTTTAGTTAAGATCATTGGGGGTATCATATACATCATAAGTTTCTGCATTGGGATGAATACACTAAATATGTAAGGAGATTTCCATTATGTACTTTAGAAACCATGTAAACATTGTTTGAAAAAGATTGTTATAGTCAAAAGGGATTGTATATTCATGATTAGGTGGGTTTAAAGCATTGGAACTTGTGTCATAAACCTTAGGTCTTGGTGGAGTGAGGAGAGTGGCCTTAGATTCTATTGGCACCTAAAAAAATTAGTCATCAAAGTGTCCTTTTTGCCCCCAAAAAATCCAAAAATCATGTGCAAAATTCATTAGCAAGTATCACCATTGGATAGAGAATTCCATTCTAAGGAACTTTGGCTTTTGGACCATATTGAAATTCCTTACTATGAAAAAGTTATCCTTGGTCAAAGTTTGGTCTTTGTATATTTTGCCTTGGTCAAATGGTTGTCTTGCTCCCTTTTTGTCCCTTAGAAAATTTTCAATTTTTGCCTTATTATCGGCAAATCAGTGAAGCTTCTAACTTTCGAACTTGTTCTCAAGTTCATTTTTTTGTCGGTTCACCGACAACAGCATTCACCGACAAAGGGAAGAAGTTTTCAAAAATTGACTAAGGGAATGCCTTATTGGCAATTTTCCCAAATGGTGAACTCAAGCAGAGTTCTAAGTTCCACCAGTTCGTCGACTCGACATTTTTTTGATAAAGGGCCAGGGGTGGAATGTCTTCAAAAATGCGGCTAAGGCAAAGAAGAAAAAAGGTTGCCTTTATCCACAAAGTTCATAAAGCATGAACTTTCCATGAGTTTAAAATCTCTGGGTTCACCAACGGAGCATTTTACCAACAAGGCAAGGAAGGGAAAGGTTTGCGATAAAGGAGAAAAGCTGATAAGGAAGGCAAGGCATGGTTTGAGATTCTTCAGTTTTGTCAATAAGGAAAAGTGCATAGTGAAGAAGCGGCTAAGGAAAGTAATGTTCGACAAAACAAAGTTTTACTGACAAGGAGTGCAAAGTTTGAAGAAAGCATATTTTTCTGATAAGGAGAGAAGGCCTTATCAATGAATTGGCATAAGGCTGAACTTCTCAAAAGTTCAAAGTTCCTCAAGTTCGCTGATAGGGTTTTTTGCCGATAAGGTAGAAAGATAGCCAAAAGAGAGATCAAGGAAAAGTTTGAATATGCTTCATTTTGCCAACATATGAAAGGGGAAGCATAAATGGTTCAGCAAATGACATTTTCACTGATAGAGGCAAAATGAAGAAGAAAATAAAAGTTTGCAAATGGGAAGATTTACCAACAAGGCGAATGGTGAAAGGCAATAGGTTCGATAATTTCCACTTTTGCCGACAAAGGCGAACATAGAGAGGACAAAGGGAAAATTGGCTAAGGGTTAAAGTTCAAAAATGAAAGAATTTGCCGATAAAGGCAAATTGGCTCCAGTTTGACAAAAGTAAGTTTTGTTGATAGAAGTGGAAATAGGCGCAAAGAAGGAAGGTTCGCAAAAGTTCACTTTTGCTGATAAGGCAATTCAAAGAGGAGATAAAGATGAGTTCGACAAAGTGGGTTTTTCCTGATAAGCATGAAAAGGCACCAAGTAAGTAAAGTTTAGAAAATTGAAGATTTGCCGATAAGAGGCAAATAGCTCCCAAGTTCTAAAAAGATGAAAATCACCAATAAGGGTGAAAATGAAGATAAACGTGAAAGTGAAGATGGAGTAAAATTGAGAATTCAGCAAGGCAGGTTTTTCCTAATAAGGTGAAAATGAAGGTGGCAAGTGAATGAAGAAATTTGGCGATGGTGCAGGTAGAGGTAAGTTCTCGTTGGAGGACTTTTGCTGATGAGGCAAAATTGAAATGTAGAATTAGATGTAAAGCATGAATTAATAATGTATTAAGGCTTTGATAATTTTGAAGTGTTGTAAAAGCCTTACAAATGTTGTTGGTGGGTTCTCTTTTTAAAAGCACCTTTCTGTCCCTTGGCAGCCATGAAGGTGTGATGTGCAAAACTATAGATGTCAGGGTATCCTACAGGTTGCTGGAATAGTGTTCCCATCAATGCACAGGTACCCCAAATTCATGAAAGGATGTAGTGTTTTAGTGGATATATTTTCTATAGGTCCTCTCAAGGATGTGAAACAAATTTGCAGGGCATGGGCACCTAAGATATCCACTAGTCTTTTTGACAAATGCATGGGCTTCCTTGTGTTTTGCTGATTCTTCTTAATGTGGTTGTGGGATTACATTCAATGCAGCATGGGCTACTTGTTGACTAATCTTTCCAATGCCCATGACTAGAACAACTATATATACATGAAATGAAGACACTTTTAGGGTTGGTCTCTAGGCCAATTGCTTGGTCTTGAAAGCCTAAGGATTTTTCTAGTGTCAACACACTATTTGTCCAGTTTGTAAGTGAAGGATATATTCAGTATTGTGTAGGAAGGTTTTATATTGTAGATTTGAATGTAATGAATGTCTCCACAGGAGTTTGTAATGATTTTGGTAAATAAGTAATCATATTTATGTATTTTTCTTTGCCACATTTGTTGGTATTAGTGTAATAAGTGTTTGGAGATGTGTGACAACATCTAAATAAATATAGGGCTTTGTATTTTCCATAATTTTGTTATACAAGAATCATTGTAGTCTTCTTTTAGATTATTGCGTAAGTGCAAGAAGATGGGGGCCAAAAAGGGGTCTTAAGTGGCCACTTTTTTTCTGAAATCAAGAAATACTGGCCTTGGATGAGAAATTGAGCATAGTTACACTCAAAATTTAGAGATGAAATCAAAACAATGTTTGTAGTGCTCCGAGTCTACTTTCTAAACTACTATTTTGTTTTGAAAATGGCATAGATTAAGGGGTTCAAAAGAGGGAGCCACAAAAATTGGTGTTGTTTCTGTCAAAAAAACATAACATAGCATGTTTTGTGGCTCCCTCAAAAGGTCAACTTTTTTGGGGTATTTTTAAAATCGCTTCGATGAGAAATTAGCTAATAGCATGTAGTTTATGCCCCATTTTTCTAATAATTTTTTGATGAATATTTGATTTTTTACTAATTTTCAAAGTGGACACATCCTAAAAAATAGAATTTTGGCTGTGCTACCCCTATAAATTTTGAAAATCCTTTTTTTAATATTTGTAGAATGGAGTCTAGTTTCTAAATATGTAATTTTTTTAAAATTTGAATGAATAGTTAATTTACAATGAAAAAAAGACCAAACAGTGGTTTTTGCCTAAAAACGGACAAACAAACAAAAGAAATTAAAGATGAAAGGCTTAACATTGTTAAAATGTGAAAAAAATCACATCGTCAAATAGCTAAGAGAAATCCTAACATTACCCAAGTGTTCGATTTGTTTGACCTTGAAACACGTGCAAATCTAAGGGTTAGCACAAACAAAATTATGTGAAATTTTGAAGAATATGGAAAAACACGTCTGTGATTGTTCATAAGGCACTCCAAGCCTTTGGGTTGGAAATCCAAAGCAAATCCCAAGCCCAAGGCTTGGGATTCCCAAAGCAAGACATAACGCAAGCGCATTACAATGCGCTCGTGTTATGTTTTACTTTGCATTTTCCTTTCCCGCAAGTCTGTTGTTTGTCATGTTTGACATAACGCAAGCGCGTTATAACGTGCTTGCATTATGTTCCCGTTAAATTTTTTTACGTTCAAGGCTATTAATCATGAGGCTTAAGGGATAGGGTTGGAGGGTTCAGGGATAAGGGATTAGCGTTTAAGGTATAGTATTGAGCCCGTTGAGGGTCTAGGAATAGGGATAGCATTTAGGGTTTAGGGATAAGGGATTAGAGTTGATGGATGACAGATTAGGGTTGAGGGTTTAGGGTTTAGGGTTTAGGGATAGGGTTGAGGGTCGAGGGATCAGAGTTAAGGGTTGAGGGATTAGGGTTTGACATTGAGGGTTGAGGGTTGAGGTTCCAGGGTCAAGGGATTAGGGATAAGGTTTAGGGTCAAGGGATTAGGGTTAAAGTAGAGTGTGGAGGATGTAAGGATTAGGAATAGGGTTGGAGGGTTTAGGGATAAGGGATTAGGGTTTAAGGTATAGTATCGAGTCTGTTGAGGGTTTAGGAATAGGGATAGCATTTAGGGTTTAGGGATGAGGGATTAGAGTTGAGGGATGATGGATTAGGGTTGAGGGTTGAAGGATTAGGGTTTAGGGATAAGGTTTAGGGTTGAGGGTTGAGGGATTAGGGATTAAGGTATAGTGTTGAGGGTTGAGGGTTTAGGATTAGGGTTTAGGGTTGCCGGATTAGCATTTAATGTCGAGGTTAGGGTTAGAGTGTCGAGGGTAGAGGGATTAGGGATAGGGTTTAGGGTTGAAGGTTTAAGGATTGAGGGTTGAGGCTTTAGGGATGAGGGTTTAAGGCTTAAGATATAGTGTCAAGTGTTGAGGGTGTAGGGATAGGGTTTAAATTTTAAGGGTTAAGGGTTGAGGGATAGGGATTAGGGTTTAAGGTATAGTGTTGAGGGTTGATGGTTTAGGGATAGGGTTTAGGTTTGAGGGATTAGGGTTTAGGGTTGATGAATTAGGGTTTAATGTTGAGAGTTGAGGGTTGAGGGTTAAGGGTTGAGGTTGAGGGATAGGGTTAATGGTTAAGGGATTAGGGTTAAATAAGAGTGTCGAGGGTAGAGGGATTAGGGTTTAAGGTATAGTATCGAGCCTGTTGAGGGTCTAGGAATAGGGATAGCATTTAGGGTTTAGGGATGAGGGCTTAGAGTTGAGGGATGACGGATGATAGATTAGGGTTGAGGGTTGAGGGATTAGGGTTTAGGGACAAGGTTTAGGGTTAGGGTTGAGGGATTAGGGTTTAAGGTATAGTGTTGAAGGTTTAGGGATAGAGTTTAGGGTTGAGGGATTAGAGTGAAGAGTTGAGGGATTAGAATTTGATGTTGAGGGTTGAGGGTTTAGGGATAGGGTTGAGGGTTGAGGGATCAGAGTTAAGGGTTGAGGGATTAGGGTTTGACATTGAGGGTTGAGGGTTGAGGTTCGAGGGTCAAGGGTTTAGGGATAGGGTTGAGGGTCGAGGAATTAGGGTTAAAGTAGAGTGTGGAGGGTATAAGGATTAGGGATAGGGTTGGAGGGTTTAGGGATAAGGGATTAGGGTTTAAGGTATAGTATCAAGTCTGTTGAGGGTGTAGGAGTAGGGATAGCATTTAGGGTTTAGGGATGAGGGATTATAGTTGAGGGATGACAGATTAGGGTTGAGGGTTGAGGGATTAGGGTTTAGGGATAAGGTTTAGGGTTGAGGGCTGAGGGATTAGGGTTTAAGGTATAGTGTTGAGGGTTTAGGGATAGGGTTTAGGGTTGAGGGATTAGAGTGAAGGGTTGAGGGATTAGGATTTGATGTTGAGGGTTAAGGGTTTAGGGTTTAGGGTTTAAGGTTTAGGGTTAGGGTTAAGAGATGAGGGATCAGAGTTAAGGGTTGAGGGATAAGGGTTTGACGTCGAGGGTTAAGGGTTGAGGTTTGAGGGTCAAGGGTTTAGGGATAGGGTTGAGGTTCAAGGGATTAGGGTTAAAGTAGAGTGTGGAGGGTGTAAGGATTAGGGATAGGGTTGGAGGGTTTAGGGATAAGGGATTAGGGTTTAAGGTATAGTATCAAGTTTGTTGAGGGTTTAGGAATAGGGATAGCATTTAGGGTTTAGGGATGAGGGATTAGAGTTGAGGGATGATGGATTAGGGTTGAGGGTTGAGGGATTAGTGTTTAGGGATAAGGTTTAGGGTTGAGGGTTGAGGGATTAGGGTTTAAGGTATAGTGTTGAGGGTTGAGGGTTTAGGATTAGGGTTTAGGGTTGATAGATTAGCATTTAATGTCAAGGTTAGGGTTAGAGTGTCGAGGGTAGAGGGATTAGGGATAGGGTTTAGGGTTGAAGGTTTAAGGATTGAGGGTTGAGGCTTTAGGGATGAGGGTTTAAGGCTTAAGATATAGTGTCAAGTGTTGAGGGTGTAGGTATAGGGTTTAAGTTTTAAGGGTTAAGGGTTGAGGGATAGAGATTAGGGTTTAAGGTATAGTGTTGAGGGTTGATGGTTTAGGGATAGGGTTTAGGTTTGAGGGATTAGGGTTTAGGGTTGATGAATTAGGGTTTAATGTTGAGAGTTGAGGGTTGAGGGTTGAGGGTTGAGGGTTGAGGTTGAGGGATAGGGTTAATTGTCAAGGGATTAGGGTTAAATAAGAGTGTCAAGGGTAGAGGGATTAGGGTTTAAGGTATAGTATCGAGCCTGTTGAGGGTCTAGGAATAGGGATAGCATTTAGGGTTTAGGGATGAGGGATTAGAGTTGAGGGATGACAGATGACGGATTAGGGTTGAGGGTTGAGGGATTAGGGTTTAGGGACAAGGTTTAGGGTTAGGGTTGAGGGATTAGGGTTTAAGGTATAGTGTTAAGGGTTTAGGGATAGGGTTTAGGGTTGAGGGATTAGAGTGAAGGGTTGAGGGATTAGAATTTGAAGTTGAGGGTTGAAGGTTTAGGGTTTAGGGTTTAGGGATAGGGTTGAGGGTCGAGGGATCAGAGTTAAGGGTTGAGGGGTTAGGGTTTGACGTTGAGGGTTGAGGGTTGAGGTTCGAAGGTCAAGGGTTTAGGGATAGGGTTGAGGGTCAAGGAATTAGGGTTAAAGTAGAGTGTGGAGGGTATAAGGATTAGGGATAGGGTTGGAAGGTTTAGGGATAAGGGATTAGGGTTTAAGGTATAGTATCGAGTCTGTTGAGGGTGTAGGAATAGGGATAGCATTTAGGGTTTAGGGATGAGGGATTAGAGTTGAGGGATGACAAATTAGGGTTGAGGGTTGATAGATTAGGGTTTAGGGATATGGTTTAGGGTTGAGGGCTAAGGGATTAGGGTTTAAGGTATAGTGTTGAGGGTTTAGGGATAGGGTTTAGGGTTGAGGGATTAGAGTGAAGGGTTGAGGGATTAGGATTTGACATTGAGGGTTGAGGGTTTAGGGTTAGGGTTGAGAGATGAGGGATCAGAGTTAAGGGTTGAGGGATTAGGGTTTGACATCGAGGGTTGAGGGTTTAGGTTCTAGGGTCAAGGGTTTAGGGATAGGGTTAAAGTAGAGTGTGGAGGGTGTAAGGATTAGGGATAGGGTTGGAGGGTTTAGGGATAAGGGATTAGGGTTTAAGGTATAGTATCGAGTCTGTTGAGGGTTTAGGAATAGGGATAGCATTTAGGGTTTAGGGATGAGGGATTAGAGTTGAGGGATGATGGATTAGGGTTGAGGGTTGAGGGATTAGGGTTTAGGGATAAGGTTTAGGGTTGAGGGTTGAGGGATTAGGGTTTAAGGTATAGTGTTGAGGGTTGAGGGATTAGGATTAGGGTTTAGGGTTGATAGATTAGCATTTAATGTCAAGGTTAGGGTTAGAGTGTCGAGGGTAGAGGGATTAGGGATAGGGTTTAGGGTTGAAGGTTAAGGATTGAGGGTTGAGGCTTTAGGGATGAGGGTTTAAGGCTTAAGATATAGTGTCAAGTGTTGAGGGTGTAGGGATAGGGTTTAAGTTTTAAGGGTTAAGGGTTGAGGGATAGGAATTAGGGTTTAAGGTATAGTGTTGAGGGTTGATGGTTTAGAGATAGGGTTTAGGTTTGAGGGATTAGGGTTTAGGGTTGATGAATTAGGGTTTAATGTTGAGATTTGAGGGTTGAGGGTTGAGGGTTGAGATTAAGGGATAGGGTTAATGGTCAAGGGATTAGGGTTAAATAAGAGTGTCGAGGGTAGAGGGATTAGGGTTTAAGGT
This sequence comes from Cunninghamia lanceolata, assembly GCA_027924645.1. Classification (NCBI taxonomy): domain Eukaryota; kingdom Viridiplantae; phylum Streptophyta; class Pinopsida; order Cupressales; family Cupressaceae; genus Cunninghamia; species Cunninghamia lanceolata. Next base: position 526,386 of record BSBN01001268.1, on the reverse strand, counting down.
ATAGTATCAATCCTATTGAGGGTCTAGGAATAGGGATAGTGTTTAGGGTTTAGGGATGAGGGATTAGAGTTGAGGGATGACAGATGATGGATTAGGGTTGAGGGTTTAGGGATTAGGGTTTAGGGACAAGGTTTAGGGTTAGGGTTAATGGATTAGGGTTTAAGGTATAGTGTTGAGGGTTTAGGGATAGGGTTTAGGGTTGAGGGATTAGAGTGAAGGGTTGAGGGATTACGATTTGACGTTGAGGGTTGAGGGTTTAGGGATAGGGTTGAGGGTCAAGGGATCAGAGTTAAGGGTTGAGGGATTAGGGTTTGACGTTGAGGGTTGAGGGCATTTTCTATCAAGAACTTGATTATGAGGGCTTGCCCCTTCATTGTTATGTCTATCATATGGCGGAGCATCTGGCAAGCTCTTGCAAGAAAGAGATGTGATCAATGCAAAGGATGTGATGAATCTATAGCAGGACAAAACGCGAGCGCGTTATAACGCGCTCACATTTTGTCTTGCTATTGAAATAGTAAAAAAGTGGTTACCCCTGTGATCTAGGCCCACATGCTCTATTTTCTTACTGATTCCGTGTGTGCTCCGACAAAAAAGAAGTGCTTTCATGCTGTTGGGAAGTTCACATGCACATTTGACACATTGTACCACATTTACATGATCTTTCCACCACCTTTTCTGCTTTGCCAACTTGAGAAGGAGAAAATAACATAGTTTTCACACCAAGTTTGATATATATCTATTCAAGTTTCAATTTTTGTAGTGTTGCAATGTTAATTGTGATTCAATTTTAGGAATTTAACATTATAGATTGGTTAATAGTATGTTGTTAGTAATGATATTTGAGTGTTATTCAATTTAACATTGAAAAGGAAGCAAGTGGTGAAAAACTCAAATTGTTGAGGAGTTTGATGCAAGAAGATAAAAACACTACATAATTGGGTACTCTCTCCATTCAAATCTTCATTTTTTAGGTATGTCAAGTCGTTACATGCATGTTCTTTACATTTTCCTTATTTCAGATTGAATTACTTTATCATGCTTTATCATACATGTTTAAAATAGACACATTCCCAATCAAGAATGCAGCCTACAATCTCACATGATGCCATGTATATTTTCTACACTTGGGCTCTTTAATAATTATGTCTAATAAACAAACCTTAACATACCATGATGTCAAACTATACAAGAATAAATCCTTACAACATAAAAAAAAATACAATCCCACTATTATCTTGTATTCATTTCTTAAGAACTAATATTGGTCTCTTTATCATGCTACAGACAAATTCTCTGTCACGCTGAGGAAATGATCAAGAATTAAACCAACACAAGAAGAGATAGAAGCTAAGAATGCAAAGAAAGCAGTGGCTATGAGGGAACTTCGTGAGAAGAGGAAATTGGACACGATAAATGAAGACATACCAATTAAAGAGGAACCACAACCATCACAAAGAGATATGGTATTGGTGGCACAAAGAGAATGAATGCAAAAACTTTGTGGTACGAGGGATTTGAATACCATAGTTGGAGACACGTCCTCTACCGCAAGTCAACATGTAGGGACACCATCTAATGCATCTCAAGTTGAGAGTACATCATCACTCACATGTGATGAAGGAGGACACCATCGTTCCCACCTCAACCTCAAGGTATGTCATCTATAGCATCTTCGATCGAAAGTATGCCATCTAACCCATCTCATTTAAATATTGATGAAATTCCTAATGTTGAGATGAATTTACCTAACTTGACACCACCTAGAATTTTGCATAGAAAGCCAAAGTATTTGATTGATATTGATGAGAATATTTTGCAGCCAATGGAACATAAGATTCCAAAACACACTTGTAGAAGATATGCTAATAAGATTTGGAGATTGTTCTTTAAAAAGTTAAATGAGACTGCAAGATGTCAACTATTCGTTGAAATGATGCGAAGTATAAAGTATAGGTCTATCATGAAGATTCTTGGGTTGAGAACATCAGAGGCTTCAAGTGAAAAATCTATTGTCAAGAATCTAATGAGTGCGTATGAGAGTGTGGGTAACACCTCACGCACAAAAGATAGTAATGCAACACGGCATGTGATTACATCGACTATAGTAAGTAGTCAAACGAGGAAAGCTCGTCTCATTAGAAAGACAACTCAAGAATTGAGAATTAATAGGAAAACTTTGTCAAGAGCCATTGGAAGACACCAAAGAATTGAGGACACTAATGCCAATGAATTATGGGCGTTCTTGGGGAGACTACCACGAAAAGATAAACCAATTATTGAAGCATTGAGATCACTAATTGAAGACTTTTGGAAGAATTACACAAGGGTATCTCTGAATCAAAGGGATGTGGTAAGAAGGAGAATCGGTAGTCAGAACCGTGAGCCACATCCAAAGCATTTTTTGGATGAGACTCAAACACAGTTTTATGGTAAATTTCTAGAGAAGTATCCTCAAATTAAAATTTGTCAAAGATATTTTGAATTGCTAAAACCTTTTTATGTTTAGATAAATCACACACGCACTACTTGTTGTTGTAGATTACATATTGAATTTTCTAACATTTTGATGCTTATAGGTCTATATGTTTAGATATGCATACTAACAATGATTTGCAAGGTTGTGCCATATGTGCCCCACCAACATCTTCAAGAGACTTCATATCAAGAATTTTATGTGAAAGAGAGGAAGGTCAAATATTCTACAAGAAATTATGCTTGGATGGCACAGGTCATCGTTGTGGTGGCTTGCAACATTTGCCAATATGTGAACATATGGAAATAACACATGCAGTTGGAAATGAACTAGTAGAGTTTGGCAAGTATAAAACAGTGGCATACAATACAAAAGATGGTAAAGAAGCAAAGAGGTGTGAATTAGTTATTGAAAAGATTCCAGTGTATCAGTTTATGCCTATATTTCGTGACAGCATAGTGTATGAGTATGCAAGACATGCCCATAGAGCTTGATGGTTGGACTTGCAATTCAAGTTATGCAAGGACACATTTCTAGTTGGTAGCATTATTTCAGTCGTTGACTTTATAGAGAACTACAGTCTACAGCCACAGCGTGAGGTACAATCACAATATTACAACTCCACACAGGTTTCTATATTTGTGCACATCGCATTCATTCATGCAAATGATAGTATAGAGGATGATAGAAAGATCATAAGGGAGTATAATTTCTATATTAGTGATGATCGCATGCATTCTACGGAGTTCATGCAATGTTGCTTTTAGGTGTTCTACAATGATTTGGCTAGAAGGGGCATATCGTTCAGTTAGCATATCATATGATCAGATAACTGTGCATCACAATTTAAGAACTCGTAGAATTTCTATTGGCTGAGTATGAGGCATAATTTTACAGGTATTCAACATATGTGGAACTTTTGTGAGGCTGGGCATGGAAAGGGGGAGCATGATGGTGCAAGAGCATGTATCAAAAGAGCCATAGCATGAGAAGAGTTAAAGTATAAAGACAATGCAAAGTTGACAGATGCAAAATTGATTGTCGAGTGGTGTAATGCTACCATGGGTCTAGGTAATGAAGGTAAGTCTTCAGTTCGTAGATTTTTTTGGTTGATAGATGATACTAACATTGCACCATATGAGGATTGTTGTACACTAACAAGATCAAATGAGATGCACTCTTTCAGAAGCTCAATTGCAGGTTCATGGAGTATCCATACACGAAAGATGTCATGCTTTTGTTCTTCCTATACAATTCAAGTCTGGGATGAGTGCGAGTCAAAGGAGTGGGTTGACGAATGGCAGTTAAGTTATCTTAGCCCACTTGACACGTATCGACCCCCGATGGCACTAGAACTAACACAGATGGAATCATTAGTTGACTTTGACCACATATCAGATTTAGTTCAACCAGGTAATATAGGGCACGTATATGCATCTAATTTCATCTAGTTCAACCAGGTAATGTCATCTTACTTTGTAGTGTTTTTGTAATGTTGACTAATTTCATCTAATTTGCTACAGATATCAATGTAGGGCACGTATATGCAGTTATTGCAGATGAAGATAATGAAGAGGGAACAGATTATTACTTATGTCATTGTGTTGAGGCCAAAAAGAAATTGGAGGCCCCTGTTACAGATGGAGAATACCCTACAGGCTCAGTGGTTATTACTAGAACATGGCTTAGAAGGTACCCACATAAGAGTGTTAATATTTGGCTATTTCAAGACTTTGACACGCATTGGAAGATTCTTCATTACTCAAACCTTGTCGTGGCATCCAATGTTCATTTGATAAAGTATTGGGGTAGACCTTTGAACAAAATATTGCGGAAGGTGTGTGAGTCTCACCATGAAGCAATACTTGACACAATAAAGAGTAGAGCAAACCCGGATGGTTCATTGGATTAATTTGTAAGTATTCACATTGATTTTTAAAGTCATGTTACATTGAGTTGTAAGTATGCACATTAATTTGTAAGGTTTGTCTTTTTTTTTATTTCCTCCTGCATTTTTACACATATGTACACATTTTTACATCATCATGTTATGCATTTTTGGTGTCCTACTCTTGATGCGACCAAACTCATAACTCACCCTACTTCCTCTAGACACCATTTGATGATCTCTCCAACACTCTAGATCCAAGGTGCCCAATCATGATGATGATCTATATACCATTCTCCCAAGGCGCTCATAATGAATGAAAAGAAGACCAAGGGCACCCAAGCTTAATAGACTTATTTCTTTCAATTTTGATGATCCAAACTCTTGCAATACGACATCCACTTTCATGCCTTTAGATCTTCCTTCACATATAGGGTGCCAAATCAAGTTGAAAAATCTACATAAGGGTGCTAAAATGGATGAAAGGAGACATGAAATGCGCCTTAGGACTCCATGCTAAGGTTTGAGCCATGATGATGAAACTTAGAGCTTTTTCCTTTTCTATGCGCTCATCTAAAATGTTTGAATGATAAGGAGTGCCTCAACCTCTATAATGTACATTGGGTACAAAAATCAAGGTGATTTTAAGTCACTTTGAGTCATTTGGGGTCAATTTGAGTCTTTGAGTCATGTTGCAAAAAAGTGTCAATGTTGTCAAGTTGCACAAAGCAACTGTTGCATTTTTGGTGTCCTACTCATGATGTGACCAAACTAACTGTTCCAATGAGTCCGAATGGGTACATTTATGCTAGGCATGGTCCTATTTTTCACCCAAACATGTCAAAACAATCTGAGCTACATTGTACCGACGATATCCCTGAAGAGTCCAAAGTGCAAAAAGGCAGCAATATTTGACAAGATGTTACTCGAAAACCATGTCACTTAGAAACATTATGTCTAAGGTGATGCGATCATGTAAAGTGCCTCTACAATAACCTCTCTCGGTTTTTTATATCTCTGAGGCATTTTCCCGTGGTGAAAGGTTTTCTGCTGCCCCAAAAATTGTCAGAAGGAGGTAGTGTAAAGTTGCAAAGGGAAGTAACTTTTGTCCTTCTCCTGATGTGACCAAACTGACTATTCCAACGCATCCAGATGGGTACATTTATGCTAGGCATGGTTCTTTTTTTCACCCAAACATGTCGAAACAGTCTGAGCTACATTGTACCCACGATATCCCTAAAGAGTCCAAAGTGCAAAAAGGCAGCAATCTTTGACGAGATGTTACTGAAAAATCATGTCACTTACAAACATTATGTCTGAGGCAACATGATCATGTAGAGTGCCTCTACAATAACCTCTCTCAGTTTTTTATATCTCTAAGACATTTGCCCGTGGTGAAAGGTTTTCTGCTGCCCCAAAAATTGTCAGAAGGAGGCAGTGTATTAAGTCAGGATGATGAGGTTAGTGGTGTTTGAGTTTTAGAGCTCCTTGATGACCTAATCCTGATAGTGGGCGCATAGAGGAAGGAATTATTAAGGTGCACTTTGATAATCATTTCACCCTAGGTGAGCGCCTAGGTAGAATTTGGAGTGGAAGCCTCAAATAATACCTTAGATTTTTAGATGCTTATTTTAGCTCAAATCATCATTATCTTGCGCCTAGAGTTGGAGTCTAACTGCCTAGGGAGTCAAGGAGCATTTCATCATTTGGAGAATCCCAAACATGCGCCTTGAACAAGTGATGCTACAAGTGGTGAACAAAATGGGTGCCTTGAAGAATTGAGCCCTCCAAGACATCTTGCAATTGCCTAAAAGTCCAAAATTTACACAAGTGAGTTAAGGTGCCATTTTCCATCTCCAGAGCCTCCTTTGAGCACCTTAACATGGAGTGAATGTTTTAGTCTATGAAAGATTGCACCTAAAGAATATAACAACCCCTTGAGTCACTAGGATGAACTAAGTTAACAAAATGAACTTCATTGAGGGAGGCGCACTTGTGCATCTAGACAACTCCAGTTTAGCGCCTGAGAAAAAGCATGTTTAGATCCATAAGTTTGGGGAGTATTGAGTGAGGTAAGTCTTCATGAGCATATACAATGACTTAAATCCATCAATGATGAAGTAAACGCTTATTTGAACTAAGGCGTAATTTCACTCCTCTACAGTCATCTTCTAGCGCCTTGAAAGCTAAGTGTTTGAAACTATCATGATTTGTGCCTAGATGAGGAAGTCTCTATAATGAGTTAAAGCCACTTGAACGACAAGCATGAAGGGAGCGTCCAAACTTACCCAAGGAAGCGCCTAGAGGAATGGAAGTTGAGTTTGAAGATAGATGACCTTTCGAGTGCACTTGCCCTTGAGTGACAATTTGATTTGGCACCCTTATGTAAATTTAGATATGATCTAGCACTTTGAGGTTGAGTGGAGTAATCTTGGCGCCTTTGTGTGTTGTTTTATACCTTGATGAGCGCCTTGGAAGAATGGACGTTTACTCACCCTTGAGCGCCTTAGTTCCAGAGATTGAGTTCGAAGAGTAATACTCCTCAAAATGCCTTTATGAGAGCGATGAAACTAAGTAGCATAAGAGATGATAAGTGTAAGAGCTTAGGGACTCAAGGCGCATTGTAGGGTCAAGAACATCAAGTTTGTGCACCTAAGGGGAAAATCAAGCTTCAAACACCTCATCAAATGGCATCTTGGTAGAGGAGTTGCCAAAAGACCTTAAAATTAAAAATTTGATAAAATAACTCACATTATGAGTTTAGACGCCTTTCCAAGATCAAGCTTTCATATAGCGCCTTGAGTTGTTACTTTCATATTAGCACCCTATCATAAAGAAGAAGTCCTCAAATGTGCTTTAAGGAGGAAGATTGGTGATGGGAGTAATTATGAGCGCCCTAGAGTGTTTGAAGTGGGAAGTAGTAAAGGATAGCACCTTGAATGAGTTTGAGCGCCTCGAAGAGGATTGAGCACTTAAGGGATAATAGGATCTTTTGAGACTATTGGTAAGTGTTTGGAATCATTAGAATTTCAAAAATACGATAAAGACCCTAGGCGCTATCTCCTACTTGGAACATCACACATGGGAACATGGAAACTAGATTGATTGAAGGAATGATACTTTAGCGCCTTGAGGGTGAATGAGTCAAAATAACACTAAATTGGTGCCTAGTCCAATTGATTGAAATCATCTTGGGCGCATTTTCTTGCTTTAGTTGGGTTTAACTTATTTTGGTGCCTTGGTGAGAAGTTCTCTAGATATTGAGTTAGAACCATCAAAATGATAAAACTTGCCAAGACAGAGATAGGCATTTTTATGAAGTTTTTCCTCAATGTTGAGCACCTAGGAGGTAGATTACTCAAGAGAGGGTTAGATACTCTGTATTTCACTCTATTGTTGACTTGTCTAAAAATAATGGAAGCATAGAATTATCAACTTTTGAACCTTCAAACTCACTATTGGCGAGACAACATACCATCGGCGAGCTTAAAATTTCATCGGTCGATAGGCCGATGCCACCATGACTCCGTTTGATTTCACTTTTGACAAACATCCCATCATTGACTCTTATCAATTAGACAGACCACTATTGATGACTTTATATCCTTTTACACCAATGTCTTTGTCACTCCGATACAAGACTCTAAGTCCCTCGCCTATCGGTAGGACTTAATACCATCGACACACTCAAAAACTCTTCTGCCAACACACCGATCTCACGAATGACAACCTTCGAACCACACCCGTCGGTGAGACTCCAAACATCAGTGAACTCTAATCTTGTTGGGCCGATACACTGATGGATTTTGACTCTCAGTGTGACCCCCTTCATCGGCGAATCTCTCAACTGCTCTTTCGATGCGCAGATGGGATTATCTTCCAATACACTGATGTCTTCGACTTCGAACCACACTCGTTGGCAAGACAGACCACTATTGGCGAAGCCTAACCAAGGTCTGCCAATACGCCGATACGACCAACTCTTGACATCGATACAAGGTTCTTTTACAGGAAAAGGGTGCCTAAGCTTATGGGGCTCAATTTGATGTATTTATTGAAAGCTCAAGGTGAATTGATGCTTATTGAAAATGCCACTTAGTCCTTCATTTGCATTATAGGCACCATTTCCTATTGACTTATATACTCCTCCTCATGCTAGGGTGCCATAATGAAGTGGTTTAGACAATAGGTTCGCTTCACTTACCAGAGGCTTGTTCTCCTTCCACCTTAGGCGCACTTTTATGGTGGAATAGGTGTCAATGGGTGCCTTGTCTTAAATGAATGCTCTCTCTAAGTTGGGTGCCCTTTTGAGGCTTTATGAGTTGCAAATTGTGCGTTAACCCTTCATGCTTGTTGCTCAATGTTTGAATGTTTAAGAAAGTCTCCTTTAGGCACTCATCTTAATGACTTTTTCTCAAGGCACAACCATCCTAATGACTTGGATATTCATCCTAGTGTTTCAGGATATCAGGCTACTAGACTTAGTCATTTTCAGGATCTCAAACATAAAGAATAACATGATGATTCATTTTTTTGTATTGCATATAGTTGACATTCTATGCTACTCATAAAGAATATTAATATTTTCTGTTCAACATGGTGATTCATTTTTTTTAAAATACAACTTTTATCCTTTAGTTCCAAAATGAAGTTTAGGTGATACTTGAATAACAATAGCTAGCTTATTGGATCAACAAACATCCTATGTAATACAATCATACTTTAAATATTTGAAGTAGCCATCTACAAATATCCATTCAAACGTGGATTTATAATGCAAGTATGGATGCCATCAATAAAAAAGATTTGTATTAACCAAATATCCATATAGGCATACATCAATATCTGTCGATATAAGTATAACATATATACAAAATAGCCATATAGGCTTACAAGAATGCCATGTAGGCATACAATGTCAACTATGTACAATACAAAATATATGTCCACAAATGCCATATAGGCATACAACAAAGGAACACAATAAAAAGTCATTCCCCTCTGGCTAGTGAAGAGAATAAATCACGAGCAGCCTTTGATCTTCTAGGAGATGGAGACACGCATGTGGGTGGTCTACTACGAACCTGAGGGCTACTCCTATTTTGGTCTTCCTGCATCTTTACCTGTTACAATAAAAAGTATAGACATTAATATATAGAAATTACATGTTATAAAAAATGAAACATTTAACAAAATAATCACTTACCACTAACATATAATCTATCTCCTCGCTTGCCTCAGTAGCAGGAATAGGCCCTGGTGATGTCATGTCCTATAGAAACCATCTAGATAGAAATTAAACTTCAAATCAATAATCTTTTGATTTTTCAAAAATAGACAACTATAACAATAAATGTAAATTGAAATTTACTAATCTGCCTCATACCCCTGTCAATGCCATGGAGCTATGAATCGCAGAGGCCACACCCTACTCCATTGCCCTATGAACATGGGGAGGTGTCTCCGCAACCTGCATCATCTAGAAATAAAACAACATTATTCAATTATGAAAACTATAATAGTGATGCAAATCATGGCTCCTAACATACACACACGTTCATCTAAACATGGAAGTACACACAATAAAGCACACAAATCACATACAAAAATTTAGTAAGTACAATTCATTCATTAAACTATTTATTTTATTACCTCCGTAAAGCTTTGAAGTCCACCACTGCTGGCAGGTGTTGCCGTGAAATCTACAGTATTAACCTATTCAACATCCAAAATCAGATATTAGAATACCATTCATATAACGATGCTATTCACATGTAATATTTATAATTGCTTACTAGTTACATACCTCGACAGTAGATGATCTAGTGAAAAATACAGGTGGAGAACCACTGAAAATTGCATCGACGCTATGACCCTGAAATTTTATTAAAATCATCAATTTAAATTAGTTAATCTTGTATTTCAAAAATGAAATTTAATAAATTAAATTCAATAAACTTGCTAATATTTACTTGAGTATCAAGGCCGAAAGTCTCACTCAGGAGGGTATCTGTCATCACCATCTGCTCAGCTGTAGATGTAGCCTGTGCACCTGCGTCCTGACTGTCCATGGGGTCATAACCATAGGCTGACCCACAAACCTGACAAGTATGGGGTGGGACCCTACTCCTCGCACTATCTCCGAACCCACTCTATGTTGCAGGACCGGCATGCTCTATGATGCTCTGGGTCAAGGCACTAATCGACTGAAGTGTATCGACCTCAACACTCTCCTTCACAATGGAAGGGATAGAAACATGCTCGTGGGTTGGTCTGCTGATTACTCATCTCACTACCCGCTGTGGGTCAAGACGTGCCCCTGGTCTATCTTGTGCTGACCCCCCACCTCTACCCTGGAAGTCCCACATATCAAAATAGTTTGGCACTTTATTGAGGACAAACTCGCAGTAGAGTTTCCTCAAAAAGTATTGCGGGACTTCATTATTATTGCATGGAGGATGGTCAAAAACCATCCACCACCTCTACCCAAAATTGTCCCTTATCACTTGGTTGTTGCACCAATGGATAGGGAACCTCTTGCATGTAATGGGTGGAGGTTGATTTATTTGTGGGTTTGTGAAAATTGAACACAAGTCTAATTTTGTAATTTGTAATTTTTTTACATCTTGGTATGACAACTTGTCTGCATAGTAATTTCTAAACTCTCTCTTCTTATCCATCCAACTAGTTATTGGCTTGCTAATTGAGTCTACATTTGATAACATAGACTCAAGAGATTCGGCAAGGGTGGACCTATGCAAGGTTGAAGTGGAAGGATCTTTCAACCTTGCAATTATATCTTCAATTTCCTTTTTGTTGTTTTCAATTTACCCCATTATATTTTCTTGTGTTCTAGGGGCATGTCGAGGAATGGATGGAGGAGGTTGTTGTTCTATAGGTATTTCCTCCTCAGAATTTTGTGGATTTTGAGGAGGAGGAGGAGGAGGAGGTGCATTATCATTTCCTGACAATTAATGAAATATACATAAAAAATCAACTAAAACCTACCTATTTAGAAACAAATTCAAACAAAAAAACAAATATAACTTACTCCTTTGGCGTGCTCGACGTCGTGGCAGCATTTTGGTGACGAATCGATAAGCTTTTTGTGTTGAATGTAGTTTTTCAAAATGCGAGTGCGCTTTCTAGGGTTTGCAAGCCGCGGGTAGAGAGGAGAAGATAGAAAGAAATGAGCGCCTTACACCTGTTTTTTTTATTTATAGGAAGTCATAACGCGAGCGCGTTATAACACGCTCACGTTATGACTTAATTTTTTTTGAAATTAATTTGGCCACTTTTTCGCCCCCCATCTTCTTGCACTTACCCTATTAAGTATGTTCATTATATGAAAATCTATTACAAAGTCATATATGTAAATGTATGTCTAGTTCTGTTGATCCTTTGCTGTGCATTTCTTTTCCTCCTTGCATTATGTGACTCTATTGCCCAATGGAATAGGCACCAGTCCATACTGGAGAGGGACCAAACAACCTTTTAAAAACAAACAAATCATTCACCTATGGTTTAGGGTAAAAACTATCTTCTTGTGCATGTACATTTGCAAAGTTGAATTAGCTATATAGGGGTCATGTGACAGCTAGTTATTCTTGACTTAGTGATAGTCTTTGGATGCAAGATGATGAGTTTGGTTTGGGTGTCCAATATTTTTAGAACTGTTCATTTGGTTTTAACTCAATACCTAGTTAGGAATACCCCTTGGAATATCCCTCTAGAGTCTAAGCTGAGCTCAAAGTGGAGAGGAGTCTACCCACTCCTATAGTTGGCCAAAATCACCCAAAACTTGTTGACAAACCTCTTCCTTTCACCTTGATGACAATCCTTGGCCTAGGTGATTTAGGAAAGTTTTAGAGTTTTGTGTTGTTATTTTGAGAACCAATAGATTCAATGAAGGATAGTCAATAGAAGTTTATATTTGTCAAAGGAAACATAAAAGTTGTAGAAGGGATGTTAATATTGTCATGTCTCTAGGAATTCAGTCATGCATCTTGTTCTTGACTTTTTCATGTAACTAGAGGAGATCATTCAAAACCTACAAAATGTATGTACATAGAACAAGGGATTGCCATCTAGTCAATCAACATTCCAACTTAACTAGATTGTTGTAATATCCAAAATGGGATATATGCAACAATTCTAATTTTTCTGCTCAAACCCTAATTTTATGAAGTTCTAATTTTTATGTCAAACCTAAACATACACTTATCTCAGCTCAAAAAATATGTTCAATACATCACAAAAGCATCACCCATACACTTCCCAACAATATATTTGTAATCCACAATGAATTATACAAGGAAAACCATTTCAATTTGCAACTATAATAGACTGAAAGTAAATCAGATAAATGTTGCTATAAGTATGAATATATAATGCCAATTACAAAGCAGTTAGACCTTACAAAATGATAGGAGAAAGGTTCTAATGCTATTGTTCCAAGTTAGGGCATAAACCCTAGGTCTTCTAGGCTCAAAGTACTTAAGAATACCTTCTCAAATGATTGTACTTAGGTATGCTCTGTCACTACCATAAACTCTACTCTACTAAAACCCTAAATCTGCAAATAAACTCAAATGCCAAATCAACCTTGTATTTATATGCTTTTTGTTGCCTTTTCTCCCTGTTGGCTGACCAAGCTTTATGCATTTTATTATTATTTTATTATCTTTTTCCTCAAAGAGGGTCAACCAACAATAAGTCTTAATGAGTACTCAAGTAAATTCAAATTAAAGATATGAATTTACCATCAATTAGGTTCCTCCAAGCACCGTCATGGATGAATGGAATATTATTAATTATCTTCTTCATTAGGCACCCAATCTTGAGTAAACCCTCATAGTGATGGTGTACACAATGTGGCCTCAAACTTATACTTCTTTTGTCATAAGTGAAAGCATCGCCCTTTGTCAAGGTGGTATCCATATGAAACAATATCATCTCTTGGCAAGATCATGTCAAGACTCCATATCTCATACCATATCTCCATGTGAGTAGCTCTCCCAGGTGGTTTGCTCAAGGGAAGACAATCCTCCAAGATTACCAGAGTGAAGTGATAAGCCCATGTCCTCTCTAATTCCCAGAATGGGGACATTACAACTGTCATGATCGTCATCACCTTTGGACTACCACATAATTCATGGAGCCTAGATTGTTTGGACAATATAAGACTACCATCATATCCTATCATCAAGGATCAACTAAAGAGTCTAATACACTACTATTTTATGCAAGAGCACTATCATAAATGAGATAAAGTGGACTATCACCATGTTGCTCTACTATTATCACACCTAGTTATGGAATTTGGCAATCAATAGGGTCTTGAGATAGTCTTTAGAAGAATTAATCATTTTGTCAAGGTCTTGAGAGACAAAGAATTCATTTAAAAAATAAAACTCCTATAATTATATGATCTATAAGTGGTCTTTGACTGTTCTAATATCTCATCACAATACACTCACCAAACATAGTTTTTCGTTGTCTCATATCATAGAACAATAAATCCTTAGACTATATGCAACAGTTTGAAAGGGTTTGGATGTTGTGAATGCTTTTGTGTCCTTATAGGACAATCATAAAGAGTTTTATCCTACTACCACAATCCATAAATCTACTTGCAATCCTTTGAGAAAGACACCTACACCCTTGGATCCCAATCTCATGCCTCATAAAGTTGGTCATAACAACAAGACACTATCATAAGGTTTGAAGGTGAATGTATGAGGTCCTAACATAGTCAAAAGGCTAAAGGAATGATGGACATCCATTATTGTGGAGGTTTGTTGCACTATGGTAGGGGTTATTAAAGGGAGAGATGAAATGTTTTTTTTTGAACCTTAGTGGACTTTCACATAAAACATTGAATCTATTTGATTAATTGTTCTAAATTAGAATGGAGTGAGTTAAGCTATCAAAAGACTCCTAGGACTATCACAACATTCCATAAGTATGGAAATAGACTATCAAAACAACAAAGGATACCATAATACCTCATAAATAGCTCAACAGAAATCATTTATAGTCAAGGGTAGGCTATACAAGTTAAGATTGGTCATGCATAAATGGTGAAGATCTAGGAGGCCGAGGACCCTATGATAAATTTGTGAAGTTTCCCACAACAACAAATTTGACAACATGGTTTGTGAGGCTATAAACATTATGGAAACATCCAGAAATAAGGTAGAAAAATGGTGGAAACTTCATGAAATGGAAAGATCTTCTTTTGTACCTACAAAATGAAAGCTAGAAGACATCAATGAGTTTGAAGACAAACTCTAGGAGATGAAATGAAACATGATTTTCCCATTTACCTAATTTTGAAAACCTTTTTACAAAGTCTTGTTGTGACAACATTTCAAACTCCTAATTTTCTATACCTACCATGAAACAACTTGATTTTCAAACCTATATCACTATTGTACCTACACAATCATAGCTAGAAATGGTCAAAGATGAAGGAGTCAAGGTTTTGGAGCTGAATGAAAATAAACTTTATAATCTTATACCTGAATTGCAACCTTAGATATGATTGTTGCAGCCTTCCATGTGATGAATGCCAAGTAGCACCCATGAAATACACCTTTTTACCCCTCTTTTTCTTCCTTATTACTCTATTGTCTTGATGGATGCACCCAAATAGGCTAACAAGATTATTCTAATGATGATTAATAAGAGATGAATTACTTAGAACCATGATTTTTGATTGAGGGACCAATGTGCACTAAATTAATGGAAATATGCAAAAATCTTCTCTTTTTGAATCAATAGGTGTAGGTGTTCAGGTAGACAATTTTGTGCATCTCCGGAGGTAGTCCTAATGATCTCCAGAGCTAACATCAAAATACCATGACTGGTCTCCAATGTTTTCCAATTTGACTAGAGAGATTTTGGGATAAGGAGGTGAATCATATCCAGAGCTAGATTGAAGTCATTAGCATCTCCAGAGCTGAACAAGAAGGTCACAGTCATATCTCCGGAGCTATAGACAGAAACATACACCTCCGGTGCCTCTTTGGAATAGTGTAGATTTCTAGCATAGCTGTCAGTCAAACACTTCCAGTAGTGATCGAGATGCTCCTAATATTACTCAAATCATCACCTAAGTAATTGAGGGTAGACCATAGTTAACTGCTAGAAGTTTTATCACTTTTTGATTTTGTATGAGTTATTGATAAATATATTTAAATACCTATATTTTAGGGCCTTGCTGCCCAAGTGTATTTTAAACTAAGACTCAGATTTAGTGTGGACTTCTATTCCACTAAATCTATTTTAATTGCATGGATATTTATTTTGTAGTTAGAAAGTTAGTAGAATAAACAAATTGATCTTATCTCATAGATGAATTAGTAGTTAGGGTAAGTGATATCTCATCACTGATTAGATATAAACTTACAGAAGCAGTAGCAGAAGAGGACACCAATTAACTTCTAATTTTTGTAATCTTATTTTGACATAAATATTTTCTGAATACAAAGATAATGGAATTGGACTAAAATTGAGTTGTGATATTACCTTCTTTTGTTGATTCTTTACTTTAGTCTTTAGTCCTAAAGGTGTGGAGTAAGGGCCCACTCTCACCACCAAGGTAGAAGGCTACTACTATTGTTTTTGTTATTTCAGATTCTGTTTAAGGAGATACTTATTGTTTTCATAAATAAATACATCTTTTAGTTGAAAGGAATAATATAGATTTACTTTAAGCAATTCATTGTTCAGTTTTGTTTTCAATATTCTTGGAATTCATTTCACAACAGATAGATCAATAGTATTAGTTTCTTTAATCAGTAAAGATCATTAGAGTTAGTTAGATAAAATTGGCAACTATAGGATTCCTAATTATAGATAGCCAAGGACATAGCCCTGGATTTGACACTTGAAATATGATTAAATGATAAGGTACAATGACCCTTGTCATTTTTGGCACCATTACTAGGGAGTATATTGTGTTAATTAGGAAAACTTAGATAAATAGTTTTAGGATAGATTTGTATGGTTAGAGCTAGAGATTTAAAAGGAAGATATATAAAATAGACACCCCAACAACAAACTATAGGAGAAAGTAGTGGGGTGGCACAAGATCTTGTTGAAGAGAGACATCTAGAACCTACCTTGGAAGATGCACCTAAGTTCAATAATCCCTTAAATCCTCTAAATCTTCCATTCACTGACTATATCTAGGAATTACAATAGAAATTCTAAGCAAACCCTTTGCCAGAAACTAATTCCCCATAACCTGAAGAAGAAGAACCAGTATTAGACATGGATGATAATCATGAAGAGGAGGAAAATTAGGCTCCAAGAACCTTCTCATATCCCACTTTTCTGGCTACTGGAGATAATGCCCCTATGAAAAATATTTCACCTGCACACTTGCCAAATTTTAGGGGTCTTGCTTCTGAGGATCTAGATTAGTTTTTGTTTGAATTAAAAGTGGTATGCCAGACTTATGATTATGGATCATATAATAAAAAACTCAAACTATTTCCATCAACCCTGAAAGATTCTACAATGAGGTGGTTTATGGGTCTACCCCAAAACTCCATCCATTCCTGGGATTAGATGGAGATAGAATTCTTGGGAAAATACCAGGACTACTGTAGAGTCAATGATAAGAATGAGGAATTATTCAAAATTAAACAAAGAGAGGAAGAGACCTTAGAGGATTATGTGGATAGGTTTAACTTTACTTTGAGAAGGTATGGCAACCCTATAAATCATTCTTTGGCCAGAACCTTGTTTGTAAAAGGATTAGACAAAGAATCAAAACAGGCACTAGATCTAATGGGAAAAGGGAATATCAACAAAATGGATATGCCTATTATAGAAGAACTCTGCAAGAACTATTCCAGAACCCAAGATGCAGTAAGATCGCCTAAATATTTCAAAGGGAAGAATGAAATAGGACAATTAATGGAGGAAATTGCAAATTTTAAAACAAATATTCTAGTCCAACTGAATACCACATTAGATTAGATTCAGGCAAAAACTAGAACAACTGATCAAGATAGAATAATTGAACCACTCTCCATCTATTGTCCTAGGTGTAGAAACAAACATCTGTTGAGAGAATGCCCTTTAGATAAAGCAAAGATCTGTCAGATCTATGATAGGGAACATCCTACCAGTCAATGCAGTCAATTTGTAGCCTTAAAAAGGCTAAGTAAAAAAGAATGCCATTATAGAGGAGGAGTTGAACTATGTAGGACAAAAATAAGCTAGAAATTTCCCTTATAATCAGTATCCAAACCAGATTTCTTATCGGGGTCCTTCTAATTGGGGAAATAATCAATGGAATCCAACTTGGCATGGGCCTCAGAATAATCCTCCTTGGGGGCCACAAGATTGGCAAAACCAACAATGGCATAACCAACATTGGAAAAATCAGCCCTGGGGGAATTAACAATGGCCCTAATAGTTTGGATCACAAAACATGCAGCCTCATTGGGGTCCTCAACAGGGATATAATCAACAATACCAGGGACAACCTAGACGTTTCCAGCCTCAACAACAAGCATTGCTAACTGGACCCCCCAACACACAAGGTCAATCACAAAATGAACTAGTTATCCAACCACCCTTACCAACTCAACCTATACCAAACCCACAAAATAAATAGGAATCAGTTGTTTACATTACAAAACAAGAAAACATGGCTAGTATTAATGCCATATATTCCAATAATCTCTAGCTACATTCTGGGAAAGCACTTCCAAGACCATCTCCTCCAACTATAGTTGAAGTAACCAATGATGGGGAACTTGAAAATCCATCCACTCAGCTTCCAGAGGAGATTACTATTGAAACAATGCTAAAAGAATCATTCTTGGATAACTCTAGAGATCCTCCTAAAAGAATGAGTTCAGAGAACATTCCTGGAAACATTTCTGATAAGAGCTCCAGAGATGCTTCGAAGATGGAAAAACTAGCACCATACTCAGAACGACTCAAACAACATGTTCCCCAAAAAAAGGTCTTACAAAAATAAGTCTAATCTACCATGGAATAAATTTTTTTACAATAAATTAGGCAATGAAACATTGAAATTCCGCTCTTATAAGCAATCAGAGATGTACCTGAACTTAAACAATTCATCAAACATTGTGTTAAGACCCAGGGAAGAAAGAAGAACTTTCCCTCAACCATCTAGGTGGAAGGAAAGGTATTAGACCTCCTAATGGGAGAAATGCTCCTCCCAAAATATGGAGACCCTAAAAATCCTGTCATGACTGTTTACATCTCAGGGGTAGAAATTTTAAATGTTTTGGTTGATTTGGGAGCAGCAATAAATGTAATGACAATTCATACAATGGACAAATTATCCCTAACACGTATCCAATCCACATCTACAATCCTTCAACTTGCTGACCAGTCAATAGCTATTCCAAAAGTGGTGATTACTGATGTTTGAGTTGTGATAGAATCATGGGAATTCCCAGTAGACTTCCTTATATTAGAGCCAAGAAACCAGAGAAATGCTTATCCATTGATATTAGGAAGACCATGGCTGGCTATAGTAGCAGCATCTATTGATTGTCGACTAGGGATATGGTCATTTCTAATGGGATAGACTTGAAGAAAATATCTTTGTATCCTCCAGCTAAACCATCAATACATTATACAGGAAGAGTATGGGTAGATGAACTAGATTACATGGAAAACAGTGCCTCAATAGCTATGGTTACCATCAAAGAACATTTGGGTGAGCTAGAAGAAGAAATCCACTATGATACAACTAAAGATATCACCCACATTCTCATTAATGAGGATATAATGGAGCTAGCCCAAGATTCAAGGAGAGAACTTCTCACTTCTGCTCATTATACCCTAGAAAATATCATTGCTTGTGGAGAAACCTTTTACAGAGACTTAGCCACATTCCACATGTTGCTTCCACATTCTTGCCCCTTCAATACCATGACTCTAGGATATGGATTGAATACATCGATGGATCAAATCACAAAACAGGTTATGGTTTTACCTGGGAAAACACTAAATATCAACACCTAATTAGTAGAAAAATAGGAAGAACTTATCAAAATCCTAATTTCCCATTCAGTAGCTTTTGCTTGGGAATACCAAGATATGAAGGGCATCCCTCCTGAGATCTGTACTCATCATATATACACTGAAGATGTCAAACCTATCAGACAACCCCAGCGAAGACTGAATCCTGCTTTAAAAGGCATTGTTAAGACTAAAATAGAAAAATTGCTTCAAGCAGGGTTCATATATCCAATCTCAAATAGTCAATGGGTCTCACTCTTAGTCATAGTGCCTAAAATGAATGGGAAGTGGAGAGTGTGTATTGACTACAAAGAGATAAACAAAGCCACAAAGAAGGCCTACTTTCCCTTACCATTTATTGACCAAGTGTTGGACAACCTTGCAAGGAGGAAACATTTCTCTTTCCTAGATGGGTTTAGTGGATATAACCAAATCTAAGTAGCACCTAAAGATCAGGATAAAACCACTTTCACTTATTCTTGGGGAACCTTTTCCTACAAAGTTCTTCCATTTGGACTATGTAATGCTCTAGCTACATTTAAGAGGCTTATTTTAGCCATTTTTGTTGAACTAGCTAATGAGTGCATGGAAGTCTAAATGGATGACTTTACTGTGTATGGGGACAACTTTGAGGAAGCTCTCATAAACTTGGAAAAGGTATTAAAATGCTATGAAAAAAATCAACTATCCTTGAGCCATGAGAAGTGCTTTATGATGGTAGAGGAAGGAATTGTATTGGGACACCACATTTCAGCAAATGGGATCAAAGTGGACCAAAAAAAATAGAAGTGATCCAATAGTTGCCTTCACCTAAAAATCAGATAGATGTTAGAAGTTTTCTGGGTCATGCAGGCTACTATAGGAGATTCATAGAAAATCTTAGAAGAATAGCTGCTCCTTTGTTTACCTTGCTTAACAAAGACACTGAATTCTTATGGACAGAGGATTGTCAATTTGCATTTGAAACCCTTAAGGAGAAACTTACTGTCACACCTATTTTAAGAGGTCCCAATTGGACTCCACCATTTCACATACAAACTGATGCTTCAAATGAGTCCATTGGAGCAATCTTAGGACAGAAGGAGGAAGGAGGAAGTATGCATGCCATCTATTACATCAGCAAAAACCTTACCTCTGCAAAAAGAAACTATACCACAATTGAAAAAGAATTCTTGGTAGTCATCTATGCTATAAACAAATTCAGGCATTATATCACTGGGTACAAAATATTTGTACATACTGATCATGCAACCATTGAATATTTAATGAACAAGCTAGTAGTGGGTGCAAGGATAATCAAGTGGTTATTGCTATTGCAGGAATTTGACATTACCATAGTTGATAATCCAGGAAAATTTAATTTGGTTGTTGACTTTCTATCAAGATTGCATGCAGATGGAGAGAACTAGCCAGTGGAGGATAGATTTTCAGATGAACATCTTTTTGCTATCTCCTCTACTGCACCTTGGTTTGCAAACATAGCTAATCTCTTAGCTACAGGCTTGTATCCATCTCATTTTACCTCAAAACAAAAGAAACGCTTACTTAAGGAAGGCTTATCTTACAAATGGTTAAATGGTTTGTTATTTAAATGTGGTCCTAATTTTATTTTGCACAGGTGTTTAAAAGCTAATGAAATTTTTGATGTCTTAAGGGCATGTTATGATGAACCATTTGGTGGGCACTATTCTTCACACATAACCATCCACAAGATTCTGGGAGCTGGTTACTATTGGCCCTCTATTCATAAGGATACCAAGAAGTATGTGCAACAATGTGACCAATGCCAAAGGATGGGACAACCAACCTTCACCCAGGCGATGTTACTGCATCCTCAAGTAATGATGGAGACATTTGAATAGTGGGGTCTAGACTTTGTGGGACTAATTTCTCCACCATTATTAGGCAAAGAGTACATCCTTGTATGTATAGACTATGTCACTAGATGGGCTGAAGTGCAGGCATTGCAATTTGCAAGACAAGAGAAAGTTGTTGATTTCCTTTATAATAAGATTTTCTTGAGGTTTGGAGCCCTAAGATCCATAGTTTAGACAAAGGACCTCAGTTTACTTCACAGGTAATCAGAGCATTCACATATTTATATCAAGTTAAACATAGGAAATCTTCACCTTATCACCCCTAAGCCAATGGGCAAGTAGAAGTGACTAATAGAGAACTAGAGAATATACTAACAAGGGCAGTGGCCATGAACAGAAAGGATTGGGCTAGCAGATTACCTGAAGCAGTTTGGGCCTATAATACCACTTGGAAGTCCACAACAAAATTCTCACCATATGAATTAGTTTATGGTAAAAAGCCCATTCTATCTATAGAATTTGAGCTCCAAACACTTAAAACTAAATTAGATATTGGTCTACCATTGTCTATAGCCCAATAGAACAAAATTCTTCAGCTTAATGAGTTAGATGAAAGCCAGACAGAAGCTATTCAATAAATAGAACTGGTTCACTATAAAAGGAAGCAATGGCATGACTAGCACATCAAGAGGAGGACATTTCAGCAAGGCGATTGGGTTTTCCTATATGATTCTAAGTTCAAGGAGTTCAAAGGGAAGCTACAAACTCATTGGATGGGTCCTTATCAGATAAAGGAAATTTTTGAGAATGGAACAGTGCTGCTGGAACCCATTGATGGAAGCACAGACATATTCTCAGTGAATGGCCATAGAATTAGAATCTATAAAAGGCCATCCACTAAGGAAGAATTCATCAAAGATTTGTGCTTGGTTACAGGGGACACATCCTCTATCATAGATTTGGACTAAAAAAAAAGAGAGAAGGTTGAAAACCAGCAAATGGCAGCCTTCTTAAAAAAAGAGAGAAAAAAGAAAAAAAGAGAGAAGGATGGAAAACCAATAAATGGTTGTCTTTCTCGACCAAAGGGGATTGAAAACCAACAAATGGTGGTTCCCTTCTTCATGCCAGATAAGAATAATCAAGCTACGGAGGTAATCAGGTGCTAGAAGTTACTCAAACACACCTCGGCACTCACAAATTTGGAACACATCTGGCGCTTCACAAACTTGGAGCACCTTCAGTGCTCACAAACTAACAGCACCTCCGGTGCTCACCCAATAAAGAGCCATTCTTGAATATAATAAATTAGGAGGGGACCCACCTCTCTAGGCAATAAAGTAGAGATGTCATTTGATGAGGTCATCATGACTTATCCTCCACTTTATGACAAGGACAAACATGATGTCAACATGCATATCATCAGCAATTGAGAAAAAGTCATTACTCTCGCATGTGTAGGTCCTCACAAATGACTACATTGACGTCACTTGAAAACATGGCATTCTTGAACCACTCAGCGGGAATGATTGCAAGGTATGTGACAGCAGGGATGCTGATGCCATTTCAAACCCATGTAGGTGCTACTCACATGCCTAGTCACATCAAGTCGCATCGCAATCGCAGTCGCAGTCTTGCAACCAAGTACATCGGGTCATCATCATTAAGATTGGTTCAGGTACTTTTCTTTAATTAAGTATTAGTTAGTAACTGTCTTGTTATTTCTATTTTTGGGTGTTGTTATTATGACACATCCCCTTGCCATTATTTCCCTTTTCACCTCATGCATGCCACCATATTTGCCATACTGTCGACCTGTCTACAAAGTGTCCCATCACTTTGCTACAATTATGACTGCATAAGCACACTAACCAATTTCAAGATCCTTTCCCATAATTCAAGCAATGAAACAAATCAACATAACAACCCTCATTCAAGATTGCAAAATTCTCTAAAAATCTAAGTCTATTAACACAGTACTCTGGAGCCTACGGAGTTAAAAGAGGAAAGACAGATCACAGAGAGAAGTAGATAGAATTCTAACTACAGAGGGTGGAATAGAACTAAGAGATGAGGATTAAAAGAAATCAGAGCCAGAAAGTATAATAGGTCTTTTGCAAGATGATGTTGTGGCAAACATTTTTAGGAATGTAGGGTTGTTGGAGTTCTTGGAAAAAATTGAAGGTTTTCAAGAGGATATTGTTGATGACTTCCTACGAAATCTAAGAGATAATCAAACAACTGTTAGAGGGGTTCAAGTCAATCTCTCTGCTACCACCATCAATCATTTCTCTAGATTTCCAGAACAAGGTGAGAGGTTTTACCATCTGAAAACCCTATATGCTGATTTAATTAGAAATTTCTCTGTAGGAGGTGAACCTGTAATATAGTTGCATTTAAGCAAGAATGAGGTTAAAGGAATTTTTAAGTCTTCACTTCCAAACACAAGGCAATCTATAGCATTATGGTTGATGAAGTACTTTACATGTGATGGCCAATTTTCCTTAGTTCTAGGACCAATAATAAAAATGTTGATTTTTCTGAGGCATGGAAATGCTCACCTAGAATTTAGCATAGACATTCCAAACTTTCTATACTCTGGCATTAGAGCAACTACAGAAAAGTACCAATAGGGAAAAGGTCCTATGAAACACCATGGCCTCATTTTTCTGGTAGTAAAACATCATTTTCTATCCCAAGTTGATGGGGAGGCATTATGACAGGCATTTTTATATAACAAACCCCAAGACAGAGAACCAGAGAGGGCATAGGAAGTGGGTGAGGCTTACTCTACATAGAAAGAAGAGGAGGCATGGCCTTCAACTTCCTCTCTGGCTATTGAGAAAGGTAAAGGTCTAAATCCCTCACTAGAGGTAACTTCATCTGCTACCCCTATTTCTAACAGAAAGAGAAAAGGGAAAGAAGTTAGAGAACTTGCTCTGGAATAGAGTCCATATATGACTTACTTAGCAAGGTGGAAGATGACCTTGGCTGAGGAGTCTATTCCAACAAAACCAACAGGGGAAAGGCTAGGTCAGAAGACAAAAAAAACTCTAAAGAAAACTAACTCAAGCATTTACTACTGGGCTGAAGAAGCATCTCATGACTCAGATGAAATCCCTCTAGTGAGAAAGAAAAAATAGAGTGAAGTTTCCCCTGAACCATCTGTTCATCTAGGTTCTCATAGTCCAACTTCACAACATTTCCCTACTCCAGAGATAGAACAAAAACAAACTTTTACTATTTCCTCTAATTCTGAGGATGATATACCTGCTTTGGATGCACCTGCTCCACCTATGCTATGGAGAAGCAAAAGGAAAAGGTAGCTTACCCAAGTTGAAAAAGATACGGCTCTCCTAGCTAAAGTTCTTCTGGGTTTCAGAACTTCTAAGGAAAAATTTGGGCCTTCATCAATACCAGCAGTTGGAAAGAAGATTCAAGAAAATACTCAGGATAGGGAGGTTGCAGGGGAAGATGAAGTAGAGCAAATGGATGCAGCTAGCAGTGAAGAGCCAATAGCTATGGAAAACCCTGATGTAGAGCAAACAGAAGAAGAAATAGGAACTTATTCTCACCCCTCTAATCAAGAGGATATTAAAATTTTAAAAGAATAACATATGTTAGAAGAGATTAATAATCTAAAAAGATTATTATGGGGAAGAATCTAATTATTACTGACCTTATGAAGGTCATGAAAGAAAAAGAAATGGAGTAAAAATAGGTAATTGAAGGGCTGTAGGTAGAGCTCCAAAATAAACAACAAATAATTTAAGAGAAAGATGCAAAATTAAGAGACCAAGAAACAAAGGCAGCCCAAAGCATCAAAGAAAAGGAGGCAGAGGCAGTACAAAATATTTATGATCTTACCAAGGCTAGAGACAGTAATCTCACAATAATTGCAGCACTGGTTGAGAAAGTACAAAGTCAAGATAAATAATTAACCTAGGCCAACAATAAAATAGATGATCAAGAAGAGTATATTCATGAGTTAATTGGCCCAGGGGCAACCATGGAATAGGGAATGCAAACAGATCCATATGTGAGCCCAATTCCAATAGATATTCCCAAAGCCCTATTCCATTAGGAAAGGAGATGTAGAGAATATGAGGCTTCTAAGCCCATGCTGCAATTA
Source organism: Cunninghamia lanceolata (assembly GCA_027924645.1). Lineage (NCBI taxonomy): Eukaryota > Viridiplantae > Streptophyta > Pinopsida > Cupressales > Cupressaceae > Cunninghamia > Cunninghamia lanceolata. Next base: position 501,052 of record BSBN01001268.1, on the reverse strand, counting down.
TACATGGCAGTTACTGCCATGTCAAAAAGAGTAGAAACCCTAGAAGAAAAAGTCATTCAGGTAGCTTCCATTTCATTTGAAATCCTGTCTTGCAGGCCCCCAAGTGGAAGTCATGCTCTGTTCTTACATGAGAGAGTTCTATAGAGAAAACTATCTTTGGTTCTGTCTGATCTTATTGAGAACACAAAAATAGGAGAGGGGTTCATGGAAGCATACATGAGAAGTTCTAATGAAGACAAAAATTTTCTGTGTGAGTTATATTTGCATGGTTTCTGTGTAGATGATATGACCTTCATCATCAACTATTTTCTAGGGGAACGTCAACTTAAGGCATTTATGTCACTGATGAGGAATCATCAGATTTGGAATGAGAGAATGGAGGCTTATCTCAAGAAGGATGCAGAAACAAGTCTTTTCATCAGAAAAGAATGTCCAAACCCCCATGCTTTTAAGGTCCAATTTAGGGCATATGTCTACCACCCAGAAAGTAAGACCAAGATTTTTCCATTGTATCTAAAACATCTCTAGGAATGTTCCATTGATTTTGGTCTTTTTATGAACAGTTCAGCTAATCAAGTACTTTCAGTGGCAAGGAAAAGGTGGAATATCTTAACTTCAGAGCAGAAAATGAGAGAAGTGGCGACTCTTGCTAACTTGAGACTATTTATGAAGAAGACCAAGGCAGTGTCTAAAATGATGGATAAATTCCAGATGGAGTGGATAGGTGGTCATTTCAGACCTCCCCTCATCATTTAACCACTAACTATTTGGGCTGAGCAAATGGAAGATGACAAGTTTCAAGAATGGATGAAGTGGGTTGAATTGTTAAGAGGAAATGGTTATATAGACCACACCACTTGGACTACTTATGCATAGGACTACAGCTTGACTGATAAGATATTCCACTGGAATAGGTACAGATTGTGAGAAGTACGAGGACTTGCTAATCCTTAAGTACAGGGGATAATGAGTGCCAGGTAGTACCCATGAAATATACCTTTTTACCCCTCTTTTTCTTCATTCTTATTCTATTGTTCTGATGGCTACACCTAAATAGGCTAACAAGATTGTTCTAATGATGATTAATAAGAGATGAATTACTTAGAATCATGATTTCTAATTTAGGGACTAATGTGCACTAAATTAATGGAAATATGTAGAAATCTTCTCTTTTTGAATCAATAGGTGCAGGTGTTTGGGTAGACAATTTTGTGCATCTCTGGAGGTAGTCCTAATGATCTCTGAAGTGGACATCAGAATGCCATGACTGGTCTCCAATGTTTTCCAATTTGATTGGAGAGATTTTGGGATAAGGAGGTGAATCATCTCCAGAGTTGGATTGAAGTCATGAGCATCTCTAGAGCTGAACAAGAAGGTCACAATCATATCTCTGGAGCTACAGATAGAAACATACATCTCCAGAGCCTCATTAGAATAGTGCAGATTTCTAGCATAACTATCGGTCAAGCACTTCCAGTAGTGATCGTGATGCTCCTGATGTTACTCAAATCATCACCTGAGTAATTGAGGGCAAACCATAGTTAACTGCTGGAAGTTTTATCTCTTTTTGATTTTGCACGAGTTATTGATAAACTAATTTAAATACATATATTTTAGGGCCTCACTGTCCAAGTGTATTTAAAACTAAGACTCAGATTTAGTGTGGACTTCTATTCTACTAAATCTATTTTAATTGCATGGATATTTATTCTGTAGTTAGACAGTCAGTAGAATAAAGAGATTGATGTTATCTCATAGATGAACTAGTAGTTAGGGTAAGTGATATCTCATCACTAATTAGATATAAACTTACAGAAGCAGCAGCAGAAGGGGATAACAATGATTTTCTAATTTCTATTATCTTATTTTGACATAAACATTTTCTGAATACAAAGCTGATGGAATTGGACTAAAATTGAGTTGTGATATTATCATCTTGTGTTGATTCTTTACTTTAGTCTTCAGCCCCAAGGGTGTGGAGAAATGGCCCACTCTCACCACCAAGGCAGAAGGCTACTACTATTGTTTTTGTTATTTTAGATTTTGTTTAAGGAGATACTATTTTCATAGATAAATACATGTTTCAATTGAAAGGAATAATATAGATTTACTTTAAGCAATTCATTATTCAGTTTTGTTTTCAGTATTCTTGGAATTCATTTCACAGCAGATATATTAGTAGTATTAGTTTCTTTAATCAGTAAAGATCATTAGAGTTAGTTAGATAAAACTGACAACTATAGGATTCCTAATTGTAGATAGCCAAGGACACAACCCTGGATTTGATACTTGAAATTTGATTAAATGATAAGGTACAATGACCCTTGTCACCATGAGGTACCAAATTTTGTTGTTCTAGATTGCAGATGTCCTAATTAAGACTAAAAATGGAGAAAACATGAAGAAAGGACGCTAGAAATGAAGTTTTGATGGTGAAATTAGTCATCTACAACTACTTTTTGATGTTTGTACTTGAAAAATGAAGAACTACAACTACATATAGAACTACAATCATGTGGCAATTAAGATCAAGATATCTATTGAGGTATGAAACTACATATATCATCTTTCTACCAAGAAAAACAATCATATATAACAAGAAATCAATCTACAACATGTTATTGATCATAACTCAACCATTGTAAACTGATTATACATTGAAATTTTAAGTTTCAAAGTAGGAATTTACATGCACATAAGGAATTTCAATTATATTGTATGTCAAGGTGTATATATATTAAAATCTAGTCCATAATGGTACACATATACAAAAATTTGGCAACTATGCCAACTCAAAACATTTTTTACAAAATGTGGCATATGCCATGTCTCAAAATCTATAGACAATCTACATGCTGAATAGCTATATTAAATACTAAAGGTCCACTTGACCCTATGTCTTTGGTGAATCCTCAATCTGTGATGGACCCTCAAAAAGTGTCCTCTTCGTGCCATGATGTCTAGTAGTTGATGGAAGCAAAGTTGACTGCATTAACAAGTCAAACAACAAATTTGATTAATCTCTTCAATAGTAAATATAAATAAGTTAGAGTTAGTAAATAGAATCTTATCTACTACAATTTAGGACTTTCATTTATTAACATACATCTAAATCACTACAATCAACTATAAGACCTCTATAAACTATCAATTATTTAGAAAAATTCAATTCAATTACCTCGACTCTTTCTTGTCGTTCAGACATTTGTTCTACAAATGATTTTCTCTTAAGACAATCAGGTGTCCTACTGAATTGTGATGGAAAAGGTGGCACATCACTTACCTTCTCAATAGGCTATAAAAGTAAAGTAACATTGAAATAAATTAATATATAATTATTAAACAAAAAAGGAAATGCATACATTAAAAAATGTTAGATGTGTTACACATAAACAATATAGACTGCACTACACAAAAACTTATCTACTAGAAAACAAGCACATACCACCATTGAGGCCTCTTGCATCGATTGAGAAGGACTCATAATGGATGAACCAACTAATATCTTGTTAGATTTAAGGCAAACAACTGAGAGGGGGGTGAATCAGTTGTACAAAACTTTCTTCTTTTCAAACAGTTAACTCCACATTGTTATTTAGCAACTTAATAGTAAATCAATCATGAAAGCATAATGTAACAAATCAAGAGCAGCAACACATTAACACATGAGACATCAAGATTTTTGACATGGAAAACCCGGTTAAGGGAAAAACCACGGGGTGATTAACCCAAGAATGTATTCTCTATTAGAAGAATAGAAAGAACAAATGGCACATGCCAATTAGGGCTCACTGCCCGAGCACACTGCTCACAAGAGGCTCACTGCCTACAAGAGACACACTGTCTACAAAGAGATAAGTATCCCATACATGAACTAGAGAATAGCATCTTCACCATGCTTGAATTAGTTCCATTTCAGCCCAATACTTCTGCTCTGCCTTTCGCTCTCCTCTTCACTACCACACACACATCTCAACCAGAACAACTTTGAATTGACTTTGCAATTCCTTATTTATACAAGACATCAACTTAGGAATGATCATCTAAGTCAGCAAACAACCACAAGAACATCTGTAGGATGTATAACTTATCCGGTCGGCCAGTCTCAGAACACCTTCACCCAGAGGTTATCCTTCAATTGCGAGCTCCAACTTTAATGCAGATCAACCACACGATCTGAACATGATCCAAAGACCTTCACAAGATTTCTTGAAACACCAAAAACATCCGCACTTCATCTGCTTACTGCAATCCTTCTCTTCTTTATCCAGAACCTCAAGAACATAGTCTGTCACTACTGTCAAAAAGGAATAGATGCTTCCAGACTTCCAGACCATAATCCAGTTGAGTTGATACTTCAAATAGACTTCTTAAACACTCCCTCAAATCTACAGAATAGGACAATGCATTTCCAGATCTCACCGAACCTTTTTGTAACACTCTGTCACCTCTGAACACCTACCAAAACTGGTTTAACTTGATTAGCCATAACTTCTTTAGATCTTCATGCAGACCTCTGAAATCTTTACTGGACCACCTTAAGACACATATCCATAATCCCTTTAAACCACATACTCTGATCCTCATCCTATCTTGAAATTTTACCTTACTGTCATCACTATTCTTCTCTGTTCTTAATTGAGACTAATTTTCTCAATATCCTCAGCACACAGCTCATCCAATCCTTATCATTAATGCAACAAAAGTATGTTAACATTAATGACAACACCGGTTAGGCCCATACTTGCAATAATCTCCCCCTTTTTCATTGATGGCAACTTATGATGTGAAAAACTATTTTGACTATCAAGACAAGAGCTTCTCCTCACTGTCACAACTCCCGCTATCAACAACAACCATTCACATGTCTTCTCTCCTTTTACTGCTCTCCCTTTGATCAGCAACCACTTGTTTTACTTGTTTTTCACATGTCTTCTCTCCCCCTTTGACATCAATGGCAAAGGGCACATACTTGAAATTCTAACACTTCATAATCATACCTGCTGGTCCCCCTGAGTAACAGCTCCCCATCATCAATCCGGATCATAGGGTATGACTATGATATCCACCGGACTGATGCACCTCAGTGTATCTTAGTTCATCACTGGAGGGGCAATAACCCCTAACTTCTCCCTGAGATACTCAAAAGAGTCCTTAGGTAGAGGTTTAGTAAAGATGTCTGCAATCTGATCCTTAGAGGGCACAAACTCCAATTTGACTTCATTCTTGTTTACTTGCTCTCTTAAAAAGTGAAACTTGATAGATATGTGTTTAGTCTTTGAATGCAACACCGGATTCTTGGATATATTTATTGCACTTGAATTATCACAGAAGATTGTGATAGGTTCCTCATACTCCACTTTGATATCTCTTAGCATCTGCTTCATCCACAAAACTTGAGTGCAACTACCTACTACTGCAATATATTCTACTTCAGTTGTAGACAGAGATATTGCCTCTTGTTTCTTGCTCATCCATGAAACCAATATCTTCCCTAAAAAGAATGCTCCACCACTGGTACTCTTCTAATCATCCACATCTCCTGCCCAATCAGCATCTGTATATGCATGAAGAGAGAAATCATGATCTCTAGGATACCACAAACCATACTCAACTGTCCCTTTTAGATATCTAAAAATCCTCCTGATTGCCATGACATGAGATTCTCTAGGATCAGCTTGGAATCTAGCAACAAGACCAACAGCCTGCATAATGTCTGGTCTAGTTTGAGTGAGATACAACAATCCTCCAATCATTGACTTGTACTTTGTCTGATCAGCCTTACGAGAGTCATCATCTTTACTCAACTTACATCCGATTGCCATGGGAGTATTCATTGGTTTTGAGTCCTCCATCCCAAATTTCTTCAACAATTCTTTCACATATTTGGTTTGAGAAATGAAGATTCCTTTCTATGTTTGAGTGATTTGTAGAACCAAGAAGAAATTTATTTCACCAAGCATGGACATCTCAAACTCACTTTTCATTTGATTTGCAAAAGTTTTACACATACTATCTCTCCCTCCAAAAATGATATCATCAACAAACACTTCAACAATCAAGATGTTTTCATGATCAATTTTAAAATATAAGTTACTGGCAGTAGTACCTTTGTTGAAACCAATCTTTAAAAGATGCTTGTCCAATCTTTCATACCAAGCTCTAGGGGCTTGCTTCAATCCATATAGTGCCTTTTTCAACTTGCAGACCATATCACCATGATCAGACAACTGAAATCCATTTGGTTGCTCAATGTATACTTCTTCTTCCAAGTCACCATTCAGGAAGGCAGACTTGACATCCATCTAATACACTTTGAAATATTTGAAGGCAGCAAATGTAAGAAATAATCTGACTACTTCAATTCTTGCTACCAGAGCAAAAGTTTCTTCAAAATCAATTCCTTCTATTTGAGAGTAACCCCCAATCTGGCTTTATTTATGATTACTTCACCAACTTCATTTAGTTTGTTCCGGAAGACCCATTTTGTTCCAATCACATTCTTGTTTCTAGGTCTGGGAACAAGATCCCAAGTGTGATTTTTCTCTATTTGCACTAGCTCTTCCTCCATTGCTTTAGTCCATTTTTCATCATTGCAAGCTTCATTCACTGTTTTAGGTTCAATCTTTGAAATCAAACAATACTCTTTTGAATCTTGAGCAATTCTCCTTGTTAGTACTCCTTTTCTTTTATCACCTATGATTTGATCTTCAGAGTGGTTCAGTCTTACATACCTGGGAACTTTAGGAATTTCTTGCACTTCTGATTCTTGATCAGGCTCATTGACACTCATCTCTTCTTCCTGATTTACTGGATTAATTTGAATCTGACTAACAGAGGAGGCTTGGGCTCCTTGAGTCAGAGCACCATTCTGATCATCTTTATCATATTCATAAAACCTTGAGGGTTTCTCAATTCCCTCATCAACCTTCACATTTGTACTTTCTATCATCTTTCTCAGTCTCTTGTTATAACACCAGTATGCTTTGCTTTGAGCAGAGTAACCCAAAAATATTCCTTCATCACTTCTAGCATCAAACTTTCCTAGATCTTCATCTCTTTTAATGTAACATTTGCTACCAAAAACTCTAAAATACCTTACAGTAGGAGTGATACCAAACCAAAGTTCATAAGGAGTCTTACCAGTATTGCTTCTGATTTGAAGTCAATTGAGAGTATAGACTGTAGTACTGACAGCTTCTCTCCAATAGATCTGAGGAACATTTGCTTCCATCATCATGGTCCTAGATGCTTCCTGGATGGTCCGGTTCTTTCTCTCCACTACTCCATTCTGCTGTGGAGTCCTAGGAGCAGACAACTGTCTCTTTATTCCATGTTTCTCATAAAACTCTATGAACTCACCGGATGTGAATTCTCCACCTCTATTAGACCTCAGACACTTCAACTTTAATCCAGTTTCATTCTCTACCATAACCTTGAATATTTTGAATTTCTCAAGAGCTTCTTATTTCTTATTTAGAAAGGTTACCCACATCATCCAGGAATAGTCATCAATTAGCAGCATGAAGCATCTATCACCTTGAATACTCCTAATTCTTGCTGGACCACAAAGATCAGTATGAACTAAGTCCAATAATCTGGTAGAAGATAGTTCCTTACTTTTGAATGTGACTCTGCTCAGCTTACCCAACTGACATTCTTTACACAAGCTATTAGTAGGTTTCACCAATTTTGGAAGATCTCTTACAGCTTGAGTATTGCTTATCTTGATGATATTATCAAAATTCACATGACACATCCTCCTATGCCACAACCAACTTTGATCAATTTGAACAAACAAGCAACTTTTGCCAGTACCAACCAAGTGAAAGAAATTACCTTTAGTTTGAGTACCAAATGCAATCTCTGTTCCAGAACTTTCAAAGATCTTGCATTTTCCATTCTTGAACCGGAGATCATAGCCTTTGTCCACCAACTGTCCAACACTAAGAAGATTGTGCTTCAATCCTTCAACATACAGTACATTACCAGTTTTGTTTCTTCCATCAAGAGAAATAGTTCCTCTACCTCTGATTCTACCAGCGGAATTGTCACCAAAATTTACCAATCCTCCTTCATACCTTTCCAAATTTACAAACTTATTTTTATCACCTGTCAATGGTGGGAGAATCCACTGTCAATGACCCAATCATCCTTCTCTTCAATTTGGGCAGCCAGAGCTCTTTCCACAGTCTTATGATTGACAGATACAGAGGATATTGGATCTTCTTCTTTGATGGTAATGAACACCCATTCATTTCCAGATTTGTTTCCTGTCTCTGATTCATCATCTGTTACTCCTTCATTGTCATCATCTTCATGTACATAGTAACAGTTCTTTTGGAACCTTGGCTTGTTAGGATTTTGCCTTAAAAACCTTTCCGGACACCTTGAGGCAAAATGACCAATCTTATTGCAGTTAAAACACTTAAAGGGTAATTTTCCTTCATACTTGCCGGATCCTCTTGGTAGCCTCTTTGCAATAAGGGCTTCAAGTCGAGCAGTTTCTACTTCTTCTTCTTCCAGGTCTTTTCTTGCTTTTTCATACCATGACAGTTTCCTTGATGAGTTCTCTCCCGGATCAAACCTTTGTTTACCTTTTACAAAGGCACTGGCTTTGAATGCATAATCAGTCTTGGGGGGGTCATCACCAAACTCTATCATTTCAAATGCAGCCAATTTCCCAGCCAATTGATCTCTTGTGATAGTTGTATGGGCTCTGAATTCTTCAATGGCAGTAGCCTTGATTTTGTAAGAAGCGGGTAGGGATCTGAGAATTTTGCCAACAATCTCATTTTCATCCAAGACTCCACCAGCATTTCTAATTCCACAAACCAGCTCATTCACTCTTGGCATAAAAGTAGTAATATTTTCATCATCTCTCATCTTCAGATTTTCAAATTTCCCTTCCAGACTCTGTAACCTTGCACATTTAACATACTGGTCTGCTTCATGCAAAAGCTCCAATTTTTTCCAAATCTCAAAAGTAGTTTGTAGGTCAATAACATTTGAGAGCTATGAATCAGATAATACGCTTAGAAGAGCCTCTATAGTTTGCAGATTGTTTTCAGCATATGTGATTTCATTTAGGGTTTTCAAACCACCCTGTGGAGGTACATACTGTATTGTAACCATGGTCCAGTACGCCATTCCCATTCACTACAAGTGACATTTCATGCGACCTTTCCAAAGAGAAAAATTGTTCCATCAAACTTCGGACTATCCTTCTTGTAAGATGACATCCTGGATCTCCTCAAGCGGTTAAGCTCCTTTTAGAGGAACTTGGCTCTGATACCAATTGTTAGATTTAAGGCAGACAACTGAGGGGGGGTGAATCAGTTGTACAAAACTTTCTTCTTTTCAAACACTTAACTCCACATTGTTATTTAGCAGCTTAATAGTAAATCAATCATGAAAGCACAATGCAACAAATCAAAAGTAGAAACACATTAACACATGAGACATCAAGATTTTTGACATAGAAAACCCGGTTAAGGGAAAAACCACGGAGTGATTAACCCAAGAATGTATTCTCTATTAGAAGAATAGAAAGAACAAATGGCACATGCCAATTAGGGCTCACTGCCCGAGCACACTGCTCACAAGAGGCTCACTGCCTACAAGAGACACACTATCTACAAAGAGATAAGTACCACATACATGAACTGGAGAATAACATCTTCACCATGCTTGAATCAGTTCCATTTCAGCCCAATACTTCTGCTCTGTCTTTCGCTCTCCTCTTCACTACCACACATGCATCTCAACCAGAACAACTTTGAATTGACTTCATAATTCCTTATTTATACAAGACATCAACTTAGGAATGATCATCTAAGTTGGCAAACAACCACAAGAACATCCACAGGATGTATAACTTATCTGGTCAGCCAGTCTTAGGAAGAACACCTTCACCCGGAGGTTATCCTTCAATTGCGAGCTCCAACTTTAATGCGGATGAACCACATGATCTGAACATGATCCAAAGACCTTCACAAGATTTCCTGAAACACCAAAAACATCCGCACTTCATCTGCTTACTGCAATCCTTCTCTTCTTTATCTGAAACCTCAAGAACATAGTCTGTCACTACTGTCAAAAAGGAATAGATGCTTCTGGACTTCTAGACCACAAACCAGTCAAGATGATACTTCAAACAGACTTCCTGAACACTCCCTCAAATCCACAGAATAGGACAATGCATTTTCAGATCTCACCGAACCTTTCTGTAACACTCTGTCACCTCTGAACACCTACCAGAACCGGTTTAACTTGATTAGCCATAACTTCTTCAGATCTTCATGCAGACCTTTGAAATCTTTACTAGACCACCTTAAGACACATATCCACAAGCCCTTTAAACCGTATACTCTGATCCTCATCATATCTTGAACTTTTATCTTACTGTCATCACTATTCTTCTATGTTCCTAATTGAGACTAATTTTCTCAATATCCTCAGCACACAGCTCATCCAATCCTTATCATTAATGCAACAGAAGTATGTTGACATCAATGACAACACCAGTTAGGCCCATACTTGCAACATATCTTCTGTATGAAAAATGACAAGAATGTAAGACTCTATGTATACAAATAATCATAATAATTTTTAAATTAATAGATTAATTTATATATTCTCTATTTTATTATTTATCTAAATGACTATAATCAAATATTTAAGTTTTCTAAATTATCAATTAAAGTATAGTTCGATCAAATTATCTCCACCCTTTGTTGGCATTAGAAATTTGTTTCATAAATGATGGTCCCTTGGGTTGATCAAGAGTTCAACTAAAGGCCATTGGCAAAGATGCCACATCATTCACATTTTGGATTGACTATAAAATTAAATTAACATCCAGATATAAATTAATATATAATTACTCACAAAGAATTAAATGCATACACTAGAAAAAGTTGATGTGTAGAAAAAATTACAGCAACAAGTCCAAGCCAAATTGGATCACAGAGAGAGTTCTATGGTGAACTTCTATCAACTCCTCCTCTATCATCAACTATTATCCCCCTTAGATACATTAGTACTAATCTTTGTTTATATTATTTGAATGGAATATAGTATGAAATTTAACTTTAAATTTTACCTCCAAAAAAGATTGGCCATGCTCCTATCCTTCTCTACCTGCTGATGCTTGTGTTTCTGCTCGTGTTCCTGACCCCTCTATTGGCAAGAGACACTGCTAGGATTCATAAGTGTTTTCATTGATGGAAATAAAGTATATCCCACTCATCTACAGTACATAAATTACTCATACCGGAAGTCAGATTGAAGATAGGTTGGTCCGGTAGTCAAGAACAGAACATATGATAGGGTCTGACAGTTGGGTCCGGAACTCTCTGATGGTGAAACCTAGCATGTTATGGATTTGGATGAGTAATAATGAGTATATGAACTATTGAATTCAAGAGATTTATCCTCCCATGAAAAAGCATGTGAAAGATATGAGCATCTAAGTATCAGACTCTAGTTAGATAGTGCAGACAGAGGAAGAATTGGCCAACAGGGTATCAGACCTCAATCTGGATGTGCAGAAGGTGTTGATCAAGTAACTTGAAGTGTTATATGATTTTGTCTGACATAGATAATGATTTTTATGCCTAATTTTTTGGTGTGCATCATCAATCAAGTATGGATTTAGCCGACATAACAATAACTTGCAAATATCCTAAGTGTTCTTGTTGCCGACTAGAAAGTTGTTTGAAATCCTTGATGCGGATATATATACCTAATGGATTCAAGCTTGTGAGTGTGTGGAAGTGATAGAGTGATTGATTAAGTGAGAAGAAAAGTAGAGACAAGTGCAAAGGCAGTAATCTAAGCTCAGAATGTGACAGAAGAGTAATACTGAGCAGAGGAAGGATAAAATGTGCTAGATCGGTATACTGAGCCTAATTGGAATTGAATTCTTCCATATGCAGATGCTATTCATCAGTTCAAACACTTTGTTATCATTTGTAAGCTTTTGTAGACAATGAGTCTCTTGTAGGCAGTGAGCCTTTTGTGAGCAGTGTGCTCAGGCAATGAGCCCTAACTGGCAAGTGCCATTTTGTACTTTATTCTTTTGACAAAGAATACAATCTTGGGTTAATCACCCCATGATTTTTTCCCTTAATAGGGTTTCCATGTAAAAATCCTTGTGTTATGTGTGTTGATTTCATTTCAGCTCTTATGGTTGCTTATGCTTTCATGTTTTGATATATCATTGAATGATAAGATAAGAAAAGATAGTAAAAGTAAGAAAGTTTTGAGATAACTGATTCACCCCCCCCTCAGTTATCTACCTTGTTTCCAACAATTTTTATCAAAGCTAAGTTCCTTAGGAAAAGCCTAATAGCTAGAGGAGGATCTAGGAATCTCAATGGATGCATATGGTATGAAAGAACAACTATAGTTTGCCTTAGAAGATCTTGATCAATCCCAGTCTGAAGTCAATAATTTGAGAGAGCGACTTAAAGAGGTTGATGATTTCATCAATGAACTGAAAGAAAAACTTAGTAATTCCATGAAAAAGAGAAAGGAACTACTTCAGAAGTTAGCGGATCAGAATGAAGCCAATAATATTGATGAGGACCTAAATAAGAAAACAAAGCTATGCGAAAAGCTATCAAAAGAAGTTTTTATGCTAAGACATGAAATGGAATCATGGGTTATGAAATTTACCCAAGAAATTGAAGAGAAGAGAAATATTGAAGATAACTTAAAACAATCCATCAAGGAGAAAATAGAAGATTGCTACAAAATGGATAGAATAATTAGACATCTTGAGTCTAATCTTGGAGAAGCCAGATACAATGAAGAACAACTTGAGAGACAGATTGACACTCTTAAACAAGATCTTGAAACTACAAATGAATACAAAGAAAAATTCAAGATAAGCTCAGCCAAATTTGAAGTACTACTTGAAAACCAAAAGAGGGTAGATGATAAGCATGGCTTGGGATATGAGAAAGGTGAAAGCTCTGGATCTAGTCAAAAGAATTTTGGGTCAGGAAGACAAAGAAACAGGCCTCAAAGACCTCTGGTAAGACAACCTAATGCTCAAAGATATGCATCCTTCAATGGAAGCTGTTTCAACTGCAACAAATTTGGTCATAAAGTAACTCAGTGCAGGAGCAAAATGAATCAGAACAATCCATCCTTCTCCAGTCAATGTTTTAATTACAAAAGGTATGGTCACAAATCTAATGAATGCAGAAATATGCAAATGAACAATTCTTTCAATGGTAGATTCTTTACATGCAATAGAATGGGGCATATGGCTAATTAGTGCAAATCAAGAGGATATCAATCAAATAAGCAAGGAAATGTTGTGTGTTACAATTGCAATAAATTTGGACATATAGCTAGATTCTGCAACAGCAGAAATCATGATGGAAAAGGTCTGGTGAAACATGATCAGAAACAAGACAAAGGCAAAGGGAAAGTGAATGTGGATGAGATTTAGAAGGAGATGAACAAGACTTGGGTAAAGAAGAGTGTGATGAACATTGGTGATGGGTCTACATCAGAATCCAGTGCTGATAATCTTTCTAGAAATTAAATGGTGAGTTCTGGCTCACGAGGAGCTGCAAAGAAGATCAAATTCCCCCAACCAGCTAGTAAGTGCCTGAATTCGACACATGGAGTAAAAATCAAAGGTTACAAATTAAAGAGATTTTGGAGGTTCATCTAAAAATCACTCAGTTAAAAGTTGAGAAATCTACATATAGAATTGAAGAAGTTATGAGTAGATCCGGTTCTGGCAGCTATTCGATAAAGATAGAATTACACAAATAGATCTAGTATGATCTAAAAATGCAATTGTATGGTCTGCAAATTTAGAGGCATATTTTGAAAGGATAAAGTTATGTTTTCAACTCACTTGGATAATGATTTGAAGATCCGCACAGTGATTCATAAAAAAATCACTCAAAATAGGGTAATCGGATGACTTAAAGTGTGCATTTATTGCAATGGGGAATTAGGTTTTTGTGCAAGGATAAATGGTTCTTCATTCATCATTTACAACACTTGGCATTCATGAAGAAGAGAGAAGAAATCTGAGAAGAGATCCTGTAGAATATTCAAGTTAAAGTTGAAGATCGAAATCAAGCAGAAATTCACTCCAGCGGTTGCATCAAACCCTAAGGCGTAAAAAGGTATTTCTTTTCTACAAAATCTCTCCAAATTTTGTTGCTAGAATGGCTACTCCCATGGTTGTAAATTTCACTAAGAGGCCAAGACCAAAATTCAAGAAATATCCTCATAAATCTATAGAAGTTGATCCCTTGGGTGCATTTTCCCGTATCCTATATGGTGTTCTGCATGTAGAAGATATTAGGGTTTACATTCATGCAAACATTGAAGACTTTGGAGACTTAAAATTGATGGAAATATATCATAAATAGTTAAGAAGTGAGAATTTTGATTTCAAATCAGAATTCAAGGCCCTAAAAGATAAGCACTTTGCACATTGCATACATTTCCCATTCTTTGCAGAAGAAGAATGGGTCCGGTATGTCTTGAGTAGGATGCATGATAACATTATGTGGTTAATGAATCCATTTAAGATAACCAAATATGCCATCAAGGCTATAACTGGTGGGTTACCTGCACTCAAATCTGTGAAAAATCAAATCGTAACAGAAGCCACCGGATCAAAATATGACAAGAGGGCAATGACTATAGATGATGTTACTAACTCAGATGTCAAGTTTGCATCAATTATAAATGGTTACAAGATTTATCACTCAAGTACGAAAAATTTTGTATCTGGTATAGCAATCTATACCGCATATTAGATGCTAAAAGAAAATGCAGATTATGATTTGTGTGAGCTCCTATTAAATCAACTGATGGAGAATCTGCAAAAGATTAAGAAAGATAAGAAAAATTCCTTCAAGTATGGTAATCTGGTGTTGTGCCTATTTTTCTATTACATGAATGAGTTACTGGGATCAAAAGGTCTGATCTGGGCAAATGATAGACCTATTACAATTCAAATCAAAGATTATTTGTATGGACTTGGTGATGCACAAGCCCGAAAGATAGCTCTCTGGGGTTACTTCAAGAATTTCTAGAGCATGATGCATGTAAGAGAAAGAATACCAAAATCAATAGTGGAGAAATAAAAAGACACAATTTGCTTCATGGTTGACATAGATCAATGCCTAATGGAGGTAGTTGAGCCAAGAACTATATGGGTAATGCCCATGGGTTATGAAGTTGATGAAAACATATTGGAGGTACATGTTCAACACTTGCTAAGCCAACCTAAGGACACTGAAGCAAAGAGGTTTGGCACCTTTGATGACCTAAACATAAAAATACATGTTGAATTAAGGAAGTCTGAGTCAAAAAGAAAAGTGAGGAGGGAGGTTGAAGAATTTGCTAAGAAGTTTGGCATAACAAAGGAGGCAGTAGATGCAAATAGAGAAAGAATAGAGAAAATTGAAAAGGAAAGGGAAGGAGCAAAGAAAGAAAGCGTTCCAGTGGAAGCCTCTACCCAGACAAGATCTACCAAGAGTTCTGCCCCTATCACTCCTAAAAGCTCAAAAACTGCTAAACCGAAAGCCAAACCATCTATTAAAGGAGAAAAGAGAAAGAAGTCTAAGGCCACAATAACATATGTGAGCCTTAAGGATGATGAAGAGACATAATCAGATGTGGAGGTCAAAGATTTGAAGAAAGCCAAGAACAAACCTTCCAAGAATGAAAGGAATGATGAGGAGCAGAAGACATAAGAGTTTGTTGAGAAACACACTCTCTCCATTAAAGACATCATTAAAGCAGTCACTATGGATGGAAACCTGCAGTCAGTAACAAAATTCTATGATGAGTACAATGATGCAGACAAGAAAATTCTTGAGGAAGCAATAGTAAGGTACCTAAACATCTATAACAAAGCTTTCATTGAAATAATTTCCTTGATTCCTAAAAGCTTAGAAGAAGTTTTGGAGTTAAGAAAAGTAAGTGCAAAAGCAAAAGACTTGGAGATCTAGGAACAAATAGTGATACAATTATGTCCAACCATCACTCAAAAACAAATGGGCATGGTTTTCAAGGATGTCAAAGAAGAATTCTGGAGCAAGTCTAGAATGAATAAACTCATGCTTGGAGAAACTGACCAAATAGCTGATGAGACAAAAGAAATTCTCCATAGTGCCTTGAAAAGGTTCAATCTTCCCATTGTAGAGGAAGCAAATGAAGAGCCATCTGACATGGATGTCGAAGGATTAAAGAAAGTTGATGAAGAGCAATCTGAGGCCTTAGACTCCTCTGTTCTAGAAGAGGAAGTACAGAAAGAAGAGACAAATACTGTTGATGGCAATAAGCAAATCAGTCCAAATGCCCCCAAAGGAAAGGAAGGTGAGACTTCAAGAGATATTGTAGAAGCAGTGCAAAATTTCTTGGACAAGGAAGTTGTGGAATTAGATGAACAAAAATTGATTCAAGGACCACTAAATTTGGACTCTCTCTCTCTGGTTCGGATATTGAAGATAACATCTTTTGCTCAAGCCAAAGCCAAAGAAAAACTCCTGAAATCTCATATGAAGGATAGTGAGCTGCTGAGTATTGCATCTGGAGTGCTGGAGAAGATAATGCCCACATATCAAAAGGATCCATCTACCTCTCCATCTGGTAATTTGAAGAACTTAGTTAATTCTATCAATACACATTTTGAGTCTTTAGAAAAATTAGCAGAAACTAAGGTCTGGAAAGAGTTCTTGGGAAAAACATTTAGTGAGGTACAAGGGCTAATTGATAATGATAGAAAAACCCTAGACATTGGCATAAAGAGCATTGAAAATGCTCTTACGGATGGTGGAGACATATATAAATTTTGTTTATCCTGGCCTAAAGTTGTAGAGGACATTGAGAAGAAAATGAAAGAACAAGAAGGAAAATTGACAAATCTTTTGATCCTCTTACTATTTCTCTGGTAAAACAAGAATACTAAGAAGTTGTTATAACAAATGAAATAAAGAAACTGGTTAAGGAGAAGAAGAATATAATGGATAGAATGGGTGAACTCAGAGGGATAATCATCCCTAAGTTAGAGTTAATGCATGATGCCTTAGTAGATGCTCTAAGTACAGCCCGAACTAGTGATCCAATAGATTTGAAGAAGCATATGCGTTTTTGTTCAGTGGACACATCTCCATTTTGGATAGGATGAAGAGAAGTTGGGCCACAGAGCTTGTACAGCTGAAGACTACATTTGCAAATATACTTAAGTATATGTAAGTTTATCTTATGAACTATATGTACATATGAGGCCTTATATAATAATTTTTGCACATTTTTGGTTTACAGATCCCACCCTTTGCCATTGATGTCAAAGGGGGAGTGAAGAGCAATGAAAAATGGGGAATCTAGCATTAAGGGAGCATCGGTAAGCAGTATGGAGAGATGGAGCACAAGAAAAGGGGGAGTTGCAGTGACAGTCATTTTTCACTAAGTGTTACCATCAATGCTAAAGGGGGAGATTGTTGGCAAGAGACACTACTAGGATTCATAAGTGTTGTCATTGATGGCAATAAAGTATATCTTACCCATCTGCAGTACATAAATTACTCATACTGGAAGTTAGATTGAAGATAGGTTGGTCCAGTAGTCAAGAACAGAGCATATGATAAGGTCCGACAGTTGGGTCCAGAACTCTCTAATCGTGAAACCTAGCATGTTGCAGATTTGGATGAGTAATAAGGAGTATCTAAACTATTGTATTCTAGAGATTTAGCCTCTGAGGACAAAGCATGTGAAAGATATGAGCATCTAAGTATCAGACTCCAGTTAGATAGTGCAGACAGAGGAAGAACTGGCCAACAAGGTATCAGACCTTGATCCCGACATGCAGAAAAGTGTTGATCAAGTAACTTGAAGTATTATACGATTTTGGCCAACATAGATAATGATTGTTATGCCTAAGTTTTTGGTGCGCATCATCAATCAAGTATGGATTCAGCTGACATAACAGTAACTTGCAAATATCCTAAGTGTTCTTATTGCCGACTAGAAAGTTGTTGGAAATCCTTGATGCAAATATATATACCTGACGGATTCAAGATTGTGAGTATGTGGAAGTGATAGAATGATTGATTAAGTGTGAAGAAAAGTAGAGACAAGTGTGAAGGCAATAATCCAAGCTCAGAATGTGACAGAAGAGTAATACTGAGTAGAGGAAGGATGAAATGTGCTAGATCGATATACTAAGCCTAACCGGAACTAAATTTTTGCATATGCGGATACTATTCATCAGTTCAAACACTTTGTTATCATCTGTAAGCTTTTGTAGATAGTGAGTCTCTTGTAGGCAGTGAGCCTTTTGTGAGTAGTGTGCTTAGGCAGTGAGCCCTACCTGGCAAGTGCCATTTTGTACTTCTTTATTCTTTTAATAGAGAATACAATCTTGTGTTAATCACCCCGTGGTTTTTTCCCTTAATAGGGTTTCCACGTAAAAATCCTTGTGTTATGTGTGTTGATTTCATTTCAACTCTTATGGTTGCTTATGCTTTCATGTTTTGATATATCACTGAATGATAAGATAAGAAAAGGAAGTAAAAGTATTAAAGTTTTGAGATAACTGATTCACCCCCCTCTCAGTTATCTGCCTTGTTTCCAACACCCTCAACTTGAGTTTTGTACAATGCTACCTCATCTCATGATAGAGATGTATGGGGGACATTGAACTCTAAAGCGTTCAGTGGTGGCTCACTAATCTCGATAAGAGGACCTAAGCACAACTGATTGCAAAAAATGCAATGATGAGGCACACAAACATGTGTGGATGAGGAGGGTCTAGTAAAATCAGGTAATCCAATATCACTTCCAACATCATGTGATCGTGCAAACTGAGAGGTCTGTGTAATCAAGTGCTTAGTCAAAGAGTGTATGGTAATGATACCCTATTGTGTTGCATTTGTAACAATGTCTAGTTGTTGAATTAAAGGTGGAGAAGGGATAGTAAGAAGGGGAATAAAAGAACCTTGCACTTGTCTCATTGCCTTAGGTCTATCTTGAGGCATTCCCTTACCCACTCCCCAGAACTCTCTAAAATCAAAATAATTCACATGGTGACCCATTACAAACTCTACATATAGTTTACAAAAGAAATACAAAGGTACATCTAAATTGTTGTTGGGTGGTTTATCAAAAACCATACACCAACGATCGCAAAAATTCTGATTAATACCCTCATGTGTACACCAGTTGATCGAATACTTAGGCTTACAAACATCAACATGTAATCTAGTTTTAGGATTGACAAAATATTAGGCTAACATAGCTTTGGTGATGTCTAACTCTTTCACTCGATCATATGATAAACCATTAGCATATTCTGCCTTCTTAGTTTCTCATCATTTCCTAAATGATTCATGTTGGCTTGTGAGGGTTTGAACATGAGACATAATCCCCTCTAAATTCAATGTCATTGAAGACAATTGAGGGCGGCGGTGATAAATTTTTACAATCCTACTTATTTGATCAATATTTCATTCAACTTTCTCTTTGATTGTTGGAGGGGGAGGGTTTGGGTTTTCATGTTGATCATCCATTTTACCTATTTAAAATACAAAACATAGTCATTTAGGATAAAAGAAGAATAAAAAATACTTGAATCTACCAAAAAAACAAAAAAAAGAAGAAATTCTCTTACCTAGATTAGATATCCATTCTCCCTAGTTTAGATATCCATTTTTTGCATCTGTTTGTGTTTTAAAAGCCACAGGTTTGCAAAATGCAGATCCAAAATGCATTTTTTAAAGTCTCCAAACGGATATCCATTTTGGGACCCACAAAATAGATATCCATTTTGGTTTGGTATTCCAAACCAAAACAAATATTCTATCCATCCCTGGGAAAGTCAAACTTCCCCTTTTCCCGATTTTGGCTAAGTTAAAATGTGATTTTTTTCCTATTGCCATTGTTTGGCCCGCAATGATCCTACACCCACCCAGAACCCTGTTACACATATGGTTCCAATGGTTGTATTGTTTGTCATTGATGTCAACACTATCACAAGGTTGTCATTGATGTCAACACTGTCACAAGGTTGTCATTGATGTCAACACTGTTATGAATGTGTAATAGTGTTCATAGTTGGATGAGATGCCCCTGAAGAAGATATATTGAGATGAGAATTAGAAGTTGAAGATACATTGAGATATGCTCCTAAAGAAGATACATTCATATGGGAATTAGAAGCACTAAGATATGGTACTAATGGACTAAGATATGTTGAATGCTCTCCTCTATAGTCCCTAAGAATGCATGTGTTAAGACAAATAAAATTTAGCCTCTGAAAGTTGGTGACAAACTCTATTTTAGAATGACCACTTGAAGATTGTCCAAGAAATTGCTCAACATTTCCATCAGTTTGGTTTTGGGCCTCTACAGATTGGAATATAGCTCAATATAATGACAAATATTGCATATTCCAAGTGTTATGATGCATGGACTACTGGAAGTATGTTTTGCAAAAGATAAAGTGAAGACAATGATTAGTTCTGTGAAGACAATCACTACATGGAAGAAGGATGCTTCGCATTCCTCCATGTTTGTAGATTTGGCTATGTGGTTTTGAAGGTATGTTAAGATTCCAGTGAAGATGATAATTCCAAAGGTTCAAATCATTTACCCTTCCGCTATGAAAGTTGTGCATGATAAGAGTACTAGCATATGTTCTAGCAGAGTAAGTCAATGATGAAGGTTTGTTGGCATGCTCTGCATTCCACTGCAAATGAATGATTGCCCTTGTAGTTTTTAAGGACATGTTTCTAGATGTTTATTATATGCTTCTCTTCAGTTTCACGGTTCCTGGTGGTCCGCAACTCAATTTTTCAAATGACAGCATGTTGCAATGTGTTCCAGATGATAGTATTCTCAGAGTTAATGATTGAAACTATGCAGCACAATTATTTGATGTACGGTGGCAAAGAAGTGTTTGGGGATGTTTTATGAGTCATGCGGACTCATCTAGAAAAGTTTCACAATGATCTTTCTTGTTTCTAGTACCGCACAAGGTTTCTCAAGTTAATGTGGTTGTTATACTTCAAGTCTTCATGTGTTCTTAAATCTGCCCTATTTCCAAATGAGCAGAGTGTGTGGATGTAATTCCTTGGTATTTGAAGTTGTGAAGGATGTTTTGGACCTAGTTAAGCAAGTTTTGGGGCCCACAAGGCTTGGATCTTCTGCTGGTGTAACGTGCGTGTTCACTTAAGACCTATCTTCTATATATTTTATATTGTGTGTGGTTTGGCCAACTTGTAAATGTATTGTTCATATTTTATCTGGACAACAAGTAATGTAATCAATGTAATATCATGTATAAATAGTGAATCAAAGTGAGTGAGGTGAGGTATGATTGCAAGTTGATTGTAAAGGTTCGCAAGTAGATAAAAGGCAAAATAAATGCATTATTGATGTGTGACTGAAGGAGAAAAAATAGATGTCGTTGATGTTGTCTGGATTCATCTTGAAGTCATATTTGTGATAGTGATCAAGTATAGAGTGTGCCTAATTTATCAGATCTTCAAAAGATAGTGTGAGGAGGTAGAAGTGTAATCATCAAAAGTGTGAGTTTCAATGTCAGTTTTCAGACAATAGAAAAGACTATCATACTGTAATCTCTTGTAAGTGTGTTCTCATTTTAGGAAGTAGTAGCTTCCTTTGGAGTGACCCTAAAACAAAGTCATTAGGGAATAGAAGCTTCCTTACCTGATTGACCCTAAATCAAAGTTATTTAGGGAGTAGCATCTTCCTTGGGTTAAAGCCCCTAAAACAAGTTATTATTTGAGCTTCATATATTGTGAGTTAATCCTCACCATGGTTTTTCCCTTTTACGATTTTCTACATATATCTAGTGTTATGTGTTGATATGCATTGTGTTATTCTTTCATATTGATATTGTGATGCTTAAGGTTTAATATGCTCTAGATAAGTTGAAGTTGTTGAAATTGAAAATTGTTTAAATACTTATTCACCCTCCTCAAGCGGTATAATTATTTAAAGTTGTGTGTCTAACAATTGGTATCAGACCCAAGTTCCTCTGAGGAAAGCTTAACCACTTGAAGAAGGTCTGAGATGGCACAAGGTGGTTTTTCCCTTTTAGGGTTTTCCACGTATATCTGGTGTTATGTGTTGATGTGCATTGTGTTATTCTTTCATGTTGATATTGTGATGCTTAAAGTTTAATCTGATCTAGATAAGTTGAAGTTGTTGAAATTAAAAATTGTTTAAATATTGATTCACCCCCCTCTCAATATAATTGTTTAAAATTGTGTGTCTAACAATTGGTATTAGAGCTAAGTTCCTCTAAGGGAAGCTTAACCAATTGAGGAAGGTCCAGGATGGCACAAGGTGGATCTAGTAAGATACCTAGGTTTGATGGAACAAATTATTCTTTTTGGAAGCTAAGGATGGAAGCCTACATCAACTCTCTAGGGTGTGGAGTTTGGGATTCTGTCCATAAAGATTACACTATTCATGCTTCTATTCTTATAGATGCACCTGAAATCAAGAAGTATAATAATAGTTCCAAGCCAAAGTTTGCTATCATGAGTGGATTAACTGATTCAGAACTTTCAAAGGTAATGAGTTGTAGTCCTACTCAAGAAGTTTGGGACAAACTTGAAACTATTTATGAAGGAGTTAAGAAAGTAAAGAAAGCAATGATGCAAATATTCAAAAGCAGATTTGAAACCCTAAAAATGGTAGAGGATGAAAAAAATGTTGGACTTATGCTCCGGGTGAATGAAGTGGTCAACAGCATCACTGGCCTTGGTGGTACAATAAAAGAGGATGAAATTGTGAAGAAGGTTTTGAGATATCTTCCCAAATTTTACAATCATAAGGTATCTGCTATTGAGGATATTGCAGAATTGTATACATACATTTTAGGTCAATTTTTTGGTACCCTGACTACTTTTGAAATGAGAGAGTTTGACAGTGATGTTCCAAAGAAAGAAGCTACTTTCAAAGCTAGTAAAAAGACAAAGGATGAAACTGTTTATGAAGATGAAATCCCTGATGATGTTGAAGCAAATTTTGTAAGAACATTGAAGAAAGGCTCTGGCAAATATAGAGGTAAGTTGCCCTTCAAATGTCTCAATTGTGGAAAAGTTGGTCACTTTGCTTCTAAATATCCTCTTAAAGAAGCTGGGAGAAGTAATAGAAATAGTAAATTTAAAAGGAGTTTGTTTTCCATAGAAGATAGTTGTTCTTGTGAAGATGAGAATCATGATGATTCAAATGATGAAACACTTTTCTTGGCCATGAGTGTTGGTGATAAAAAGAATGATGTTGATACCATGCAAATAGTCCAAAACAATGAAAGGTCAATGGTTGTATGGACTGCCTTCCATGCAAAAGAAGAAACCAAAACTTGGGTTATTAATAGTGGTTATTCAAATCATATGACTACTGAAAAAGATAGGTCTATCAACCTTGAGAAGTGGGATGGTGGAGCTGTCAAGTTGGAGGTGATAAGTTAGCTCAAATCTATGGAAAAGGTGTCATATCTATTGATGGAAAGAACAAGACTAAGGATGTTCTCCATGTCAAAGGATTATAGCACAATCTTCTCAGTGTCAGTCAGATGTTCAGGAAAGGTTACAATCTTACTTTTCATGACAATAGTTGTGAAATCAGGAAGGCAAGATCTGGAAAGCTAGTTGCAAAAGGTGTCAAGACAGGTGGTGATATTTATCACTTAAAAGAGGTAAATGGAAGAACATATTTGTTGGCTCAATCCAGTGAGTGTTGGTTGTGCTACAAAAGAATGGGATACAACAATTTTGATAATATGGTAAGAATAATCTCTACTCTTGCAATGAGAGATATGCCTAAGATAATCAAGCATGCAAACACTATATGTAAGGAATGTCATATGGGACAGTAGACAAAGACAAGTTTTAAAAGCAAGGAGTACTCTTCTTCAAAACCATTGGAGTTGATTCACATAGACCTATGCAAACCTATAAGAGTAAAGAGTCAAAAAGGTGAAAGGTATTTTAGTTGCTCATTGATGATTATTCTAGAATGACTTGGGTTACCTTCTTAAGAGAAAAATATGATGCCACTGATAAGTTTAAAGTTTCCAAAGCTTTGGTTGAAAATGAAATGGATACTAAGATCAAATGTTTAAGGTCAGATAGAGGAGGTGAGTTTACTTCAAATAAATTTAAAAAGTTTTGTGAAGATCATGGTATTAGGAGGCATTTATCTGCTCCTAGAACCCCTCAACAAAGTGGGGTAGTGGAAAGGAAGAATAGGGTTGCGCAAGAAATGTCTACGGCAATGTTGAAAGATGTAGAGCTACTTGATATATACTGGAAGGAAGCAATTCACACTGCTATCTATCTAACTAATAGAGTGCAGTTAAGGGTCAACAACACAAAGATCCCTTATTACTTGTGGTTTGGAAGACCTCCCACTATCAGATACTTCAGGATCTTTAGTAGCAAATGCTATATCAGAAGAGATGAAGAAGACCTAGGAAAGTTTGATTCAATAGGTGATGAAGGAATCTTTCTTGGTTACTCAACCAGAAGCAAGGCCTATAGATGCTACAAAAAGAGGTTGGGAAAGATGATTGAAAGCACAAATGTCAAAGTTGATGAAGATTTGTACCAAATCTCACAAGATTCAGAAGACACCAGATCTAGTATCTTTCCTTGCATAGAAGATGAAGAATAAGAAGTGAAAGAAGAAAAGGAACAAGAACCAGAGTAGATGCCTAAAACCCCAGTAAAGTATGTTTAGAAGAATCACTCAGCAAAACAGATCATTCGAGACAAGAATGAAGGTGTGCAAACAAGCAAAAGGTTTGCCAAGACACATGAGAAAGCAAACTTGTGTTTATTATCAAAGTAGAACCTAAGACCTTTGCTAAAGCCAACAAGGATGATGAATGGATAAAAGCTATGGAAGAAGAATTGGATCAGATTGAGAAGAATCAAACATGGGAATTGGTTCCTAGACCAGCAAACAAGAATATTAGAGGAACAAAATGGGTATTCTAGAACAAACTGAATGGTGAAGTTATAAGGAACAAAGCAAGACTAGTATGCAAAGGATACACTCAAGTAGAAGGCATTGATTTTGAGGAAACTTTTTCTCTAATAGTAAGGATGGAGGCAATCAAAATGTTCCTTGCTCTTATTGATCATAAGAACTTCAAAGTATATCAAATGGATGTCAAGTTAACATTTCTAAATGGTGACCTAGAAGAAGAAGTATACATTGAACAACCATATGGTTTCTAGATATCAGAAGATCCGAACATGGTATGTAGACTCTAAAAGGATTTGTATGGTCTCAAGCAAGCACCTAGGGCTTGGTATGCAAGATTAGACAAGTACTTACTTCAACATGGCTTCAAGAAAGGTACTACAGATAGTAATCTCTACATAAAGGAAGAAAAAGACATGATTTTGATAGTTGCAGTATATGTTGATGACATCATTTTTGGTGGAGATGATGATATGTGTAAAAGGTTTATAGAAGAGATGCAAAAAGAGTTTGAGATGTCCATGATTGCTGAAATGTCTTTCTTCCTTGGACTTCAAATTTCCTAGCCAGATGGTGGTATCTTTATTTCTTAGGCTAAGTATGTCAAAGAATTGTTCAAGATGTTTAGTATGGAGGATTCAAAACTAGTGAGTACTCCCATGGTCACTGGATGTCACTTAAGAAAAGATGATGAGTCTCCAGAGCTGGATCAGACTGTCTATAGGTCTATGATCATAGCTTTATTGTACTTAAGCACCTCTAGACCTGACATTATGCATGCAGTATATGTGGTTGCCAGATATCAAGCCAATCCAAAGAAAACACATGACAAGGCAGTGAAAAGGATATTTAGATACCTGAAAGGAACTTTGAACTATGGTCTATGGTATCCAAAAGGTTATGACTTTGATTTGAGTGCATACACCAATGCTGACTGGGCTGGTTGTGTTGATGATAGAAGAAGTACAAGTGGTGGTGCTTTCTTTCTAGGAAGTAGATTGGTTTCATGGCAGAGCAAGAAGCAAGATTCAATGTCCTTATCAACTATAGAAGAAGAGTATAATGTAGTAGCCTCCTATTGTACACAAGTGTTGTGGATGAAGCAAACTTTGAAGGATATCAAGGTATTTTATGATGAGATCATTCCTATTTTGTGTGACAATACAAGTGCTATCAATATTTCCAAGAATCTAGTAATGCATTCTAGAACCAAGCATATAGAAATTAGGTATCACTTTTTGAGAGAGAAGGTTGCAGATAAGCAAGTGAGGTTGGGATATGTTCCAACAAAGGACCAAATTGTAGATATCTTTACTAAGGCTCTTGCAAATGACACCTTTGAGGATCTTTGACAAAAGTTAGGGGTAATTGCCCTTCCTTCTTCTTGCTAAAGATGCATAGTGATGCATCTATCCAAGGGAAGTTAGTGTAATATCTTTTTTTCCTGGACTAATGATGGCTACCTCTCAGGGGGAGCAGGTAGTGGTTGTTGAGGATAGGGGAGTAGGTAGTGGTTGTTGATGATAGGGGAGTAGGTAGTGATTGCTGATGATAGGGGGAGTTTAATTGTTGCAAGAAAAAGTTATAAACTAAACGAAAATGTGCATATGTATGGTTGCTAACAAAGTTGATGGTAGTTTCCCTTTTTCCTTGATGTCAAAGGGGGGGAAATGTGCAAGTATGTGTTGCCATTAATGCCAAAGGGGGAGATTGTTACACATATGGTTCCCATGGTTGTATTGTTTGTCATTGATGTCAACACTATCACAAGATTGTCATTGATGTCAACACTGTTATGAATGTGTAATAGTGTTTATAGTTGGATGAAATGCCCCTAAAGAAGATATATTGAGATGAGAATTGGAAATTGAAGATACATTGAGATATGCTCCTGAAGAAGATACATTCAGATGGGAATTAGAAGCACTAAGATATGGTACTGATGGACTAAGATATGTTGTATGCTCTCCTCTATAGTCCCTAAGAATGCATGTGTTAAGACAAAGAATATTTAACCTTTAAAATTTGGGGATAGTCTCTATTTTAGAATGACCACCTTTGAAGACTATCAAGGAAATTTCTCAGCATTTCAATCAGTTTAGTTTTAGGCCTCTGTGGATTGGAATATAGCTCAATATAATTACAAATCTTGCATATTCCAAGTGTTATTAGTTCTATGAAGATAGTCACTACATGGAAGAGGGATGCTCAGCATTCCTCCGCATAAGCATCCCTCCGCATTTACAGATTTAGCTATACGGTTTTGAAGCTATGTTAAGATTCTAGTGAAGATGATAATTCCAGAGCTTCATATCATTTACCATTCCACTTTGAAAGTTCTACATGATAAGAGTACCGACATATGTTCTGGTAGAGTAAGTAGTGTTGAAGGTTTGTTGGGATGCTCTATTAAAAATATGTGCCTAAGTGGTGTTGTCATTGATGTCAACATATCCTTGTTGCCATTGGTGTCAACTGTATCATATTTTGCTACATGTATAGAAGACTGGATTGTTGAGGATATTGAGAAAATTAATGAGGATAAATGTATGTGGACTATATGGCTGAGTAGAGGATTGTCTGAAGAAGCTCCAGTTAAGTTTTGAAGGGTTCACATGAAGATTTGAAGAAGCTATGGCCATCTGAGTTGAACCAGTTTTGCAGTGTTCAGAAGAGACAAAGTGACATGAAAGAGGTCTGGATTTTCCCAGATATGTCAAATGATGATCTGTAGATCTAGAGGCATGTTTGGGAAGTCAGTGTGTATCATCCATTCAAGTGGTTCGTGGTTTGGAGGTCTGTAAGCAATCTTTCTAATGTAACAGTCATGGAAAACATTGTTCTTGAGGTTTCAGAGGAAGATACAAGTGATTTTGATGATTTAGAGGAGTGCAGATGTTTTTGTTGAATTCAATGTGCTTGTGGAGGTCTCTAGATTGTGTGACTGCTTTGTTGGAGGTCCGCATTGAAGTCTAAGCTTGTCAAAGAAGATTTCCTTCTTGGTGTTGTTGTTCTTCCCAGTCTTGGCCGACCGAATGATTGAAGCATGTTGCGGATGTTCTAAAAGCAAGTGTATGAAGCATGGTGTGTTGATCAAGGAATATTTGAGTCCCATTTATGTTTGGCCGACATCTTAGTGATTCGCATTAAGTTAGTTGTTTGTAGTGCCAACCTTGATGTTCATTCCAAGGTTGATGAAGCGTATAAATACTTGTTTGGAAAATCATCCTTGTGCGAAAACTATAAAATCAAAGAAAGGATCAAAGGCATAGCAGAGCAGAGAAGAAGAACAAGAGCTGTTTAGATGAAGAACTTGAGAAGAAGTAATTGGAGCAGAGCAGAGCTTTCAAAGGAACTAAACCAGGCATGAAGTAGATGCTATTTCTCAATTAAATCTTTATGTGTTAAACTTAAATTTCTTGTAGGTAGTGAGCCTCTCTTTTGAGCAATGAGCTCTGGGTAGTGAGCCCAAAGGCAAGTTCCTTCTCATTCCTTTTAAGTACTTTTAACAGGGTACAAATCTTGTGGGATAACACCCACCATGGTTTTTCCCTTAACCAGGTTTCCACGTCAAAAATCTTGGTGTCAAATTTGTTGATTATGTTTCTACTTGTGTGATGTTGTTTCATGCTTTAATGTTTACATCATTAATCAATTTGCAAATTGTGAAAGAAGATTAAAAGGAAGAAAAGATTAAATTTTGGAACAACTGATTCACCCCCCCTCTCAATTGTTTGGTCTAATTCCAACAATTGGTATCAGAGCCAATTACCTCTAAAAGAAGCTTGACCGCTTGAGGAGATCCAAGATGTCATCTTACAAGAAGGAAAGTTTGAGATTTGATGGAACAAATTACTCCATCTAGAAAGTATGCATGTAGTGTCATCTAGAATGTATGGGTGATGTCTTTTGGTTAATAACCAAGAATGAGTATAAGATTCTGAAGAATGGACCTTTAACTATAGACGAACTTAGAGATGCTAAAAACAATATTCGAGCCAAAGAAGCATTGTTGCGTGCCCTGTCTAATACTGAATTGGCAAATGTCTTGGATTTGAAAACTGCTCATGAAATCTGGAATAAGTTGGAAAATCTGTATGAAGGTGACAAATATGTTAAATGCACCAATCTACAAATCCTAAAGGGTAAATATGAAAGATTGGTAATGAGTGAAGATGAAAACATTACTTCCTACATGCAAAAAGTAAATGAACTTGTGACCGATATCAGAAATGCGAGTGGAGTATTGGAAGAATTAGAAATTCTTGCCAAAGTGCTCAGATCCTTACCTACAACATACAAGCATAAAGCTGTAGCCATTGAAGAAATTAGGATAGTAACAACTGTCACAAGGGATCAGTTAGTTGGTAAGCTTTCAACATTTGAAATGAGCGAGTTTGGTGATTCTCTCCCTAAGTCTGAATCTGTATTTAAGGCTAGTGTGTATGGAAAGCAAAGATATGATCTAGGTGAAAGTTCTTTAGGAAGATCAAACAGATTTGTGAAGACAAGGAAGGATCTTGAAGATGATGAAATTGAGATTGCAAATCTTGAAGCTCTTATTGCCAAAAGAATGCCAAGAGAATCTAGTAAGTATGAAGGAAAGTTGCCACTCAAATATTTTTCTTGTAATAAGATTGGTCATTTTGCCTCAAGATATTCAGAGTGGTTTTTAAAACTAAACCCTAACAAATATAAAGGTAAAAAAATGTTACTCTATCCAAGAAGCTGGAGAAGGAGTCACAGATGATGAATCTGATCATGGAGGTTCCGCTAAAGGTGATTGGGTGTTCATTGCTATCAAGGAAGAAGATTCGGTGTATACTGAATCTACTAGCTGTGTAAATATGGAAAGTGCCTTGGCTGCTCAGGTTGTTGAAAAGTATGAATGGGTGATCGATAGTGGATGTTCACATCATATGACTAGTGATAAAAGCAAGTTTGTAAGATTTGAAAAATATGAAGGTGGGTTTGTAAAATTTGGAGACAACTCAGCTGGTAGAATCTGTGGCAGAGGATCCATCTCTTTTGATGGTAAGAATAACACCAATGATGTTCTGTATGTGAAAGGACTAAAGCATAATCTTCTCAGTGTTGGACAGTTGGTTGACAAGGGTTATGATCTCTGATTCAAGGATTGAAAATGTAGAATCTTGGAAAGCTCTGGAATTGAAATTGCATCTGGTACTCAAACTAGAGGTAACATCTTTCATTTAAGTAGTTCTGGCAAAAGTTGTTTGATTGCTCAGTCAGATCAAAGTTGGCTATGGCATAGGAGGATGTGTCATGTAAATTTTGATAACATTGTCAAGATAAGTTCTACTCAGGCTATAAGAGATCTTCCAAAACTTATGAAACCTAATAACATGTGTAGAGAATGTCAATTCGGCAAACAGAACAAAATTTCATTCAAAAGTAAAGAACAATTTTCAAGCACGAACAGTTGGAACTTGTGCATACTAATCTATGTGGTCCTGCTAGAATTAGGAGTGTGCAAGGAGACAAATATTTTATGTTGTTAATTGATGATTACTCCCGGATGATGTGGGTAACCTTCTTAAAAGAAAAATTAGAAGCTCTTGACAAATTCAAGGTATTCAAGGGTATGGTGGAAAACAAGATTGGTGTGAAGATAAAATGTCTGAGATATGACAAAGGTGGAGAATTTACCTCCAGTGAGTTTGATTCATTCTGTGCAAAGCATGGAATAAAAAGGTAGCTATCTACTCCTAGGACTCCTCAGCAAAATGGAGTTGTGGAAAGAAAGAACCAGACCATTCAAGAAGCTCCCAAGACCATGCTGTTGGAAGAAAATGTTCCTCAAGTCTATTGGAGAGAAGTTGTAAGTACTGTTGTCTACACTCTTAACCAAGTGCAGATCAAAGGTAATTCTGGTAAGACACCTTTTGAACTATGGTTTGATCATCCTCCTACTATAAGATACTTCAGAGTTTTTGGTAGTAAATGCTATATCAAAAGAGATGAGGATCTAGGCAAGTTTGAAGCAAGAAGTGATGAAGGAATTTTTCTAGGTTACTCTACTCAAAGCAAAGCATATCGGTGCTTTAACAAGAGGTTGAAGAAGATTGTTGAAAGTGCTAATGTTAGAGTTGATGAGAGAAAAGAAGTACATTGCAAGTCTTGTGGATATGATTCAGATGATCAAGATGAAAATCCAAGTCAAGAAAGGCAAGTGCAAACTCAAATTTAGATCCAGATTGGACTGAATAATCCAGTAATTTAAGAAGATAGTGCAGAAGTTGATGAATAAACTCAAGAAACAGAAGCTCAAGCAATTCCCAAAACTCCCAGGTATGTAACCATGAATCACCCTGAAGATCAAATCATAGGAGATAGAAATAAAGGTGTTTGAACTAGGAGAAGAGTTACTGAAGATCAAGAAGAGATTTGTTTGATTTCAAAGATTGAACCAAAATCAGTAAGTGAAGCCTATAATGATGATAACTAGGTAAAAGTAATGGAGGAAAAAATACTACAAATTGAAAAGAATCACACTTGGAATCTTGTCTCTAGACCTGAGGAAAAAAATGTTATTGGAACTAAATGGGTCTTTCAAAACAAACTAAATGAAGATGGTGAAGTTGTAAGAAATAAAGCAAGGTTGGTATGCAAAGGATATTCTCAAGTGGAAGGAATTGACTTTGAAGAAACTTTTTCTTTAGTGGCAAGAATAGAGGCAGTCAGATTATTTCTTGTTTTTGCTGCTTATAAAGATTTCAAAGTCTATCAGATGGATGTCAAGTTAGTATTTATAAATGGAGAGTTAGAAGAAGTCTACATTAAGCAACTAGAAGGATTGCAGTTGTCTAATCAGAAAGACATGGTCTGTAGATTGAGGAAAGCATTATATGGACTCAAACAAGCCCCAAGAGCATGGTATGCAAGATTAGATAAGTATCTGCTAAAGCTAGGCTATAACAAAGGCACTGCTGACAGCAATCTTTACTTCAAGATTGATCATGAGAATATTCTGCTTGTTGAGGTATTTGTTGATGATATCATTTTTTGTGGAAATGAGATCATGTGCAAAACATTTGCTGATAAGATGAAAAGTAAATTTGAGATGTCCATGTTTGGTGAGATGAATTTCTTCTTAGGCCTATAAATCACTCAATCAGATAAAGATATCTTTATATCTCAGTCTAAGTATGTGAAAGAATTGTTGAAGAAGTTTGGAATGGAATATTCAAAGCCAGTAGGTACGCCTATGGTAACTGGGTGTAAGTTGAGTAAAGATGACGACTCTCCTAAGTCAAATCAGAAAAGGTATAGATCAATGATTGGAGGACTACTCTATTTAAATTAGACCAGACTTGATTTCATGAATGTAGTTGGGCTTGTTGCTAGATTCCAAGCTGATCCTAAAGAATCCCATGTTGTAGTAGTTAAGAGAATTTTCATATATCTCAAAGGGACAATTGATAATAGATAATGGTATCCAAAGGATAATGACTTCACTCTTCATGCATATACAGATGCTGATTGGGAAGGAGATGTGGATGATAGAAAAAGCACTAGTGGTGGTGTATTCTTCTTGGGAAGTAGATTGGTTTCTTGGCTGAGCAAAAAGCAGGAGGCAATTTCCCTATCTACAGCAGAGGCTAAGTATATAGCAGTAGCAAATAATTGTACTCAAGTCCTATGCATGAAACAAATGTTGAAGGACATCAGAATTGTGTTTGAGGAGCCTGCCACAATCTTCTGTGATAATTCAAGTGTAATAAGTATCTCAAAGAATCTGGTGTTGCATTCAAAGACAAAGCATATATCCATCAAGTTTCATTTCTTGAGAGAGAAGGTAAATGAGAATGAAGTCAAGTTGGAGTTTGTGTCTTCAAAGGATTAGATTGCGGATATTTTCACTAAGCCTCTTCCCAAGGATACTTTTGAGTATCTCAGAGAGAAGTTAGTGGTTATTACCCCTCTTAATCAGAACTAAGATGCACTAAGGTGCATCAGTCTGGTGGAATTCACAGTCACATCTTGTGATCCAGATTGATTTTAAGGAGATACTACTCAGGGGGAGTAGTCAGTACGAAATTTTGGGATCAGTCTAAAACAAAAAGGGAGAAAAGATTGCAAATATGTGCCCTTTGCCATTGATGTCAAAGGGGGAGAGAAGTACTTGTGAAAAACTAGTTGCTGATGAAAGGGGGAGCAGTGAAGAAAGTGATTGTAGAAGTGATAAGAGAAAGGGGAAGAAGGTCTTGTCTTGATGGTCAAATAAGTTTTTCACATCATATGTTCCCATCAATGACAAAGGGGGAGATTGTTGCAAATATGTGCCTAAGTGGTGTTGTCATTGATGTCAACATATCCTTGTTGCCATTGGTGTCAACTGTATCCTATTTTGCTGCCTGTATAAAAGACTGGATTGTTGAGGATACTGAG
Source organism: Cunninghamia lanceolata (assembly GCA_027924645.1). Classification (NCBI taxonomy): domain Eukaryota; kingdom Viridiplantae; phylum Streptophyta; class Pinopsida; order Cupressales; family Cupressaceae; genus Cunninghamia; species Cunninghamia lanceolata. The sequence goes on along the minus strand of BSBN01001268.1, from coordinate 467,626 downwards.
AAAATTAATGACGATCAATGTATACAGACCACATGGCTAAGTAGAGGATTGTTTAAAGAAACTCTAGTTAAGTTTTGAAGGGTTTGCATGAAGATTTGAAGAAGCTATGGCCATCTAAGTTGAACTAGTTTTGCAGTGTTCAGAAGAGACAGAGTGATAGGAAAGAGGTATGGATTATTCTGGATATGTCAAATGATGATTTGCGGATCTAGAGGCATGTTTGGAAATTTAGTGTGTATCATCCATTCAAGTGGTTCGTGGTTTGGAGCTCCACAAGCAATCTTTCTAATGTAACAATCATGGCAAACATTGTTCTTGAGGTTCCAGAGGAAGATACAAGTGATTATAATGATTTAAAGGAGTGGAGATGTTTTTGTTGAATTCAATGTGCTTGTGGAGGTCTCTAGATCATGTGACTACTTTGTTGGAGGTCCACATTGAAGTTTGAGCTTGTCAAAGAAGATTTCCTTCTTGGTGTTGTTGTTCTTCCCAATCTTGGCCAATCGGATGATTGAAGCATGTTGCAGATGTTCTAAAAGCAAGTCTATGAAGCATGGCATTTTGACCAAGGAAGATTTGAGTCCCAGTTATGTTTGGCCAATAGCTTAGTGATTTGCATTAAGTTTGTTGTTTGTAGTGCCGACCTTGATGTTCATTCCAAGGTTGATGAAGCATATAAATACTTGTTGATGAGTTGTGGAAAATCATCCTTGTGTGAAAACTATAAAATCAAAGAAAGGATCAAAGGCAGAGCAGAGCAGAGAAGCAGAGAAAGAGATGTTTAGATGAAGAACTTGAGAAGAAGTATTTGGAGTAGAGCAGAGCTTTCAAAGGAATTGAACTAGGCATGAAGTAGATGTTATTTCTCAATTAAATCTTTTTGTGTTAGACTTAAATTTCTTGTAGGCAGTGAGCCTCTCTTTTGAGCAGTGAGTTGTGGGTAGTGAGCCCAAAGGGAAGTGCCTTCTCATTCCTTTTAAGTACTTTTAACAGGGTACAAATCTTGTGGGCTAACACCCATTGTGGTTTTTCCCTTAACTGGGTTTCCATGTCAAAAATCTTGGTGTCAAATGTGTTGATTATGTTTCTGCTTGTGTGATGTTGTTTTATGCTTTAATGTTTACATCATTAATCAATTTGCAAATTGTGAAAGAAGATTAAAAGGAAGAAAAGATTAAATTTGGGACAAATGATTCAGCCGCACCTCTCATTTGTCTAGTCTAATTCCAACATGCTCTGCATTCCTCTGCAAATGAATGATTACCCTTGCAGTTTTGAGGACATGTTTCTAGATGTGTATTATTGTTGGCAAGAGACACTGCTTTGATGAATGATTGAATGTTGTCATTGATGGCAACAAGGCAAAGATATTCCACCAACAAAGAAAAGAGACTTTACTCTGGTAGATCAATTTGGTTTGACAACAAGGCTTAAAAAGATTTTGGTCTAGAAGCCTAAAATGACTAAGTATGGGTAGTATATAGAGTAAGTGACAGAGATTGGGTCAGTATGCCTCTACAATTGAAGATCATTATATGAAGTTTAGGTATGTTGTTCATAGCTATTTGGTGATCATATGTTCCAGTGTTCAAGTTCTGACTTCCTCTGGAAGTCATATAGTGAAATGTCTAAGTTCAGGTGAACAAAGTTAAGACATGAATAGTGCACAGTACCAAAGTAATAGGGTCCACATTCCCTCGTTGTTTAGTATTTTGATTTGTGGTTCTGAGGCTACAAAGATACTTATTATGACTACCTAAATCTAGAGTTATAGCTTATGAAGTTCCTTTGATCACTTTCTACAAGTTGTTCTTTATCGGCTTATAGTTTGACAATGTTTCATAGTGACTGAGTGATAGTTTGGAGATTTGCATTTGTTTGTAGTTGAATACTATGTTCTACAGTTCTAAAGGTATGATAAGAGAGCTATAATGGATATTGGATATGATTTTCAGTGTCTCATATGGTCCGCATTGGAAGTTATGATGTGACAGTTGAACTGGTCAAGTGTGTACTTAAGGGATAAGCGAACAAGCATGTTAGATCTATATGCGGTGAAGATATATTATTTGAACAATCAATCTAAGTGGTTGAATGATTGGTCCCAACCTATATGAATATTATTGTATGTTTGTTTGGATCTGCATTGTTGTTTGTGCACAAGATCAAGCCGACAAGGTATAACATTTGTATACATGTTTCATGCTTGGTTTGCTGACCTGATTGTGAGATGAATCTTGTAGTAGATATATATACTCGATGGATTTCAGTGTTGGAGGCATGGCTAAGAGTGAATAAAGTGTGAAAAAATGTGTGTGTGATCTAAGGCAGTTTTGTGATCAGAAAAAGATAGTAAAAGCAAAAAGGGAAAGCATATGTGAAGTAGAGCAGAAAAGAAGGGCAGACATTATGAAGACATTTGAGTCTGTATACTGAGCTATTAATAGAACTGCACTTCAATATTCTGTAGATGCATTTGGAGCAATCATCTCTTGGCTATGAGCCAATCCTTCTTCTATTTTCTCTTCTATTTTCTTGACAGTGAGCCTATTGTAGTGAGCACTTCTTTGGACAGTGAGTCCTTGGGCAATGAGCCCTAAGGTAGTAAGCCTTCATGTAATTTAGTATTTCTATCATAATATATTGTGAGCTAACACTCACCGTGGTTTTTCCCATTTTGGGTTTTCCATGTAAAAATCCTAGTGTCTATGTGTTATGTCTTTATGGTTGTTGATCTTATGTTTGTTTTTCTTTCACCTTATTGAATATGGTAAATGGATTAAAGAGAAGTTTTAAAGAATACTTATTCACCCCCCCTCTTAGTATTCTTTGTGATCAACAATTGGTATCAGAGCAAGGTTCCTTGGAAGAAGTTTAATAGCTTGAGGAAGCTCTAGGAAAGAATACTTATGGTAGCCAGAAGGTATCATGTTCCAAGTAGTGTCACAATTGATCAAGAATTAAAAGCAGCTCTTAAAGATCTTGATAAGTATGAAGCAGAAATCTAGGATTTGAAGGAAAATGTCAAAGAAGCAGATGAATGCATCCTGAAGCTAAGAGAGCAAGTTAATAGATCAAAGGATAGGAATAGAGAGCTAAGTGAACAATTGATTGAAGCAAATGAAACTCTAAGTAATTTATCAAGGTTGGTTGAAGAGAAAGAAAAAGCTAAAGAACATTTGAATCAAATGTTGAAAGATAAGTCTAAGGAATGTGAAAAATTGGGAAAAGATGTGTTACTTCTGAAAGATGATCTGGAAGCAGCCAATAGCTATAAAGAAAAATTCAAAATAAGCTTTGCAAAGCTTTAGGAGTTGATTGAAAGTCAAAAGAGTTCAGATGACAAGAAAGGCTTGGGATTTGAAAAAGGAGAAAGCTCTAAATCAAATCAAGAAAACATTGAGATGAAGAAAAAACAAAGGCAACCAATTCCAGAATCAAAGAAGAAGACCTATAAGACCTCTGATTAGACATCCAAATGCTCAAAGGTGCCCATCTTTTAATGGTCATTATTTTAATTGCAATAAGTTTGGCCATAAGGCTACTCAGTGTAGGAGTAGAATGAATCAGAATGTTCAATCATTCTCTGGTTAATATTTCAATTGCAATAAAATTACTCATAGATCAAATGAATGCAAAAGTCTAGTAAGGAATGGTTTTAACAATGTAAGGAATACTCAATCCTTCAATGGAAAATGTTTTGCGTGCAATAGATTTGGGCATATGGCTAACCAATGCAAAATAAGAATGAATCCAATCAATAGAAGAAATTAGGAACAGAGAAATGTGGTATGCTACAATTGTAATAATTTTGGACATATTGCAAGATTTTATAGATCTGAGAATGAGAAAAGACACTATCCTACAGAGAAGGGGAAAACATAGTAGAAAGAAGATAAAGGTAAGAACAAGATTGATCCAATGGAAATCAAGAAAGAAATGAGCATGGTCTGGATGAAGAAGGATGTTAATGATGTCAAGGATGGATCCACACCAGTCTCTAGTGCAAATATTTCCTCTGGGAAGTAAATTGGGAAAGTTGGCTCAAGGGGAGTTGTATTGAAAATCCTAAATCCCCTATCCAAATAATCAATGCTAGGATCCAACATGAAGATATGATGTGAAGATTCATATGACAGATCTTTTGAAAGTAATTCTGGAAGAAAAGGATCAAATGTAGAACATTGCAAAGCAATCTAGATCGACTATGCTCAACAGAGAAGGGTTTGATAGATTTTTGAAAGACAACATTTATGGTGATTAGGTTAAGGCAATCAAATGTTAAAAGGCTCATATTCAAAGGGTTAATCAATTTACACTCAAACTATCAACTGCCTAAGGAGAAATGGAGTGAAATTCCAAGCAACTACAAGAAGCCAAATCGATCTCAAGTGAAACCCTAATTCAACAAAAGAAGTATTCTCGGTTAGAAACCCTATTGTCAATTTATTTGGTTCTTTACAAAAATGGAAACACCACAAGTGATTTATATAACTAAGAGAGCCCAACCAAAATTCAAGAAGCATCCATTCAAATCAACAGAGGTTGATCCAAATGGTGCATTTTTAAAAATTTTGTTTGGTGTTATGCATGTGGAAGATGTTAGGGCTTATATTCATGTTGCCCTAGGAGAACATGGTGACAATAAATTCATAGATTTATATCTAAAATATCTAAGTGGTGACCAATTTGAGTTGAAGGAAGAATATAAGGCTTTGGAAGTGAAGAAATTCATTCATTACAAAGATTTCCAACATTTGCAAAGGATGAATGGGTTTGGTATGTTCTGACCAGGATCCATGATGAATTCATATGGTTGGAGAGACCATTCATGATCACAAAGGAGGTAATAAGAGATGTGACTGGATTAAGCTCCATCGGTACAATACCAATATTAAAATCTGTAAAGAATGAAACAACATTTGATAGTGGCCACTGGAGCCAAATTTGACAAAAGGGCATTGACAATCAATGATATTGAAGACCATGCTATAATGTTTGCATCCATGGTGTTAGGTTACAAAATCTACTTCACAAACTGGGAGAATTTTGTCTTTAGTACTGCTATATATACTTCTTATCAGATGATCAAGGAAAATGCAGAATATGACCTATGTGAATTGCTACGACAACAATTAATGGAAAACCTGAAGAAGACAAAGGATAACAAATACCCCTTCAAGTTTGGTAAGTTGATCATCTGCCTATTCTTCTATTTCATGAATGAATTACCAAGTATGAAGAATTTGTTCTGGTTAAATAGTCAACTAGTTGTAGTGCAAATTAGAGATCATCTAAGCAGTATAGGAAGTCATGATGCATAGACTACAACCCTATGTGGTTATTTCAAGAACTTCCAAAGGGTAATGCAATCTAGGGAAAGGATCCCTAAGACAATTGTGGAAAAATATAAAAATGATATATGCTTCATTATCAACAAGGATCAGTGCATGATGGAGGCTGTTGAACCTAGAACAATTTAGATTATGCCAATGGGGTATGAAGTAGCAACTAATGTGTTATATGGATATGCCTAGCACATGTTAAGAAAACCTAGGGATACCTTAGAGGAAAGGTTTGGCATACATGAAGAGATATCTGTAAAAGTTCATGTTGAACTAAGGAAGCCTGAAATCCAGAAAAGGACTAAGAAAATGGCAGAAGAATATGCACAAAGCAAAGGATTCACCAAAGAACAAATATCAACCACAAGAGCTAGAGCTAAAGAAGAAAGAGTAGCTAAAGAAAAAGAGAAGGAGAAAGAAAAGGAAGCTAATAAAGCTCTGGAAGTTTAAGAGGTACAATGAGAGGCACCTGCTGCACCAAAGAGAAGAACAAGAGGTGCAAGTTGCTCTAGAACATCTAAATCCTCCAGTATTCCCTCCTCAACAACTACAAAAGTGCAAATAGGAAAGAGGAAGAAGACCAAAGGTCAAAGAGTGTATGTCAGTGTTGGTGCAGTTGATGATAAGGAAACTAAGACTGATGAAGAGGTGAAGAAGATGAAAGCACGGAGTGTACCACCCTCTAGTTCTCAGTAAGGCAAACCCTCCACTGCCACAAAGAGGAAGACCTTTGATAAAGATATAGGGAGAAAGAAGGCTAAGACTGAAGCACCTACAGAAGACCAAACTACAATGAGTTTGGAGGAAGTATTGAAGGCCATTATAGTTGATGGAAATCTAAAACCTATTGCCCAACTGTATGATGACTTTAACGATGCAAATAAAAAGGTCATTGAGGCTATTGTCATCCAATACTTGGACATATACAATAAATCTATCATTGAAATAATTACTAATCTCCCAGAAATCTTGGGAAGTATAATGTCTACATGGAAAGAAGCTACTATGGCTAAGGACGTTGAGCTTAGAGAGCATACATTAATAAAACTATGTCCTGAAATCACCCCAGAAGAAAAGGCAAAAATCTCCAAAGCACTTCATAAAGAATTTAGAACAAAGAGGAGAATGAACACTCTAATGGTAGATGACATTGAGAAAGTAGTCAAAGAAACTGAGATCACTCTAAGAGTGTTGAAGGAATTTCATCTCCCAACCATATATGATAATGAAGAAACAAATCTTGGAGATGACACATCTGTTCTGGATGTCAGCATGGACCAAGGGCCAGACAAAAATAATGAAGAGATGAAAGAAAAGGACAATCAAGCCCCTACTATTGGTAACCTAGACACTGCAAAAAGGGACCAAACTGAAACAAATCCTCTTCTAGATTGACAAATTGATGATCAAGAACTTTATCAAGATAAGATGAGCCCTGCACTAGAGCAAAATATTGGTCAACAAGAAAATATGGACATGGAAGCTCCGGAACAAAATCTATAAAAAGAAATGTCTGAAGAAATGACAAGAGACACTACTGCTAGGGAACTTTTGGAGAAAAAACAAGATTTGGATGAGTCTGAGCTCCTGCAAGGACCAATAAATTTGGCCTCAATGTCTCCTATACAAAAATTCAAATTAGTGTCAATTGTTCAAGCAAAGGCACATGAAGAGATGATGAAAGCACATATACATGACAATGAGCTTATTGATGCAGCATCTGATGTGTTGGAGAAGTTGATGCCTGCATACTAGAAAGATATATCATTATCATCAATTGACCAACTTAAAGGTATGATAAAATCAACCAACACTCACTTTGAATCTTTTGAAAAATATGCAGAGACAAAAGTTAGAAAAGAGTTTGATGAGATGAGATTAGTTGAATTGAAGACCATGTTAGCTAATGATAAAACTCTGTTAGAGAATGGAATAAAAGGTATACATAGTGCCATTAAAGAAGCTTGTGATTTGTACAAATTTTGTTTATCATGGTCGGAAGCCACAAAAGAGTTAGGAAAAAAGATCAAGGATCAGGAACTACAGCTGGTAAATATCTCTAAGTCATTTGACCTGGCAGCTGAGTCAACAAGTAGCAAAGAGATACAAGTCATTAGTATTTATAATAACATAAGTAGCCTAATAAATAAGAGGGATCAAATGAAAAATAGAATGTGTCAATTAAGAGGACTAATAATTCCTAAGCTAGACTCAATGTCAAATCTTGCAGCAGAAGCACTGCAAGTAAGTGCACTAATTGACACACCCTCTAATATACAAAAGGCAAAAAAATTGGTCTTCCTAATAAATGGCCATATTCAAATTTTGGAAAATGCAAACAAGAGTTGGGATGGAGAGCTAGCTCAAATCAAGAACATCTTCAATGACATCCTATAACCCACATCAAACTAAGTTGAAGATTGTATTTGTACATATGTGGCAGAGTATGACAGTTTTTGCAGTTTTGTTGTCTTGAAAAAATTTTGACTCTTGTACATACATTTTTGCCATTGATGTCAAAGGGGAAGAAGAGAGCTAGTGAAAAATGGGAAAACACCTAAGGGGGAGAAGAAAAACAAAGTGTATATAGTAAGGGGGAGCAGACAATCATTTTTCACTAAGTGTTGCCATCAATGCCAAAGGGGGAGATTATTGGCAAGAGACACTGCTCTGATGAATGATTGAATGTTATCATTGATGGAAACAAGGAAAAGAGATTCCACCCCACAAAGCAAAGAGACATTACTCCAATAGATCAATTTGGTTTTACAACAAGGCTTAAAAGGATTCTGGTCTGGAAGCCTAAAATGACTAAGTATGGGTAGTATACAGAGTAAGTGACAGAGATTGGGTCAGTATGCCTCCATAGTTGAAGATCATTATATGTGGTTCAGGTATGTTTTTCATAGCTATTTGGTGATCATATATTCCAATGTTCAAGTTTTAACTTCCTTCAGAAGTCATATGGTAAAATATCTAAGTCCTGGTGAACAAAGTTAAGACAGGAACAATGCACAGTACCAAAGTAAAAGGGTCCACATTCCTCCACTGTTGAGTATTTTTATTTGTGGTTCAGAGGCTACAAAGATACTTATTATGACTACCTAAATCCAGAGTTATAGCTTTTGAAGTTCCTTTGATCACTTTCTACAAGTTGTTCTTTATTGACTTATAGTCTGACAATGTTTCACAGTGATTGAGTGATAGTTTGGAGATCTGCATTTGTTTGTACTTGAATACTATGTTCTGCGGTTCTAAAGGTATGATAAGAGAGCTATAATGGCATTGGATATGATTTTTAGAGTCTCATATGGTCTACATTGGAAGTTATGATGTGACAATTGAACTGGTCAAGTGTGTACTTAAGGGATAAGCCGATAAGCATGTTAGATCTATATGTGATGAAGATATAGTGTTTGAACAATCAATCTAAGTGGTTGAATGATTGGTCCCGACCTATATGAAGATTATTGTATGTTTGTTTGGGTCTGCATTGTTGTTTGTGCACAAGATCAAGCTGGCAAGGTATAACATTTGTATACACGTTTCATGCTTGGCTTGCTGACCTGATTATGAGATGAATCGTGTAGAGGATATATATACTTGATGGATTTTAGTGTTGGAGGCATGGATAAGAGTGAATAAAGTGTAAAAAAATGTGTATGTGATCTAAGGCAGTTTTGTGATCAGAAAAGGACAGTAAAAGCAGAAAGGCAAATCATATGTGAAGCAGAGTAGAAAAGCAAGGCAAACATTATTGTTGATGCTTAAAATTGTGTTGTTTCCAACACCAACATGGGAAGTTTCAAGAATGTGGGACTTGCGACCTAAAACAACCTCCAGATTTTAAAGAAGCTGGCTCTTCTTTATCTCAAATGTATTTTGGGGAAAAGGGATAGAAATTAAACGGAATCTCAAATGCAATGAAAGAAAATTTAACTATGGTGATGCGCCTGAATATGATTTGTTCCTTAATACTAAGCACAGTGAAACTATCTTTAGGATTTAGTTACATTAAAGAGAAAATAATGCATGATCAATGTAAAAGATGAAACAAATAGAATCAAAGGCTCACAACTAGACCATTTTGCAATGACACAGAAAATATCAGCAAAGGCATAGAACTCAGTCTTCTTATTAATTTTCGTCACATAAAAGGCACTGATACATGCACAGTTACACAAACTTTCTGAATCAAGAAAATAGAACAAAGGCAAATGATATTACTAGCCACAGCACAGTTTTTTGAACACTCTGATGGAAACAACTCAAATCTCCAAACTGGTCTCTCCTTGATTTATCACAGATATTACATATTTATAGCCTAGAACATTCCTAAATTGCCCGCAACAACCAAATCTCAAACGGCCTAACCGAACTGAAGATAACTGGAAGTGTCTAATAGAAGATATCTTTCAGATCTGAACAGTTAGCTTCCCTGCAAGTCCATTGGCTGAAACAGATACATGTAACGCTCCTTCCTTTGAATCAGGTGGGGACACCTGGCAGCTTCCGCTTGTCTTTGTGACTATAAACCCTAAGACAAATAACATAGCCCGCACACTTTACTTGAAACTCCTTCATCTTCCCAGAAAAATAGGAACTTAGCATGTGGCAGCCTCCGTTGCAATTAAAACATATACGTGGCAGCTTCCGCTGACCTATACTTTATTGTGCCTCGTAGTCGGGAGAATTCTGCCTTTGACATCTGTCATAGTCCGCTGCCTCGAAACTCTATCACTTACAGAAAATGGGACCCACAACACTTCTTGCCTGAGCAGCTTCAAAAGGGGATAGGGACAGGTGGCGCCTTCCGCTGCAATTACCAAGTGATACGTGGCGGCTTCCGCTTGTCTTAGAGAAGCTTTAGATACCTTTTGAGAGTCCTGCGGAAGATGACACATGGCAAACTCTGCCTTGCTTGAGAAACACTATAGAAATATTTGGGACTCATTTAGATTCACACGGACGATGACACTTGGCATGCTCCGCTTAACTTTAGCAACTCACCGGGGCCCACCGCAGTCTTTACTTAACAATGAAACAAAAGGAAGAACTTGCGGATGTCGACACTTGTCATGCTCCGCTTACTTTACAAGAGACACACAACACTTTCCGTTCAACTTAAATGAAACATATTGAAACCTTCTGCAGCTGCCACTTGGCACCTTCCGCGCTCACTGAGACTTTGAAAGGGCTTTTGAAGCTTATGAGAAACTAAACACAGATGCCGACACCTGTTGTGCTCCGCAGATATATAATAGGACACATGGCTCCATCCGCGTAACTTAGAGAAACTTTATAATGTATCTCAGCTGGTGACACTTGGCGCCCTCCGTGCTAATCTGGGACTTAGGCAAAAAATGAAACCCGCACCCACGCTCTATGTCAAAACTCTCACACGCAGAGGCAAAACTGGAATGCACAACTAAAACTCAAAACAAAATGTAGAGTATTTTACTCCACAATTATGAAGACATTTGAGTTTGTATACTAAGCTATTAATGGAACTGCACTCCAGCATTCTATAGATGCATTTGGATCAGTCATCTCTTGGCAGTGAGCCAATCCTTATTCTATCGTCTCTTCTATTTTCTTGGCAGTGAGCACTTGTTTGGACACTGAGTCCTTGGGTAGTGAGCCCTAAGGAAGTGAGCCGTCATGTAATTCGGTATTGCTATCATAATATATTGTGAGCTAACACTCACCGTGGTTTTTCCTATTTTGGGTTTTCCACGTAAAAATCCTAGTGTCTATGTGTTATATATTTATGGTTGTTGTTCTTATGTTTGTTTTGATTTCACCTTATTGAATATGGTAAATGGATTAAAGAGAAGTTTTAAAGAATATTGATTCACCCCCCCCTCTCAGTATTCTTTGTGATCAACAATTCTATGCTTCTCTTTAGTTTCAAGGTTCCTTGTGGTTCGTAGCTCAGTTTTTCAAATGATAGCATGTTGTAGTGTGTTCCAGATGATAAAGTATTCTTAGAGTTAATGATTGAAGTTGTGTGGCACAATTCTTTAATGTGTGGTGGCAAAGGAGTGTTTGGGGTTGTTTTATGAGTGATGTGGACTCATCTAGAAAAGTTTCACGATCATCTTTCTTGTTTCCAGTACCGCACACGGTTTTTCAAGTTAATATGGTTGTTATACTTCAAGTCTTCATGTGTTCTTAAAGTTGTCCTATTTCCAAATGAGCAGAGTGTGTGGATGTAATTCCTTGGTGTTTGAAGCTATGAAGGATGTTTTGGACTTGGTTAAGTGTTGGGGTCTGCAAGGCTTGGATCTTCTACTGGTGTAACGTGTGTGTTCACTTAGGACCTATCTTCTACACGTTTCATATTGTTGTTGTTTGGCTAACTTGTAAATGTATTATTCATATTGTATCTGGCCAACAAGCAATGTAATCAATGTAATATCATGTATAAATAGTGAATCAAAGTGAGTGAGGTGAGGTATGATTGCAAGTTGATTGTAAAGATTTGCAAGCAGATAAAAGGCAGAATAAATGCATTATTGATGTACGACTAAAGGAGAAAGAGCATATGTTGTTGATAATGTTTGGATTCATCTTGAAGTCATATTTGTGAATGTGATCAAGTATAGAGTGTGCCTAACTAATCAGATCTTTAGAAGAAAATGTGAGGAGGCAGAAGTGCAATCATCAAAAGTGTGAGTTTCAATGTCAATTTTTAGATAGTAGAAAAGCCCCTAAAACAAAGTTATTATTTGAGCTTTATATATTGTGAGTTAATCCTCACCATGGTTTTTCCCTTTTAGGGTTTTCCATGTATATCTGGTGTTATGTGTTGATGTGCATTGTGTTATTCTTTCATGTTGATATTGTGATGCTTAAGGTTTAATCTGCTCCGGATAAGCTAAAGTTGTTGAAATTAAAAATTGTTTAAACACTGATTCACCCCCTCTCCCAGTATTCTTGTGTGTCTAACAAACCCAGTATGCACCTCATAGCATCCTATATTTTGCTTAAACATATATTCAATAACTTGATGCTAGCACATACTACTATGCCCTTAAAGTAGAAATAGACATAGTTGATTTCCCATCACATTAACCCTTAGATCAGGAAAGATAATGTAGCTTACAAATATAAGAAACTTTTAGTAGTATAATGACATGTAAATTAAGACTTTAAGATCATGAAAGAAGAAGAAAATAGATAGAAAAGAAGAAACACCAATATACACGAGGAAAACCTTTTCGGGTAAAAAACCCACACTCCAAAGCATCAAACAAATGTATTATACTGCAACAACAATGTTACAATACACTTGCAGGCTCAAAGCCTTAACATGGAGATTTACATCTTACTTCTCTGGAGGAAAATTGGCAACATAACTCTGGATGAAAAACTACCTCTTCAAACACATTGAATACAACATACTGCAAGAGCTACAAAGCAAAGTGCCCTCAAAAAGTTGGATTAGCTTTCTCCATCAACTCCTCTGTGAAAGCATACAAAGCATTCGCTTTCAAATCTATTTTAAAGCCAGAAAAACTTTTGTTTTCTTTCCTAGGTGTCCACTTCCCAAAAAAGAATATTGTCCAACTTGAAAACCTTTTCCAACTTGAAAATCTTTTCCAACTTGAAAAACTTTTCCAAATCAAAAATCTTTTCCAACATGAAATTTTTTTCCAGATCAAATTTCCAAAAAACAAAGTGTACCCTCTTCATGGGTGCTTCAAAGAGATAAGGATAAGATTTGCCATAAATGGTAACTTCCTAGAATAGAAATCTACTAAACAAGACCCAAGGTCAACTGAGGTGGCACTCCTTGTTTTTCTCAACAAAAAGCAAAAAAAAAAAAGTTTTTGGAGAAAAAATAAAAAGAAAAAAAGCACATAAATTTTTTTTTCCAGAATGGCTTAAAAACACCATTTCTGAAAAAGCAAAAAGAAAAATGCTTTTTCACCTCCTAAAAAATAGGAAACACCAGAAAGGACTCTAAGGTTGAGACACCTTAATCCCAACATTAATTTCTATGAAAGCATATAGAACTTGTATCCTTTGGTGCATAAGCTTGGCGTATCCTCAGAAATTCTTTGTGTGGAAACCTTTCCTCTCCTCTACAACAGCAGGGTTCTCTTGGTGACATGGATGGATGGGTGCAATTGATTGTAATTCAAAATTGGCTTTTGAAAGCAATTGGGAATTGGTTATGAAATCTATGATTGAAATGAGCTTTTGCAAGCTATGAAGCACTTGGTCTTGGAAATTCACGAGCATAACAATGCTAAATGAAGCATTTGAAGGCTTTGGCAACAATACTAAAAGAAAAAGGCACCTACATCTTGCGAAGAGTATGAAAATGCTAAGTGGAGAGAAAAAACAAAGCTAATGAATGGTTGCAATAGTGAATTTGCCTCCAATGAAAGCTTTGAAGCTTTGCAAAAACTAAAGAAAGAAATGAAGAGGCTTAAAGTTCTATGAAGAAGCTTGAAAAAGCTTGTGAAGATGAGAAGAGTATTCTCCAACTTGAAAAATAATGAAGAGGTAAGGGGTATTTATAGCTTGGAAGGGAACACAAGAGGGGCAAATTGATTGAGGAGTTAACTCAATTTGATTGAAGAGTTAACAGGGTTGATTAGGGAGTGAATAGGGTTTGATAGTTTTTCACAAAAGAAGAAATGGAGTTAGCACGAGATTGAATGAGAGAAGAGTAGAATTGATTTGTGGGTTAGAGTGGAGTGATTGGGAGTCTTGAATCAGTCAAGAAAAAAGTTGATGATTAGTTAGGGAAGGTAACTCATGCAATTAGGGCTCAATTTGGAGTAAATTTGGGCCTAAACTGAAGAAGAAATCATGTTTGAAAACATCACTAGGTCACCCCTTTTGACAGGTGTGGTTTCCCTTGGGGATCATGGGTTGCCCAGGGAGATCAGGAAGGGGTAGGGGTGACCCACAAAATTAGGGTCCTGTCGGTGATTTTGGGGGCTAGAAATGAGCAAAAGGGGCAAGGATTGCACCAAAGTCTAAAAGATAACTGGAATTCAAGACGAGAGAGGGTCGCCCCTTTCACTAGGGGTGGTCACCCCTGGGGATCATGGGTCACTCGGGGAGATCAGGAAATAATAGGGGGAGACCAAGAAAGGAAGAAAAGGGGGACAAAAATGATGATGGGGGATGACTTGGGAGGCCCATTTAAACCCTCTAAAGTGTTTAAATGGGTGAAAGGAGCCTAGGGAAAGTGTATTTCCCAACTTGTGACACTAGAAGGTTAAATCAACAAAGCTAGAAAGCGAAAAAAAAAGTGAATTGTCGACAAGGTGTGAAGAATGTAGAAGTAAGACCTAGGAGGGTTAGCTAGGGGACTAGAGAAAAACAAACAAGATGAAGAAACTCAATCGACATGTCACCAAGAGGAATAGATGAGAGAGCATAATTACATGCGTACATGTATATGTTTTAAGATTACAGCTCATCATTGAATTACTTTGTAATCCCATGTGTTTTTTAGTGCTTACATCCCCACTGTCCTTTTCAATTGCACTCTTCTCCAAAATTTGGCATTATATGATAATCAATTAAGTAGCCACATTCCTTGGCAATTTGGCAAACTATTAGAGTTGCAATAATTGTATTTGTGCAGAAACCAACTCATTGGAAAAATCCCAAGTTCCCTCTCTAATTGCACTCAACTTCTACAGCTTGCTTTCTCGATTAACCAATTTAGTGGCACAATACCCTTGGAGTTTGGTAATTTATGCCAACTTCAACAACTTAGTTTAGTGGATAATCATCTTATGAGAAAAAGCAATGATTTGTCTATTCTAACAACCTTTACTAATTGCTCCTTTTTAGAAACAATAGAGTTGTCTCTTAATTACCTCACTGGTATTTTTCCCTCTTCTATTAGCCAACTATCAAGACAACTCTCCAATTTCTTGTTGTTTTCTAATAAAGTTGAGGGAAGCATACCAAGTGGCATTAGTAATCTCACAATGCTTTCAACCTTAGGATTATCTAGCAATTGTTTGAAAGGAACTATTCCATCATCACTTAATCAACTTCAACATCTTGAAAGATTGTATCTAGAAGAAAACAATTTATATGGAAGTATTCCAAAAAGTTGATAAAAAGTCTTGGGTTTTTATCACTAAGTGAAAACATGCTTTTAGGGCAGATTCTAGATAGTCTTGGTAGTCTCCCACAACTAAGACATCGTCTTTTTCATCATAATCAACTATCAGGGAAAAAACCTACTAGTTTAGGGAGTTGCCAAACTTTAGAGTGAGTGGACTTGTCTCAAACAACTAAGAGGAAATATACCCCTAGAATTAGTAGGCCTTAAAAATCTCCAATTTTTTTCAACATTTCTAGCAATTTATTACAAGGTTCTCTTTTAGAAATGAGCAAAATGGTAATGGTCCAAGATATAGATGTGTCTCTTGACAACTTCTCAGGTGAAATTCTGGTTGCACTATCAAGCTGCACAAACTTATAATATTTGAATATTTCATGGAATTCATTTGGTGGCCCAATTCTAGCATCACTCACAAATCTCAAAATCCTTTAGGACATTGATCTCTCTAATAACAATCTGGCAGGTGCAATCCCAATGGCTTTCTAAGAGGTGAAAACACTTCAACATATCAATATCTCCTCAAATAGATTAACAGGAGAGGTTCCAAAGGAAGGAGTTTTTGCTACAATTAATGAGTCAACAGTTATGGGAAATCTTGTCCTTTGCAGCAAGTTGATCAATTTACAGCCATGCTTTGATTCCAAATAGAAACAATAGTTATTAGTCTCCAAAAAGGTGATAGTACCAGTGGTGATTGACATTGCAATCTTCATGTTTGTTACATTGTTGGTAATTTCCTATAGAAGGAGGCATACTAATCAAAATGTTGTTGATCTCAACATTGGGCCTAAAAGAGTTTCATATGAAGAACTTGAAGATGCAACTAGTGGGTTTAGCCAAACCAATATGTTAGGAGTTGGGAATTTTGGATCTATTTATAGAGAGATTCTAAACAATGGGACAAATATTGTTGTTAAAGTTCTCAATTTACAAGATGTAAATGCTTTCCAAAGTTTTAATAGAGTCAGGCACTGCAATGTGATCAAAATCATTTCAACATGTTCTAATTCTGATTTTAAAGCACTAATTCATCCATTGATGTCAAATGGAAGTTTGGAAAGATGGTTGTATCTTGTGGGAGTATATGAATGCAACTTAAATTTGTCTGACTGATTAGGAATAGCAAAGGAGATAGCACAAGGAATGGCATATCTACATTATCACTGCTTTTTTCAAGTTATTCACTATGAACTAAAACCAAATAATGTGTTGTTAGGGGATGATATGACTCCATATATAGAATACTTTGGCATTATTAAACTCCTATATGGGGATTCAATGGATTCTTTGACTTCTACAATTGTACTCAAGGGATCTATAGGCTACATTGCACCAGGTATAGATTTTGAATTATTACAACATAATCATCATTGTATTGGTTTTGTATAAACAGTATAAATGTTTCATTTGCGATGAGAATCACTAATTATTGTATTATATTGTAGAGTATGGAATGGGTGGAAAGATTTTAACAAAAGGAGATGTATACAACTATGGAATTTTACTTTTAGAGTTGCTGACATGGAGGGGACCTACAAATGAAATGTTTGTAGAAGAAATCAATATACCAAAATGGGAAGGTATGACTTTTCCAAATAAAATCACAAGAGTGGTGTACAACAACCTCCTTAGAGTTGTTAATGAATTAGATTTAACAATGGAATTGTCATGCCTTACTCAATTTATACAAGTAGGGTTGGATTGCATGAGGGAGCTACCAGAACAATGCCTAGATATGATGGAATCTATAGAGGAAAGATTAGAAATAATAACAAGTGTATTTATTAGTAGTCGATCTTTTCAATTTCCAATAGATATCTCTCCTTTTCTTGAGAGTACAAGTGGTCCAAGAAATATTAATTCAGGGATAGATGAAAGTTGGTTTGCATCTACATCTTAGCTCTTTGCAAGCAACTTGATAGCAATTGTTAACTAGTATTGGGTTGTTTTTAATATTGTTTCTTGTAAAAGAGTAATATTTGAAATTTACTATATGGGTTTAGAATATTATGAGGTAATGTAGTTACGATATTTGTAATGTTCATCTAAACTTCAGAATTTTAAAGATGGTGTATTAATTTTTAGCAATTTATAAGGAAAATATACTTCTCGATGAACTATATATGTAGAGAAATAGAAAGAAATTCCAAAAACAAAGAGTGAGTATAAATGTATAAATGTTTCATATGAGATGAGAATCACTAATTATTGTAATGTATTGTAGAGTATGGAATGGGTGGAAATATTTTAACAAAAGGAGATGTATACAACTATGGAATTCTATTTTAGAGTTGTTGACAAGGAGGGGACCTACAAATGAAATGTTACAAAAAATGTAAATTTCATCATTCAAAGAAGGCATATTTAACCTTAAAAATAGTAAATTGAATAATCCTAAAACTTCTTTGTTCACCCTCCTTCTTGTGTCATTTATGTTGATGTGAATTTTGACACACCAACTTACTTGTGCACCATGAAGCATGCATGGTGGAATAAAAAAGGTTCCCTTGCTTGGAAGGTGGCTAGCCTTGAGAGTCTTCATTAATTTGATTGTGAGGTTTGTTAAAATCCCTCAATTGGAGAGCACTTTGGCTCGTCTATTCAAGGGGATCTAGGGAGTAGTTAGGAATCATCCATGTGAAGATGGAGTTTACTTAGTGAATTTATCACTATTAGCCACACAAAACCTCAAATTAATTTTAAAATTGAATTATGATTTGTTGTAATTTCTAACTTTGATTTGTTCGACTTCTAATCATTGATTAACATTTTATATGAAAGTGATTAAACATTAAAACAACAATATATCCCCTTGAAATTAGAATTTAAAGCATGAAATTTGATTAAATTGTTTATTAAAATTTATTTATTTTAAAAGTTTTTAATTCAAATTTGTAGGACAACAAGATATATGCTTAAAAATGTGAAAATTTGTTGCAAGAAATCAAAAAATCTGCTGCAATCCTACCTCATATGACTAAGAATTATCATCAAAATAGAAATTAAATTGATATAAAAAAGGCAAAAAAGGAAGGGGGAAGAGAAGGACAAAGAGAAATTAGAATTTAAAGCATGAAATTTGATTAAATTGTTTATTAAAATTTACTTATTTTAAAATATTTTAATTCAAATTTGTAGGACAACAAATATATGCTTAAAACTTATGAGAATTTGTTGCAAGAAATCCAAAAATCAGCTGGAAATCCTACCTCATATGACTGAAAATTATCATCAGAATAGAAATTAAATTGATATAAAATATGCAAAAAAGGAAGGGGGAAGAGAAGGACAAAGAGAAACAAAAACAAAAAATTCAAACCTAGTTCCTATCCTTCCATGCATCATTCCATGAAGTGGACGAAGTTGATGAGTAACCAATCTTTGCTAAACCTAGAACCTACAATCCAAGTGCAAGATGGTGTGATCTTCAAAGGAGAATTAGGTGTTTGATTGAACTTTATGCTCACACAAATGTGTTCATGTGACCACATGAAACACTTCACAATTAGCAAAGCGTCAATGGTGTAAACACATATTGGTTTCATCAGCACTCAATGAATTAAATGCATGAAAACATCTGAAGGAAATCAAATTCAAAGTTTGGAAAATCCCATTGAATGAGAAAAAGTGAAGAAAGAATGGAGCGAAATGATATGTTTTATTCCAATCCAATGGTCTCAAACCCCAACGGGTTTTCTAATGAGTAGAAAACAAGTATTTATAGCCAAATGTGGATGGGAATATCAATAGTTTTCCCTCCAAAAAACTCACAAAATGACAAAAATACCATTGAATGTGAAAGGTCATGAGGTTGCCTCTTCACATTCAATCCCCTCCATTTGCATCTATTTATTTTTGAAACAATTTGAATCCTTAATTTGCATTTCCACAATATTATTGAGCTTGATTTCATGCTTCCTCTTGTTTGAAAATATGACATATTTCACATCTCCATCTTTGAAACAATCTACACTTTCAAGTTGGCTCTCTAATTTCCAAATACCTTCCATTCCCATGCCATGACTACTTTGACATGAATGTCTTCTTTGCATTCTTCATGGGACATACATTTGGCTTTCTGGAAATACATGAAACTCCTACTAGAAAATAAATTTGATAATGTAAAAACTACCCCCGACTACACATTCATTCTTTATAGCAATGAGAACTAGCTTTGCATAACCAAATCATTGAAAGCATCTCCTGGTAGTTCTCCACATAAGATTGTTTAGAGTGAGAAATCCCATTGACATTTATAAAAGATAGAGTGGGTAAAAATATAGAAGCATTGCAATTGCCAAGGCTTCTTATCTATAACAACCCCCTTTCTAGCCAATCTATTGTAGATTTGATCTATAGTCTATAATCTACTAAAATCTAAACGATTGCAATAATAATTCAAAAAATCAATGCCTATAGAAGTTTCTACAAGAATAACTTTGCTTTGTTCTTCGCTTAAATTCAGTGAGCACAGTTGGTTCATAGGGGCTTCTTTGCCTAGTGTTGTTCCAGCAAAAGCTACCACAACCTCGGAAAGCTTGGGCCAATCTAATAATTTCTTCAAATAATTGAATGGCTACCATCCTAACCAAGATAAGTTCCATGATGTATATCTAATGCAATAATTCCTTTGTACCTTTTTCCAAAAAGTCATGACCCATTTCATAGCAGGTCATGACTCAAGCCTTTTCATGTTCTAGTAGGCCACGACGCCTATAAATTTGTAACTTGTTTAAATTTCCTCCGGATGTAATATTTGAGATTATAAACAATCCATCAAGCTTTATGGATGAGCCTTTAAATCTTTCTATCACCCACCACAACCCCTTCAAAGCATCTATTTTCATGGATCTTTACCTCTGGTTGCGCCTCTATTCAAACATATAAGGAGCCATAAAATCGTTTCATGTCTTGTTGTAACGAGATGCAAAGCTTCCCTTTCATTTTTGGAATTTTGTCAAATGTTTCATGTTCCTAGTTGAAATTTCCACTTTTCTTTTTGGCATTTGATAAAACTACTTGCAGACTTTGATCTTTAGTCTGGTATTTTGTCAAATAGATCATGCCCCTTCACTTGGCAATTGACCTTTGATGGAAATCTAGAGGTAGTCGTGGAAGTCGCAGCCCATTTAAGTTTTATCTCTCTTGGAATTTTATTAAGCAATTCACATGCTTTAGAATGGCATCCCACCTTGTCTTTTGGCACGGCTTGTGTTGCTATGTTCGGAATTTCAATAGGCATTCCACCCGCCAATTACATTTGCTTGAAACTCAAGCTATGTCAAACTTATAGATGTGACACATTCTTTGCTTCATTTATTTTCTTTGTATTTTGTCAAATAGGTCACATGCTTTGTCTATACTAGTAGTGGCTTATTTCATTTGTTGTTGAAATATGAGTTCATTTTCCAAGAGCCTATAGAATGACATTTATTTTGGCATTTTGACAAATATTTGTTAGGCTTTGTGGCACTTTCTTTGTTTTGGCCATGACTTTCATTGATATTAAATGCTTCGAAAAAAGAGTCATACCAAATGTGGTTGTAATATTTGCTTTGTTTTCAAATTTCTAAAAATGAACACTTTAGCCATCACCTCATCTACTTTAGAGTGCCAATCTAATGGTTTTAGTATATGATCAGCCATTCCTTCTTCAGCTACAAGCAATGGAACCCTGGTTGAATTGACAATTTGTGTTTTTGGTTTAATCATGTTAGTCATAGATCTCATTAACCAAACGATATATAAGCACTTCTAATTTCAATGCTTGTTATAGAATCACCAAATGGATTATTTTTTATCTCTGCATATTACACCATTTCACACAAGGGGTGCATTCCCAATATTCTTGGTTCTAATTTGCACAATTGTAAATTTGAAGTAATCCTTTGGTGGTCAAACACACAATCCCACACAAAATATTTATTTGAATGAACCACCATTCCATTATTTCTTTAATGTCATGACCCTTTAACAGGAAACTACATTTTATTAAGGCATTTGGATAAACAGTTAGCAGTGTTTCAACTTCCCTTTATTTTGAGAGGTCAATTCACTTCGCATATGCAATATGGGAGTCGAGATTTCTACCTATTATGCCAAAACATTAGGATTAAAACATTTAAATTTAAATTTTAAATATCACAATTAAAAGATGTAACATTTCAATTTTGATCGATTAAATATTCAATCACAAATGTTTAAATCAAAACTCAAATTAAACTTAAATGTTATCAAATTTAAACTTTAAAATTTATCAAAGATATTAAAAGTTTAAATTTGAAACAATTAAATTAAAGCTTTTGATATTTAAAAATTTGGATCACCTTTTACAATATGCAACAAGAAAAAACTTGTAACACTGCATTTATAAGAAACAAGTGGCAAAAATATAAATTGTGAACAAAATGTGACTGACGAATAAAACCGCGACCAATAAACAAAACTCAAGGTGACAAAATTCACCAAATGTGATAAAGTGGTGAAATACAAAATGCAACAAATGGACAATTTACGAACAACAAAATTGCAAATATGCAACAAGAGGTGAGAAGGTGATAATGTGTCAAAAAAATACAACCTATGATAACAATGCAACTAGCGAACAAAGTGTGACAAAACACCAAAATGGCAAAATACTATTTCTCCAACCAAAATCCTACACACCAAAGCAACTAGTCACAACTCAACAATCATAAAAAAGGGTCCCCAATTTGCATAAATTAGGGGTGTGTTGTGAGGGGTGACAATAAATGGCAGTCCCATCTACAAACATGTGGTTGGGGTCAAGTCCCTTCCCACTTCACCTTGTCCCCTCAAGTGGACAACAAGGTTGTGCTAAACATAATGGTCCTCCATTAAGGCAAGTCTTTTGATTTTCACCCTCTTCTATACCCCATCAAAATGCATGGTTTAGGTTGACCCCCTTGGTGATAAAATTCAAAGGTAGGCCCACTACTAGGGAAAGAAGTCCAAGTACTTTTGATTCCCAAGATCACCTTGTGGCATGAGGTAAAAGCATACACAACTTGATACCTTGGGATTAAAACAAAAAGAGAACAAGAATCTATTTTTGATCTCCAAGATCACCTTTTGGTGTGAGAAGAGAGTATACACACTTAAATGTTCTCACAAACAAAGCATACAAGGGTTCATTAACCTTAGCATATAATTGTGCAACTAGACTAGGGATAAAAATGAAACCTTAGACAAGCAAAGCTACACATGAACAAGTTAGTAGTTTCACAAAATATCTTGGATAAGAGAAAGACTACACAAATGATGTTAGCACATGGAAAATAGTAGATAATGATTAGTTCACAAAAAACTTGCTTCAAAGGGTCTTGTTTCACTCCAAACTTAATTTTGAGCATGGCTAAAGGCTCCTAAAGATGTTTAACACCCAAATGAACATCTAAGACTATGATCCAACCTTTAGAGACCAAAACAAGAGCCATAATACCCAAAACCAGGGAAGGGATAAGCTAGACAAGCCTTAAGACATTAAATTAGGCATAACTTCCTCTATTTGATTGTTGCTTGAAAATAGTTTGAACCAAACATTTCCTATGAGATTAAGGTTCAATTTACCATGTTTGAAAACAACAAGAAAACTTAGTTCATTTTAATCCCAAAAGCTAGTATTCATAAGCAATTACCATTTTCCTTTCATGCAACATGATCATACATGAGTAATATGTATAACATCTACTGATGATTCTAATCCCAATGATAGAATCATCAATTACATAACATATATTTCATCATTTCATTCCAACTTGAAAGAAAACTAGATCTACACATTTAAGAATCAAGACCTAGCACATCATAGGATTCCATTTCAAATCAAAATACCCTATCAATCCAAATGACAATAATTGAAAGAATACAATATGATACTACCACCCCAAATGTGGATAATTTATATAAATTTACAAAAGTAGTTCATGAGTCTTATAGAATTTGAACCATGGAGTGACAAAAGTCCTCAATTATACATTTCTCAACAAGGCATCAATGAAGGTCTATAGCATCACAATAACAATATATCTATGGATTCTCTCCCAAGTATCTCTATTGATCCAACTAGCCCCAATAGTGATCAACACCACCCAACATGTGGAAGCCTAAGGCTCACCCCTCTATACTAGGAGGTGGTCAATTGGGCAATCATACAAACTCATGTAAAATAATTTGAGTATTATACAAGACCAATCATCTTAAATAATACATCCAATAAGCAAACACATTGCAAACATGATATCAAATAATAGTATACAATGGAAATTGCATTAACCACCAATAGCACACAAAGAACTTGGTGATAGCCACCAACAACATGCAATGAGAATGACTATCCACCAATAATCATGTGAAGATAATGGTGATAGTGGCCCATAATCATGTAAAGAGAATAGAAATAACCACCAATAACATGCAATAAGAATGATAATCTACCAATAATCATGTGAAGGAAAACACACGTACACACATAAAGTACCAACAATTCCTGATTAATCAATAAGAAAGGCATTACCTGATAGTAGAAAGTGCCTCAAGGACTTGTGAAGGTTATTTTGTGCTAATCTTCAAGGGTTATCTAAATTTTATTATACCTAGAGAATCCATCCTTGAGAGAGCATCTCGTGACCTACTCTAAGATCCACAATGATGCCAATGTTGGGGATTGGAAAGTCATCATTAGGATAGGCTTTGTTTAGGTCTCTAAAGTTAGTGCAAACTTAGATGCCACTAGGTTTCTTACAAACTAACATGATGTTAGAGATCCCCTCAAGGTAGTCGATAGGGAGAATGAATCCCACTTCAAGAAGATTCTACAATTCCTCTTTCATAAGAAGGGTGATTTGTGGATGCATTTTTCTAAGTTTTTTCTTTACCAACTTGGCGTCAGGATGGACCACAAGGGATGGATCTAGCCCTAGCATGTCAATGTAGGACCAAGCACAAATATCAAATGCCTTCTGTAGGATAGCTGATGTGCTCTAGATTTTTCTATGGATTAGAGCAAAGTGACCATGTAGGTGATCTTCAGATCCTATTTTGTTCCCAAGTTTATTTCTTGTGTCTCCTCAATCAAGATTGCAGAGTACTCATGCTAATGTAGGAGTACTGGGGGAAGGTTGAGTTCTTCATCTATAGGTGCCTTAGGGAGGTTTTCACTAATAAATATGTCTTTATTTTTCTCTTTTGTGTCTGATAGCACCTTAGAGAGGCTTTCACTAGAGGATGATTATTTTCTTTTTTCATTTTTTATTTTTACAACTAAGGAACTCTTCCTGCTCCCCAAAGTAGACAATAGTGTCAAGGTCAATATTGAAGCCTGATTTGTGATCACTTGAAGGGATACCATTGCAAAGCCCCATGAATTCAGTGTTAGCCTCATTATTTTGAAAAGTGTCAAGATACATAGTATTTTGTTGGTTTGAATCAATGAGGTTAGGATATTGGAGTCCCAAGAGGTTGATGGTAAAGATGGCGATATCAAGGAAGAGGGAAAAAATGTCAAGATATTCAAAAGAGGCTAAGATGGTTTCACCCATGGTGTTGTCAATGTTGTTAGAGGGTTCTTACATACTCGTAGAAGTAATACAAGGTTTGTCAACTTCCAAACCATGAGGCCTATACCCCAATCCATAATGTACACCAAGAAAAGCTAAAAAAGGGTCATGGGTCCTACCAGGCATGCCAAGAATGTGTACATGTATTTGCAAACACACAAAAGAACAAGCTAAATTAACTCTAACCTATCCTATTCACAAACATATGCGACCTCAAGATGAGACTAAAGAAAGCTCAAGCATGAATGAAAACACACAATTCTCACCCATAAGTCTCCTTGTTGCACACATGTGAGTGTGGTTATGTTTAAGGATTTGTGATTGAGATGAAGCTATGTTAGTGCTCACACCTACAACATAACATTACATAAACTTGTGACATGTCACAACACATATCATAATTTGGTCAACAAGTGTAAGTTCCCCTTATAGGTCTTTTATGCATCATAGATGTTTTTACATTTCCAATGCAAGAGACCCAACTTTCGAAGGCCATAACTTTTGATCTGATAGGTCAATTGGGCCCCTTTTTTTAAATTGTATAGCTTGAAGAGGTCCACATGACACGCACCACGAAACTAATGCTAAACAACCTATAATTTTCATTTTGGCCAAAAACCAACTCTATAGCCCAGAAATTGAGTTTTTCTATTTTATAACATGAAAACCATACTTTTTGTAATTTTAACATTAGAAGCAACATTGAGACACCTTTCCTAACATCAATAACTCCTTATTATGGAATCCCCTATTTTATATCTTGTCTCATTTTATAAAAAAATGATTCTTAGTCCTTGTACTTGTTAGGAAATTATCAGGTTGATCAAACTAATTCCTAACATAACCCTATGAGAGAATATGATGCATACAAGATTACACAATTACCATAATGCAACGATCAAATAGACAAGCCACAAGATAATACAAGATATACCCTGCGAAAAGCCTCAAGAGGGAAAAACCTAGCCTCCAAAAGCATCCACACTCAATGTATTATTCAACAATGAAACATTACAATAAACTTACAAAGTCTCATGAACACTTCTAAAACATCAAGCTCCTCCAATACATCCTCCATATGTCCAAGCATGAATCCACACAACCCATGCTATGCTTCACGTATGCACTCACAAGTGAAACTCAATAACAATGATAGCCCACTCAACCATTCAACCCCAACTACTAGCCATGTACTTGCTTTTTATAGAATCAAGCTCACACAAATACAAGATGTAGTATAGGGAAAACCATATGTACCAAAACCATGGGAACACAAAACCATTGACCCCTCATTTAATTCTTGCAACTAAGTTTTCACTTTATGCTCTAATTAATTAATTAATTATTCTATCTCCCATGTACATAAAATAACTAACCCAATGTTACATACAACTTTTACAAGTGATCCCAAATAAATATTTAATGTAGCTAAACACATCAATTAAGATGCACCATAAATAAATATTTATTTTACATAAATAAATAATTCATTTTATGCAAGGTGTACAATACACCTTTTTCCTAACAATACTAGACTTTAAGCATAATCTTTTTGAGTTTTCAAATTGAGTTGAGAATATTTTAGACCTAATCTATTATTTCCCTATTTTTTACTTTGATTTTGATGGCATTGAATATTTACATTAAGATTGAAGAAAAGATCTTGTAGAATTTGCAATTTTTTGGTAGGCGCTCACCTACCTCTTTTTGAGTGTAGCCATAAAACTTAGAACTTTTTGCATTGCATTTGTATGCCAATTTTCTTAGCGAATGATTTAAACTATTTTATAAATACATAATCCTATTGTTATGTTGATAGTTAAAATTTTATAGCACTAAACCATGGCACTATTTGAAATATGATCTCTCTAGTGTTGAAGTTCATGACTACACCCTACCTATTTTGTAAATAAATCAGTCATGCTCTCCTATGATCTGTTCATGCTTCAAGCTAGAATGCAATGTGAGGAAAAATGTCTAATTACAACTATTTTTGTGTTTTAAAACTACATGCAAAATCTAAAATTTTATACCAATGTAGTTAAAACATTGTAATTTTTTTTTTTGGCATATTTCTCCTTTATGTTTTGTATCCATTGAAGGTGTAGAAGTGGTTCCATTAGCAAAAGGACTATTATAAGTTCCTTATGGTGAGGGATTTATTATGGGCTCATAAATTATTTATTTTAATTAAATAAATGTATAAATAAATCACAAATTAACCTAAATAAATGAGTTGGGATTGATAATAAAAATAGTGACATTTAAACATGAAAAAAATGTGGAGTTATATATATTAATTGCATCCTTGAGCCAAAACACATTAAATGTAAATTAAAGTGAGTATTTTTTTTTCAACTTTTATTGTTTTGGTGTATTCAAATCAAATGCAGTTGGTAACAACATATTTTGTGAATGAAGTATCTTTATGCATCCATTCAAATGCATCTTGTTTGATTTTGCAAAATCCAAATCCTTTTGAGATATAACTGAGCCTTTTTTAATAATAAAGTATTTTGTATTAGCCTATAAAACAAGCTATAGATCAACAAATTTCAAGCCTTAATACAATATTAATTTTAAATATGCAAACTTTATAATCTTTAACTTAATTGTGTTGAGACCATATATAAATTATATAAATTAAATCTTTATCTTTAGTTTAAATAATTTTAATTATGAAAAGATACATTTGAACTCAAAAATTATGTTTTCCAATCCTAATTGAAAAGATCATTTTTCTTATGGCTCTTAAAATTTGATTGTAAGACTTTAAAATCCACGGTCCTCATGTCTAATTGGCATTTATACCTAGGATGGGTGAATCCATTATTTAACATTTTTTTCTACAAAGTGAGCATTGGATCTAGGGAATGAGTTGGCCTGGTTTAATTTGGCACAAGCTATTCTCCATGTATGTCCATCATGCATGCATCTATACCATGCATGGTTGGTAAAAAAAAAAAGTCAAAATATCATTTACTTTCAAATACCTCGGATGGGTGAATCCATTATTCAATAGTTTTTTCTACAAAGTGAGCATTGGATCTAGGGAATGAGTTGCCCCATTTAATTTGGCACAAGCTATTCTCCATGTATGTCCATCATGCATGTATCTATACCATGCATGGTTGGTTAAAAAAAGTCAAAATATCATTTACTTTCAAATATCTCAGATGGGTGAATCCATTATTCAACAATTTTTTTCTACAAAGTAAGCATTGGATCTAGGGAATGAGTTGCCCCATTTAATTTGGCACAAGCTATTCCCCATGTATGTCCATCATTCATGCATCTATACCATGCATGGTTGGTAAAAAAAAGTCAAATTATCATTTACTTTCAAATACCTCAGATGGGTGAATTCATTATTCAACATCTTTTCCTACAAAGTAAGCATTGGATCTAGGGAACGAGTTGGCCCCATTTAATTAGGGAATGAGTTGCCCCATTTAATTTGGCACAAGCTATTCTCTATGTATGTCTACCATGCATGCATCTATACCATGCATGGTTGGTCAACAAAATGTCAAAACATTTACTTTCAAATACCTCGATGGGTGAATCCATTATTCAACATTTTTTTCTACAAAGTGAGCCTTGGATCTAGGGAATGAGTTGACCCCATTTAATTTGGCACAAGCTATTCTCTATGTATGTCTACCATGCATGCATGTATAGCATGCATGGTTGGTCAAAAAAATGTCAAAATATCATTTACATTCAAATACCTCGGATGGGTGAATCCATTATTCAACATTTTTTTCTACAAAGTGAGCATTGGATCTAGGGAATGAGTTGGCCCCATTTAATTTGGCACAAGCTATTCTCTATGTATGTCCATTGTGCATGCATCTATACCATGCATGGTTGGTAAAAAAATGTCAAGATATCATTTCCTTTCAAATACCTTAGATGGGTGAATCCATTATTCAACATTTTTTTTCTACAAAATGAGCATTGGATCTAGGGAATGAGTTTCCCCATTTAATTTGGCACAAGCTATTCTCCATGTATGCCATAATGCATACATCTATACCATGCATGGTTGGTAAAAAAAAGTCAAAATATCATTTACTTTCAAATATCTTCTATGGGTGAATTCATTATTCAACATTTTTTTTCTACAAAGTAAGAATAGGATCTAGGGAATGAGTTGCCCCATTAAATTTGGCACAAGCTATTCTCTATGTGTGCCCATCATGCATGTATCTAAACCATGCATGGTTGGTAAAAAAAAAGTCAAAATATCATTTACTTTCAAATACCTCGATGGGTGAATCCATTATTCAACATTTTTTTTCTACAAAGTAAGCATAGAATCTAGGGAATGAGTTGCCCCATTTAATTTGGCATAGGCTAGTCTCCATGTATGTCAATCGTGGATGCATCTATACCATGCATGGTTGGTAAAAAAAAGTCAAAATATCATTTACTTTCAAATAAATGTGAGCGAATCCATTATTCAACATTTTTTTTCTACAAAGTGAGCCTTGGATCTGGGGAATGAGTCGGCCCCATTTAATTTGGTGCAAGCTATTCTCCATGTATGTCCACCATGCATGCATCTATACCATGCATGGTAAAAAAAAAGTCAAAATATCTTTTACTTTCAAATACCTCGGATGGGTGAATCCATTATTCAACATTTTTTTTACAAAGTGAGCATTGGATCTAGGGAATGCGTTGCCCCATTTAATTTAGCACAAGCTATTCTCCATGTATGTCCACCATGCATGCATCTATACCATGCATGGTTGGTAAAAAAGTCAAAACATCATTTACTTTCAAATAAATGTGAGCGAATCCATTATTCAACATTTTTTTTTCTACAAAGTGAGTCTTGGATCTAGGGAATGAGTTGGCCCCATTTAATTTGGTGCAATCTATTCTCCATGTATGTCGGCCACCATGTATACATCTATACCATGCATGGTTGGTCAAAAAAGAGTCAAAATATCATTTACTTTAAATAAATGTGAGTCAATCTATTATTCAACATTTTTTTTTTCTACAAAGTGAGCCTTGGATCTAGGGAATGAGTTGGCCCCATTTAATTTGGTGCAATCTATTCTCCATGTATGTCCACCATGCATACATCTATACCATGCATGGTTGGCCAAAAAAGAGTCAAAATATCATTTACTTTTTAAATAAATGTGAGCCAATCCATTATTCAACATTTTTTTTCTACAAAGTGAGCCTTGGGTCTAGGGAATGAGTTGGCCCCATTTAATTTGGTGCAAGCTATTCTCCATGTATGTCCACCATGCATACATCTATACCATGCATGGTTGGTCAATAAAGAGTCAAAATATCATTTACTTCCAAATAAATGTGAGCCAATCCATTATTCAACATCTTTTTCTACAAAGTGAGCCTTGGATCTAGGGAATGAGTTAGCCCCATTTAATTTGGTGCAAGCTATTCTCCATGTATGTCCACCATGCATACATCTATACCATGCATGGTTGGTCAAAAAAGAGTCAAAATATCATTTACTTTTAAATAAATGTGAGCCAATCCATTATTCAACATTTTTTTTCTACAAAGTGAGCCTTGGATCTAGGGAATGAGTTGGCCCCATGTAATTTGGTGCAAGCTATTCTCCATGTATGTCCACCATGCATACATCTATACCATGCATGGTTGGTAAAAAAAAAAAAGTCAAAATATCATTTACTTTCAAATAAATGTGAGCCACTTGTGACTATTATTAAATATCATCCACTTCAATAGTCAAAAGCCAATTTTAGCCAATAAAAATAGGACAAATATTTACCTTTTTGTTGTGAATGACATGTAAAATTGCTATTGACTATTTAACCATTGAAATGGATGACATTTAAGTAGAGTGGGATTGTGTAGCATCACTCTACTTAAATATCATCCATTTTAATGGTCAAACAATCAATAGCAATTTTACACCTTATTCACAACAAGTGGTAAATATTTGTCCTTTTCTTATTGGCCAAAATTGACCTTTGACAGTTGAAGTGGATGATATTTAAGAATAGACGTGTAGCATCACTTGCATACAAGAAAGTTGGTTGGCATTGTGTAGCATTGCTGCCCATACAAGAGAGTTGGTTGACATTATATAGCATCGCTGTCCATACAAAGAGAGTTGGTTGATATATGCGCTAATAAAATAAATGCTGCCCTTCAATTTTTCCATAGTACACTCTGTATGGAAAATAGGCACTGCCCTCCAATTTCACCATCAATGTACCCTCTCTCTCCTGCAATACAGTCTTGGCAAGTCAATTCATTGCCCCAAACTGCGCAAGAGGAAGATGATAATGGGGAGGTGGCAGTTTTAAAAAACTCAAAATTCCAAATGAGTGTCCCACATGGCTTGACAAACTCATATTGAAGCTTGGAAGGAGTACCGAATGAGAGGTTGGAGTGGGCCTCTCCACAAAGTCCCGACACACAATACCCAACAAAATATAACCCTACCTGAAAACTCTTCTTTCCTTGGGCATATAACTCAACTGATGAATACCAGAGCATAACTCTGAATTTAGGGCTCTATTCAATTCACATCTCGTTTGATGTGCCCTCTCTGTCTTGTTCACTCTCAACAAGATACCCCCACTTACCCAAAACCTCTGCCCCTGCAACTGCAACTGCAACTCTATTATGCTTTTTTTCCTTTAACTATTATTATAACTTCCCACTGCTTTATCTCCAACCGAGACATTTCATCTCCCTCCTTCTGCCCTTTGGATGGATATACTCTGTTATTAGGGATTCAAACACAGTAAGGTCACATCAATTAAGCTCTTTTTTCATATTGCCTCTTGTTCTAAGCGATTGAAAAAAAAAAAAATGTCTTCTACAGATGTTCAGCAACAGGGGAATAGTAGTGGGAAGGTAGTTTGTGGGTCAAGAGCGCCGCCTCCAACGCCCAATCAAGGCGGAAATACTTCTGCTATTGTCAACAATGATGCTTTCTCAGCGTTTTTGGAGAGATCTTTGGGGATTTCCAATTTGGTTTTGCCTGAATCGCCCACCAAATCGACTGTAATGGAGCGCGATCTTCCTGTTATTGATCTGTCAAGAGAAAAGGATGAAGTGGTGAGAATGATGAAGGATTCGGCGGCGAAGTTGGGGTGTTTTCAGGTGGTCAATCATGGAGTTCTTTCTCAGATTGTGGATAGAGCCGAGGAGGAATGTAATCGCCTGTTTGAGTTGCCTGTGGAAGAAAAAGAGGGGATTTGCAGGAGCCTCCATGAAGGATCTCCTTTTGGTTTTGATGATGATACAAGCACTTCCATGAGGCAGGAATCGTTTTGGCTGCAAAAGGATGCAGAACAGATGGAGGCTTTTATCAGAGATATCTGGCCCCAGGGTTGTGTCAACTTCAGGTAACTTTGAACTGTAGCTTTTTTCAAAAATGAAGCTTATAATCAGGAGAGAAAAACTTTTTATCTTCTTCATTTGGAGGCATAATCTCATTGATATATATTTTAAAATTTTGATGTCTTTGTATTTTTAATTTTTTAATTTTAGTTTGTTAGATAGATATATTTAAAATGTCTAGTAAATTGTAAATTGGTTCTAATTTATGGTTTCTTATCTATTCTAATATTTATTTATCCTACCATTTTAAATTTATTATAAAAAGTTAGGCACCTTCAAATTGTAATTTTATAACTAGTTTCTCTCATCTATTCTTATATTTATTTATCCTACAATCTTATCTTTATTACAAAAAGTTAGGTAGTATCTTCAAATCTTAATTTTATAACTTGTTTCTCTCATCTATTCTTATATTTATTTATTCCGTCTTATTTTTATTATAAAAAGTTAAGCACCGTTATATTTATTAAGTGTCTTTGGCCTCCAAATTTGGATTTTATAATTTGGTTCTCTTATTTATTCTTATATTTATTTATCCCATCTTAAGTTTATTATAAAAAGTAAGGTACCATTATATTTATTTAAGTATCTTTGGCCATCAAATTTTAATTTTATAACTTGTTTCTCTCATCTATTCTTATATTTATTTATCCCATGATCTTATCTTTATTATAAAAAGTTAGGCACCTTTATATTTATTAGGTATCTTTGATCTTCAAACTTTGATTTTATAACTTGTTTCTCTTATCTATTCTTATATTTATTTATTCCATCTTAAGTTTATTATGAAAAGCTAGGCACTGTTATATTTATTAGGTGTCTTAGGCCTTCAAATTTTGATTTTATAATTTGTTTCTCTTATATAGTCTTATATTTATTTATCCCATTTGAAATTTATTATAAAAAATTAGGTATCATTATATTTATAGGTATCTTTGGCCTTCCAAATTTGATTTTCTAACTTTTTCTCTTATCTATTCTTATATTTATTTATCCCATCTTAAGTTTATTATAAAAAGTTAGGCACAATTATATTTATTATTTATTAGGTATTTTTAGTCTTTAGATTTTGATTTTATAGCTTGTTTCTGTTATCTATTCTTATATTTAGTTATCCCATCTTAAGTTTATTATAAAAAGTTAGGCACCATTCTATTTATTAGTTTATTAGGTATCTTTGGTCTTTAGATTTTAATTTTATAACTTGTTTTTTTATCTCCTCACTTTATTCCAAATTATAATGTAGGGACTTACCAATCCCCTGTATATGTCTATGATAATTTTTTGACTTTTTAATTGATTTTATTTCAATTCAAATTAATTTAAAATTGCAACATATCAATCATTTCGATACTTTTTAGAAGAATTTTTTAATAATAATTATACCTTTTTATTTTTTATTTCAACATCTCAATCAAAGAAAAATGTAGTACTTATTTTTTCAAGTATTTTATATAGAAAATATTATTTGGACCTTCAATGTGAAAATAAATTATTATAAACAAGAATAGTTTTGGTAATGCTTATTTTTTCTAGTATTTTAAATATAAAATATTTTTTGGACATTCAATGTGAAAATAAATTATTATAAACAAGAATAGTTTTAGTTTCACTTTATCTCATTCATTCTTTTTCATTAAAATATATTATTTGAAGGAAAAAAAACTCAAATTGAAATTGTGTTATAATTTTATTTTCAAAGATTCTCTCCTTATGATTTCTCTTAAACAATTTTATAAAATATTTTTAAATAAACTCTACACATTATTTGTAAAGTTCCTTTTTAATATTTATTTTTTTTTAACATTTAAAATTTATTATTTGTAGTAATAGTAATTCTAGAAAAGTAAAATGCTTTCTATATCTTAAAGATTGTATCAAATCTTTAAAAAATTAGGGAACTCATGACAAAATTCAATTTTTTTAATATTTATTAAGTTAGATCAAAACATGTGCACCAAGGCACCTATTACGAATTGTTTATGTGTCACCATATGATTGGTTGTTTCTTTGATGTGACATGTGAAGTGTATTGTTACACATGTATATGTGCACATGTATCGGTTCCTTACTAAATTTTTATTAATATATTATTTTTCAACTACTATTCTTTTCATATATTGGTGCATGGTTATCTATTGGGTTCTTTCCTCTAATATCCTAACCATTATGACAATATTTTTATTTTAGAATATTGTTGATTTTTCATTTAATTCAAAGAAAGATACCAATCCCAAATACAATATCTATAGGCATAGAACATATTCTATAATTATCATTTAATTATTAAGACTATTAAACCATTGCTTATGATACATGTCTAAGTTCTTTGTTAAATAGTTTTTATTCATAAATAACTTTTTTCTAATACGAAGGAATACTACAGCTTCTAGATATATGAGCTGCCCTTATTTACGACCATTATCCATATCTTTTAACGGAGGGATTTGAATTTAGGACCATTATCCATGTCTTTCAACGAAGGGATTCCAATTTACAACCATTATCCGTATCTTTCAATGGCTTGTCTTTCACAGACTACTCCTAAACACAATTGCATATGGGTGGATTGGGATTGGGAGGACTAATCTATTCGTACACGCAATTAAACCCAAAATTTGGTCAGGACTAATTTGTAACCTGAAAAGAAGTCTTTACTTTGATAGAAAGTGTGTAGCGAATATTTTTTTCCAGAGTTTCAATCAGTAGTGTCAGCTACTACTTATCAACTCTTTATGTTTTAAAATGATTTCCACTATCTTACGGACACAAAGATTCCCAAAAACATTGAGTACGGCCTCTCTGTGGACACCACCTTTAAAATTTACTTGATATCGTCTGTAAACAACATCCATCTCTCAGTGTGGCCCATGCACATAAAGGTCAAGGTCCAACTAATTTTTTTAGACTTGATCTGTATGATTAATTAATAATTAGTTTCTGTACCCGTACTTTAATTTTGAAACTGAGACCGGATTCCAGAAAGTTTCTGTACTTGTGCGGCCATGATTAAACATCTAGGGAGGATGTATCCTAAAATCTATGTCGCGAATCTTTAGTCCCGTGGGGCCTGCATAAACTATGACGTCTATCTACCTTTCCAAACATTGCCCCACTTCACTGATAACAAGGAAGCAACTTTGAAATTGCGCGCCCAAATTTTGTAGGTTTGTCCTGACATCAAAATTTGCAAATGTTAGTGAGCATGTGCATAAACTATGACGTCTATCTACCTTTCCAACATTGCCCCACTTCACGGATAACAAGGAAGCAATTTTGAAATTGCGCGCCCAAATTTTGTAAGTTTGTTGTTACACCAAAATTTACAAGTGTTAGTGAACATTTCAAACCAGTACCTTCACCTAAACCTAAAGTGGCGGTTAGTCCACAAGATCAAATTCCTAGAGGTGTGGTGGTTAGTCCAAGAAATTTTCTACTTGAAAGTAATGCAAAGATTAACCCACCCAAAGAAAAAAAATTTGAGTTTTACAGTTTGAAACGTAGATTGGGTTTGTTAATGTGGATGGATGAGTTATAGAATTGTTATTGATTAGTAAACTGTTTAATGCTTAATTAAGTAGGTAAAAGTTCTTTTTAGTGAAGCTATTGATTGTTTGATGATTGAAATGGATGATATTTAAATAGAGTAAATCTTGACTATGGTGATTTCAGCCGCGCATTAGGAGAATATTCTGTTGCAATGGAGAAAGTTGCAGGCGATATCCTGGAGCTTTTACTGGAGGGACTGGGCAACTGGCTCGACCGCTCAACTTTCACAGCACAAATTGCATCAAATAATGCATCTCTTGTGTGCATCACAAGCCAGAAGGGTATCCCCAAATCTCAGTCAGCTCGTATAAAACATTCTCATCCCTACATTCTGAGCACACAGTACCAAAGCAGTGATTCATATGCTTATCATCTCTACGTAGACCGCAGTTGGGTTCGAGTCATTCCACAGAGTGGCTCTCTCATGGTCACCCTCGGAGATATCCTCAAGGTAATAGTTGGTATGAGTTTTCGGCAGTTCACGAAGTTATGTATGAGAGTTTTTGGTATGAGTTTTCGGCAGTTCATGAAGTTATGTATGGGAGTTTTTGGATTTAACTGTATATCTTTTTCCATCGATGTTTTGGATCACACTCCTCTTCCTGAAGATGGATCACTGAGTGTGATCCGAAACGCCCATGGAAAAAGATACACAGACATATCTGAGAGATTTTCTCATCAAGGTAATAGTTGGCATGAGTTTTCCAGTCCATGAAATTATGTATGAGAGTCTTTGGATTTAACTGTGTATCTTTTTCCATTGATGTTTCGGATCACACTCTTCTTCTTGATGGTAGATTGTGATCCAAAACGTCGATGGAAAAAGATACACAGACATATCTTCGAGATTTTCTCATCAAGGTAATAGTTGGCATGAGTTTTCCACAGTCAATGAAGATATGTATGAGAGTTTTTGGATTTAACTGTGTATCTTTTTTCATCGACGTTTCTTATCACACTCCTCTTCTTGATAATGGATTGTGATCCAAAATGTCGATGGAAAAAGATACACAGACATATCTGCGAGATTTTCTCACCATTGAATATGTGTGTGGTGCAGGTGTGGAGTAATGGAGAATACAAGAGTGTGATTGGGAAGCCAGTTGGAGGAGGAGGGGAGGAAGAGGAGGAGGAGGAGCGTACACATACATGGATGGCACTGGTCTACTCACCACCTGCAGATACCACCATTGGGCCAATAGTGGAGGTCATGGATTCACATGAAAAGAAGCTTAATTACACCTCTTTCGCATTGAAAGATTATGCATCTCGCCTGCAAAAGCAAAGATTTATGTTTAAAGATCCTCTCGATCGATACAAAATTAAGTGAACTTGTGCTTGATCGATTTTCTCATTGTCGAATTCATTGTTTTGGATTGTTTTCCACCAGATACAAATTTTTTCCCTTGGCCTGTTGCTCAGGATGTAAGTCTTTTTGACATTGAAGGGCTCTGGTTTACATAGTTTTTTTTATCTCTGTCTCCAGAGACCACTGTATAATTTTCATCTTTTTAAATATTTAATTTGCATCTTTACATTCGACTGTATAATTTTTGTTGCTGGGAGAAATATGATCTAAATAAAAATTTTATTATATTTTTAGTGTGCCAAAATAATCCTATTTTTTAATACGCCAGGAAGACTATCCATTTCTGCCATATTCATCCAGTTTTTTTAATGGAGAAGTAGCTCATGTAAATTCAACTACGTTTTTCACTTAGCTTAAATGTCTGCAGAACTATAAAACTAAAATGCTTGGTATGAGATCCCATGTTTAGAAATTTAACCACCTTTCATTAGTGAAAATGTCTTAAAAAACAAGACAGGATTCTGACTGCAGTAAATAACTGCAAGCAAATCAATTAGAGTAATTAAAATGACAATTCAGAATTATAACATATGTAAATTGATGTGCAAGCAAATCAATTAGATTAATTAAAATGACAATTCAGAATTATAACATATGTAAATTGATGTGAAGTTAGGACATTAAATGTGAAGGAGTTGGGTACTTAGTTTGCCGAATAACAATGAAGATGAATCAGTGCAATGTAGATTTTACTCACTCGTCTACAAGAAAATAGGTAATTTGGATTTTATGTAGAACTATAATTGATCCTAGATTGATTCCAATTCTTTGGGTTGATTTTGCGCCATGTGGATTCAATCTCTAATGTGTGGTCTTGAATTGGCATAGTGTAAAATTCCATTGTTGGATTTGCTAAAATTTATGCTCCTTGCTAATTGTTAAGGACCAATAATATAAAAAATGTCAAGTAGGGAGATTGCTAGATCGCAAGGGCCAAGTTCTCCTAGGCCAACCCCCTTCATAGAATTTATTTTATGGTCAAGACAAAGATCAGTAGATAGTAGGTAGGCATGCAAGAGATCTAGATGTTGTTTCTAATGTAGTATTATGATTCCTTTTAGTGCTCCAAAGCAAAGTGTTCCTAGAATGATGCTCCTTATAATGCATAGGATTTTTAAAAAATAATCATTGATAAATGAATGCACATTGAATGTCTTAATTACCAAAACATAACAAATCATTGCACAAATGTATACCAAGTTGCCTCCTAATGACTATGAGGAAACAATGGGAGATCACTTAAATTTTTTTTAAAAAAACTAATTTTCAAGTTAGATTTGTGCTATGCAAGATCAACATGTACACTATGAAAATAACCTAGGATAGGGAATGCAGAATTTAGGGATCAATAATTGATGTGTGGAAATTAGGGATAATAAATGATGTGAATATACAAGAACAAGTGTAGATAGGATACATATGAGGAGAAATGTATAGAAATGTGTGTAAATGAATGGATAGGGATTGATGAAGGAGTTGTGCTTGTTGGAATTAGACCGGACAACTGAGAGGGGGGAGGGGTGGGGGGTGAATCAGTTGTCACACAACATAAACCTTTTCTACTTTTAACCTTCTTTAATAACTAATTATCAAATTAATGATGTAAACATTAAAGCATGGATCAGCAACATATGAGCAGAAACATAAGCAACACACTTGACACCAAGATTTTGACATGGAAACCCAATTAAGGGAAAAACCACAGTGCGGGTTAACCCGCAAAGATTTGTACCCTGTTAAAAGTACTTCAAAAAAATAGAAGGCACATGCCTTCGGGCGCACTACCCAGAGCTCACTGCTCAAAAGAGAGGCTCATTGCCTACAGAAATTATTTTTAGTATAGAAGGAATTAACTGAGAAATAACATCTACTTCATGCCTGGTTTAGTTTCATTGAATGCTCACAAAACTTTTGCTCTGCCCCAAATACTTCTTCTATAACTCTTCATCAAAACAACTCTTATTCTTCTATTTCTCCTCTTCTCTGCTCTGCCTTTTGATCCTTTCTTTAGATTATATTATTTATGCACAAGGATGATTTTCCACAACTCATCAACAAATATTTATATGCTTCATCAACCTTGGAATGAACATCAAGGTCGGCACTACAAACATCTAACTTAATGCGAATCACTAAGCTGTCGGCCAAACATAACTAAGACTCAAATCTTCATTAATTAAAACATGCTATGCTCCATAGAAATGCTCTTAGATCATCTGCAACACACTTGAATCATCCGGTTGGCCAAGACTGGGAAGAACAACAACACCAAGAAGGAAATCTTCATTGACAAGCTCAAACTTCAATGCAGACCTCCAACATAGTAGTCATACAATTTAGAGACTTCCACAAGCACATTGATTTCAACAAAAACATCCGCATTCCTCCAAATCATCAAAATCATGTGCATCTTCCTCTGGAACCTCAAGAACAGTGTCTGCCATGACTATCACATTAGAAAGATTACTTGCGGACCTCCAAACCATGAACCACTTGAATGGATGATACACACTGACTTCCCAAACATGCCTCTAGATCCGCAGATCATCATTTGACATATCCGGTACAATCCAGACCTCTTTCCTGTCACTTTATCTCTTCTAAACACAGCAAAACTGGTTCTACTCATATGGCCATAGCTTCTTCAAATCTTCATGTGATCCCTTCAAAGCTTAACTGGAGCTTCTTCAGACAATCCTCTACTCAGCCATATGGTCTACATACATTGATCCTCATTAATTTTCTCAATATCCTCAACAATCCAATCTTCTACATAGGCAACGAAATAGGATACAGTTGACACCAATGGCAACAAGGATATGTTGACATCACTGACAACACCACTTGGGCACATATTTGCAACAATCTCCCCCTTTGTCATTGATGGCAACATATGATGTGAAAAACTGATTCAACCATCAAGACAAGAACTTCTCCCCCTTTCTCTTATAACTTCTGCAACTACTTTCTTCATGGCTCCCCCTTTCATCAACAACTAGTTTTTCACATGATTTCTCTCCCCCTTTGACATCAATGGAAAAGGGCACATATTTGTAGTATTTTCTCCTTATTTTTTTTTCAGACCAAACTCAAAAATTACATGTAGACTACTCCCCCTGAGTAGTGCATCCTTGACATCCATCCGGATCACAAGATGTGACTGTGAATTCCACCAGACTGATGCACTCTAGTGCATCTTAATTCAGATCAGGAGGGGTAATGACCCCCAACTTCTCTCTAAGATACTCAAAAGTATCCTTGGGAAGAGGCTTAGTGAAAAAATCCGTAATCTGATCTTTTGAAGACACAAACTCCAACTTGACTTCATTCTCATTTACCTTCTCTCTCAAGAAATGAAACTTAATGGATATATGCTTTGTCTTTGAATGCAACACCAGATTCTTTGAGATACTTATTGCACTTAAATTATCACAGAAGATTGTGACAGGTTCCTCAAACATAATTTTGATGTCCTTCAACATTTGCTTCATCCACAGAACTTGAGTGCAATTGTTTGTTGCTGCTATATACTCTACTTCTGCTGTAGATAGGGATATTACCTCCTGCTTTTTTTTCAGCCAAGAAACCAATCTTCCCAAGAAGAATGCACCACCACTAGTACATTTCCTATCATCCACATCTCCTACCCAATCAACATCTGTATATGCATGAAGAGTGAAGTCATTGTCTTTTGGATACCACAATCCATAATCAAGTGTTCCTTTGAGATATCTGAAGATTCTTTTGACTGCTACAACATGGGATTCTTTAGGATCAACTTGGAATCTAGCAACAAGCCCAACTACATTCATAATATCAGGTCTGGTATGAGCCAAATAGAGTAGTCCTCTAATCATTGATCTATACCTTTTCTAATTTGCCTTAGGGGAGTCATTATCTTTACTCAACTTACATCTAGTTACCATAGGCATACCTACTAGCTTTGAATCTTCCATTCCAAACTTCTTCAACAATTCTTTCACATACTTAGACTGAGATATAAAGATACCTTTATCGACTGAGTGATTTGCAGACCTAAGAAGAAATTCATCTCACCAAACATGGACATCTCAAATTCACTTTGCATCTGATCAACAAATGTTTTGCACATGCTCTCATTTCCACCAAAAATGATATCATCAACAAATACCTCAATAATTAGAATATTCTCATGTGATCAATCTTGGAGTGAAGATTACTGTCAGCAGTGCCTTTGTTATATCCTAGCTTTAGCAGATACTTATCTAATCTTGCATACCAGGCTCTTGGGGTTTGTTTGAGTCCATATAATGCTTTCCTCAATTTGCAAACCATGTCTTTCTGATCAGACAACTAAAATCCTTTTGATTTCTCAATGTAGACTTCTTCTTCTAACTCTCCATTTAGGAATGTTGATTTGACATCCATCTGATAGACCTTGAAATCTTTATAAGCAACAAATGCAAGAAATAACCTGACTGCTTCTATTCTTGCCACTGGAGCAAAATTTTCTTCAAAATCAATTCCTTCTACTTGAGAATATCCTTTGCATACCAACCTTGCTTTGTTTCTTACAACTTCACCATCTTCATTTAGTTTGTTCCGGAAGACCCATTTAGTTCCAATCACATTTTGTCCTCAGGTCTAGAAACAAGTTCCCAAGTGTGATTCTTTTCAATTTGCATTAATTCTTCTTCCATTGCCTTTACTTAGTTTTCACCTTCGTAGGCTTCACTTACTGTTTTTGGTTCAATCTTTGAAATTAGACAAATCTCTTCTTGATCTTCAGTAATTCTTCTCCTAGTTTGAACACATTTATTTCTATCTCCTATGATTTGATCTTCAGGATGATTCATCCTTACATACCTAGGAGTTTTGGGATTTTCTTGAACTTCTGATTCTTGAGCTTGTTCCTCAACTTCTGCACTAACCTCTTGAATTACTGGATCAATTTGGATCTGAGTCTGAGCTTGCACTTGCCTTTCTTGACTTGGATTTTCATCTTGATCATCAAAATCGTATCCACAAGACCTGGAATGTCCTTCCTTGCTCTCATCAACTCTGACATTAGAACTTTCAACAATCTTTTTGAACCTCTTGTTGAAGCACCGGTATGCTTTTATTTGAGTAGAGTAACCCAGAAAAATTCCTTCATCACTTCTTGCTTCAAACTTGCATAGATCCTCATCTCTTTTGATATAGCATTTACTACCAAAAACTCTGAAATATCTCACAATAGGAGGATGACCAAACCAGAGTTCATAAGGAGTCTTACCAGAATTGCGTTTGATCTACACCTGGTTAAGAGTGTAGATAGCAGTACTCACAGCTTGTCTCCAATAAACTTGTGGAACATTTGTTTCCATCATCATGGTCCTGGCAGCTTCTTGAATGGTTTGATTGTTTCTTTCTACAACTCCATTTTGCTGAGGAGTCCTAAGAACAAATAACTATCTTTTTATTCCATGCCTTTCATAGAATGTATCAAACTCACCGGATGTAAACTCTCCACCTCTATTGGATCTCAGACACTTTATCTTCACACCAATCTCATTTTCCACCATAACTTTGAACACTTTAAATTTGTCAAGAGCTTCTAATTTTTCTTTTAAGAAAGTTACCCACATCATCCAGGAGTAATCATCAATCAGCAACATAAAATATCTATCTCCTTGCACACTCCTAATTCCAGCAGGACCACATATATCAGTATGCACAAGTTCCAATCACCCACTTGAAAATTGTTCTTTACTTTTGAATGATGTTTTGTTATG
Organism: Cunninghamia lanceolata; assembly: GCA_027924645.1. Lineage (NCBI taxonomy): Eukaryota > Viridiplantae > Streptophyta > Pinopsida > Cupressales > Cupressaceae > Cunninghamia > Cunninghamia lanceolata. Next base: position 424,556 of record BSBN01001268.1, on the reverse strand, counting down.
TTTACCCAATTGACATTCTTTACATATGCTATCAGGTTTCACAAGTCTTGGAAGATCTCTCACAACCTGAGTAGAACTTATCTTGACAATGTTATCAAAATTCACATGACACATTCTTCTATGCCACAACCAACTTTGATCTGTCTGAGCAATCAAACAACTTTTACTAGAACTACTTAATTGAAAGATGTTACCTCTAGTTTGTGTACCAGATGCAATTTCAGTTCTGAAGCTTTCCAAGATTCCGCATTTGCCATCCTTGAATCAGAGATCATAACCCTTGTCAACCAACTGTCCAACACTGAGAAGATTATGCTTCAGCCCTTCCACATACAGAACATCATTGGTGTTATTCCTACCATCAAAAGAGATGGATCCTCTGCCACAAATTCTACCAGCTGAGTTATCTCCAAATTTTACAATCTCACCTTCATATTTTTCAAAGCTTACAAACTTACTTTTATCACCAGTCATATGATGAGAACATCCACTATCAATCAGCCATTCATCCTTTTCAACAACCTGAGCAACCAAGACACTTTCCACATTTTCACAGCTAGCAAATTTAGTAGACACCGGATCTTCTTCTTTGATAGCAATGAACACCCAATCATTTTCAGTGGAACCCCATGATCAGATTCGTCATCTGTGACTCCATCTTCTCCAGCTTCTTGGACATAGTAACATTTCTTCTGACCTTTATATCTGTTAAGATTTGGTTTTGAAAACCTCTCTGGACATCTTGAGGCAAAATGACCAATCTTATTACAAACAAAACATTTGAGTGGCAACTTTCCTTCATACTTGTATCGGATCCTCTTGGCATTCTTTTGGCAATAAGAACTTCAAGATCTGCAGTCTCAATTTCATCATCTTCAAGATCCTTCCTTGCCTTCACAAATCTGTTTAATCTTGCAGAAGAGCTTTCACCCAGATCATATCTTTATTTTCCATATACACTGGCTTTAAATGCAGATTCAGACTTAAGAAGAGAATCACCAAACTCACTTAATTCAAAAGCTGAAATTTTGCCAACCAGAGGATCTTTTGTAACTTTTGAGACGGTCTTGATCTCCTCTATAGTAGCAATCTTATGTTTGTATGAATTAGGTAAAGATCTGAGCACTTTTGCTACAATCTCTAATTCTTCCAAAGTTCCACCAGCACACCTGATACCACACACAATTTCATTTATCTTTTGCATGTAGATTGTGATGTTTTCATCTTCACTCATCCTTAGATTTTTAAATTTTCCTCTCAAACTTTGTAGCTTGGCACATTTGACAAATTCATCGCCTTCATACAAATTCTCCAACTTCTAGATTTCATGAGCAATTTTTAGTCCAAAGAAAGTTGTCATTTCTAAATCAGTCAGGGCACTCAACAAGGCTTCTTTAGCTCGAAGGTTATTTTCAGCATCTTTGAGTTGATCTAGAGTTGAAGGACCTTTCTCCGGAGGTTTGTAGTCATCGTTGGTTATCACCCAATAAGCATCACCCATGCATTGCAAATGGCACTCCATGCGACTCTTCCAAACAGAATAATTTGTTCCATCAAATCTCAGACTATCCTTCTTGTAGGTCGACATCCTGGATCTCCTCAAGCGGTCAAGCTTCTTTTAGAAGATCTGGCTCTGATACCAATTGTTGGAATTAGACCAGACAACTGAGAGCAGGGGGTGAATCAATTGTCACACAAAATAAACCTTTTATGCTTTTAACCTTCTTTAATAACTAAGTATCAGATTAATGATGTAAACATTAAAGCATGGATCAACAACATATGAGTAGAAACATAAGCAACACACTTAACACCAAGATTTTGACGTGGAAACCCGGTTAAGGGAAAAACCACGGTGGGGGTTAACCCACAAAGATTTGTACCCTATTAAAAGTACTTTAGAAAAATAGAAGGCACACGCCTTCGGGCACACTACCCAGAGCTCACTGCTCAAAAGAGAGGCTCACTGCCTACAAAAATTATTTTTAGTATAGAAGGAATTAACTGAGAAATAACATCTACTTCATGCATGGTTCAGTTTCATTGAAGGCTCACAAAACTTCTGCTCTGCCCCAAATACTTCTTCTCTAACTCTTCATCAAAACAACTCTTGTTCTTCTGCTTCTCCTTTGCTCTACTCTACCTTTTGATCCTTTCTTCATATTATATTATTTTTGCACAAGGATGATTTTCCACAACTCATCAACAAATATTTATACACTTCATACCTTGGAATGAACATCAAGGTCAACACTACAAACATCTGACTTAATGTGAATCACTAAGCTGTCAGCCAAACATAACTGAGACTCAAATCTTCATTAATTAACATGCCATGCTCCATATAAATGCTCTTAGATCATTCGTAACACACTTGAATCATCTGGTTGGCCAAGACTGGGAAGAACAACAACACCAAGAAGGAAATCTTCATTGACAAGCTCAAACTTCAATGCGGACCTCCAACATAGCAGTCATACAATTTAGAGACTTCCACAAGCACATTGATTTCAACAAAAATATCCATATTCCTCCAAATCATCAGAATCACTTGCATCTTCCTTCGAAACCTCAAGAATAGTGTCTGCCATGACTATCACATTAGAAAGATTGCTTACAGAACTCCAAACCATGAACCACTTGAAGGCTGATACACACTGACTTCCCAAACATACCTCTAGATCCGCAGATCATCATTTGACATATCTGGTACAATCTAGACCTCTTTCTTGTCACTCTGTCTCTTCTAAACACTGCAAAACTGGTTCTACTTAGATGGGCATAGCTTCTTCAAATCTTCATGCGAACCCTTCAAAGCTTAACTGGAGCTTCTTCAGATAATCATCTACTCAGCCATATGGTCCGCATACATTGATCCTCATTAATTTTCTCAATATCCTCAACAATCCAATCTTCTACACAGGTAGCAAAATAGGATACAGTTGACACCAATGGCAACAAGGATATGTTGACATCAATGACAACATCGCTTGGGCACATATTTGCAACAATGCTTAGCACAAAAATATGCTACATGTCACTATGTAATCATATCAAGGCATTCTCTCAAAATGAACCGAAAACTAAATGGAAATGGATGTGCTATTTTTAGAATTATAATTATAAGGATTATTAATATTTCTAAATGATATTAATAATTTGTATTACTAGAGCTAAATCTTTAGCTAATTATTGTATCTGTCATATAATACAATAAAAAGTGAACAACTATATTTTAATATATACATCTTATATATTTATTTTTCAAAATAAGTGTGGACAATATTGTGAGGGTAAATACTCACCTTACATAAAATTGTAAAGGAAAAATACTTTTACCTAATGTTCATCTAGGTTCATTAATAAAAGTCATCAATAAAAAATAATTAACCTAAATAATAGAGTTGGGTAAATAAATACCTCAATAAACATTTAGAAATTAATTGTGAGATGATAGTGCACTTAGTTCTTGGAAAAATGATGAAAAATTAGATGTTGTTGCACAAATTCCACTCATTGATGGTATACAAATCAATGTTCATGGTTTGAAGATACATCTTAATACTATAATAGATCTTGAATTCTATGTGGGTTGAATCTAGGTTGTGTAGGATCAATCTTGCTCTCCACGATATTGACCTAATGCACAAAAATGATATAAAGCTTGTAGGATTGGATTGGATGACTGTAGATTATTAGATATTGTGTCATCCCTGCCTCTAATATCTACTAATGCATTTAAGGACTAGTGTTATTAACAAATACCTTGGGGAGATCATTAAATCACAAGGGTCATGTTCTCCTAGGTTGACCCCTTGATTATACCATCAATTTTATAGTTGTGGAAGAATATCAAATATAGCAATCTCAAGAATTCAAGTATCCTAGATGAATTTGATATAGAGTAAGGTTCCTTTTAGTGCTCTAAAATAAATTGTTCCTAGAATGATTCTCCTTGTAATGCTTAGGATTTTCCCTTTAGATAATCAATGTGAATTAATGCACATTGAATTCCATTAAATGCCAATACATAGAAATAAGTCATGCAAACATGTACCAAGTCAACTCATAATGACTAGTGACATAGGCGAGAGAAAATCAAGTTTGAATTTAAATTTTTAAATTTTAAGGGTCAATTTTGCATGGTATAGGGATGTCATAGGATTAACTGTAGATAGAAATTCATAGATATTAAAGTAGGGAATAAATTTATTGGGGTGGCTGTAATGATAGGATTAATAAATTACTGGAAATGGAAAATGTATGGGAGTACATGTAAATAGAGATGGAATGTGTGGGAGTATGTGTAAATGGAAATGGATGAAGGATCAAAGAATGAACCCAAATTTGCACAATCTAGTGCACCATTTGTTAACATGTAATTGCATTTAGACATTCCATCAAAATGGGCCCATAACTAAATGATAATTGACATGGGTATAAAAATTTCATCATTACATTTTGCCCCCAGTTTGAGGTACATGTGAATCCTAAAATGAACACGTATTCAAAGTATATGAGCACTTATATCCATGCATGAAAACTAAATATTTAGACATAAAACACAATATGATATTCATGTAAAGTAATGGACACAATTTGATCTCTTCATGTGTTCTTACTCCTCAGCATGCATACTCCATAAGAACCTACAAAATAGAGAAAAGGCATCTATGGAGAAAAGTCATATGTGTAATGTTTAGCTTCTAGATCACATTAATTAAATCAAGCACAATTGCAAGCTAATTCTGCTATCTAAAAAAATGGGAGTGAGGTAGAGAGTAGGGATAAAAAATTCTACCTATATGGAAAGTGGTAATATAATATCTTGCCTAGTGTGACAACAGTAGGATGGTGTGGCATATAAGGAACTAGACCATGTCATGTGGTCAAGATTTTTCTAGACACAATAATGAGTCTTTGTTTAGGCACTTGTAATTGTTTGCAAGGTCAACATAAGAGTGGTAGTGAAAAATATCCCCCCTTTCAATTGGTTGCATCCATTAAATGCAAGGAAGTGAAGGAGCTTGAGAAAAAAATAAATGAAAAGTAAATGCAATCATAAGCATGTAATTACATGGACCACGTAAAGTAATAGGCGTCATAAATGCATCGTCTAACAAATGTAAGTAAGAAATAATGAATGATAATAATGAAAAGAACATGGATTGGTGATAATTGTGAAGGTACATAATTTTTCTCCCAATATTTAGGTAAATGAGAAAGGTGATGTATCTTTAAAAGGTGAGATAAAATCATGTAAGTGCATATGTCACTAGAAAGACATATGAAGCTACTATTATGTTGTGTCTTTCTAATTAAATCTTGATGAATGTTTTAGTTCAAAACATTGCTAAGAGTTTATGAGATAAAATTATTGCATTATATCAAACTAAATGTCTTGTACAAATAAATTATTTTTTAAAATAATTTTGTAATCTTTAAAGATGCATGAAGGAGACTTTGTAACCAAACATTTAAATTATTTTCATGTAGTAGTGAGTCAACTGGCTTCCATAGATGTAAAAATGGAAACTTTGATAATTTGTTCATTATAGGATACCGTATTTCTATTTTGAAGCCTATTTATCTAAAGGGGATCAATATCCTTTCTTTGTTCTTTAGAAATGGGGGTGCAAAAATTGCTTTGCATTGTTTGGGTATCCACTCAATTATGTTGTATCTGAAAAAAATTGTAAAGAAAACAAGATTATCCGAAAAAGTTAGGTGGAAACAACATGTCAAAAGGGTAAATTGATTGAGGTGGAAGATGTGTAGAATTTGACAAAAGAAAGACTTGATGAAATGAGTAATTCAATTGGAGGTTTTGATCTGATAATAAGTGGAAGCCCCTATAATAATCTAATAGGAAACAACAAGAACACAAGGGATGTACTAGAGGGGAAGCATTCCTCTATTTTATATGAATTTCCATGGATTATGAATTATGTAAGGCATGCAATGCATTCAATTGTAACTTGACAGAATAATTCAAAACCTTCATTTTGTATTAATGTGGACTTCAATATATTATAAATTCCTTATTTTTCATAGCCAAGTTCTTGCCCAAATTGAAGAGGCTACCAAAAACAAGTATTAAGAGGAGAAGGAGAAAAAGAGGTAGACAGAGAAAGAGAGAGAGGGAGAGAAAGAGAGAGTTTGATAGAGAGGAAGAGAGTTAGAGAAAGGTAGAGAGAGGAGAAATAAAGAAAGAGAGATAAAGAAAGAAGGGGAGAGAGATAGACAAATGGATAGAGAGAGAGAGAGAGGGAAGTAAAGAGAGATAGAGAGAGATAAAGAGAAACAAATAGAAAGAGGAGACAAAAATTTAGAGAGAGAGAGAGGGAAAATAGAGAATGAGAAAAATATATATGTAGAGAGAGACATTCTCTTTTCAATTCCTTGTGTAGTCCTGATTGCTTCTCTTATAGGACATTTAATAGAGCACTCCAGTTTGCTATCCATCAAACGCTTCGTTAGAAATCCATTCACTACAATGGAATTTTGAACATACATGAGAGGATATGCTCACTAGCCCCACATCCACCAAGGCTTAATATCCTCTGTAAACACAAAATTTGCAAGGAAGCCCTATTGGCTACATTACACAACATTAAGACAATTATTTATGTAGATACAAAGAATAGAGAGCTAGAGAGGGAGACAAAGAGATTGAGAGATAAAGAGGGAGAGAGAGAGGGATAGAGTGAGGAGAGAGAGAGAGGGGGGGAAATAGTGAGGAGAGAGGAAGAAAAAAGTGAAAGATGAAGAGAAAAGGGGGAGAGACAGATAGAGAGATGAGATAAATAAATATGTATGAAATTAAATAATAATTATATAGAAATATATATTATATATTAATTATTAGGGTATGTGCAGGATCATGATGGCCAAACTATACCTCTAAGTGGCAATGAAAATACAAAAAATCAGACTTAATCAAGTTCATGTGAAAATTTGAATAGATTATCTACACAATTTGAAAAAGATGTAAGAACGAAATTTGTAGAGAATTGAATCTAGTTTATGGGCTACTATTTAAAAAAAAAGAACTAAATTTACTTAGTGAAAAATAAATATTTCAATGAACAACTACTAAATTTTTCAGAAGAAAAAAGTGGGTGTCCTTCCAGCCAACCTAACTATGAGCAAAAAAAAAATATTTTTTTTTAATCTTTCAAAATAAGTAGAGGACTCATGCTGGATGTGACGCATATTTGTTTGAATTTTTTTTCCAATAAAATAATTAGTTATGATTTTTTTACTGTGACTTTTTTTAAAAACTAAAAAGTAATTTTCTAGCCAACCTAACTCGATAAAAAAAATCAAAATTCAATTTTTTTTTTAACTTGTAGCCAGAAAAGCATAGAGTGTGACGCAACTTTCGGATCTCAAAAAGGTGTAACGGTTTGAAAGTTATGGATGTTTTTCAATCAGTCTATCCATCAGGATTTTAGACACACACTATATAGAAAATTATTAATAATTATTTAATAAAATGATAACCAAACAAATCTTATATTTTTTGAAAGATGACAATTTCTTCAATAAACCCTTTTCATTTTATCAATTTTGCATTAAAAAAAAGTCATCAGCACGAAGGGTGAAGTTCGAAGAAGAGACTGAAACATGAAAACATGTTAGAATCCATGAAAAGTCTACAACCAAAATGGATATTCATTTTGGTAGAAACGAATATCCGTTTTGGCAGCTAAAAATAGATATCTATTTCTGGGAAACGGATATCCGTTTTGGGGCTACCCAAAACCAAGTGTTCAAAGGCTTTGGTTTTATGTGTTCTTATGAGATGAAGGCTCTACCAAGAAGTATACCTGACTATCTTGTAGGAGAATAGTCACCACCAAGTTGGAATGACACCTGATCATAATGTAAAGCCAACATAATAAATGCTTGGGCCCATCACCATCAAAGGAAATACATGGCAAGCAAAGAGCCGATAATGAATCCACATAAGCCACATGAGAGACCATACACCCATGACAAATAAACATCAAGGCCCACCAATGTTGGCATCACTAGGGTAACACATGTCATGATATAAATGGTCCAAGTATATTACATAGAACCATGCAAAGAGATATATAAACATCAAGGAACACATAGAATAAGGGTGTGCATGCAATGAGAAAATGTACAAGTTAAACCCTAACCATGAGAGGCTTATGCTCAAAATGAAACCTTAATGATGGAGAATAACAATGAACATCTAAACTGAGAATTAAAGCATAAAAACATATACGCCAAGGTTCATACAAGTTAGAAGAGCACATATGCACATCAGAAGGTTAGACAAAAAATAATGCCAACATAAGCTTTGGTTGAGGATGAGTATCATATGTTGACACTATGAAAATCCAAAAAAGTTCTAAGGTGTAGACCAAAATGGAAAAGGGGAAGTCCAAAAACATAGGGGTGATACACAAACACACACCAATATTTATAAACAAGGATAAAGGGAACACAACTTAGAACCCTTAGGACAAAGCATAAAAATGAAAGCTTGCAGCTAATTGACTTAAAGGCATACGAGAGGACAAATTAAGCATGTCATGCAAATAACATCAAGAACATGTTGCAAGTCAAGACTTGTGGGGAGATTCGTTTGCATGCTACAATAGATAAACTAAATTACATCTCCTTCCAAGTGTAAAAAATAACCTTCATGAATGAGATTCCCAATCTTGATTTGATTATGTATCCACCTTTTAACTACAACATGAAGTATCTTGCACATCCAAACATGACCATGACACTACTTCTTAAAGATAATAGTCAAACTCATTAGAGTCATCAATATAATTTAGCCATAGGTAGTAGGAGTATGATCTATTCCCATCCATGTCACGAAGCAACTATTCAAATGCTAGGACAACATGATGTAAACAATCATAAGGGCCAATAGTCCACTCCAAATGCATAGGAAAAGGACAACTCTTGGATCCCATATTAATCATGTTCACATGGTTTCTAGCATCCTCAAGTGAGTCAATACAAAAATTGAAAGCCTCAAACTCATACACTTCAGAAAAATATACCTAATTAGAAATTTGATATGCATGAATAAGGATGTCCTCATGCAGCACAAACTAAAATGTGTCACATTTAGACATGTCATCAAGTTGAACTACATCATGTTGAGACTTGTGTTTACTTAAGAATTACAATTCACTTGCCTCTTTGCATGCTTCAAAGTTCCAAACAAAAGACGCAACTTTGGGTGTAGCAGAGTCCTCATCAATGAGTGAAACATGGTCTTCAACAAACTAAAATTATATATCATCTTTATGCTTATATGGAGACTATATCATCTTTACCATTTTATATGGAGGCTCTTTAGGAGTCTTCACAAATCTGTCCAAAGTAAAATTACTCAAATCAAATAATGGCTTATATGGAGCTTTATTAAGTTGATACCTAGGTGGATTAGTGTGTAAACATTCAAATTAGATGGTAATTCACAAGTCTATAGAATAATAAAATGAATCCCTAGTCTAGAATCCAAATGTATATTCAAAGGCATTAAAGACTTTGAACAAATTACTTTATTGAATTGGAGAAGGCATGTACAAATGTGCAATGTTTAGCTTATTCTTCCTTGTCTATACTTTTATACATATGTACATGTGTATGGTGCATGGATCATGTGGACAAGGTGACGATAGATTTAAAAACCCATATTGATCTAAAATTAAGCAGTTAATTTGGATCTATTTGAAATTTAATTAGACGATCGGGGTCATGTCCTAATTTTTTTGTTATTATAGAAGTTGACAATTTCTCTAGAAGTGGCTCTTTACTACCAAAGTTTACCTTGCTGATGAAGTTGAGTAGTCATTAATAAAGTCAAATAGTTGTTGATTAAGACATGTTGTTGTTGTTAAAGTTGATAGTTATTGAAGAGTAGTAGAATAAAAATATGAACAAGAATCAAGAAGCTACTTATGCACCTTCTCATTCTAGAACTAATGATGAAAAATGCCTGAGACTCAAGTTGCACATCCTACAATGTTTAAGCATTAAAGTAATGATATATGCATGCCTTCCAATGATCTTATGAGAACACATTCCTCACATACCAAGAAATCAATAGATTAACAAGGACATTATGTATGATAAACCCACATTTCATTCCAAAGGAACTACTTCTTCCTAGATACTTAATAATGAACTGTAGCAAAACAAATGCAAAATCTCTCTATGGAGCCACCTCAAAAGAAGAAAGCACAATGGATATAGAAAAATAATTCAATAGTTGCACATGTTGCTAGTTTTTTCACTAAGAGAACCACTTCTGATAAAAAAATACATTTACTTGAGGACAAAGAACTTGATATTACTTGTTGGGATGGGGATGACCTCTTTTATGGTTATCTCTCTAATTTTATTGGTTGATTTTTGTTTGGACCCATGTGGGGACATTTTACTTTCAATTCTTTCCATGTCTCTTCCTATATGACTTGTTGTTCCTATCTTCCATGATTACCATTTATACTATCCTATGTTACTTGTTTAGCTCCTATTCTTTCATATATTCAATCCTTACCTCCCATGCTTTCCTCTATACCTTGTTTGGTTCCTAAACATCTTTATGTTCTATGTTTAAAACCTATATTTTCCCATGTTCCTTGTTTACTTATCTATCCCTATGCTATATATCCATGATGTCCCTATGTTCCTATGATCTAGGCTTGTGATCTCTATCTCTTATGTATTCATATTCCATGCTTATCATGATGTTTCTAATACTTAAACATACTTATGGTTCTTACACATTTAGAATTCTTATTATTTACTTATTTATATATGTATTTTAACATTTAATTTTTCCTTCTTATGTGTTCTTATGCATCTCCTATTCTCATTTATGTATATAGTTGTATACTTCGTACATTATGTATATAGTTTCATGCTTTTTGAGGAAAACAAAGTAGATATTCATTTTGGCCATTTTGGAAATGGATATCCATTTTGTAGAAGTGATATGGATGTTTATTGGGTGACCGTTGCCCTAAGAATTGGCTTAAGAAATGGATATCCATTTCTAAAACAGATATCCGTTATGTAAATGCAAAAAAAAACAAGGAATATTGTTGGGCTCGACATCTATGCCTACAAACCATCTGCTATCGAAAAACTCATGATTTATGCCTATGACAGCGAAAAAAACATTTTTATGCACTTTTGGAGACACAATTTGCTTGTTACAATCATATGGGTGATCTTTTTGTTCCCCTAATGGGGAGCAACAGCTATTGTAAAGCAAAAAGGAGGGGAAAAGTTACATTGGAGGAAATTGAAGCAATTAGGGAAAAGGATAGGGCAAGGAAGAGGATTGGAAGAGTGGGTTTGGATGATGCTCATCAAGGTGAAGCTTCTTCTTTACCATCCAATAACATGCAAATTGAAGATGTTAATTTTGATTATAATGAAATGTTAGACAAGAATGAAATTAACCATGATATTGCAAATGAAAATATTGCAAAATGTTATGAAACACCTATTGATAAGAGAAATACCATGGACAAAGAAGAATAAGAAAAACAAAGATGTGCACTTGAACAAAGTGGATATGAACCCTCATGATATTGAATTTGCACTCCATAATCCATTTGTTGATAAAGTTGATGAGGTTGATAACATGCATGAAACAAAGAAAATCAATGTATCTCCAAATTTCATAAGAAGAGAGGACATTTCTCAAGAAGAGAATAAGTGTGATGAAATTGGAAAACACCCAAGAACCCCAAAATGGTTACTTGGAATTGATGAGAACATAATGGAAAAACTTGAAGGCAAGAGGTCGTCACGAATGGTTCGGTTGTGGGCTTCAAAACTCTTCAATGAATACTTTGAGAATAAAACATTAACCGAACAATACCAACTTTTTGAGCAATTACTAAAGATGTACAAAATGAGACCTTTACTAAAGAAATTAAAGATTTGGTTAAACAAAGTGTCCGATTGGAATAAAATTATTGTTAGAATCCTTTTCAATGCACTCAATTTTATTGGAAAGACTAGCAAGGAGAAAGATAAAAGAGCTACTCGTAGAGTAGTAACAACCTCAATAGTAAGCAAACAATTAAGAAATGCTCGATTAATGAGGCAAACTTATGTTGACTTAAGATTGAATCGTAAAACATTGTCAAAAGCACTAGCATTAAAATTAAGGCTAGATAGCCCTCTTGGAAATGATACTTGGGATTTTAGCGGTAGGCTTCCACAAGTTGACAAGAAGCTAATCAATAGCACAAAGGAAGAAATTGAACGATTTTGGCACACTAACTCTAGGGTATCACTAACTGCAAAAGATGTTTTAAAGTTAAGAATTAGTGATAAAGACCGCACACCACATCCTAAACATTACTTGGAATGTAGACAAACAACATTGTACAAACAATATTGTGAAACACACCCAGGTACGACAATCTCACAAAGAGTATTTGAATCTCTTAAGCCATTTTATTGTGCTCCTCTTAAAGTTTGTAATACATGTTGCAAATACCATGTAGAGTTTTCTATGTACCATGAATTATTATGCAATATTCATTCTACTTTGCACACTTACAAAATGTTACTGGAGTGTGGTGCAATTCAACTACCAAAGTCATCTAGGGACTTATTGGATTTATTTCTATGTATTAGAGATGATGGTTGCATTTTCTATAAGAATGATTGTTTAAATGAAAAGTGTTTACAATGTGGTGGGTTATCAAAGTTTGTATAATGTTTTCATGATGGCATCGAGCATGATTTTGGAAAGAGAATGGTTGAGAAAAAGAGATATGAGACAGTGAAATACAATTTGAAAAGTGGAGATGAATGTTCTAGATGTGAGTTGATTGTAAGAGAGGTAAGTATTGCTGATTTTATTTATGATTTTAAGAAAAATCTTTTCTACAAGTATGTCAGACACAGCTATAGGTCTCAATGGTTAGATCAAGAATTTAGGATGTGTAAAGACTTTTTTCCGATTGGAACTATTGTCTTTGTAGTTGATTTTGCAGAAAACTACACATTGTAACCCCAAAATGAAGCTCAATCCTAGTACTACAATTCTATTTAGATTGCTATTTTTGTTCACATCACAAATAGACATGCCCCTGATAGTACAGAAGAGAATAGGAAGATTGTCAAAGAATATTATTTTTACATGAGTGATGATCAATCTCATTCATCAGAGTATGTGCAATATTGTTTTGAACAATTTTATGGGTTCTTGAAAGAAAAAGATATTAGAATGGATCAACATCTCATTTGGTCAGATAATTGCACCAATTAATTCAAGAATGCTCGTATATTCTATTGGTTGTGCAGAAAGCATGTAGAGATGGGTATACCTCATATTTGGAATTTTTTTGAAGTCAGGAACGGAAAAGGTGAACATGATGGAGCGGGTGCATGCATGAAGAGAGCTCTTTTTAAAGAACAACTAAAGATTAGAGGTGGTGCTACATTCAGTGATGCAGATTCTATTGTTAAGTGGTGTAACTATGCATTGTCACAAGGAGTGGCTCTTGATTCAGAAGTGCATAGGTTCTTTTGGTTGGTTGATGACGGGATAGTGAAAGAGAAATGGGATTGTCAAAGAATCAGTGAATCGTCAAATATGCATTCATCTCGAAGCTCAGATGCAAGTGCATGGACTATTTGGACATGAGAATTAGCTTGTTTTTGTCAGAGTTGTATTAAATGTGATTGGAATAATTGTGAGTCAATTGAGTGGGTAGATGCATGGATTCCACAATATTTAACCTCTTTATCTCAAGGTCAATCATCTTTCGTCAATGACATGGAGAGCTCATTCGACTATGAACATCTTTCAGACCTTGTACAGCCAGGTCATTTTTATGCAGTTGTTGCACCGCATGGAAATGAAGAGAGGTCAAACTATTGGTTGGCACGATGTGTACAGGGAAAACAAAATCTAACACAACCTATGACAGATGATGATGGGTTCACATATCCTACAGGATCAATTGTTATTGCTGGGACTTAGTTACTAACATATATGATTAGAAAGAATGGCATCCCTGCCTTTGAAGACATTGAGAAGCATAAAACAATTTTGATGTATTCACACCTAGTTGTAGCAACAAATGTCAAGTTACTAAAGCATCATGGAAAACCAAAATCAAAACAACTATGGACAATTAGTAATGCTGATAATGAAGCAATATTGGATACTTTGAAGGTAAGAGATGACCCCTCAAGTACGCTTGACTAGCATTTAAACTTCTAGAGAGACAGGTATGACATTTTTATCTTAACTTGTTCTTGTTTTTTCTATTTTTTAGAATTATTTTATTAAAAATCTTGTTTCTTTAACTATAATGCATGTTTTTTATTATACAAGATTGCGAATGAGGTTATTTTGCATGGCATTGCAGATTTTTTTGCATGGCATCATAGGTTATTTTGACTATACCCGAGGTACAATTTTTAGTGTTAATTTGACTACAACATCTGACAGATTTCTCGTTAGCTTCATGTAATCTCATATGGTATATTTCATATAGTATATGGCAATCTCTACTTTCCTTGGGTTTTGGATAAATAGTTCCAATGACACCTTGACCATGTTCAAGCAAGTAGGTATGACAAATGAAATCAAATTGCACAGTTTTCTATGTTTCCACACTTTTCTTTACACCTGCCAATTGCCAAACTTTTCTATGTTTTAAATTAAAAATCTTGTTTCTTAAACAATAATGCATGTTTTTGAGTATATAGGATTGCGAATGAGGTTATTTTGCATGGCATAGTAGATTTTTTTGCATGGCATCATAGGTTATTTTGACTATACTTGAGGTATGATTTTTAGTGTTAATTTGAATTTCTTAATATTTTGCTTTCTATCTCTTTCTACATACTAATTTCTACCTATGCTTCCTCACTTTGCATTCATGTCTCTTAAGGTAGTTGCAACTACAATATCTGACAGATTTCCCATATCCTTCATGCAATCTCATATGGTATTTCTTATTTTATTTCATGTCATTTGATGTACATAAATGATATTTATGTTTAATCAATTTTGCTTCTTGAAGCTTCTCACAGGAGGTCACAACTCTAACCCATCCAACTACAGACAAAGAAGCTGGAGACAAGATGATGGAGACTAATCATCAGGCGATGATATGTGATCAATTACATATGTGATGTTATATATTTCATACATTTTCTATATTAATGTGCATATATTGTTTGATTGTATTAACATGTGGATCTTGATGAACTTCTGTCGAAGAGGTCTATATACTTTTGTATGAACTACCGATGTATATTTTTGAATATATGCCTGTATGGCTTTGTTTGGACATGCCTATATGGCTTTGTATATAAACTAGATGTTATGTTCATGACATTATGTATATGACATCTTATATTAAATATTTAATATGATGATCAATTATCGATATAGGAATTTGGTTTTACACGTGCCAATTGCATTTGCTTGAAAGTTTATAAATCATTTTCAAATAATCCATTTTGTGCATATCTTGCAATCATTGCATTTTGTGGGACTGTGCATTTCTTTGAGGCATCATTTCAAATAGTTCATGCACCTTGTCTATGCTTCCACACTTTCCATACAATTCATGTGCCTTCATGATGTGACATTTCTTTGGGGCATCATGCCAAACAATTTACATGCCTTGTCTATGCTTCCACACTTTGCATACATGTCTACAAGAGCAGCTGCAATTATAGCATGTGGCAAATTTCCTATATCCTTTATGCTTTGATAGCTATCCATACGCTGTTCCAAACATTCTATTTTGGTGTATAGATAGGGAGGATGTTGGCAAAGGTTGTGGAATTTGGCTTTACACATGCCAATTGCATTTACTTGTTCAAATTTTTCTAAAGTCTTCAACAAATCTATTTCGTGCATATCTTGCAATCATTGCATTCCATGAGACAACATTTCTTTGAGGCATCGTGTCAAATAGTTTGAATGTTCGTTGTATATGCTTCCACACTTTGCATACATGTCTTGCAGGGTACTTACAACTACGACATTTGACAAAATTCCTATATCCTTTATGCTTTGATGCAAGATAACTCCATAGTGATAACTCCATAGTGAAGGGTGGTTGATTTATTTTGGTGGGGATGAGGGTGTAGGGGTGGGGCGGGGTGTTGCAAGATATAGCATCACTAGGAAAAGGGTCTTTGTTAACCATAGCATAGATGACAATAACATACCAATTAAACTTTTGTCTAAGAAGTGGAAATTATGTCAACCTATATTGTGAAAGAATAAAGTCATGAAATGGCTCCCATAGGGAATAGCATTAGGTCTTTAATTGTCTGTTTAGTCATGTACACAATATCAAAAGTCATATTTCAAAGTTCATAATTAGTGGAATTAGTTTTAAGTGATGGGAGTGGGCTGTTGTGAGAAATAAGACAATATGGACTAGGCTGATAGTTGGTATGCATGTGACTTGTATGCATTTTAAAAGCACTCAATGAAATATTTTAACCTTTTTTCATAAAGGCATAGCTTGTATTGTAGACAGTCATGCTTAACTTGATTCAAATAGTGCCACGTTGCAACGTCATAGTGTTGCTTGATATTGACAAAGATGTTACTTATTGCCTGCCCAAACATGTTTTGTCTTTGCCTTTCCTTCTCTCGCACCATTAAATTGAGTCTGTCAACAATTACTTGGGAAGGATCTATGGAACTTTCTTATTATATGACTGGCTTTCTTTCGAGGAATGAATTTTATTTTTTCACTTGGCTCAATAAAGTTGGAAGTGTGTCTATCCATCTAAATGTGCATTGAGATGTGCTTGAATCTAGGTCTATTGAATTTTTGGACCAAGGAGATGGTCTTTGTTGAAGAATAGTATAATTTTTCTTTATGTGGTCACATTCAATGCTCATTCACTAGCATGTTGGCAATTGGATTTTAGTGCTTTCTTTGGTGTATGATTTGAATGCTCTTGTAATCGTATAGCAATTGGGATGAGTAGGAAAGAGTTAATTTCAATCTTTGTTGGCACTTGAATTGTTCCTAGGATTTGTTGGCACAATAGGTCTGATATTTGGATGTAGTAGACTGTGGACAACAGAAACAAGGATAATTTGATGTGTTAGAGCCTAGTTTTTGTTTGTTTGTCATGAGCAATGATAGGTGGATGGAGAGAGAGGTCCTACAGACCATGAATCATAGGTCTTGAACATCTTTGAAGGGTTGACACAAGTTATGGCATGACTGTCCCAAGAGGACTGATTTCATACTCTTAGGGTGTAAGAGTTGTAAGCCCATAAATTGTTGCATTGTTGAGTCATCACATAGGACTTGTTATGATCATTTAAACACCAAGTCAAGCTTGCCCCATGACAAGTACATTGTCCCAAGGTCTATTGCATCAAGATTCTAAAAAGAGTTCAATGTTAGGGTCCCATAGAGGTACACCTAGGAACATAAATGAACATGGTGTAAGAACACTTTGTCATTTTGTGTTGTTGTCCTAAAGGCCCTTCCTTTGCATTAAGATCCCACTTTGGTACAGGTAGAGAGGATGCAGTGTGGAATTTGGCTTTACACCCATTGATTTCTTTTTCTTGAAAGTTTCTAAAGCCTTATCAACAAAACCATTTTGTGCATATCCTACAATCATGGCATTCCATTAGATTCCATTTCTTTAAGGAATCATGACAAACTATCCACTTGCCTTCTCTATGCTTCCACATTTTGCATACATGTCTCCTACAATAGTTGCAACTACAACATCTTACAAAATTCCCATATCCTTTATGATTTGATGGATGTCCATGTACTATGTTCCAAAGATCTTAGTTTGGCACTAGCAGAGAGGATGTAGTCAAAGGTTGTGGATTTTAGCTTTACACCCACCAATTGGTTTTGCTCGAAAGTCTCTAAAGCCTTGGTGACAAATCCATTATTTGCATATCTTGCAACCATACCATTCCATGAGACCACATTTCTTTGAGGCATCATGTCAAACAGTTCACTCACCTTGTCTATGCATCCGCATTTTGCATACATGTCTTCTAGGGCAGTTGCAACTACAACATTTTTCAAAATTCCAATAGACCACATTTTTTTGGGGCATCATTCAATGCAACTACAACATTTGATAAAATTCCCATATGCATTTTGTAAGAATATGTATGAGATACTATATATTTCTATATGATTACCTTATTTAGTAAGAATTAATAAGAAAGAAGCATAATGACAATAATTAGCATTCAAGGATTTCTAATGAAGACCTAGGGTTTAGGTGCCATTGGCAACTCACCAAACCCTCAGATCAATCTTTATTTGAAGAGATTTTATGATTTAGACTAATACAGATGCTTGGGTATCTCATGATCATATTGAGATCTAATCATTGCTTTGTTTCAATGCTTCTAATCATAATAATCAAGGTTATGGGACAACAAGGTTATGGAATAGCTCTTGTCATGTCATATGAGGAGATCATGGCCACAATACCATCAAGATGTTGTGAATTTCAACAACAAATTTCTATTTGTCCAAACCCTACCATCGTACACAGTCAAGAAGGCTTAGTTTCATGCAATAGAAAGGTGCTAGGAGTGACATTTTGCATTCCATAGCTTGTGGGGCCGAACAGACTGCGATAACACGTTAGGGTGGGCGGGTAAATGCCAAGGGAGGTCTCATTTTGTGTGCCAAGTGCCCCAATAATTTAGGGCAGTAGGCTACCGGCAAAGTCCCTTGACAGGTGCATGTGGGGTCCATCTACAATAACCTCTCTTGGTTTCATTCAACTCCTATCTGTTTGACCATGCTGAAATCAAACTCATTCTTGCAAAATGCTTCAGTTCCATGTAGTGGAAAGGTTGCCAGGTGCCATATTTTTTGTTCTGCTCATCATGGGGCTGAACCGACTGAGCCAACATGTTGGGGTGGGCAGGTAAATGCCAAAGGAGGTCTCGTTTCATGCGCCAAGTGTCTCAGTCGTTCTGGGATGCAAGCTACCAATAAACTCGAAAGGTGTTAGGTGTCAGTAGCTTGCAGGCTAGAATGACTGGGATGCTTGGAACATGAAATGAGACCTTCCCTACCATTTACCCACCCACCCTGACATGTTGGCATAATTGGTTCAGCCCTATGATGAGAAAAACAACAAATATGGCACCTGGCAACCTTTCCACTGCATGGAACTGAAGCATTTTGCAAGAATGTGTTTGATTTTGGTATGGTTAGACAGGAGTTGAATAAAATTGAGAGAGGTTATTGTAGATGGACCCCACATGTACCTATAAGTCCAAGCGAAACATTTCCAGCTACCACGAATTCTGAGAACTGCTCCGTCAAAGTTTGGCATTTTTTGTCTTAGGGATCTTAAGGGACTTTGCAGGTAGCCTGCTGCCCCAAACGATTAGGGCACTTGGCACACCAAATGAGACCTCCTCTAGCATTTACCCACCCACCCCGATGTGTTGGCATAGTCTGTTCAGCCACACAAGCTATGGAATGCAAAATATCACTCCTAGCACCTTTCCACTACATCAAACTGAAGCATTTTGCAAGAATACGTTTGATTTTGGCACAGTCAAACAGTCTGGAGTTGACCAAAACTGAGAGAGGTTATTGTGGATGGACCCCACATGCACCTATAGGTGCAAATAGAATGTTCCCAGCTGCCATGAATTCTGAGAACTGCTCTGTCAAAGTTTGGCAGTTTTTTGGTCTTAGGGATCTTAAGGG
Organism: Cunninghamia lanceolata; assembly: GCA_027924645.1. Lineage (NCBI taxonomy): Eukaryota > Viridiplantae > Streptophyta > Pinopsida > Cupressales > Cupressaceae > Cunninghamia > Cunninghamia lanceolata. The sequence continues at coordinate 404,811 of BSBN01001268.1, read as the reverse complement.
ACTTTGCTGGTAGCCTGTTGCCTGAAATGATTAGGATGCTTGGTGCACGAAATGAGACCTCCTATGGCATTTACCCACCCACCCCAACGTGTTGGCACAATCTGTTTGGCCCCACGAGCTATGGAATGCAAAATGTCATTCCTAGCACCTTTCCACTGCATCAAACAAAGTATTTTGCAAGAATGCGTTTGATTTCGGCACGGTCAAACAAATTGGATTTGACCAAAACTGAGAGAGGCTATTATGGAAGGACCCCACATGCACCTATAGGTCCAAACAAAACATTCCCAGCTGCCACAAATTCTGATAACTGCTCCATCAAAGTTTGGTAGTTTTTGGTCTTAGGGATCTTAAGGGACTTTGCCGGTAGCTTGTTGCCCAGAACAACTGGGATGCTTGGTGCATGAAATGAGACCTCCCTTGGCATTTACCCACCCATCCTAACACATTGGCACAGTTCGTTTGACCCCATGACAAGCAGAACAAAAAATATGGCACTTGGCAAGGTTTTTGCTCTTAGGATCTTAAGTGACTTTGCTCTTAGGGAACAATGTACTGGCAAAGACCCTAGTTTTCATAAGGGGAGACCTAGAAACTTTATCCTTCAACTCCTTATCAAATGACAAGTTTAGTCTCAAAGTTTGATGGCTTTTATGACCATATACATGATGTTGTTTGAGGACAGTCATAAAGGGTAGTTTTGGACAGCCATGTGTATCTTTTTAACAAACAATCATTCCATTTCAATGAGGACAACAAGTTGTACATGGACTTTGACAGTCCCAAAACTCATATAAATCATCCATTTTGGTGTTTGACAACCTTATAAATCCATTAGATCATTTATAAAAACCCTAATGAAACTTATAAACCCTCTTTGCATAATAATTTCATGAATGAAAGACCTCATAACACTGTTGTTTGACTGTGACAATAGTAGGCAATGTTGTAACCCTTATATGAAATGTGTTCTTTTCATAGTTGCATGGATTGTTCTATTCACTTCCATATGATATTTTCACTTTATTATTATTTCATGAGTTGATAACTCTATTATACATGTCACTTTGATATAATCCCCTTGTTCATGATGATAACTTCATGACTGTCTTGTATGATTGTTTTGTGCATTTTAATAGCCCAATGAAGGTTTGAGCATGAGGCCACTCTAGTCTTTGATCTCATAACAAATTGAGGATTGTATGGTGTTGTGATCTTCACGATTTTAACTTCATTTACTTGATATAGTTCATTTAGCCATGCTTGACAAAAAAATTACCTTGAAACAACTTAATGACTACAAAATCCACATAATGCCATCACAAATCAAACCAAATTCACCCTCAAAATTTTGTCATAAGATTAGAACAAAGGTATATGAATAATATCACAAAAGCATACCTCATCATGTAATAACCACATATGCATATCTCACAATAATAACATGCAAACTCATAAGCCCAAAATCTCAAGACATAACTATGGGAATACAAACCATACTCAACCAAGACCTCCTAAAGAAATAATAACTTAAGCCCATCATACCCATGTAACCAAGAGCCTCATGAAAAACCAAATGTATTAGGAATCAACCAAGACTCCATAATCAAAAGCATGTCAAACCTTAACTAATGGACACACAAGCAAACCATCAAATTGACTCAAATGAGATATGTGGCAACAAACAAGTGCATCCAAAGCATATAAGTCAACTAGGATCTCCAGGAGCATCCAAATGCATCTAAGACCATGCTAAGTAACCAATATCCAAAAATCATCAAAATATGTCAAACTATTACAAATGTATGAAGAAATTTGTAGAATATTCACCAAAGTCAAGCAAGTGTACTTATAGGACAGTCATAAAGAGTTTTATCCTAATTTGCATAATTAAAGGAAGGAATGATTTCAAACTCCTAATTTGCTATACCAACCATGAAACAAATCAATTTTCAGACCTATATCACTATTGTAAATTTGTACCTACATAATCATATCTAGAAATGGTCAAAGATGAAGGAATCGAGGTCTTGGAGCTGAATGAAAATGAACTTTATAATCATGTACAAGAATTACAGCCTTAAATATGATTGTTTCAGCCTTCCATGAGGTATCAAATTGTTGTTCTAGATTGCCGATGTCCTGAGTAAGACTGAAAATGGAGAAAACATGAAGAAAGGAGGCTAGAAATGAAGTTTTGATGGTGAAATTAGTTATCTAAAACTGATTTTTGATGTTTGTACTTGAAAAATGAAGAGATGCAACTACATATGGAGGAGATAAAAGTATTTTATAGCTCTCCACATGTGTGAACCATTCAAATTTGTCATTTTATGCAAATCCTATATATAACTAAAACTACAATCATGTGGCAACTAAGATCAAGTTATGTCTTGAGGTATGAAACAACGTATATAATCTTTCTACCAAGAAAACAATCATATATAACAACAAAATCAATCTATAACATGTTATTGATCATAACTCAACCATTGTAAATTAATTATACATCAAACTTTTAAGTTTCAAAGTAGGAATACATGTAGATAAGGAATTTAAATTATATTGTATATCAAGATGTATATATATTGAAATCTAGTCCATAATGGTAGACATATACAAAAATTTGGCAAATATGCCAACTCAAAACATTTTTACAAAATGTGGCATATGCCATGTCTCAAAATCTATATACAATCTACATGCCAAATAGCTACATCAAATACTAAAGGTCCACTTGATGCTATGTCTTTGGTGAATCCTCAACCTGTGATGGATCCTCAATTTTTGATGGATCCTCAATCTGTGATGGATCCTCAAAAAGTGTCCTCTTCGTACCATGATGTCTAGTAGTTGATGGAGGCAAAGTTGACTGCATTAACAAGTCAAACCACAAATTTGATCAATCTCTTCAATGGTAAATAAAAATAAGTTAGAGTTAGTAAATAGAATCTTATCAACTATAAGACTGCTATAAATATTCAATTATTTAAAAAAATTTAATTCAATTACCTTGACTCTTTCTTGTCGTTCAGACAATCGTTCTACAAATGATTTTCTCTTAAGATGATCAGGTGTCCTACTAAAGCATGATGGAAAAGGTGGCACAACACTAATATTCTCAAGAGACTATAAAAGTAAAGTAACATTGAAATAAATTAATAAATAATTATTAAATAAAAAGGATGCATACATTAAAAAATATCAGATGGGTTACACATAAACAATCTAGAGTGAACTACACAAAAAATTATCTACTAGAAAACAAGCACATACCACCATCGAGGCCTCCTGCATCGATTGAGAAGGACTCATCATGGATGAACCAACTAATATCTCAGAATGTAAGACTCTATGTATACAAGTAATCATAATAATTTTAAATTATTATTTATCTAAATGACTATAATCAAATATTTAAGTTTTCTAAATTATCAATTAAAGTAAAATTCAATTGAATTACTTCCACCTTTTGTTGGCATTTAGAAAGTCATTTTGCAAATGATAGTCCCTTGGGTTGATCATGAGTTCGAGTGAAGACCATTGGCAAAGATGCCACATCATTCACATTCTGGACATAAAATTAAGTTACCATCATGATATAAATTAAATTAACATTAAATTAATTAAATTAACATCATGATATAAATTAATATATAATTACTCACAAAGAAATAAATTCATACAAAAAAAAATTGATGTGTAGAACAAATTATATCGGCAAGTCAAAGCCAAATTGGATGGTAAACAAAGTTCCATGATGAACTTCTGTCAACTCCTTCTCTATCATCAGTTGTTATCCCCCTTAGATACATTAGTACTAATAAATTTGTTTATATTATTCATATGGAATACACCATGAAATTTAACTTTAAATTTTACCTGCATAAAAGATTAGCCATGGTTATCTCCTTCTCTATGCTCCACCGATGCTTGTGCTTCTACTCTTGTCCCTGACCCCTTAGCTTGAGTTCTAGAGGCCACTGCGTCATCTCGTGAATGGAGATCGTACTCTAAGGTGTTCAAAGGTGGCTCGCTACTCTCCAAAATAGGACCTAAGCATAGCTGATTGCAAAAAATGCAATGATGGGGCACACAAACATGTGTGGACGAGGAGGGTCTAGTAAAATTAGGTGATCCAATATCATCGCCAACATCATGTGGTTGTGCAAACTGGGAAGTCTATATAATCAAGTGCTCGGTCAAAGAGTGTATTGCACTAAGGCCCTATTGTGTTGCATTTGCAACAACGTCTGGATACTGAATTGGGGGTGGAGAAGGGATAGTAGGAGGGGGAATATAGGGACCTTGTACATGTCTCATTGCCCCAGGTCTATCTTGAGGCATTCCCTTACCTACTCCTTAAAAATCTCTAAAATCAAAATAATTACCATGGTGTGTAAATTCAAATCAAACTTATGATCTCTAACTTTGATAACTTCTGAATGTTGGATATTTGTATTGCAGACTTAATTTATTACTTTCTTTTATTTTACAGATGCAATTTCCACTTCTCATACACTTCTAATTTCTGTGTCTGTGCGTGGTATTGTAGGGCAAAGACGTTGATATATATATATAAGTGACAGTAGGAGTCACATCTGTGATAGACGTGACTCCTCAAAGGTGTGACTTTGTCACCTTTCCATTGCTTTAGCAATTGCTAATCACTGTTTGAATTGTAGTCAGTGTTTATACTTTGGTAATATATCATTCGATCATGCTATATTCATATTTATTTTAACATACCTGATATATTAAGTATGAATATATAAGTAATATTTAATATTACTTATATATTCATATTTATTATGATCATAATAAATACGTTATCTAATCGAAGCTATAAACAACTCAACACTCCCTCTTAGCTCGGGAAGATAACAATATCACAATAATCTCTATGAATATCAATTATCTGATCTGTAATGAATTATTGAAAGTAATTTAATATCACATAACTCATGATATATAGTATCACCTATCTCGTGATACATAGCATCACCTACCTCGTGATACTAAAGGATATACTATACTCGAGAACATTACATTCTCCTTATATATCCTAGTTATGGTATGTGCACTGACATTAAGTCACATAATGTCTACCATAACTTAATCATGAAAACTCCATGATTCATACAAATATTAAGTCACATGATATTAGTCTAATGAACATTATAATATCATCACCTTATAATGTTAGGTACAAGTGTAGATTATCCAAAAGTCGTCACTTTTAGAAATAAACATAGAATGGGTAGGCCCATAATGTCATAGAGTCACACATATGACACAAGAAGTTTACACATTAAACATCTTTAATATATTAGTACAAATCAATTAGAGTCTTACATTTCAATCATACCAAGATTTTTCCTGAAGTATTCAACTTTCACCTTGAGGAGTGGTTTGGTAAGAATATCTGCAATTTGATCTCCTATACTAATATATTCTAACTGAATCACTTTCCTTTCCACCATATCACGCACATAGTGATGAGGAATCTCAATATGTTTAGATCTATCATGGAATACTGGATTCACGGATAGCTTAATATAGGTTTGATTGTCGCAGTGGATGATAGTTGGTTTCAAAGGTTTACCAAATAATCCCACAAGCAGTTTTCTAAGCCATACTACCTCTCTAGCAGCCATAGAAGCTGCAATATATTCGGCTTTTGTAGAACTCTGAGTAACTAAAGACTGTTTTCTACTGATCCACAATATCATTGCTGACCCTAAACTAAAACAACATCTGGAGGTGCTCTTCCGGTTAGTTACACTTCCAGCCCAATCTGAATCTGTGAATCCACGTAGATCTAAGTCAACCTTTTCATATTTTAAGCCATAATTTAGAGTACCTTGAAGGTATCTCATTATATGCTTCACAGCCACAAGATGTATCTCCTTGGGCTCACACATAAACTGACTTAAGGCATTTACAGCATAGCAGATATTAGGTCTGGTATTGACCAAATACATCAAGGATCCAATTATCTGTCTGTAAAGAGTGGGATCTTCCAACGAAGAATCTGCTGCTACTTCCTTCAATTTATGAAGATTTGTTTCCATGGGGGAAGACATAGGTCTACATTCCATCATACCAAACCTTTTTAATATATCAATTGTGTACTTCCCTTGGTTTAGAATAATACAGTCTAATTTCTGCCACACTTCCAGTCCAAGGAAGTAGTGTAATAGACCTAAGTCCTTCATGTCAAATTTTGAAGCTAGATCTTTCTTACACTAATCAATAAGGTGATCTTCTCTTGTAATCAATTGATCATCAACATATAATATCAATATTAACATATCACCTTTGCTTTGTTTGAAGTAGAGATTTGGATCTACATCATTCTTTGAGAAGCCTAATCTCAAGAGGTAACTGTCAATTCTTTCATACTAGGCTCTAGGGGCCTGTTTAAGTCCATATAGAGCTTTCTTTAATTTACATACATGGGATCCTATATTGTGAATCTCAAATCCTTCAGGTTGCTCTAAGTAAACCTCTTCTTCAATGGTTCCATTTAAGAAAGTAGTTTTTACGTCCATTTGATGGACTTTCCACCCTTTCGCTGCTGCAATAGCTAGAACTGCCCTGACTGATGTATATCGAGCAACTGGAGCAAAGGTTTTGTCGTAATCAATTCCTTCCTTTTGTGAAAATCCTCTGGCTACAAATCTTGCTTTGTATTTCCCTATACTGCCATCTGCAGCATGTTTGATTTTAAATAGCCATTTTGAAGAAACAACAGATTTCCCTTTGATCTAGGTACTATATCCCACACATCATTCTTCAGGATGGATTGATACTCCTCTGTCATGGCATCCTTCCATACTTGGTGGTTAAGAGATTCTATAGCACTAGAAGGTTCTGATTTAATGAATTCACTCATTAAAGCTACATAACTAGAGAATCTCTTAGGTCTTGTGCTTTCCCTAAAAGTTCCTAATGGAGCAGCATAATTTTTAGCTTCTTCCATTGTTTTGGTGGCCCAGAGTGGTCTTTTCTTGGGATTTTCTAGTGATGTGATTTGTTCATGGTTTACATCTTCCTCAGGGTACTCCCTCTAAAACTCAAGTGCAGGATCCTCTTCTATGCCTGAGTTGGAAGTTTGAATTTCTGACTCAATATAATTTTTGGCTCTTTTGAAAGCTATGTCTTCCTCAAAAATCACACCTCTGCTTAGTTCAATCTATCTTTGACCAGGTATATATATTCTATAAGCTTTTGATGTTTCACTATAGCCCACAAAGATGCCTTTTCTCCCAGAAGGTTCTAGCTTAGTTCTTTCTCTTTGGGCACATGAATGTAAACAGGACAACCAAATATCCTTAAATGACTAATGTCTGGTTTTGTGCCAGTGAAGGCTTCTTTAGGAGTTTTTTCATCAATATGAGAGTAAGGACATTTGTTCTGTATATAGACAGCAGTACTAGATGCTTCTGCCCAAAGTGAAGTGTCTATATTCTGATCAAGTAACATAGCCCTAGCAGCTTCTACAATGGTTCTATTTTTTCTTTTTGCAACTCCATTTTGTTGAGGATTATAAGGTACAGTGAACTCCCTCTTAATCCCAATGTTTTTACAAAAGTCTTTAAAAATGTCTGAAGTGTAATCACTCCCATTATCTGTTCTTAAGGTTTTGATTTTTCTCCCAGAAGAGTTTTTAGTAATGGATTTGAATTCCTTAAATCTTTTAAGGATTTCCTGTGATTCTTTACATTTAAGAAAATAGATCCATGTCTTTTTGGAGAAGTCATCAACAAAGATTACATAGTATAGAAACCCACCTAAGGAGGCTACAGACATGGGTCCACATAAATCTGAGTGGACTAGTTCTAATACATTATTTGTTTTGCTAGAACTATTTTGAAAGGACCCCTTTGTATTTTTCCCTAAGGCACACCCCTTGCATACCCCTGAATTACATTGTTTGAGTTTGGCTAACCCTGTAACTAGTCTTTCCATGGAAGATAGGGCACGAAAATTTAGGTGTCCTAGTCTTCTATGCCATATTTCATTAGAGTTTGCAATTTCATGAATTAGGGCAAGATTTGGTTCCATACATAACTCGTACAAGTACCCTTGTCTATGACCTATGGTTTTGGCTTTCTTAATAGTAGAATTCTTTGGCCATGCCAATACTTTGCTATCCCTAAAGGTCACCCTATATCCATTATCTTCAAGTGCAGATATGGAGACTAGATTTCTTTTGATGCCTGGGACAAACAATACTCCAGTAAGTTGGATGGAGATGCCAGTCGTTAATTTGAGGGTGCATGTGCCAACACCCTTGACTGGATGTACAGAGATATCTCCAATTGTTACTTCTTTGCCAGTCTCTTCTACCATGGTGTCTAGTAGTTCCCTGAACCCTATGATGTGTCTTGATGAACCACTATCTATAACCCAGGTGTTGGATTTATTTGTTACTTGGTTTGAAAGTGCAGAGTAGAATACATATTTCTCAGATTCATGCTCCTTTATTTTGGCATAAGATGCTTGTTGCTTGGTTCTGTCAGGACATCTAACTGCATAGTGTCCATATTGGTCGCATCTGAAACATTAGATGCGAGAAATGTCTTTCTTGAATGAACCTTTCATGTGATGAATTTTCCTCTTTTTGAAGTGTTTCTTCTTCTCTTTCTTGTGAGAGTTTGTATTTAGAACATGAAGATCATCTATATTTTTCTATTTTGACCCTTTCTTTGTCTGTCTAGATTCTTCTTGAAGACAATCTGATCTTAGGAGGTCAAATTTTGGAAATTTAGACCTTGCACTAATGCCTTGAACAAATGTCTCCTAGGAATTTGGGAGACCATCTAGGCAAATAAGTGTTAGTTCCTTGTTTTCAATTTGGTACCCAAGTGTTGATAGTTGATCCCTTAGTGCAGATATTCTCATAAAGTATGCATTGATAGATTCTCCTTTGTTCATACTTATATGATTTATTTCTCTCTTTAGGGCTAAGGTTCTGTTGGAGTTATTAATTTCATAAGTGCTTTCAAGTGACTTAAACATATGATATGTAGTCTCATGTTTTGTCAGAATCAGCACGATATGATCTCTAACTCCATCAACTATGATTTTCATGGCTTTGTTATTTCCTTCAATCCATGTCATTTTATCAGGATCATTCTCTGGTTCCGTTTTGTTTTCTCTCACAAATGAATCAACTTTATTTTCTTTTAGTATCATCATAATTCTGAATTTCCATGATGAGAAGTTATTTCCTCCTTCCAATCTGTCTTCGAATCGGATTGTTGCTGCCATTTGAGAAATGATATGTATTAAATCTAAATTTCTCAAGTTCAATTTTCTGCCCAGATTCTGCTTAACCTGGCTCTGATACCATGTAAATTCAAATCAAACTTATGATCTCTAACTTTGATAACTTCTGAATGTTGGATATTTGTATTGCAGACTTAATTTATTACTTTCTTTTATTTTGTAGATGCAATTTCCACTTCTCATACACTTCTAATTTCTGTGTCTGTGCGTGGTATTGCAGGGCAAAGATATTGATATATTTATGAGTGACAGTAGGAGTCACATCTGTGATAGACGTGACTCCTCAAGGAGTCATGTCTATCACAGGTGTGACTTCGTCACATTTCCATTGCTTTAGCAATTGCTAATCACCATTTGAATTGTAGTCAGTGTTTATACTTTGGTAATATATCATTCGATCATGCTATATTCATATTTATTTTAACATACCTTATATATTAAGTATGAATATATAAGTAATATTTAATATTACTATTGTCTCTCAGATTTGCACCCTTGCTAAGTTGTAGAACTTGGCAATCTGGAGAAACATGGGATCTTTCTAGGTCTGTGGGTCATCTGTGATGGAAAGAACCTCTGGAGAAGGCCGGCTTCCTGTTGATACTCCACCTAAACTACTTATACTAAAGTCTTTGCAGAGAAAAGGGTAAGAAAGATTACATGAAAATGAAACCTACTGTCTAAGGTGATGCACCAAAAGATCATCAGAAAATACACAGAAATGACACAATTCAAAACCAGTAATAATAAGAATCCTTACACAACCCAGCAAATCATAATCCATGCATCATTACTTTGTAAGGAGGCCAAATAACAACAGTCCTACAAAGGAGAAAGAAGTTTTCTCACTACCCAAAACTGATTGTTATTCCTTGCACATCTCACAACTTGCAAAAATATGTAATCCCTACAAAAAGGCACCAACATGAAAGATAGCTCCAAGGACAAAGAATATCACCAAGATCTGTACTAACACTAAGGACACACAATATCAGAAGAAATAGGAAGGTACAAACTACTTATTACTGCCAAAAGGGTGTTACAATACTGTATATCTCTGAAAATGGGTTACAAGACTGTTCACTTCTGCAAAAGAACTCAGAAAATTACAATATACAGAGTAGTGACTAGCCAGAACCCCTGAAAAATGAACAAGGAAGAAGACTATATACTTCCTAAATAGCTGTAAACAAATAAACATCCACCACCTCCATTCCCGTTCATCTCATAAATGCGCAGAAAATATCTCTCTAAAGTCCTCCAAAAAGGTTTCCTAAGGAATAAATGGTCAAGGCATGCCATCAACTATCATAAAGGCACCTAAAAATGTCATAGAATGCCTTTAAATGATCTTTAAGGCTTCTAACATATGTCAGATCTGTGTCTAATCTCCTATAGCGTCATAAATAACTGATATTTTCTAAATAAATGACATAATACACTTTTTCTGCATTTAATTAACATTTAACTAAGAGGCTTATAATTATACCACCTTAGTAAATGTTTTACAATTCAGAATCATACAGACCTATGCAGAAAATAACGATATTTATGACAAAAAAGACGTCCATACCTCCTAGGCAAAAAAACACGATACATATACACGGTATATTTGTATCTCAAAACCATGTCAAAACAACAAAAAAAACTCACAACTCCTAGCCATCTTCGTTTTCGCATACATTTCCACCAATGCGTGAGGTTCAATACAATACATTTCAAAAATAACCCTTATGCCTCCTTGAACCATTACAATGCCTCACAATATGCAACATCAAACATTTTTTTATCATCACTTTCCTTATACCACCTTATATCTCCCAACATACATTTTTATTCACCCACATTCATTGCTTAACCCACCTTGTAACTCCTAGCCAACCTGCCTCTAGCAAAACATATCCTCAACCTTGTATTTCCCTTGGACTTGTCTTCAAAAAAGAAACAAAAGGCATAGAAAATGCCACGACCCCCTTTGAATCATCACTAGGTTTGAACAAATGAAACCTTCCCCATGTCGCTAAATGGATAAAAATGAGTGCTTAAAAAATGAAAGTCAAAAATATGAATGGAATTAGGTCTCAATCGAACCAAATAGAAAGAAAACCTAAAAAGCACCCTCATTTTGCATTTTGTTTTCCAATGTTCGAGCTTGGCCGCCACCATGAGGGTTTGAAGGTAAAAAATGCCATGAAAATGGGTTGATTCTGAGCTGATATTGGTCGATTTCTTGAGGAAAGCTCGAGGTAATTTGCATTTTTTAGATTTTGACTCCTTTAAAGTCAATTTTGGGCCTCCAAGGCCATGATTTGACTGGCTTTTGGTGGATTTTTTGCTGATGTTTTTGGCTGACCCTCTGTATAACCATTTCTGGTTGCATTGAGGCCGTCTAAATGGGGAAAAATCATTGATTTTGGCCACAAAAAATGGCAGAAAATAGAGGTAACTTGCTATTTGTTGTTGCATTCTTTCATTTTCTGAATTTGCTATGTTTTTTGCTACCTAGGTCATGATTCTGAGCATTTCTGAGGGTTTTTGTTTGAAATGAGTTGAAACTCTGTATTTTTCTTTTACATCTACATTTCTGGGCTGTGAATGAGCCTCAGTCTTAACAAAAAAACCTGGAACAATGGCATATATGAGATATCTGTGCCTATTTAACTCAAAAACTGCATTTATGTTCTTCACTCGCTGCATTTTTGTAACTTTTGACTGTGTATTCACTGCCAGAAGGCACGATCTGGACATTCTATGGGCCTTTTCTGTTTGAAATGAGTCGAAAAACCTTCATTTTTTTTGTAGCTTTAGAGGATTTTGTGTATTTGAACTTAGAAAAAATTTTGTTTCTTCTTTCATTACTGTGGCAGACAATTGGAAGAAAAAATGAGCATATTTTTCTGGAAACTCTAATGGCTATATATGATCTCAAAACTCCATTTTTCAGTGATTTTCAGAGGGTTCTGTAGCATTTGAAGTTGGACAACAGGAAAACTATATTTTTCTTTGTAAATCTGCAATTTTCTGTGTTCTATCAGTAGCAAAAGGCTTGAAGAAACTTCAAAGTTTTGACTCTATATCTACGGAAAACACTAAAACTCTACATCTATCTAGTTTATTCTTTCATTGTTTTGGCCATGCAAAAAACTCATACTTCTCACGGCTCTATTCTCCTAAAAGCACTGTTTAGGATCTACATGCTGTCATGTGACTGTTTGCATGCCACCAACTTGTTGACCGTGACTTGTTCATACACAGTACTGACTGCTCTTAGCTGCTTTATCAGTCTTTACAGGTCTGCCTCCTCATATGTATATTACATTGTCTCTTATATTATTTTCTCTTTCTATTGCTGAGGTGTGACTGGAAGAAAATATGAGCATATATTCGTGAAAATCTACATTTTTCTAGCATAGGATGTGAGACTTTAACTTATAAAATGACATCTCTGCCCCTTAACTTGCTTTTGTGTCTTCCACTGCTACTTTATGGCTATATGAGTCTCTTTCTTCAATTATTCTCTCAGATCTCTAAAAGAAACATGACTGAGATACTTATATGATGTCTTGAACTGCCCTTCCATAATGGTGCTGACCGATGATTGTTCATTTTGCATGCCTGTTCCTACTCCAATAGATGATTATAGTCATACTTTCTGTATGAGAAAGAAAGTGGAAGCTTTGAGCACTTATCTCCAGTGTGTTGAACTCTATCTATGCTCTTGTTGTCCTTAAGTGCTTGAGCTTTGTTGTCGATTGTTGGCTGTCCTTTTATGACAGTTAGCTGCTCTGTATGTGCTCTGACAACATTTATTGTTTTTCATCTCTCTCTATGACTGTCCTTTGCTGCTGTGCTTGAAACCAGTTTGCTGCTCTATTTTTTGATGGTTGACTGTCGTTAGCATGTAGCTTTCTTACCATTGATGATTGTTGTTCCATCATATTTTGCTGCTCCATTGTGTCTTGTTGTCCTAAAGTGCTTGGATTTTCCTGATTGTTTGTTGTCCTACCATGTTTGAAAACTCTTGACAGCTGTATCTGCTTTCTGAATGTGCTCCTTAAGCTGTGCCTTTTGCATTTGTTCATTACTTCTAAAATGTTCTGTAAGGTCTATGAGCTAGGCTCAACCCTTGTGGGAGCCACATTTCCTCCACTCATAATGTAATCTGATGAATTAAATAGAAACATAATTACATTTGTATCTGCACATGAAGCAAACATGTTACGAAAAACAAGGACCTATAGTCGATCTACTTGATTTGTCTTCAAAAGTTTATGTGACACTAACTGGTTTACTGCATCTAAAAACACAAATTGTATATTTATAGGTGTATATCATATGATGTATGATGCCTCGTCATTGCTCTTACATCATTTTTCCAAAATTTTATGTAGATAACCAGGGGTAGCAAGGAGACAGCAGCTGGATGCGAGACATGCAGACAATCTAGGATGACACAAGACGCGGCAACAACATGAAGGCTCGTCATTCAGGCAATGACGAGTCACCCTACCTTATATGCATATTCATCTTTTAGTTCATGTATAAATGTATAGTTTGTCTTTTCATTTTGTAATGAAACAGTTAGTCTCACGGCTTGTGTGAGAACTTATACACTTATTTTTTCAATATATATTGCTGATCTTACAAAAAGATTTGTACAATTTCTTAAGTCTGAAGAACATCTGAATGCAACAATACAATTTAACCTCAATTTGTACCAAATATGCACATGGATATAATGCTGCAGCAATAAAATGTATCCTCCTCTTCCTTCAAAAACTGGAAAGATCTATCTGATTTAGCTAGTAGTGAAAACTAGGTAACAATTACTTATATATTCATATTTATTATGATCATAATAAATGCGTTATCTGATCAAAGCTACAAACAACTCAACATGGTGGCCCATGATAAAATCGGCATAGAGTTTATGAAGGAAATACAAAGGTACATCTAAATTGTTGTTGGGTGGTTTATCAAAAACCATCCACCAACGATCCCAAAAATTTTGACTAATGCCCTCATGTGTACACCATTTGATTGAATACTTGGGCTTACGAACATCAACATGCAAGCCGGTTTTAGGATTGACAAAATGTTGGGCCAACAAAGCTTTCGTAGTCTCCAACTCTTTCACTTGATCATATGATAAATCGTCAGCATATTCTGCCTTCTTGGTTTCTTGCCATTGCCTAAATGATTCATGTTGGCTTGACAGGGTTCGAACATGACTAATAATTCCCTCTAAATTCGATGTCATTGTAGACAATCGAGGGTGGCGGTGATACATTTCTACAATCCTACCTATTTGATCAATGTTTCTTTGAATTTTCTTTTCGATTGTTGCAGGGGGAGGGTTTGGTGGTGGAGGGTTTGGGTTTTCATTTTGTTCATCCATTTTACCTATTTAAAATATAAAACATACCTATTTAGCATAAAAACCAAAAAAACTTGCTTGAATATACAAAACAAACAAAAAAATGCAAATTTACTAACCTCCTTGGATCGGATATCCATTCTTGAGCTTTGATATTAGTTTTGTGAGAGGTCTACATTTTGCAAGCGGCAGGTTTGCAAAATGCGACCTCTTTTTTCCCTTTTTATGTTTTGACAAACGGATATCTGTTTTACAAAACAGATATCCATTTTTCTTTACCCAATTCTTTTCATTGTTTTTTAGTTTACATTACACATTAAATATAAATTTTTTAAATTACATTACACATTAAATTACATTACATTACACATTAAATATCAATAGTTTAAATTACTAACTATAATCAATGTATTCATGTATTCTTGTATAACCACCACTACCAACCATAAGCTTGTGGTAACACATACAACCATCTAACCAATTCTTTCAACTTGTAGTATTGTAGAACATTCTCTTAACATAGCCAAGCCTCTAGATTGTTCCACATGAACTTCAAGTCTGCTACAAGTCCACATGCATTATTATTTATGCTTCTACTAGTACAATTAAATATGTATTTGTGAGTACTTCTTCAAATGACTCGTGGTTAAATTTCCATAGCATCACCAAATGTAGACATATATCCATGCTATATTGCAACATCTAAAACTCACCACATCCTACCACATTACATTTTATCTTTGTTCAATAGTTGAACCATATAAACAGAGAGGGGGCGGTTTCTTGGGGTTAGGGGTTAGGGTTTAGGGGCATTGTTTAGGGTTTATGAGTTTAGCATTGCTCAAGTTTAGGGGTTAGGGTTTAGGGGAATTATTTAGGGTTTAAAGGTTTAGGGTTGCTCAGGGTTAGGGTTTAGGGTTTAAAGAGAGATATAGATAGGGGACTAATAGAGATTGGGAGAGATAAATGAGACAGAGAGGAGAGATAGGGAGATAGAGAATGAGAGACATGTCCAGAGACATAGAGAGAAATTGAGAGGTAGAGGGATGATAGAGATAGGGAGAGAGATAGGGAGACAGAGGTTTAGGGTTTCTTGGGTTTAGGGGCATTATTTAGGGTTTAGGGTTTATGGTTTTGGGGTTAGGGGTTAAGGTTTAGAGGTTTAGGGTTTAGGGTTTAGAGAGAGATAGAGGACCAATAGGGAGATACAATGTGTATAAAACCCCACCACCAAAGAAATTACAATCTTGTATTAATCTCAAATATAGAGTACATTAACATAACTTCCCCATTAGTTCAACAAAATTTTGGTAGCATAGCAACATAACCTATAATACCATACAAACTACTATCCCATGCCTCCAATATATAGGTAAATGTAATCCAATTTGTGGTTTCCAATACAATGGACTCAAACCATGAGCCAAGTAGTCAACATGCAAAAGAGACCTCATGACATGTGTGTGGGAGTTACAAGTATCTTTCTAGAAGCTTCAAGACCTTTCTCATGAACTCGTTTATGCAACTTCACTAGAGGACAAAAACAACTCACTAAAGGACAAAATAACAACTCCCCAAGTCCAAAAATGACAACCAACTTCTTACATATCATCATATATATTGTTTCTTACACCTCTTACAATGTCATATATGTTTCTTACACATCTTACAATGTCATAAATTTTCATAGATTACCCTCCACTTTGTGCTAAGTTTCCAATCATGCCTTACACATTTACTTCCCTTCACATTATACCCCTTACAAACATATTCTAAGTCACCTAGAGAATATAATATACAGACTCATGTTTAAGTCCAATTTTCCCCTTTTCATGATCCTTGGAGTTGTACACATAATTAATTGACTATTAAATAAATTGCAATAGTCTAAATCAATTGCAAGGTGAATATCATCCCTAGTCTTAATATATCTCATATGTGTTCTTAGAAAATCTACATATAATGAAGCATGGACTAGCTTTCTTTAGAATTAACTTATTGTAGGTTCCTCTAGGTAACTATTTTTCTTAAATGTTCCATGACTAACTCACACTTTGAGTAAATATTCTCTCTATAATGATCATCTATGTGAAATAATATACGTTGTGCTACTCTCCTCCATCTACTCCTTGACTTGTGCATGAATCTCTCTCATACATGTTGCATAAATTCCTCAACTTCTACACTTTTGCACTTGCCTTTTTTTACTCCCAACAAATTTATGACACCTTGTGTGAATGTCCCATATGTTGAATTAGGCCTGGACAACTAAGAGGGGGGGTGAATCAGTTGTCACACAATTTAATAATTTCTTTCTCTTAATCGTCCCTTACAACTTATAATCAAATCAATGATGTAAACATTTCAGCATTAATCAATAACACATGAGCAGAAACATAAATAGTACACTTGACACCAAGATTTTTGACATGGAAACCCAGTCAAGGGAAAAACCATGGTGGGGATTAACCCATAAAGATTATACTCAGTTAAAAGTATTACAATGGGGAATGCACATGTATTCGGGCTCACTGCCCAGAGCTCACTACTCAAAAGAAGGCTCACTGCCTACAAGAAAGAAGAGTTACAATAATTTAGAACTAATATTTGGCATCTATCAATGCTAGAGTTCAGTTCCAATTAAGCATAGAAAACTGACTTGATACACTTCATCCTTACTCTCCTCCTCTTACCGCTCTGCTAGCATCTGAACTTTGATCTCTGCTTCTTTTCACAATTAGTCCATAGTCGGTACACACACACACACCAAAATCATCTAATTCCATCGGGTATATATATCCACAAAATGATCTACAATCATTTTACCAATCAGCTTCTAGAACATTTACAACTTTGTAGAGTACTCTGCTCTGTCGGCTAGATCCATACATAATATGAGATGTGGATCCAAACTTGCACTCGTAAAACATCAATCATGTTGGCTACCATCATTGATTATCACACATTGCCCAATAAACAACTTCTATACATCCAGAAATAAGATTATTCACAAGGTTGGCATGTTCTTCTTCTGTTTGTTCTGTC
This sequence comes from Cunninghamia lanceolata, assembly GCA_027924645.1. Taxonomy (NCBI): domain Eukaryota; kingdom Viridiplantae; phylum Streptophyta; class Pinopsida; order Cupressales; family Cupressaceae; genus Cunninghamia; species Cunninghamia lanceolata. The sequence continues at coordinate 387,092 of BSBN01001268.1, read as the reverse complement.
AAACTGAAACTTGATACTCAGAAGCTAATATCTTTTGAGTCCTTCATCTCCGGAGGATGAAAATCTGGATTTAGTGTGGCTTGACAATGCTTACAACTACCTCAGATCCTCAACAAACCATGCCTTTCCACCAGATAGATCCAGACCAAGATACTGGACCCTATCACCTACTCTGTTCCTGACTGCCCGGACTTAAACACATTCTGATTTTGACTTCCAGTGTGAACAAATTGTGTTATGCGGATGATTGGGATGATCTTAGTTGCCATCAATGACAACACCTATCATGACTAGTAGTGTCTCTTGCCAACAATCTCCCCCTTTGGCATTGATGGCAACACTTAGTGAAAAATGACTAAGTGTTGAAATAGCTCCCCCTTAGCTTGTGCTCCATACTATTGTTCACACTGCTTTCTAGTGCTCCCCTTAGCTGGATTCCTCATTTTTCACTCATCTTTACTCCTTTGACATCAATGGAAAAGGGTAAGGTCTGCAAGCCAAAATTCTCCAAATTTTTTTATATAGGACCGCATATGTACAACTAATCATTAATTTCTAATCACATGAACTTGAGAATATCTGCAAAACTATTTTTCAATTGTACAAGTTCAGAGGCCCAAGTTTTCTTTATTCCATCCAAAATTGAGATGTGTCCACTCAGTAAAAATGCATATGCTTATGCCTTTGTCATATCTGAAGGATTACTTGTCTAAAGTGCAGTCTGAGCTTCTGATAAGGCATTAAACATGGTTTCTAACTTGGGGGCAATCAATTCCCAAAGCTCACACATTCTCTTCATAATGTTACTTTTTTTCTTTAGCCTCTTTATCTCATCTGTGAAGTTAATTACTTGACATTCCTGACTTATATGCGAAATTGTTAGAGGATCAAAAATTTGAGAAAGATTTAGCAATTTCTGTTCTTGCTCCTTTATCTTATTCTCAATATCCTCACTAATTTTAGGCCATGATAGACATAATTTGTACATATCTCTTCCATCATTTAAAGCATTCTGAATACTCCTTATGCTAATGTCTAGTATCATCCTATCATTTCCTATTAGATTATGTGCTTCACTAAGTTTCTTATCCAGAAACCCTTTTCGAACCTTTGCCTCTGCAGATTTTTCAAAGGATTCAAAATGAGTATTTACAGAACTTACCAGATTTTTTAGATGTCTTGAGGGGGAAATAGATGGACTCTTCTGGTAGGAAGGCGTTAACTTCTCCAAAATCTCAGTTGCAAGCCCCAGTAGCTCATTATCCTCCATATGGGATTTTAACAATTTTTCTCTAGCCTTTACTTGGGTGAATGATTCTATTTCCATCAATTGAATGGGAGAGAGAGCATCTAGATTGGTTAGACTTTGGAGTAGTTCAGGTTCATCAAGCTCAATCATCTCTTTTTCAAGAAGACTTTTCACTGCATCTACAATGTCTCTTGCAACATTTTTTGAATCATTCATTTGTTCATCAAAAATTTTAGCATCTATTTTAGGTGCTTCAACATTTGCACCATCTTCTTTTGCTTTGTCTTCTTGGTTTTCTTCCTTTTCTTCCTCTGCTTTATCATTTCTTGTATCACTTGCAGGTGAAATCTTTTCTCTGTCTTCACCACTGACTGCCTGATCGGGAGGGGTTTGTATAACAACAATTGTTGGTGACTGATTGTCATTGATGTCAAAACGGTGTTGTGTAGTTTGTCATTGATGTTTTGATTATGATGCAAGGTTGGTTGACAAAGTGTGTTTCTTCTTGCTTTCATGATGTTCACAGGTTGACCACATGGGTCTATTGCAGAGGTCATTCTTTTGGGGTCATCAGGACTTTATGGTATGATTGATGCTGCTTGGAGTTGATCATGGACTCATAGTATTGTTTCGCGTTGCTTCATGTTCTTGTGTGCTTTCATGCATTTCTTGTGCATTCATATACACAGATATAAGTTATGATAGATACAAGATTCATGTTTATGACAGGACTTGTTTGATCTGCTTGATCACATCATTTGTTGATGCTCACATATTATGGATAGGTGATGTCATTAGGTACTATGTGCTCAGATATAAGTTATGTTGGTTGATGAGAAAATGTCAAAGGTTGGACAAGAGGACAAAAGGTGTTGAAGATGGTCTTCGTTCTTTATTTTTAGTTTAGTGTTTTAGTTGCACAAGGTTGACATGAGGTTAAGATTAGGGTGTTTCTTCATACAGTGGTTTAGTTCATTGTTCTCACATGTTGGTATGTAATCAGGTGTGACAATGGTAATCTTTTCTTGATAGTTGAGTTAATTGTGATTAGTGAGATTAAAATGAAGATAATAAACTAATCTAATGCATAAACAAAATGATTATACCTTCATGAAGACCTCACAAATTCATGCGGGAAGGAGATGCACCCAAGAGCTCCTTTAGATTGTTCCCATGATCAGTGTGACTAATGTGGATTGCTCAAAGCTTTTCAACACAAATGTAGATGAGAGACAAGGTGGATGGATAGATTAGATGGGATTGAGGCAAGATTTTGACATTATGGTGGCATGATAAGGATATTGTGGAGAGATTTTGGCAGAGGTTTGGTGCATGATTGAGTCCCTCCAAAATGGCTTGGAGAGGGTTTCATTTATAGAGTTTTGGGAGTGAGGATGGAGGGTCAGGATTAGAAGGTGAGATCAAGGGCTAAGAATCAATGAGAGTTAGGGTTAGGATTGGGTTCATAGCCTTGTGACAAGTGTCACAAGGAGAGTGGATGAGGGAGATCAATGGTTGAATCTTGGTCAATGGGATTGGAGGGCTCTCATTAAAAGTGAATTTTAAATTCACATGGGGAAAGGTGTGGAGGATTAAAATGAATAAAAAATTTATTTTGGGAAGAGGGGACATGACAAGTGAATTTTTAATTCACCTTTATGTGGAGATGTGAAGATGGTACTCTTACATGTGTAAGAGAATGATAAATGAGGTGTAAGGAGGATTTGACCATTTGAATAAAAGATTGATTTTTATTCAAAGGTGTATGGAAGAAGGGGATAAGCAAGGTTAATTGAGTGTTTAGCTTAATTAACCTAGGTCTAGGGGATAGGTAGGCTAGGGTAGGTTAGGGTAGGTCAATTAGTAGACTAGATTAATTAGATAAGCATGATGTATCTAATTAATGAGGATTAGGGAAAAGGAGAATTTAACTAAATAAATATTGTGAATATTTATTTAATCAAATGAGGATATAGTTGTGAGGTAAAAGTGATAAATTAAATAAATTAATTTATCACAAGGAATGGGTAAATGGTCAAGGTAGACAATGAGGGATAAATTAATTAAATAAAATGAATTATTTAATTAATAGGAGGAATAATGAGGGTGTAGAGCTATGGAAAATTAGTTTGCGAAGCAAGCCAATTTTAGGTGTCTACATTTGCCCCTCTTTGAGATGGTGTTGCGGCTAAGTAACATCATTTCAAAGAAGTTAAAACATAGAGTTGGATTGGATAGAAAAAAGATTTTGGCTTAGAAGAATAGGGTAAGGTTGGGGATAATTGGTAAGGATGATGCCCCCTCGAGAGGATAGGCGGGTTGCAAGAACACGATTGTGCTCTCGAAATGGATGGAAGAGATTAGGTGGAGTGGTTGGAGGATAAATGGTGAGATGAAAGGATGATGGTGGTGGGAGATTGATTGGTGGATGATCATTGTGTTGAAAAATGATTTAGAGAAATCCTAGGTTTGATATAGCAAAGTGGATATGTTTTCACCAAGGTATAGAAGACCAGGGTGACGATGTTTATCCAACATTTGCATGGACTAGACATGCAAACAAAGGGATGATCTCATGCATGCCCAAGATAGTACAACCTTGTCTTGATGAGGGAAGGGGACTCATAGCATAAGTCCTTAGTACACAAAAGGTATGATGAACCTTAGATGCATAAGGAGACCAATATGCTAGAACTAGCCCTATGATCAACAAGATATGAATACTAGCTTGGAGTAATGAAACTAGCCCACAAGCACAGCATACGAAAGCAAGACTATGCCCCATTCTAGATGTTCTCGCCACATACCATGATATAGTGAGATCAAGGTAGCTTTGATGTGATCTTCGAATAGGACAAAAGATAAAAATCAAAAACAAAAAGACCAACGAACCAAACAAGTAGCCATTGTCTCTCTTGCCAAGATGGATGATGATTTGATAGATTCTGCCTATTGTAGGAAAGACATATCCTAAGGCAGGAATCAATTGATGATTGAATCATGATTAGTTGATGTTGTAAGATTGACTCAAGATATGATGGTGACAAGTTGTGATTGATGCTGATTTGATAGTTGATGATTTTTTATAAGGGATGATGCTTTGATAGGTGATGCGATGCTTGGATCTAGTGTAAGCTCATTGAGGATAGATGGGTGCATCTTAGGTACCTGAGTACTGGAAACTTCCTTCATATTCCAGACTACCTACATACCCTTTATCCACGGATCAAGGCACATTAAGATGTGGGTGATGATGATATGTAGTTCTGATTTGTGATGATGATGTGAGATGATGATAGATGTGATGATGTGATGAATGATTGAATGATGTGTTGGATAATGAGATGTTGATGGAGCAATGTTGATTTCATGATGGATATTTTTGGGATTTTAAGGATTTTTTGATTTTTTTGGATTTTCTGATTTTGGAAAAGGAATGGTTTATTATGAGATGGTTGCATTGGCTTTCGTATGGATGACCTTTATGCTAGATAGCAATGACAAGGGAACACCAAGTCTAGAGGTGAGGGTGATGGGGTTGGATAGGGGGGTTGGCAATGAAAGGATGATGGATAATTGATTCGTGGTAGATGAATGGACAAGTGATAGGGATGCATGTTAGATAGATGGAAGATAGGGATGAGGATTTTCTCCAAGGGCTAGGTTGCAAGGAATCATATGCCCCAATGCTTAGAATTTTGCATGATAGGTTCATGTTTGAGTGGATGGACTTTGTAGTAGATGGATAGAGGATATACTTACAAAGGGAGTATGCCAAGAGGTGTCCAAAGCATGTTGTTGATATTTTGCCCCTTGTCTTCATCAAGATCTAAGGTGGGTGATGGGAAAAGCAAGATATAATGGATAGGATGGATGGGGAATGATAGGATAAAGATACATGGATAGGATATGCAAAAGGATGTTATGGATGTGGATGATTAGATGGTTTTGCCCCCAAGTGTAGGGATGCAAAATTGATGGAGAAGGGGTTACGCATGATGCCCACAAGGGGTTTTCATCAAGGTACTTGCCCAAGGCGCCGCAAGGAGTGGTTTTCACCATTGGACAGATTTTTTCTCTTTACTATTTTCTTGATTTTTTGATTTTTGTTTTTTATTTTTTTGCTTTTTTGATGGGATGGGGACTCTAGCGTCTGTTTCCATAGCAAGGAGAAGATGGTACCATGTTGGATAGCATTATGGATGATGAGTGCATGGATTGTTGGTAGATAGGAGAAGATGGAATGGATGGTGGATAATGGATTATGATGTGAATTATGCAAAAGCATGGACCATAGGAATGTGATGGGGAAGATATGTAGGATAGTGAATGAAAGATGGAGATATGGGGGTATGTGGGAATGTTAAGTGGTGGAGGGGAACCAAGACCAATGGCTGCACACACCGTGATGTATTTGGAAGCTTGTATGTTGGATGTGGAGTTGGGAGTAATGGGGATCGGGATGGAGGATTTTTGGATGGTCGATTTGGGGTTTTAGGGACCCACATAGATTTAGGATTTATGGGATTTTTAGCTAGGGAGGGGGATGTTTGGGATTTTGGGGTAGATTGGGATGTGGATGCCTCATTTGTTTTGATTGATCTTTTTTTAGGGACCCACACCATTTTTGTTTTTGCTTTTTCTTGTGATGGTGTGGGCTTTGATAGCCTTTTCGATTTTGGATTTTGCTTGGAAGGGGTAACATCTTTAGGCTTTTGTGCTTTATGAGTTGAGGCATTCAAATTTTTGAATCCCATGGATTTGGGGGAAGCTTCATGTTTGAAAGGTGTGTGCTTTTGTTGGTCTTGATTGGGGATTTTAGAGGATTTATGGGTGGAGGAGTAAAAAGTGGATTTATGGATAAATGGATGAGGAGATTTGAGGATGGGGATATTAGGAGTTGGTAAGATAGGAGGTAAAGTGGATTTAATAGGAATGTTTGGAGTTGGAAGTAGTGGTGGTAATTTTGATGGAGGGAGATGGATGGTCACATGCTTTTGCAAATGATAGGATGATGGAGGAGGGATGGCAACATATGTTTTGGGGGTGCGATGAGATGCACCATGTTTGGGATTGGATGAATGGATTTTGGAAGGCGGGTGGATTGTACCAACATGTTCATGTTGTTTGTCTTGGGATGTATAGCCAAGACCATGCGAAGATGGATGGAATGTGGTGTGGATGGGCTCCAAGATGCCTTGTTCATGAAGGCCTAAGCCTTTGCCTTGATAGTTCATGTGTTGGAGTATGCGACGTGCAATGAGATGTTTGTTGCTTTGGAAACAAGATGCGAATCCATTATTTATTGGAGAAAGATAGGTGGTGGATGGAAGTTGTTTGCCTCCTACAAGGAAGTCACTATGGATGAAAGTGCTTGTGCTAAGTGGATAAGGGGATGGATTTTGGATGGGATTGGTAGATGGATGTGAAGGATTCATGGGGAATGGTGAAGGGGTGGTAGAAGATGGGGTGAGATCAATAAGTTGATCAATAGATGGGAGGGGATCGGGGATGGGATTAGATGAGATGGTTAGATCTTGATTAGGAGAAGGGGTTGATGTTTTTACATGCTTTGGATTTGATTCTTGACATAGCTTATGTGCTTGGATAGAAGTGGGAGTGACTTGGATAGATGTGGTGGGTGGTTGGATGGATATGATAGGTGCTTGACTTATGTGTTCTTGAACATGGATACATGATGGTTCTTGACTTATGATAGGGGATTGTTCAAGAGGTTTGGTGGGTGTTGGATTGCATGAGGGTGTTTGATTCCTTGCTAATAGCCAATGGATGGTATCCTTCATGAGTTTATGGGTTGAAGAACAATATAATGGATGGATAATGATGGTGGATGATGTGGGGTTAGGATTGGGATTGGATAGGTGAGTGATAGGATTAGGTAATGATGGTTCTTGGGTAGGTTCAAGGATAGGTGATGGTGGATGGGTGATAGGGGTTGGTGGATTGGGAGATACATAAGGTGATGGATTAAGGTTGATAAGGTTGGAGGGATATTGTGATGGGAGGGTTGGAGGATGGGGATTAGGAGATGGGGGATTTGGTTGTTGATATGAGGTTTGGATTTTAGATATAAAGTGTGCGAGATTGGTGTTCCCTTGATCAAAGTTAGCATGACAAAGGTTGGGGGATGGACAAGTTGGAGATATTGGTTGAGTGGATAAGTATGATGGCATGGATGTGTAAGGGGGTGGTGATTGATATGAGGGTAAAGGTTGATATGATGGAAGTTGGTATGAGGTTGAAGGTTGATATGAGGTTGATGGTGTGGATATGTAGGATGTTGAAGGTTGATATGAGGATGATGGAGGTTGATATGATGGAAGTTGATATGATGAAGGTTGATGGGAGGTTGATGGTGTGGATATGTAAGATGTAGGTTGGTATGAAGGTTGAAAGAATGACGATTGATATGATGTGGATGGGGATGATGTGTAAGATGTTTGTTGATATGATGAAGGTTGGATAGGGGATTGGGATTCTCCAATGATGAGGTGTGCTAAGGGCATATCTTTAATTGCATTTTTGAATTGTTCCTTAGCATTAGGATCCATGTTCTCATAGACTTTTCTACGTCTTTGTAATTGTTGTATTGTTTCATAAAGATCCATTTCGTTGGAGATGGTATGGGATGATGGGGATAATGGATGATTGTGATGGTGGGATCAAAATTTTAAGACCTTAAGATGATTTGATTTGATTTGATTTGATGAATGGTTCTCTATGCTTAAGATAGACTAATGATCTTAAGCAAGAGGGTTGATTGGGTTGGTTTGATTAGGTGATCGATGAAGGTCTTGATTTTTGATTGGGTTGATTTGGATTTGGAGTTTGATAATGATGTTGGGGGATTTGATTAATGATTGGGATTGATGTTGATTTTGGATTGGATTTGGACTATGGATTTAGAAGATTATGGACTAATGTTGGTTAGTTTTTGGATTTGATATGGGTGAGATGGGTTTAGAATGATGTTGATGAATTGGATTAAGGATGATGAGAGTGATTAGGATAAGATTAGATTGAATAATTTGGATGATGATGTGGATAAGATAGGTGTTTAGGATGATTAGGATAGATGGGTGATTGGATTAAGATGAAGTGGATAAGAATGATTAGGATGATGAAGATAGATTATGACTTGAGAGGAAGTGGATTAGAATTTGATCAAGCTCAAATAAAGGGATTGGATAAGCTCAACTTGTGGGGTTTGATAAATGGGGGGATGGTTTAGCGGTGTTGGGAGGAAAACCCAGCTCGACATGAGGGGGGGTGCAGGGGGACGGACGTGACCCCCCGCTGCAGGGGTTCAGGGGCGCAGCCTCCCGACCGGATTTTTTTTGAAAATGGGCTTATAAAATTGATGTTTTTGATGGCAAAATTTGATTTTTTGACATGGATGAAGAAGGCGCTAAAACAGAAGGAAAATGGCGCTGAAATAGAGAGGAAATGGCGCTAAAGGATGTGAATGGTTGGATTGATGGATGAATTTGATTTTTCTTGGCAAGTAGACAAACGATCAAGCACGAAGACACAATGGTTAAAGGTTTGATTTATGAAAAATGTGACAATCAAGCATGTACAACCTTAAGGATTTGGGCCACTAAAACAAAGGTTCATAGTGGGGGAACATCCGGGGGATCGGCACCTTACGAGCATCCGATAAACCACTTAAGGTTTTGACTAGCTCTACTAGGAGTTTAATATATCTCAAGGGTACTACTTCTTTTCAAGCTAGCACCGAATGGTAAGCGCTCATACCGATTAGACTTGGCTTTCGCCTTATCCTCAATTTACATATAGCGGACTGGATGAAAGTACTGCTTGGGGTCGCTAATGAGTTCTCTGAATGGATGTGTCTCAAGGGTAGGCCCACATCCTAAAAAGAAAAATAGAATAGATCCATTTCTCTTCACCCAAGATCCTTTTGAAGGCAAGGGGAGAGGATACTTTGATTCTACCCTATGGGATAACACCAACGTGCAAGTGCACAAGACACGACAAACAAGAGCTAATGTTCATTTTAAGCCCAAATTGAAAATGTGCCTAAAGTTGTTTGTTGCAAGCAATGATTAATTTTAGTTGCACCAAAATCAAATGTTCTTTACACTGAGGCACTCAAAGATTCTTTTTAGGTGCACCAAAATGAAATGTTTGATTTGTAGATAACATGCAAGGGTTCATTTTAAGTTGCAAATGAAATGTTTTAAACAAAGATGAAAGAGCCTTGCAAAAAGACTTGTTAGTATCCTCAAGATGATATTGGTGACCTGTAAGCAAACTGTCAGTCCCTGCACAGAACCCAAAAAATAGTCTCAGAAAATAGCGCTAATACAGAGGTAAGATAGCGCTAATACAGACGATAGCGCTAATATAGAAAATAGCGCTAATAAAGAAGAAATATAGTGCTAATATAGAGGATAGCGCTAATACATAAAATAACGCTAATACAAAAATAGCGCTAATACAGACAATAGCGCTAATACAATAGAAAGAAAGCGCTAATACAGACAATAGCGCTAAAATAGGTCATGGAAGGCGCCACTGCGTGCTGTAAAGTGGTCTGATCCCAGTTTGAAGATAGCGTCATTCTGGGCAGATAGCGTCGATACGGGGCTAAAATGTGTCCGGCCTGCAAAAAAAATGTTTTTTTTTCTTCTAGAGAAATTTTGGCATAACCTCCCCTTGTTTAATCAACATTCCTGCAAAAACCAAGAGCATTTTGACACAAAAATAGCAGAAAAATGCTTTAAAAGAGACATGTGAGTGGAAGTTAGGAAAAAAAATTCTCCGTAGAAATGGTGCTAAAACAGAGGATAGCGCTAATATGTGGTTGTGATAGCGCTATTGCGAGGGGTGGATGGCGTCGCACCTATAAAAACACGTCTATGCACACAAAAACTCACACATCAAGTTAGATTCAGACCTTGCGAGTCCCACCGGGCGTGCCAAATGTGATTAGTGAGATTAAAATGAAGACAATAAACTAATCTAATGCAAACAACACACAATTATACCTTCATTTGAGACCTCACGAATCCATGCGGAAAGGAGATGCACCCAAGAGCTCCTTAGATTGTTCCCATGATTAGTGTGACTAATGTGGATTGCTCAAAGCTTTTCAACACAAATGTAGATGAGAGACAAGGTGGATGGATAGATTAGATGGGATTGAGGCAAGATTTTGACATTATGGTGGCATGATAAGGATATTGTGGAGAGATTTTGGCAGAGGTTTGGTGCATGATTGAGTCCCTCCAAAATGGCTTGGAGAGGGTTTCATTTATAGAGTTTTGGGAGTGAGGATGGAGGGTTAGGATTAGAAGGTGAGATCAAGGGCTAAGAATCAATGAGAGTTAGGGTTAGGATTGGGTTCATAGCCTTGTGACAAGTTTCACAAGGAGAGTGGATGAGGGAGATCAATGGTTGAATCTTGGTCAATGGGATTGGAGGGCTCTCATTAAAAGTGAATTTTAAATTCACATGGGGAAAGGTGTGGAGGATTAAAATGAATAAAAAATTTATTTTGGGAAGAGGGGACATGACAAGTGAATTTTTAATTCACCTTTATGTGGAGATGTGAAGATGGTACTCTTACATGTGTAAGAGAATGATAAATGAGGTGTAAGGAGGATTTGACCATTTGAATAAAAGATTGATTTTTATTCAAAGGTGTATGGAAGAAGGGGATAAGCAAGGTTAATTGAGTGTTTAGCTTAATTAACCTAGGTCTAGGGGATAGGTAGGCTAGGGTAGGTTAGGGTAGGTCAATTAGTAGACTAGATTAATTAGATAAGCATGATGTATCTAATTAATGAGGATTAGGGAAAAGGAGAATTTAACTAAATAAATATTGTGAATATTTATTTAATCAAATGAGGATATAGTTGTGAGGTAAAAGTGATAAATTAAATAAATTAATTTATCACAAGGAATGGGTAAATGGTCAAGGTAGACAATGAGGGATAAATTAATTAAATAAAATGAATTTATTTAATTAATAGGAGGAATAATGAGGGTGTAGAGCTATGGAAAATTAGTTTGTGAAGCAAGCCAATTTTAGGTGTCTACATTAATAATTGTTCTTATCATCAAGAGAGTTGATGATAGTCTTGGAGATATGTCGTGGTGTTCTCTATATCAGTTGGGTAATCACGATGAAGGTTACATGTTGAGTTTGGTGATAGTCTCATACATCTCTACCAAAATTGAACTTTGTTTAAGGTCATAATGAATATGAATGTGAAAGGTGAAGGGTTATTCAAATTGCATATAATTGTTTTACAGGTACATGATGGTGTGTGGGTATGGATTAAAGTGCATTGAAGATATCTTTGAGAAGATATTACAGATGATTTTTGTATGTATGAGATCATGTTTTTGTAGATACAGAGAGTGACAAGATCATCAGATGTTTGTATGAGAATTTGTATAAGGATAAAAAATGTTGTGATGAAGATCTCCTTGTGCAACAAACTTTTAGATTGAATCACAAAGACAATAAGCAATTTACTGCATCAATTAAATTGTTATGCAGAGATAATCAGGTGAATGAATTGTGAATTGATTGAACAAAGATAATGAGACTAGTATGCAGATTGGTTTGAGTGTGCTTAGAGATGACAGATCATGAATGGTAGAAATTAGATTGAGAAGCAATCATGTCTTACACATTATTTTGATGAGGACAATTGTTGTGGTCAATGAGACCTTCCTATGCCAAGTGAGGCTTGTGGTAAGTGAGACCTTCCTATGCTAGTGAGGCTTGTGGTCAGTGAGACCTTCCTATGCCAGTGAAGCTTGTGGTCAGTGAGACCTTTGTATATGTCAGTGAGACATTTGTAAACTTGCAGTTTTTCATTTAAGCCTGTGAGGCAGTTTGAGTGGTTTTTTTACCCCTAGAGGGTTTTCCACTCGGTATATCTTTGAGTTAAACTTCTTGTGTTGTTGCTCTGCATTAATAATTGGTGTTTAACAATTTAATGATTGTGAAGTTAATATTTGATCTTAGTTCATAATAAAGTTCATTGACAATTTGTAAAAGGTGAGAAAATTGAATTATTATATTAACACTGATTCACCCCCCCTCTCAGTGTTAATTGTACTCCTATAATTGATATCAGAGCCACGTTCCCTATTATAGTCTAATTGGCTTGGGTAGATCTTGTGGGTGGAGTACCATGGGTAAGTGTAAAAGAAATAAGAACATGAGAAATGTTAAGTCTCATTCTGATGAGAAGGTGCAGTCTATATCAATTCCAGATGATGATACATTATTAGTTGATAGAAATGTCTCACAGGTTGAAGAGAATGTGTTTTCAGATGTTCCCTTCTTTGATGGTTCATACTTTCCTATTTGGTGTTTTAGGATGCAAGCATATCTATTTTCATTAAGCTATGGTGTATGGATGTCTGTAGAGAATGACTATTTTATTTCTTCTCTACCACCTAATGATACAAGTCATAAAGAGGCTAATGAATACAATGACATTACAAAGAAGGCTATTTTATCTAGATTATCTAATCATGTTCTCTATAAAGTTATGAATTGTGTTATAGATCAAGATATATGGAGAGAATTGAAAAGAATTTATCAAGGTGATGATAAAGAAGAGGATAACTTGTTATCTCATAAGAATAACAATGATAGAAGACATTCACATGAAGGAGTTGAGGTCCAATCTCTTTCAGAAGAAGCTAATATCATAAGTGATGATGATCAGGAATATGATGAACAAGATTGTGAGATTGATATGGAAGGAGAGCTCATATATGCTCTAACTGAACTCAGGAAATATAAGAAAGAGAATCAAAAATTAAAATTGGAGCTGCAACAAGAAAGAGAATCCAAAGACAAAGTACTTTCAGACCTTGAAAGTGTATCTTCAGATCTTGAAAAGGCCAGATGTCAGATTATGAGTTTAAGGACATATATTGATGATTCAGACAAGTTAATTGTCAGATTAAAGACTAAAATTGAGGAAGCTAAGAGGATAGTTGATGTTTCAAAATTTGACCTTAAAGTTAGAAGGATTGAGAATCTAAAATTAGAGGGTGAAATTATCAAACTCAGAAAAGATTATGATGTTCTCAAAGTTTTTTTCAAGAAGAATTAGGAGTTGGGCAAACAAAAGCTTCATATGAACACAACTGTTTTTGAATATGAAGGAGAGTGCTCCAAATCCAGAAGAAAAATATTTTGAATCATCATGTTGCTACATCTGAAGGTAAAAGGAAGAGTGAAGTTGAATAGAAAACTAGAGATGAATTTGTGCACAATCAAAGAAGGAATTTCAGAAAACCTGCTCTTGTAAGACAAGCATACATGTACAGGTATAACTATTCATTTAATGGTTATTGTTATACTTGTAATCAATTTGGACACAAATTAGTTAATTGCAGAAGATATCACTTTTCTTCAATCAGGAATACTAATATTGTTTGTTACAAGTGCAATAATGTTGGACACATACAAAGAAATTGTAAAGTGCATAGAAGGTATGATCTTGCATGGAAGCTTAACATGAATGCTCAAAGGTACTATCAGTCATTTGATTATGATTGTAACATAGTTTGTTATAATTGCAACACTCTTGGACACAAAGCACACAGTTGCAGAATGTATGGAAGAATTGCTTCACCTAATTTGATAGGTTTGAAAAGGACATAGGTTGAAAAAGATTGGAGGAAGAAAAATCTTGTGAAAGTATGGAGGCAGAAACAAAAAAAAGAGAAGATAGATCGCAAGCTTGTGCATCTTGCACAAGTCACTTCATTAGTTGCACAACAGATAGCATGAAGTAAGGGGGAGTTGTTCATGTTCTATCAATTATCCCCAAGAAGTTATAGGAGGAGATTAGTTGATGTTTATCAATATGATGATCTTGTTTTTGTTTATCATGCTTGCCTGATAATGTTTGAAATGAAGTTTCTGATGATATTGAGTTTTAGTGTATGTCAGTAATACAGGTGTTCATGATTAGTGACATTTTTAGTGGTTCATGATACATACAATGTGTTGATAAGTTGTTAAAGAGTTCAATGCACAAAGAGATTGATGAGGTTGATTATCCTATCCTGTTTATATCATGTTGGTACTCACAAAGATTGAGTTGTCAGGATATTACAATTTAGATGTTATTGATATTAATCCTCATGTATTTTGTTCATGTGTTTTTGAGCTATGTGTCTTGCATGAGAATTGAGTCCTTTAGGTGGATTGGAGTTAGTACCAAAAGAAGATGGTGAACTAGATGTCAAGTCTTGCTCATTTGGAAGTATTCTTGATGTGATAATTTGACATATTTCTTTGAAGGTTCTCATCATTAATAGTTTCAGGGATGTATATGCAAATTGTGTGGTTCTAGTTTTGAATCAGTATCAGGTATGTGCTTCAAGTTATGACAATCTAGAGGTGCCTTGTATTTCATCAAGTTCTTTAATCAGATCAGAGGTAGTGTAGGTGCAAAACATGGTATGTTGGATTCAGGGGGAGTAGTTGTCTTTACATTTGTGAAGCTCTGAATTCTATTTGATAGGTGATAAGGTACAGATCAATTTTTGTGTTTGATGATGTTGAGCAAGATAATTTATTAGTTCTCATGTTGGAGAAGATAATGGCTTCTATTGTCTCTGATCTGTATCAGAATATCTTTATTTCAGTGATGTTTGTCCTTGTCAGAGATTGACAATGATTTGTTAGTACACTTCAACATAGGGGGAGCAAATTGATTTGAGTCTTTGTCATCAGAAGTCAAAAAGGGGGAGAAAGAGAAATTGAATCATGAAGTTTTTCCATCAATGACAAAGGGGGAGATTGATGGTGATTGATTATCATTGATGTCAAAAAGGTGTTGTGTAGTTTATCATTGATGTTTTGATTATGATGCAAGGTTGGTTGACAAAGTGTGTTTCTTCTTGCTTTCATGATGTTCACAAGTTGACCCCATGGGTCTATTGTAGAGGTCATTCTTTTGGGGTTATCAGGACTTTATGGTATGATTGATGTTGCTTGGAGTTGATCATGGACTCATAATATTGTTTGGAGTTGCTTCATGTTCTTGTGTGCTTTCATGCATTTCTTGTGCATTCATATACACAGATATAAGTTATGATAGATATAAGATTCATGTTTATGACATGACTTGTTTGATCTACTTGATCACATCATTTGTTGATTCTCACATATTATGGATAGGTGATGTCATCAGGTACTATGTGCTCAGATATAAGTTATGTTGGTTGATGAGAAAATGTCAAAGGTTGGACAAGAGGAAAAAAGGTGTTGAAGATGGTCTTTGTTCCTTATTTTCAGTTCAGTGTTTTAGTTGCACAAGGTTGACATGATGTTAAGATCAAGGTATTTCTTCATACAGTGGTTTGTTTCATTATTCTCACATGTTGGTATGTAATCAAGTGTGACAATGGTAATCTTTTCTTGATAGTTGAGTTAATAATTGTTCTTATCATCAGGAGAGTTGATGATAGTCTTGGAGATATGTCATGGTGTTCTCTATATCAGTTGGGTAATCATGATGAAGGTTACATGTTGAGTTTGGTGATAGTCTTATACATCTCTACCAAAATTGAACTTTGTTTAAGGTCATAATGAATATGAATGTGAAAGGTGAAGGGTTATTCAAATTGCATATAATTATTTTACAAGTACATTGATGGTGTGTGGGTATGGATTAAAGTGCATTGAAGACATCTTTGAGAAGATATCACAGATGATTTTTGTATGTATGAGATCATGTTTTTGCAGATACAGAGAGTGACAAGATCATTAGATGTTTGTATGAGAATTTGTATAAGGATCAAAAATGTTGTGATGAAGATCTCCTTGTGCAACAAACTTTTAGATTGAATCACAAAGACAATATGCAATTGACTGCATCAAGTGAATTGTTATAAAGAGATAATCGGGTGAATTATTATGCAAAGATAATCAGGTGAATGAATTGTGAATTGATTGAACAGAGATAATGAGACTAGTATGTAGATTGGTTTGAGTGTGCTCAGAGATGACAGATCATGAATGGTGCAAATCATACTGAGAAGCAATCATGTCTTGCACATTATTTTGATGAGGACAATTGTTGTGGTCAGTGAGACCTTCCTATGCCAAGTGAGGCTTGTGGTCAGTGAGACCTTCTTATACCAGTGAGGCTTGTGGTCAGTGAGACCTTCCTATGCCAGTGAGACCTCTGTATATGTCAGTGAGACATTTGTAAACTTGAAGTTTTTCATTTAAGCTTGTGAGGCAATTTGAGTGGTTTTTCTACCCCTGGAGGGTTTTCCACTTGGTATATCTTTGAGTTAAACTTCTTGTGTTGTTTCTCTGCATTAATAATTGGTGTTTAACAATTTGATGATTGTGAAGTTAATATTTGATCTCAGTTCATAATAAAGTTCATTGACAATTTGTAAAAGGTGAGAAAATTGAATTATTATATTAACACTGATTCACCCCCCCTCTTAGTGTTAATTGTACTCCTACAACAATATCCTCTTCTTTTCTAGAAGGATCAGGTGGAAGAGTTTCTTCTGCATCAATTATTTTGTCTATCATTTCTATGTCCTCCTGACTGACTTGTTCCTCTTCTAGAACAGAGGCTTCACCAAACTTAGATTGCTGCTTAGTTATGTTCTTTTCCTGAACTTCTCCAACATTCAGATTTGATGAATCAAATCCAACATTAGTCTCTTCATAGATTAACTCCGGAGGATCTAAATTAATGCCTTGGTCAACAAATCCCTTTTTAATCTCTTCTTCTTCAACTTGTTTCTCTAAAAAAATATAATATTTATTCTTGTCTAGGGACTTTCTCAAAATTTCCTCTGTTTCATTTACAATTTGCTCAGTTTTACCAAGCATTAGGTTGTTCATCTGAACCTTGCTTCTGAATTTTTCTTTAACTTCTCTGAGGATTTCATCTGCTTCTCTTCTAGTCATTATAGGACACAAAGTAGAAAGGACATACTCTCTGAGTTCTATATCTTTAGTCGTGGCTGTTTCTTTCCTCATTTCTAGTACTTTCCTTAAACCTTTAGGAAGTTCTTGTAAAATTTCAAATAGGGCTCTATTGAATTTGTTCAAGTATATGATAATGGCATCTTCCAAAATTTTCTTATTTGCTTGATCAAAATTATCATAGTAAACTCTGAAAGGCTTTAAGTTTCCATGAACAGTGATTGTTTTTACAATTTTATCAATAGTCATAGCGACCTTACTAGTTACTTGCTTTTTACCGGTCTTAATGCTTCCGGAAGGCTGGTCTTCAGAAGTCTTTGAAGTTCTAGATTTCTTGGATTTTATTTCTTTGACTTCTTCATCTGTCTCTGTCTCCTCATCATCTTTTGTGCCCACACTCGTTCTTATGGATTTTGTTTTCTTTCTCTTACTTGCTTCACCAGATGGTCTGACTTCCAGTTTTGTAGTTTTAGGAGGAATAGAAGCACCAGTAGAGCTTCTAGTAGTCCTTGAGGTGAAGGATGGTTCCACTGGAGCATCTTCTTGTTTCTTGTCTTGTTTTTCTTTTTCAACATTCTCAATTGTTTCTCTATTTTGTTTCATTGCTTCCTTGGTTAGGCCAATACTCTCAGCATACTTTTCAACTTGCTTCTGCACTTTCCTCTTGGTCTCTAGATGTTTGAGTTACACATGCAATTTTAGACTCAGTTCCTTGTAAGTTCCAAACCTTTCCACAAAGGTATCTTTAGGTGTGCTCAGAAGATGATGAGCATACATATCCAAAACGCTTTCATCCACCTCATAACCCATAAGCATTATCCAAACTATCCTTGGTTCTATAGCTTCCACCAAGCACTAATCTGTGTCAACCATGAAAAATATGTCATTTTCATACTTCTCCACAATTGTTTTAGGGATTCTCTCCCTTGCTTGTATTAAACTTTGGAAGTTTTTGAACTAGCCCCAAATGGCAGTCTTTGGGGCTTGGGAGTCACCAAGACTGAGAAGATGATCTCTTATTTGCCATGCTATAGGCCTATCAGTTGTCCAATGCACACCTTGAATTCCAAGTACTTCATTCATAAAATAGAAGAACAAACATATAATAAAGGAACCATATTTGAAGGTATTTTTCCTATCTTTCTTTTTTTTTCCTCAAATTCTCAATCAACTAATTCTATAGTAGTTCTCAAAGATCATAATCAACATTCTCCTTTACTATTTGATAGGATGCATATATTGCAGTTCTAGAGATAGTGGTTCTGGAGCACCAAGAGGATCATGAAGATCCATGGTTGCTTTGTTTTGTTTCATGGTTGATCATGTTGTAATAAGGTCTTGAGGACCATTCCTATGCTTTGTAATAAGGATCATGTCCAATAATGTCATGTTTGTGGTTGGAATAGTCATAAGAGTCATGCATTGTAATGGGGTAGTCATACATTGTAAGCCTTTTTGGCATGTGTCAAGGAGTGTCATGCCTTTTCAAAGGCTCATTTATCTTGTAAGGATGTGTAAGAGCCTTGTTTGTCATGTAAGACCACGATGCATATGACAAAACATTGTAATTAGTTGCAGACATTAACAAAACAGGGGCAATTCGGTTGTTGTAGACAGTTTACCAGTCTTCCACCGATTCAAATTGCCCCTCCAACTGCTCCATCCATCGATGCATGCTTCATAAAGCCTTACAGATGTCCATTGTAGTGAAGAGAAGTGATTGGCGAAGAAATCAATAAGAAAAAGCACAGTTTCTACCTTTATATTATGTCTTTTCCATTGTTTATGTACATGCTCTGCCCTTGTACAGAGGAGTTATAGAAGATTACGATGGTAGTTTGAAAGTAGGGTGAGTCTAGAATATTTTGTAATTTATTTGGGTTCTTGAAACATCTGTCTAACATAGATATCTACATTCTTCTGAGTTGGCTTGATAAACCCTCACCTAGGGTTTTCTGACAGAAAACTATGTGTTTTTCACCATTCCACTAAATCAAACCCTCCTTGATCAATCGAATGGATTTATTAATGTTTGTTTCAATGATCTTCGAAGGTGTTTTTGGCAAGAGTCTATTTTTGATAGAGATTTCTTGAAGTGGCCTAGCAAAACCATGTGCTAGGCATGTGTAAAGAGGAACAATATAGGCCAAATCCATCACAGTTGACTATGGAGTCACAAAACTTGTGTAATTTCCCATTTTAGCATGTGTCCAATGTGTCTAAGGTGTGTAGAGGGTTCTATGGGTCTTTGGAGGGGCAGTTGCTTTACAAAACGAGCCTAATTGGTCAAGGGCTGTTAGAGGACAGTTATAGGTTAGGGTATATTGTCCAAAACAAAGTACCCCAAGTTTCTGATATGTTAGAGGGCATCAAAAAGGGTATCTTAGCATTGTCTAAGATTAAAGTTTGCAAGCCACTAGTAGAAGTTATATCAAACTGTTCCATTTTGGAGGCGTAATTGAGGCAATGTTATAGGTCTATCAGGAGAAATAGTCCACATGCTCAAAAGGGACCCATGCCAAGTCTTGGATGTCTTGTCAAACCTTGAAAGAGGACCCCTCCATGTCTATCTTAAAGAAATTTTTGTTGGTCTAAATCATTTCACAAGAAAAACCATGCTCTAGGCTTGAATGTTGTCTTGACAAACTCATTGAATCACATTGAACACCATTGGACTCTGCATCATAGTGGTATCAAAGCCATAAAAGGTTTTGTTAGTTGGTTGTGTGTAAGACTTGGTATATGTCAGCAGAGGAGAGTGAATGAGAGGCTAGCAACATGCCTCCAAAAGGGATGACCACTGAGGTGGTTAAGAAGTTCAAAGAGATGGAAGAGAAGATTAAGAGTGGAGTCAAGGAAGCACTCCAAGATGAGTTGAAGGCACTGAGGATAGGGAAGAGGATAGATAAAGGTTCTGATGGAGAGGAAGAAAAAGAGGAGGAAGAAGAAGAAAATCAAGAAGAGGCAGACATACCTGCAGATCAGAAACATTTCCTTGAAGCCATCAAGGCAATTGGCAAAGATTCTTCAGAGGCTCAGATGAAGATTCTAATTTTTAGTGGCAAGATGAATGTTGATGAAGTTATGGAGTGGATTGAGGCCCTAAATAACTACTTTGAATACAAGGAAGTACCTGAGAACAAGAGGGTGAAGTTTGCCAAAACAAAACTCAAGGGTGTTGCCCTCACATGGTGGAATTACACCCAAGGTGAGAGGGTGAAGAGTGGGAAGAGCATGATCTCTTCATGGAGCAGAATGTTGGTGAGGATCAAGTCCCAATTCCTTCCATCAGACTATGAGGTGCAGATCTACAAGAAGATGCAAAATCTCAAACAAAGAGATTTGGATTTGGCCACTTACACCGAGGAGTTTCACAAGTTATCTCTTCGTTGTGGATATGTGGAGGATGAAAAAGGTAAAGTGGCAAGGTATCTAAATGGTTTGAAGTTTAGTATACAAGATGAAATCAATATACTAACCCTTGAAACATTGGACAAATTCTTTCAAATAGCATTGAGGGCTGAAGAGAAGTTGAAGAGGAAAAGTGAGCAGCAAAATAGAGGAAGAGGAGGCAGAAATTTTGGAGGTAGGGGCAGTTTTGGAGGTAGAAATCAGTACCAAAGAAGTCAAGGGGAATCTAGTTCCCAAGAAAAAAGTGGAGAATTAGGTTCTAGAGGAGGCTTTAGAGGAAGGAGACCCAATGGAAGAGGTAGATTTGGTGGACCAAGGAGAGGTCCTAATGTCTTCACAGGGAGGTGCTACAATTGCAACCAAGTGGGACATCCAGCCTTCAAATGCCCTGAGAAACAAGCTTCAAGCTCTCATGGAGGAGAGAGAAGGAACCAGTTGATCCAAGAGGAAGATTACCAAAGTGTTAACTCTCCAATTGAAAGTGCAGCCCTAGTCCATGATGGAGAAAACATGATGATGAGGAGAACCATGTTGAAGGTGCCTCAAACACAAGAACCCCCTCAGAGGAAGACATTGTTCAGGACAACATGCAAGGCCTATGGTAAGATATGCAAGGTAATTGTTGATTCAAGTTCAACTAAAAATTTAGTTTCCATTGAGATGGTAGACAAGTTGAAATTGAAAAGACTTCCTCATGTTAGTCCTTACAAAGTGTCATGGTTGAATAAGGGGCAACAAGTCTTAGTTGATGAACAATCTTGGGTAGAGTTTGAGATAGGGGAGTATAAGGATAAGATTTTGTGTGATATAATCCCCATGGATGCTTGTCATTTTCTATTAGGACGTCCATGGCAATATGATGTTCAATCCCAACATGATGGTAAATCTAACTCCTTCATCATAACCAAGAATGGTAGGAAGTATAGAATGGATCCTTTGCCAAATGAATGTAGAGAAAAGTGTTGGATCAAGTATCATGTTGGTGAGTGGTAAAGAGTTTCTTAACACCCTTAAGGAGGAAGGAATCCAAGGCTATGCTATGATTTTGAAGCCTAAAAATAGTCCTAATTTGCATGATCCTAGTGAGGAAGAGATTCCCAAGGAGGTACAACAATTGTTAGAGAAGTATAAGGGTATCATGGTAGAGGATATGCCTAATGCATTACCACCTATGACGGACATAAGCCATCAAATTGACTTCATACCAGGGTCTACTTTGCCAAACAAAGTAGCCTACAAGATGACACCATCACAAAATGAAGAGATTGGTAAGCAAGTACAAGAGTTGTTGGATAAGGGTTTAGTGAGAAAGAGTCTTAGCCCATGTGCTATCCCAACAGTCCTAGCCCCTAAAAAGGATGGTAAATGGAGGTTGTGTATGGATTCTAGGGCCATTAACAAGATTAATATAAGATATAGGTTCCCTATGCCAAGGATTGAGGACCTAATGGATTGTTTGGGAGGGGCTAGATACTTTTCCAAGATTGATCTTAAGAGTGGGTATCATCAAATTAGGATAAAGCAAGGGGATGAATGGAAGACAGCCTTCAAAACAAATGAGGGTCTTTCTGAGTGTTTGGTGATGCCATTTGGTCTATCCAATGCCCCAAGTACTTTTATGCGCCTTATGAATGAGGTGTTGCAAAATTTCATTGGCAAGTTTTTTGTGGTGTACCTTGATGACATTCTTGTTTTTAGCAGGACCAAGCAGGACCAAGGAAGAACATTTTCAGCACTTGGATCAAGTTTTGAAGAAGTTGCATGATGATAAATTGATGATTAACATGAAGAAGAGTGTCTTTATGAAGGAAGAACTCACCTACCTTGGTTTTGTCATCTCCCAAGGTAATTTGAAGATGGATCCAGCAAAGGTAGAGGCTATTTTGTCATGGCTAACACCTAAAACAACAGGTGATGTAAAAAGTTTTCATGGTTTGGCAACATTCTAGAGGAAGTTTATAAGCGGTTTGAGTCATATTTGTGCACCTATTTTGGATAGCATTAAAGGGGGGTAGAAATGTAATTTTTCTTGGACAAAGGCAGCCAATGATTCTTTTGAAATTCTGAAACAAAAGGCAGCACAACAGCCCATTCTTGTTTTGCCTGATTTTAATAAGCTATTTGTGGTGGAATGTGATGCTAGTAACCTTGCTATAGGGGCTGTCTTGAGTCAGGAGGGCAGACCAATTGCCTTCTTTAGTGAAAAACTAAATGATGCTAAGAGAAATTATTCTACTTATGACTTGGAGTTGTATGCAATGGTGTAAGCTTTGAGAAAATGGAGGCACTATCTTTTGCCTAAGGAGTTTATTATTTATACTGACAACCATGCACTTAGTTTTCTAAATTCACAGGAGAAACTCAGTCACAGGCATATGAAATGGGTTGAACAACTCCAAGCATACACATTTTCAATCAAGCACAAGAAGGGGTAGGCCAATAAAGTGGCAGATGCTTTGAGTAGAAGGGTGTGTATGGTGCAAGAGATTCAGTTGCAAAGTGTGCGGATTGATGCTCTCAAACATATGTACTAGGATGATGAAGATTTCAAGGAGGTATATGAAGTTTGCTCTCAATTTTTGGATGCATATCATTCTGATTTTTCTGAGTTTTTGTTGTAGCAGGGGTTGTTGTTCAAAGGTAGCCAATTGTGTGTTCCTAGGTGTTCCATGAGGGAGAACATCATAAAGAAAAAGCATTGTGGTGGTCTAGGAGGTCACTTTGGGCTGGATAAAACATTGGATCAGGTGAAAAGATTTTATTTTTGGCCAAAAATGCAATCAAACATCAGAAAATTTGTTGAGGGTTGTAGTATATGTCAAAGGGCAAAAGGTACTTCATCTAATGCTGGTCTATATCAGCCTCTTCATATTCCTAATAGGCCATGGGAAAGTATCAGTATGGATTTTGTCTTAGGTCTTCCTAGGACTCAAAGAGGTTTTGATAGCATATTTGTTGTGGTGGATAGATTCAGTAAGATGGCTCATTTTTTGCCATGTAAATGCACTAATGATGCTTCTCATATTGTTGGTTTGTTCTTCAAAGAAATTGTTAGAATCCATGGTTTGCCTCTTAACATTGTGACTGACAATGATCCTAAGTTTGTGGGCCACTTTTGGTGTACTTTGTGGAAGAAGTTGGGCACTCAATTGTCCTTCACTTCAGCCTATCACCCTCAGACTGATGGCCAAACTGAGGTGGTGAATAGGTCTTTGAAAAATCTTCATAGATGTCTTACAAAATAGCATGGAGAGGCATCAGATATGATCATTCCTCAAGCTGAATTTGCTTACAATGACTCCACCAATAGAAGCACAGGAAGGAGTCCATTTGAGATTGTCTATGTGATTCACCCAAGAGGCATTCTTGAATTGAGAGATCTACATGGATTGGAGAGGAAGAGTGCTCAAGGTGAAGACTTTGCATTAGACATGAAAGGCATCCATGATAATGTAAGAGAGACTCTTCAAAAGGACAATGAGAAGTACAAGGAGAAAGCCAATGAGAGAAGGAGGGATGTGCAATACAAGGTTGGAGATTTGGTCATGGCACATTTGAAGAAGGAAAGACTTCCAAAGGGGTAGCCAACCAAACTCCTCATGAAGAAGATAGGTCCTTGCCAGATTGTACACAAATTTGGGCCCAATGCCTATGAGATTGAGCTTCCTCAAGGCTTGGCCATATCTCCTATCTTTAATGTCTCAGATTTGTTTCCTTTCAGAGGTGGTAATGATGCAGATTCAGAGGCAGATGTGACAGCAGCAGGAGATGAGGAATGGGTTAAGAGTCTTCCACCCAATCAACCCTTGCAATTGGAATGCATCTTGGACACCAAAGTCTTGAAGAAGACTAGGAAGAATACCTACAAGAAGTACCTTGTCAAATGGAGTGGCCTACTTGCTGAGGATGCCACTTGGATGACTGAAGAAGACATTTTGAAACATGGAACCACTGTTGCTGATCTAGTTCCTCAAGGGACTTGAGTCTTCTTCCACCTCGGGGAGTATGGTGCAGGAGCACCAAGAGAATCATGAAGATCCATGGTTTTTTTTTTGTTTCATAGTTGATCATGTTGTAATAAGGTCTTGAGGACCATTCCTATGATTTGTAATAAGGATCATGTCTAATAATGTCATGTTTGTGGTTGGGACAGTCATGAGAGTCATGCATTGTAATGGGGCAGTCATACATTGTAATCCTTTTTGGCATGTGTCAAGGAGTGTCATGCCTTGTCAAAGGTTCATTTATCTTGTAAGGATGTGTAAGAGCCTTGTTTGTCATGTAAGACCACGATGCATATGACAAAACATTGTAATTAGTTGCAGACATTAACAAAACATGGGCAGTTCGGTGGTTGTAGACAATTTACTAGTCTTCCACCGATTCAAATTGCCCCTCCAACTGCTCCATCTTAACAGTGGATGTATGCCCTAATATCTTCAAGATGTAAAACCCCATATGGAACACCCGAAAAAGCACCTAGTGGTTCGACTTCAATAGATTTGTAAGGATGCTTCTAAAATTTAGGACGGGGCCTTTCAGTGACATCAACAACTAAAGGTGTAGCCATTTGAGATATTGAGAATTCAAGAGGTTTCGCAAAAAATAGAAATACCTTGTTTCGTAGGTTAGGGTTTTGCTTGAGGATCCTCTTCACGCTTCAATTCTTGAGAATTCTCTTCTTAGAGCTCGTTCACTCCTTCACTTCTTGCTTTCTCCTGATGCAAAGTGATCTGTCTCAGGAATGAATGACCCTTTTATGCTCCGCAGTGCTTAATTTGTCTTTGTAATAAATTCTCTGCCCTAGTACATCCAGTTACTCTATTTGTTGAATAGTTTCTCATGAATTATTTTGTAATTTGCCATATCCACCTTTCTTCTTCTGGAAATCCTTCCAAATGATTTGAAGCAATCCAAGATCTCTTTTCTCACTGTGCCAGATTCTGGCACTTACTGGTTGGGGGATTTTGATTTTTAGTGCAACTCCCCCTAAGCCAAAGCTCCTAATTTAATTCCCCGAGGAATTATCTACACTGGATTCTGGTGTGGACCCATTACTATGGTTCACAAATGTTTTCTTGACCCATGTCTCACTTGTTTCATTCTGGATCTCATTCTCTTCAATTTTTCTTTTGCCTTTGTCTTGTCTTTGCTCATTCAGATTTCTGTTCACCAGACCTCTTCTTTCATTAGTCCTACTTCTGTAGAATCTTGCAAAATGACCGGATCGGTTACAATGGAAGCACACAACATTTCTTTGCCCATTTGATTGATTTCCTCTTGATTTGCACTGATTGGCCATATGTCCAAATCTATTGCATGCAAAGCATTTACCATTGAAAGAATTCCTATTTCCTCTATTTGATGAGTTATTCATTATCATACTTCTACATTCATTAGATTTATGACCATACCTCTTACAATTGAAGCATTGTTCGAAGAAGGATGGATTATTTTGATTTACTCTACTTCTGCATTGAGTGGCTTTATGACCAAATTTATTGCACTTGAAACAATTTCCATTGAAAGATGGATACCTTTGAGCATTAGGCTATCTTATCAGAGGTCTTCTAGGTCTGTTTCTCTCATTCCTTGGTTGAGAGTTTCTTTGTCCAGATCCAGAGCTTTCACCTTTCTCATATCCAAGACCATGCTTGTCTTCAACCCTTTTCTGACCCTCAAGTATTGCTTCAAGTTTAGCTGAACTTATCTTGAACTTCTCCTTGTATTCATTTGGAACTTCTAGATCATGTCTGAGAATGACAATTTGTCTTTCAAGATCTCTTTCATTGTCTTTGCTTTCTTGTAGATAATATTTTAGATGACCAGCAATACTGTCCAATCTGTAGCATTCATCAATTCTTTCTCTTAGAGTTTGATTCAAATCTTCTTCAATCTTCTTCCTTTGCTCAATTTCTTTGGTAAACCTCATTACCCTAGATTCTATCTCAACTTTTAGAATAGTAACTTCTTTTGACAACTTCTCACACTCCTTTGTCTTTTCTTCCAAGGCTTCATTCATGCCATTTTCTTTAGTTAAACTAGATAATTGCAGAAGTAGCTCCTTATTCCTTCCCAAAGACTTCTTTAATTTATCTTTTAACATTTCAATGGTATCATCAACATCCTTGATTTCATCTTTCAGATTAGATATTTCTTCTTTGGACTAATCAAGATCTTTTAGAGCCAACTGAAGTTGATCTTTGAGTGAACCCATTGAAAACTCCTTCCAAGATCTTTCCTTGAGCTGTTAAGCTTCTTTTAAGGAACCTTGCTCTGATACCAATTGTTGAATTAGGTTCAGACAACTGAGAGGGGGGTGAATCAGTTGTCACACAATTTAATAATTTCTTTCTCTTAACCATCCTTTACAACTTATAATCAAATCAATGATGTAAACATTTCAGTATTAATCAATGACACATGAGCAAAAACATAAATAGTACACTTGACACCAAGATTTTTGACGTGGAAACCCGGTTAAGGGAAAAACCACGGTGGGGATTAACCCACAAAGATTATACTATGTTAAAAGTATTACAATGGGGAATGCACATGCATTCGGGCTCACTGCTCAAAAAAAAGGCTCACTACCTACAAGAAAGAAGAGTTACAATAATTTAGAACTAATATTTGGCATCTATCAATGCTGGAGTTCAATTCCAGTTAAGCATAGAAAACTGACTTGATACACTTTATCCTTACTCTCCTCCTCTTACCGCTCTGCTAGCATCTAAACTTTGATCTTTTCTTCTTTTCACAATTACTCCATAGTCGCAACACACACACACCAAAAACATCCAATTCCATCAAGTATATATATCTGCAAAATGATCTACAATTATTTTACCAGTCAGCTTCAAGAACATTTACAACTTTGTAGAGTACTCTGCTCTGTCAGCTAGATCCATACATAATATGAGATGTGGATCAAAACTTGCACTCGCAAAACATCAATCATGTCGGCTATCATTACTGATTATCACACATTGCCCAATAAACAACTTCTATATATCCAGAAATAAGATTATTCACTAGGTCAGCCTGTTCTTCTTCTGTTTGTTCTGTCAAACTGAAACCTGATACTCAAAAGCTAATATCTTTTGAGTCCATCTCTAGAGGATGAAACTCTAGATTTAGAGTGTCTTGACAATGCTTACAACTACCTCAAATCTGCAACAAACCATGCCTTTCCACTAGATAGATCCAGACCAAGATACTGGACCCTGTCACCTGCTCTGTTCCTGACTGCCCAGACTTAGACACATTATGATTCTGACTTTCGGTGTGAACAAATTGTGTTATGCAGATGATTGGGATGATCTTAGTTTCCATCAATGACAACACCTATCATGCCTAGCAGTGTCTCTTGCCAACACCATACACCACTTGGAATAGAACCTTCATTGATGATAAATTCACCAAGTTGTTGTACACAAACTCTACTTGCACTAACATAGAGTTCCACAACCTAATAATTTCCCCTACCACACATCTAAGTATATTTCCAAGACTTTGATTAACAACCTATGTCTATCTATCCATTTTCAGATTATACCTAGAGATATAATTGAGATTTGTACCTAATTTATTCCATAAGTTGTGCTAAAACTGGCTATGGAACTTCATGTCATGATTAGATGTTATGCTCCATAGCAAGCCATGCAACCAAAACATCTCCTTGAAGAATAAATCCACTATCCAGAATGTCTCATTCAACTACACACAAGGAATGAAGTGTTACATTTAGGAAAGAATACCACTATGAAGATAGAATCATTGCCCCTCTATGTGCATAGATCTAAGGAAAAAATATAGATAGTTCCTCCCACAATCTATTTGGCATGCACAATGGCTTATAAAACCCAATGTTTTATGTAATTATCTTTATTTTTGGTAGATGGTAACTCTTTCAATGAATATATGTACATCTTTGTTCAAACTTAGCTAGTGATACCTCTACTCCAACATGGATCATGTCTTTTCTAGCCATGAAAATATCCTCCAAGTCCACCTTAGTCTAGCTCTCTAATGATATTCTCCTTCCTAGAACTCTACAATATGTACAGTTATTAATATATAGAAATCACATCTATGAACTCCTCATGTAGGATCACAACTTGTCTCCTCTTAGTTGTGGATCAATCTACTCCTTATATGTGGGATTGACTACTTGTGCATAATAGTATTTCACGTCTTCTATCTCCTTGAGAAATTTTCATTTTGATAATAGCAACACCCTGGCCTTCTGTTGGCAAGAGACACTATATGGATTCATGAATGTTGTCATTGATGGCAACAAAGTTCATCCCACACATCCGCAGGACATGGTATGTCTATACTAGAAGTCAAAGTGAAGAATGTTGTGGTCTGATAAACAAGAACAGAGCAGTCAGTAAGGTCTGACAGACAGGTCTGGATCTCTTAGCAGAAGTATCTCGGTAAAGTACAGATTTGGGGAAGTCAAGAGGAGTATCTTGACTGATATATTCCAAGGTTTGAGCCTCTGGTGTGGAAAGGATTAAGAGATATGAATGCTTGAGTGTCGGGTTCCCAAGTGACAGTGTGAACAGAGGAAGAACTGACTGGCAGAACATCAGACATTATTCCGGATGTGTTACTGATGTTGGTAAAGGTTATGAAGGCATGAATTATGTTTGCCTAACATGATTAATGATTTCCACAAGTATATCCTTAATCCGCATTACTTGGTGTGCAAGGATTCATCCAACAGATCAGAGTTTGTGAAAAGATTGACTATTCGGGGTGCTAACTAGAAAGGTGATGAAATCACTTGTACAGATATATATACAAGATGGATTTAGTTATGAGATGCATTGTTGTTGTAAGTGATGTGCGAAGAAAAGCAGCAGAGCTGAATAAGAGCAGAAAGGAAGATCCAGTATGTGAAAGAAGAGCAACATAAGAGAAGAAGAAAGATGAAGTGCAGCAGATCAGTATACAGAGCCTAACCGGAACTAACCAGAACTGAACTCCAGCATATGTTGATGCTCCTTATCAGTTCAAGTATTGTATTACACTCTTTATAAATTGTAGACAATGTGTCTCTTGTAGGTAGTGTACCTCTTGTAGGCAGTGTGCCTCTTGTGAGCAGTGTGCTCAGGCAGTGAGCCCTAATTGGCAAGTGCCATTTTGTACTTCCATTCTTCTAACAGAGAATATAATCTTGGGGTAATCACCCCGTGGTTTTCTCCCTTAACAGGGTTTCCACGTCAAAAATATTGTGTCATGTGTATTTCTATTTCATGGTTATGTTTGCTTGTTTGAATTGATGTTGCACTAATTATTAAGAAAGTTCAGAAAGTAGAAATAATTTAGATAACTGATTCACCCCCCCTCTCAGTTATCAACACCTTCTACATGAACTCTTCCTCATCCTTCATGGGAAGTAACTCAAAATTTTCCCATTAGGTTCTTGACGGTGAAGGTGTACTTGTGCCCCTATGCACAATGCATCGATCATACTACCAAGGATTTCATAGTAACACATGGTAGGCATACATCAAAATCACATCACACCATACCTTATTTGCATATCCTTCAAGGTAGAATGTAACTTAATGTTACTATGTCATCATGAGTTACTATCCCTTTTGTATCCATGAGATTGTATTGTGTGATTTGCATGACTCTCTTCATCCCTAATTTATGCATAATCTTTATTGATACTAATGTGTTTGTGGTGCATCCATTAATGATTAGATTGCAACACTTTCCTCTAAACTTACACTTAGTTAGAAGAGACTCTTTCTAAACCATGGTTCATCATCCTTTCATGCAAGTTTCAACAAAACAATGTTCATCATCAAGTTCTCCCTAGTCTCTAGGTTTGCACCTTCTATTCTAGCACTCAATGATCTTGCTTCTTTAGCCTACACAACATGTGCATGTTTAT
This sequence comes from Cunninghamia lanceolata, assembly GCA_027924645.1. Classification (NCBI taxonomy): domain Eukaryota; kingdom Viridiplantae; phylum Streptophyta; class Pinopsida; order Cupressales; family Cupressaceae; genus Cunninghamia; species Cunninghamia lanceolata. The sequence goes on along the minus strand of BSBN01001268.1, from coordinate 356,525 downwards.
CTATGTGACCTTTTTTATAGTTCCATTTTATATTTCCATGTTTATCTATGTACAATGTAAAGAATTAAAAAAACCATTTTTATAGTTCCAGGAAACGGATATCCGTTTCTGGAAAACCAAAACGGATATCCGTTTTGGGACCCACAAAATGGATATCTATTTTGGTTTGGTATCCAAGCCAAAATGGATATTTTTAACATACCTGTGAAAGTCAAAGTTGGGTAATTCGCGAATTTGGCTAAGTTAAGACGTGATTTTTTTCTTTTGCCACTGTTTGGCCCATGATGATCCTGCACATACCCATTATATATTTATTAGTTTTAATTGTGCACAATATAATACATTAATTATGTCAAGCTTGAGTAGAATGCATGACTCATCCACTGTTGGACAAAACTAGGTGAGTAAAGGTGATATAAACAGAATTGAGGTGGCCATATGTGAATTTCTTAATTCATGAATTATTTCCTCAACTCCAAATGAGTTTAAGCACAAAGTGTAGTGAATTTTAAATTACACAAAAAGCTAGATTTGATAATCACACTTCTGAACCAAATCTAAGATTTCTCTATATGACACATTTTCAAGGAGTTTAACACAATGGTGGACCTACTAGAAAATCATGGATGTGTTCAACATGAGGAGATCATGTTGTGTCAAATCAAATTGATAGTTGGGTTGGCTTCAACCAAATTGTGATTTATGAATCAATCCAAGATAGAGACAGGGATAGAGATAGGGAGATAAAGAGAAAGAGAGGTAGAGAGATAGACATAGATAGAAAGGGAGACAAGGAAATATAGAGAGATAAAGAGACATATTTATAGAGAGAGAGACTTGATGAGATGATTAATTCAATTAGAGGTTTTGGTCTGATAATAGGTGGAAGCCCCTATAATAATCTGACAGGCAACAATAGGAACACAAGGGATGGGCTTCCTCTATTTTCTATGAATTTCCACAAATTGTGACTTATGTAAGGCATGCAATGCATTCAAGTGTAACTTGAAAGAATAATGAAACCTTCATTTTATACTAATTTGGACTTTTTTTTTAAGATAATGTGCCTAGTAAACTTTTTAATGTGACTGGCAACACTAGTGCGACACGCCCTCCGGCTCCACGCAAATGCTTTTTCCTGGAGTAATGAACCAATGAGGCCACAACACAGGGGACCTCATCTTCTAGTAAGAACACTTCAAACCCTCGAGCTCATTGGCCCAGCGAAGGCGTAAAGCCTGCAAGGTCGTTGGCCCAGTGGAGGTTTGAACTCCTATGGCCGCCACTACAACCGAGTGACTTAACCACCGAACCATGGCCTTATCGGCCAAATATACTGATTTGGACTTCAATAGATTATAAATTACTTATTTCTCATAGCCAAGTTCCCACCCAAATTGAAGAGGCTACCAAAAACAAGTATTGAAAATTATGGACATTATTATTATTTTGATTCTATGTAGCAAATTTGTTTGCACAATCAACATGGGACTAATTGCAAGTATCGATGTTGCCAATTGTAGACCCGTATGGTATTTTGGTAATGAATTATTTATTTTTCACTTGTCTTCACTTAAATAGATTAGTAATTCCTTATTTTTCATACTCATGTTCCCCAAAATTGAAGAGGTTAGCAAAAACAAGTATTGAAAATTATGGACATTATTTTGATTATATGGAGCAAATTTGTTTCCACAATCAACATGGGACTAATTGCAAGATTTGATGTTGCCAAGTACAATCGTAGGGTTATTAGTTTAATTAGTCATACTAACCATGGTTTCCTTTTGCAAGGATTGAATGAAAGCCTAAAGGATGTGTAGAAAATCAAATTTCATAAAAAACACTTAGATTTAGAAAAGGATTACTATGAAACCCATCACAACAAACCATTTCAGAAGATAAATCTCAAAGAAAGTACATGTCTTCCAAAGGTTTGTCTATATAAAATAAACATATAAATTTTTGTTTAACACACCATGTTAAAGGATTGGTTGGATTTGGAGTTCTAGATCACCTTGTGGGTCAATAGTGGAAACATAAATAGTTTGAGCAAGGTCCACCATACTTTTACTTTTAATGTGTATAGTATGTGAAAGAGTGTATGGACAAACCATATGCTTATTTATATATGATGTTGAACAAAAATTTATGGATTCAAAGTACCTTTCAGTTTCAAGTAGAGAGAATGGCTACATGCATAACCTTCCTATGAATAATTATTTCCAAATTTTACCTTTACCACCCATGACAATTGAAGAGACATTTCCTAAAGCACAAAATCATTAGCCATCATGGGATTACAAAACAAGCTTAATTGCATAAACATAGTGGCAAAAAGTGTTGTGTTGTGTGATAGACTTAGGGCTACGGTCAAGCATTCTAATGGAAAACCCTACATTAAAGATGAGACTACAGTAGTTTTACAATATAAAAGTGGAGCTTGGTATGGGTTGGTCCAAATCATCTAGCTCCACTGGGGCCTCATGAAATGATACTTTTCATGCCAACAATCCAACAATATTGAAAAGAGAAAGTGACTTTCAATCAGTCATTTCATGCCAATGATCCAAAGATGAAATGTTTCCATTGGGAACTATACTTATGTTTCTTAAGGACCTAATAATTCACCTTTAAGACCTCTTTAGTTTACCCATTGCACACTAAAGTGTAGCTATCTCTAACAATAGCGACATCCTAGCTCAAAGCTTCATTGATTCATACATGGCATAGTCAATACAATTGGAAAGAATGTTGCAACAAATGGAGATATCACATAACATCAGCTATTGTTCAAGTCTCCCCTCATTTCACCACCATCCCAACAACAAATGATCAATGTTTTCAAGCATTCTGTTGGAGTGAATTGCTACTATAGCAGCCATTTAGAAACATTCACAATGATATTGGTTCATTAAAACAAGATATTACAGTGCATTGGGAAAGAATTTCAAACAACTACCATCCATGGAATTTGCACCATACATCTCCAAATCCATTGACAGACACTAATGATTAAACTCCTTCTGACTAGGACATGCAATACAAGAAGATAGTCCTGATGAATGGCAAGTCTTGTCATGTCTATACCTAGGCCTACCATTTCAACTAGATGGACTCGACATGCTTGGTAAATAAGAAGAGGACTGATTAAGGGCACTATCACTTGCAAATAATTGACAAAAACAAAAAAAACTACTTTACTTGCATACCTACTTTTACCCACTACTATTCAAAAATAACTTTACCTGCATGCATGTCAACATATTTAATTTACTCCATTTCTTTTCTAATACATGACAACAACACATATCACTACATCCTTTCAATATTCAACTAATGGATGGACAAGAGTTATTCAGCAGACTTTCTCCTCTAACCCCAAATACATGTTGCTATTATTTCCTATTTTGTAGGGATTAACAATTGTAGTGACACCCTAGCTCAACAACATCGCCACCTTTATATTAGTTTTCTTAACTAAAAAGTTTAGACTCCTTATTAACATCGTCGAACTTCATGTATTTGTTTCACTTTATATTTTAAATGTAGAATGGGATTGAGTAACTAGGACTCTATTTACTTACATTCAAGGGAGAAATGTGTGATGGGAGGGGGCAACAAAGATTTTGCCATCAAAAAGATTCAGTTGGTAATTGATGTTGGGTCCTTCAAGCTAAAAATACTGGTGCCCTTGTGTATAGTATTTGCTTTTATTCTTATAGCTACTACCAGTGGTTCTTTAATGGAATGGCGTTATCATCATTCTCATCATATTAAATCCCCAAATTCCAAATATGTATTTTATTTACCCCAATCTATTAGCGTGTTTTCTATTAAATAAATTCCAATTATACTTGATTATCAATGTCAAATTGGCTATGGTTCATTCAGGTTGCGGTTGTTTGGAATTTGAACTGTTGATATGGTGAATTTTGAAGTTGGGTATTTCATTTTACAATTTTTGTTTTCTATTAGGTGAATTTAAAATTTGTTCATCAGACCTAAAACGCCTTTTTGTTGAGAAGTCATGTTGTCCATAAGGAGCATGCGTGGTGGTGCTTCAATCTAGGTCATGGAAGGGCACCACTAGATATACCCCAAAAATATTTAAATTCAAAATGCATCTTTTATTGTATTGTATCTATTGGTGCCTGCATGAGTATTTAGGTTTCAAGCATTTAAATATGCAGGCACCCTCCCAAAAAGTCCAAAAAAATCTAACTCTTTTGGCCTCTGCAATTGTAAAAAATGCAAAAAATAGAGTTAAAATGCATGTATCTTTGTATATACAAAGAGGTTTGTATACACAAGTGCTGATGTGCATGGGCGGGCTTGCGAAATCTTAATCGGCCTTCAAAAAATGAAAAATTAGGTTGTATGCATTTCACAATGCATATCAGGCTTAGAAAAGGTGCATATGCAAGTGGGAATCTTTCGCAGATCCCAGGAAGATTCCTAGTTTGTATATCGGGTTGCATGTAAAGATGCAAGGAAAAATATACAAGGGCGCACATACATTCGCTACAATGCAGCCGACATACATGCAGTGGGGCCCGCGGGTGTACAAAGGTAAATGAATGTCGAAGGCACTTGAGAATAAATACAGACATATGGGCCCACCAATTGCACATATGCGATTGTATGTTTGCCACATACAAAGCACACATACAGGGCCTATATACAATGGTGATTGTATATGTCTGACATACAAAGGTTAAGATGCAAGTCGGACCTGATAACATTTCAAATTTGTTCTATAAGTCCCTGGCGTCTACAGCTTGCATGTACGTATGATTGTATATGTGCCGATATCCAAAGAAAGGGATACAAGCTAGATTTCAAGGCGGATGCAACGTGTTTCATATTTTTTGAAGTCCGCGCCATGTATGTTTGGCGCATTGTAGATGTGCAACATACAAAGCGATAGATGCAAGGCAGATCTGATGATGATTGCGATTTGTCCTATATGTGTTTGGGGTCCGTCTTGAATATTAAACAGTTGTATATGCATTTGCTCTTGCATATACAAAGGATTTCAGAAGGCAAAAAGGCAGGTGATTGTATATGCATTCAAAACATGCATATACAAGGGTGAAAAGGGAAAAATGAAGGGCAGGAAAGGCAGCGTTTTTGAGCAGGAAAATCTTCAGATGCATTCGCGGCTACATTTCGAAAGGAGTTGCAAGTAGCTGGGTATTGATGGCGGATATACAGAGGGATGATCGAAGGCATGGATGGATCAACCACCTGATTGAAGATGTGAATCCCCAGGCGGTGGCGCGGGGCTCGAGTCCAACCACTCCCTGCCTCCTCTCCCACCTACTGCATTCAATGTGTTGAGCGCCATTTCTCATGATGCATTGAATTTGGCAAAATTTTAATTTGCCTTGTAAATTTTGTTGAATACACAGTCTGGGTATAAAAGGCAAATTTTGCTATTCTTTTTGGTTGTTGAAGACTTGGGCATTTTTGTGTAAATAACGAAATACAGAGCATTTCTCGTTTGTTGTATCTTTGTGGAGTTTATGAGTTGCATTTGAATGTATCTAGTACATGTGTTCAGTTTCTTGTCACTGTATATGAAAAATGCATTGTTGCATGTATTTATCTATTTGTCTCCATTTGTTGTATGCATTTTCTTCTTTTGAATCTGGTTGCTAAGGGTTTCTCAGATTCTGGGGTATAGTTTTGCTGTATCACATGCTTAATCTATAACTTACATTCAAGGAGTGGATTAAATTATTTTAGGTTAAGTGTGGAGAAAATTGTATGTCAACTAGGATATTCATAAGTAGAGACAGTTAAATACTTATTCTTGGGTAGTGTTCATAAGGCAAACACCAGTCCTAACCCCTTGAAACTCGAATGCCAGTTACAAGCCATTCTCTTGTATACATCTAGTTGACTCCTTGCCCTGAGCTAGGCACCGGTCTACTTCTTGTGTAGTAGTTATGATCTAAAACCCCTATCTTGCATCCAAACCATCAAATTCAAACCATTCATATTTCCAACCTGTTAATTGTAGGATTAGGATTAGGAACCCCCTGCATGCTCTCATACCTGACCAGACAAATATGTCCAAGAAGGTTGCCAACCTTGTGATTTATCACACAAATCTTGGTCCACACATGAGAGTATTCTGCCTGTCATTGTAAAGCTAAATCTTTCTGTCATTGGGTGAGTCAAAAGTGTCAAATCTTTAGCTAATAGGGATACCCCCTTGGTGCGACAGAACCAGAAGTGAAGGGGAGGCAGCTCACGCAACCTCCTGTATTAGTTGGCCAAATTTGCCTGTGCATTAGAACTAGAAAACCCATTGCTGATTTAGAAGTAAACACCAACAGATCTTTAGCTAATAGGGATACCCCCTTGGTGCGGTAGAACTAGAAGTGAAGGGGAGGCAACTCACGCAACCTCCTATATTAGTTGGCCGAATCTGCCTGTGCATTGGAACTGGCAAACCCACTGCTGATTTAGAAGTAAACACCAACAGATCTTTAGCTAATAGGGATACCCCCCTTCATGCAGCAGAACCAGAAGTGAAGGGGAGGCAGCTCACGCAACCTCCTATATTAGTTGGCCAAATCTGCCTGTGCATTAGAACTAGCAAACCCTCTATTGATTTGAAAAAAAAACCAACAGATGGCGACTCTGCTGGGGAGTTGATGAAAAAAGAAGTGTTATATTTTATCCATCTGAGTCACCAACATGTGGCAAATCTATTGGGGAGGAAAGAGTCAAATATTTTGAAGGCTGGAAAATCTAGTTTCCAGTCAAGTTGTTGCAGCAAGATCCAAAAATGACCATGTGGTGCTCTGCTGGCGTGGTGAATCCAGAAAATACATGTGCCTTGTTGATATTCTGTCCTCTCTGTGAGAGGTGGCGACTTTGTTGATTGAACCTATCAATACTGCAACATATTTCCAGGTATTCACCTTTTGATTCAAAAAATGATGAGTTTAGAGCAGTAGACCTAGTTGTGCTCTCAAAGAAAACTATTTTTTATTGAAAGATATAAAGCCCTAGATTTCACAGGGATATATGGTTACCCAAATACTATTCCAAATAAAATTAGAAAATGTTTGCCAAAATATAGTGGATCAAATTCTGAATCAGCAAACAAACATCTGCAAAATTTTTGTATTTTAATAGAAGATTATGAGGTAGAGGATGAAGATGTAGTAATGAGACTCTTTGTTTAGTCATTAGAAGATGATGCTAGGGTTTGGTTTTCAGAGCTGCCTGTGTGTTCAGTTTCTTCATGGGTAAATTTAGAAATTGCATTCGTAGGGCAATTTGGTGAAAGATTTGATGTGGCCTCATTAATCATACATTTTATGAATATCCAAAAGGAAGATGAGGAACTGGTTCTAGCCTTTAACCTTAGGTTTATTAATTTGCTCAAGCAAATCCCTGAATATATGAGACCTAATAATGCATTATGCTTAGCAATTTATTTGGCTGCATTTGATGAAGAATTGAGTTATTTATTGAGAGATAAATAACCAACCACACTTCACCAGGCCTACCAATTTGCTATGGATATTGAAAACAATGAGAAATATGGAATGCCAGTAGGTTTCATGGCTGCAGGTTGTCAAAACAGTTATCAAAATGAATATATTTCAGCTCTCCTAGTATGTGCATTGAAAGATGATTGTGTGGAGGGAAATGTATTTCAGAATAGCATGTGTAGTCATGATATGATGTATAGACATGAAGAAGATGTTATAGAAAATATAGGCACATCTTATAATGATGAAAACGAAGACTGTTATCATCCTCTAGAAGAGAAGCCTACAGACACAAAATGCCCTTCAAATAATGAAATGAAAGATATACATGAGATTGTGTCTTGCAACAGTATGCATATCCTAGTTATCCCTGATTATTTGTGTGAAATGGATATGCAGAGCTTCACTCTGAATATAGAAGATGTTGTTTCAAGGGACAACAATGAATATGTTAGTGACTGTCAGCATTCAAATGCATATATGAGCCTTTCAGATGATGAAATATATATGGATGCTGAATATGAGTGTTTCCTTGAGGATTCTGACCACCTTCACAGTGCAGAGGTTGAAAAATGTGTTTTTGATTATCAGGGCATTGGTGAAGACAAAAAATAGGGTCACTATTCAGAGGTGAATGGATAGGTTACAGATGTGTGTGCTCATACAGTTGGGGATAGTACTGGTTGCAGGGGTAACTATGTAGTTTTTGACATAGTGCTACATTCTGAGTTATCTCTGCCTTCTTTTGAGACATTCCAGGTGGACATTAATGACAAGATTGCTGAGCACAATGATGATGAATATCTGCATGCTTAAAAAAATGAATTTGATTATGATATGTTGCTTGTGCCCGAATATTGTTTGTTTGATATAGAGGGGCCTTTATTTTTTGAAGAAGGGCAAAATTCTGATGTGGATTCACTTGTTTCATGTGAGTGTTAGTTTTCCAAGCAACATCAGTGACTCATATGATGGTGACATTCAACAGCTGATGATAATGCATGCTGATCAATATTGTTGTAGATTTGTCAGAGAAAGAAAAATGGGCAACAGCACAATCAATTGCAATGTTGGGTGCTGCAGATAGTTAAATGCTTTCAGGCTTCATTTAAAGAAATCAAAAGAAAATAGGGTTTTTGACAAAGGAAAATTCTGGTTTTTCCTTTTTGGTGGCCCTGGGCTGCCAAGTAAATTTTAATGAGTGTGTTTTGTGATGCAGGTTAGTACAATTTTGACTCTATTGCCCAATGAACAAGGGACTGGTCTACATCGCAGAGTTCTATGATTCTTGCCATGCCTGCAAGAGGCATGCGTCCCCAAACAGAGCCTATGTTGGTGCCTGCATGAGTATTCAGGTTTCAAGCATTTAAATATGCAGCCACCCTCCCAAAAAGTCCAAAAAAATCTAACTCTTTCAGCCTCTGCAATTGTAAAAATGCAAAAAATAGAGTTAAAATGCATGTATCTTTGTATATACAAAGAGGTTTGTATATACAAGTGTTGATGTGCATGGGCGGGCTTGCGAAATCTCAATCGGCCTTCAAAAAATGAAAAATTAGGTTGTATGCATTTCACAATGCATATCAGGCTTAGAAAAGGTGCATATGCAAGTGGGAATCTTTCGTAGATCCCAGGAATATTCCCAGTTTGTATATCGAGTTGCATGTAAAGATGAAAGGAAAAATATACAAGGGTGCACATACATTCGCTATAGTGCAGCCGACATACATGCAGTGGGGCCCGTGGGTGTACAAAGGTAAATGAATGTCGAAGGCACTTGAGAATAGATACAAACATATGGGCCCACCAATTGCACATATGCGATTGTATGTTTGCCACATACAAAGCGCACATACAGGGCCTATATACAATGGCAATTGTATATGTCTGACATACAAAGGTTAAGATGCAAGCCGAACCCGATAACATTTCAAATTTGTTCTATAAGCCCCTGGTGTCCGCAGCTTGCATGTATGTATGATTGTATATGTGCCGATATGCAAAGAAAGGGATACAAGCCGGATTTCAAGGCGGATGCAACGTGTTTCATATTTTTTAAAGTCCGCGCCTTGTATGTTTGGCGCATTGTATATGTGCAACATACAAAGCGATAGATGCAAGGAATGAAGATGCAAGGTGGATCCGATGGTGATTGTGATTTGTCCTATATGTGTTTGGGGTCCGCCTTGAATATTAAACAGTTGTATATGCATTTGCTCTTACATATACAAAGGATTTTGGAAGGCAAAAAGGCAGGCGATTGTATATGCATTCAAAACATGCATATACAAGGTTGAAAAGGGCAAAATGAAGGGCAGGAAAGGCAGTATTTTTGAGTTGGAAAATCTTTAGATGCATTCACGGCTGCATTTCGAAAGGAGCTGCAGGTAGCTGGGCATTGATGGCAGATATACAGAGGGATGATCGAAGGCATGGACGGATCAACCACCTGGTTGAAGATGTGAATCCCCAGGTGGTGGCGCGGGGCTTGAGTCCAACCACTCCCTGCCTCCTCTCCCACCTGCTGCATTCAATGTGTTGGGTGCCATTTCTCATGATGCATTGAATCTGGTGAAATTTTGATTTGCCTTGTAAATTTTGCTGAATACACAGTCTAGGTATAAAAGGCAGACTGTGCTATTCTTTTTGGTTGTTGAAGACTTGGACATTTTTGTGTAAATAATGAAATACAGAGCATTTCCCATTTGTTGTATCTTTGTGGAGTTTATGAGTTGCATTTGAATGTATCTAGTACATGTGTTCAGTTTCTTGTCACTGTATATGAAAAATGCATTGTTGCATGTATTTATCTATTTGTCTCCATTTGTTGTATGCATTTTCTTCTTTTGAATCTGGTTGCTAAGGGTTTCTCAGATTCTGGGGTATAGTTTTGCTATATCACATGCTTAATCTATAACTTCCATTCAAGGAGTGGATTAAATTGTTTTAGGTTAAGTGTGGAGAAGATTGTATGTCAACTGGGATATTCATAAGTAGAGATAGTTAAATACTTATTCTTGGGTAGTGTTTGTAAGGCAAACACCAGTCCTAACTCCTTGAAACTCGAATGCCAATTACAAGCCATTCTCTTGTATACGTCTAGTTGACTCCTTGCCCTAAGATAGGCACCGGTCTGCTTCTTGTGTAGTAGTTATGATCCAAAACCCTTGTCATGCATCCAAACCATCAAATTCAAACCATTCATATTTCCAACCTGTTAATTGTAGGATTAGGATTAGGAACCCCCTACATGCTCTCATACCTGACCAGACAAATATGTCCAAGAAGGTTGCCAACCTTGTGATTTATCACACAAATCTTGGTCCACACATGAGAGTATTCTGCCTGTCATTGTAAAGCTAAATCTTTCTATCATTGGGTGAGTCAAAAGTGTCAAATCTTTAGCTAATAGGGATACCCCCCTTGGTGCGGCAGAACTAGAAGTGAAGGGGAGGCAGCTCACGCAACCTCCTGTATTAGTTGGCTGAATCTGCCTGTGCATACTGGCAAACCCACTACTGATTCAGAAGTAAACACCACCAGATCTTTAGCTAATAGGGATACCCCCCTTGGTGCGACAGAACCAGAAGTGAAGGGGAGGCAGTTCATGCAACCTCCTATATTAGTTGGTCGAATCTGCCTGTGCATTGGAACTGGCAAACCCTCTGTTGATTTAGAAAAAACACCAATAGTATCAACCATTGATCCAAAAAAATTCCCTACCATTTCTCATTAAGAGAATGCATGTGCTAGAAGTGTCTTGTGGTAACAATTGGGGGCCACCTTTCCAAATGATATGACCACCTTTCTTGACGATGGAAAAGGGTGAAGGAAATTAAGAAATCGACATACGGAAAAAAACTGGCAAATGAAAAATCATCAGGAAAATGAACGGTTGATTCTCATTCATCGATTGCCCAAGACAACTTTGTTTATGCTTGAAATGAAATGAAATGAAAGATTTTAATAACATCCACAAGGCCAAAGAAGCCTATAGGACCAAGAGCATCCCACAACCTCAAACAGGGCACCAAAGTCTCATACAGTTTTTAGTCTCCTCTTGAGATCAAACCTTCTGAAATGAATTATGAAACTTGTAGGAAGAATCCTTAGCTTCTATTATTATTGTGATGTGATGACATTGTCAGAGTCATGATGTCACTGTCATTTCCTACACAACTTAAGATTCAACGATCCGAAACTCTCCATATGTCAATCTCATTTGTGAACATTTGACATATTTTTAGTGGTTGAAAAAAAAGAACAATATTATTTGAATCATCTTGCATCTTTCTTGAAAATTTTTGACTGCTAATTTCCAAACTTAACTCGGTCGTTTGAGCAAAAGAATGCATTCGACATAATTAGTCGATAGGCTTTTAGCTGTGAGCATTATAGTTCTTGGAATTGTCTCACGTCATAAAAAATTCACGTCAGTAGATTTTCATCAGTTATATGTGAGCATTATAGTGCTCGAAAAATTGTCTCAGGCTATTTTTCCCACCGATTACAAAATGATGCCGGTAAATTTTATAAACTTGTTTTTACGTGGGAAAAAAATTGTACCAGAAAAAGTCTCATGTCATCTAATGCCCCCGCTAGAATTTTTGTTTTTTCAAAGAAAAAGGAAAGGGAAAATGGTTGAAAACAAATAACTTAGGCTAGCATATCCAATTGCAAGATTTGAGGTGACCTAAAGGGAGCGCGAATTAACACGGAAAAAGATATCGAATTTGTTATCAGATATGGGGACTTTTTTATATTGATTTGCAATAATTTTTGGGATGCCTAGCCTCCATTCTCCTCTCCATCAACATAGTTGCCATGTACAATTCCCACACATATTAATTGATGTCTCCGCTACCAAACTGGAAAATATCACTTGAAAACAAGTCATGTCGTGTCATTTCATTTCATCTTTTCACCGTCATTTGGGGCTATTCATTTATCCTTCTTCTCAGATATTCTCGATCTTTCCATTGTGACAAAAAAATTAATCTCCCTTCTAGGCTCTTAATCTTGTTATGTAAATTATAATCTCAGGTAGTTTTAATCATGATAGATTTTTACTGGTGGAGAAAGTAGCTTTCATCTTTTTAGTTCTGTTTGTTTAATTAGTTGTTCAAATTAATTTGTTCTTTCTTCAGGCACAAGGTGTGTCTTCTTAGATATTTCTAATTCATTACAATAGTTTGTTAAATGTAGTAAATTACAAGACACAATATTATGAATAGTAAAGAGTCTAGATATTCATTATATTTTGTCTTTCTAGATTTTATCGCTCTAGCTATCTGTATTTTGGTGGTTTTAACTAGGGTTTATAGGCTCATAATGTGGCAGTTCTAAGTAGGGTTTCTCTGTTTGCATATGAAGGTTTATTAGCAAAAGGAATGGCCAACATGGCAGCTGCAAGGAGTGCCGGAAGATCGATCATTCTGGTCGTGAGGAATCATCTTGTAGGCTATGCTCGTGTCGGAGAAGTTCAAGCATCTCACTGTTTATCCATGACCGCAATGAAAGTTTACAGGTTGGAGGATGATTCCTCACTACAAGATGACAGTCAAGGCTGCCAGAGTTTGAAAGTTCATCGTAGGGATTTCCCTGACATTTTTAACAGTATGCGTCGAGAAACCCTCATTTTGTTTTTTCCCCCATTAATTTGAATAATGAAACTACAAACACTAAATTAATGAAGTGTAAAACCCTAATTGTGAATTGACAGTTCCCTTGTATCCGCTGAGGGGCCTAGGTTTGGGTGTGGATGAGCTTTTCAACAACCCTTTTATGGTGGCATCTCAGGGGAACGTTGACATCAGGAAGCTGAGGGACGTTGTTTAAGACAAAGATTGTTCTGCTTCTATGGGTGGACATGCTTGGCCTTGGCAAAGGTGACATCAAAGTCTATGCGGAGGAGAAATCGTTGGTGATAAAAGGGGAAGTGTAGTCTGATGCAGAGCTGTGATGGTAGTGGAAGGAAATACAGCAGCCGCATTGACCTCCCTCCTAAAGTGTATAAGCTTGATCAAATTAAAGCCCAGATGAAAAATGTTGTGCTCAAAGTTACCATTCCAAAGTATAAGGAAGAGGAGATAATGAATGTTGTTAATGTAAATATTGACTAGAGATTCTATGTTTTGATAGTTGTAGCTAAAATTGGCAAGAGGATTTTGCTAGCAGAGTTTTTTTTTTAAGAATGTATTGTTGTGCGAAGTGAGAATGTAATAGAAATTGCAAGGGCATTTTGGAATATCACTATTATGTCGAAAAAAGTAACCTTGGGGGCTTTTTCCTATTAAGGTTTAGCTCTCGGGTCCTATAATTGCATTTAGATTATCTTGCATGTTATTTCTGACTCCTGATGAGAAAACCCTTGGGTCTTGTGACAAATAGGACCTAGGGGTCTGCACTTTGATGAATTTTGAGCAAAAATGGTAGGGTGGACTTGGGTGCTAGCGCCCTATTCCAGCCCTATTTTGGGTTTGCCCTAATTTCAAATGTTGGTTTTAAGACCATTAATTAGGTCCTATGCCGACATCTAAAGTTTGAATTACAAAATTCTTACCGAGAGTCTTTGTAGTTGCATATATAAGCATGATTAGGTTTCATTTGCAAACAAGATTGAAATTAGAAGAGCATTGTGATTTTGTGAAAGTGATTCAAGGCATTCATTGTGTTACAGAGCAATACTTTGTCGTTATTGTGTTTGTATTTGCAGATTTGGCATCCATCTCCTCATGGCATGAAGAGCACTTCCTTCCATGAGATATTCACTACAAGGTGATAACGATTGTGTTTTCAATCATTTATCATTTGGATTTTTTCCTCTATCCCACCAGGATATGCACTCTCATCTAACAACGATGTTCAGAAGACTTGAATGTCTCTCTAGGGCTTGACCAAGGCAAGCCTCTAAACACCACAACCCCCTCCCACACTCCTTGTAATTACAGGTTATAGGTGTTGAGTTCCATGGAGTGGAGTTGTAAGGAGTGGCAGACATCAAGGATTCAGGATCTGAAAAGAAGCAGGACATTGGTGCTTTTCCTAGACTAGGGCGCTAGTCCTTATGTCCTTCGTAGTTGAATTCACAGAAATGGAAGTTGTAGTGCAGATCAGTGTCGGAAGGAGATCAGGATTCCACAAAGAAAAGGGTACCTTGGACTTGGGTTCTAGTCCCCGTGTCCCTGACTTTTCTGCCTTCTGAACTTTGAAAAAATAGCGAGTTAAATATATTTGTCCCTCATCTCTATCTGAAAGGATTTATCGTAATCTAATAACTTGCTTACTGATTTGCATATTTAGGGTTTCTAAGTACAATTAAGCATTAGATAGAGACATTGTTTGATACATCCAAGAATCCATACCTTCCTAAGTGGCTGCCCAACACGATAGGTGATTGCTCTCGCTTAGTGGAGATTCAACTCGGTTGATAAGCCCTTGAAATGTTTGTAGTGAAAGGAGGATTACACATAAACCATTAAACAACCAACAACCTCTTTTTACCACCAAACATTTTGGTGAACCCATGTTTTTGAACTTTTTGGCACCTTTGTGAGTGTTGTTTGATAAATTTGCATTCAATCATCTTATTACATTTAAAAAATTACAAAAAAATTGAAAAATTTGGGAAAATTTGAAAACATTATGCATTCTTCATAAAAACCTAGTTTTGCATTAGCTAGGGTTTGTAGTCAAAATCTTGCTTCAGATTTTACTACCATTTTAAAACACTCATTAGGACTGATTTCTAATAGTAGTGCTGCATCATAGTGGTCTTCTTGCAAAATCTCATGCCTAGGGTTTGAAAACCTTGCATTTTCACTAAATTTAGCCTTATCAACTCTTTAGATTTGCATTACAAGCGTGTTGTAAGGGATTTTGCTGCATTAATTGGCTTAATAGGGTTATTATATGCTTCCTCTCCTCATATTCCTTACAACACCCTTTCTAATAGGCCTTTGCATTGAAAATTTGTGAAAACATTGCATATTTTAGCTATATTTTCACTAGGGTTTTACCTTAAGTGGCACTATAAGCATGTTGTGATGGATTTTTTGGAATTAGGTGGTTGTTATTACTATTATAGTTTTCTTTCCATCATCATTTTCCTCACAACACCCTTTGTCATACTCTTTTGCATTGAGATTTGGTGAAAATTTGCATATTTTGCCCTATTTTCACTAGGTTTTGACTTATCATCACTCTAGAGTTGCTTCAATTGTGAAAGATATTTTTGCATAATTGGACTATTATTAGGCATATCATTTTATTTCCTCTTTGAAGTTTTTCTTTCACTAGTTTGCATTGAGAAAAGTTGAAAAAAATTAAGCATTTTAGGTTATTTTCATACATAATTTTGCATTTATTCTTGCATAAGTTTTGAAAACCTTTAAAATCTGATTTTGCATTAATTTGAAAACATACACATGGCTTCTCAATACAATAATAATTCTAGGCTTCCTCCTAGGCCGCATTTGAAAATACGAGCCCCTAAACTTGAAAAAACATTTACACCTCATGACAAAGAAATGGTAGATACTGAATGGCCTCTTTACATTACAATGAAAATAATGGAAATACCTGTACATGGAACAGTTATAGACCCTAATTGTATGACTAATGTGGTTACAGAAGATTTCCTCCTTAAACATGATTTGGCACAAAACTATTATGACCCGTCGGATTTGAGAATTAAAATGCATAATGGATCTTTGATGAGAACATTTGGATTGGTAAAACTACTAGTCTCAGTTTATGACAAAGCCATAGATCAGTTATTTGATGTTATTCCCTTATCTAACCTCTTTCATGTAAAACTAGGACACCCATGGCTTAAGGCTTGATAAGTGCAGGAAGATGGGGGGCCAAAAAGGTGTCTTAAGTGGCCACTTTTTTCTAAAATCAAGAAATACTAACCTTGGATGAGAAAGCATAGTTACACTCAAAATTTTAAGATACAACAAAAATGATGTTCGTAGTGCTCCGAGTCTACTTTCTAAACTACTATTTTTTTTGAAAATGGTATAGATTAAGGGGTTCAAAAAAGGGAGCCACATAAATTGATGTTGTTTCTGTCAAAAAAATATAACATAGCGTGTTTTGTGGCTCCCTCAAAAGGTTAACTTTTGTTGGTATTTTTAAAATCACTTCAGTGAGAAATTAGCAAACAACATGTAGTTTATGCCCGATTTTTTTGATAATTTTTTAATGAATATTTGATTTTTTACTAATTTTCAAAGTGGACACATCCTAAAAAATAGAATTTTGGCCGTGTTGCCCCTGTAAATTTTGAAAACTAATTGATAATTACATTTTTTTAATATGTGTAGAATGGAGTCTAGTTTATAAAAATGTAATTTATTTGAAATTTCAATGAGCAGTTAATTTATAATGAAAAAAAGACTAAACACTAGTTTTTGCCCAAAAATAGACACACAAACAAAAGAAATTAAAGATGAAAGGCTTAATATTGTCAAAATGTGAAAAAATTACATCGTTAAATAGCTAAGAGAAAACCTCACATTACCTAGGTGTTTGATTTGTTTGACCTTGAAACACATGCAAATATGAGGGTTAGCATGAAAGAAATTATGTGAAATCCTATAGAATATGCAAAAACACATCTTTGGACATTGGGAAGGCACTCCAAGCCTTTGGGTTGGAAATCCAAAGCAAATCCCAAGCCTAGGGCTTGGGATTCCCAAAGAAACATATCGTGTTATAACGCACTCGCGTTATGTTTTGTATTGTTTCTTTTTTGCAAATTTTCTTGATGTTTGCCTAGTTTGACATAACGCGCTCGCGTTATGTCTCCTTTTGAATGATTTTAATCAAATTTCTTAAGTATGTTTGATGTATGTATATATGTATGCTTGTGTGTATGTATGTATGGTTGTATGTATGTATGTACATGTATGCATGCTTGTATGTATGTATATATGTATGCATGTTTGTATGTATGTATGTATGTATGTATGTATGTAAGGGTTTTGGGTTTAGAGTATATAACGACCTGAGCCTGTATAGTTTTTAGGGTTGAGGGTTGAGTTTTTTGGGTTTAGGGTTTAAGGTATAGGGTTGATGGTTGATGGATTAGGGCTTAAGTAATAGGTAGAGGGTAGAGGGTAGAGGGTTACAGTTGAGGGATAAAATTCATCTTGTTGACTGTATAAGATTAACTATGTAAGACATGGGAATTAGGGTTTAGGATATTGGGTTTAGGGTTTATGATATGGATTGAGGGTATATAAGGCATAGGGTGACTTGGGTTGAGAGTGTATGGTTTAGGTTTTAAGTATAGGATTGAGACACAATATTCAGGGTTTAGGGTATAAGGGTGAAGTTGTCTAGGGTATATGGATGAGGGTTTGTGGGTGTAGGCTTCAAGGTTTAAGGTATAGGGTTGAGGAATGAGGGATTAGGGCTTAAGTATATGGTTGAGGGTATAGGGTAGAGGGTTGAGAGTTTATAATTGAGGGATAATTTTTAAGGTTGAGTGTCTAAGATATAGGGTTTAGGGTTTAAGGTTGAGGGTATAAGGCATATGGATGAGGGTTGAGGGTTTAGGGCATAAGTATAGGATTGAGGGTATAGGGTATAGTGTAGAGGTTTGAAGGTTGAGGGATAATGTTCAAGGTTGAGTGTCCAAGTTAAGTGTATAAGGTATATGGTTTAAGGGTTTAAGGGTATCTAGGGGTTGAGAGTTTAGGGTTTAAGGGTTTAAGGTTTGAGGGATTAAGGGTTTAAGGGTTGAGGGATTAGGGTTTAAGGCATAGTGTCGAGGGTAGAGGGATTAGGGATAGGGTTTAGGGTTGAAGGTTTAAGGATTGAGGGTTGAGGCTTTAAGGTTGAGGGTTAAGGGATTAGGGTTTAAGGTATAGTGTCGAGGGTATAGGGTTTAGGGATAGGGTTTAGGGTTTAAGGTTTAAGGGTTGAGGGTTGAGACTTTAGGGATAGGGTTTAGGGTTAAGGGTGAAGGGATTAGGGTTTAAGGTATAGTGTTGAGGGTTGAAGGTTTAGGGATAGGGTTTAGGATTTAAGGTTTAAGGGTTGAGGGTTGAGGCTTTAGGGATAAGGGAGAGACCTAGATGGCTAAGGGTTGAGAGATAGGGGAGAGATGGGGTGAGGAAGATAGGGGAGGAGAGGGGTGGATAAGGGTTGATGGTTTAAAGCTTAAGGGTTGAGGGATTAGGGTTTAAGGTATAGTGTTAAGGGTTGAGGGTTTAGGGATAGGGTTTAGGATTTAAGGTTTAAGGGTTGAGGGTTGAGGCTTTAGGGATAGGGTTTAGGGTTTAGGGATAAGGGATTAGGGTTTAAAGTATAGTGTCTAGGGTTGAGGATTTAGTAATAGGGTTTAGGATTTAAGGTCTAAGGAATGAGGGTTGAAGCTTTAGGGATAGGATTTAGGGTTTAGGGATAAGGGATTACGATTTAAGGTATAGTGTCGAGGGTTAAGGGTTTAGGGACAGGGTTTAGGATTTAAGGTTTAAGGGTTGAGGGTTGAGGGTTTAGGGATAAGGGTTTAGGGTTTAGGGATAAGGGATTAGGGTTTAAGGTATAGTGTTGAGGATTGAGGGTTTAGGATTTAGGGTTTAAGGGTTGAGGGTTGAGGCTCTAGGGATAGGGTTTAGGGTTTAGAGATAAGGGATTAGGGTTTAGAGTTGAGGGATTATGGTTTGGGGTTGAGGTATTAGGGTTTAGGGTTGAGGGATTAGGGTTTAGGGTATAGTGTTGAGGGTTGAGGGTTTAGGGATAGGGTTTCGGATTTAAGGTTTAAGGTTGAGGGTTGAAGCTTTAGCGATAGTGTTTAGGGTTTAGGGATAAGGGATTAGGGATTAGGGTTTAGGGTTGAGGGATTAGGGTTTGAGGTATAGTGTTGAGGATTGAGGGTTTAGGGATAGGGTTTACGATTTAAGGTTTAAGGACCTTGAGGGTTGAGGCTTTAGGGATAGGGTTTAGTGTTTAGGGAAAAGGGATTAGGGTCTAAGGTATAGTGTCGAGGGTTGAGGGTTTATTCATAGGGTTTATGATTTAAGGTTTAAGGGTTGAGGGTTGAGGCTTTAGGGATAGGCTTTAGGGTTTAGGGTTGAGGGATTAGGGTTTAAGGTATAGTGTGGAGGGTTGAGGGTTTAGGGATAGGGTTTATGATTTAAGGTTTAAGGGTTGAGGAATTAGGGATAGGGTTTAGGGATAAGGGATTAGGGTTTAGGGTTGATGGATTAGGGATTAGGGTTTATGGTTTGAGGTATAGTGTTGAGGGTTGAGGGTTTAGGGATAGGGTTTAGGGTTGAGGGAATAGGGGTTGAGGTATAGTGTTGAGGGTTGAAGGTTTAGGGATAGGTTTTAAGATTTAAGGTTTAAGTGTTGAGGGTTGAGGCTTTAGGGATAGGGTTTAGGGTTTAGGGTTTAGTGTTTGAGATATAGTGTTGAGGGTTGAGGGTTTAGGGATAGGGTTTAGGATTTAAGGTTTAAAGGTTGAGGGTTGAGGCTTTAGGGATAGGGTTTAGGGTTTAGGGATAAGGGATTAGGGTTTAGGGTTAAGGGATTAGGGTTTGAGGTATAGTGTTGAGGGTTGAGGGTTTAGGATTTAAGGTTTAAGGGTTTAGGGTTTAGGATTTAAGGTTTAAGGGTTGAGGGTTGAGGCTTTATGGATAGGGTTTAGGGTTTAGGGTTGAGGGATTAGGGTTTGAGGTATAGTGTTAAGGGTTGATGGTTTAGGGATAGGGTTTAGGATTTAAGGTTTAAGGGTTGAGGGTTGAGGCTTTAGGGATAGGGTTTAGGGTTTAGGAATAAGGGATTAGGGTTTAGGGTTGAGGGATTAGGGTTTAGGGTTGAGGGATTAGGGTTTGAGGTATAGTGTTGAGGGTTGAGGATTTAGGGATAGGGTTTAGGGTTGAGGGATTAGGGTTTGAGGTATAGTGTTGAAGATTGAGGGTTTAGGATTTAAGGGTTGAGGGTTAAGGCTTTAGAGATAGGTTTTAGGGTTTAGAGATAAGGGATTATGGTTTAGGGTTGAGGGATTAGGGTTTAGGGTTGAAGGATTAGGGTTTGACGTATAGTTTTGAGGGTTGAGGGTTGAGGGATTAGGGTTTGAGGTATAGTGTTGAGGGTTGAGGGTTGAGGCATAGGGTTTAGGATTTAAGGTTTAAGTGTTGAGGGTTGATGGTTTAGGGATAGGGTTTAGGGTTTGAGGTATAGTGTTGATGGTTGAGGGTTTAGGGCTAGGGTTTAGGATTTAAGGTTTAAGGGTTGAGGGTTGAGGCTTTAGGGATAGGGTTTAAGGTTTAGCGATAAGGGATTAGGGTTTAGGGTTGATGGATTAGGGTTTGAGGTATAGTGTTGAGGGTTGAGGATTTAGGGATAGGGTTTAGGATTTAAGGTTTAAGGGTTGAGGGTTGAGGCTTTAGGGTTAGGGTTTAGGGATTAGGGATTAGGGTTTAGGGTTGAGGGATTAGGGCTTAGTGTTGAGGGATTAGGGTTTGAGGTATAGTGCTGAGGGTTGAGGATTTAGGGATAGGATTTAGGGTTGGGGGATTAGGGTTTGAGGTATAGTGTTGAGGGTTGAGGGTTTAGAAACAGGGTTTAGGTTTTAAGGTTTAAGGGTTAAGGGTTGAGGCTTTAGGGATAGGGTTTAGGGATTAGGGATTAGGGTTTAGGGTTGAGGGATTATGGTTTGAGGTATAGTGTTAAGTGTTGAGGGTTTAGAGATAGGGTTTAGGATTTAAGGTTTAAGGGTTGAGTGTTGAGGCTTTAGGGATAGGGTTTAGGTTTTAGGGATAAGTGATTAGGGTTTAGGGTCAAGGGATTAGGGTTTAGGGTTAGGGATTAGGGTTTGAGGTATAGTGTTGAGGGTTGAGGATTTAGGGATAGGGTTTAGGGTTGAGGGATTAGGGTTTGAGGTATAGTGTTGAGGGTTGAGGGTTTAGGGATAGGGTTTAGGATTTAAGGTTTAAGGGTTGAGGCTTTAGGGATAGGGTTTAGGGTTTAGGTTTAAGGGATTAGGGATTAGGGTTTAGGGTTGAGGGATTAGGGTTGAGGGTTGAGGGTTTAGGGATAGGGTTTAGGATTTGAGGTTTAAGGTTTGAGGGTTGAGGCTTTAGTGATAGGGTTTAGGTTTAGGGATAAGAGATTAGGGTTTAGGGTTGATGGATTAGGGTTTAGGGTTGGGGGATTAGGGTTGAGGGATAGGGTTTAGGGTTTAGGGATAAGGGATTAGGGTTTAGGGTTAAGAGAGAGATAGAAGAAATACATGAGAGAGTGAATAATATAGAGTTTTGTATAGAAAACCATAACGCGCTCGTGTTATGGCTTAATTTTTTTTTCAAAAAAAGTTGGCCACTTTTGGCCCCCCAACTATGAATGTCGTCCCTTCAACTATTCATAAATGTCTAAAATTCCCTTTACATGGAGAGATCCATACTGTCCATTGTAATACATACCAACCTCTAGCTAAGAGAAAAAATTAACCCTTGATTACTTTTGGTCATAACCTGAAATAGACCATGAGCCATGAAGAGACCAATCTTTCCTAAATTACAGACGATACAAAAAAAATAGCTAGCTAGAGTGGCCAGGCCTTCTTTACAAACAATGAGGGATGAACAACATGTGTTTGAGGATCCCCTTAGAGAAAAAGGAAAATGAATACAAGACTACTATGGATATGATGAGATAATTGGTGTAATAGATGTGGATAAGGAAAAGATTCATAACTCCCCTCATCCACGAAGAGATAGTATCTATGCTGAGGTTCCTCCTCCAACATCTTTACAAGGATCAAGAGGTTTTCATCAACAAAACATTCCACTGAGACCAATGAAATTTGAACATGGTGCTTCCTCCTCTAATGTGCAAAACCCTATAGAAAAACATGATGATGCCTTTGAAGAAGTAAGTACTAAAACAAGAAGTAATAGACAAGCAAAAGAAAGGAGGGTGAGAAGACAAGATTTTTCCCAACGACTTGTCACTCAACAAGAAAACATTCAACCTAACATTTAAACAAACATAGAAAACATCAACACTGATGAATTGGAAGAAAAAGACAAAAGTTTGGCTATGGTACCTTACACACCTCTTTCCTCTAACATTCGAGATTGGGAAGAGGATGATTTGTTCGATGACAACCCTTAGTTTGGGTATCCCTACAGGTAAGTATTTCTAACCCTTTACCTCTGTGATTTATTTCCCTCGTGATGTGCTATGTGTTGTTTAGGCCTCCTAAGATGACCCTTGCTACTCTCATAACGTCAAGGATACTGGGAGACTGCCTCTGTTGTGACCCTTCTTCTATTTGTATCATCATTCTTCTATATTTCTTCTCCTCTATTTTCATTGTTGTGTGTTGTGTCTTACGAACATAGCATTGTGGTTGGTGACTTGGGGGCACCCTCCTACATGATTGTCCCTAAGGCACTTGTTTCTCCTCTCTTGATTCATTGTTTCCCTTCCTCTAGTGGTTCTATCTAGCAGGTAGATGATGAAAAACATATTATACTGATGCGGACCTAGTGTCCCTTTAGCGAGTAATAAAAAATGGACCTAGTCCATACATGATGGGGTTGATATATATTATTTGATGCTTGGCTAGTAGAATCACTCCATGTGATCTTGATGTTGTATTATCGCACTTACAAAACATAACAATACTGTTGCTCCATACACTTTGTCTATCTTGAATCTTGCATTCCTCAGTTCTATATACATTTATGATTATCATGATTATATGGACACTAACACTTTTCTTGCAGGACTGTGTTTGTGGGAACATTTGGCAATCCTAAAGTACATGTCACCTCCTGGGGGCATGGGCTTGGTAAGAGCTTATGTTCCCTTGTGTGTTTTCTTCCTACCTTAATGTGCTTGATATCGTCACATGATATCAACCACCTTAAGGTGGGGGCATATATAAGGTAAGCTATCTGTTATAGATGTTAGCAAGTGTGTTTGTGAATCTTGAATCTATTGCAATTACTTAAGCCCTCTGCGAAGGCGGGATATCATGCATATCCTTTTTATCTTAAGACCTCCATGTGAGGCAGGGATGGTGTATTTCTTGAGGAGAGTGCACAATCCTGTCATTTTTAAAATTCCTCTGCGGAGACGGGGAGCGGTTTTGTGACTAACCTAACCCTTAAGCATGTCTTCGGCGATTATTTTGGCGAAGCCCAATCATCGGTGTGTGCCTGTAATGTGCCTGAGATGGTGATGAACCTAGAAATAGGTACACTCCATCGCTTGTCTGCCATTTTTTCTCTGTGTCTTCCATGTGTGTGTGTGTATTGTGTGTTTGTTCCCAAGCATATTCTAAAGACTAGTGGCGATGAGTCTATCCTATGCTTTGGGATTTGTTTGGCATGCTTGATTTGTATGTCATGTTTGTTCTCAAGTGCAGTTTAAAGACTGGTGGCAATGAGTCCCTCCTGCACTCTGAGATTTGTTTTGCATTTTTGTTGCCCCATGTGCAGTCTAAAGACCGGTGGCAAGTTTACTTTTCATGTACTTGCATCCTACATTTCATATATGAGAAAAAGAAAAAGAAAATAATCACTGCATTCATTGTATTTACTATGTTTTGTGTGTCTTCAATGTCATCTTCTCTGTGTTTTGTGTGACTGTAACTGTCTTCTCTGTATTTTGTGTGACTGTAACTATCTTCTCCATGTTTTGTGTGCTTGTTATTGTCTTTAATGTGTTTGGTGTGTCTTCTCTGTGCTTGGCGTGTTTGCTATGTTTGTTGACCGTACTTTAATGCATATATTGGCCTTGCATTTATACATACATGAAAGTGGGGACTAAATGTTATGTCAGAAAAAGTAACCTTGGGGGCTTTTTCCTATTAAGGTTTAGCTCCTAGGTCCTGTAATTGCATTTAGAGTATCTTGCATGTTATTTGTGACTTCCGATGAGAAAACCCTTGGGTCTTGTGACAAATAGGACCTAGGGGGCTGCACTTTAATGAATTCTGATAAAAAATGGTAGGGTGGACTTGGGTGCTAGCGCCCTAGTCCAACCCTATTTTGGGTCTGCCCTAATTTCAAATGCCGGTTTAGTGACCATTAATTAGGTCCTATGCCGACATCTAAAGTTTGAATTACAAAATTCTTAGCGGGAATCTTTGTAGTTGCATCTATAAGCATGATTAGATTTCATTTGCAAACTAGATGGAAATTAGAAGAGCATTGTGATTTTGTGAAAGTGATTCAAGGCAGTCATTATGTTGCAGAGCAGTACTTTGTTGTTATTGTGTTTGTATTTGCAGATTTGGCATCCATCTCCTCATGGCATGAAGAGCATCTTCCTTCCATGAGATATTCACTATAAGGTGATATAAATTGTGTTTTCAATCATTTATCATTTGGATTTTTGCCTCTATCTTGTCAGGATATGCACTCTCATCTGACAATAGTGTTCAGAAGACTTGAATGTCTCTATGGGGCTTGACCAAGGCAAGCCTCTAAACACCACAACCCCCTCCCACACTCCTTGTGATTGCAGGTTACAGGTGTCAAGTTCCATGGAGTGGAGTTGCAAGAAGGAGTGGCAGACATCAAGGTTTCAAGATCTGAAAAGAAGCAAGACACTGGTGCTTTTCTTGGACTAGGGCGCTAGTCCCCATGTCCTCCACAATTGAAATCCTAGAAATGAAAGTGGCAGCGCAGATCAGTGTCGGAAGGAGATCGAGATTCCACAAAGAAACAGGTACCTTGGACTTGGGGGTTAGTCCCCGTATCCCCAACTTTTCTACCTTCTGAACTTTGAAAAAATAGTGAGTTAAATATCTCTATCCCTCATCTTTGTCTGAAAGGATTTGTCATAATCTGATAACTTGCTTACTGATTTGCATATTTAGGGTTTCTAAGTACAATTGAGCATTAAATAGAGACATTATTTGATACATCTAAGAATCTGCAGCTTCCCAAGTGGCTGCCCAACACGATAGGTGATTGCTCTCGCTTAGTGGAGATTCAACTTAGTTGATAATCCCTTGGAAAGTTTGTAGTGAAAGGAGGATTACACATAAACCATTAAACAACCAACAACCTCTTTTTACCACCAAACAATCACTAAAGATAAATGGAAGCACACTAATCTGTAAAGACCCAATAAAGGTTTTCATTATTTTTATCAACTCTCGTGTGTAAGTAAAATCTTTTTTGTGGGGATGGTTTATGCCAAAGTCCTAATTTATTGGAAATCTTAAATAGCTTTTTTAAGACTTTTAATTTTTTTAGTATGTACTATAATAATACATTAGGTTTAGGGTATTTTTAATTTTTAATTTTCTTAAGATAAAGGTAAGGTTACAAGTCCTTGTACAAGAACAAATAATACTCCCCAATGTAATGATAAAGGGAATTTATTAAAGTTGATAAAGGGATATTTGGGGTTTTAATAGGGGTAACACTTAAGTTTTTTTTATTGGATATTTGGGGTTTTAATAGGGGTAACACTTAAGTTGCACAAATTTCTAGTTTAGGGTGTGGATTCCCTTTAAATCTACACCATTTAGACACTTCATTTTCATTTGAACAAGAGTTTAGAGTTGAAATTAGATGGTCGACTCTACCCACTAGGTAATTTTTATGGATGTTGGAACATCTCATGGTAAAAGAAAGAAAGATAAAATTTTAACTATATATTTAATACAATCCTCTATGATTATCTGCCCAAAATTTCAACTTCTAACTGATGTATGCTTAAAATTTAGGCCAAAAGTGGCACAAATTCCTTGTGGATAGAATGATGTAGTTTAGTGTAATGAAGATTGTTTTTTTAATTCACCCAAGTACTTGAGATGGCTCAAATAATGAAGATTGTTTTTTAATTCACCCAAGTGCTTGAGATTCATTCTAACATGTAAATAGAATGTACACCTTTTGCACTATTTTAGTGTCTGTCCTAATATATTTATATTTCTAAATTGACCTGAATCCATGGTGTAGGTTCATCCCAGACTATTTTGAGAGGTTTGAATTTTAGGGCCACCTATGGCTATCGAAACATATGCTTATGGTTCATAAAACTTGGAAACTTATGTTTATGGTTCTTAAAACTCGGCAACTCTTATAATAACTATCTATAATAATTGTAGATATATGAAAGAACTTTGTGTTATATTTTCTTCCTTGAGGAATATGGTACAAGGTTTCTTCTTCAGTGGACTCCTCCATTTGTTAAAACTTCTCTTAGCTCCTCAAGAAATCTTTGTTGCTTAGTAATGTTTACTCCATGCAATCTTTTTGTTATGGGTGTACTGTCTCCAAATATTTTTCAATCTAAACATTTATTCTCCATTAACATGCTTTAAGTCTCAATATTAAGACCAACCATTTCTCACCTCTTTAGTTTCTATTGCACCTATCCCTTAAACATTTCTTTGCAGTGTGAGATGGAGAAGCTCAAGTAGCTCAAAGAAAAATGGGGTCTTGCATGTTCTTTATCTATTATAATATAAAGAAAATTGACCAATGGTCAAAGCCCCCTTAACTAATTATTTGGCTCTTAATCATAAATCTGTGCACTAGCCATGAAGATTCAGAAAATAATTTATCCAGCCTTTTGGAATTGGCTCTAGTGCCTGGACTTTAGTTGATCCAGGTGAAGTATCCTTCAGGGCTTCAGGAAAATTAAGGGCCGAATTGTTATATGTACAGTGGTGATATATATCAAAAATATGGAAAATATATATCAATTTTTTTTTAAATTTCCATTTTTTTTAAATTCAAAATTATGGAAAATATATAAAAAATGAATGAATACACATTTGAAAAAAACAAACTAATATATCAAGCTTGACATAAAAAATATGAATTTTTATTCATGTTGAACTTGCGCCATTTAGACTAGAAAATTTAACGATTTCTAAATAGAGTTTATTTTAGGCAATGTGGATGCAAGATGGTTGTGTGGTTGTTCTTAAATATCATCCATTTCAACAATCAAAGGTCAATTTTGGCCAATAAAAATAGGACAAATATTTACCACTTTTTGTTGTGAATGAATTGGAAAATTGCTATTGGTTGTTTGACCATTGAAGTGGATGATATTTAAGTAGAGTGAGTTTGAGCTGCCGCCTATAAGGTGCCATGCTGCAAGAAATTTCTGTAGGGGAAAATTATATGGAAAATCAACACAAAATTCATCATCCTAAATGTAATTTTCTCACAGTTGGCAGACATTTCTATGCATTTATGCTTCTTTGCCACCGCCTAGGTTGTGCATAATACACTTCAATACATTGACTAGTGTACAAAATAATATACAATAGTTGCAGAAGACCATTCGATGGATAGCAATATGAAGAATACTGGTAGATTGAAGAGAAATATCAACTTAATGTTTACTGTCTAGCGGCCTTTCCAATATATATCTACAGATATATTGTTTGTACTTTGAAGCCTTCCTTCCTTTCTTATATTTTCTGGAGTAGTTTTAATCTTGCCTTCACCTACTAAATTGTGTATGTTTTCAGATACTTCTTCCATTTGTTGTTTGTCGCCTCCTTCCTTTTGTTTCATTTCATTTGATGGTTTTAATATTAGGGCAGAGTGGTTGTGTACTCCGATTATTGCTTGGGGGCAGTTTTGTACATATCATTTTCTATTTTCAGAGGCATTTGTCAACAAAGTTTAAGGTACCTTGCAAATACAAAATTCTCTCGCTACAAAAATCCTTAAAGAACTTTCAAGCAATTGCAAGAGGCAGGTGTATAACTAGATTCCACATTCTATGTCAATGTCCTCCATACTACGTGGGAAGAGGAAAATCAAAATCATGGAATGCATGGTTTGCAAGATTCACATAATAAGGATTGTTGAAAAGGTTATAGAAACTTTCAAGTAAATGTAATGTAAGACAAAAGCACTATCTGTCCATAGCCTTCCTGTTTGAGTCAAATGGAAGTTTTGAATCGAAAGGACATCCACCTACACATTTAGGGGATTTTTTATCAGATATTATAGTTGGAAATACCAAAATGTGGAAGCACTGAATCACATGACACCTCCCAAGAAACCCACTAAATTCAATAAATGATAATTAAGTATACATGTTATTTTCCTATAAATAGGAACTGTTTATGCTTGCAGAGAGTTACACAAACACAATCCAACTCAAAAGCAATATTACAAATCATGTGGTTTTCCTTCTACGAATTCCTAGGCCTCAAATAGTGGCGAGTCTGGGTCATCAATAAATAGAGGTGAGGGCCAAAATTTTCCATTTCGCATTTGTAGTTTTGGTGCTTTATAAGACATATTAGGTTTTAGGCATTGTTTTGCAATATCAAAGAATTTTTTTCTCTATGCTTATAAAACAAAACTTACATTTTTAATAGGTCTATTTACATTGAATTTATGGTTCTCTAACCTATCATTACAACTGTGCCTCATGTTTTTAGCTCTCACCTGAAACACATGTGCTTAGAGGGCTTAGTAAGTACAACCATTTGGGTATGTATTCTGCTTCCTCCATGATTATCTAAAGCATAAAAAATACTCAACACTAAAATGATGATGTGCCAATTTTTTTTTAAAGAAAGACATCATGAACTTGTGTCATTTTCTATTTCTTTTAGGTTTTACTCAAGTTCTCCAAGTCCCATATTTATTTAAATCTAGTCTAAGTTATTCAAATCTCAATGTTCCAAATGTTTTCCACTCAAAATAGTACCACTTGTGTGTCGAGGGTTTGGTTTTGATAAATCATTTAATTTTCTACTATAAAAATGGTGTATCTTTGAATTTACTTCAAGGACTAAAAATCTTTTAAACTGTTCACAAATAAAATTATAAATAAATAATGTGTAGACTAAATATATAAATAAAATATTAAAAAGCCTTTAGTAGTGACTTTAACTTATAAACAACATTTAATTCTCTATTTACAACAACCCATAAAAAATATACATCTATTCTTATTTTGTGAATGGATGACATTAGAAGTGGAAAATAATATCATAAATATTTTATTTATTCTTTATATTTTGATAATAAAACATAGAGTGTGATTTGAAATGTTGATGAAATTTTTTTACATAGTTAACATCTAGAAGTATTCTTGATCATTGATATAGACCATGGAAATGTTACGTCTATAAATGTTCTACTCGTCCTTGTGCTATGATAATAAACTATAAAAAAGTTTATAATTTTAATGATTAAATTTGCATATCCATATCATTTCTCATTTATGTATTATTAAAACATTGATTCTTACTTCAAATTTGCTATCTGTGTATCCCTTGAACCTCCAAAAGGTGCCAGTGAAAAGTGTGTTTCTAAGGTAATACTCGAATTGGATTTTAAATTATAATTTAGCATTACCATGGGTAAATTTTTATTATTATTATTTAAGAAAGCGTCGTCACAAACCATCCAACCTAAAGCGAGGAATTGTTTTGTTTGCTTGTCCTTGATATAACCATTTTATATTTTACAATAAGGTGAATGTACTCTTTAAATTTGGTCTCAATATTTATAATTTTGGGTAATGTCAACACTAAAGGATGTTTCCAAAATAAATAGGATTTTAATCGGGACTTTAAGATGGAGAGAGATGGACGTAAAAGGTAGATTGGTTTTTATATAAAAAAAAATGATTATGTAAGGAAAATAAATCGCACCTAGGCTTAACTTTAATTGGGTGAAACCTAGATTTTGAAATAAAATTAGCATTTAAGATAAATAAAGTGGAAAAAACAAATAGATAAGATGTTTATTTGGTTTATGATGTAATGTCACTTTTTTATCTAATTGTAATATTATAAGAAAATATTGAAAACTAAGATTTAGTATTGAAATAATAATTATGAAATCGTGACATATGTGTTATGGGAATTTTGTTAAATGAGATAGAGTTGCACTCATAGTTTATTCTTGGGATTAGGCTACGCATGTGACTTGGTCTAACTAGAGTGGTTTAGTCCTCTACTCTTATTGACTTTAAGAATCTAATTGTCTATGTCTATACCTATATTTAAGAAATTGGTGGTGTTGAAAAGTACTTTGGGACTTCCTTGATAACATGCATGGAGATAAATATGACTATTGCACATGCCTTGTGAATGAGATGGTGGAGAATGCACATTTATCTTGGGAGCACAACAAGAGTGTTTATTTTGGGTCTATATTAATTCTTCATATACTATATTATTTTGGCACTATTTGTGGGAAAGATTTAGGTATGACCAACCAATACCCTACACTACACTTCAAACATTTAATGTTTACATAATCAAATAGTCATGGGCATGCAAAAGAGATGAAGGAATGGGTAGTTGCCTTAAAGGAGAAGTGTGCAAATTAGTGGTGATGTGCATAAGAGATCATGGAAGCATACTTGATGGCACAATTCCAATTTCTAGGCATCCCACTGAAGTAATATTTACATATATAAATTCTGATATGGAGGCTCATGATTTACTGTGTGTCATCTTTGTTAAGGATGTTGAGGCTAAATGTCAACACATAATTGCTAGCATATACGTACTAGTAATGTGTCCTCCAAGGTTAAATCCTTTGAGTCATCCATCTATAGGATAAAGATGGCCTAGGTGACCTGTTATGGAAGGGAAGCGTCAAAGTAGAAGTAGAAGTAGGGAAAGTGGAAGGTAATGAGGTAGAAAATGGCAAAAAAGTGAAAATTATTTTCTTGAAAATCAAAGTTTGTTATAGTTGGGGTAAAGATTTAAAGCACTTCTAGATAGAATTTTTTTTCTAGTATAAGGTGGAACCACCTAAACATTATATTAAAGATAATAGTAATAAGAGTATTACAAATAATAAGGCCAGGAAACCAGGGCAAATGATGAATAGTTATAGAAATCCCCATTAACAAAAAATAGCATCAAATTAATAAAGAAAAAACACCTAAATCAAAACAACCATAAGGCACTAAACGGAAAGCATGAACTATAGATCTGGGATAGCCAAAGGAAGGGTCTGGAACTGGAACATCAAATTGTGCTGTTGGAGCAACATTGTAGCCGACAATCCCAAGAGGCACAAGTTGTATTGGAGGCAAATGAGGAGCATGATTCAACAAAAAGTGTAAGGCATGGAAGGTGCTTGTCACTTTATCTACAAATTTGGGGCTAAGTTTCAGCTGGTGGGAGCATACTGATTTGTCCACTGTTACTAAAACAATCATTTTGTAAATTACTTTTGATTGTATTGTAAACACACACAACCATCGGGTCTTTTTGGATTTCCCTATGGATGAATAGACCCCCTACAAAAGCTTTACCATTGAACAAATCATGCTTTTGGATTGTATAATTGAAATTAACTTAAATTATGATATGATTTTTCACATTATCAATATAAGCCTCCTAAGAAGGACAGAATTTTGGATGAGATCCATTGCATTGGAGAGAAAAAGAGTCACTACTTGTGAAAAGTATAACACCCAAGGGGAGTCCTAGAGGATCTCTCTGCCCATGACCACCTGGATAGCACCCTTGAATCCTTCAAAGTTAATGATAAAAACCTTGGCGAATAGGGCAGAGTTGAATTTCCCTATTTCTAGAAGCTCCCATTTTTGGATGGGAAAGAAAAGATGCTTATTTTTGTGTAGAGCTTCCATGTTTGCAATATTAATAAGGATGCATGAACACTTCAATATTAAGGAGTATATAAAATTTGATGTGCAAGATGAAATAAATGAAAGTTTGTACTAGCATTGTGAGGGGATGCAAGTTGTCCCATTCCCAACTGATCACTGAAATGGAAGCAGGGCGTAATGAGTATCCAACAACACTTGAAATAAATATAAAGTACATGCTCCATAAAACCATGCAAGAAAAAGATTTTAAAATGACCATTTTAAAAATGCTTCAAAAGTTTAACCTGCATGAACATAAAACACATGTTAGGAAAATAAATTTAACTTCTTTTTGTGGAGTCAGGGAGGTCCAATCAACTTTGGTCTTCAAACAAAGATTCTTGTAATTGAGGAATTTTTTTACCAAATGAAGAATCAAATTCGGTGATAAGCTATGATTGATCAATGGCTAAATTTACAAGGTAGTCAACCACCTTATTACCCTCCCTAAAACAATGCTTCCATTCAAAGTGCTCAAACCAATCTATTAACAACCAGACCTCTTGAAGAACATAATTGATTTTCCAATTAGCAAAAGCCCTATTTTTTATTGCATAAATGATGTTAAAGGAGTCCCCTTTAATCAATTTTTTTTAACATTCTATCTTTTTTCCAGAGATAATCCCATAAGTAGTGCTTGATCCTTCGCCTCATTGTTGGTTCCAATAGGAAGTTTTATTATTGTAGATGGTAGTAGATTACCTTTATTTCCCTAATTACACAACTTGTCTCTGAGGAACCTAGATTTTTACAACAGGCACCATCAAAGTTCATCTTTGCCAAAGAGATTACAGGGGGAATCCATTTTATTTTGCTTCTATCAACCTTATTTTCTTGGTATTAATACCTCCTAAAGATAAGGGTGGTTTAATTAGACTCCATTGTTTAAGAAGAGAAGCATTCCAACTTGTAAATTTAGCATCCGCAGATGTATTTTTGAAAACTTGAGACATCATATTTTCATATATTGACTTTTCCAATTTATATAAAACTTCATTAGAGATTACAAATTGTTTCCTGAAGATCATACTATTTCTTTCAAGCTAAATATTCCAAACCATTAGAGATGGGGAATCTACCATATAGACGCAAAAGTGGAATCTGAATAGAGGGAAGACCAGTAGAGAAAAAGTTGTAGAAGTGAATTTGGTAGTGGACCATTCTAATTTAATTTCCTACAAATCTAGCTCCAACAACTATAAGCAAAAGAGTAATTTAGAAATAGATGATTTGTATCTTAAATTTTGGATCAACATAGGACACAATTAAATGACAGAGAGATACTTATTTTTTCCAATCCTGAACTTCTTATAATTTTATTGTTTAGAGAAAGCCAAGGGAAGGCACCTGCTTTAGGAAGACAACCCTTACTCCAACATAACTTAAATGGTCATTTCACATCTATAGCTATAAAATTTAATGACTGAGAGGCTTGCTAGATAGTATATTGTTCTGACTTAGAAGACATCCAAGAGAGTTGATCTATTTTTGTATACTAGTAAATTTGTCTTTTCTCTAATATTCTTTTAAAGACAAGTTTTTGGTTTGAAGGGATAGGGTGGTCTTGCAAACTTTTCCACCTTGCCTTAAACAAAAGAGATTCTTTAAAAATAATAATAATAATATTTAACCTTCTCTTCTCATATTTGTTTTAAAATATCTTTTGCTTCTAGCAAATCCTTAATTTTATTTAAAGGGGCATTGTCCATTCCAAGAATCCTCCCAAACTAAAGCTTTTGAGCTTCTGTATTATTTATTCCATCCTCTCCTTGAAACTTGATCTTACATACTATATCCCATGAAACAAGAGCTATTTTCCTTTCCTTTCAGAGAAAATGCCTAAGACTTTTCTCAATTTTTGCAACTATTCCTTTGGGCATTTTCAAGATAGACATCATATGATAGGGACTACAAAACAGAACTTCTTTAATCATTGTTATCCTATCTACCATGGTAAGCCATCTCCCTTTCGACAAAGAGATGTTTTTCTAAATTGTTATTTTGAGATCCTATGAACAAAGGAATACCTAGATATTGAAAAGGGAGATTACCAATTTTAATGCCCAATAGCACAAATTCTTTTCTAAAGACTCAGACTAGTATTATGAAAAAATATTTTTGACTTTGTTGGATTAATCTTTTTCCCAAAAACTTCATAATAATTTGATAAGAATTTTTTTATGGATTTTGCTTCCAAACAAGTGGCTTGACCAAATAAAAGAGTATCATCTGCAAACAATGCATGAGTTATAGGGAAAGGGAGCCTTGGCATTGTAATACCTTTCCATGCTTGAGTTCTATTTTATGCCATAATTAACCTGTTAAGTGCCTTTACCATTAAATTATAAAGAGAAAAGGTGAAATGGATTGTATTTCCTTATTCCTTGAGTGGATTTAAAGAAACCAGTCAAGCTACCATTTAGAATAATAGAAAAACTAGCACCATAGATACATGCATATATCCATTTACACCATTGTGGAGAAAAGCCAATTTTTTTAGAATCTTTATGAGGAAATTCTAGTTGAATCTATCATATGCTTTTATCATATCTAATTTTGATTGTCATTACAGAAGTTTTGTTTGATTGAATAGAGTGTAGGAATATATGGGAAATCAATGATCCCTTGAAGTTGTTCCTCTCCCTAAAATAAAAACTCCCTATTCTTCAGAAATAGTTTTTCACATCCCTAATTTTGACTATGTTTTACTTTTTACTTGCATGCAATTAATAGATGATTTACATGATTTAATGATTTGACGTTTAGAGAAAATGTCAAGAAAAATCAATGATCTCATGAGTTTCTAATTATATGATTAGAATTGACATGTGATTATTTGATGTCATGATTATTTACTCATAAGGTTTATGGATTAACTAATGATACACTAATCCCAGTTTGGTGATTGCAAGTTGTATTCAAGAAATAGGTTTCCACCCTCCGAGAAAGAGAGGGAGAGCATCATCGGAGATAAGTGAATAGACATATGGAAAATAATAGTTTGTTTCCATCTGAGTCTCGTGCTTGTACAATTTAGTGAACCCTCATTGAGTTGGGTAAGTGGTACTCGATCCATTTGGTCTAGGTTGGTTTCTACTCGATAGTTGTCGATTTGTCGTCAAGATCTCTTAATTTAGTTTTTTGTCAAGATTTAAGTTAGGAAAGTTTGACCGTCAACATGGAAATGGTCGATAGTCATTAGTCCTTGTTTGATGAATATAGTTTAATTCAAGAGATAATATTATTAGATGGTTAATTATCTCTTTATTAGTAATTTCTGGTTGAAATTCCATTGTAGTGCCCCTCATTTTGCTTTCTGATAGATTGATAGTTGTTCCATTTAGACATTATGACATTTTTGGATTTACTATTTTGATGATGATACTTGTCTATTGCTATGATGATACTATCAGAACTATTTTTTTATGCTTATATTATGACTAGTTATGGACTCAATTGATTATGTGGATCAATCTTATCATGTGTTTGATGTGATTATCTGATGATGTTTTTATCTAGTTGTTTAGTACTTATAATTATGCATGATGTGGTTACTTGTTGATGTGATTGGTGGAAGGGATAGTGTCGCATTACTCATGCATGAGTACCCTGCTACACTGTGATTCTCTTCCACAGTGTGTTTGATTGGATGGTTATATGTATATATATATGCTCAACATTTTATTTGTTGCAGGTTGCAAGTACCAGGCATCGACTCCACCTGAATCGATAGGTTTGAGTGTGCCTTAAATCTAATGGAGAATTGTTGATCGGAGATGACATAAGGTTCCCCAGCTTGTCATCATCCTTGAAGAGGATCAGTTTTCAGTCCTATCCTATCGGTAAGGTCGATTGGGCATGTGTGTGAGTCACGGTGTTTGATCGTGTTTAGTCGTTTAATATTGTTAAGCATGTGGTTATTAGGTTGTAATGGTGGGATTGTTGCTTGGGTAATTGCTTCATTAAATTAGAAATTATTAGTTATCTTGGAGAAATAAATAATAATATTAATGAGGCTAATAAGTGGGTTAACGGGGATTTAATTAAATTAATTTTTGAATAATTAATATTTTAATAGTGTTCTTAAAAATAAATTTACTTTTGTTGCTTATTGTCATGAAATATACCATGTTGTATTTTAAAATCATTAAATAAGGTTCTCGTGAGTTGTCAAATAAATAAAAAGATATGGTGGTCATGTGGGGTGGTAAATAAAATTGATTATGGAGGTAGTGGGAGTCCTGTAAAGAAAGGAAAATTTATTGTGTTTACTATTTTATGGGGCTGAGCGTGTATTTGTGGAGGAGGGCTCTCTGAGAATTGGGGGGGGAGAAGCTTGTAGAATAGTGGTTTTGGGGAAAAATCAACTGGAGGATTCTAGAAGGGTACTCGTCTCTATATTTTCATACTTAATGGGAGGCTTGAAGATTAAAATCCAGGTATGTTATTGCTATGATTAAATAATTCTTGGTTGGAAATAGTTTGAACCTCTGTAAATGATTCCTCTCTCTCTCTCTCTCTCTCTCTCTCTCTCTCTCTCTCTCTCTCTCTCTCTCTCTCTCTCTCTCTCTCTCTCTCTTCTATTGTTTTGTCTGAGGATTGGAAAATTAATTGGGAATCATTACTGCACTTGTACAAAATGTGGTGTATATTGTCTCTATGGCCATCCCTCTACTGTTTTTGTTGTGTTCTTTTCTTTGTTTCAATTTGGGTCACTCAACAATCTATAATATTTTGCATGAGATTAAACCTTATAGGTATTCTATCAGATAGTTCACATGTCTTGTCTATGCTTCTACATTCTATGATGTACAATCTAATTTGTGTCTCTCCTAGTATTATTGCATGATTGATATGTGTGCTTTGTTTGAGATCCATATTTGCATGCATGTCAGCCTAAGTATTTCCATCTATTCCACTGTTATTATGCTATGATGGATGTATGTACCCTTCATCATCAACTATATTCAGGGATTTTCTATATTCCTCTATCTTTTGTCATTCTCCTTACCATTTTTAACCTCACCGCATCTGCTCACTTCTGCATAGATGTTGAGAAAAGAACCTAAGTCCTGCAGCATTCGTAGGGTTCCAATTAAAAAAAAATAGTGTTGATGTAATTTATTCCTAAGCCCATTTTCATATATGATCTACTGGCACCAAGAAACCACATCTGCATCTTTATTGCGGTCTTTCTCCTAGTAATTCAATGCGTAGTTAGGCGTTCTTTAGGATGCCTAGCTTTGAGCAAAATGGTCACCCATGCACTATTCAAAACCATTTGGGATGTGCAATAAAATGCTAGCAAAGATTATGAAATGTGGTTTTACACCTTATTGCATTTGCATTAGGCTTTTTAAGTCTTTTCAACGCAGACATTTTGTGCATATCTTGCAATCATCGCATGTCTATAGGCTACATTTGTTCGTGGCATTTTGTCAAATCAATACATGCGCCTTGAAACATTTTGCATGCATGTCTATCAGAGCATTTTCAACTATAACATCTGACAGATATCCTTCAACTAAGGCATTAATGGATATCCAAACCTTTGTTTCTAAAGCTCCCATTTTGGCACAGATTATGAAATTTGGCTTACACTGCCATTATCCCTTTCTTGAAAGCTCCTAAATTTTATCTAAATCATTCCTGCAATCACTGCATCGATAAGACAACGTATCTTTGAGACTTTAAGTTGCGCGCCAAATACTGAGGCAATCTGTCAAATAGTTTTAAGGCCTTCTATTTGCGTCTTAGATATCTCACAAAATCTGCTTTCTTCATGCGCAAGGTATATAGATGATTGTATCGGATTTCATCCAACCATCTCCAGGAAGCCTATCCTCATTCTTCCAAAAATATGTGAAACTACTATTTTGGTCTTATAGATGCTAAATAAAATTGTGTTGATTGTGTGAATGAGTTCGCTAATACTTTTCACCTTAATATAGTTTTTTTTTTTAAATTGTGTCCTTACATGAATCGAACTGATTATGCATCTTCATAAGGATATAAAAGCTATTAAACATAATTTCTTCTCTACACCTGATTATACCTAAACATATGCCCATTATGTATATTAATTTTTTGTTTTCTCGGACCCATGCATGTTATTTAATCCAAACCACTTATAAACGTATATGACACCGTAGAAATACCACAGGCATCTTATTTATTTGATATTGGTATTAAATTTTTATGACTTCTTTATAATAGTTCGAGTGAAAGGATTTGTTTTAGAGTTATAAACGTTGTTTTGGAAGTCAATATTCTCTTTAAATAGAAAGGAATATGTGTATATTTATATTTATATATCTTTTAGAATTTTTAAATTAAATATAGATTTACCAAACAATCTTATTTAGTTATTTAAATTGTTGATTTAGCTTTACTTTAAACATAAACAAATTACAAGTTATGTCTGAATTTGATAATATTATTTTACTTGTAATGACGTTATTAATTGTAGTTCAATATTGTTGATTAATCATTAAAACAAATATAAGTTAATTATTAGTTGAATGAATAAAATTTTGCTTGTAATAAAGTTATGAAATTTAATTTGCGGGTAATAAGTTAGTTATGCTTTCTTGGTCACTAGGATTTTACTTTAACCTGAGTTGTTTAGTTTCCAGAGGCCTAGGATGTTATTGTTTTAATTCATGCATTGTGTGGATGGGTGTCTTGAGATCATGAAGTTATCAGAGCATGATGTCCCTTGTTTATGTATGAGGACTTGGGTAATCTTAAATAAGGAAGAATGTTGTTTATTCTTGATGTGGTTGCTTCTATTGGGAGCTATGGGCAATGTTTTGTGAAAATTCAGTCTTGTAATTAAATTGGTATGCAAGAGGGTAATGCCTTGCATGGTTCATGTATAATTGTTAATTGCTATGGTTGATGAGTAGGGTCTTTTAGATGCAAGTAGGGGAGTGGCTCTCAATGCAGCCCGGAGCCCAAAGTGGCATCCTGGACAACCCATGTGGGAGTCTCTTAACTCAGTGATAACCTAATTAATGAATTAAGGGGTTGGGTAGTTAATTACACTAAATAAAGATAAGTGGATGCCTCACTCATGGCTCAAGTGCTTGTTTAGGCTTGAGATAAGATGAGAAGGCCTGGAATGGCAAGATCAACTACCTTGTCCACATGAAAGGTATGTTGATTCCACATGAGTTTGTATAGGGGTCAGGGGTCGGGAGAGGCTGCCAGGATAACCCAGGATAGGGGACGGGTCCTAGGAAGGCCTACCAGGATAACCCACGATGAGCCACGTGATGACACTCCTTCCTACTGCAGTCTAGCATTCCCTAGTTGGTCTCTTTCCTTTTGTTGTGTGGTTGCCTCTGGGAGTGATGTTTGAGTGTTGCCCTATGTTGCAGTAGTCATGTGTAGTCCTTATGTGTCATAGTCTTTGTCTGCCTGACTGTTCATGTCGTGGGACCTTATAGTTATCTCCTAGCACGAGGGGGTGGACCTCAGGGTTCCACATGGTCAGGTGGATGTGTTTTTTCTCCATTGGTCTCTTTGTTGTTGATTGAATGCATGAGGATATATCACTTGTAGCAGATCACCACTCTTGCTTAGTTTTGGACATGGATACTTATGCTTTGTATATCAGTTGAATCATGTATTATTATAATGATGTATATCCTCTGATGTGATCAGGAAGTGACATTGTACAATTTATATTAATGTATTCTTTTGTAAAGGGAATTGTAAACCTATTTGTTATCATTTATGTAAGATCTTGATATTCACTTATCTAATGACCTATTACAAAAGAAAAGTATGGGTTGATCCATTTGATGTAATTGGTTTTAAATATACCATGGTTGTTAGTTAGAGTATGTAGATAATCAGTATTACATGTTATCCTTAGAGGTTAAGCTTAACTTAGTTGTTATGAAGATATTTATATGATTTACATCTCATTATCATTTTTTTTTTCAAAAAAAAAATTGCACTTTTTTTTTAATGAATAGTCAAGCTTATCCCTAGGGTTTCATGGTGGGGCATTATATCCATTATGCTATCTTATCTATTTAATTTTGATGTTTACACAAGATCGAGAGGGGGAGAATATCTCAACCCCATTCTCATAATCTTGTCAAGTGTTAGGAGCAACATAAGAATACATTGTACATGTCTACACCTTGTTGTTTTATATCTATTTAAATATTATTTATAGGTTTAAATGAATGTTATGTTGTCAAAGAGCCTCATAGCATCGTGGTTTAATGCATTAATTGTAAACCACTACATGTTGTACATGGGCATTAACGATGGCAGTCGAATAAAGGAGTATGAGAGTGGTCATTAAGACCCACTACTCCATTACATTTGCATGATAATGTAGCATGAGAATAGGCAAAGCTTTTGCCAAGACCTCTGCGGGAATGCAAAGAGTGGAAGCCTTTAATAAGGCTATATCATCATATAGGAAGGAGGTCGAAGACATGAGAGGTATCTTTGATTTGATAATAAGATTTTGTAAGATCATGTTATGGTAGCATGAGATCATTATGGTTGGAAGTAACAAGCAATAGCAAGAGCCACTACAAGGGAAGAAAGTTGAATCATTCACATAGAGAACCTTATTGTGGCATAATATAAAGATCTGATAGGATTTTATATGCGAGCATTTAAGTGCTTAGAAATTATTCCACACAGGAAAAGTTTCTAAACTCGTCGATTGTTCCTATCAGTGTATTCCTTGAACCTCATATGGGTGCAAGTCCATGGTTAAAATTGTAGAGTAGTAGACTAATACTCGATAATCTGATTGTGCTTGTCTAGACTAAGATTAAGAAATAGAACACAATGGGATGGAGGTGGAAGGTGTATCATTCTCTCCTATAGTTGCACTGCTTGGATCTACCAAATAACTTATCCTAGGAGGAGCAGGTATTCCTCATCTACTTAAGAAATTGTTTGTTAATTGTTTTGCATGTCATATGTTGTTATAACTTTGAACTATAAAAGTACAACATCACAGACTATGATAATAGATAGTATAAGACCGAGGTGTTGAAAGAAAAGAATGTGGTTGATTAAGAAAGCCAACCCCTATCTACAAGTAGATAGTTAGGCACGATAAGGCACCCACAGTGCGTTTAGCACCAAAGCCAAAGTATGTTAGCTTAGATGTTTTTGATCAGCAACATAAACTACAGTGGCTAAACCTTAGGATGAAGCAGATTATAACTGAGAAGCTTTAGAAGTTTTCATTTTATGTCTTTATATTATATTCTTGAACCTATTGAGAGTTATGTTTCTTAACTAACGCAGGTTTTGGATGTATATATATATGATTAACATTTTGTTTGAACCCTACAAAAACTTAGATTCAACTTAGGAATTATGAGGTGAAATATTGTTGTAAGTTTCTATCAGAGATAGTTTAATCTTCTCAAAGGTTTATACGTATGAGTTTAATGGTTTTAGTTGAAAGATTTAGTGAAAGGTATTCACTTAATCTAGAGTTTATATAAATGATACTATCGAGGACAGTGATAAGTTTCCTTTATTCTAAAGTGTCTTCTAGATCTTAGGAAACATCTAAAGATATTATATATTAAGATACATGTATTCTTTGATTATGATAAATATATTTGTTATATGAAAGGATGATGAGCATGATTTTATATCCTTTCTATATCTAGAGTTGGTATACAAAATGAGACCATTAGGTCGAAAACATTATTTTATTATTCTTGACTCAAAACCCATTCAAATTTGAAAGAGAATAAAACCTCATGTTGTATACACGTAATTGAGATAATGGTATAAGCTTTATGATTTGAGATCAAAGATTTTGGAATTGATATATTCATTTATGTTAGAATTATATTGTTATCATTAAGAACGACTTGAATAGTGATATAATATCACTTTCTTAATCAATAATAGTGATAAGTATTATCATGATAACCCTAGGATGTTAAACTTTAGTTCTTATTTCTTCTTTAACAAAATTCAGTTGACTTGAGAAGACCAAGAAGGTCGATAATTATATTGTAGACTCAAACTTCTCAAGGATTGATTAAGTCTTAAGTGAATATCCATGATAGTTCCATAGATGTATTCTTGCTTTTGGAAGCAAATAATCACTATTTTTCCAAATAGAGACTTTGGTAAGATAATGTCATTACGATATTGAAATGACTATGTGATGACATGGATATAGATTTCCTTATGAAATATATAATTCTTCTTGTCATATTGTAGTACAAATCATGCAAAATGGGTGAACCAAGTAAGTGGAAACCTAAATATCTTTTTGATTAGCCACTATTGCTAAAGTCAAACTATCTCGAGAAAGAGTAGGTTAGGAGACATATTTAACTTCTCCTATGTTTCAAGATTGAAATTATTAAACCAACTCAAGACTATAGGCATACTAGGAGATGGGAAATTATAGTTCTTATAATATATGTCTAATAGAAATTATTTTAGTGCTATGTGTATAGAAGACATAGTTATCCCAATGCTCGGCATCATTGTTATAACCAAATCCAAGTAGAGAATGCTGGGAGATTTGAAACTCAAGCATTCGTGGTTGTTGTACTTATGATTGTTGATGTGGCATATTTACAAAGAATGTTATATATGAGTTCATAACCTATCTTAAATTGGAAATTGGTAGACTTAAGAAGACTAAAAGTTGAAAGTATTTTATTATCTTTTCAAACTCAAACCTATTCTAGGGTTGAAAGATTGAACTTAGTCAATAGACTAGTTATGAAAATGATAGTATTCATTAATATATTATATGAATGAGGATATATCTCATATACTATGTTTATTCATGTTTTGTGAATGTGAATTCGAACAATGCCAATTTATCTCGGGAAGACTAGAGGTATTTGTTTCTATGTTATATTATATATAATTTATGTTATTTTTGGAAAGGGTATTGATATTTCCATATATTGAGTTAGTGAAGTTAAACCCTAGAATCAAAACTAGAAGGGTTTGGAAAACTTAGA
Organism: Cunninghamia lanceolata; assembly: GCA_027924645.1. Taxonomy (NCBI): domain Eukaryota; kingdom Viridiplantae; phylum Streptophyta; class Pinopsida; order Cupressales; family Cupressaceae; genus Cunninghamia; species Cunninghamia lanceolata. The sequence continues at coordinate 313,414 of BSBN01001268.1, read as the reverse complement.
ATTCTTAAGTCAAATATGGCATTATTTTTATATATTATGGTCAACAGTGATGGTCGAGAAAACCATAGAGTAAGACAGAAAGAGTCTAAGAATCACTTTGATAAATTTAAATGATTTCTGATTTTTGATAGAGTTGAAACTTGTTATATATATTGCACAAGGGTGTTTAATATTAGAGTCCGTGAGTAGAATGACAAGAGGTCATAGACCCTAGAAATTGCAAATATGCAAAGAGGGACTCTCTAAAAGGTTAGAATTACCTAAAACTATATATTGTATGTATATCCTAGATTAAGGATTAGTTCTAAGTCAGATTGACTAGGATTTGAATATAGTTCAGACAATTTATGTCTAGAGTTACTAAGTAAAGAAAGTCAAACTATAGGATGAGATAGTTTCCAAGTCAAGTTAGAGGTGTGTGAACACATGACTACATTTATTGCAAATTTTTATTTATATAGAAACTTTGGCCAAAGTGATGCATTTGTCTCTACATGCATTAGTCGGTTCACAATGTCTAGATGGTGTGACCAGTCAGAATGATCATACTTAGAAAGAAGATTGTCTAGAGTTGTATAGTTGATTGTGTTATGTAGGACATATCACTAGGACTTAGATGGAAACTTGTTAGTTCTTTATGTCTCTACTCTTCGTGAAGGGTATGGCCACTTCTAGGAAGGAAGGTGTGCGGGGGACCACCTGTCTATGGTTGGAGGTAAAGCACTCAGACGATGCTCTCCCTCTATAGAAGAAGACTCTCTGAGACTTGTGAGATAGATATCAAGATTCCAGATGTAGTGTACTTCATGTTATGACTTATGATAGTCAAAATTATGTAAAAACTATTCTTTTTGCCAAGTGCAAATTATTTGTAATTATAAAGTGAAATGATTTCACTATGATTTTATCTTTGAATATGTTGTAATTTCAAGGTTGAAAATATTTAGAAAGCATATTCTTTTAATTCTTTGTGATTATGCAAATGATATATTTATAAAAAAAAATTCACTCATGTTTATCATGTTTCTTTTACTTTCCTAGTATTTTATGTGAGTAAATCTAAGTAAAATGAGAAGGCATGTTACATAGTTATCAGAATAATAGAAGTTAATCTCAAAGTTATTGCTTTTGAGAAGATCTTATAAATTGTATTGCATAAAGATATAGCCCTGAAGTCTACAAAAGGACTCTAACTTTTTGGAATTAATGCTAGAAAGGAAGAATTCATTTCTTTAAGAATAGTCATGTTTCTTCTAGCTTTCTCCATAGCTAGCCATAATTCCCTTCCCACAAAGTCCCAACATTTTTGGAAAAAAAAGAGTTGCATACCCATTCAAACCTGGAGCTTTATCGGATGACAAAGAAAAGACCACATTTCTAATTTCTTCCAAAGTAAATTCTAATAAAAGCATCCTGTTATGTTCAAGAGTTAATATAGAAGGAATATTATCTAGCAAATGAAGTGGGATATTCTCAGAAGATTCTTGAGGCTTAGATAATAAATTTTGAAAAAAAAGAAACTACCTCTTTTGTAATATCTTTATAGTCACTAAGGGTCTAACCTTGAACAAAATTAATAGAAGAGATAGAGTTTAGCTGCCTTCTAATTTTTGTTGATGCATGGAAGAATTTAGTGTTTCTATCCCCATCTTTTAGCCATATTTCCCTGGATTTTTGTTGCCACTAAATTTCTTCTCTCAAAAGAATTTCTTCTAGATGCCCTTTGGGATTTTTCTCTACTTCAAAACACTCTTTATTCATCCCATAATGTATTATATGTTCATTCAGTTTTTCCAACTATTTTTGTATTTTATTTTTTCCTCAAAGATATTCTTGAAATGAAGCATATTCCTATTTTATCTCTTTTTTTAGAAATTGAAGTTTTTTGTAGAGTCAAAACATCCTTGATCCTTCTATAAATGGAGCCTTTATCCACCACTAATGTAGCAGAGAAAGAAAGTGGTGATCTCTAAACCATATAACTTCAAATTTGAATGAGGATTTGAAGGGAGGGAAGAACTTAACTCAGAGATATCCAAGATAATAGGAAAAGTATCAAAGACCAAGAAGGGAGCAATATAAGTTGTAAAGTTGAATGTATTTGATAACCAATTAGCTACAAAGAGAAATTTGTCAAGTCTTTCAACAATGAGGAGGAAATATTTTCTCCTATTCGTCCATGTAAATCTGTAATTCTTAAGGGGTCAATCAACTAGGCTATTATCATTAATGAAGGCATTGGAATCATTCATTATTTTAGGAGGGCTAATATCCCCAGATCTTTCCTCCAAATCAACTATGGTGTTAAAATCACCACCTAGTACTACTAGTTCCTCCTTTAAAGATTGTAGAAGTGAGCCTAAATGTAAGAACCACTCAAATAGAATAGAATAAAATAATATTAGTCTCATAAAATAATGCAAAAAAAGTTGAGAATTAAAAATTTTCCCAAAAATAATACAACTCAAATAATATTCTTCCATCAATATAATCCACTTGTTTTAATACATCAGATAATCAAATATGTTAATAATAAGGACTATGCCTTTACAAGAACTAGCCATATAGGCTCAATAAAAGAACATCACCCATATAGTGTCTTCGATACCATACCATATCTTCAGCACTGAATCTAGCAGAGAGAGAGCATATCAAGGCGATTTACCACCCAGCCACTAGGCTCACGCCTCCCTGGTCTTCCTCCTAACAAGACAAGCCTGACCCTTTGCAAGGGGTCTAGCAAACTAAAGCTGGCATGCGTGAAGGAATCTAATGCAGCATGATTTATCTATCATCCCTATAGCATGTGTCAAATGCATATATTGATCTAAATCATGATATGACAGAGAGAGAAATAAAATGTCAAATAGTAACTATTACTAGGTTTAACCGACAAGCTTTGGCCAAAGCATCTTTTAAGTCATACGCAACAGATGGATTGCTATTTGGAATCCACCTTTCTTTGTTGCTCCATATTCAGCACCCATCCATGCTCTTTCTCAAACTCATATAAATGTAGAAATAGAAAATGCATTCACAACACAAAAATATACAACTTCCATAGATGCATTCACAAATCTACAGTTTAAAGGTGCAAGAAGAGATACATCATACAATCATCCAAATTGCATTCTAGAAGCCATTAATAATGATCACTCATAGTAACTACAACAATTTGGAAGACAAGTCTTAATTAGACAATACAATAGTCTTATTTCTAAATCCATATATCTTTCTAACCAATCATCACAAGTTTCTGTAGTCATTTCATTAAGATAGAAAGACACATTTCCTGCACAAAGGTTAACACTTGAACTAATTCATTCATGATGCCATCGATGACAATCATTCACACTAAACACATCAATTTAAAAGAAAAGTCGTAAACAGACAAAAATGATAATCTTTAATAATCTATATAAATCCATGATGCTATTCACATAAGTAAGACACCCTCCTATTCATAGAATCAAATTCACGATTCTACTCCTTAACAATAGGAAACATAAGACTAAGGTCTATCTATCTTATATCATTGACATAAGTTTCCTCAAGGTCTCTCATAACCTAATTCCAACATGATTAGATATTTCTATTTGGGGTTTAGTCATACAACTCTACTCCTTGCTAGGAGGCATAAATATCTATAGTTTTTACTATTCCATATTATTTACCAGGGATCTATAGATTCACCATCTCGTAACATCCACCTATCAAATTAACATATGCAAAGTACCTTAAAAAAAGATCGTGCAGGAGTTTATAACAACACAACATGTAGTCCAATCATGAAGCTTTTGAAAAATATCAAACCTATTTTACAATTGAGCTAAGCAATGTAGAACCTATATCTAATCATTTTCCAACTTTTGACTTAAATCAAATTTTCTCCCTTTCTAAGAGGAAACAAATAAACCTAAAGCCTAATAACTCATACTTACATTTACACAAGAATTTCATAAGTACTAGTACATTATCTTACACGATGTTATGGAAGCTAGAAAAAAAATAATTTCATGATGGTTACAAATTGATATAAATAAGTTACATTATAAATTCGTATTTCAACATTTCCTTTAATGCATCACTAGGTAAGAGTTTGAATCACATAGAAACTTAAACAAAGATAATATATCATTAAACTTAAGAGAAACAATAATAAATAAATAGAGAAGGGTCTTAAACCTTTCCAATAGAACATAATAAACATTTGAACAATTATAAAATATTATCCAAATTATCTTAATAGAATTTCCATAATAACAACCCTATTATAATTCTAAATTCAAGCACAAAATAAACCATTACACATTAAAACAAATAGTTTCTAAACCTAGAAAATCTATTCAATTAGAAAGTAGAGATTCTATATAGTACCACATATCATTCAAAGAAGTGGTTGTGGGTTTGCCAAAAAAATCAGTTGGAAAAAGTAACTGAAAAGCAAGGTAGCAGTAATGATCGCAAGATATGCACAAAATGGATTTGTTTCCTATTAAATCAATCTAAAATCTCATCCAGCCATTATGGCCATATGGTTTTGAGGAAAATCCCTAAAATTTTAAAGCAAAGAACCACAAAAGTTTTTTGTCAGCGTTTGGAAAATAAAGTTAAAAAGTAGCATGAATTGGAAATGGAGGAATTCCTCTATAACAAAGAGAAGAAAATCTACTTGAAACCAATCTCTAGGAATGCATTGAAAGGCACCAAATTTGATAGAGATTAGACCAGCTACAAGGCCGTAGGATCTCCCATGGGTGAGAATCTTGATAAAAGGATATTGCATGGAGTTGTCACGAGGGATTGCACCCTTGTTAAACACTAAGCCTAACAATCTTATGACACATTGGATCACTTCTAGACTATGGGTTGTCTATAGTGAAAGTGAACCTATGGAAGAGTTGGCTCCCTTTAAAAGCCTCCTGGATTTGATATTTTTCAAGGAAAAGAGATAGAAAGGTAACTAATGAAACTAAAATGATCCTAAGAGGTGATGTACCAATGATTATACTCTAACTTGCAACCTGATTCACAACTATCTCTCAATAGATCTGTTCACACAACTCAGTTTGGGCAATCTTAACACAAATATTTCATAAAAAAGGCCTAAAAACTTCTACTTTAGTTGAAGGAAAACTGATGTCTTCACAACTTGGAAAAGTAAGAATATCACTTGCACAATCTACAACCCGTGATAAATAACTGCTTTTCTGTATCTATGATTCAATGAATGAGACAAAAATTTAAAGGTTTGATGTTTAAAACACAATAAACTTTCATCAAAATCACTCAATAGAACTCAACACCTAAATTTGAGAAGGAAAACACCTAATTTTATTGAAAAATGGTAGGAATACCTTTGTAATAACTATAAAATATGTTGAAAAATAAGCTACTACTATATAAAAATCTATAAAAACTATTGAGTTACAATATTGAAATCTCTCTCTGCAATATGTAAAGACAAGAGTAAAAGCAAGAACTAAGAAAAAAACACAAGCTTTTTCTCCTATAATACAAAAATCTCTCTCCAAAAGCCAAGGGAAGTCATCTCTAGTCTAACTAAACTCCATGTGATGCATGACCAAGCTGGAAAGAGATCCTCAACCCCAAAAATAGTCAACTCCCAGTTGCTGGGAGAGAAAAGGAAAAAGGCCTAGATTAGAGGGCTCATAACTGCTCCAAATTGAGCTATTTTAGCTCTGAACTCCTCCTCTCAAGGTGGTAGACTAAAAAGACTTCCAAAAATAGTCTAGTTTGACAAAAAGTCCAAGTAAAAAGAAAAAAAGCAACCCCTTGCATGATTTTGCAACTCCCATTTGACTATTCTTCTCTCTATCTCTTGTAGGTGATTTGAGGGCAATTAATGATTTATTTTAACAAGTATTAGAGGTAATATTGTTTATTAATTACCCTAATAATTGTTAAAATAATTACATGAATGTCTTTTATTCCATGCAAAAGGCAAAAAGGGTAATAATGCTGCATGATTTTGCTCTTTTGACTTCCAATCTTAAAAAAGGCTCAAGGGTTCATGATTGGATTCTTTGATATGTGAAAAGACCTTTAGAGGGTTGTGATATTCATGGTTTACCTTATCTTCTTTAAACACCTAAGTGTTTACCACCTCATGAGATAACCTCCTATGATTACAAAACACTTGAGTGTTTTGACCACGGGCTTGATATAATTTCATTTGATTTTATCAAAAAGGATAAAAACACTTAAAGAAACTCCTTGACCAAACTTAGGATATTCATTGTGAAAAGGGTTTCAAAACCCTTAATTGAGCTCATTTTGCTCTATCTTTCACTCCATCTTTGCTCTGTTGGGGTTTGAGGGCCGCCATGAAGTCTTCTAGTTCAACTCTTTGAAAGGGTTTCTCAGTCTGCAACTCGTAAGTTTCCCTATTGTTGCTCTCTATCTTCAGATGAAACAATGAAGAATCTACTTTATTTGGTTTTATTAAAGGAACACTCTACAAAAATCTCATTGTTTTCAAAACCCTTTCCTTAAACTGCACTATTTGCTATGTTATGCAAGTTCTTACTGTAGTCAAGACTTAATCAAAACCCATTGAAAAATCAAGTGTCGCCCCTTTGTTTAACTACCCATAGTGTCATCAAATGTAGACCTAGACAGGTTGGGTTTTTTGTAATCAAGGTCAGTAGACATGGCAGGTTGCTATAAGATTTGTTGGGATAAGTTGCCATTAACTTGCAATCCTAACCAATTTATGTGTCTCCAAAGTTCTTGGAATGTGTTCCCCAACACATAAGGACTTTGAGAGATTAATTATTTATTAATTATATCACTTTGACTTTTGCAATCAATTCCTAATTGATAAGGTCAAACTTGGGGGCCATGAATACTTTGTTGACTTCTCCTAAGTCTATTTTGAGAGTTTGATAACTCCTAGTAAGTGGGAGTTAAACTTGGGTGTCCCCTTTCGATGGGGACTTATATTTAGACTTGGAGTTGTGCTTTTTTATGTACATGAGTGGATAATGTTGAGACACCTTGCATGGATATAATGTTGGAGTTAACCAAAGTGTTAGAGATGCATGAATTGGATATTGCTTGCATGAGTTCATAAAAGTTTGCATGGACTTGCAAATTTTTGCATGTCACTTGCATGTACTTGCATGTTGTTACATGTTACTTGTATGTTGTTGCATGTTGCTTGCATGTACTTGCATGTACTTGCATGTTGTTGCATGTTACTTGCATGTTCTTTCATGTTACTTCTATGGACTTGCATGTGCTTGCATGTATTTACATGTTGTTGCATGTTATTGCATGTTACTTGCATGTGCTTGCATGTTGTTGCATGTCACTCATATAGACTTGTATGACCTTGCATGTTGTTGCATATCACTTGCATGTTGTTGCATGTCACTTGCATGTGCTTACATGTTGTTGCATGTCACTCTTATGGACTTGTATGACCTTGCATGTTGTTGCATGTTTGTTTTGTGAGATTGCTTGCAGAACACTCCAACTCCAAAAACTTGCAGGATGCTACATCTCAGTGTTTCAGGTAATGGGTATCAATTGCATGTTGGATCCAGTGTTTGCATGTCACTTGCATGTACAGAACAAAGTAATTCATAATAACCTTGGGGACATCAATCATGCATGTTGTTTGCATGAAATTGATGTGTATTGATCACTTCAGTCAATAGAAAGTGATTGGGCAAATATGGACGCCCAATTGGAAGACTTTTTGTTGTTGCTTTTATTTGGAAATATTTTTGATGTTGGCAAATCTATTTTTAGATATCTTGGGTGCCCACATCATGAAGAGGTAGTTAACTAAAAGCTTGGACATTGTTTGAGTTCATCTTCTCAATTTAGAGTGCTTGGTTTTTGCATGAGCATTGGAAGCTATGTTATCAACTACAATTTATTGTATTTTGAGTTTCAAGCTTTTGAATTAAGAAGCTCTTGAATTATGAAGCTTCATATTAATTAATTAAGAGCCCCATACATTTTCCAGAGAGTTGAATTGTGAAAAATACTTAGAAGGAAAAAAAAGAAGGCTTTTTGACTTATAATAAAAAAGCAAGAAGCCTTTTTGACTTAGAAGAAAAAAAAGCAAGAAGCTTTTGAAGAAAAAAACAAGAAGCTTTTGAAGAAAAAAGTAAGAAGATTTTAGAAGTTTTTTACAGGTTTGAAGATTGAAGAAGCTTTTGAAGTGCATCAAGAAATCAAAGGATTTCAGTATTGAATGTAATCTTCACAAGAGATTTAATACAAGCATAAACACATTTGGTGTGGAGTTTTTTTCCCTTAGGGGTTTCTCCACGTAAATACTTGTCTTCTTCTTGCAAGCTATTTTCTTCTACTACATTGTTTAAATTGGAGAAATACAATAACATCTAAATTGAAAGTAATTTTCAGATTTACACATGCTATTAATTTCATATTTGAAAACATTTTAAAGCTACATAGCTGCAACTTTACCTTGATCTCTCTCCCTTTTTCCAACAAGATTGCTCCAGGGGATGCTACCACTGCTTTCATAAACTGCTAACCAGATATGGTTTTGTATAGGAGCTTCCCTTAGGCAAGTCTTGTTGGCAAAAAAATCAGCATCCCCCTTTGGGATTCGTGACATGGCTTAACTGCCTCCCATTGTTCCTTATCTGGGATGGTAGCGGTTTCCTGAAAGGTGCGCCTTTTGGGAGAAACGGCCAGCTTAACACCCTACAAGTGGTATCAGAGCTAGGTCACGGGTTCAAATCCCCTCGGGTAACACTGAGGGGGGATTGTTGGCAAAAAATTTAGCATCCCCCTTTGGGATTAGTGACATGGCTTAACCGCCTCCCGCCGGTCCTTATCTGGGATAGTAGAGGTTTCCTGAATGGTGCGCCTTTTGGGAGAAATGGCCAACTCAACACCCTACAAGTCTGGCGCCAATCTTCAGCAGTCTTTATCAAATAGGAGTAGAATTTACGAGCTAAAAGAGAAAGTTGGCTGAGCATTAAGGATATGCTTATGGTGCAGCCAGGGATGTATAAAATTGAAGGGCACATGTCATATCAAACACTCCCCACATCTTTATCAATACCTTTAGATCCCTCATCTCTGTGGATGACCTGTGAGCAAGGGCTTGTGTTGTTCATAAAGATCATAGAGAGCTTCTATTTGATTTTGGCAATAATGTCTCTGCCAACTTCTGTCACTTGAAAAAGCATGACATACTCGCACCTTATTATGTTTAATCAGACCTTGTGGTATGCATTGTATCACTATGACTATGATCACAACTTTGGTATGACCTAAGAAAACTCAGTGATATGATTGAGAGGACTGTTCCCTAACTAAGAAAATTGTGCCTTTATTTCATGGGCTATTGTTCATGTTAATATAACCCCCCTTTTTTTAGCTGCTCCTTTCAAAAGGTGACTATCCCTCTCATGTTCACTGTTACATAGTGATTCTTAGTATTTCTATCCTTATCTCAACCCCCTTTTTTACTACATCTTAAGAACTTCAGGAGGGCCTTGAGGAAATATAATCCCTAGCAGATTGTTAGATGTGCTTCTCATACTTCTATTACCTTCTCTGTGATTGCATCTGGTATGGCTACCTTTGCTTGATATCTATTCAAGTTGTTTTTCCCCTTTTGAGCATCTCCAATACAAATATTTTCATAGCACAAACTTTTAAGAGATCATAATATCTATTGCTCCTTCTTCAAGACTCTATTGACAAGTCTTCATGGTGTTGTAGACACTACTACAGTGCATAAGGAATGTGAAGGGTTCCATGCTTCTGAAGTCTCTGTTTATGACTCATGTCATGTAATAAAAATTATTCCACATGAATGTTTCCTTGATTTTTATTGCACTCTTTAGGGCTTCTCTTCTATTATGAACTGCTGCTATTACACAGTTTTAGATGACTATGTATATTGGCTTGATGATGTTGTTCCTTACTTGTTTGACTACTCCTTATCCCTGCAGAGGTACAACAAGACTTCTGTCTTTGTAACAATAATTATGTTGATTGTTTCCTATCTTAATAGTCTTTTAACAGTCCTCCGCTAGGACTTGTCTGCATGTCATCCCCTTTTCTTATTGTTGAATGTTATCTTCTGTTGATGATTGTTTTGATCAACATCCTTTGTGATTCCTGACTGTTGTTGTCATTCTATGGTGGTTGTGACTTTCTATATTATCTACTGTCTTTAGCTTTGCATTTGTACAGTAGGACTTGATATTTCCTAGAGTGTCTTGCCATACTATCCACACCAAACTGAGATCATGATCTCATAACAATGCCACCTCTATGCCTTTGTGTTCAACAAAAGTAAGAACCCTAGAGGAGGCATGAGGCATAGAGAAGGACTCAACACAATGGAAGCTAAAACTCAAAAACAATCCACAAAACCCTAATCTTCAACAAGGTCATGTCCCTCTTCTCCATATAACTCTTGTAGGCCTGTGTCTACTTTCATGATCTTTAGGACCCTTGATCATTATACTGTCATGGTTTATTGAATCCCTTACTACTTAATTATGACCTCTTGTTGTCTTGCATTTGTCCCCTGTTATGACTGTTCCAAGACCCTTGTTATTAGTCATTCTTGACATTTCTGTGACTGTCTGCAATGTCTTGATCTCCATTATGCTCCCTTCAAGGTTAAAGTAGAATAAGACTACCTTTATGACTTGTTTGTTTCTCCTTAGGTATGATTGCTTGTTTGATTTTGTTGACTGCCCTCATTGCTGCTCTTACCTAGATTTAGATGACTGTGTTTTAATGGAGACTATTTCCTTCTTGTTTTATTTTGACTATCACTCAGATGCCATTCCCCAATTTAGCCAATCAGTCCTAGTGCTGCTCCAGCTGGTTCTGACCTTGCAACTATTTTTATCTTCTTTGCTAGTTTACTGACCTTACACCTTTATGCAGGCTTTCAAAATTTTGTATGGTAAACTCAGGATCACAAAAAGATGTAAAGATTTCAAGGTAGCCTTTTAGAGCTTCTCAAAAATTGTCTTTTGCAACTTATACCTTATGACAAACTGCTAGAATATCTTTCTACCTTTCCATTAGAGTCCTAGCAATGCTATGAAACTTTCAATGGTGTAAGAACATTTACCAACCTTTTAATTTTTGAATAAGCTCCCCACTGAAGGTTTAGACCTGTTTGTTGTCTCTTAGACCCCTGTGGTTGAAGTGCAACATCATTGCTTCATTCGTCTAGATTACCTTCTAATCTCATATTTGAAATGCATGCTCACTTCTTCCTGAATCTCTGCTTTCATCGGTTGTTGGAAGATTTTCAGCACCCCTTTGCAAAGTATTCCTATGCTCTTATGATATCTTGTATATCTAGTTGAACTCAAATGTATCACTGAATAACCATTTTACAAGTCACTGGACCTCAAGTGGTGCCAGATGACTACTTATATTGCATTAACTATTCTTCAAAATCCTTCACAATGGGGCTTGCATCTTTTGGAGACAGCCCTAAGTTCTCAAACACAACCCATTATAATGTCATTGTATCTATATTGTGTACACAGTCATAATAGACCTTAATGACTCCCAAAACTTATTGATAGGTCTTTGGGGCCCTTTACCTGTGATTGTTATCTCCCACCATGCAAGATATGTCTTGATGTTCTTTATACTATATAAACTCCTCATATTCTTTGAAGATCAACAGCTAACTATGGCCCTTCAAATATTTCACAATGGGTTGGGATACCTCCTCCTAGTTTGTTCATTGTATTTTCATGACTGTCTGTGTTACCCCTTCACTACCACTAGATTGCTTCATAAGACGTGACTGTTATTTGAAATCTTGGACAGAGTGTATGAATATGGGCATTTGATTAGCCTTGTAATGATCACTTCGTAGCAGACCTCTGACAGAAAATGAAATGTATACTCACATCAACAAACTCCATAGATGACCACAACTTCTTATGTTGTCTCTGCTACTACTATGACTATCTCTATGGATCCCTTTGCATGTTCTTCATCCTCCCACTGTTCTTTCTGCAGTTGTGACTGATGCTTTCTTGTTCATCCTACAGGTATGCTGCTCCTTAGGCTGCTCATTGATCCATTGACTACATATAGATTGAAAACCTCCTCCTTTTGACTATTGTCTATGAATATTTCACTTCATCTATAGTTGAGGAATGCTTGTGAATTTTCATAAGGATCTACATTATATTGTGTGTTTCCTCCATACAAATCTCTGCTCCTTCTTGTTGCATCTTCTTGTGACTATTCCTTCACATGGTAGTCAAGGCTGATTGCTCATTGTTTAGCTGGCCTCTACCATGGAAATGAGAGGTGATTTGTTTGACTTGACAAGGGTTTTGAAAGACTTTTATGACTGCCTTATAATTGTTCTTCCACTGTATGCACCTTCAGTGTGATGTCTTCACGTACTTGAACTTGTACACTCAGAAAACTAGTTAGAGAAAACATGGAGGCTGATACCCCTCTCTTTTAATCATATGATCTTCATCTTCTTGCATCCTCTTATAATTGTATATCTGATTCTGAGAATAATTTATCTCTTTCATTTTCCTGATTAGATGCTTCTGAGAGATTGCATGTACATTTGATATTATTACATATAGGAGGGGAAAAGGCATCTCTCTCTCTCTCTCTCTCTCTCTCCTCTCTCTCTCTCTCTCTCTCTCTCTCTCTCTCTCTCTCTCTCTCTCTCTCTCTCTCTCTCTCTCTCTCTCTCTCTCTCCTCTCTCTCTCTCTCTCTCTCTCTCTCTCTCTCTCTCTCTCTCTCTCTCTCTCCTCTCTCTCTCTCCTCTCTCTCCTCTCTCTCTCTTCTCTCTCTCTCTCTCTCTCTCTCTCTCCTCTCTCTCTCTCTCTCTCTCTCTCTCTCTCTCTCTCTCTCTCTCTTGCAGGTTTCTTTGGAGAGTGATGGAGAGTCTGAAGATGGTGCTTCCACCAGTGGGGTTCTTCATTCAGGCAATGATGGATCTCCTTTCTCTCATATATGTTTCCTTTTTATTTCAGATGTATATGCTTTCTTTCATTTCATCTTGTACAGTCATTCCCATGGCTTGTGTGGGAAACTATGAGCACATTCTCTTTATGAATATAAACAGTTATTTCATGCCATGATTTGTATATTATTTCTTCTTTCATAAATCAATTGCATAAAGAAAATCTAAAAAATATTGCATGGTACAATTATTTATGATCATGAATAGATTTTAGCAAACCTTGTGTACCTTTCTCACTTGATAATTGGATCAACTATAATGAATGGACCCTTATGCCTGCTTTGGGATGCCTTTTGCTCCGGTAGGATGCCTTTCCCATTATTATCTAGTTTGTGTAGCAAATCTTATTGAGTTGCTACACGATTCTGGTAAAAGTGATCATAGGAATGGCCTTCTACTTGAGTAGTAGGCCTTCCTCAATAGGCTGCAAGCTTTCATCCTATCCACTCTTCCTCTTTTCCTCCTGCTTTAGACAACCTGGCCTAAGTTTCCATTGATCTTGTCTCTTCCTATGAATGCAGAAAACATTAGTGCTATCCTAGATTAACCGTATTGGGATGAAGAGCACAATTAGGTAACATTTTTGGTGACCTCTATGCCAGTTTTGCCTACTAAAACTCTTAGGACTAGTTGCCTAGTATATCCATTGGGTAATAGAGTCCTTTCTTGGCCTTTACAACTTAGAAAACTTCTTGAAACTTGGCTGTTAGAATTTGAATAGCAACAAAACAAACTGAAAACAAAACAAGGCTGGCTCTAAACAGGGCCAACAAGCTGTGCATCAACACTTTTTTTGGAAAGCAAACACTGAAGCAAATGGCCTACCTACCTAAACTAAAAAAATGAAACAGGATTTCTAAACAAAGCCATTAACTGGTTCTACAAAGTAGCTACCTTTTCTGATCAACCTGGGGTGTTCTTCATGCCTCTGAGTAGCCAAACAAATGTAGAAAAATGACAAATTTATGATCGACTACCGCAATATCTCATGGAGAGTGAAAACAAGTCCACCTACCTCGTCATAATGATCACACATGTTGATGCTTTGAGGTATATAGGTAAGATGGAACTGATGCTCCTCAGCTGCAACTTCATACTAGGGTGCAAGCATGACCTATGATGCTTTGTTGTACTTGATGTGAGCTAGATGTCTAATAGGACATCCTCCTGAAAAGACAAAAAGTAAGGTCTCCTTGCTAGTTTCTTGATCATGCACTGTTGTCTCATCATTTTTCTGATTGGGTTGCTCCATTTCCAGTGACTCGATTAGAAACATGGTCACTTCCACATTTTGCTCCTATTGCTCATGATTTTTTTTAATTCAAAGGTGCTTGTTTGTCATCTAATTGTGAAACAAATACCTCAAGATCATCCCAAAATAGGTCCTCTTCAACCTCTTCCTTGCTTTTTTGTATGAGAGGACTAATCTTGACCTTATGAACCAACCTTTCCTCATGATTTTCCTCTTCTTTCAGCTGGTCCAAAACTTGTGATGATTTTGAAGTTTCTATACTCTCGACATCCTGCTCAATGAAAGATGGGAGTTCATTAAATAAGAACATGAAATCATGCTTTTCATTACCTTTCTCAAGATCTTCAACCTGCTGCCCTAGTTGATAATGCTCCTCCACCTTTTCTAACATATCTAATTTGTCATCTTCTACTCCATGTTTAAGCATATCAACAATAAAATTTTCTTCTTGTTTATGCTCAATTACCTCCTCTTTATGCTCACTAAACCAACTACTTTGATAAACAATGGGTCCATCTTATAGTGGAATGAGAAGGTTTTCTTATGTTTCTGGATTTGGTGGTCCTATTGAACAAGATAATTTTGTTTCTTATGGGTCTTTTGGTGAAGTCTATCAAAGCAACTAGTCTTTAGTAAGCAAGAAGATCCTTCAAATAGTATTTTGAGAAGAGTGAGCGGATAGAGCTAATGGACAAAAGGTTAGCCTGTAGAGCTAATCAACAAAGATCAATAACAACATGATATTCAACACAGAGACCTATATGGAGGACACCTATGCAAGAATAGAGATCTACACCAATGGGAAGAGATCTACAGGTGATAGGAGCAGGCTAATCATGAAGGCGTAGTCATACCACAGTCATGAAGAGATATGGATTTTAAGGTCTGTAGAATCATTTAAGGGCTAGTAACTAGTTAGAAAATCATGATGTCTACCTCATAGGCACTTTTATCATTAAAAAATGTTTATAAATGATTAACCTAACAGAGGTTTTAAAGAGACTTATCAGGCACTTTCATCCACAGGGTTGTGTGAACTTATGTCAAAGTGTTGTCTTATCCAAATCTTCTTCATTAGTCATAAGGGAATGTGGTGAAGTCTTTGATTGATACACTTTTTGAATAAGTTTAGGTTATCTAAAAAGGAGGTGTTACTTAGACTGAGACAATCATGAAAATGTGTGAGGGCTTCATTACAAACATGTAAATGGTAGAGTTCTCAAAATAGGAGCAACAAATAGAAGTCTAGAACAACAAATGGAGCATCAGTCATAGTTTTGCAGGTCTACAGTGCAAAGAGTCTTTTGATCACCCTCATGGTAGGTTTTGGAGCCTTAGTTCATAATGCATGCATAGAAACCTAACAGTGATTGAGAATACAAAGGTACTTAGGGTCTCTCTCAAAAGTGTATCAAACCCTAACAAGTCATATTTGAGATTTGAGGTTGTATTTAAGATAACTTGCCAAGATTTAAAACCCATAGTCAATACACAAAGAGAAGAACGAGGAATAGTTAAGGTTTTCACAAGGATAAGAGCATGTCCAAAACCCTAATAGGTTACCAAAGTTGTCTTTGCTCAAAGTTTGATGAAAATGTGGTATTTTCAGCTCCTACTGATCCATAACAGTTAAAGATATAAACAATCATACATAATGAATGTTATAATATTCAAGGATACTACATCTAGGAGAGATCTGCATGACAGACTTGGCAGAAAACACAGTCAAGAAAGATTGTCATAACAGTCTCTATTCCATCCACTCAAAATAAGCCTCCAAGATCCATGTATATGGATGAGTAGGGGATTATATGCTTTTTAGTAGACTTCTTCATGGTAGTTGGTGTATTGCTGCAATGCATAACACTCAACAAAATAACTTCCATAAAGTCATGCCAAGAAGACAGTCCTAATAGGAACAGTCTTTAGGATTTGCAGAGTTGAGAACAACATACATAGGTCTACCAAACCCTTATAAGCAGTCACCACTGCATAAAGAGCAAATGAAAGACTATCGTGGAGACATGGGAATAGTCATAATGATTGTAACAATCACTAAGGACAAAGAGATGACTGTTATACAGTCCTAGAACAGTCTTACATGACTGTCATAGAGCAGTTTATACTATATTTGACAGAGAATAGAGCAAGATAGCTAGCAAGTCAAAATAAAGCACAGTAATTGAGAGACCTAAAAGGGGCAGTTTAGTGATGATTTCAGTTAGTTTAGGCCTATTTAAGAAGTCCACTTGGTCCAAGTTGGAGTTGGCAGGAATTTGAGGCCTAAATCATGCATTTTGAGGTAGTTTGAGGTCCTAAAAAAGTGGTTTTTTTCCCTTGTACGCCCAGTAGGTTGAAAGCTTCATGCAAAGTGTTTAAGGATAGTTGTTCAATCAATCTTCATGCTTTTTTGAGAGGGTCAGTTCAGGATTAGTTAAGGGCATGCTTCAAAGTTCAAAGTTCAAAGGAAGAGATGTCAAAGTTCAAGTCAACTCACTCATCACCAAAGCCTTGCATGATTTGCTACCAGTTCAGAAGGAGTTCCACATTCATGCAAACTAAGACATCTTCCACAAGGTTCATTCAGTTATCTACAAGTGGCTTTCCATAAGGCCAAGTTTTTAACTCTTTTTAGAGTTAGTTCTTCCTTTCTTCTTTTGCCTTAGGCAAAAAAAGGATATGTATTGTAACTCAATTTTGAGATATAGAGCAGCAATTTTTATATTTCTTGTTAGCTTTTTTAGATTTGTATCAGCTGAAGAACCTTATTATCAGTAAAAAAATGTTGCCATGAAGGATTGCACCCCGAATGCTAAGATTTAAAGCTTGGAAATCTTGTACAACATGGGGACATCCTCAGGCCTGTGGGTTGCCTAAGATGAGGATGAACCTCCAGATTATGGGTTGGTTCCCTTTAAAAACCTCCTAGAACTACTGCTTGGTCAGGAAAAGGGATAGGAGAATAGAAATTGGAAAGATTTCTTAACCCTAGGAGGTGATGCACCAATGAACTAAGACCTTTACCTGTTGTTTTAACACACAAACTCTCAATTATTCAGCTAGTGCTTCACACAATTCAATGCTATACATGCTCATGCATCAATATTTCATAAGTAGGTCAAATGATCATACTTTAGAAGGAAAACTAAGAGCATTCTCACAGCCAAAACTCTAGCTTTTATGACACAATATTATGACCTGCATAAACATAAATTTCCTACTTAAAGGTGTTGGAATGAGATATCATATTTGAGGACTAATAGTTAATCACATAAAATATGTATCAATCACCCATGCACACACAATATAATAGATATTGAGAAGGTAAAATAACTAAAATTTTATTGATAATAAGGTGCTTCAGCTGATACAAATCTAAAAAAGTGAATAAGGAATACAAAAATTGTTGCTCTATATCTCAAAACTGAGTTACAATACATATCCTCTTTTTCCCTAAGGCAAAAGAAGAAAGGAAGAACTAACTTTGAAAATAGTTAAAAACTTGGCCTTATGGAAAGCCACCTGCAGATAACTGAATGAACCCTGTGGAAGATGTCTCAGATTGCATGAATATGGAACTCCTTCTAAACTAGTAGCAAATCATGCAAGGCCTTGGTGATAAGTGAGTTGGCTTGAACTTTGACCTCTCCTCATTTGCATTCTCCTTGAAGTGTGCCCTTAACTGATCCTAAATTGATCCTCTCAAAAAAACATGAAGATTGATTGGACAACTATCCTTAAACACTTTGCATGAAGCTTTCAACCTGTTGGGCGTACAATGCAAAAAATCCATTTTTTAGGACCTCAAACTACCTCAAATTGCATGATTTAGGCCTCAAACTCCTCCCAACTCCAACTTGCACCAAGTGGTCTTCTTAAATAGGCCTAAACTAATTGAAAGCATCACTAAACCGCCCCGTTTAGGTCTCTCAAATGCTATCCTTTATTTTGACTTACTGGCTGTCTTGATCTATTCTCTGTCAAACATAGTATAAACTACTCTATGACAGTCATTTAATATTGTTCTAGGACTATATAACAGTCATCTCTTTATCCTTAGTGACTGCACCAATCATTATGATTGCTCCTATGTCTCCATGACAGTCTTTCATTTGTTCTTTATGCAGTGGTGACTACTTATAAGGGTTTGGTAGACCTCTGTATGTTGTTCTCACCTCTACGAACTCTCAAGGACTGTTCCTATTAGGACTATCTTCTTGGCATGACTTTATGACAGTCATTTTATTGAGTACTATGTATTGCAACAATACACCAACTACCATGAAGAAGTCTACTAAAAAGCATATAATCCCCTACTCATCCATATACATGGATCTTGGAGGCTTATTTTGAGTGGATGGAATAGAGACTGTTATGACAATCTTTCTTGACAGTGTTTTCTGCTAGGTCTGTCATGCAGATCTCTCCTAGATGTCATCTCCTTTAATCTTATAACATTCATTAGATATGATTGTTTATATTTTTAATTGTTGTGGATCAGTAAGAGCTGACAATACCATATTTTCATCAAACTTTGAGCAAAGACAACTTTGGTAACCTGTTAGGGTTTTGGACATGCTCTTATCCTTGTGAAAACCTTGACTATTCCTCATTCTTCTCTCTATGTATTGACTATGGGTTTTAAATCTTGGCAAGTTATCTTAAATAGAACCTCAAATCTCAAATATGACTTGTTAGGGTTTGATATACTTTTGAGAGAGACCCTAAGTACTGTTGATGATGATGTTAGTCATATACAAACATAGAATAAAAGTTACACAACAACCTTTACTCATCTTGAAAGATACGATGAATTCAGAGAATTCATGATCCCAAGTCTCTGTTGATTAGGTCTTAATCTACTGACGTTACTCAGTGGTTGATGTGTGTTGCTGTTTTCCATTCATGGGCCTTACGTTCTTCAGTAATTTCTACAAAATTTCATCATTGTTTCTCCAAATATCGTGTTCTTTATGTCTGCCCTATACAAATCTTTAATAATTCTACCTCTACACTTATGGATTCACTCAAATAACGTGCCTACAGGCCGATATTTACATGATTTATACCAGTATTTATGATTCTTTGCATGATATTTTCAATACTACATGCATTTAACTCAAATATGCTAAGGATTTTCGATTATCTACGAGATGTCAGCATATTTCTCTGTTCTACTTGTTATTTATCATGATTTGCAATTATGGTGATGAATTTATGAAATTAAAAAAAGGAAAAGGGTTAAAGAATGAGATTCCCAAAACTACTTGACTGAGATCACTGATCCACATACAAGCTCCCATACATGCAATGAAAAGAAGGAAACTAGAATCATACTTCACCAGGACATTCCACAAATCCGCATGATCTAGTGCAAATCTTCAAAGGAAAAGTTGATAACAACATGTAATGAAATGAAAGCGCTTCTAGTTGAACACAGCATTCACCAGTACATATCCGGAAATCAACATGAAGATTACGTAAAATTTACAATCAGGATGTAATCTGAAACTTCATATCCATTTAGTATGCTCAAGAACAGGTACATTTACAGTGATCTGAAGAAAGAACCTTGACATTTCAACAATTCAATCCTCATTAGTCTCAGTAATCCGATCTCCTATTTGATTCTACAGTAATTGGCCTTATTGTACCAGATGTTCCAATGTATCTCTCTCTCTTTTTGATTCTACAGTAATTGGCCTTATTTTTTGCCAGATGTTCCAATGTATCTCTCTTTGATTCTACAGTAATTGGCCTTATTTTTGCCAGATATTCCCATATATCTCTCCCTATTTTCGACAAGCTCTGGCTCTTATATAGAACAAATGCCAGAAAACAGTTACAATGATCCAAGGATCAGGATCCTCCCAGAACAATCAATGGTCCAGATGAATAGCACGTGCTTTGCCAGTTGGCAAATGTATAACTGGAACAAAATATTCCAGCATCTTTGATTTGATTCAGTCTCCAGCTGGCAAACAGCATATTTGACAATATCCTCCTCACTTCTGGTTCATGTTGCCTCCATGTGCAACTTTGCAATGTTCAGTTTCAAACAGCTCCGAGACTTCCTGCAATAAACATACAAGCATTAAGCCCAGCATCATTTGATAAACAACAAGAATTTAAACATTTTATTAAACAGGCCTCAAAATGTGCAGCTAGAGGCAATTGGGCCCCAAATCAGTGGAAATTATGCATTAAATGCATAAACAGCATCAAAAACACTCGAGTCAACCATCGTTGACTAGAAAAATGCATTCTGGTGATCTAAATTTCTATCGCTTTGCATTCCCACCCATTTCCTTGTATATCGGGCTTCAAATCTGCTGATACATCGTAAAATATACAAGGAATTAATTGCTTTTAACTTTCCTTCGAATCCGCTCCTTGTACATTACCGGCTTGTATATCGGGTTCCAAATTTGCATATACAAGTGCAAAACATACAAGGAATTAATCACTTTTTATATGATTTCAATTCCGCCGTTGTATAAGTTCAATGTATATCACAATGTATGTCTAAACATACAATCACGAAAGATACAACGAACTTTCGCTATTTAATAACCATTTCAATTCCGGCCTTGTATACTATGTATTGTATGTTTCGAACCCTTCATACAAGGCACCGGATATACAAGCATTTAATCCCATTTAACAAACCCTTCGCGTCCGGCCTGCATATCCGCTTGCATCTCAGGTCAGCATCATATTTGCATCGGTGTGACCACATATGATCGGGATGACAAAATTAAACTTCACCGATAGCTAACCCTATGCCGATAGCCACTTTCATTGGGCAGACTACAACATCAGGGAGAAAATCTAAGACTCGGCCGATAGTTAAAAGCTATGCCGAAGAACTACCATATCGGATAGACTACTCCCATCGGGGAGACAATACAAAGCGTGGCCGATAGCAAAAGCTAGGCCGATGGACTTTTCCATCGGGGAGACTACCTTAAACTTGGCTGACGGCAAAAGTCAGGCCGATCACCCTCCATATTATATATGACGTCACCGTCATGTTTAGCTTCTGTATATTGAGAAAAGAATGATATCATCATCATCATCATGTCGAAGGAAAATAGGAGGATTTGAAATATGATCCTGCTGCTGAGAGTATCACCCCCCCTTAAAAGATAGGGTGATCATCATGATCATGCAAAAGGAGATCAGGAGGATATGATGACGTCATCATCATATTAGCGAATATCAGCAAATATGACCCTCCCTTGAAAGATCAGGATGATGACCCTCCAATAGGACTTTGACATGCGCATGCAAATATGCAGATGGTGGATTTTCTAAGCAAGGTGATATTATAATATCAGCATGATATTATAATATTGGGTGATGTTATAATATCATGATGCTCGTTATTATGAAATATGACCCTCCTAAAATCATGTTTGACCAGACCTTTGACTTGTCATAACTTTCTCATATGGACGAATTTTAGGGTGAT
Source organism: Cunninghamia lanceolata (assembly GCA_027924645.1). Taxonomy (NCBI): domain Eukaryota; kingdom Viridiplantae; phylum Streptophyta; class Pinopsida; order Cupressales; family Cupressaceae; genus Cunninghamia; species Cunninghamia lanceolata. Next base: position 291,687 of record BSBN01001268.1, on the reverse strand, counting down.
GTAAAAGGTAAACCTGCCTAGAATTTCAAGCTCTTTCACATGGTAAGCTTTCTGAGGATAGATTCAGACTTTCAAATTTGGCTCAGACTTCAAGATCACAAATATGCCTGAGATTAGGCATATGCATACTGACTGACACTGTTTTACCATTACCGCCCAGAGCACAAAAGCAAGGGAACAAGCCAGCAAAGTTGGGTCCCTGTTTTGATAATGCAAAATGGGGCGTGTTGTGTAACCACACAACAACTTGCCACCAAAGAAAACAACAAAATTCAAATAATTCAAAAGGTGAGGATAAATTAAAACATAAATTTCCAACTCCTATTAAGCATGAGCATCCTAATCCTTTCTAACTGGTATCATGTTCATCAATGTAACAATGAATTGATAAGGGATCAATTGTGTGCATGTGATTCATTTACTCATCTTGAAAGTGAGTTGAATAAATCAGTGACTGGTGTTAAGCTACGTAGTTTGGTTCATCCCTCATAGCCAACCGGATAGAGCCTTGCTGCCAGCAGGTGTCCATAGCCCCGGCAAGGTTATCGTTGCAATTCCCCTAAGTAGAGCCCCACTGCCAGCAGGCGTCTATAGCCCCAGTAGAGTTACTTAGATGACTTAATCTGGATTTTTCAGAAAATCCATTTTATTATTTTATTTATTTTATATTTTGAATTTAATTTCTTAAGATATAACAATTGTAGCTTCATGATACAAGGAATGGTCACTTGTTGAAATCAAGTTGAGAATTGCAATGGTAGCAAGGGCAACCTTTAGATTTTTCACTTAACACCTACACTGATATGTTCAATAAACCCAAGGTTATTAGGTGTGTCATTGTGAGGATCGCCTTGACTCAAGAAAAGTAGTACTAATGAATATGATACCACAGACCTGATCAAGAGTACCTACACTGATATGAGTTACAACCTATAGAAAAACTTATATCCAACTTTTGAATTCTAACAATTTCTGCAGTGTTCTTAAGTAACAAGGTACACCAGTTTTGCCCAACCAAAACAAAAGCTCAACAACGCAAAGCAAAAAGCAACCTGTAAAAACAACTAACCTACAAAAAGGAAACAACAGAAAGCAAAACAAGCAAACTGTACAAACAACTAACCTACAAAATTATATACAAACCACTACTAGGCAAACAAAAACTAGAAAAAGACCCAAATACACCTATATTTGCATACTTCTTTTGATTGTGCAGGAGCATTAGGGTATTAGTTATGGTTCTCAACCTAGCAAAATTATCTTTATATTCTGAAAAATATTCTGAATTCATTGTATTCAACAGAATAACCCTTGATGATCAGCAACTGAGGTAGCTCATCATGTTCATGATTAATCCATATGCATGTCCTATCTCTCAAATTTCCATAATCAAAATAGTAATCAACATCATTTACTGTGGAAAGGAGAAATACAACCTGGTGTATTTCTGGTTCCGTTGGATATGCTTGTTTGTTGACAGCCGATCTTCCATTTAATTCTATATTTTCATTGCTTGGCTCAGTGTCTGGTCTCTCTTCAAATTGAAGGATGTATGACTCTTGATGTATTAATTCTTCATCTTTATCCAGCTTTATCCCCTCATTTTGGATGTTCAATTTATCCTCCAGTTCAAGAAACTTCTCAATATTTTCTTCAATTTCCTGCACATCAGCATCTAAATAAGTATCTTTATTATCACAACCTGAGATACAGAAATTTATCATTTCTAAATCACTTGACTGTAAAGGAGAATTGGCATTCAACTGATAAGAAGACTTCCCTATTTCATTTTCAAAATATTTCTGGAGTGACATCTGATCATGCACAACAACTCCAAAGTCTTCTACATCTTCATCTTTCAGGAATTGTTCATTAAATAATTCACATCTTCTATCTAGTAAAGTGCCTGGTTCCATTAACCTGCAACATTCCTGCATTTGATCATTCAATTCAAAGAAGTCAGGTAATAAATCAGCATTTATTTTATTTTCTATGACTCCCTGAGTTACCATCATGGGAACTTCACCAGTAGTAGTGCATTTAAATTGTTCTACTATCTGTTTACACTTCTCTTTACCATAGAAAGACTCCAAGAAAGACGTTTCATCTTCTTTATCAAAAGTATTAGGATCAGAATCAAAAATATTATCCTGATGAGTGGTTTCTTCTCTAGAATTTTCACAGGATTCATACCTGCATACTGACTGGTCCTTACTTGTATTAGGAAGTAGAGAACTCCTATCAATCCCACCATAAAATGAATCAAGGAAAGATGTTTCCTCTTCATTACCTTTTATAACCGATTCAGCTATTGTATTTTCTAAGCAATTCATCACTAGGGGTGTTGCTTCTCTTTGCTGTTCCAGAATTTCCTCATTTCGCTGCTCCAGAACTTCTTCATTTTCTTGGCAAATTTCAACCCTAAACACATCTGGGAAGAATATTAGTCCTTTCAAATATAAATCCAACCTTGTAAGGAAAGTTAAACAATTTATTTCGCTGTGTTTCACAATCTGGTGTATCCTGCAACAGGTAGATAAACCAAAGTTAGACAAACTGTGAGGGTAAAGCTGCCTATTCAAAGTTTCTTGAAATAAAGGAATGTTAATTTGACAATTATTTTCATATGCATCCATCAAACTGAGACTCTATTTTCCAATTTTTTAGGATTTTGAAATTTTAATGAGATCTACCATATCTCAGAATAAAACTTGAAAGTTCAGAAAATCAAACTAATCTTTGATGTTTCGAGCTAGATCTTTGCAAAGGTGCAACCAAAACATCTCAGATAAGAGATATTTGCAGACATTTAACTTAAATGCTGAAATATTTATGCAATATTTACAGAAATCCAGATATTTCCTTGTTCAGGCCCTCCTTCTAGAACCAATTTATGTTGAGTTAGGAGCGAGGAGCCTGCATAAAATGAACGATGACTGAAGCAATGGTGTCTTTTCCAGTTCGGCCCTCCTTCTAGCGCCAATTTATGTTGAGTTAGGAGCGAGGAGCCTGCATAAAATGAACGATGACTGAAGCAATGGTGTCTTTTCCAGTTCCGCCCTCCTTCTAGCGCCAATTTATGTTGATGATGATGTTAGTCATATACAAACATAGAATAAAAGTTACACAACAACCTTTACTCATCTTGAAAGATACGATGAATTCAGAGAATTCATGATCCCAAGTCTCTGTTGATTAGGTCTTAATCTACTGACGTTACTTAGTGGTTGATGTGTGTTGCTGTTTTCCATTCAGGGGCCTTACCTTCTTCAGTAATTTCTACAAAATTTCATCATTATTTCTCCAAATATCCTGTTCTTTATGTCTGCCCTGTACAAATCTTTAACAATTCTACCTCTGCACTTATGGATTCACTCAAATAACGTGCCTACAGGCTGATATTTACATGATTTATACCAGTATTTATGATTCTTTGCATGATATTTTCAATACTACATGCATTTAACTCAAATATGCTAAGGATTTTCAATTATCTACGAGATGTCAGCATATTTCTCTGTTCTGCTTGTTATTTATCATGATTTGCAGTTATGGTGATGAATTTATGAAATTAAAAAAAGGAAAAGGGTTAAAGAATGAGATTCCCAAAACTACTTGATTGAGATCACTGATCCACATACAAGCTCCCATACATGCAATGAAAAGAAGGAAACTAGAATCATACTTCACCAAGACATTCCACAAATCTGCATGATCCAGTGCAAATCTTCAAAGGAAAAGTTGATAACAACATGTAATGAAATGAAAGCGCTTCTAGTTGAACACAGCATTCACCAGTACATATCGAGAAATCAACATGAAGATTACGTAAAATTTACAATCAGGATGTAATCTAAAACTTCATATCCATTCAGTATGCTCAAGAACAGGTACATTTACAGTGATCTGAAGAAAGAACCTTGACATTTCAACAATTCAATCCTCATTAGTCTCAGTAATCCGATCTCCTATTTGATTCTACAGTAATTGGCCTTATTGTGGCAGATGTTCCAATGTATCTCTCTCTTTTTGATTCTACAGTAATTGGCCTTATTTTTTGCCAGATATTCCAATGTATCTCTCTCTTTGATTCTACAGTAATTAGCCTTATTTTTGCCAGATATTCCCATATATCTCTCCCTATTTTCGACAAGCTCTGGCTCTTATATAGAACAAATGCTAGAAAATAGTTACAATGATCCAAGGATCAGGATCCTCCCAGAACAATCAATGGTCCAGATGAATAGCACATGCTTTGCCAGTTGGCAAATGTATAACTGGCACAGAATATTCCAGCATCTTTGATTTGATTCAATCTCCAACTGGCAAACAACATATTTGACAATATCCTCCTCACTTCTGGTTCATGTTGCCTCCATGTGCAACTTTGCAATGTTCAGCTTCAAACAGCTCCGAGACTTCCTGCAATAAACATACAAGCATTAAGCCCAGCATCATTTGATAAACAACAAGAATTTAAACATTTTATTAAACAGGCCTCAAAATGTGCAGCTAGAGGCAATTGGGCCCCAAATCAGTGGAAATTATGCATTAAATGCATAAACAGCGTCAAAAACACTCGAGTCAACCATCGTTGACTAGAAAAATGCATTCTGGTGATCTAAATTTCTATCGCTTTGCATTCCCGCCCATTTCCTTGTATATCAGGCTTCAAATCTGCTAATACATCGTAAAATATACAAGGAATTAATTGCTTTTAACTTTCCTTCGAATCCGCTCCTTGTACATTACCGGCTTGTATATCGGGTTCCAAATTTGCATATACAAGCGCAAAACATACAAGGAATTAATCGCTTTTTATATGATTTCAATTCCGCCGTTGTATAAGTTCAATGTATATCGCAGTGTATGTCTAAACATACAATCACGAAAGATACAATGAACTTTCACTATTTAATAACCATTTCAATTCCGGCCTTGTATACTATGTATTGTATGTTTTGAACCCTTCATACAAGGCACTGGATATACAAGCATTTAATCCCATTTAACAAACCCTTCGCGTCCGGCCTGCATATCCGCTTGCATCTCGGGTCAGCATCATATTTGCATCGGTGTGACCACATATGATCGGGATGACAAAATTAAACTTCACCGATAGCTAACCCTATGCCGATAGCCACTTTCATCGGGCAGACTACAACATCGGGGAGAAAATCTAAGACTCGGCTGATAGTTAAAAGCTATGCCGAAGAACTACCATATCGGCAAGACTACTCCCATCGGGGAGACAATACAAAGCGTGGCCGATAGCAAAAGCTAGGCCGATGGACTTTTCCATCGGGGAGACTACCTTAAACTTGGCCGACGGCAAAAGTCAGGCCGATCACCCTCCATATTATATATGATGTCACTGTCATGTTTAGGTTCTGTATATTGGGAAAAGAATGATATCATCATCATCATCATGTCGAAGGAAAATAGGAGGATTTGAAATATGATCCTGCTGCTGAGAGTATCACCCCCCCTTAAAAGATAGGGTGATCATCATGATCATGCAAAAGGAGATCAGGAGGATATGATGACGTCATCATCATATTAGTGAATATCAGCAAATATGACCCTCCCTTGAAAGATCAGGATGATGACCCTCCGATAGGACTTTGACATGCGCATGCAAATATGCAGATGGTGGATTTTCTAAGGAGGGTGATATTATAATATCAGCATGATATTATAATATCGGGTGATGTTATAATATCATGATGCTCGTTGTTATGAAATATGACCCTCCTAAAATCATGTTTGACCAGACCTTTGACTTGTCATAACTTTCTCATATGGACGAATTTTAGGGTGATGTAAAAGGCAAACCTGCCTAGAATTTCAAGCTCTTTCACATGATAAGCTTTCTGAGGATAGATTCAGACTTTCAAATTTGGCTTAGACTTCAAGATCACAAATATGTCTGAGATTAGGCATATGCATACTGACTGACACTATTTTACCATTACCGCCCAGAGCACAAAAGCAAGGGAACAAGCCAGCAAAGTTGGGTCCCTATTTTGATAATGCAAAATGGGGCGTGTTGTGTAACCACACAACAAGTACCTCTGTATTCTCAATCACTGTCAGGTTTCTATGCATGCATTGTGAACTAAGGCTCCAAAACCCACCATGAGGGTGATTAAAAGACTCTTTGCACTATAGTCCCACAAAACTATGCCTGCTACTCCATTTGTTGTTCTAGACTTCTATTTACTGCTCCTACTTTGAGAACTTTGCCCTTTACATGTGTGTAATGAAGCCCTCACACATTTTCATGATTTTCTCAGTCTAAGTAACACCTCCTTTTTAGATAACCTAAACTTATTCAAAAAGTGTATCAATCAAATACTTCACCACAGTCCCTTATGACTAATGAAGAAGATTTGGATAAGACAACACTTTGACATAAGTTCACACAACCCTCTGTGATGAAACTGTCTGATAAGTCTCTTTAAAAACTCTGTTAGGGCAATCTTTTTTCAACATTTTTTGATGATACAAGTGCCTATGAGGTAGACATCATAATTTTCCAACTGGTTACTATCCCTTAAATGATTCTACGGACCTTAAAATCCATATCTCTTCATGACTGTTGTATGACTGTGCCTTCATGATTGGCCTGCTCCTATCATCTATAGACCTCTTCCCATTTGTGTAGATCTCTATTCTTGAATAGGTTTCCTCCATATAGGTCTCTGTGTTGAATATCATGTTGTTATTAATCTCTGTTGATCAGCTCTGTAGGCTAACCTTTTGTCCATTAGCTCTGTCTGCTCACTCTTCTCAAAATAGTATTTGAAGGATCTTCTTGCTTACTACAGACTAGTTGCTTTGATAGACTTCACCAAAAGACCCATAAGAAACAAAATGATCTTGTTCACTAGGACCACCAAATCTAGAAACATTAGAAAAGCTTCTTGTTCCACCATTGGTTGTACCCATTTGTTGAGAAAAAACTTCCCTTCATAGTCATTTGCACCACTCCTTAGAATGTACATTAATAAGTCACCAGATATGAAGACGAGGTTCATACAGATAATGATGCGAAGCCATCCAACTCAACATTTAGTGGAATAGATATAATAAATGATTGCGATCAATAGGGCTAGATGTTCATGATTCAGAGCAAAGAGAAATGACAAGGATAACTTTCCAAAATACAGGAGCCATGAATAAACTATGGGCCATTTAAGATGAACCCCAAAGATTACAAGGTCTTATACTTGGAAGAACTTGCAAAAGATATTATTAATATGAGCTTTTGTTGTCAGATCCACTCTAAAGATTTCTTTAACCAGATGTAAACTTGTGAACACCATAGTTACTTACCCCTCTTAACCTAGAAGAAGCTACTTTTGTTCTTGATCCTCTAGACATTGTAGGACTTCCCTTATTTGTCTTGGCATCTGTGTGCCTTATACTCTTTATTAGACCCTTGTGAGATATTTCTCTACCCTGCACTTAAGTAGGCATTGATAGATGATAAAACTTGTCATACTAATAGCTGCTAACCCAGAATGCAGTGACTGCCACTCATTTCTATTTATCTCTACTTCTGGTGTTCCTTATGTCCCTATAGCAGATCTTATATCTTCTTCAATTCTTAAAGATTTAAGAATATATTTACCTTAAACGTATATGTTGCTTCCTTTTAATGTCTAGTGACTATTTTTGTGACTGTCATGCAGTCAACTATCTTTGCCACTACTACACTCTGTTCATGGCTTCAAAATTCTGCACTTGGCTCTTAGGGTCCTCTTTAGCAATATCTAGCAACTGTCATTTGGAAAGAAAATCAAAGTATCCATGCCTTTCTACAGTCTCTCAATGGCTTTCAATGCCATAATCTTCTCAAGACAACTGCCTTCTCCTCTGTTATCTCAGTTAGGTCTGCATGCATATAGTCCCTGTCCTTCACTGCTTCAAATCTACTTATTTAGAAAACTTGTATCCTCCTTAAAGTGGTTCAAGCCTCCACATGACTCCTCTTGGCATGCAAACATCTTGAGATTACCATAAGCATTCTTCCATGAATGAAACTTGCATAAAACATTAAAGAAAAACCCTAGAAAATGCGTAGAAACTCAGAAGATAAACCTAACCCTACCAAGCAAGCTTACATAACCCTAACCCAAGGAAGAGATGGAGTTTGAACCTTATAAAACCATGACAAAACTTTGAAAAATTCCTCCCTCCTAGGATGAGTATGTGGATTTTGGAGAAAACAAGGAACTTGAATGCAAAAGGGGCACAAATATTTGAATTCTTGATTTGGAAGTGCATGCATGCAATGTGGGAAGGACCCTTTTGGATGAGATAATAGTATTTTTGGGAGCTTTGATTCTTTAAAACAATCAAAACCACTCTTTCATGACCTTTAAACAATGTGGAGATGACATACTCAATATGGAAAAAACATTTGAAAAACTTACAAGGTTAGGTATTACTTTAGGATCCAAACCATTTCTAACTTCCAACATATGTCATCTCACTTTAACTTGAAAATTCAAACAAAACTCCCTAAGGATATTCAAGATGACTATTTGGGCCTAGAAGGCAAAAATAGGTAACATTTTTGGTGACCTCTAGTAAATGCTTGCCTGCTAAGCATCAAACTAGTAGCCTTGGGTACTCATTGGGCATAGGAGTCAATATAGAACTACAACAACTTGGAGAAAAAGATATTTGAAACAACTCAGAATAGATTTAAACACTGTTGTTAGAAACATTGAACAATAACTCAAGACACAAAAGGTCCTATAACATGACAAACATACACTATGTATCAACACTTGGAGGAAGGGAAAACTAAGCTAACCTACCTAAACTAACACAACATACAACAAGCTAAACAAAGCCATTGACTGGTAGTGAAAAATAGCTACCTTTTCTCATGATTTTTTGGCATTTTTCATGCATGGCAGCAACAAGAAGATACAAGAAACAAAGAAGAACCATATTCATATTTGCAAACTCCCCCTGTTCTACAAAAACCAAAACATACACTTCATCTTGTACCTCCAATCAATGGTAGATGAGTGAAAGATGATTCCTTGGTTGGTCTTCTTGAACTTGGGGCTCCATCTTAGCAAAGAATCTAATGGGGCAGCCTCTTGAAAAGGAGCCAAAACAAGCTGCCTTAACCTCTTCTTCATGGCTTACCTCTTTAACAACCAGCTTCTTAGGCTGATCCAATTCTTTCTCTATCTCCTTTGGAAGGATGATTTCATCTTTGCACTCAACAAGCTCATATTTTTCTTCATTTATAGGAGATGGTTTCACATCAAAACTTACACAAAACTCTTCCAAATCATCCCAAAATAGGTCCTCTTCAACCTCTTCTTTACTTTTTTGTATGAGAGGACTGATTTTGACCTTATGAACCAACCTTTCCTCATGATTTTCTTCTTCTTTCAGCTGCTCCAAAACTTGTGATGATTTTGAAGTTAGTATACTCTCCTCATTCTACTCAATAAAAGAAGGGAGTTCATTAAATAAGAACATGAAATCATGCTTTTCATTACCTTTCTCAAGCTCTTCAACCTGCTGCCCTGGTTGATCATGCTCATCCACCTCTTCTAATGTGTCTAATTTGTCATCTTCTACCTCGTGTTTAAGCATATCAACAACAAAAATTTCTTCATGTTTCTCCTCAATTACCTCCTCTTTATGCTCACTAAACCAACTGCTTTGATAAATAATGGGTCCATCTTTGCAAAGGCGAATTGTGATAGGACAAGAGGGCTGATTATATAAGTCTTTTTGATTTTCTTGATGATGTATAAACTTTGGAGATGGCTGCTCCTAAGGCATACTAGGCTGCTCTTGATTAGTTTCTAGATCTTGCAAAGGGTGAAGGCTTCTAAAGCTTGGAACTTCAAGTTCAAAAGACTGATTAGAAGGCTTAGGAGGTTTACCTTGCTTCATACTTGGGATTTCATACTTGGGAAGCTCTTCTTTTATACCAATTGAATCAAGCAATAACCTCATTTACTCTTCTTTTGTAGCAAGCTCTCGTACAAGAAATTCCTCATACCACTTTCTTTGTATCTCCTCTTCTTGTTGGTATTGATAATCTGAGTAAGCCAACTCTTCCTACTGCAAATTATATTCTTGATCTTCTCCATACCCTTGATTTCCTTCAATCTCACTCAACTACCTTTGAAAATTCAACCTTATATCCTTGGAGCTCATGTCTTCAATACTTGGAGTTTGATTGGGAGAATAGACATGCTAGTTGGAAACAAAATGGGCTTTTTGGGGCTGATTTTGAGCATATGTAGGCTGCCAAAAAGATTGAGCAAGGGTGGGTGGGTGGTAAGCATATTGAACTTGCTTGTTTGTTTGTGCAGCAAAAGAATATGGGCTAAAACTAGCTGCATGCTTATTTTGATAAAGCTGATAGGGAGGTATATAAGCATGATTTTCATGAAATGGAGGTGGAAAGATCTTGTTTCTATAAAAATACAACATGCTAAAGTATTCAAAACTTGGAAATTACTTTGAAATAAAAGCAAATCAACTTGTTTTCTTCAAAAAATGAACATACTAGCACTTTAGTCTGCTTGAAACCAACAGATTGAAACTTTGAGTTGCCAAGTGTGTGTGGATTTTGCCTCCAAAGGTAGAAATTGTTGATGTACACACCAAAAACTAGTAATGTAAGGACAAGCTTTGAACTGTGAAAGTTCAAAGGGTCCCACCGAGTGTGCCAAAAACTGTTGTCATGAAGGATTGTGCCCTAAATTCTAAGCTTTAAAGCTTGGCAATCCTATGCAACGTGGGGACACCCACAGTCCTGAGGATGTCCCCATGTTGCACAGGATTGCCAAGATTTAAAGCTTAGCATTTGGGGTGCACTCCTTCATGACAACAAGAGCTTCTAACTCTCTATGTTGGAAAATATAAGGGCCTCACAAGAGGATGAAAGCCTATGAAGAGGAAGACTAGGCTGTACAAATTTGATGAAAGGAGCTCTACAATGCATATGACTAAGAACAATTCAATGCCATAGAAGTAATCATAAGTAAACAACTAATCATAATATGATTGCATTGATATGGAACAAGTCATAAATATAATAACACTGAGATATAGATTTAATCAAATGAAATCCTCTAGAAATTTTGATGCCCATCAAATGGGCATTAATGCAGATACCAAATGTTCATTTGATACCCTCAATTTGTAGTTGCAATCATTTTAAGTTGCTAAATATGAGCGAGCACTACTATTGAAGCAAAGGCAGTCAATTTGTAAGCTCCCACAAGTGACTTAACACCACTATGGTGATCTACAAAGCATTTCCCAAATAAAATAATATATTTAACCTATCTCTATGTCTATGGACTGGTTTCCAATGCAATAAACATCATAATGTCCTACTTCTAAACAAATAAACCATAGAATTTGACTTTCACACAACAACATGCAAAGGACTAAACAAAGGCTTATTAAATTGGTTTGAAGGAAAGATCAAAGAATAATAGTCATGGCTCAATAAGACATCAACAAATGCAAGCAAGGAATAAATCAATGGATTTCTAAAACACAGAGGAGCAACAAATGCAATTCAAACCAATTTAAATGTGATCTCAACATGCATGTGTTCCAATTTCACAAACACACATTAAATTCATTATTTACACAGTTTCAAGACTTTCTTCATTCCTCAAGCAAAAGTCAATCTATACAAAATTTACTCAGTAACATACCTGGTCAAATTTGTAGAGGGAAAATTACTTTTTTGAAATCCCCCATTTAGTGTTTTCTTCATACCTACACAATGAATCCTCTTTCCCCATTCCTCTCATTACGAATCCCAAAAAAAATTCCTTCAAAAAGTAAAACCCCCCCTTTCTTTTTGGATCGATAAGCACTTTTAATGACCGGAGCTATGAACCGGTGGTTCAAACTCACGAGCTCATTGGCCTATTGAAGGCACAAGGTCTACAAGCTCTTTGGCCCAGTAGGGGTTTGAACCTAGGTGGTCTCCACTACAACCGAGCGACTTGACCACCCAACCACGCCCCTATGGGAAAAAACCCCCCTTCTTTTATTCTCTTCTCCATAACACTTTTTTTTGAAACGCACGCTCAGACATTAAAGGGAAAAACATTTAATTCATTTTTCTCACTATCCCATCATATCTTCCTCTTTCTAAGATTAGCCTCCATAATAATTAATATAAAATTCCATTATTGCCACTTCATCTATGTGGCCAAAATGGCATTTAAGGGATCTTTTATCAATTCTACTTTTATTTCATGTTGCACTAATAAAATATTTGCAATTTAATAATAAAATAACTATTCTAAAGCTGTTAAAGGCATGGTTCAGTGGTTAAGTTGCTTGGTTGTAGTGGCGGCCACCAAGGTTCAAACCCTCGCTAGGCCAACGAGCTCGTGGGTTTGAACTTGTAGTGTTATTGCAAGTGTTCTTGCTAGGGGATGAGGTCCCCCATGTTGTGGCCTCTCCGGTTCATAGCTCTAGGCAAAAGTGTTCCCATGGAGCTGGAGGGTGTATCACACCAGCATCACCGGTCACATTAAAAAGTTTACTAGGTGCATTATCTTTTTTTTTTTAAATAACTATTCTAAATTCAAGTAATATCTATTGCAACTAAATATTAAATTTCCCAAAATGCCAATACCACAATATTTTTCATGCATCCTCAATTGCAAATGTAATCTACATGATACTAGGTGGTGTGTGCATAGATTTTCCTTCAGCACAATTCGCCTTTAGTCAGCTAGATACCCCCTCCTCGATGATACTCTCTCTCCATCGAGAGAGTGTCATCCTGCGATTTCACATTAAATCAATCAATCAATTTCCCAATAATATTATTTAATTATCATAATTAAATATTAGAAAATAAAGGGTTGTGACACTAAAGTATTCCAAACAAGTTTCTTTTGGGTGATCTTCATAGGTCCATAAACATTGAACATCCAAATATATAGATAGAATATTAATATGGTGTAAAAATACGAAATGTAGGGTTTGTTGCAAGTATGAGGTCAACCAGTGTTGTCATTGATGTCAACATACTCATATTGATTTGATAAGAAGGATTGGATGAGCTGTGTGTTGAGGATATTGAGAAAATTAGTCTCAATCAGGAACAATGAAGAACAGTGATAAGAAGAAGGCAAAAGTACTCAATGGGTTGAGAATCAGAGGATGCGGATTAAAGGGTTTGTAGATATGAGTCTTGAGATGTTCCAGTTAAGATTTCAGAGGTCCGCATGAAGATCTGAAGAAGTTATGTTCACTCAAGTAGAACCGGTTCCGGCAGGCGTTCAGTGGTGACAGAGTGTCACAGATTGGTCCAGTGAGCTCTGAAATTACATTCTCTCATTCTGTGGATTGGAGGGAGTGTTTAAGAAGTCAGTGTGAAGTGACAAATTGATTTGTGCATTGTTTGGAGGTCCAGAAGAACCTTTTGCATTATGACAGTGGTGACAGACTGTGTTCTTGAAGTTCTGGATGAAGAAGAGAAGAATTCCAGTAAGTTGATAAAGTGCGGATGTTCTTGATGACTCAGGAAAGGTTTCAGTGATCCTTGGATCATGCACAATTCTAATTGGCAGTCCGCATCAAAGTTAGAGTTTGGATTTGATGTAAAGACCACCAGTTGTTGGTGTTCTTCCTGAGACAGGTCGACCGGATGTATTACACGTCTTGCAAATGATCTTGTAGGTGTTTGCCGACTTAGATGATTGTTCCTAAGTTGAAGCCTTGTATAAATAAGGGTTTTTTAATTCATTTTGAAGTGTGTCTTGTGGTGATGAGAGTGAAATAGCGAAGAGAAGAGCGAAAGTAAGAGCAGGAGTTTTTGGGCTTAAATGGAACTGATCTAGGCATGGTAAAGATGTCAATCTCCAGTTCAAGTTTATAATACTCATTATCTTGTAGACAGTGTGTCTCTTGTAGGTAGTGTGCCTCCTTGTGAGCAGTGTGCTCGGGCAGTGAGCCCTAATTGGCATGTGCCATCTATTTTTCTTATTCTTCTAACAGAGGAATAATCCTTGGGTTAATCACCCTGTGGTTTTTCCCTTAACCGGGTTTTCCACATCAAAATCTTGGTGTTTCATGTGTTGATGTGTATCTAGTCTGGTGTTTATGTCTTATGCTTTCATGAATGATTAATTGCTATGCTATTGATTAACAAAGTGGATTTAAGTGTTTGAACTGGAAGAGAATTAAGGATAACTGATTCACCCCCCCTCTCAGTTATCAACAATTGGTATCAGAGCCAAGTTCCTCTAAAAGGAGCTTAACCGCTTGAGGAGATCCAGGATGTCGTCATATAAGAAGGACAGTCCAAAGTTTGATGGAACCAACTTCACTCTTTGGAAAGGCCGCATGAAATGTCACTTGGAGTGTATGGGAAAGGCGTACTTGTCCATGGTCACAAAAGCATATAAACCTCCACAAGGTGGTCCGACAACTCTAATTGAAATCACAGATGCTGAAAACAATCTGCGGACTAAAGAGGCTCTTCTAAGTGCATTAACTGACTCAGAGCTCTCAAATGTTATTGACCTTCCAACTGCCTATGAGATCTGGATTAAACTGAAACTTCTGCATGAAGGAGATGAGTTTGTTAAGAGTGCAAGGTTGCAAAGTCTCAAAGGGAAATTTGAGAGATTGAAGATGAGAGATGATGAAAATATCACTACCTTTATGCCAAGAGTAAATGAGCTGGTGTGTGGAATTAGGAATGCTAGTGGAGTTTTGGATGAAAATGAGATTGTTTGCAAAATTCTTAGATCCCTTCCTGCTGCCTACAAAATCAAGGTTGCTGCCATTAATGAATTCAAAGCCCATACAACTGTCACAAGAGAGCAATTGGCTGCAAACTGGCTGCATTTGAAATGACCAATTTTGGAGATGATCCCCCCAAGACTGAATCTGCATTCAAAGCCAGTGCCTATGTGAAAGGCAAACAAAGGTTTGATCTGAGAGAAAACTCTTCAAGGAAGCTGTCATGGTATGATCAAGCAAGAAAATACATGGAAGATGAAGAAGCAGAAACAACTCAACTTGAAGCCCTCATTGCAAAAAGACTGCTAAGGGGATCCAGTAAGTATGAAGGAAAATTACCCTTTAAATGCTTCAACTGCAATAAGATTGGTCACTTTGCTTCAAGATGTCCAGAAAGATCCACAAGATCAAATTCTAACAGACAAAGGTTCCAAAAGAATTGTTATTATGTTCATGAAGAAGCTGATAATGAAGGAGTAACAGATGATGAATCAAAGATAGGAGACAAATCCAGAAATGAATGGATGTTCATTGCCATCAAGGAAGAAGATCCAACATTCCCTGAATCTATCAATCATAAGGTTATAGAAAGAGCTTTGGCTGCCCAAGTTGAAGATAAGGATGATTGGGTTATTAATAGTGGATGCTCTCACCATATGACCGGTGACAAGAACAAGTTCTTAGATTTGGAAAGGTATGAAGGAGGAATGGTAAAGTTTGGTGACAGTTCAGCTGGTAGAATCAGAGGTAGGGGAACTATCTCTTTTGATGGAAAGAACAAAACCGGTAATGTACTGTATGTTGAAGGATTCAAGCACAATCTTCTCAGTGTTGGTCAGTTGGTGGACAAAGGTTATGATCTCCGGTTCAAGAATGGAAGATGCAAGATCTTTGAAAGTTCCAGAACTGAGATTGCATCTGGTACTCAAACAAAAGGTAATATCTTCCATCTAGTTGGTACTAGTAAAAGTTGTCTGTTTGTTCAAGTTGATCAGAGTTGGTTATGGCATAGAAGGATGTGTCATGTAAATTTTGATAACATCATCAAGATAAGCAATACTCAGGCTATAAGAGATCTTCCAAAGTTGGTAAAACCTACAAACAGTATGTGCAAAGAATGTCAGCTAGGTAAACAGAGCAGAGTTTCATTCAAAAGCAAGGATCAGTCCTCTATCGGATTATTGGAGTTAGTTCATACTGATCTATGTGGTCCGACAAGAATCAAGAGTATGCAAGGTGATAGATATTTCATGTTACTGATTGATAACCATTCCCAGATGATGTGGGTTACCTTTTTGAAAGAGAAATCAGAAGCTTTTGAGAAGTTCAAAATCTTCAAGGCTATGGTAGAGAATCAAACAGGATTAAAACTGAAATGTCTAAGGTCTGATAGAGGTGGTGAATTCACATCCGGTGAATTCATAGACTTTTGTGAGAAGCATGGTATAAAGAGACAGTTGTCTTCTCCTAGGACTCCACAACAGAATGGAGTAGTTGAGAGAAAGAACCGGACCATCCAGGACAATGATGATGGAAGCACATGTTCCCCAGATGTTTTGGAAAGAAGCTGTCAGCACTGCAGTCTACACTCTCAATCGAGTTCAAATCAGAAACAATACCGGTAAGACTCCTTATGAACTTTGGTTTGGCATCACTCCTACTGTGAGATATTTCAGAGTATTTGGTAGCAAGTGTTACATTAAAAGAGATGAAGATCTAGGAAAGTTTGATGCTAGAAGTGATGAAGGAATTTTCTTGGGTTACTCCACTCAAAGCAAAGCATACCGGTGTTACAATAAGACATTGAGAAAGATGATAGAAAGTACAAATGTGAAGGTTGATGAAGGTATTGAGAAGCCCTCAAGATTTTATGAGTATGATGAAGATGATCAGAATGATGTTCTAGTTCAAGGTACTCCATCCTCTCCTAAAAGACAGATTCAGATTGATCCAGTAAATCAGGAAGAAGAGACAGGTCTGAATGAGAATGATCAGGAAGTAGAAGTGCAAGAAACTCCCAAAATTCCAAGGTATGTAAGACTGAACCACTCTGAAGATCAGATCATAGGTGACAAAAGCAAAGGTGTGCAAACTAGATGGAATGTTGCTCAAAATTCAGATGAATGTTGTCTGATTTCAAAGATTGAACCTAAGACAATAAATGAAGCATGCAATGATGAAAATTGGACAAAAGTAATGGAAGAAGAATTAATGCAAATTGAGAAAAATCACACTTGGGATCTTGTTTCTAGACCTAGAAACAAGAATGTGATTGGAACTAAATGGGTCTTCCAGAACAAACTAAATGAAGTTGGTGAAGTAATCAGAAATAAGGCCAAATTAGTCTGCAAAGGCTACTCTCAAATAGAAGGGATTGATTTTGAGGAAACCTTTGCTCCGGTGGCAAGAATTGAAGCAGTCAGACTATTTCTTGCATTTCCTACCTTCAAAGATTTCAAAGTGTATTAGATGGATGTCAAATCTGCTTTCCTAAATGGTGACCTAGAAGAAGAAGTGTATATTGAACAACCGGATGGATTTCAGTTATCTAAGCATGGTGATATGGTCTGTAAATTAAACAAGGCACTGTATGGTCTAAAGCAAGCCCCAAGAGCATGGTATGAGAGGCTGGACAAACATCTTTTGAAGATTGGTTTCAACAAAGGTACTACTGATAGTAACCTATATTTCCAAATTGATCATGAAAATATCTTGATTGTTGAAGTATTTGTTGATGATATCATCTTTGGAGGAAGAGACAGTATGTGTAAAACCTTTGCAAACCAAATGAAAAGTGAGTTTGAAATGTCAATGCTCGGTGAAATGAATTTCTTCTTGGGTCTGCAAATTACTCAGACAGAGAAAGGAATCTTTATCTCTCAGACCAAATATGTGAAAGAACTATTGAAGAAATTTGGAATGGAAGATTCAAAGCCAATGAACACTCCCATGGCTACCGAATGTAAGTTGAGCAAAGATGATGACTTTCCTAAGACAGATCAGATAAAGTACAGATCAATGATTGGTGGATTACTGTATCTCACTCAGACTAGACTAGATATAATGCAGGCTATTGGTCTTGTGGCAAGATTCCAGGCTGATCCCAAAGAAACTCATGTCATGGCAATCAAAAGAATTTTTAGGTACTTGAAAGCAACAGTTGAGTATGGCTTATGGTATCCTAGAGATCATGACTTTTCTCTTCATGCATATACAGATGCAAATTGGGCAGGAGATGTGGATGATAGGAAGAGTACAAGTGGAGGAGCATTCTTTTTGGGAAAAAGGTTGGTTTCTTGGCTAAGCAAGAAACAAGAAGCAATATCCCTATCTACAACAGAAGCAGAATACATTGCAGCAGCAGGTAGTTGCACTCAACTTTTGTGGATGAAGCAAATGCTAAGAGATATTCAAGTAGAATATGAGGAGCCTATCACAATTTTCTATGATAATTCAAGTGCAATAAATATTTCTAAGAATCTGGTATTGCACTCTAAGACCAAGCATATATCTATCAAATTTCACTTTTTGAGAGAACAAGTGAACAAGGGTGAAGTCAAATTGGAGTATGTGCCCTCCAAGGATCAACTTGTAGATATTTTTACTAAACCTCTTCCCAAGGACTCTTTTGAGTATCTCAGGGAGAAGTTGGGGGTCATGGCCCCTCCAGTGATGAACTAGGATGCACTGATGTGCATCAGTCCGGTGGATATCATAGTCATATCTTGTGATCCAGATTGATAATGGGGAGCTGCTACTAAGGGGGAGTAGCTGGTATGATTCTGATGTGTTAGAATTGCAAGTATGAGCCCTTTGCCATTGATGTCAAAGGGGGAGAGAAGACGTGTGAAAAACAAGTGGTTGATGATCAAAGGGGGAGTAGTAAAGGAAGAGAAGACATGTGAAGAGTTGTTTCTGATAGGGGGAGCTGTGACAAAAAGGAGAAGTTCTTGTCTTGATGGTTTTTCACATCATATGTTGCCATCAATGACAAAGGGGGAGATTGTTGCAAGTATGAGGTCAATCAGTGTTGTCATTGATGTCAACATACTCATATTGAATTGATAAGAAGGATTGGATGAGCTGTGTGCTGAGGATATTGAGAAAATTAGTCTCAATCAGGAACAATGAAGAACAGTGATAAGAAGAAGGCAAAAGTACTCAATGGGTTGAGAATCAGAGGAAGCAGATTAAAGGGTTTGTAGATATGAGTCTTGAGATGTTCCAGTTAAGATTTCATAGGTCCGCATGAAGATCTGAAGAAGTTATGTTCACTCAAGTAGAACCGGTTCTGGTAGGCGTTCAGTGGTGACAGAGTGTCACAGATTGGTCCAGTGAGCTCCGGAATTACATTCTCTCATTCTGTAGATTGGAGGGAGTGTTTAAGAAGTCAGTGTGAAGTGACAAATTGATTTGTGCATTGTTTGGAGGTTTGGAAGAACCTTTTGCATTATGACAGTGGCGACAGACTGTGTTCTTGAAGTTCCGGATGAAGAGAAGAATTCCAGTAAGCTAATAAAGTGCGGATGTTCTTGATGACTCGGGAAAGGTTTCAGTGATCCTTGGATCGTGTACAATTCTAATTGGCAGTCCGCATCGAAGTTAGAGTTTGGATTTGATGTAAAGACCACTGGTTGTTGGTGTTCTTCCTGAGACAGGCTGACCGGATGTATTACACGTCTTACGAATGATCTTGTAGGTGTTTGCCGACTTAGATGATTGTTCCTAAGTTGATGCCTTGTATAAATAAGGGTTTGTGAATTCATTTTGAAGTGTGTCTTGTGGTGATGAGAGTGAAATAGTGAAGAGAAGAGTGAAAGTAAGAGCAGGAGTTTTTGGGCTTAAATGGAACTGATTCAGGCATGGTAAAGATGTCAATCTCCAGTTCAAGTTTGTAATACTCGTTATCTTGTAGATAGTGTGTCTCTTGTAGGCAGTGTGCCTCCTTGTGAGCAGTGTGCTCGGGCAGTGAGCCCTAATTGGCATGTGCCATCTATTTTTCTTATTCTTCTAATAGAGAATAATCCTTGGGTTAATCACCCCGTGGTTTTTCCCTTAACTGGGTTTTTCACGTCAAAATCTTGGTGTTTCATGTGTTGATGTGTATCTGGTCTGGTGTTTATGTCTTATGCTTTCATGAATGATTAATTGCTATGCTATTGATTAACAAAGTGGATTTAAGTGTTTGAACTAGAAGAGAATTAAGGATAACTGATTCAACCCCCCCCCTCTCAGTTATCAACAGGGTTTTCTTTCTATTTAAATGATAAAAGTTGGTTAAGTAAAAGATGTAAAAATGTGACTTTTTTTTAAAAGTATGATGGAGGCCAAAACATGCACATATACAACCCAAATTAAAGTAGTAAATGAAAGTATTTTTCAAAATCCTTTTGTGGACAGATGCATATGACATGTTGAAGTTTGGTTTGGATTTTTTTTGTAATTGTTTATCAAATATATATTTTTATTAGTTATTTTGTCAGATTAAGGTGTAAATCTAAAATACCTCGTGTATGACCCACATAATTTCACCTAAAATAATTGTAACATGAAATTTTTTAAGTGTCTAAAGAATGATGTCTAGATTTATCACACATTTTTTTAAATTAAAAATTAAAATCAAAAGTTATTAAAAAATAGTAATATATGTCATTTCAAGTTTATGAGACTTTGTGTTTAAAAATTAATAAATAAATAGAAAATTAGGTTTAATTCTTTTTAAAAAATTGCATATTTGAAAACTAGACATTCTCATCTATAATGGGTTTTAATTTCACCAAAACATACTGAAGATAAAGTCATCTTGATGATATTGTTGAAGTTGATTTTACTAATAGATGCTACCATGACATCGTACTTGCAAGTCCAATGCCTGGGATTGAATTTCCAAGCCTAAAACCAACATAAAATTGTGGGGGGAAATTTTGAATTTAAATGTAATGCATATCCAATATAAATGGGTATCTTTTATTTTTATATCAAATATACTTTATACAATGGATATGTGTTACTAATGGATATATGTTTAATAACGAATATTCATTTCTAATATAGTTGTTGCACACCTATATTTAGTATAGTATAGCATGTGCAAAGTATTGTACTATGTTTTTTTTTATCGTAAACTGACAACAATTGTATGCGAATATTTTTATTCTAATGTCTCTTGGAATCTTTTTCAAGCATTATTCTATTAATTTTTGCATGGATTTTTCTTAAGCACCATTAGTAGAAGGAATATTATAGAATATGGGGATTAGTTTTAAAATGGATTCAATCATGAGCACCATTTTAATTAGAAGCACCATTTGTAATGCCCCAAGCGTTACATCCCCAATTTTGGCTTTGCTTTACTTTTACTTTTTACTTGGACATAATTAAATTCATTATGATATTTATATGAGTGACAAGGAAAAATATGGATTATATTGAATGTCATTTATTGAAATTATTGGAATGATTATGTTAATATCAATTTAATATTTGTTTTATGAGATTTGATTTATTAGTTGAATTAATTGAATAATGATGCATTGATCACTTGCATTGTTTGATGACAAGTGAAACAGGATTACAGGCTATCAGATGACTCTCAGAGAAAAGAGAGAGAGAGAGAGTATCTTTCCAGGAGAGAGATATAAATCTCAGGTTACGAGTGGTTTATTTGCCCAACCGAGTTACAAGTGTTTAATGAAAATGTGAACCAATGTGTCGTAAGAGGTAAGCTTTGTCTTGTCAGTTTGCTTCTAAACCTAATCGACAGTTAGTTGATATTGTTTTCAAAAACTCACTAAGTCATATTAAGTCATCTTAGTCCTTAATAATGTTAATGATGTCGTTTGAGCTTGAATTATAACTATTTATGTTCAACGTAAATATTACGACGTTATTGCCGTAAAATGATTATCTAATACTATTATTAAGATTTTTGACGTGTTATAATGATTCGTAAACGTTAAGACATTTTCGTCAAAGTTATTATTATGTGATTATTGTCAACGGATTATGATGGGCAGACAAGCTCAACCCAATCACAATATCTGTGAACCATGGTTTAATAATACTTTAATATTAAATAAACCATAACTATTTTATGTAATAGTTGATATTATGAGAATTATAGTTGATGTAATCAATATAATTATTATTGATGTAATCAATATATATAGATGCCTTAGCATCGAATGAGGATAATACCTCATATTGAATTGATGCGACAATGTTTGAGTAAGTCAAAGGCTTATTTGTAGGTAAGCCTTTATTAGTGTTAGTGGTCAAACGAACCACTCATTGGGCAACGTTTAAGATTAGTTTTGTTTTAGATGATGTGTCCACCATGACTAAGAAGGAGGACTGTGGTTGTAACCGCCACAACTAATGAGCCTTTGGGCGATAAACTCTCATTGTCATGGGAGGATATGCACATAAATAGTGGTTTTCAGTTTTGAATTAACCACTTTAGACTGTGTAAACTTTGCTTAAGTTTGTTACTGAGCGTAGAGGAGGTAGGGAATAAGGCGACTTTGTAGGAGTCGTGCCACCCTCTTTATGACTATCGATTCGAATGAGTCATGGTAGTTATTTAGTAGGGAGTTTTAGAACTCAAAACACACAGAGAGACACATGGGAGTAAGGCAAAAGAGTTACAGAATAGAAGATAGTAGCTATGACAATAGCGGGAATATGTAGTCTAGTGGCGTCGACCTTGTGATTATTCGCACATCACAGCCAACTTAAGATTGCATACTTCCAGGTATTCCGCGGTTGCATGTATTATTTAACCATGAGGAATTCGTTTGGTAAACTAAAACTACACTTTGCTATAAAATAGAATGATTGTATGAGTTCGCTGGTAAGGTTTAACCTTCTGAACATTAGTGTGATAGTCAAAAATTGTTTAGTAGCAACTTAGGAAAGAGCAAATAACATTCTTAAGTAAACTTTATTGAGCTATTTTCTTATAGTCGATGAAGACAACAAATGTTATTTTATTTGGTTGATATTTGGTTATATCAGTGAGTATACGGTTATAGAAGACTGAGTCGACCACCTTCTTAGTACTTCTAAAACCGTTGATCATACCAAATCAAAGAATGAAAGATAAATGAATATCTTAGAAGGAGAATGTTATAAGGTGTCATAAGCTTGAATGAATAGTCTTCTTATTGAATTAAGTTTGAGGCAAGCCAATAAGGAGTTTGGGAATATGCATTCGATAGATTCTCGAATGGATGAACCATGTTCCATACTCTCATTTTAAACCATATAGTAATGAGGTTATATGATTTAACATTTCTATCTTGTATGGGTTATATACATAGATGCATAGCATATAATGTTATTTAACCAAGAGTATTAGATTCATAAAAACTATTAGTAAACCTTTGTATCATATCAATGGTAGTAACTTATCGATATTATGGAAGATGGAATAAGGATATTATGAGAATCCTATTTAAGACTAATTGTCTTTATTATTCTTGAAAAGATCCAATTCAATGGAATAGGTTAAGTATTCTTGAGAATGTCCTTGTAAGAATGTTTATACCTAGGATATGTTTTGTTTATAAACATTATTAAAGTTGTTATATGTTCCTTTGTATAGGAGACAATACTTATTTGAGAACTATAGTATTCTTAACCTTGGTTAAGCTAATCAAGGATTATTTGCGAATCTAGAATCCTAGATATAAGATATGGTTATATTGTTATATCATCTTAGAAAGGGATAATAGGGTAACCCTAGAGTCGACTATCAACCAATTGAATGGTTATGTCATATAGACTTACTCAAGTCAAAAGTGTTATTATTGTGACTCATAGAATAAAATATTGTATGAATAGGGTTGGTAAGAGATTTAAACTGTAGGAATATGACAGTATCCAAGTTGAGTAGGGGTGGGTGAACACAACGACTACGTTCATTATGAATGATATTGATATTAAAAACTTTGGCCAAAGTAATGCATTTGTTTTCTACATGCATTGTTGGTTCACTGTGTTTGGATTGCTCATCCTATCAGAAATCATACTTATCTAAAGGGTATTTAGGGTTGTATGGTTGATAGATCTGAGTAGAATATGTTGCAAGTATGGGCCTAATTGGTGTTGTCATTGATGTCAACATACTCCTGTTGCATTAATGTCAAGGATTGGATGAGTTATATGCTGAGGATATTAAGAAAATTAGTCCTATAAGAAATAGAGAAGATCAGTGAAGATAGTGAAGCTCTATGAAGTGAAGATCCTAGCTAGATGAAGATCAGAGAATGCACATCAAAGGGTTTGTAGATACGTGTCTAAAGGTGATCCAGTCAAGATTTGAGAGGTCCGCATGAATTGTGAAGGAGTTATGGCCATAAGAGTAAAACTAGTTCTGGCAACTATTCAGAGGTGACAGAGTGACTCAAATAGGTCCGGTGAGATCCGGAAACACAACATCATGTTCTACGAATCTGGTGGCATGTTTGGAAGGCTAATGTGATTTGACAACTTAATTGGTTCATGGTTTGGAGGTCCAAAAGAAATCTTTCTAATATGATAGAAATGAGCAACTGTGTTCTTAAGGTTCCAGATGAAGACGCGAATGATTACAGTAAGCAGAAATGGTGCGGATGTTCTTGGTGATTCAAGCAACTTGCGAGGGTCTCTAGATTGTGTCTAGTTCGTGTTGACGGTTCGCATTGAAGATAGAGCTCGTAATTAAAGATTTACCTTCCAGTGATGGTGTTCTTCCTAATCTTGGCCAACCGGATGTCTTGCACACATTGCAGATGATCTTGAAGATGCTTTCCGAACCTTGGCGTGTTCCACAAAGAAGATTAAAGTCCCAGCTATGGGTAGCCGATAGTGTAGTAGTGCGCATGAAGCTTTTGTAATAAGTCAAGTTCTATTTTTTTTATTTGCTCTATAATAAAATAAGTGTATGTTATGTCTACTTTCATGATCATTCCAAAGTCGATGTCTTGTATAAATAAGAATTGTGAAGTCATTCAGAAGTATCTAGGTAGCGATGAGAAGGTGGTAAGGCAGAAGAAAGAAAAGTAGAGTAGAGGTGTTGAGCTTAAATGGAACTAACTCTAGCATAATGAAGATGCTAATCTCTAGTTCAAGTATGTAATATTTATTATTCTATAGATAGTGTGTCTCCTGTAGGCAATGGGCCTCTTGTGAGTAGTGTGCTCAGGCAGTGAGCCCTAATTAGCAAGTGCCATTTCATTCTTCTTATTCTTTTAACAAAGAATACAATCTTGGGTTAGTCACCCCATGGTTTTTCCCTTAACCGAGTTTTCCACGTAAAAATCTTTGTGTTGTATGTGTTGAATTTGTTTCTGCTCTTAAATTCATGCATTGTGCCTCATATTTGAATCTCTGATATGCTATTAAAATAGAAGAAGCTTTAAAGTATATAAAGAATAGAAGTTTGGTAACAACTAATTCACCCCCACTCTCAGTTGTCTGTCTTAAATCCAATAATTGGTATCAGAGCTAAGTTCCTCTAGAAGAAGCTTAACTACTTGAGGAGATCCAGAATGTCAACCTACAAGAAGGACAGTCCAAGGTTTGATGGATCAAACTTCACTGCCTAGAAAAGGCGCATGGAATGTCATATACAATGCATGGGATATCAGTATTGGAACATAACCTCAACCAAATATGTTCCCCCAAGGAATGGCCCAACAACTATAGATGAAATCAGAGATGCAGAAAATAATCTTCGAGCTAAAGAAGCCCTACTGAGTGCCTTGTCTGATTCAGAGCTGACAAATGTTATGGGATTGAAGACTGCTTATGAAATTTAGACAAAACTTGAAAATCTATATGAAGGAGACAAATATGTTAAGTGTGCCAAGATGCAAATTCTAAAAGGAAAGTTTGAAAACTTGAAGATGAGTGAAGATGAGAATATCACTTCTTATATGACAAAAGTAAATGAGCTTGTTTGTGGCATCAGATATGCTAGTGGAGTACTAGATGAAGATGAAATTGTTGCTAAAGTTCTTAGATCTTTACCACCTACATATAAACACAAAGTTGTTGCCATTGAGGAAATTAGATCTTTGACAACTATCACAAGGGATCAATTGGTTGGTAAGATATCTGCATTTGAGTTAGTTGAGTTTGGTGATGCACTTCCCAAGACTAAATTTGCATTCAAAGCTAGTTCCTCTACAAAAGGCAAACAAAGATATGATCCAGGAGAAAGTTCCTCAAGAAAATCAACTTGGTATGAAAAAGAAAGAAAAGATCTGGAAGAGGATGAATTAGAAGCTGAACAACTTGAGGCCCTCATTGCAAAGAGACTGCCAAGAGGATCCAGTAAGTATGAAGGAAAATTACCTTTTAAATTATTTACCTGCAATAAGATTGGTCATTTTGCCTCAAGATGTCTGGAAAGGTTTTCAAGGCTAAACCCTAATAGATCAAGGTTTTAGAAAGAGTGTTACTATGTTCAAGAAGATGATGATGAAGGAGTAACAAATGATGAATCTGAGATAATAAATAAATTCAGAAGTGACTAGGTGTTTATTGCCATCAAAGAAGAAGATCCAATGCCTATTGAATCTACCAATCATAAGATGATAGAAAGTGCTTTGGCTACTCAGGTTGAAGAAAAAGATGAATGGGTTATTGACAGTGGATGCTCTCACCATATGACTGGTGACAAGAGTAAGTTCTTAAGCTTGGAAAGATATGAAGGTGGAGTTGTAAAGTTTGGAGATAATTCTGCTGGCAGAATTAGAGGCAGAGGAAGCATCTCTTTTGATGTAAAGAACAAAACTGTTGATGTTCTGTATGTAGAAGGTCTAAAGCATAATCTTCTCAGTGTTGGACAGTTGGTAGACAAGGGCTATGATCTTTGTTTCAAAAATGGAAAATGCAAGATCTTTGAAAGCTCTGGAACTGAGATTGCATCCAGTACATAGACAAAAGGTAACATCTTCCAATTAGTTGGTACTGGAAAAAGTTGCTTATTTGTTCAAATTGATCAGAGTTGGTTGTGGCATAGGAGAATGTGCCATGTGAATTTTGATAATATCATTAAGATAAGCAACAGTCAGGTTGTAAGATATCTTCCAAGACTGATGAAACCTGCTAACAGTTTGTGCAAAGAATGTCAGTTAGGTAAATAGAGCAGAGTCACATTCAAAAGTAAGGAACAATCTTCAACTAGATTGTTAGACTTGGTGCACACTGATCTCTGTGGTCTGGCAAGAGTCAGGAGTCTGCAAGGAGATAGGTATTTTATGTTGCTAATGTAAGGAAATGAGGGCATCTCAGAACGTATTTCTAAGAAAAGTGGTGTCTTCGACAAATTTAAATTCTTTTCAAATGCTTCAAAAAACATGCACAACTATGCCTTTAAAGCAGAAATAGACATAGAACATTTCCTACATTGACCCTTAGAGGAAAGCACAAGTGAACAATATCTAGTTTCAATAGTAGAGACATTAAACATGAAAGACAGAACAAGAACATAGATTTACGTGGGGAAAACCCTTACGGGTAAAAAACCCCACACTCCAAAAGCCCAGATCACCATTGTATTATTCAGCAACAGAAAAAATAGTTACAATACAAAACTGGCAATAAGCCTTTCATGAAGATTTACATCTTGTTCCTTCTGAAGAATAACTGACAGTATAACCTTCTCAGCCAGAACACTTTCATTTGAAACCTATTTTCATTCTCTTCTCAATCCCTTCACATGTTGTTCACATGCTGGATACATCATACAGCAAAAGACTTCACAGAAGGAGAAAGACCAGAGCTCCATCAGATTGAACTCACCATCTCATAGATTCTCTCACACCTTTGACTCGATTACACAATTGCTTTTAGTAATCTAATCTATTCTCATGCAAACGACCGTTCATTCCAGCTGCCCAGTATCGCTGACATCCAACTATCCAAACCATTCGCATAACTATCTAACCGTTCACATTCTCATAGGAAACTTTAGTCCCACATGCACAAGTTCCAGTTGGACATCCGAGTTTAAATGCCTGAACACACGTAAGATAACTGTCGACGCTTTTGCCGTCGATGACTCTAGTCTATCCCCATCGGCACAACTCAAACTGTCGGCACAACCACAACCATGCACTCCAATAGTCCCATGTCTCACCAATGCCAAGTCTTCACCCTTCGTTGGCGTGACCACTATACATCGGCCTAAAACATTTAAGCTACGCCGATAGAAGTCCTTGCACCAACACCTGACTCCATCGGAGTGACTTTCACCATCGGCGAAGTGATCCATACTTACACCGATGACCCTTGTCTGTCAACCACTAACGAACTGTCGGAGTGACTTCTTCCTTCTTCACCGATAAGGTTCCTCCTGCCGATGCCAACCCCTCGCCAACTTCCATCGGGGTGACAGTTGACATCGGAGCGACATCCCTAGGCTTGCCTGATAGAGATCCTCACGCCGACGCCTGACTCCAAGGTAACTCCCGTCGGAGTAACCAACACCATCAGCAAAACTTCTCTTCGCTGGACCGACAGTTGTTCTCACGCTGACGCCCAAGCCAAAGACATCCATCAGAGTGACCACAAACAGTCAGAGTAACATGTCAAAGCTGGGCCGACAGTGATCCTTATGCCGATCAACCGGGACTCCACCATCGGTGAGACCATTCCCATCGGGAAGACTTCACAACGCTCGACTAATAGATGTCCTCTCACCGACGTCCAACTCCATCAGAGTAACACATAGCTGTCAGAGTGACACCCACATCCTTCACCGATAGTGATTGTCATGCCGATGGACTTCACCAACCTTTACCACTCCATCGGGGTAACACCAAGCGATCGGAGACACAACCACAAGCTTCGCCGATGACCACCCTCATGCCGATGGACATCACACATCGGTAAGACCTTGGACATCAGCATAAGACACTGAACTCCTGCCGATAGTAAACCTCATGCCGATAGCTAGCCCTCCATCAGTATAACATGAAGTATCGGGGATACATCTTCCAACTACGCCGATATCAATACTCACTCCGATGTTCTTCCATCGGAGTGACCCACGCCGACGACCAATGACTCCATGACGCTAATGAACCGAACCATTGAACCAATCGGTTGAACCAAACCATTGAACCAATCGGTTGAACCAAACCATTGAACCGATGAACAGTTCAACGAACCATTGAACCAACAAAGAAACATTGAACCTGTAATCTGAGTCACTAGTACTCAACATTCTCCCACTTGACGAAGGAATTACAGGAAACCATTAATGCTCCAAGTCATAGAACCAAGCTGATACTACCACCACTCCACTGTGCTCACAACCTTTTTACAGAAGCTCCATAACATCAACTTCAAAGCTGTCAGAACACAGCCAGAAACATTCTCCAGAAACAAGATAAACCATCAACTAGAACAACAATCAGTAAGCTAACTGTACCCATCTAACTAAACATAAAACCCGCATGACTGAAAATAGCACACACAGCCAGTGCTAAAACATCCAATCACTCATACCTTAAAGGTATGAACATCAGTAGACTCATGCCACCTACATATACACCCATCAACTGCAAATACAAGCTCAAAGTGTGAACCAGTCGAAGAAGACCAAACACTTCAAGAACTCCCACTGCATGGGTAATGCAGATCTGAAAAAGATCATGGCATACAAAAAATCCACCAATGGCATTACATAGAACGTGTAAATAATCATGTACTACCAAGGAAACATCCACCATGATATGCAAAAACTGTAAGCAAATAATCCTGCAAGAACAACTCCTCACCACCAGTCCAAAGTTCTCCCAAGTTCTCCACAATGTAATGTGAAACACACCATCAGAGAAACTAACTGAGACCAAGAGAGACACTACACATCATATACCTATAGACAATCCTTTTACATACACCTCTGAAAGCCAACTGTGTCAAGTACGATCTCCTTCAAAACACCCCAAAGAAGCATCCAAACAAACATTCAATCTCCAAGATCAACTAACATGGATGTAAGCCTCACAAACCAAAGAAGATCAAACTAATTTATTTCCCATTTCAGGAAATCAGCCCATTAACCATCTCCTAACAGTCCTCATCAATGAATGAAATCTCTAAACTCAAATGCACAAGGAGATAATCATGCTATTCATCTCTCACAATGAATCCACCAGAACCATCAATGAGTAGTTCAAGATCCATATCTATGAAAGAAAGCATAAAACACCTGAGAGAAACAATGGACTATACCTCTCAAGTGAAACTTATCGAGTAGACCAAAAGTGGGGAAAAAGAATGTTCTTCCAAGATACCCAAGTCCCAATGACTTTCTCCAAGAACAATCTCCTCTAGATCTTTTTGTTGAATTCACATTCAACCAAGGTAAAGACTCCTCGAACTTCCAGCTGTAAACTCTGAAAACACAGCATATACAGTCTCACCTTATTCTCCATGTATCTATGAGTACCTTTGAACAATCACCTCATGCTGAACTCCAACTGCATCACTACAACACTATGAAGTAATCAAGCAAATGATAGATGTACCCAAACATAGAGAAGTAACCAGACCACTGTCAAAACTCCAATCATCTGAATCAGGAACTTATCATGACATCATGATCTTACCATCTCCTTTAGGAGATTCCATGCTCCAGGTGAACATAACCATTGTCTCTAGATCAATGTATCATACCAAAATTCAAAAGCAGAAATCATGATATGAAACAAACCAAAATTC
Source organism: Cunninghamia lanceolata (assembly GCA_027924645.1). Lineage (NCBI taxonomy): Eukaryota > Viridiplantae > Streptophyta > Pinopsida > Cupressales > Cupressaceae > Cunninghamia > Cunninghamia lanceolata. The sequence goes on along the minus strand of BSBN01001268.1, from coordinate 261,186 downwards.
TAAACCAACATCACCTGTCAAGCACCACCAACACCTTAGCCAAGAATTTCATGAATCCTCCATGACTCCAAGATGTTACTCATCCTCAAATAGTGCCCCTGCAAATGCGAAAGAACCCTTCTGCAGCAACAGGATCAAAGAGCTCCTCCTAGTAACATCTGCAACACTAAAGAAGATCATTCACCACTAAGTGATGAAACACACAATCAATGCTAAAGCTCCCACTGAACTGTAACAACAGAGCTTTCCAAGCATCCTGACCAAACATCTCCTAATCTGAAAATCTTCCAGGTCCACAAATTAATATGTCCATGTGACTATAAAACCAAGTGACACCAAGATCTCCAAACCAAGGAAATAAACTATCACTGTCAATAGCTTACACAAACCTGTGTATTCAAGCTGTACATGACACCATGATATACATACTACAAGTCTCCATAACCAACTATTCGGATACTCAACAACATCCATCCTCTCATCCTAAAACAATCACACCAATGCACAAGTGACCAAAGACAAGGCCAGCTAACAAATCTGCATAAACACTGAAACAATCTTGTGGATAAAGACAGTCCACATCCGAGTCATCTCACTGTAGCTTAATAGGTGATCAGCCCACAAAACTACATAACTCGTAGATCCAACCAATGTACCATGCAAACTCACTATCACACTGGAAACTGCAAAACTTAGATCTCAAGGAATAGATAACAATGTAGACAACATGACTCAAACATCAGAAAACTTACGTTTCACTGATTCGCCCAACATGTCCACAACCTGAGCACCATTAGTCAAGAAACCAGAAACATTACCACAGAAATGCTGAGTGACAAATCACATACCAGCACTCCCATGCAGAGCAAGCATTTCACTTCTTCACACCATGCACAGAGCATGCATCCGAGAGAATCAAGCTATTACAAAAGCTCTCAGACCATCCAATGATCAACTCCATAGCCTACATGCAGTCGGGGTAATAGAAAAATTATGCCTTCCAATACCAGGAACAGAACACCCAGCATAAGCACAATACTCCATGGCTGAGCAGTAACACAAACTTCTCCATATCATCAGAGAGCCTCTCACACAGACACCCAATATGAAAGTTACTGCAGCAACATAGCCTCAAAGCAAACCCCATGCAACAAGATTAAATACTATCAATTAAGAGCCTTAGGCCACATCATGACCAGCTCCAGTCTCTTCGCCATCCTTCAAGCACTACTGAAACAGAAACACAAGATCAACTGCCAGACTTTCACTCAAACAAGGATCAAACAAACAGACATTTCCTTCAGATTTCCTCAAGCCTGTCACACTAAGAAATCATCACAGAAGGAATACCCAGACCTTATACACCAGGAACTCTTACATGCAAACACATGCAGCACACAAATGTACATATGTGAGCAACAAAGCATATCCCAGAAGAAGGCTCTGATACCACTTGTAAGGAAATGAGGGCATCTCAGAACGTATTTCTAAGAAAAGTGGTGTCTTCGACAAATTTAAATTCTTTCCAAATGCTTCAAAAAACACGCACAACTATGCCTTTAAAGCGGAAACAGACATAGAACATTTCCTACATTGACCCTTAGAGGAAAGCACAAGTGAACAATATCTAGTTTCAACAGCAGAGACATTAAACATGAAAGATAGAACAAGAACACAGATTTACGTGGGGAAAACCCTTACGGGTAAAAAACCCCACACTCCAAAAGCCCAGATCACCATTGTATTATTCAGCAACAGAAAAAATAGTTACAATACAAAACTGGCAATAAGCCTTTCATGAAGATTTACATCTTGTTCCTTCTGAAGAATAACTGACAGTATAACCTTCTCAGCCAGAACACTTTCATTTGAAACCTGTTTTCATTCTCTTCTCAGTCCCTTCACATGTTGTTCACATGCTGGATACAGCATACAGCAAAAGACTTCACAGAAGGAGAAAGACCAAAGCTCCATCAGATTGAACTCACCGTCTCATAGATTCTCTCACACCTCTGACTTGATTACACAATTGCTTTTAGCAATCTAATCTATTCTCATGCAAACGACCGTTCATTCCAGCTGCCCAGTATCGCTGACATCCAACTGTCCAAACCGTTCGCATAACTATCTAACCGTTCACATTCTCATAGGAAACTTTAGTCCCACATGCACAAGTTCCAGTTGGACATCCGGGTTTAAATGCCCGAACACACGTAAGATAACTGTCGGCGCTTTTGCCGCTGATGACTCCAGTCTATCCCCATCGACACAACTCAAACTGTCGACACAACCACAACCATGCACTCCGATAGTCCCATGTCTCACCGATGCCAAGTCTTCACCCTTCGTTGGCGTGACCACTATACATCGGCCTAAAACATTTAAGCTACGCCGATAGAAGTCCTTGCACCAACACCCGACTCCATTGGAGTGACTTTCACCATCAGCGAAGTGATCCATACTTACACCGATGACCCTTGTCTGTCAACCACTAACGAACCATCGGAGTGACTTCTTCCTTCTTCACCGATAAGGTTCCTCCTGCCGATGCCAACCCCTCGCCAACTTCCATCAGGGTGACAGTTGACATCAGAGTGACATCCCTAGGCTTGCCCGATAGAGATCCTCACGCCAACGCCTGACTCCAAGGTAAGTCCCATCGGAGTAACCAACACCATCGGCAAAACTTCTCTTCGCTGGACAGTTGTTCTCACACCGACGCCCAAGCCAAAGACATCCATCGGAGTGACCACAAGCAGTCGGAGTAACATTTCAAAGCTGGGCCGACAGTGATCCTTACACCGATCAACCGGGACTCCACCATCAGTGAGACCATTCCCATCGGGAAGACTTCACAAGGCTTGACCGATAGATGTCCTCTCACCGACGTCCAACTCTATCGGAGTAACACATAGCTGTTGAAGTGACACCCACATCCTTCACCGATAGTGATTCTCATGCCGATGGACTTCACCAACCTTTACCACTCCATCGGGGTAACACCAAGCGATCGGAGACACAACCACAGGCTCCGTCGATGACCACCCTCATGCCGATGGACATCACACATCGGTAAGACCTTGGAGATTGGCATAAGACACCGAACTCCTGCCAATAGTAAACCTCATGCTGATAGCTAGCCCTCCATCGGTATAACATGAAATATCGGGGATACATCTTCCAGCTACGCCGATATCAATACTCACTTTGATGTTCTTCCATCGGAGTGACCCACGCCGACGACCAATGACTCCGCGACACCAATGAACCGAACCATTGAACCAATCGGTTGAACCAAACCATTGAACCAATCGGTTGAACCAAACCATTGAACCGATGAAAAGTTCAACGAAACAGTTCAACGAACCATTGACCCAACCGGTTGAACCAAACCATTGAACCAACAAAGAAACATTGAACCTATAATCTGAGTCACTAGTACTCAACAGCTAATTGATGACCACTCCCGGATGATGTGGGTGACCTTCTTAAAAGAGAAATCTGAAGCACTTGAGAAGTTCAAAATATTCAAAGCTGTGGTAGAAAATGAAACAGGCATAAACATAAAATGCCTCAGGTCTAATAGAGGTGGAGAATTCACATCCAGTGAGTTCATAACATTTTGTGAGAAGTATGGGATAAAGAGACAATTATCTGCTCCGAGGACTCCTCAGCAAAATGGAGTAGTGGAAAGAAAGAACCGGACCATCTAGAAGCTTCTAGGACCATGATGATGGAAGCAAATGTTCCTCAGATCTATTGGAGAGAAGCTATGAGCACTGCTGTCTACACTCTCAATCAGGTACAAATCAGAGGCAATACTGGTAAGACTTCTTATGAACTTTGGTTTGTTATCACTCCTACTGTAAAGTATTTCAGAGTCTTTGGTAGTAAATGCTACATCAAAAGAGATGAAGACCTTGGGAAGTTTGATGCTAGAAGTGATGAAGGAATATTCTTGGGATATTCTAGTCAGAGCAAAGCATACCGATGTTATAACAAGAGATTGAGAAAGATTGTAGAAAGTACAAATGTGAAGGTTGATGAAGGCATGGAAAATCCCTCAAGGTTTTATGAGTATGAAGCAGATGATCAGAATGATGTCTTGGTCCAAGAAGAACAAGCCCCAACTGCAATCCAGATTCAAATTGATCCAAAGAATCCTAAAATATAGGAAGAAGAGACAAGTTTGGATGAACCTGTCCAAGAATTAGAAATACAAGAAATTCCCAAAACTCCTAGGTATGTAAGACTGAATCATTCTGAAGATCAGATTATAGGAGACAGAAGAAAAGGTGTTCAAACAAGATGAAATATTGCTCAAGATTCAATGAAGTATTGTCTAATTTTAAAAATTGAACCAAAAACAATAGGTGAAGCTTGCAATGATGAGAGTTGGGCTAAAGCAATGGAAGAAGAATTGATTCAGATTGAAAAGAATAACACTTGGGATCTTGTCCCTAGACCTAAGGACAAAAATGTGATTGGGACTAAGTGGGTCTTCCAAAATAAACTAAATGAAGAAGGTGAAGTAGTAAGAAACAAAGCCAGATTGCTCTGTAAGGGTTATTCTCAAGTAGGTGGAATTGACTTTGAAGAAATGTTTGCTCCGGTGGCTAGAATTGAAGCAATCAGATTATTTCCTACCTTTGCTACCTTCAAGGATTTCAAAATATATCAGATGGATGTCAAGTCTGCCTTCCTTAATGGTGATTTGGAAGAAGAGGTATACATTGAGCAACCGGATGGATTCCAATTGTTTGATCATGGTGATATGGTCTGCAAGTTGAAGAAAGCATTGTATGGACTCAAACAAGCTCCAAGAGCCTGGTATGAAAGATTGGACAAACATCTTTTGAAGATTGGTTTCAACAAAGGCATTGCTGACAGTAATCTATATTTCAAGATTGATCATGAAAGTATCTTGATTGTTGAAGTATTTGTTGATGATATCATTTTTGGAGGGAAAGATAGTATGTGCAAGACCTTTGCAAATCAAATGCAAAGTGAATTTGAGATATCCATGTTTGGGAAATGAATTTCTTCTTGGGTCTGCAAATCACTCAAACAAAGAAAGGAATCTTCATATCACAGACCAAGTATGTGAAAGAGTTGTTGAATAAATTTGGGATGGAAGACTCAAAGGCAATGAATACTCCCATGGCAACCGGATGTAAACTGAGTAAAGATGATGAATCCCCTAAGGCTGATCAGAAAAAGTATAGGTCAATGATTGGAGGTCTGCTCTATCTTACTCAAACCAGACCTGATATTATGAATGTTGTTGGTCTTGTTTCCAGATTCCAAGTTGATCCTAGAGAGTCTCATGTCATGGCAATCAAGAAAATTCTTAGATATCTGAAGGGAACAATTGAGTATGGATTATGGTATCCTAAGGATCATGACTTCTCTCTAATGCATACACAGATGCTGATTGGGCAGGAGATGTGGATGACCGAAAGAGTACCAGTGGTGGTGCATTATTTTTGGGAAAAAGATTGGTTTCTTGGCTGAGCAAGAAAGAAGAGGCAATATTTCTATCCACTACAAAAGCAGAATATATTACAACAGCAGGTAGTTGCACTCAAGTATTGTGGATGAAGCAAATGCTAAGAGATATCAGAGTAGAGTATGAGGAACCTATCACAATCTTCTGTGATAACTCAAGTGCAATAAATATATCAAAAAATCTGGTGTTGTATTCAAAGACAAAACATATATCCATCAAGTTTCACTTTTTGAGAGAGCAAGTGAACAAGAATGAAGTTAGATTGGAGTTTGTGCCCTCAAAGGATCAGATTGTAGACATTTTTACTAAACCTCTATCTAAGGACTCTTTTGAGTATCTCGAGGAGAAGTTAGGGGTTATTACCCCTCCGGTTCTGAATTAAGATGCACTGATGTGCATCAATCTAGTGGATCTCACAATCATATCTTGTGATCCAGATTGACGTTAGGAGGTTGCTACTCAGGGGGAGGAGTCAGTATAACTCTGAAGAGTGAGAAGTGGTTGCAAGTATGTGCCCTTTTCAATTGATGTCAAAGGGGGAGAGAAGACATGTGAAAAATAAAAGTGGTTGATGATCAAAGGGGGGGCAGTAAAAGAAGAGAAGACATGTGAATGGTTGCTACTGATAGGGGGAGCTATGTCAGTCAGTAAGGAGAAGTTCTTGTCTTGATGGTTAAAACAATTTTTTCACATTATATATTGTCATCAATGACAAAGGGGGAGACTGTTGCAAGTATGGGCCTAACTGGAAAGATGCTCTCTCTCCAACCAAGAAACATGCTAGGACTTATGATAAATATGTAAAATATTCAGATGCAGTATTGATTCAAAATATGTATATGTAATGGTTTTACATTTGTAAACATTGTAAACAAAAAGACAATATGGGTATATTGTAATTTGTAAAAAAAGAAATCTTGTAATTGTAGTTACTTGATTATTTGTTAAATAAAAGAAAAAATTTCTCTATCTCATTTTTACCTTGTTGAATTACTTAAAGGTAAATCTTCTAGTTTTACTATGTTAATGGAACGTGGATGTTACATATGGTATCAAAGCTACTAGGTTTAGCACTAGGGCTTATGAGGCCACTATGCTTGCCTGTAGTCAGCATTATACAGTTAGCTCATGTTTGAAAATTTATGTGCTAGGATGGTACATTTTAAGAAGACAACAAGAAAATCTGTAAATTCGAGCCAACATTTCCTTAAAGCTAAAAGAGAATGTGGGGCCATTATCAAAACCTTTGAGGAAACTAATGATGAGAGTGACATTTGGCTGAGTGATACTGAAACTCTGGCAACTGCATTAACTCTAATCAAGCGAGTAAGAAGGGAAGATAAAGAAAGAGTTAAGATTACTACCAAAATCATAGAGAATATGTCAGATGAGGAAACAACTATGGTTAGGTGAGATCCCCACATACCCTTAACTATTGAGATCATATAAGTTAGGTCCAATAGTGAATCAGAGGGTTATATACCTCAGGATTATGTATCTGGAAATGAGTCTGAGGGATATACTCCTCTAGAGCATGAATTTTGAAGTCATTTCTTGAATAAAGAAGAAAACTCTATACTTTTCAAATGAAATAAATAAAAAGAGTTGTTTTTGTGCCAAACTGTTGTTTAAATTGAGTATTATGTTTAGATTTAATGGGTTACATTATAATCTAGAACTAATGGATAACTCAATATTCTCAGGTGTGAGAAATCGATAAACATGGTGCGGACAAGAACTAACCAAGGAGAAAGTGAAGAGGGAAACCACCCATCAAATAATAAGCTAGACCAAATCATAACCATGTTGGAGAAAACCAAGAAAAGATTGGGTGATTTGGAAAACGTGGATGATAAAGGGAATACTAAGGGAGGAGGTGAAAACTGTCATGGTGAAAGCAGAGAAAATCATGAAGATCAAAGTAAGAGTACCAAACCTCATAAAGAGGCTAAGGATAGATTGACCTTGGAGCTCTCGAAGGATATGAAGACGGTTGTTCCACCAAAATTTGATGGGACATAAACTGAAGATGCTGCAAAAGCTTGGTTAATAGAAATGGTACTTCAAGATAAGAAATTAATTGGAGGTGACTAAGGCAGTATGGGGAGCATTCCAACTAGCAGGAGAAGCATCCACTTGGTGGATGAATAAAAAGATGGAATTGAATTTGAGCTCTCTAAGGGTAACCTGGGATGAGTTCATGGGACTCTTTCATAAAAGATGGTTACCTCAACAATATTTTGATCAGAAACTGACTAGTTTTTAGAATCTTCGACAAGGAGATATGACAGTGGTAGAATATGGAGAAAAATTCACTTGACTCCTAAAATATGTTCCACAGTATCAAAAGGATGAGAGATTCTAGATTAGGAAATTCATCATGGGCTTAAATGCTCAAATTGGTGGTGAAGTGGATGTACATGGTCCTACAACAATGGATCAAGAGTACGAGAAGGCGATCAAGCAAGAGCAAAAGTTGAAATCCATCTCGGCTTATTGTGATAGAAGCCACAAGAGGTTTAATGGAACTCCTAACAATCAACCCTACAAGAAAAGATATGAAAAGAGCTATGATAACAAGAGAAAAGATAAAGGACCTCAGAAGAGCAAAGGCAGATCTGGCATTGAGAAGAAGAATGACAACTATAAAAGAAATGAGGATAACTATGGGAAGACTTCAGATAAGAAAGGACCCATTGGAGGATGCTTTACTTGTGGGGGCGACCACTATGCAAATTGTTGCCCTAACAAGAATCAAAATGGACAACAAAGAGGTGCTGTTCTACCTACTCAACAAGAAGCATTCTAGTAAAGGATTCATGCAACTCTCGATAATCGTCAAGCAGAGTACCAAATCACACCCATTGAGATGACAGGTACTTTGTTTGGAGTTCCTAGATCTATTTTAATTGATACAGGAGCCACAGAAAACTTTGTTTCTCCTAGAAGTTTGAGTAAATTTTCTAGAAAAGGTGGTTACATGTCCAAACCCTAGTCATTAGAATATGCTAACCAATCTAAGGCTCAGGTAGAACAATGTTTGTTTGAAGCCAAAGTTGACCTTCCTAGTTTCTCAACTGAAGTAAATCTATATGTAGCTCTCTTAGGTTCCTATGATGTGATCCTAGGAATGAATCAGTTATGGAAACATAGAGCTAAGGTTGACTATTTTTTAAAAACAGTTGAATGCTTAGATGATTTGGGAAATCTGACCCAATTCCAAGGGATTCAAAGAGAAGTTAAAATTAGAACTATCTATGCTAAGCAATTAAAAAGGGCCAGAAGGAAAGGTTGTCAATTGTTTGCAGTTAAAAAGGAACAAGTGGAGGAAGGGGTAGAAAACCCTAGTGTATCTCTTGGGGAAAAGTATCCTTTTCTTTAGGAATTTTAGGATGTGTTTCTAGAAGAACTACCAGGATTGCTTCCCAAAAGGGTATTTTATTTTTCTATTGATATTAAACCAAGATCTGAGCCTATATCAAAAGCACCCTATTGTATGATGACAACTGAGTTAATTGAATTGAAAGTACAATTGCAAGAATTGTTGGCAAAAGGTTTAATCAGACCCAGTGTTTCACCTTGGGGTGCTCCGGTTATTTTTGTTAAGAAGAAGGATGGAATCCTTCGTTTGTGTAGAGATTATCGTATGCTTAATAAAGCAACGGTAAAGAACAAATATCCTTTGCCACATATTGATGATCTTTTTGATCAGATGTGTGAAGCTACTATGTTTTCAAAGATTGATTTGTGATGAAGATATTCATAAAACAACTTTTAGAACTAGGTATGGACACTATGAGTTCATAGTGTTGCCATTTGGTTTGACAAATGCACCTGCTGCATTCATGAATCTCATGAATAGTATATTCAGACATTGTTTGGATAAATTTGTTTTGGTCTTTCTAGATGATATACTCATTTATTCTAAGAATGAGGAAGAACATCATCGGCACCTACAAATAGTTCTACAAAGGTTAAGAGAACATAAGTTATATGGGAAGCTATCTAAGTGCACATTCTTTCAGAAGGAGGTTCAATACCTAGGTCATATTATATCAGCTAATTGAATATCTGTTGATCTTGCAAAAATCACAACTATTCTAGATTGGCCTGTACCAACAAATGTACATGAGGTGCATAGTTTCATGGGTCTAGTAGGCTATTATAGAAAGTTTGGTCTAAATTTCTATAGTATTGCTAGTCCAATCACTTCCCTGCAGAGGAAAGGAAAGAGATTTGAATGGACAGACAAATGTCAAGAAGCAGTTGATCTCTTAAAGGAAAAGTTAACTTCAGCTCCAATCTTAAAAGTTCCTAACCCCGAAGGACAATTTGAGGTAATTACAGATGCCTCAGGAGAAGGATTAGGAGGAGTGCTTATGCAAGAAGGAAGAGTCATAGCATATGAGTCAAGGAAATTGAAATCCTATGAAAAAAATTATGCACCACATGATCTGGAATTGGCAGCAGTAATTCATGCCTTACAAATGTGGAGACATTATTTGTTGGGAAACACTTTTGTACTTAAATCAGACCATCAAAGTCTTAAGTATATTTTCTCTCAACCACATTTGAATGCATGACAAAGGAGATGGTTAGAATTGATATCTGACTATGACTTTGAGATAAACTATATCAAAGGAAAATAGAATAGAGTAGCTGATGCTTTGAGTCGTAAAAGACATATAGCTTCTATTATTTCTATTCGTGGAAATTTTAAGGATTTGGTATTGCAAAATTTGTCAGGTGATGAGTTTTATAAGTAGGTTAAGCAGGCTCTGAATGATAATCCTAAAGATCCAAGATATGATGGTTTTCTGTTTGAGTCAGATGGACTATTGAGGTATAAAGATAGAATTTATGTGCCTGATTCTGCTGGATTAAGGGACTTGGTATGGAAAGACATTCATACAGCGCCATATTTAGGACATCCAAGAGTAACTAAACTTCTAGTAGATGTTAAACCTCTTTATTTCTGGAAAGGAATGAAGAATGATGCTGCAAGATTTGTAGCAAGTTGTTTAGAATGTCAAAGGGTAAAAGTAGAGCATCATCACCCCACAGGATTGTTATATCCGCACGATGTACCAAAGTGGAAGTGGCAAGTTATTTAAAGCATGGATTTTGTTCAAGGACTTCCTATGTCAAGGAATCGACATGATGCCATTTTGGTGGTAGTTGATAAACTCACAAAGGTAGCACATTTCATACTAGGGAATTTGACTGATGGAGCACCTGTGTTAGCTCTTAAATTTGTGCAAGAGGAACTTAGATTGCATGGTTTCCCTGAAAAGATTATCTCAGATATAGATGTGCGTGTAACGCCAAGGTTTTGGAAAACTTTGTTTTCTGCGCTAGGGACTAAACTTAATGTAAGTACAGCTTACCATCCTAAAACTGATGGGCAAACTAAGAGAGTTAACCAAGTCTTGGAAGATTAGTTGCGTATGTATTGTATGGATCAGCAATATAAGTGGGAAGAATACTTACCACTTGTGGAATTTGCTTACAATAATTCCTATCATTCCGCTATTAAGATGGCACCATTCGAAGCATTGTATGGAAGAAGATGTCAAACTCCTATAAGCTGGGATAAGCTAGAGGATAGGATTAGCATCAGGCCATAAATGCTATCTAAAATGGAAGAGAAAGTTAAGCTGATCAGAAAAAGATTGGCAGAAGCCAATGATAGGCAAAAGAGCTATGTGGATGCAAAACGTGTTCCAAGGCAATTCTCTGTTGGAGAAAAAGTTCTTTTGAGGATTAAACCTTAGAAAAGTTCTATTAAGTTTGGGAAGTCTTCTAAGCTAGCCCCTCGATATGTGGGATCCTTTGAAGTGCTTGAAGTAGTCAATCTGGTTGCCTACAGAATTGCTCTACCTCCAGTCTTATCTAGAATGCACAATGTTTTTCATGTTTCATATTTGAAGAAATATGTTGCAGGTAATAATCATATTTTGACTTGGAATTCTTTACAGATGCAAGACCCAGGGGTGGTCACGATTGAGCAACTCAAGGTGTTAGAAACACGCAAGCTCCGCTTGCGTAAAAGAGAGGTCTTGCAATGCAAGGTCCAATGGGACCAGTATGCTGAGGAAAATGCTACATGGGAGGATTACCATCCTTGAAAACAATGAACTTGTTTTTTTTTTAGATACTTTTAATACCTTATATCATCGAGGACGATGAATCTTTAGGGGAAGGATATGTTACATCCCCAATTTTAGCTTTTCTTTACTTTTACTTTTTACTTGGACATAAGTAAATTCATTATGATATTTAGATTAGTGACAAGGAAAAATATGGATTACATTGAATGTCATTTATTGAAATTATTGGAATGATTATGTTAATATCGATTTAATATCTGTTTTATGAGATTCGATTTATTAGTTCAATTAATTGAATAATGATGCACTGATCACTTGCATTGTTTGATGACAAGTGAAACAGGATTACAGGCTATTAGATGACTCTCGGAGAAAAGAGAGAGAGAGTATCTTTCCAGGAGAGAGATATAGACCTCGGGTTACGAGTGGTTTATTTTCCAAACTGAGTTACAAGTGTTTAAAAAAAATGTGAACCAATGTGTCGTAAGAGGTACGCTTTGTCTTGTCAGTTTGCTTCTAAACCTAATCGACAGTTAGTCGATATTGTTTTCAAAAACTCACTAAGTCGTATTAAGTCATCTTAGTCATTAATAATGTTAACGACGTCGTTTGAGCTTGACATATAACTATTCATGTTCAATGTAAATATTACGACATTATTGCCATAAAATGATTATCTAATACTATTATTAAGATTTTTGATGTGTTATAATGATTCCTAAATGTTAAGACGTTTTCATCTAAGTTATTATTATGTGATTATTGTCGACGAATTATGATGGGGAGACAAGCTCAACCCAATCACAATATCCATGAACCGTGGTTTAATAATACATTAATATTGAATAAACCATAACTATTTGTTGTAATAGTCGATATTATGAGAATTATAGTTGATGAAATCAATATAATTATTATTAATGTAATCAACATATATAGATGCCTTGGCATTGAATGAGGATAATACCTCATATTGAATCGATGGGACAATGTTTGAGTAAGTTGAAGGCTTATTTGTAGGTAAGTCTTTATTAGTGTTAGTGGTCGAACGAACCACTCATTGGGTAGCATTTAAGATTAGTTTTGTTTTAGATGATGTGTCAACCATGACTAAGAAGGATGACTATGGTTTTAACCGCCACAACTAACGAGCCTTTGGGCGATAAACTCTCATTGTCATGGGAGGATATGCACATAAATAGTGGTTTTTAGTTTTGAATTAACCACTTTAGACTGTGTAAACTTTGCTTAAGTTTGTTACTGAGCATAGAGGAGGAAGGGAATAAGGCAACTCTGGAGGAGTCATTCCACCCTCTTTATGACTATCAATTTGAATGAGTCATGGTAGTTATTTAGTAGGGAGTTTTAGAACTCAAAACACATAGAGAGACACATGGGAGTAAGTGAAAAGAGTTATAGAATAGAAGATAGTAGCTGTGACAGTAGCATCGACCTTGTGATTATTCACACATCACAACAGCTTAAGATTGCATACTTCCAGGTATTCCTCAGTTGCATGTATTATTTAACCATGAGGAATTCATTTGGTAAACTAAAACTGCACTTTGTTATAAAATAGAATGATTGTATGAGTTCGCTGGTAAGGTTTAACCTTCTAAACTTTAGTGTGATAGTCAAATATTGTTTAGTAGCAACTTACGAAAGAGAAAATAACATTCTTAAGTAAACTTTATTGAGTTATTTTCTTATAATCGATGAAGATAGCAAACGTTATTTTATTTGATTGATATTTGGTTATATCAGTGAGTATACTGTTATAGAAGACTAAGTCGACCATCTTCTTAGTAATTCTAAAACCGTTGATCATACCAAATTAGAGAATGAAAGATAAATGAATATCTTAGAAGGAGAATGTTATAAGTTGTCATAAGCTTGAATGAATAGTCTTGTTATTGAATTAAGTTTGAGGCAAGCCAGTAAGGAGTTTGGGAATATGCATTCGATAGATTCTCGAATGGATGAACCATGTTCCATACTCTCATTTTAAACTATATAGTAATGAGGTTATATGATTTAACATTTCTGTCTTGTATGGGTTATATACATAGATGCATAGCGTATAATGTTATTTAACCAAGAGTATTAGATTCATAAAAACTGTTAGTAAACCTTTGTATCATATCAATGGTAGTAACTTATTGATATTATGGAAGATGGAATAAGGATATTATGAGAATCCTGTTTAAGACTAATTGTCTTTATTATTCTTGAAAAGATCCAATTCAATGGAATAAGTTAAGTATTCTTGAGAATGTCCTTGTAGGAATATTTATACCTAGGATATGTTTTGTTTATAAACATTATTAAAGTTGATATATGTTCCTTTGTATAGGAGACAATACTTATTTAAGAACTATAGTATTCTCAACCTTGGTTAAGTTAATCAAGGATTATTTGCAAATCCATAATCCTAGATATAAGATATGGTTATATTGTTATATCGTCTTAACAAGGGATATTAGGGTAACCCTAGAGTCGACTACCAACCAATTGAATGGTTATGTCATATAGACTTACTCAAGTCAAAATTGTTATTATTGTGACTCAGAATAAACTATTGCATGAATAGGGTTGGTAAGAGATTTAAACTATAAGAATATGACAGTATCCAAGTTGAGTAGGGATGGGTGAACACAACGACTATGTTCATTATGAACGATATTGATATTAAAAACTTTGGGCAAAGTAATGCATTTGTTTTCTGCATGCATTGTTGGTTCACTGTATTCAGATTGCTCATCCTATCGAAAATCATACTTAGCTAGAGGGTATCTAGGGTTGTATGGTTGATAGAGTTGAGTAGAATACAAAACTATGTACTCAAAAAATGGCAAATTACCACTAGTCACCTAAGGTCTATATTCCTCGTGAAGGGTAGTGCCACTTCCTATGTGGAAGATGTGTGGGAGACCGTTGGTCTGTGGTTGGAGGTTAATCACTGGAAAGATGCTCTCTCTCCAACCAGAAAACATGCCAGGACTTGTGATAAAGATGTCAGATATTCAAATGCAGTATTGATTCCAAATATATATATGTAATGGTTTTACATTTGTAAACATTGTAAACAAAAAGATAATATGGGTATATTGTAATTTGTAAAAAAATAAATCTTGTAATTGTAGTTACTTGATTATTTGTTAAATAAAAAAAAATCTCTCTCATTTTTACCTTGTTGAATTACTTAAAAGTAAATCTTCTAGTTTTACTATTTTAATGGAACATGGATGTTACATATGGTATCAGAGCTACCAGGTTCAGCACTAGGGCTTATGAGACCACTATGCTTGCCTATAGTCAACATTATGCGGTTAGCTAATGTTTGAAAATTTATGTGCTAGGATGGTACATTTTAAGAAGACAGCAAGAAAGTCTGTAAATTCGAGCCAACGTTTCCTTAAAGCTAAAAGAGAATGTGAGGCCATTATCAAAACCTTTGAGGGAACCAATGATGAGAGTGACATTTGGCTGAGTGGTACTGAAACTCTGGAAACTGCCTTAACTCTAATCAAGAGAGTGAGAAGGGAAGATAAAGAAAGAGTTAAGATCACTGCCAAAATCATAGAGAATATGTCAGATGAGGAAACAACTATGGTTAGGCGAGATCCCTGCATACCCTCGACTATTGAGATCATATAAGTTAGGTCCGATAGTGAGTCAAAGGGTTATATACCTCAGGATTATGTATCTGGAAATGAGTCTGAGGGATATACTCCTCTGGAACATGAGTTTTGAAGTCATTTCTTGTATAAAGAAGAAAACTCTTTCCTTTTGAAATGAAATAAATAAAAAGAGTTATTTTTGTGCCAAACTATTGTTTAAATTTAGTATTATGTTTAGATTTAATGGGTTACATTACAATCTAGAACTAATCGATAACTCAATATTCTCAGGTGTGAGAAATTGATAAACATGGTGCGAACAAGAACTAACCAAGGAGAAAGTGAAGAGGGAAACCACCCGCCAAATAATAAGCTGGAGCAAATCATAACCATGTTGGAGGAAACTAAGAAAAGATTGGGTTATTTGGAAAAGAAGGTGGATGATAAAGGGAATACTAAGGGAGGAGGTGAAAACTCTCATGGTGAAAGCAGATAAAATCATGAAGATCAAATTAAGAGTATCGAACCTCATAAAGAGGCTAAGGATAGATTGACCTTGGAGCTCTTGAAGGATATGAAGAAGGTTGTTCCACCAAAATTTGATGGGACAGAAATCGGAGATGCTACAAAAGCTTGGTTAACAGAAATGGAAAAGTACTTCAAGATAAGAAATTACTTGGAGGTGACTAAAGCAGTATGGGGAGCATTCCAACTAGCAGGAGAAGCATCCACTTGGTGGATGAATAAAAAGATGGAATTGAATTTGATCTCTCTGAGGGTAACCTGGGATAAGTTCGTGCAACTCTTTCCTAAAAGGTGGTTACCACAACTCTATTTTGATAAGAAATTGACTGATTTTTAGAATCTTCGACAAGGAGATATGACAATGGTAGAATATGGAGAAAAATTCACTCGACTCCTGAAATATGTTCCATAGTATCAAAAGGATGAGAGATTCTAGATTAGGAAATTCATCATGGGCTTAAATTCTCAAATTGGTGGTGAAGTGGATGTACATGGTCCTACAACAATGGATCAAGTGTATGAGAAGGTGATCAAGCAAGAGAAAAAGCTGAAATCCATCTCGGCTTATCGTGATAGAAGTCGCAAGAGGTTTAATGGAACTCCTAACAATCAACCCTACAAGGAAAGATATGAAAAGAGTTACGATAACAAGAGAAAAGATAAAGGACCTCAAAAGAGAAAAGGTGGATTTGGCATTGAGAAGAAGAATGGAAACTATAAAAGAAATGAGGATAACTATGGGAAGACTTCAGATAAGAAAGGACCCATTGGAGGATGCTTTACTTGTGGGGGTGACCACTATGCAAATCGTTGCCCTAACAAGAATCAAAATGGACAACAAAGAGGTACTGCACTACCTACTCAACAAGAAGCATTCCAGTAAAGGATTCATGCAACTCTCGACAATCATCAAGAGGAGTACCAAATCACACCCATTGAGATGACAGGTACTTTGTTTGGAGTTCCTATATCTATTTTAATTGATATAGGAGCCACAAAAAACTTTGTTTCTCCTAGAATTTTGAGTAAATTTTCTAGAAAAGTTGGTTACATGTCCAAACCCTAGTCAGTAGAATATGCTAACCAATCTAAGGTTCAGGTAGAGCAATGTTTGTTTGAAGCCAAAGTTGACCTTCCTAGTTTCTCAACTGAAGTAAATCTATATGTAGCTCTCTTAGGTTCCTATGATGTGATCCAAAGAATGAATTGGTTATGGAAACATAGAGCTAAGGTTGACTATTTTTTGAAAACAGTTGAATGCTTAGATGATTTGGGAAATCTGACCCAATTCCAAGGGATTCAAAGAGAAGTTAAAATTAGAACTATCTCTACTAAGAAATTAAAAAGGGCCAGAAGGAAAGGTTTTCAGTTGTTTGCAGTTAAAATGGAACAAGTGGAGGAAGGGGTAGAAAACCCTAGTGTATCTCTTGGGGAAAAGTATCCTTTTCTTTAGGAATTTTAGGATGTGTTTCCAGAAGAACTACCAAGATTGCCTCCCAAAAGGGTTTTTGATTTTTCTATTGATATTAAACCAAGATCTGAGCCTATATCAAAAGCACCCTATCGTATGACGACAAGTGAGTTAATTTAATTGAAAGAACAATTACAAGAATTGTTGGCAAAAGGTTTAATCAAACCCAGTGTTTCACCTTGGGGTGCTCTAGTTATTTTTGTTAAGAAGAAGGATGGAACCCTTCATTTGTGTATAGATTATCATATGCTTAATAAAGCAATGGTAAAGAGCAAATATCATTTGCCGTGTATTGATGATCTTTTTGATCAGATGCATGAAGCTACTATTTTTTTGAAGATTGATTTGCGATCAGGATATCATCAGTTAAGACTTAAAGATGAAGATATTCATAAAACAACTTTTAGAACTAGGTATGGACACTATGAGTTCACAGTGTTGCCATTCAGTTTGACAAATCCACCTGCTGCATTCATGAATCTCATGAATAGTATATTCAGAGATTGTTTGGATAAATTTGTTTTGGTCTTTCTGGATGATATACTCATTTATTCTAAGAATGAGGAAGAACATCATCGGCACCTACAAATAGTTCTACAAAGGTTAAGAGAACATAAGTTATATGGGAAGCTATCTAAGTGCACATTCTTTCAGAAGGAGGTTCAATACCTAGGTCATATTATATCAGCTAATGGAATATTTGTTGATCCTGCAAAAATCATAGCTATTCTAGATTGGCCTGTACCAACAAATGTACATGAGGTGCATAGTTTCATGGGCCTAGCAGGCCATTATAGAAAGTTTGTTCTAAATTTCTCCAGTATTGCTAGTCTATTCACTTCCCTGCAAAGGAAAGGAAAGAGATTTGAATGGACGAACAAATGTCAGGAAGCATTTGATCTCTTAAAGGAAAAGTTAACTTCAGCTCCAATCTTAAAAGTTCCTGATCCTAAAGGACAATTTGAGGTAATTACAAATGCCTCGGGAGAAGGATTAGGAGGAGTGTTTATGCAATAAGGAAGAGTCATAGCATATGAGTCAAGGAAATTGAATTCATATGACAAAAATTATGCACCGCATGATCTGGAATTGGCAGCAGTAATTCATGCCTTACAAATGTGGAGACATTATTTGTTGGGAGAGACTTTTGTACTTAAATCAGACCATCAAAATCTTAAGTATATTTTCTCTCAACCACATTTGAATGCACAACAAAAGAGATGGTTAGAATTGATATCTGCCTATGACTTTGAGATAAACTACATCAAAGGAAAAGAGAATAGAGTAGCTGATGCTTTGAGTCATAGAAGACATATAGCTTCTATTATTTCTATTCGTGGAAATTTTAAGGATTTTGTATTGCAAAATTTGTCAGGTGATGAGTTTTATAAGCAGGTTGAGCAGGCTCTGAATGATAATCCTAAAGATCCAACATATGATGGTTTTCTGTTTGAGTCAGATGGACTATTAAGGTATAAAGATAGAATTTATGTGCTTGATTCAACCAGATTAAGGGACTTGGTATGGAAAGAAGTTCATACAGCGTCATATTCAGGACATCCAAAAGTAACTAAACTTCTAGCGGATGTTAAACCTCTTTATTTCTGGAAAGGAATGAAGAATGATGCTGCAAGATTTGTAGCAAGTTGTTTAGAATGTCAAATGGTAAAAGTAGAGCATCATCACCCTGCAGGATTGTTATATTCACATGATGTACCAAAGTGGAAATGGCAAGTTATTAGCATGGATTTTGTTCAAGGACTTCCTATGTCAAGGAATCGTCATGATTCCATTTTGGTGGTAGATGATAAACTCACAAAAGTAGCACATTTCATACCAGGGAATTTGACTGATGGAGAATGATGTAGAGGACCTAGGACAATTTGTGGATCCCACAGTTTGACAAGACCTTCTTCCTTACATTCAAGAACCTAACTCATGGATTAACATGAAAAAGTTGGAACAGCAGATAATTTCCTTGAAACCATCATGTAAAGGCTTGTTTGGCATTTCATAGGACCCATCCAGACCATTGGCTAAGGCTTGACAAGCTTGGGTTTAGTACTTCCTTCACAACCCACTAGATTCTTTGTAGCCCTTGGAAGAGGAACAGTCATGCATAACTTTTGATGGGGACCTGATTTCCACAAGACCTGACTATTTTGGAGTACCCTTTTGGAAGACACATGACATATGTTAAAATGGGTACCTTTTGTTTTGGATCAACTACCTCAACTTATGACTGTCCTTCTAGGCTTAGAGCCCCAATTAGGTCACTTTTACAAAGGGACCCCTACCAATACCATTCACAAAACTCAAACAACTATTGGAACACTTAAGACTCATGCCAAGGCCAAGGATTTTGTGGATTTTGGACACCTATAGTCAACTGTACCTTCAGAATGCATATGTGGTTCCTTAAATGGCTTAATACATGAGGATATTAAGCCCTCCTCAACAAAATTCTACATCTACTAACTCCCCTTCTCTACAAACACTCCAATCAACTAAAATTTGAAGGAACACATCCATCCCACTGGTCTCGTGGCACTAAGAGACAGTGGGATGGTTAAAATTTCATTATTTTGGCAAAACCCTAGGTTAGGGTTTAACAAGACAGTTTTTAGAAAAACCCTTATACCTCCCTTCTACAATGATGACAACACACCAAACCAAGTTCAAATGAGATATGATTCCATACTCTATCCAATCAGGTCACAAGGAGATGAAGATAGTTCTATACCTGTGCAAAGTACGGCCTGGAGCAACGTATGAACTCAGAAAATGGTAGTATCTAGCGACCAGTCCAAGGAAAACAGATGTAATTCACTCCCTAATCAATGTCAAGGCCTCAAACTAGTTTCAAATGGAAGTGAATTCATTATACTACCCATTCCAAATGTTTATAGATCATGATACTTCCATACTTGAAGATGGTACAGACTGTTCTAACATAAAATGCAGAAAAATGTAGAGAACAGCAGAGAACTTGATTTCTATTGCTTGAAACTTCTCCAACACACCTGCCACCAATCCATGAGGGCTGTCTTAACAAGTTACATCTTCCTCCATCAGTTTGGGGTCAGTTGGCAATAGGAAACCACCGTCAAACTGTCCAAAACTATCAATTAACATTGTTTTTACAACATGTATTAGGGGCAGATTATAGTGTCAACAAAACTACTACCCCAAACCCCTCTAGGATCATATGCTATGCCATAATTGGCCTTCCTATAACAAAGAGAACATGTCTCTCCATTTTTACACTCATGGAGGATTTACCAATTTGGACTTGACTGCCTACACCAACTACTTGGCATCAAGGCCTTACAAAATGACTTCAATACAATTTCAAATGGTCATAAGACCTTATTACATTCTTCAAATGGTCTTCAAGACCTTATTTACATTCAAAGTAAAACTTGGAATAGGCCTCTTGGCCCATTGGTGCCATGGGTGCTCCTGCACCAGAGCACCTATGTTAGCTCATAAATTTGTGCAAGAGGTATTTAGATTGCATGGTTTCCCTGAAAAGATTATCTCGGATAGAGATGCGCGTGTAACGTCAAGGTTTTGGCAAACTTTGTTTTCTGCGCTAGGGACTAAACTTAATGTAAGTATAACTTACCTTCCTGAAACCGATGGGAAAACTGAGATAGTTAACCAAGTCTTGGAAGATTTGTTACGTATGTATGGATCAGCAATATAAGTGGGAAGAATACTTACCACTTGTGGAATTTGCTTACAATAATTCCTATCATTCCGCTATTAAGATGGCACCATTCGAAGCATTGTATGGAAGAAGATGTCAAACTCCTATAAGCTGGGATAAGCTAGAGGATAGGATTAACATCAGGCCAGAAATGCTAGCTGAAATGGAAGAGAAAGTTAAGTTGATCAGAAAAAGATTGGCAGAAGCCAATGATAGACAAAAGAGCTATGCAAATGCAAAACATGTTCCAAGGAAATTCTCTGTTGGAGAAAAAGTTCTTTTGAGGATAAAACCTTAGAAAAGTTCTATTAAGTTTGGGAAGTCTTCTAAGCTAGCCCCTCGATATGTAGGACCCTTTGAAATGCTTGAAGTAGTCAATCTGGTTGCCTACAAAATTGCTCTACCTCCAGTCTTATCTAGAATGCACAATGTTTTTCATGTGTCATATTTGAAGAAATATGTTAAAGGTAATAATCATATTTTGACTTGGAATTCTTTACAAATGCAAGACCCAGGGGTGGTCACGATCTAGCCACTCAAGGTGTTAGAAACGCACAAGCTCCGCTTGCGTAACAGAGAGGTCTTGCAATACAAGGTCCAATGGGACCAATATGCTGAGGAAAATGCTACATGGGAGGATTACCATGAATTTTATCAAAAATTTCAACATTTATTTTATAATGTTACCAGTTTAAAACAATGAACTTGTTTTTTTTTTATACTTTTAATACCTTATATCATCAAGGATGATGAATCTTTAGGGGAAGGATATGTTACATCCCCAATTTTGGCTTTGCTTTACTTTTACTTTTTACTTGGACATAAGTAAATTCATTATGATATTTAGATTAGTGACAAGGAAAAATATGGATTATATTGAATGTCATTTATTTAAATTATTGGAATGATTATGTTAATATTGATTTAATATCTATTTTATGAGATTTGATTTATTAGTTGAATTAATTGAATAATGATGCACTGATCACTTGCATTGTTTGATGACAAGTGAAACAGAATTACAAGCTATCAGATGACTCTCAGAGAAAAGAGAGAGAGAGTATGTTTCCAGGAGAGAGATATAGACCTCGGGTTACGAGTGGTTTATTTGCCCAACCGAGTTACAAGTGTTTAACAAAAAATGTGAACCAATGTGTCGTAAGAGGTAAGCTTTGTCTTGTCAATTTGCTTCTAAACCTAATCGATAGTTAGTCTATATTGTTTTCAAAAACTCACTAAGTCATATTAAGTCATCTTAGTCGTTAATAACGTTAACAACGTCGTTTGACTTCAATTATAACTATTTACGTTCAACGTAAATATTACGATGTTATTGCTGTAAAATGATTATCTAATACTATTATTAAGATTTTTGACGTGTTATAATGATTCGTAAACGTTAAGATGTTTTCGTGGAAGTTATTATGTGATTATTGTTGACGGATCATGATGGGGAGACAAGCTCAACCCAATCACAATATCTGTGAACTGTGGTTTAATAATACCTTAATATTGAATAAACCATAACTATTTCTTGTAATAGTCGATATTATGAGAATTATAGTTGATGTAATCAATATAATTAGTATTGATGTAATCAATATATATAGATGCCTTGGCATCGAATGAGGATAATACCTCATATTGAATCGATGGGACAATGTTTGAGTAAGCCGAAGGCTTATTTGTAGGTAAGTCTTTATTAGTGTTAGTGGTCGAACAAACCACTCATTGGGCAGCATTTAAGATTAGTTTTGTTTTAGATGATGTGTCGACCATGACTAAGGAGGACTGTGGTTTTAACTGCCACAACTAACGAGCCTTTGGCTGATAAACTCTCATTGTCATGGGAGGATATGCACATAAATAGTGGTTTTCAGTTTTGAATTAACCACTTTAGACTGTGTAAACTTTGCTTAAGTTTTCTACTGAGCGTAGAGGAGGCAGGGAATAAGGTGACTTTGTAGGAGTCATGCCACCTTGTTTATGACTATCGATTCGAATGAGTCATGGTAGTTATTTAGCAGGGAGTTTTAGAACTCAAAACACATAGAGAGACACACAAGAGTAAGGGAAAAGAGTTATAGAATAGAAGATAGTAGCTGTGGCAGTAGCAGGAATACGTAGTCTAGTGCCGTTGACCTTGTGATTATTCGCACATCATAGCTAACTTAAGATTGCATACTTCCAGGTATTCCTCGGTTGCATGTATTATTTAACCTTGAGGAATTCGTTTGGTAAACTAAAACTACACTTTGTTATAAAATAGAACGATTGTATGAGTTCGCTGGTAAGGTTTAACCTTCTGAACTTTAGTGTGATAGTCAAAAACTGTTTAGTAGCAAGTTAGGAAAGAGCAAATAACATTCTTAAGTAAACTTTATTGAGCTATTTTCTTATAGTCGATGAAGATAGCAAACGTTATTTTATTTGGTTGATATTTGGTTATATCAATGAGTATACTATTATAGAAGACTGAGCCGACCATCTTCTTAGTAATTCTAAAACCATTGATCATACCAAATCAGAGAATGAAAGATAAATGCATATCTTAGAAGGAGAATGTTATAAGTTGTCATAAGCTTGAATGAATAGTCTTGTTATTGAATTAAGTTTGAGGCAAGCTAATAAGGAGTTTGGGAATATGCATTCGATAGATTCTCGAATGGATGAACCATGTTCCATACTCTCATTTTAAACTATATAGTAATGAGGTTATATGATTTAACATTTATGTCTTGTATGGGTTATATAAATAGATGCATAGCGTATACTATTATTTAACCAAGAGTATTAGATTCATAAAAGTTGTTAGTAAACCTTTGGATCATATCAATGGTAGTAACTTAACGATATTATGGAAGATGGAATAAGGATATTATGAGAATCCTATTTAAGACTAATTGTCTTTATTATTCTTGAAAAGATCCAATTCAATGAAATAGGTTAACTATTCCTGAGAATGTCCTTGTAGGAATATTTATACCTAGGATATGTTTTGTTTATAAACATTATTAAAGTTGTTATATGTTCCTTTCTATAGGAGACAATACCTATTTGAGAACTATAGTATTCTCAACCTTGGTTAAGTTAATCAAGGATTATTTGGGAATCCAAAATCCTAGATATAAGATATGGTTATATTGTTATATTGTCTTAACAAGGGATATTATGGTAACCCTAGAGTTGACTCCAACCAATTGAATGGTTATGTCATATAGACTTACTCAAATCAAAAGTGTTATTATTGTGACTCATAGAATAAACTATTGCATGAATAGAGTTGGTAAGAGATTTAAATTGTGGGAATATGATAGCATCCAAGTCGATTAGGGGTGGGTGACCACAACGACTACGTTCATTATGAATGATATTGATATTAAAAACTTTGGGCAAAGTAATGCATTTGTTTTCTGCATGCATTATCGGTTCACTGTATTCAGATTGCTCATCCTATTTAAAATCATACTTAGCTAGAGGGTATCTAGGGTTGTATGGTTGATAGAGTTGAGTAGAATACAAGACTATGTACTCAGAAAAAGGAAAATTACCATTGGTCACCTAAGGTCTATATTCCTCATGAAGGGTAGGGCCACTTCCTATGTGGAAGATGTGTGGCAGACCGTCGGTCTGTGGTTGGAGGTTAATCACTGGAAAGATGCTCTCTCTCCAAGAAGGAAACATGCCAGGACTTGTGATAAAGATGTCAAATATTCAAATGCAGTATTGATTCCAAATATTTATATGTAATGATTTTACATTTGTAAACATTGTAAACAAAAAGACAATATGGGTATATTGTAATTTGTAAAAAAAGAAATCTTGTAATTGTAGCTACTTGATTATTTGTTAAATAAAAGAAAAAATTTCTCTATCTCATTTTTACCTTGTTGAATTACTTAAAGTTAAATCTTCTAGTTTTACTATGTTAATGGAATGTGGATGTTACACCAATCTTTCACTCAATACATTAATGGATAAAAGACAACCGAACAATTTTTTTGCATAAAAAAGGTGGTAATAAGCAACCACATAACATACTAAGATGCCTAATGTGTCATATGCAACCAATGATGATACACTTGGCATGCACACCAATGCGTAAGCAAGGTGACACTAGCAGAAGACTTAACTATACCATGGGATGTGACACCATGGTTGGCATAGAAAATAAGGCATGGATGAGAGACATGGTGTTTAAAAACACTAGAACACCTTCCCAACATCCCTACTAAACCATCCTCTAGATTACATGTAAATACAATAAGGAGGGTGGAAACTGCCAAGGTTTAGGTTCCATAAGGAGCTTACAGGTGGGTCAAACTTTGGACCTAGGTTACAACTCGCAACTCTGTGTGCACAGTTCAAACTCAGGCTTCAGGATTCAATCACAATCTACACCCTCACAAGCCTTAGGTTGTATCGGCAAAATACAAATGCAACATGCAAAAGACATGCCAACCCCAGACTCTAACCTTCGAACCACTTTGAACTCTTGAAAATTTCTTCAATTTGCATGCTACAATGTACAAATAAACTTTGGGTCCTAACTAAGAAGATGTTTAGACTTTGGAAACCTCTTACAGTTTGCATGTCTACAAAGTGCAATTGGGTTCTAGACTCTAGAACATCACATTGGACTTTGAGACTCACTAGCAATCTACATGTTTGCAAAGTGCAAACAGGCACTAAACTTTGGTCACTGCAACAAATCAGACTTTAGAAGACATCAACAATCCACACTATACAAAGTGTAGTTAAATTTTGAATCCCAAACTACCAACTACCTCAAACTCTGAAAGCTAGGTGCAACTTGCACTATGTGATGTGCATCAGGTTTTTGAGCTTCAATCTAACTACATTTCAAGGTTTGGACTCTAACTACTATTAGCAATTCAAACTGGCAACCCCGATTTGTACTGTAATTCAAACTATAACTCTGACTTGTAAAATTGAATGCAAAAAAGAGCTAAGGCAGGGGAAACATCAAGCCTGTTTTCCCCACTCTATGAAGCATATCCTCTTAATGTTTGATATGTTTAGAAATGGTCTTAGGGATACGTTTGTGGGGTTGTGGGCTCCAACTTGGCCACACAAAAACCTCCATAAGTACATATGGTTCCCAAGGAAATGAGAGATAAGTGAATCTCACTTTCAAAACCAAGAGTTAGTAAAATAAAACTAAAAGGAAACTAATTAAAATACAACAATAAATACTCACCAAATAATCAAGATGGGAAATCTCTCAACATGCAATCCAAATATACTAGAGATCTCTAAATCTCCAATGGTGGTACAATACCACCCAACCATATGGTGGACTTAGGCCCACCCCATTATACTAAGAGACAAATGCAATGGTACAAACACACCCATGCAAAGCAAGGAAATATGGAAACACACATGCCAATCAACCATGCATACAAGACTCATCGAATGAACAATATGACAATAATAAGGATGAGCATATAAGGAAATGGATAAGGAGCGTCATCACACATAGCAAAGGGACTATGAGGAAATTATGACATATCATTAAACATAGAAAAATGGCTACAAGAAAAGTCTAACATCTATCAACTCCTAGAGTTGTGACATGCCCTTCACACTATGATCAAATCTCCACAAGCATTCACATCGTAGGGGAACTCTTGATTAATTCATTGATTTTACCAAATGCAAATTAATATTATCACTTTGTTTAAAACTCTCCTCTCATTTGTTCCATTGATCCCTTTGTATCGTGACAAATAAGAGAGAGCCACTCCTTTCCAAACCCCTATATATCCATTCTAAGGTTAATCATCCACAACTTAGGTGTGACACAAAACCAAGGACGTAATTTCTAATGTGTCATAAAATGATGCAAAATACTATCCAACAATAGAAACCTAGTATTCTACAAAATAATACAATCATAGGATTGCAAAATTGAAATTTTACCATTTCACACAAACTTTCAAAACCATGCAATTTACCCATGCCTCCATTAATGGAGTCATATGCAACCTTCAACTTTTTTACATATTGAAATTGAAAGGAAATGCAAGATCTAAAACTACCTTTAATTCACAATTCACCCAACATACATAATTCATAAGAAAATTGGGAGAAGGGGATTCTAATCTCCTCATAGGATATGACAAAGCCATTTCAATAAGATCCTTCTATGATTTCATGTTGTAAAGATAAGTTTGATGCACAATTTGCAACTTTGGTTTCCATGAATGAAACCATAATAAAACATGATGAAACAATCTTTGAAGGAACCCCTATCACTATGATGCATGAAGAACCATGTGTTAGAACACAATCTATCTACTGAGAGGGGGGCTGAATTAATAGATCAGCAATAATTAAAACTTCAAACCTCTTTGAATGTAAATCAATTTAACCTTCAATGCATAATTAAGAACATCAAGACAACATGCACACATTAACACCAAATATACATGGAAAACCCAATATGGGAAAACCATGGTGAGAAAATGTTGCTAGGATCTACCATCCTAATCTAGCCTCACAAATGAAACTTTGATTACAATATTTAAGAGCACCAACTCTAAGGAATCACCAAATCCCTGATTTAAGAGCACCAACTCTAAGGAGACTCCAATCCCCTAATCTAAGAGCCAACCTAGTCTACAGTAGGCACCAACCTCTCTAATTCTGAATCACCAACTTCATACATACACATAAATCAAATACATTTCAATGTTACAAACTTTACTGTAACTGCTCTATACCTCTTCCTAACTAATCAATTGTAATCATTCATTACTATTCAGATTCAACTCAGAATCATTAATTCATCTTGTTCAACTCTTCTCTATGCCCTCAACTCTGCTCACACATCAAAATCACACTCTATTTTCATTAACACACTTATACAATATACGCTCCTATTCATGTACGCACTCTAGTTTTTTTACTAAATTCCCGCTTATTTGCATGAACAAGAAAAATTCACCTTGCATGTGGCTTTTTGCATGCATCAAATCTTCTTTTCTATTGTTTATCTTTTGTTATAGTCATAGTTCCATATCTATCCACACGCATGCAAAAAAATCTGCTTTTAAACTTCGCCTTTTATGGAAAAATTGAATTGGTGGACTTTCGGTGATCAGGCTTCTGGTCTACCATCATCCTAATCGAGCGCTGGGCTTCCTGCCTTTTGTCTTCCTTGTCAGGTGTTGGACTTCTCACCTTTCATCTTCCTTGTCAGGCATTGGACTTCTCGTCTTTCATCTTCCTTGTCGGGCGTTGGATTTATCTTATTTCGTCTTCCTTGTCGGGCTTCAGACTTCTCCTTTTTCACCTTCCATTTTGGAATGAAACAAAGAGAAACTCCACTCTTTGATTCTGTGATTCACTTAGCTATTTCAAATTTCACTCACCAGGTTGTTTGTCTTCTAACTTCTATTTTGGAATGGATCAGAGAACAACTTTGATCTCTAATCTCCAATCCCTTAAATTGAATCAGACTTTGCTCATCAGGCATTCTGTCTTCCGGCTTCTACTTTAGAATGAAACAAAGAGAACCTCTACTCTCCTATCTCTGATCTCTTAACCTTTTTCAGAGTTTTTACAATCAGGCCTTCCTTCTTTCCTTGATAAAGATGAGGAGTAAGGTCGAAACTCTAAACTCTAATTTCGTTAGCCTTTTTTGGAGTTTCTTTATTGGGCCTTCCTTTTCGGGCCTTTCTTAACTCTTCAACATAGAGAACGAGTAGGGCCGAAACCCTGAACTCCAATGAACTCTAGAAGGAGTAAGGCCAAAACTCTAAACTCTGAAAAACTGTAGAAAACAAGTCTGTCACTTAGTCTATTTAAACTTTTTGGTCTTAGACTTATCAATGACGATACTTGAATAATTTCCTTTGACATCAATGACAATAATTCAACAATCTCCCCCTTTGTCATTGATGGCAACCAATGAATAACCTATCTTTTAGTGTTGCCCTATCTCTTCTACATTTGCTCCCTTGTTTAATCTCTATTGCATTTTCCCCTCCTTACTCAAATTCTCCCCCTTTGAAATCAATGGCAAAGGGAAGTGATCAACCTCCTTTCTCACAGCCAATTGCTACTATCTTAAAAACTTCTCCTCACCATGTCACATGAACTTGTGACATCCAAAATACCATCTATCTATTTGCTCCCCCTAAGAGGTAGTCGCTGTCCAAAACAAGGATGAAAAATATGACTTGATCTGCTCTCCCTGGTTAGCTGCCACAACGGCACTTCTACTTGTGAGAAGAAGGAGCAATAACTCCTAGCTTCTGCCTAAGATATTCAAAAGTATCCTTGACAAGTTGCTTCATGAAAATATCAGCAATCTAATCTTGTGTACTAACATACTCCAACTTTACTTCTTGATCTACAACCTTTTCCCTCAAGAAATGGTATTTAATGGAAATGTGCTTTGTTCTTGAGTGCATCACATGATTCTTTGAGATATTAATTGCACTTGTATTATCACAAAGAATAGAAATAGGATCATCAAACTCTACCTTTATATCCTTGAGTGTCTTCTTCATCCATAAAACTTGTGTACAACATGAAACAACAACAACATATTCTACCTCAGCAGTGGACAATGTGACTAAATCTTGCTTCTTATTGAGCCAAGATACTAACCTATCACCAAAGAAGAAGGCTCCACCACTAGTGCTTCTTCTGTCATCTATACTTCATTCCCAATCAACATCTATTTTTGCAATCAATGTAAAATTATCATTTCTAGGGTACCATAATCCATACTCCACAGTACCTTTCAAGTATCTAAAGATTCTCTTCACTACTTGAACGTGAGATTCCTTAGGAGCAACTTTGAATTTTGCCACCATGCATACAACTTGCATGATATCATGTCTAGATGTAGTTAGGTACAGTAAGCTACCTATCATAGACCTATATACACTCTGATATGTATCAGCCAATTCATCATTCTTGCTCAACTTACATCTTGTTTTCATGGGGGTACTAACAGGCTTACAATCTTCCATATTAGAATTCTTGAGCATTTCCCTTGCATACTTGGTTTGGGATATAAATATACCTTGGTCTAATTGTGAAATTTGTAAACCAAGAAAGAAAGAAAGTTCTCCAAGCATGGACATTTCAACTCTTTCTGCATCAAATCATCAAACTCCTTGCACATTCTATCATCACTACCACCAAAAATAATGTCAACATAGACAACAACAATCAACATGTGCTCACCTTCTGATTTGAAGTAGAAATTGTTGTATGCACATCCTTTTTTGAATCCTTGTTGTTGGAGATAACTATCCAACTTATAATACCATGCCCCGGGGGCTTGTTTTAGACCATACAATACCTTTTTTAGTTTGCAAACATAATCTTCTTTCTCTAATAGCTGAAACCCTTTAGGTTTCTTAATGTAGACCTCTTCATTTAGGTTTCCATTTAGGAATGTAGATTTAACATCCATTTGATAAACTTTAAGTTCTTGTAAACTGAGAATGCCAAAAACATTCTAATGGCTTCCAATCTCTCTACAGGTGCAAATGTTTCTTCAAAATCTATACCTTCAACTAGTACATATCCTTACACACCAAACATTCCTTATAACTCAAAACTTCTCCATCCTCATTCAGCTTGTTTTTAAACACCCATTTAGTGCCTCTAACATTCTTTTCTGCAAGTTGTGGAACCAATTCCCACGTCTAATTTTTCTCAATCTTGTTGAGCTCCTCTTCCATTGCATTGATCCAACCTTTATCCATACTAGCATCATTAAATGTTTTAGGTTCAATTTTGGAGAGTAAATAAAATTTACTTATTCATTTGTCCTAGCGATTTTCCTTCTTGTTTGCACACCTTCATTTTTATCGCCAATAATTTGTTGTTTCGGATGATTTTTTTGCACATATTTAGCGCCTGCATTACTAGATATTTCTTTAGGTTCTTCTTCATCAGTTTCATCTTCTTTTTCTTCTGGTATCATTGATCCACCTGAACAGTTGTCTTCATTCTAAATTAGATGCAGCTAATCCTCATCTACCCTAACATTAGCGCTTTCCACAATTTTGTGCAATCACTTATTGTAACATTTATATGCTTTGGATCTGCTAGAGTATCTCAGAAAAATACCTTCATCCCACCTTGAACCAAATATTCCAAGGTTGTCCTCATCTCTTCTTATGTAGCATTTGCTACCAAACACCCTAAAATATTTGATAATCATTGATCTGCCATTCCATAACTCATACGGTGTCTTCTCAGTGTTTACCCTCAGCTGCACTCTGTTCAAAGTATATACTATTGTGTGTACTTCCCCTCTCTAGTAAATATCCAATAACTTTGCCTCACTTAGCATAGTTCTTGCCATTTCTTTTACTATTCTATTTTTCCTTTCCACAATGCCATTCTGCTGTGGAGTTCTAGGTGCATAATATTATCTTTTTATGTCATGATTTTCACAATATTCTACAAACTCGTTGGAGGTGAATTCTCCACCTTTGTCTAATCTTAGGAATTTGATTTCCAAAGGTTACTTTAGAAAGGAATTTGATTTATCCTTTAGAAAGGTTACTTATGTCATATGTGAGAAATCAACAACCAATTGTTGCAAGTATGTGCCTAATTGGTGTTGTGATTGATGTCAACATATCTTTGTTGTCATTGGTGTCAATTGTATCTTATTCTCTTACTTGTTTAGAAGCTTTGTATGTTGAGGATATTGAGAAAATTAGCCTCTCCGGAAGAAACAAGTGAGTTACAGAGAAGTGCAGTATAGACAGTGAGTTATATGCTTAAGAACAGTCTGGTAAACTGCTCCGCATTTATTGTTGCTTGAACATCATGGTCTACGGATTGAAAGTAAGTTAGAGGTATGTCTGAGGATTCTACATTTTAGGTTTGATCCCTTTGCATGAAGATCTGAGTGAGTTGTGCTCACCAAAGTGAAACCAATGGCGGTTTGGTGGTCCGTAAGCTATCTTTTCTTTATGACAGTTTAAGACAGTGAAGTTCATGTGTTCTGGTGTGAAGATTCTTATGGGTAAAGTGGTTAAAGGTTGTGTGGTTGCTCCTGATGATTATAACATGCTTGTGGAGGTCTCCTGATCATGTTCCTATCTGGACTTTGGTCCATGTTAAGGAATTGAGATTGTGTTTGAAGATTGTTCCTAGATAATGTAGTGTGTAACTAGTATTAGCTGACTTGGTTAATCCCAGTGATTGCAGAAATCTCTTGAAGATTGTGCAAGCATTTTGAAGCATGGAAGATCATGTTTGAGTCCTAGCTAAGGCATGGTGTGATCCACGTACACTTTTACTTCATCCCTTTTGCATAATGTTGTAATAGGTCAAGACCTATTTTGTAAATGTTTGTAATGCCGACCTTGGAGATTGTTCCAATGGTTCATGATTGTGATGCTGACCTTGATGATCATTCCAAGGTTGTTGAAGTGTATAAATACTTGTAGTTGAGTCATGGAAAAGTGGTCCTTGAGCAAAAATGGAAAGATAATTAGAAAGGTCCAAAAGGTAGAGCAAAGAAGAGGCAAAGCAGAGAAGAGGCAGAGAAGAAGAAGAAGAGGTAGAGCAGAGAAGAAGAAGAACATAGTAGAGACAGAGCAGAGTAGAGGAATTGTTATACTTCAATCACAGACATAAGAAGGTGTCGATCATGGCAGTGAGCCTGGTAGTGAACCGCCAGTAGGGTTTAACAGCCCTCAGGGTTTAACAACCCTTATTGTATTCTTGCTAGGTTTAGGGTTGAGGCAGTGAGCCTGCTAGACCTAGTTGTTCTTCATGGCAGTGAGCCAACATGTTTAGGCCCGTGGAGTGACCAAGCCTAAACATCATTATTTCAAGATTGCAATATATATTGAGAGCTAATCCTCTCTGTGGTTTTTCCCCACCTTGGGGTTTTCCACATAAAATCTGGTGTCTCTTATGTTTGATGTTGTATACGTGGTTAAGTTTCTGATGTCATGCACTCATTGTTAAATCATAATAATTGTGGATAAGTGATGAATGTTTAATTGCAGAAAGTGTTTAAGTTTTTAAGACAACTGATTCACCCCCCCCTCTCAGTTTTCCTGTGCATATCAACAATTGGTATCAGAGCCAAGTTCCTTTGAAGAAAGTTTAATAGCTTGAGGAAGATCCAAAATGTCTTACAAGAAGGAAGTGCCACATTTTGATGGAACGAATTATGTTCTCTGGAAGGCTAGGATGAAAAGCCTTCTTCTCTATCTTGGTTACAAAGTATGGAAAGATGTAGAAATAGAATACACCATACCTCAAAATGGTCCGACGACTGAAGATGAAATCAAAGAATATGAGATAGATATCAAGGCAAAGGATGCTCTGCTAAGCTCATTAACCGACTCAATATTGACGAAAGTTGTGAATCTTGAAACTGCAAATAAGGTATGGGAAAAGCTGAAAAATCTATATGAAGGAGATGATTCTATGAAGGAAGCCAAGTTACAAAGTCTAAAAGTGAAATATGAAAGTTTGAAGATGAATGATGATGAAAACATACCAGCCTTTATGTAAAGAGTTGATGAACTTGTCACAGGGATAAAATCCATATGGGGAACTCTCGATGAAAAGGAAGTTGTTATGAAAATTCTCAGATCTCTGCCCAAGTCCTACTGTCACAAGGTAACCGCAATTGAAGAATTCATGCAAATAAAAATGGTTGACAGGGATCAGCTACTTGATAAGCTTACTGTCTTTGAAATGAGAGAGTTTGGTGATGCTCTACCGAAAGTTGAGACAACCTTCAAAGCCAGTACTCCTAGAAGTACTTCCAAATCAGAAAAGTACAAGGTAGAATCTGATGATGAGTTTGATGAAATTGAAGCCAACTTTGTGGACAAACTGCAAAGAGGATCCGGTAAGTATAAAGGCAAATTACCTTTCAAATATTTTTCTTGTGGTAAAGTAGGTCATTTTGCTTCCAGATGTCCTGAAAGAATTGAGAGAAATAGAAGATATGAGAACAGGCCTAGGACCCAAAAGAAGTGTTATTATGTTGAAGATTTTGATGATGATGGAGTATCACATAATGGTGAACCAGATAATGCTAGTGCCTCTAGAAATAAATGCTTGTTTATTTCTATTAAGGAAGATCCCATGTCTACTAATTCTACTAGCTGTGTGAAGGAAGAAAAACTAGTGGAAAGTGCTTTGGCTACTCAGGTCATTAAGGACAAGGATGAATGGGTTATTGATAGTGGTTGCTCTCACCATAGGACTGGTGACAAAATTAAGTTTGTGAGTTTGGAAAGATATGATGGTGGACTGGTTAGGTTTGGAGATGATACAGATGGCAAGATTTGTGGGAAAGGATCTATTTCTTTTGATGGCAAGCATAATACTGAAGATGTCTTGTATGTGAAAGGATTAAAGTACAATATTTTGAGTGTGGGTCAGATGTGTGACAAGGGCTATGATTTAAGCTTCAAGGACAATGGATGCAAGATTAGGGAAAGCTCTGGAACAATCATTGCAACTAGTAAGAAGACTAGAGGTAATATCTATCACTTGAAAGGAACTGATAACTATTGCTTGTTGACTCAGACTGAAGAGATTTGGTTATGGTATAGAAGGTTGTGTCACATGAATTTTGATAATATTATGAAGATAAGTACTACACAGGCTATTAGAGATCTACCTAAGCTTGTGAAGCCTGCTAATCCTATTTGCAAGGAGTGTCAATTTGGGAAATAAACAAAAACAAGTTTCAAAAGCAAGGACCAATCAATTGGAGGACTATTTGAGCTAGTGCATACAGATTTGTGTGGACCTACTAGAGTAAGAAGTTTGCAAGGAGACATGTATTTCATGTTGCTTATTGATGACTATTCTAGAATGACTTTGGTCACCTTTTTGAAAGAGAAAGCTGAAGCTCTAGATAAGTTCAAGGCATTTAAGGCAATGGTTGAAAATGAGATGGATTTGAAAATCAAATGCTTGAGGTATGATAGAGGAGGAGAGTTCACATCAAATGAATTCAATTTATTTTGTGAAGATCATGGAATAAACAGACAGCTATCTACACCCAAAACTCCACAACAAAATAGAGTTGTTGAAAGGAAAAATAGAATAGTTAAAGAAGCTGCTAGAACCATGATGAAGGAAGCTCATCTTCTAGAAGCATATTGGAGAGAGGCAATTCACACCATTGTATATATCTTAAATAGAGTTCAAGTAAAAGGTAACAGTTCAAAGACTCCTTTGTTAGATTTGGGACAGACAACTAAGAGGGGGGGTGAATTAGTTGTCCAAAACTTTCTTCTGATTAATCACTTAAATCCTTATCTTAATTTAGCAGCATAATAATAAATCAATTATGAAAACATAATGCAGCAACTTAAGAGCAAAAACACATTAACACATATGACACCAAGATTTTTGACATGGAAAACCTAGTTAAGGGAAAAACCACGGGGTGACTAACCCAAGATTGTATTCTCTGTTAAAAGAATAGAAAGAACAAAATGGCACATGCCAATTAGGGCTCACTGCCCGAGCACACTGCTCACAAGAGGCCCACTACCTATAGGAGACACACTGTCTACAAAATAATAAGAACTACATACTTGAACTGAAGAATAGCATCTTCACAATGCTTGAGTCAGTTCCATTTAAGCCCAATACTTCTGCTTTGCCTTTCACTCTACTCCTTTCTACCACACTCTCATTTTTACAGACACACTGAAATGACTTTGCAACTCCTTATTTATACAAGACATCGACTTAGGAATAATCAACCTAGTTGGCATACATTATAGAGCAAATACATAAATACAACATGACTAATTACAAAAAGACTTCATGCAGATCAACACACTGTCGGCCACACAGATCTGAGACTTCAATCTTTCTTTAGGAACATGTCATTCTTCACAGAACATCTTCAAAATCATCTGCAGGATGTGTAACTCATCCGGTCGGCCAGACTTAGGAAGAACACCATCATCTAGAAGTAATTCTTCAATTACGAGCACAATCTTCAATGCGGACCACCAAAATGAACTGGACACAATCTAAAGATCTCCACAAGCTTGTTTGAATCACCAAAAATATCCATACTACTTCTGCTCACTGAAATCATTCTCTCCTTCATCTGGAACCTCAAGAACATAATCTGTCATCACTGTCATATTGGAATAGATGCTTACGGACCTCTAGACCATGAACCAATTGGGTTGTCAATTCATATGGACTTCCTAAACACTCCACCAAATCCGCAGAACAAGATATTTCATTTCCGGATCTCACCGGACCTATCTATGTCACTCTGTCACCTCTGAACACCTGCCAGAACCGGTTTTACTTAAGTGGCCATAACTTCTTTAGATCTACATGCAGACCTCTGAAATCTTTATTGGATCATCTTAAGGCACATATCTGCAAACCCTTTGAAGTGCTTCCTCTGATCTTCATCTTAGCTGGGATCTTTACCTTACTGTCTTCACTGTTCTTCTTTGTTCCTGATTAGGACTAATTTTCTCAATATCCTCAGCACACAGCTCATCTAATCCTTATCATCAATGCAACAGGAGTATGTTGACATCAATGACCACACCGGTTAGGCCCATACTTGCAACAATCTCCCCCTTTATCATTGATAGCAACATATGATGTGAAAAACTATTTTAACCATCAAGACAAGAACTTCTCCTTACTAACATAACTCCCCTTATCAACAACAACCATTCACATGTCTTCTCTTCCTTTACTACTCCCCCTTTGATCAGCAACTACTTATTTTTCACATGTCTTCTCTCCCCCTTTGACATCAATGGCAAAGGCCACATACTTGCATTACTTTAGAATCATATCAGCTGCTCCCCCTAAGTAGCAGCTTCCCATCATCAATCCAGACCATAAAATATGACTGTGAGATCCACCGGACTGATGCACATCAGTGCACCTTAATTCAGAACCAGAGGGGTAATAACCCCTAAATTCTCCCTGAGATACTCAAAAGAGTCCTTAGATAGAGGTTTAGTAAAAATATCTACAATCTAATCCTTGGAAGGCACAAACTCCAATCTAACTTCATTCTTATTCACTTGCTCTCTCAAAAAATGAAACTTGATGGATATATGTTTAGTCTTTGAATGCAACACTGGATTCTTTTATATGTTTATTGCACTTGAATTATCAGAGAAGATTGTGATAGGTTCCTCATACTCCACTCTGATGTCTCTTAGCATTTGCTTCATCCACAATACTTGAGTGCAACTACCTACTACTACAATATATTCTACTTCTGCAGTGGACAGAGATATTGCCTCTTGTTTCTTGCTCAGCCAAGACACCAATCTCTTTCCCAAAAAGAATGCTCCACCACTGGTACTCTTCTAGTCATCCACATCTCCTACCCAATCCGCATCTGTGTATGCATGAAGAGAGAAATCATGATCTCTAGGATACCACAAACCATACTCAACTATTCCTTTTAGATATCTAAAAATCCTCTTGATTGCCATGACATGAGATTCTCTAGGATCAGCTTGGAATCTAGCAACAAGACCAACAACATTCATAATGTCAGGTCTAGTTTGAGTGAGATACAGTAACCCTCCAATCATTGACCTATACTTTTTCTGATCAGCCTTAGGAGAGTCATCATCTTTGCTCAATTTACATCTGGTTGCCATGGGAGTACTCATTGGTTTTGAGTCTTCCATCCCAAATTTCTTCAACAATTCTTTCACATATTTGGTCTGAGAAATGAAGATTCATTTCTTTGTTTGAGTGATTTGCAGACCCAAAAAGAAATTCATTTCCCCAAACATGGACATCTCAAATTCACTTTTCATTTGATTTGCAAAAGTTTTGCCCATACTATCTCTTCCTCCAAAAATGATATCATCAACAAACACTTCAACAATCAAGATATTTTTCATGATCAATTTTGAAGTACAAATTACTGTTAGCAATACCTTTGTTGAAACCAATCTTCAAAAGATGCTTATCCAATCTTTCATACCAGGCTCTTAGGGCTTGCTTGAGTCCATAAAGTGCTTTCTTCAACTTGCAGACCATATCACCATGATCAGACAATTGAAATCCATCCGATTGCTCAATGTAAACTTCTTCTTCCAAGTCACCATTCAGAAAGGTAGACTTGACATCCATCTGATATACTTTGAAGTCCTTTAAGGCAGCAAAAGCAAGAAATAATCTGACTGCTTCAATTCTTGCCACCGAAGCAAAAGTTTTTTCAAAATCAACTCCTACTTGAGAGTAACCCTTGCAGACTAATCTGGCTTTATTTCTGACTACTTCACCATCTTCATTCAGTTTATTCCAGAAGACCCATTTGGTTCCAATCACATTCTTATTTTTAGATCTGGAAACAAGATCCCAAGTGTGATTTTTCTCAATTTGCATAAGCTCTTCCTCCATTGCTTTAGTCTAGTTTTCATCATTGCATGCTTCATTCAATGTCTTAGGTTCAATCTTTGAAATCAGACAATACTCTTCTAAATTTTGAGCAATCCTATTTCTTGTTTGAAGACCTTTGCTTTTATCACCTATGATCTGGTCTTCAGAGTGATTCAGTCTTACATACCTGGGAATTTTGGGACTTACTTGTACTTCTATTTCTTGCACAGGTTCATTCAAACTTATTTCTTCTTCTTGATTCACCGAATCATTTTGAATCTGAATTTCAAAAGGGGCTTGGACTCCTTGGATCACAACATCATTTTGATCATCTTCATCATATTCATAAAACCTTGAGGGTTTTTCAACACCTTCATCAACCTTCACATTTGTACTTTCTATAATATTTCTCAATCTCTTGTTATAACATCGGTATGCTTTGCTTTGAGTAGAATAACCCAAGAATATTCCTTCATCACTAGCATCAAATTTGCCTAAATCTTCATCTCTTTTAATGTAACATTTGTTACCAAAGACTCTAAAATACCTCACAGTGGGAGTGATGCCAAACCAAAGTTCATAAGGAGTCTTACCGATATTGCTTCTGATTTGTACTCGATTGAGAGTATAGACTGCAGTGCTTACAGCTTCTCTCCAATAGATCTGAGGAACATTTGCTTCCATCATCATGGTTCTAGATGCTTCCTGGATGGTCTGGTTCTTTCTCTCCACTACTCCATTCTGCTGAGGAGTCCTTGGAGTAGACAACTGTCTTTTTATTCCATGTTTCTCACAGAATTCTATGAACTCACCGGATATGAATTCTCCACCTCTATCAAACCTCAGAAATTTTATATTCAATTTGGTTTCATTTTCTACCATTGCCTTGAATATTTTGAATTTCTCAAGGGCCTCATATTTCTCCTTCAGAAAGGTTACCCACATCATCCGGGAGTGATCATCAATTAATAACATAAAGTATCTATCACCTTGTACACTCCTGATTCTTGTCGAACCACATAGATCAATATGAACTAAGTCCAATAATCTGGTAGAAGATTGTTCTTTACTTTTGAATGTGACTCTGCTCTGCTTACCCAACTAACATTCTTTGCACAAACTATGTTCCAGAAGATCTCTTACAGCCTGAGTGTTGCTTATCTTGATGATATTATCAAAATTCACATGACACATTCTCCTATGTCATAACCAACTCTGATCAATTTGAACAAATAAGCAACTTTTACCAGTACCAACCAAGTGGAAGATATTACCTTTAGTTTGAGTACCAGATGCAATCTCTATTTTGGAACTTTCATAGATCTTGCATTTCCATTTTTGAATCGAAGATCATAGCCTTAGTCCACCAATTGTCCAACACTGAGAAGATTGTGCTTCAGGCCTTCAACATATAGTACATTACTAGTTTTGTTCTTTCCATCAAAAGAAATAGTCCCTCTACCTTTGATTCTGCCAGCAGAATTATCACCAAATTTTACCACTCCTCCTTCATACCTTTCCAAATCTATGAACTTATTTTTGTCACCTGTCATATGGTGAGAGCATCCACTGTCAATGACCCAATCATCCTTTTCTTCAACTTGGGCAACCAGAGCTCTTTCGACAATTTTATGATTGACAGATTTAGAGGGAATTAGATCTTCTTCCTTGATAGCAATAAACACCCAGTCACTTCCAGATTTGTTTCATGTCTCTGATTCATCATCTGTTACTCCTTCATCAACATCATCTTCATGAACATAGTAACATTTCTTTTGCAACCTTGATCTATTAGGATTTGGCCTTGAAAATCTTTTCAGACACCTTGAGGCAAAATGACCAATCTTATTGCAGTTAAAACAATTAAAAGGTAATTTCCCCTCATACTTACCGGATCCTCTTGGTAGTCTTTTTGCAATAAGGGCTTCAAGTTGAGCAGCTTCTGCTTCATCTTCTTCTAGGTCTTTTCTTACTTTTTCATACCATGATAGCTTCTTTGAAGAGTTCTCTCCTAGATCAAACTTTTGTTTTCCTTTTACAGAGGCACTATCTTTGAATGTAGATTCAGTCTTGGGAGGGGCATCTCCAAACTCGGTCAATTCAAATGCAGCCAGTTTACCAACCAATTGATCTCTTGTGATACCTGAAAAGGATCTGAATTCTTCAATAGCAACAACCTTATATTTGTAAGAATCAAGAAGGGATCTAAGAACTTTTCCAACAATCTCATCTTCATCCAAGATTCTACCAGCACATCTAATGCCACACACAAGCTCATTTACTCTTGGCATAAATGTAGTGATATTTTCATCTTCTCTCATCTTTAGGTTTTCAATTTTTCCTTTCAGACTCTATAGCTTGGCACATTTAACATACTTGTCTCCTTCATGCACAAGTTCCAGTTTTTGCCAAATCTCATATGCAATTTTTAGATCAACAACATTTGTCAGCTCTAAATTAGATAAGGCACTTAGAAGAGCTTGTTTAGTCCGTAGATTGTTTTCAGCATCACTGATTTCATCTACGGTACATGGACCATTCTGTGGAGGGTCATACTTCTTTGAAGCCATGATCCAATACTATATTCCCATACATTGCAAGTGACATTCCATGCGACTTTTCCAAAGAGTAAAATTGGTTCCATCAAACCTCGGACTAGCCTTCTTGTAGGATGACATCCTGGATCTCCTCAAGCGGTTAAGCTCCTTTTAGAGGAACTTGGCTCTGATAACAATTGTTAGATTTGGGACAGACAACTAAGAGGGGGGGGTGAATCAGTTGTCCAAAACTTTCTTCCAATTAATCACTTAAATCCTTATCTTAATTCAACAGCATAATAATAAATCAATTATGAAAACATAATGCAGCAAATCAAGAACAGAAACACATTAACACATATGACACCAAGATTTTTGACATGGAAAACTTGGTTAAGGGAAAAACCATGGGGTGACTAACCCAAGATTGTATTCTCTATTAAAAGAATAGAAACAAAATGGCACATGCCAATTAGGGCTCACTGCATGAGCACACTGCTCACAAGAGACCCAATGCCTACAGGAGACACACTGTCTATAGAATAATAAGAACTACATACTTGAACTAAAGAATAGCATCTTCACCATGCTTGAGTCAGTTCCATTTAAGTCCAATACTTATGCTCTGCCTTTCACTTTGCTCCTTTCTACCACACTCTCATTTTTCCATACACATTGAAATGACTTTACAACTCCTTATTTATACAAGACATCGACTTAGGAATAATCATCCAAGTTGGCATACATTACAGAGAAAATACATAAATTTAACATGACTAATTACAAAAAGACTTCACGCGGATTAACACACTGTCAGCCACACAGATCTAAGACTTCAATCTTTCTTTAGGAACATGCCATTCTTCACAGAACATCTTCAAGATCATCTGCAGGATGTGTAATTCATCCGGTCAGCCAAACTTAGGAAGAACACCATCATCCGGAAGTAATTCTTCAATTATGAGCACAATCTTCAATGCGGACCACCAACACGAACTGGACACAATCCAAAGATCTCCACAAGCTTGCCTGAATCACCAAGAACATCCATACTACTTCTGCTCACTGAAATCATTCTCTCCTTCATCTGGAAACTCAAGAACACAGTCTGTCATCACTGTCATAGTGGAATAGATGCTTGTAGACCTCCAGACCATGAACCAATTGGGTTGTCAATTCATATGGACTTCCTAAACACTCCAAATCCGTAGAACGAGATATTTCATTTTCAAATCTCACCAGACCTATCTGTCACTCTGTCACCTTTGAACACCTGTCAGAACTGGTTTTACTTAAGTGGCCATAACTTATTTAGATCTTCATGTGGACCTCTAAAATCTTCATTGGATCATCTTAAGACACATATCTGCAAACCCTTTGAAGCGCTTCCTCTGATCTTCATCTTATCTGGGATCTTTACCTTACTGTCTTCACTGTTCTTCTTTGTTCCTGATTAGGACTAATTTTCTCAATATCCTCAGCACACAGCTCATCCAATCCTTATCATCAATGCAATAGGAGTATTTTGACATCAATGACCACACCGGTTAGGCCCATACTTGCAACATCCTTATGAATTGTGGCATGATAAAGTTCCTACTATGAAATATTTCAAATTTTTTGGTAGCAAATGTTATATCAAAAGAGAAGACGATTTAGGCAAGTTTGATGCTAGATGTGATGAAGGAATCTTCCTTGGTTACTCCACTAAGAGCAAGTCCTACTGGTGCTATAATAAGAGGCTGAATAAGGTCATTGAAAGTGCAAATGTTAAAGTTGAAGAATGTAAGGAAAGGTTTTCAGAATCAACTGAATATGAGCTAGATGATCCAAATGTTTCAGAAGTGGTGTAGCATGAAGACAGCTCATATGAAGAAGAACAAGCTCTGGTAAGTGCTACCAAAACTCCAAGGCATGTAAGACTTAGTCATTCTGAAGATCAAATTATAGGAGATAAGAGCAAAGGGATCCTAACAGAAAGAAAAGCTGCAGAGGATCAAGTAAATTTCTGTCTGATTTCCAAAATTGAACCCAAAACTATGGACGAGGCTTGCAAAGATGAGAATTGGGTAAAGGCTATGGAAGAGGAATTGATGCAAATAGAGAAGAATCAGACTTGGGATCTTGTTCCTAGACTAGCAGATAAGAATGTAATTGGCACAAAGTGGGTGTTCAGAAATAAGATGAATGAGAATGGTGAAGTGGTAAGAAACAAAGCAAGGTTGGTATGCAAAGGATACTCTCAAGTTG
This sequence comes from Cunninghamia lanceolata, assembly GCA_027924645.1. Taxonomy (NCBI): domain Eukaryota; kingdom Viridiplantae; phylum Streptophyta; class Pinopsida; order Cupressales; family Cupressaceae; genus Cunninghamia; species Cunninghamia lanceolata. The sequence continues at coordinate 218,064 of BSBN01001268.1, read as the reverse complement.
AAGGAATAGACTTTGAAGAAACTTTTGCTCCAGTAGCAATGATTGAAGCAATAAGGATGTTTTTGGCTTTTGCAACATACAAAGATTTCAAGGTTTATCAAATGGATGTGAAGTCTGCTTTCTTAAATGGAGAATTGGAAGAGGAAGTATATATTGAACAACCGGAAGAATTTCAGTCATCAAATCAAGGTGACATGGTATGCAAATTGAAGAAAGATTTGTATGGATTAAAACAAGCTCCCAAGGCATGGTATGCATGGTTGGACAGGTATCTGATACAGATAGGGTTTAGTAAAGGTACTACAGACAGTAATGTCTACTTCAAGATCAATGATGAACAAACCCTGATTGTTGCATTTTTTGTTGATGATATTATTTTTGGAGGCAATGAAGGTATGTGCTCAGTTTTTGCTGGAGAATTGTAAAGTGAATTTGAAATGTCCATGTTTGGAGAGATGAACTTCTTTTTAGGTCTGCAAATAAGTCAATCAGATAAAGGTATCTTCATTTCTAAGTCTAAGTATGTGAAAGAGTTGTTAAAGAAATTTGGGATGGAAGACTCTAAACTAGTTTGCACACCGATGGTAACTAGTTGTAAGTTGAGTAAAGATGATAACTCACCCATGACAAACTAGAAAAGGTATAGATCTATGATTGGAGGATTATTTTATCTAACTCAAACTAGACCTAACATAATGCATGCAGTATGTCTTGTCGCAAGATTTTAGGTAGAACCCAAGGAATCACATGTGATTGTGGTCAAGAGAATTCTAAGATATTTAAAAGGTACAATGGATTATGGTTTGTGGTACCCTAAGGACTGTGACTTTACTCTCAGTGTATATACTGATGCAGATTGGGCCGGAGATGTGGATGACAGAAAAAGTACAAGTGGAGGTGCATTCTTCTTGGAAAAAAGGTTAGTATCTTGGTTGAGAAAGAAATAAGATTCAATATCCCTATCTACTACAGAAGCAGAATACATTGCAGCAGCATGTAGTTGCACTCAAGTGATAGGGATGAAGCAGACTTTGAAGGACATCAAAATTGTGTATGAGGATCCAATTGCAATCTTTTGTGACAACACAAGTGCCATAAACATATCAAAGAATCTAGTGATGCATTCAAGGACAAAGCACATATCCATTAGGTATCATTTTCTGAGAGAAAAGGTGACAAAAAATGAAGTCAAGTTGGAGTATGTTTCTACCAAAGATCAAATTGCAGACATTTTTACCAAGCCTCTACCTAAGGATACTTTTGAGTATCTTAGAGAAAAGTTAGGGTTATCACCCCTCCTGCTCTAAACTAAGATGCACAATAGTGCATCGGTCTGGAGGTGCTCACAGGTCCGGATTGATGCTTTTTAGGGCTACTTCTCAGGGGGAGTAGTCACAGAGTTTAGAAGAGAGATTAGTTAGAAGTAGAAGAGTTCAAGTATGTGCCCTTTGCCATTGATGTCAAAGGGGGAGAGAAATAATGTGAAAAAATTAGAATGCAAATGTGTAAGAGAAAGGGGGAGAATCTTGGAGAAATATAGAGTGCAGGTGTGTAAGGAGAAAGGGGGAGAATCTTGTCTTGATGGCTGTTGCAGTTTTTTACATCATATGTTGCCATCAATGACAAAGGGGGAGATTGTTGCAAGTATGTGCCTAATTGGTGTTGTCATTAATGTTAACATATCTTTGTTGTCATTGGTGTCAAGTGTATCTTATTCTATTACTTGTTTAGAAGCTTTGTATGTTGAGGATATTAATAAAATTAGCCTCTCCAAAAAAAACAAGTGAGTTACAGAGAAGTGCAGTACAGATAGTGAGTTGTATGCTGAAGAACAGTCTGGCAAACTGCTCTGCATTTATTGTTGCTTGAAGACCGTGGTCTATGGATTGGAAGTAAGTTATATGTATGTCTGAGGATGCTACATTCTGAGTTTGAACCCTTTGCATGAAGATCTAAGTGAGTTGTGTTCACCAAAGTGAAACCTATTTTTTCTGTAAGTTCAATTGGGATAGGCAGGAAGTATTATGCTCCGTATTACTCTGCAATAAAGTATTTTTCTCTACGGTTCTAGAGGGAAGTCTAGGATGATGATAAGTGCCTACAGTTGCAATTGTTTGTGGTTTAGTGGTCCGCAAGCTATCTTTTCTTTATGACAGTTGAAGACAGTGAAGTTCATGTGTTCCAATGTGAAGATTCTTATGGGTAAAGTGGTTAAAGGTTGTGTGGTTGCTCCTGATGATTATAACATGCTTGTGGATGTCTCTTGATCATGTTCCTATCTGGACTTTGGTTCGCGTTAAGGAATTGAGATTGTGTTTGAAGATTGTTCCCAGATAATGTAGCATGTAACTAGTCTTAGCCGACTTGGTTAATCCCAGTGATCACAGAGATCTCTTGAAGATTGTGGAAGCATTTTGAAGTGTGGAAGATCATGTTTGAGTCCTAGCTAAGGCATGGCATGATCCGCGTACACTTTTACTTCATCCCCTTTGCATAATGTTGTAATAGGTCAAGACCTATTTTGTAAATGTTTGTAATGCCGACCTTAGAGATTGTTCCAATGGTTGATGATTGTGATGCCAACCTTGATGATCATTCCAAGGTTGTTGAAGTGTATAAATACTTGTAGTTGAGTCGTGGAAAAGTGGTCCTTGAGCGAAAATGGAAAGATAATTAGAAAGGTCCAAAAGGCAGAGCAGAGAAGAGGCAGAGAAGAAGAAGAAGAGGCAGAGCATAGAAGAAGAAGAGCAGAGTAGAGATAGAGTAGAGTAGAGGAATTGTTATACTTCAATCATAGACATAAGAAGGTGTTGATCATGGCAGTGAGCCTGGCAGTGAGCTGCCAGTAGGGTTTAACGGCTCTGAGGGTTTAACATCTCTTATTGTAATCTTGTTAGGTTTAGGGTTGAGGCAGTGAGCCTGCTAGACCTAGTTGTTCTTCATGGCAGTGAGTCAGCATGTTTAGGCCTGTGGAGTGACCAAGGCTGAACATCATTATTTCAAGATTGCAATATATATTAAGAGCTAATCCTCTCCGTGTTTTTTCCCCACCTTGGGGTTTCCACATAAAATCTGGTGTCTCATGTATTTTATGTTGTATCTGTGGTTAAGTTTTTGATTTCATGCACTCATTGTTAAATCATAATAATTATGGATAAGTGATGAATGTTTAATTGCAGAAAGTGTTTAAGTTTTTAAGACAATTGATTCACCCCCCCTCTCAGTTGTCCTACGCATATCAACACCAATAACATGAAATATCTCTCACCTTTCAGTCTTTGTGTCTTGGTTGGACCACATAGGTTAGTATGAACTAACTTCAAGAGTCTTGAATTAGAGTATTCTTTTGTTTTGTAGCTTGACCTTGTCTGTTTCCCATGCTGACATTCCTTACAAATTGTATTTGTTGGCTTGGTAATTTTAGGCATGTGCCTAATTGCACTTTTTGAACTTACCCTCACAAGATAATTAATATGACCTAATTTTCTATGCCACAACCAAATTTCATCAATCTGTCCCATCAAACAACCTTTACATTGCATCTCCTTGGGATGGCAAAGATTATTCTCTGTTCCTCTTGCTTCAGCCACTAATTTTCTAGAACTTGCTTTTCTAATTTCACAACCTTTTGCATTAAAGGTCAGATTGTATCCATTGTCACACATATGAATTACACTCAGCAAGTTGTGTTTTAGTCCTTCCACATCGTAGACATTTTGTGTTTTTGCTTTTCCATCAATACTAAGAGTCCATTTACAAACTATCTTGGCAGATGTATTGTCACCAAACTTGATTGAACCCCCATTCCAATCTTGCAAGCTTAGAAACTTACTTTTATCTCTTATCATGTGACTGGAACAACCACTACCTATCACCCATGGATTCTATCTCTTGGCATGAAATGCAACCTACACTATTAGAGACTCTTCTTTCTTCTGATCATCCTTCTTCTTCTTCCAAACTTTCTTTGTCTCCTTCTCCTTATTCACAAGAGAGTTTGATGCATTATCCTCCTTAGGAGGAACATTCTCCTTTATTTCCTATTTGTTAGTTTTTACAAAGTTTTTTCTACAAAATTTTGCAATATGACCAAACTTATTGCATTTGTAACAAACTATTCTACAAGATCTCCTAAAGGAGAAAAATAATTTTTGCTAGTAAAATCAATTCTTCTCCTAGGAACAATCCTACAACTAACAACCCTATGACCATATTTCTTACATGAATAACAATAGCCATAAAAGGATTGAGGAAACCTGATCATAGCAGAGAATTTTGTAGGAGGGGGTCCTCTGCAGCTCTTTTGCTTCAGATTTATAACTTTTTTGAAGCCATCATCTTCCTTCTTCTGCTTCTTTTCTTCAGTCTTTTTAGGAGGATCATTGGAATTGAATGTTGACCTTCTTCAAATCCTAAACCCGCCATGCTCTTTGGAAATCTATGGTTGCATATCGTTTCATCAAGTATGCTACTACTCTTTTCAAACTTCAGACTTAGATCAATCTTATCCTTAGCATTTTCTAGTTCTTTTCTCATAGATACCACTTCATATTCCAACTTCAGACATTCTTCTGATTTAGCTTTCAAATCAGACTTAGTAACTTCTATTATTTTAGCTTCTTCCACTTGTGTCTTTAATTTAACAATCAGCACTTTTGATTCAGTAAGCTTTTCAGACACAATATCTTCTTGAAGTTGTAGCTTTAGTTTAGAGGTTTTCTTCTTAAGTGACTCAATCTCTTCTAAAGCACAAACCAGCTTTCCTTCCAGATCTACTTCTGCTTCTTCTTCATTATTAGGATCTTCTAGATCAACAACGTTCTGATCTTTATCAGAAGTTTCTACTGTCATAAACAGATATTCATTTTCTTTAGGCTCAGAAGTGCCTTCATTATTGTCTTCTGAATTGGGACTTTCATCAGAGGAATTGTTGTCACCTTTTGTGTAAAGGCTTTTATTGTTCTTCTGAAAGTACTTCTTCTTTGGAAAGAACTTCTTGTTACTTTTCTTGCTGTCCTATTCATCACTTTTATCTTTTCCTTCAAAAGGATATTTAGCAGCAAAGTGACCAACCTTTACACAATTAAAACATTTAAAAGGTAAATTGCATTTGTACTTTCCAGATCCTCTCTTCAGCCTTCTTACAAAATTGGCCTCTTCCTCATCTATCTCAAATTCAACTCTACATTCTTTGACTTCTTTGATGCCTTAAATGTAGCTTCTCTCTTAGAAGTCTTAGTACCACAAGTCCTCATTTCATAGATAGTAAAAATACCATGTAGCTCATCCACAGTTATTTTATCTAGATCTATTTCTTCTTCTATAGAAGAGACTTTAGAATCATACCTAGAAGGCAAGGATCTAAGAACCTTCTTTACAATCACTGGCTCTTTTACTTCTTCATCCAATCCTCTCATAGCGTTCACAACTTCATCTACTCTAAGCAAGTAATCAGCAATCTTTTCTTCCTCTCTCATTTTCAAGCTTTCAAATCTTCCTTTAAAGGTCTGTAGCTTGGCCTATTTCACCTTTGAATCTCCTTCATAGATGCTCTAAAGCTTATCCCAGATTTCTTTAGTAGATTTGCATTGCATTACTTTCACAAATTTAGAGTTAGCTAAACCACATAGAATTGTGTTTTTAGCCTTAGCATTATTCTCACATTCCTTCTTACCAGCATGGTCTATTGGAGGAGTTGGAGGAACAATATAACCATCCACAATAGATTGCCATACATCAAACCCTATTGAAGTTAGGTATGTTTCCATCCTTATACTCCAAAATGCATAATTTGTTCCATCAAACAATGGTGCTTTGTTTGAGTGAGCTCCTTAATGACCGACCATTGCATTCAATCTCCCAAATCAACCTTTAGCTATTAAGCTCCTTCAAGGAACTTGGTGCTCTGATAAAAAATGTTAGAACACAATCTATCTACTGAGAGGGGGGTGAATCAGTAGATCAACAATAATTAAAACTTCAAACCTCTTTGAATGCAAATCAATTTAACCTTCAGTGCATAATTAAGAACATCAAGACAACATGCACACATTGACACCAAAGATATATGGAAAACCCAATATGGAATGGTGAGAAAATGCTACTAGGATCTACCATCCTAATCCAACCCCACAAATGAAACTTTGATTACAATATTTAAGAGCACCAACTCTAAGGAATCACCAAATCCCTGCTTTAGGAGCACCAACTCTAAGGAATCACCAAATCCCTGCTTTAAGAGCACCAACTCTAAGGAGACTCCAATCCCCTAATCTGAGCACCAACCCAGTCTACAGGAGGCACCAACCTCTCTGATTTTGAAGCACCATCTTTATACATACACATAAATCAAATATATTTCAATGTTACAAACTTTACTATAACTTCTGTACACCTCTTCCTGAGTAATCAATTGTAAGTCTACACTACTATTCAGATTCAACTCAGAATCATTAATTCACCTCACTAAACTCTTCTCTACACCCTCAACTCTGTTCACACATCAAAATCACAGTATGTTTTCATTAACACACTTATACAATATACGCTCCTATTCATGTACGCACTCCAATTTTTTTACTAAAGTCCCACTTATTTGCATGAACAAGAAAAATTCACTGTGCATGTGGCTTTTTGCATGCATCAAATCTACTTTTCTATTGTTTATCATTTGTTACAATCATAGTTCCATATCTATCCACGCACATGCAAAAAAATTCACTTTTAAACTTCACCTTTTATAGAAAAATCAAATTGGCGGACTTTTGGTGATCGGTCTTCCAGTCTACCACCTTCCTCGTCACGCGTCGAGCTTCCTACCTTTTGTCTTCCTTGTCAAGAGTCAAACTTCTCATCTTTTGTCTTCCTTGTTGAGAGTAGCACTTCTCATCTTTCGTCTTCCTTGTCGGGCTTCGAACTTCTCCTTTTTCACCTTCCATTTTGGAATGAAACAAAGAGAAACCCCGCTCTCCAAATCTCTGATTCACTTATCTATTTCAGATTTCGCTCGCTGGGCTATTTGTCTTTCAACTTCCATTTTGGAATGGATCAGAGAACAAATTCAATCATTGATCTCTGATCCCTTAGACTAAATCAGAATTTGCTCACCAGACATTCTATCTTCTAGCTTTCACTTTGGAATGAAACAGAGAGAACCTTCACTCTCTGATCTTCAATTTCTTAACCTTTTTCAAAGTTTTTGCAATTGGTTCTTCCTTCTTTCCTTGACAAAGAGAAGGAGTAAGGCCAAAACTCTGAATTTCAATTTCCTTAGCCTTTTTCAAATTTTCTTTATCGGGCCTTCCTTTTCAAGCCTTTCTTAACTCTTCAACACAGAGAACAAGTAGGGCCAAAACCCTGAAGCCTGATGAACTCCAGAAGGATTAAGGCTAAAACTCCAAACTCTAAAAAACTACAAAAAGCAAGTCTGTCACTTAATCTATTTAAACTTTTTGGTCTTAGACTTATCAATGACAATACTTGAACAATTTCCTTTGATATCAGTGACAATAATTCAACACCATGGCTACTCCCAAGCCTCATAGAGGATATTTTGGCCAAGAATGCCACCATTGGTACTATGAAACCTTCAAAACCTAAGGGCTTGCAAGACAAATGAGAACAATCATCAATTTGACATTAAAGGACATAATGGCATGACCCTTGAAGAAAACATGACCCTTCAAGCATAAACAAGAGTCGTACCATGCTAGGTTAGGGATGCATAAGGATTATGCCTACCTTACTTTAATTCCAAAACCAACTCCATAAGGATTATGCCTACCTCCATCATACTCAAATCTTGCATGCAAATGCAATTGCACTATTTAGCCAAAATGAGTACACCAACATGATGAAATGAGACAATACCATCAAAATATCCCTACATAAGCCAAGAAACTAGGTGAAAACATGAAATACAACCTCAATCCAGATAAGACCCTTCAAGAAAACATAATGGCATGAGAAACCACTTGACTTAGTTTGATCAAACGAAGCTAATCAACCAGGACCAAGGAGCACATACAAGTAGGTAAGAAAAATGTCAAAAATATAGAAGGTGAAATGAGGATAGAAAAGAAAAATGCAATCAAATCACAAAACTTAATAATTGTACACATAACATACCTTTGAGTCATTCCACTAATTCAATCTAATGAACCATTTGGATCTGCTCTACTCTTTATGGTGTCAAGTATTGCTTCATGGTCAGAGTCACGAACTTTCCACAAGTTTCTATTCAATGGTCTACCCCCATATTTTATCAAATCAACATTTGATGCCACAACAAGGTTAGAATAATGAAGAATCTTCCTATGTGTGTTGAAGTCCTCAAACAACCACACATCATAATTCTTCACTGGATACCTTCTAAGCCATGTTCCAGTAACAACCACAGATCCTGTAGGATACTCAATGTTTTCTCCATCTATGACAAGGGTTGTCAGTTTCTTTTTTGCCTCAACACAACGACTACATAAATAATAATCTTTTAACTCATCATTATCTTCATCTACAATAACTACATATACATGCCCTACATTAAATTGCACGAAAAAGATTAAAATTCAATAAATGATAAAAAAAATACATCATAATCTAAAATATATATTAATTTTCATTAGGTAATATATTACCTGGTTCAACTAGATTTGAAATATGGTCAAAGTCAATTGATGATTCCATCTACACAAGTTGTAGTTCTCCTAGAAGTTGATACGTCTGAAGTGGCTTAAAGATCTAGCACGCCACTCATTGACCCATTCTTTTGACTCACGCTCATTCCAGGAAAAATCCATACACGATGAACAAAAACATACCATCTTCCTCAAATAAATAGTCCATGAAGCTATATTTGAGATTCTAAAAGAGTGGAACTCACTAGAACCTATCATTGTACAAAAATCTTCATATTTTGCTTACAATGTTAGCTTCTTCTATCAACCAAAAGAATCTATGAACTGTAGACTTACCTTCATTACCTAGACCCATTGTAGAGTTGCACCATTCAATGATGGATGTTGCATCTATCAACTTTGCATTGTCCTTGTACTTCAACTCTTCTCATGCTAAGGCTCCTTTAATAAATGCTCCAGCACCATCATGCTCCCCTTTTCCATGCCCAGCCTCAAAGAAATTCCATATATGTTGGACACCACTGAATATATGCATCCTACTCAACTAATAGAACATTTATGAATTCTTAAATTGTGACGTACAATTATCTAACCATATGATATGTTGATCAAACATAATGTTCCTGCTACTCAAATGACCATAGAACATCTAAAAGAAACCTTGCACAAACTCTGTAGAACGTGTGCAATCATCACTAATATAAAAATGATACTCTATTAATATCTTTTTGTCTTCCTCGGTAATGTCAAGTGCATGAATGAATGCTATATGCACAAATATAACAACCTGAGTGGAGTTATGTGATTGAACCTCATTATGTGGTTGTAGTGTATAATTCTCTACAAAGTCTACAATTGACATGATTGTACGAAGAGGAAATGTGTCCTTGCATAACTTGAATTGCAAGTCCAACCATCGAGCTCTGTGTGTATGCCTTGCATACTCTTAAACTATATTTTCTTGAAAAATATGCATAAATGCAAATACTGGTATTTCTTCACGAACCAATTTACACCTTTTTGCTTCTTTACCATCTTTTAGACTATATGCCACTATCTTATATTTTCCAAAAAGGTACTAATTCATTTCCAATTGCATGTGCATTCTCCATGTGTACACAAGTTCTCAAATGTTACAAACCACTGCAACTATCACATGTTCCATCCAAACATGATGTCTTATAAAACATTTGTCCATATACTATTTGACAAAAAATGCTTTAAATGAAATTTCTTGCCAATTTAGGTGGAGCCTCTATCATACACTCCTACAAAACATCGTTACTATGAAAAGATACACATATTTATCGATAAACATCATAATGCTTAGAAAATTCCATGTGAAATCTACAACAACAAGTTGTACACGTGTGATTTATTTTGACATAAAAAGGTTTTGTCATTTCAAAATACCTTTGACTAATTTGAATTTGAGGATAACTAGCTACAAATTTGGAGAAAATTTGTGTTTGAGTCATATCTAAAAAATGCTTTGGATGTGGCTCATGGTTTTGACAACCAATTCTCCTTTTTACAACATCCCTTTGATTAGAAGATACTCTTGTGTTATTTCTCCAAAACTCCTCAAGTAGGGATTTTAAGGCTTCAACTATGGCTTTATCTTTTCATGGGAGTCTATCAGAAAATGCCCATAGTTCATTACTATTCAAGTCCTCTATTCTTTCATGCCTCCTATTGGATTCTGGATTAGCAAGTAGTAAACCCTAAAGGTTTGCCACTTCTTATCAACAGGTTCACTATATGATTTGGCCAACAGAGATGGGAGGTTGTGTGAACTTGCCTCCCCTTCACTTTAGGTTTTGCCGCACCTAGGGGGTATCCCTATAACAAAATATTTAACTTTGATATTATCAGGACTAAAGATTTAGCTTTTCAGCACAGGCAGAATGCTCCCATTTGTATACCAAGATCTGCAAGATAAATCCTAAGCTGGCAATATTCTTGGATTATCCACACTAGGTTAAACAGAGAGCATGCAAGGTCCTAATTCTACTCCTACAAACTAATGGATTGAGGTGATGAAATGGTTGGTGAGTGGAGCCATGAGACCTCTCTAGACCCTTTGGACAAGCAAATCCCCAAACCAATGCTTTATCAGGGCAATAGTGTCAAGCCTAGAAATGTGAATGTTCTCCAATGATAACCTAAATTCGTATCTAGGGGACCTAAGAAAATATTGTTGCCTTACAACAATAAGTCCGCAAAAGAGTAATGCTCATGATCATACTTTATAAATCCTTTGACATGACACCCCTCCCTATATCCTATTTAGAGCCTATTTAATCTACTCCTTGAGCAGAAGCAGGAAACTAGACATACAGTACAATGAATGTATACTGAAGAACTCAAATATCCTTGATAAACTTATTCAAAAGAGAAAAGACAATACTAGAGGAGACAATCATGAACAAGACATGCATGTAGTGTTTTTCATTTAATTCAACCTGGATAGAACATTATCATACAGGAAAATATTATTTACAAACCAGAGACTACTCTATACCCACACAAAGAACTAACTCTGTAGCAGGAAATGCCTTCCAAAGACATGAATACCTTATATTCAAAGTTTGAGGGAGAAACCCAATGAACTCACCCCCCCAGTAGAGTGGCCATGATTCCTTTTTAAAGGAGCGAACAATCTACCGACCATCTACCTCTGATAGACTTCCTAAATGATACAACAAATCCTTACAAATTTTCAAGATACAATTAGATCTTTGGGTCAATTTTTTGTAGGTGAAGCAGTCAGAAATCCCTGAAAATCCATTATTTATGCAACTTTTCCTTGATCCAATGAGCGGATTTAATGTTTTAGTCTATGACCATGCTACAAATTCAATCACTTCAGTATGGAGGAGGGCGAGAATTTTGCTGACAAAGAGCCACTTCTGATCTTAATTTCAGCAATTTGATTTGAAATACCCTCTGTTTGATCGACAGTCATGGGAGGCCCCTTAGGTCTTAAGGTCCATGTAAGCATCGTAGAATAGTTTCCACCATTGAAATCATGCCATGCCAGCGGTCATACTCCTCTGACCTTTCCTTTCTTTCATCGAATCCTACCACATGTCGCCTTGTTGCGCCAGCACATAGAATATTATGTCCTGAAAGATTCCCTTGCGCCCTTGTGCAACCATCAAATTTCATCTCGTTGCAGATCTTAACACCTGGAAGCCTTTTACTCTTCACTTCTGAGGTCCTTGATTGAATGGTTGTAATCCATATTCAATCAACAGTTGGCACTCTATCGCAGCGCCGCATAAGGTTGATGACGTCACTGGATATGCCAGGTGACGGTGCAAAATTTATTCAAGTCGCACCCCAACCCCTTAAAAGGACTTTAGGATTTAACTTTTATAATTTGACGGGGAATAGGAGGTAATACTTAGGAAGAGGGGGTCGGTCACCCACGATTAAAAAGGCCTTAAGTTACAACTTAAGTAATCAGAAACCCCCAGCAAGCGGTCAACAACAGATTAGAACCCATAGTGAAAAAGACCACAGGACTTTAAGGAAATGGATAACACCTTAATGAGACATGCTTAAATCCCTAAACCTAAGTGGGGTACCACCACCTCCCAACAAATTTCATCAATGTTTTTCTACTGATCTTTAGTGCTTGACTTTTTTTTCTTATCAAGCGAGATTTCTTTGTTTGATTGCTCACAATAGTTGATGTAATGACACGTTGTGTAGCATTACTTGTTACACATATGGTTCCTAAGGTTGTCATTAATGTCAACATTGTCACAAGGTTGTCATTGATGTCAACAAAGTCATGGATGTGTGACGGTGTTCATGGTTGGATGTCATGTTGAATATAATGTGGTTCCTGAAGTTATGTGGTTACTAAAGTTCATGGTTGGATGTCATGCCTTGATCAATGCAGAGTTGAGTATACAGATACCTTAATATGGGAATTAGAAGAATTAAGATGATCAAATATGTTGCTGATGTTACTAGGGCCTGAAGCATATTGTATGATCTCTCCTTCTGTTCCTAAGAATGCATGTGTTGATACAAAGAAGGTTTGGCCTCTGGAAGTTGGTGACAGTCTCTGCTACAGGATGACTGGCTTTGAAGACTGTCTAGGAGATTTCTCTACATCCCTCTGCATTAGTAGTGATGGATGTGTAGTTCTGGAACTATGTTTAGAGTGAAGTGAAGGTGATAATTCCAAATTTTTAGATCATATGTCCTTCCACTGTGAAAGTTATGCATGATAGAGTACCAACATGTGTTCTGGCAGAACAATGTGGTGTTAAAGGCCTGTTGGAATGCTTCGCATTCCTTTGAAAGTGAATGATTGCCTTTGCAATTTTGTGGACATGTTTATGGATGTGCATTACATGCTTCCTTGCAGTTTCAAGGTTCTTGGTGGTCCGCAAGCTCAACTTTTCAATGACATTATGTTGCAGAGTGTTCCGGATGACTTGTTATTCTCAGAGTTCATGGTTGAAGATGTACGACACAAATATTTGATGTGTAGAGGTAAAGGAGTGTTTGGAGATGTTGTATGAGTCATGTAGACTCATCTGGAAGAGTTTCATGAAGATCTTTCTTGTTTCCAATACTGCACAAGGTTTTCAAGTTGTTGTGGTCGTTATGATTCAAGTTTCATATGTTTGTGCTTAAGGCTGTCCTATTTTCAAATGAGTAGAGTGTGTGGATGTAATTCCTTTGTGTTTGATGATGTGAAGAATGTTTTGGACCTGGTTAAGCAAGTGTTGATGTCCGCAAGGCATGGGTCTTCTGCTAGTGTAGTGTGTAGTCCTGTTTAGGACTTGTCCTCTACATGTTTCATGTTATGTGTTGTCTGGCTGACTTGTAAATGTATTTTTCATGTGTCTCTAACTGACAATCAATGTAAGCAATGTAATATCATGTATAAATTGTAAATCAAATTGAGTTAGGCAAGGTGTGATTGTAAAGTGATTGATAAGGTTCGCAAGCAAGATAAGGAGCAGAATGAATACATTATGATGTGTGCCTGAAGGAGAAAGAGTAGAAGTTGTAGATTATGTCATGATTCATCTTCAACACATATCTATGACAATGATTAAGTATAGAGTGTGCCTAGATGATCTGATCATCAGAAGGAAGTGTGAAGAGGCAGAATTGCAATCATCAAAGATGTGAGTTTCAGTGTTAGTTTTCAGACAATAGGACTATCATATTGTAATCTTTTGTGAGTTTGTTACTCATTTTAGGGAGTAGTAGCTTCCTTGGGAGTGACCCTAAAACAAAGTCTTCAAGGAGTAGTAGCTTCAGAGTGACTCTAAATCAAAGTTTTCAGGGAGTAGTAGCTTCCTTGGGTTGTAGCCCTAAAACAAAGTTGTTATTTTGAGCTTCATATATTGTGAGTTAATCCTCACTGTGTTTTTTTCCCTTCTTGGGTTTTCCATGTACATCTGGTGTTATGTGTTGATATGCATTGTGTTAATATTTCATATTTATGTTAATGTTGTAATGCTTAAGACTTGATCTGCTCTGTAGAAGTTGAAATTTGATTAGATATTGATTCAACCCCCCCCCTCAGTATCCTAGTGTGTTCAACATTACTATCCTTTGTGTGTGAGGTGGAACCAATGCTTTGATATGCATTAACTAGATTTCTTACAATAGATTTTTCACTATTAGCACTTGATGTTCTTAGGCCAAGAATCTTCATGATTGGCCTAAACTTAAGATTTTTCATCATCTCAACAAACAATTGACATCTTTTGGTTTCACTTATGTTTTCAAAAAATAAGTTCCCTATCTTATTCACATTTCTTCTACAAGTATGCTCAGGAATCTTGCCAACCATCAGTTTTAGAATATTCTCATCAGTCTCAATCAAAAACTTAGGCTTTCTATGCTAAATTCTAGATGTTCTTATTGGAAAAATTGAATCACAAGATAAATTTTGGTCACTCAACACTTGATCAATTGGTGTATCATCTACTACAACATTTGCAAATGCATCATGATTCTCAATTAGAGATTAAACATTTTCTACAATATCAATTTGAGATGGAAAAGATGACATACCTTCAACTCCCACATTTGATTTCTTACTTGTACAATGTTTTTTCATTCGTTCCCTTTGTTTCTCCAATTCCTTCTCTCTCTTCAATGCTTCATCATCCCATTCAATCGGCAAAGACAGTTGACCTTCATTTGTGGAGTTCAATTTCTTATTGTCATAAAGTTGTTTCATTCATTTTCTTTTATTTGCATTCTCAGCTTCACGCTCCTCTAGTGTTTGCATTTTTCTCATTTCCTTGGCATTGTATTGAATTCTATATCACTCTAAAACAATGGTCAAAAGATCACAAAAAATATCTAATAATTTATCAAGTTATAATACAAAACATGCACAATTACAATGTTTTTGTCAATGTAAAAAAAAACTAGTTAATTTGTTCAATCTAGTGTTGCAATCCCTGAAAACATGAAAAAAATAGTTTCCAATATCAAATTTGAATTTAAAACATGCAATTGGAATCTTGTGCATCGAAACAAGAACAAAAAGTGCATCAATTTTGTCAACCAATGATGGGAGAACCTCAAAAGCATGACAAGTCTCTTTCAATGTCAAAAAAAGTGCAAAACAGGGAATAAAACAGAGCATGTTCACCAAAAGTCACGTAACATGCCTTTTTCTAGGTCATTATTCATCATTTTAACTAGTTCAAAACGTGCTCACGTTATAACAGGAGTGTGTTTTAAACTAGCTAAAATGTTGACTCCCCCTCTCTCTCCCTAAACCATAAACCTTGAAAACTAACCCCTAACCCCTAAAACCTAAACCCTAAACCCTAACCCCTAACCCCTAAACCCTAAACATGATGTTCCTCTCTCTCTCTATCTATCTCTTTCTCTCTCTTTCTATCTCTCCCTATCTCTCCCTAACCCCTAACCCCTAAATACTAAACTTGAGAAACCCTAAACCTCTCTCTCTCTCCCCTATATCTCCCCTCTCTCACCCTTATCATTTTGATATCTCCCTATTTCTCCCTTATATCTCCCCCCTCTCTCCCTCTCCCTTATCGATAAAGGAAATGGAAACAAGAAAACTAGGACATGCAAAGAGGGATGAGGATATAAATTGGGAGGATGAAATGGAAACAAGACAAAATGAAAGTTAATTGAATGGGAAGAATGATGATAGGAGAGGTGGAAAATAGTAAAATAGGGAAAAAATTGGTGGGATCTAAAGGAAAATTGGAAATGAAAAGGAAAACTAAGAAAGATAGGGTTAGGAGGTGAAAAAGAGGGGAGGAGGTGGAAAAAGAAGTCAAATGGACATAAAGAGATGAAGATGAATGATAGGGGAGGGAGAAAATTAAAAATTAGGGGAAATTTGGTTAAATCTTAATGGGATTTGAAAGAAGGGAAGGCCAACATAGTGGAAGAACTATAGAAAATAGCCACCTAGTTATAAAGAAATACCTATCCATGAACTTGAAGAAAACTATTGTAGAGATTTAAAGGGATGAAACAATAATGATTTGATGTAGTATGGACTTATAAATACTTACTACTTTAGATAAAATAGCTACAATATAGTGATCAAGTGAGAAATTTGCAATTCATGTGTCCAAAATGAGGGAAGATGGGTCTTATTTATGGATTTTTGAAGGGAAGTCAATTAGTTCTACTATATTTGGGCTATTTTTGAAAAGAAACCTCTTGTAGGAAAACTATCCCTTCAAACAAGGTTCGAACACATATAAATAGCACAAGGAGAAGATTCTAGAGGTATGGAGGAGAGAGAGAGGGGGGAGGAGAGATAGGGAGATAGAGAGTGAGGTAGATGTACAAAGACTTAGGGAGAGACATTGAGAGAGAGAGAGAAGGGTCGACAGAGAGGGAGAGAGATAGAGAGAGAGGGGGGTCCATAAAGAAAAAAAGATAGAGGGATATATATATATATATAATTCATTTTAACATCTTTAAAACATGATCACATTATATTAAAGATGTTAAAATGAATTATATCTATATATATATATATATATATATAATTCATTTTAACATCTTTAAAACACGATCACGTTATAATGCGTGTTATAACGTGATCACATTTTTCATAGTTGCTTTGGGAAATTCCAACCCTAAGGGTTGGATTTACCGTGGGCATCCAACCCAAAGGGTTTGAGGTACTTTTTGGATGCCAAGGATGTGTTTTTAACAAAAGTTAGAAAATTCAACCTAATATCATGTGTGCTCCCCCTATGGTTTACACGTTTTTCAATTTTAATACGAAAAAATTCCAAGACGACTTCAAGTTTTTTATTAGCTTTCTAACCATATATTTTTCAAAAATCTAATAACATTAAGGTTTCCATCTTCAAGTTCTTTTGCTAATGTGTTCTTTTTTTAGAAAACCTATGTCTAGTGTTTATGGTGTCATTTTTTACACATTTATTGAAATTTGAAATAAATTACATTTTTAGATTCTAGACTCAATTCTAAGCACATTGAAAAAAAATGATTTTTGATTAGTTTTCAAAAAAAATAGGAGGGAGCACGCTCAAATTTTCATTTTTCAGAATGTGTCCACTTTGAAAATTCATAAAAAAATTCATATTTTCATAAAAAATTAACAGAAAAATAGGCATAAACTACATGGTGTTAGCTAATTTTCCACTGAAGCGATTTGTCTAATACTTCAAAAAAAGTTGAAATTTTAGGGGGAGCACACCAAACACTATGTTATATTTTTCTAACAAAAACAAGAGCACTTTGTGTGCTCCCCCTAATTGAACCTCTTAATCTCCACCATTTTTAGAAAAAAAAATAGTAGATTTGAAACTAAACTTGGAGCACTACAAAACTTGTTCCTATCACATCTTCTAATCTTGAGCATGGCTATCTTCAATTTCTCATGCAAGATCAATTTTTTCTAATTTCAGAAAAAAAAGTCGCCACTTATGACCCCTTTTGGTCCCCCATTTCCATGCACATACCAAGGTGCCAACACATAGACTCATCACCAATGCATAATTAGATAGATTGTTACCACATGACGCATCAGCACACAATGTGCCTTATCATCCCATGACCTCCAAGTTTGGAGGATGAATAACACTTCCAATATAGATGGAATTTTTTAAACTCGACTCTCTCCTCTTTCTTTCATGAATGATGATAATAAGATTTAGCTTGTAGTTGTCTTCATTTTTACTTGTGTGCTAGAAGCTACTTGTTGTTAGAAATGAAAGCAACACTACTTCAATGGAAATCTGATACAAGATAAATTTCAACAATCTTTAACTATGTGTTATTAATAGAGATTGTAACACAGAAACAAAACTATGCTTCATAGAAATGCAAAATCAGAAAATGAACACATAACACAATGTTTAACGTGGAGAAAACCCTTTCAAGTAAAAAACTCCACATAGGAAAGAGGCCCAATGTTTGTATTAATCTGAAAATGATTTACAATACAACACTTCAACTCTCTCCACTAGTCTTCAATCTGACAACATTCTGGCAGCACCCAAGTACCTAAAATCTGTATTGCAGCAACTAATACATGGAAAATACTTATAGAAACATTTTCCAACTCCTCCTAGGCGTTCACCTTCTCTCTCCTAAGATTCTCCAACCTATAAACATTAATTACCATCTTACAAGCATCTTACACTTGTCCAAAAACAACCATGCAAAGGTTGGATGCCCAAGACTAAATCTGGCCTCTTATAGCATCTTATGACGCATCATAACCGTCATAGATTCCAGCAAAAGAGTATCTTTCCAAGATAGGAACCTTGGGCTAAATATAGCAAATATACAACTAACCTATCCATCATATGCGTCATAGAATCTCAAAATCTTATGACAACTTGCAGCTGTCATAGATTCACTCACCAAACATTATGATAGTTTTCATACATGCCAAAAATAGTATATTCCTCAAGGGAGCATGCCTATCCTCATTTACTATGAGTTTTTACATTTGCCAATAGTAAAATTCACTCCGTAACTATCGCTGGTAACTCTGAAATTACAACTGTCAATGAGACTACCTCATTCCCTTATGGGTAATTACAAATAACAAATAATAAATGGAATAAAATACAATATTAGAATTTACAAGGTTAATGGCACCTTATTCCAACATTCTCCCACCTGACATTATACATTGTAAATCAACCCATAGGAAGTCAAATGAAATAATCAGGCACTAGAAACAAGGCCCATGGCCTCTCTGCACCACACGAACTTTTATGTGCTCACAGGCTTGGTCAATAAATCTACAACATTCTCCTAAGTGTCTATCTTCTTTAGCTCAATCTCTCCATTTGCAACCAACTCTCGAACAAAGTGATACTGAACATCAACATGCTTAGTTCGAGCATGATACATGGGATTCTTGGCCAAACAGATAGCCAATCTGAATGATCCTGCAATCAAAACCAATACCTGTACACAATCTCCTCAACCAAATTGCCTCCTTAGAGACATGAGTAGCAACCATATACTCTGCTTCTGTAGTGGACAAAGCAACTGTGGGCTGCCTCTTACTCATCCAACTCACTACACCTCCAAACAGAGTAAACACATAGCCACTAGTGGACTTTCGACTATCCAAGTCACCTACCCAATCTACATCAACAAAACCCTATATGTCCAAAGATTTATCAGCACTATCAGTACCGGAATAAAGCAAACAATGATCAGGAGTACCTGCAAGATATTTCAACACCCTCTTCACATAGTTCCAATGTTGTCTACCAGGGTTAGACATAAATCTGCTCAAAACTCCCACTACTTGGGCAATATCTGGCCTAGTGCAAACCATTGCATACATCAAACTCCCTACAGCACTGGCATATGGCACATTAGACATATCCTCAAGATCATCCTCAGTCTTTGGACACATATCTAATGAAATCTTAGTACCAATGGGTAAAGGAACTCTAACTGGGTTACAGTCCTGCAAACTAAACCTCTGCACAATAGCATTCACATACTTACTTTGTGACAACCAAAGCTTTCTGTTAACTCTATCCCTCCTTATCTCCATTCCCAAAATATACCTTACAACACTAAGATCCTTCATCTCAAATGCACCTGAAAGTTGGGCTTTAAGCTCACTGACCATACCCTTAGTATTGCTAAAAACATGTCATCAACATACAAAGCAATAACCAGTATAGAATCATCAACACAATGAATGTAAACATAATGATCTTCCTCGCTTCTAACAAAACCTAATTTCAAAACAAATGAATCAAACTTTTGATACCACATTCTGGGGGACTGTTTCAGACCATAAAGAGACCTCTTTAACCTGCAAACCCAATGTTCTTTTCTTTTTACCTCAAAACCTGTAGGTTGTTGCATATAAATTTCTTCTTCAAGATCTCCATGCAAAAATGTAGTCTTAACATCCATTTGCTCAATCTCCCAATCATAAGTTGCACCAATGGGTAAGAGAAATCTAATAGAAGTTAATTTAGCTACAGGAGATAATATCTCACCAAAATCAACTCCCTCTCTCGAAGTAGCCCTTGGCTACCAGTCTAGCCTTGTACTTCTCTAGTGACACGTATGCTCCAAACTTCTTCTTGAAGACCCACTTACAACCTATGGCCTTTCTTCCTTTGGGCAAACGAACAAGATCCCAGGTGTTACAAGAGTCTAAAGCCATCATCTCCTCCTGCATGGCTAGCTGTTAAGACTCACTATCATCTGCAAAAATAGCTTCCCTGTAGGATCTAGGTTCATCGTTAGTACTCAATAAAGCATATACACAACAGAAATCTAGTGGGCTATACCTGTCAATTGGATTCCGTTGTCTTGTGGATCTCCTCAAGGGTGGAGTAAGAGACTCTACTCATTCTTCTGCATGATCATCTGCAACAACTTCTTCTATAACTACAGACTCATCTTCATCAGAACTACTCGAATCTTCTTCTTCTTCTTCACCCCCTAATCCATCATTTTGTTCTTCCTGAGGTGCATCTTGCTATTCTAAATCAAAGTGCACCTTCTTTACCTTTTCATCTTTTTCTTTTGGCTGCTCAGGTTCAGAAATAGCTCTAAGTTCCCTGAAAATAACATCTCTAGAAAAGATAATCTTGCAGGTTAATGGATTCCAAAGCTTATAACCTTTGACATTATCACCATATCCAATGAATGTACACTTTTTAGCCTTTGGATCCAACTTAGATCGCTTTTCCTTAGGCACATGAACAAAAGACTCACAACCAAAAACCCTTAAATGTGAAACAGAAGGTTTCTTACCTGTCCACACTTCATAAGGTGTCGAATCAACAGCCTTACAAGGAGATCTGTTTATCAAGTAGCAAGCAGTACACATAGCCTCTGCCCAAAAGCATTTATCCAACTATGCATCACTAAGCATACTTCTGGCCCTTTCCATAATTGTTCGGTTCATCCTTTCTACAACATCATTCTGTTGTGGTGTATACAGAGTTGTCTTTTGTCTGATTATACCTGCATGCTTGTAAAAATCATCAAATTCCTTAGAGTTGTCTTTTTAATACATTATTGCTTGTGTGGCCCAATCTATAGTGCCACAACATACATGCATTTTTAGTATTAGCCTCAGATACATAGGAGGCATTATAAACTGTAGTGGCTTCAAGCTTGAACAGGCCTTTGAATCTCTTCCCCTTCGCTACCACCAAGTTCCCTCTCACTAATCTGCAACCATGCTTATCAAATGTCACATGCATTCCCAAATCATTCAACTTCAAAACTAAAATCAGATTTCTAGCTAATCCAGGAACATGTAAAACACTTGGGAGGGTTTTAATCCTCCCATCACTGAAACACAACAATACCTTTCCTTTCCCGACAATCGGATATGTAGAGTTGTCACCAAGGTAGATATTACCTCCATCATATTCTTCATATAAGGAGAACCATTCCTTATGCGGGGTCATATGAAATGAGCATCCTAAGTCAATCAACCAGTGATCATTAGAAACAAGATTACATGCAGAAAGTAAAACTTCTTCACCTGCATTCAAGGACTTATCTGAAGCACTCTCCCACTGTTTCTTGGGGTTTCTGCACTCCTTCACATGTCCCCTTTTACTGCAGTTCCAACACTTAACTCTGTTCTTTTTACCAAGAGTCTTAGACTGGCCCTTGGACTTGTCCTTAGTCCCTTTTTGATCTCCTTTAGGTCCTCTTTCCTTAGACCTTCCCCTGACACTGAGAGCATCCCCTGAACTATCTGAACTCTTCTTCCTCAATTCCTGTGACAGTAGTACTGAAACAAGAGCATCCAACTTTGAATCCGCAAGGTTAGCAGTGATAGCAAGGATAACATTCTCCCAAGACTCAGGTAAAGAACAAAGAAGTAAAATACATTTATCTTCCTCATTAACCTCAACATCTACTGAATCAAGCTGGCTCACTAACAAATTAAAAGAATTTAAATGCTCTGCAACTGATTCACCTTATCACATTTTCATGGAAAATAATTTTCTTTTTAAATAAAGTTTATTTACCATACTCTTGACTTGATAGATCTCACCCAACCATTTCCACAACTTGTATGCACTCTCTTTCTTTGTGACATTCAATAGGACAGAGTCTGAAAGACACAATCAGATGGTTCCCCGTGCCTTCTTATCCAGTCTATCCCACTCATCTTGAGAGACATCATCAGGTTTCTTCTCTTTTTGGACAGCCAACCATTGGTTGCTTTCTTCCAACAAATCTTCCATTTTTAGCTTCCACAGCTCATACCCCATTCCGTTGAACTTCTCAATGTCCAATCAAGAGGTTGATGCAATGGTGGAAGCAGCCATAATAACAACACAAGATCTGCAAAACAAACACAACCAAACCCCCCACTACAGCTACAGCTTCCACACTACAACCCAAGAGTCAAAGCTAGCTAGGCTCTGATACCAAATGTTAGAAATGAAAGAAACACTACTTCAATGGAAATCTGATACAAGATAAATTTCAGAAATCTTTAACTGTGTGTTATTAATGGAGATTGTAACACAGAAACAAAACTATGCTTCACAGAAATGCAAAATCAGAAATATAAACACATAACACAATTTTTAACGTGGAGAAAACCCTTTCGAGTAAAAAACTCCACACAGGAAAGAGGCCCAATGTTTGTATTAATCTAAAAATGATTTACAATATAACAACATTTCAACTCTCTCCACCAGTCTTCAATCTGACAGCATTCCGGCAACGCCTGAGTACCTAAAATCTGTATTGCAGTAACTAATACATGGAAAATACTTATAGAAACATTTTCCAACTCCTCCTAGGCATTCACCTTCTCTCTCCTAAGATTCTCCAACCTGTAAACATTAATTACCATCTTACAAGCATCTTACACTTGTCCAAAACTAGCCATGCAAAGGTTGGGTGCCCAAGACTAAATCTAGCCTCTTATAGCATCTTATGACGCGTAATAACCGTCATAGATTCCAGCAAAAGAGTATCTTTCCAAGATAGGAACCTTGGGCTAAATATAGCAAATATACAACTAACATATCCGTCATATGCGTCATAGAATCTCAGAATCTTATGACAACTTGCAGCTGTCATAGATTCACTCACCAAACATTATGACACTTGTCATACATGCCAAAAATAGTATATTCATCAAGGGAGCATGCCTATCCTCATTTACTATGAGTTTTTACATTTGCCAATAGTAAACGTCACTCTGTAACTACCGTCGGTAACTCCGAAGTTACAACTGTCAATAAGACTACCTCATTCCCTTATGGGTAATTACAAATAACAAATAATAAATGGAATAAAATACAATATTGGAATTTACAAGGTTAATGGCACCTTATTCGAAAACTTGTTACATATTTTCCTCTATTTTGTAGGTTCCCATGGAGCACACATGTCAAAGGATAGATTTGCACAACAATATTCAAAAGGGTCTATTACTTTATAGAGACCCATGGTATCCTTTTATATTTGAATAGTTACTTTACATGTAGGTTTGTGAATGCTACACACTTTGAGATATATCATGATCATTCTAGGATTCACATTCACCTCAAAGTGGGGACAAAATGCAAATGGTGAAATTTGCATACCCATATCATTTCCCATTTAGTTTTGTGTTCGTTTTGAGAGAGTGACTTAATACATTTACATATCTACAAATGGTGCAATCATGTGTGAAGTTGGACTATTTCTCCCATTGTTGTCATTTATACACATTCCTACACATTTGTCCCCTACCTTATCCATATGGACATGCATTCTAACATATTCACCTAGATTATGCACCTATTACACCTATCCATGCACTCATCCCTATACATTCATTATCCACCTTGATTTTACCATTCCCATGTCCTCGATCATTTCCATGGACATGGGATCAATTCTGCACCCATGGATTTGACCCCTAAAATTTTAAAATTCAATTTCAAATTTTTTTATGACTCTTGCTTATTCCTTTCCCACCTAAAGTTGTCTAAACAAAAGTTTGCATGATTTGTTGCTATGTACCTATATATTTAAAGGCATCCAATTACATTCATTTGATATTTCCTCATCTTCTAATCATTCTAAGCAATTATTGGCATATCATTCAAGGAACATTTCAATTACAACACCTAAAAAGCATAAGAATTTGTATAATCATCCTAGCACATTTTTCAAAAGCTAATCTTTCCTAGTGGTTGGCCTAAGAGAACTTGTCTCATAGGAATCTAGTAGCTCTCTAAAGGATTTTTTTAAATACCACCAATCCAAATAGCAGAGCAAAGAACAACAAATTTTGAAATAGGAAACAAGAGTACATAGTTAGTTGGATCATATTTACAAGTAGATATCATATACATAACTAAAATGACCCATTCTTGCATATTTGATCCATCATAGAGTTGATTGATTGTTCATATCCCAAGAGAAATCTTGGATAAAGATTTTCTATTTCTAACCCTAAGACATCTAGATTTCAATGCATTAGTAGACACATTCAACATTCATCTTTCCAAGAGCTAAACACCATTAACCTTCTTTGCATTTACTTTAACATTTAATGTTTCAATTTTCTAATATCTATGCCCACAACTCTATTATCTAGATTAGTCAATTTGTATTTATTGCTTGCATTAATTGATTGGTCTAGATAATACATCTAGTTTAGGAAAAGGTTATTTTCCTTTATAATATTATAAAATGATGTATTGATTAGTAATATGTATACATTGTGTATTATTGTAAGGGTGAAAAGTGTATACATGACACTTTGACTTATTTGTCCTGAGTGCAATGACTAGTGTGCAAAATGACATGTTTTTGTGTGAAAGTTGGCAAAATAACCTAAACCTATTTTCACATTCCAAGGATATGGATCCAATCTACATTTTCTAGAAGTTCATTGTCCTTAGTGAAATCCATCAGGTAAATTCAGCTTAGGTTAGAATTGCAACAAAAAAATGACCTCCTCCTCTTGATTTCTAAATTCAAATTGATTCTTGCGTCCAAATCGACCCCTTTCCAACTAATCATTATTTACTAACTTAAGAACAAAAAATGTTCAAATTATATGCTAGGTTGTTGTATAAAAGAACAAACCTTAATTCATTATGATGAGTCAATAATACTACTAAATATTTCTCTTTTCCCATCAAAAGCAAGAATTCCTATATTAACTATATTATATATAATTTTTATTTGAAACAAGATAGTTTAATATTCAAGATGTACAATTTAAGCAAACTACTAATACATAACTTAACCAAATAAACAAATTTTCAAACATGTTTCCATTTAATTTTTATTGATGGCAAGTGAAGATGGAAGTTGTTGGATGGATAAATAAACAAATGATATAATTTCTGCAATAATGGATTTGTAGACATTTTCTTGTCAAATGCCTTGGATTCAATGTCCGTTGCAGCAGATAAAAGACAAAAGCATGCAAATCATGTGATATCACTGTCCATCCTCGGCAGATGACATCCATTGACCCTTATGCAATCCAGAATTTTTACCATTCATAATAGCAAATTACAATCTACGATGATCCCAAGCTTGATCAATTATGTAGCATTGTAGAGGATCTTCAAATACAAATCTCTGGCCAAGGATCATTATAGTTGATTCGATTATAAATATAATATTGTTTAATGAGCATGATCTTATTTTAAATTTATGACTGATAATGGCAAGCCTATGATATTATTATTTTTCTATTTTAACCCCCTTGCATGTGATAATCACTTTCGAATGAGAATATGGGCTATTAAGGTGCATAAATGATGGTGGAGGCTAAAAATAGCTAATGTAGTGGGGAGAAAGAATATGGGCCATTAAGGAGCATACATGATGGTGGAGGCTAAAAATAGCCAATGTGGTGGGGAGAAATAAGTAATGAAGCTGGCATTGAAACAGTCATTGAATTCTCCCTTTCTCTCACTATGGCTTAGTTTGTAAGAAGAAAATCTTTTTTGCATGGAATAGCATACTATGCAATCCTTATTGTGGTCTAAACATTGGAAGGGGTTAGTGCTAGTAGTGTCACTTTTTCTGGAGGAGAAAATAGTCAATGTGAAGATCAAGTAGATCATAGAAGCGTCCACCAGAAATAGTCGGCATTCGACACGTTGTAGTGTCGGTTGTGTACATGGATTTTTTGACAGGCAATAGTGTCAACTTTTACCTTTGACCAATCAACTTATCTGCTTTCGACCAGTCTGTCTACACTATTTGTCGATAAATTTGTCAACAACATTTCTGTCATCATGTTTTCGACCAACCAATCATTTTACAACGCACCGGCTGGTTAAGCTTTATGGTGCAGGAGCACCCCTTCGAAATACTAATTAGGTCTAAATATAGTATGTTTCATCCATTATGATGTAATAAGGTCCATGTGACCAATTCCTATGTTTTTAAGTCAATCTAGGTTTTTGTGCAGTTAGTTAGAAGTTTGTTATGCTAGTTGTCTTCTCCCAGCCATTTGGAAGTCTCCCAGCCGCTAGGAATCGAGTCTGTACTACTCTTGTTGAGTAGTTATTTATAAGCCTAGCTCAGATCCTTTAGAGGAGAGAAGGCATCGAATAGTTAGTGGTAGAGTTTTTGGTATTTCTGAAGTTATTTGTGAAACTGAACAGAGTAATTGCTTATATTTTCTGCAATAAGAATCAAGAAGATCCTGTTGATATCATTTTATTGTGTACTTGATTTTCTTGGTCTAGCAGGCAGGATGAATTCACTTATCCATTCCACCGATTAATTCTCTGAATCGGTGGAATGGCCATGTACAGTAGTTTAGATTTCTTTTCTATTTTTCCATTGTGCATTTCATGTTTTTGAGATCAAGTTATAGCATACAATGATTTACCCTAGCATCCTCATGTGCTAGGTTTTGAAGGTAGAAATCTAGGTTAAGATTGTTAAGAAAACAAATCGGATAGATCCTAGGATTTTCTGTGCAAAATTTGTAAAATTTTGAGGGTTTTGCTTTGATATACATTTGATGTATATACAGTGTTTGTATGTCACATACAATCCATGAGTATATCGCATTTATACGTTGTGAGTATATCACTTTGGGATAATTGTTGTTGTATGTTGAAACATACAAGCCTTTGCAGATACAAAGGAGAGAGAAACCCTTGATGCATACAAAAAGGTCAATGGCGGAGTCAAAGGTACAATCGTCAAGGAGAATATCCCGCATAATGCATATCGGGCTTTGTATGTTTACAAAGTGTGTCAGGATATGCAACTTTTGAGTATATGTCTTTTGTATACAGTTTGTGTTTATACTTCAGTTGTATGGTTGAGATAGTTTGTGTGTATCCCTCAATTGCATTTCGTGGTTTTCATGTGACGAATGTATATTTCAAATATACATTGGGTTGATACAAGGGAAAGTTAGCGGTCAACTATTTTCGGAGGGAATATTCCAAGGAATATTTAGCAGATGTATATTTTGGGTTGTATATTCTGAATGTATGTCCAAACATACATTCTGCAGATACAAGGACTTGGTACATGCAGGTTAACGCCAGTCAAAGAATAGTTTGTATGTTTGTTTTGCATCTCGTGCTTTTGTATTGTAAATATACATCACGCTCATACATTGCTTGTGGATACAACTAGTGACCGGCAATAGAGGTAGGCAGAACTGGCTTGGTCGGTAGAAGTTTGTATCAATATAATAGTGATCGTCGGAGC
The DNA here is from genome assembly GCA_027924645.1 of Cunninghamia lanceolata. Lineage (NCBI taxonomy): Eukaryota > Viridiplantae > Streptophyta > Pinopsida > Cupressales > Cupressaceae > Cunninghamia > Cunninghamia lanceolata. Next base: position 190,237 of record BSBN01001268.1, on the reverse strand, counting down.
AACACAGTTCGGCGAGCCCGATAGACTATGTCTTGTCGATAGGCAATAGAATGAAATGCACTTATCAGCGTGAAGTAGATTTTGATGTGAAGATTTTTAGAGAAGCCGATGTTTATTGTCAGGCCAATGGGGTATGTCGGAAAGACATTAGGGCAGCTCTTGCTGATGGAATGAAAATCATCAAGTCTCACCAAGTTTTGAATGCTTGTGTTAGCCACTCTGCATCATAGTGGTATCAAAGCAAAGGAGTATCCTTTGGGAAGAAGGAGAAAATAAAATGTCAGATAGAGAGGGATCAGAAGAGTTCCCAGCAAGGATGACCAACGCTGATTTGGCTGTCCTGGTAAAGAAGTAGATTGCAGAGAGTAAAGCAATTAGTGCTCAGAATCAAGAATTGAAAGATGAGTTGGAGAAGTTGAGGGACAGAGTAGGAAAGGGAAAGGAAGATTCTGGTGAACGAGATAGGGATGAAGAGGAGATCCCTAGGTAGGAAGAGATAGAGGTTCCTACAGACCAGAGGCCCTTACTAAATGCCCTCAAATCCATGGAGCGGAGGACCATGGACATGAAAATAGACCTACTAGTGTTTGTAGGAAAAATGGAACTTGATTCAGTGATGGAGTGGATAGACTCCTTGAACAATTTCTTTGAAACAGAGGAAATACCAGACCACCAAAGAGTGAAGATAGCTCAATCCAAAATGAAGGGAGCTGCACTAACCTGGTGGAATTTCATCCAAGATGACAGGGTGAAAGAAGGAAAGAACAGAGTTGCTACATGGAAGAAGATGAAGGCTTTGGTGAAGGAAGCCTATGTCCCATTGGATTATAACATCCAGTTACATAAGAGGAGACAAAATCTAAAATAGAAGGAGTTAGATGTCAGTGCATACATTGAAGAGTTCATGAAACTTTGTCTCAAGACAAAGGTGAGGGAGAATGAGGAAGAGAAGGTAGCAAGGTATCTCAATAAGTTGAGATTTGCCATCCAAGAAGACCTAAATCTGCATAATCCAGATACAATTCAGAAGTGCTACCAATTAGCACTCAAAGTGGAAGAGAAACTAAAGAGAAGACAAGAGCAGAACAATAGAGGAAGAGGAAGACAACAAAGAAGGGGAAGAAGTCCATTCAGAGGTAGAGGAAATGGATTTGGACAGCAAGGAGACTCAAATCAGGAGAACAACAAAGGAGACATCAGTCAATCTCAAAAAGGAAGTTATGATGAAAAAAGAAATTTTAGGGGCAGAAGACCACCATTCAGAGGGAGATCTCAGGGCAGGGGATCTATCAAATGTTACAATTGCAATCAGGAAGGCCATATAGCCAGTAGATGTCCAGAAAAAGCAACAAGTTCAATCAGAGAAAGGAGGACTAATCTGATCCAAGAATCTGATTGTCAAATTTCAACAAGTTCAAACACTTATCAAAGTGGGAATGCCCCTGACATCTATGGATATCCTGAGAAAGGAGAAGCTCTGATGATTAGGAGAGAAATGACCACCATGAAGGTGCCTAACAAAGAACCCCCACAAAGGAAATCTCTTTTCAAAACTACTTGTAAGGCAGGAGGAAAGGTATGTAAAGTTCTGATTGATTCTGGATCTATTGAAAATTTTGTGTCTGATGAAATGGTAGAAAAGCTTAAGCTTAGAAGATTGCCACATCCTTGCCCATACAAAATTTCATGGCTCACTCAAGGTCAGCAAACAATTGTGGAAGAGCAGGTTTGGGTGGAATTTCCAATTGGAACATACAAGGACAGGTTACTGTTTGACATTGCTAAGATGGATGCCTGCCATCTCCTATTTGGAAGACCACGGCAGTATGACTTGAAATCTCGCCATGATGGAGTTAGGAACGCCTATTCAATCACCAAGGATGGTAAGGTGATAGAGTTACTACCTTCGATAGAAATGGGGGTAGAATCAAAAGGAAAAGAAGTCAAGGTAATGATGGTAGAGGGTAAACAATTCATGAAGGAGATAGCAGATGAAGGTATAGTTGTGTATGCCCTTGTTCCATGCCTAAAGGTGAATAAGGAATAGCAGCAAGAAGTCAAGGGAGAGAAGAAGCAAAGGTTCATAGACCCTGTTGTCCAAGAACTATTGGACAAGTACAAAGGCATCATCTCTGATGAAATGCCAAGGTCCCTACCACCTATAAGGGACATCAGTCATTGCATAGATCTGATTCCAGGATCTACACTTCCAAACAAGGCAGCATACAAGCTTACCCCAGAGCAGAATGAAGAGGTAGCAAGGCAGATTGAGGAATTGTTGGAAACAGGCCTAATTGGCAAAAGTTTAAGCCCATGTGCAGTACCGGCTGTACTAGCATCAAAGAAGGAAGGCACTTGGAGACTTTGCACTGATTCAAGGGCTATTAACAAGATCACAATCAGGTATAGGTTCCCAATCCCTAGGATAGAAGACTTACTTGATTGCTTGGGAGGTGCCAAATATTTTACAAAGATAGATTTGAAAAGTGGCTATCATCAGATCAGGATTAGGACAGGGGATGAGTGGAAAACTGCATTTAAAACCAATGAAGGGTTGTATGAGTGGAAGGTCATGCCATTTGGTTTATCCAATGCACCCAGTACCTTTATGAGGTTGATGAATGAGGTCTTGTGAGAATTTATAGGTAAATTTGTCATAGTATATCTAGATGACATTCTAATTTTCAGCAATACAAGGGAAGAACACCTCAGACACATAGATTTGGTTCTCAAAAGGTTACATGAAGAGCAGTTAATGATCAACTTGGACAAGTGTTTGTTCATGCAGGAGGAGATCATCTACTTGGGTTTTGTCATCTCCCATGGCAAACTAAAAATGGATCAAGAGAAGGTAAGTGCCATACTATCTTGGCCAACTCCTAGAACAATGAATGATGTCAGAAGTTTCCATGGGTTAGCAACTTTTTATAGGAAGTTTATAAGAGGGTTTAGTCATATTTGTGCACCCATGCTTGACACCATAAAAGGAGGATAGAAGTGCAGATTTATTTAGACAGAAGAAGCAGGTGATTCATTTGAGACATTGAAGAAAAAGGTGGCACAACAGCCAGTCCTTGCACTACCTGATTTCAATAAAATCTTTCAAGTAGAATGTGATGCAAGTCACATGGCAATTGGAGCAGTACTTAGTCAAGAAGGTAGGCCTATTGCATTTTTTAGTGAAAAACTAAATGATGCTAAGAAAAGATATTCGTCATATGATTTGGAGATGTATGCTCTAGTCCAGTCACTCAAGAAGTGGAGGCATTACTTGATGCCAAAGGAATTCATAGTGTTTACAGATAATCAGGCCCTTAGTTTCATAAATAGTCAGGAGAAGCTAAACCATAGGCACATGAAGTGGGTGGAGACTTTACAAGCTTTCACTTTCACACTCAAGCACAAGAAAGGGGTCAAGAAAAAGGTAGCAGATGCTTTAAGTAGGAGGGCTCTAATGATAAATCAGATCCAGTTGGAAAGTGTTGGTATTGATTCCTTAAAGACTATGTATGCAGATGATGAAGACTTTGGAGAGATCTACAAAGTATGTACTTCTTTTGGAGATAAATATCATGCTGAATTCTTTGACTTTCTGATCCAGGATGGGTTGCTGTTCAAAGGTGGACAGATGTGTATTCCAAGGTGTTCTATGAGGTTGAACATCATTAAAGAGAAACATTGTGGAGCTATGGAAGGACATTTTGGTCTAGATAAGACTCTGGACCTTGTAAAGAGACATTACCATTGGCCTAAGTTACAATCAGAGGTGAGGAAATTTGTGGAAGCATGTGTGATATGTCAGAAAGCAAAGGGGAGATCCACTAATGCAGGTTTGTATCAGCCACTACCCATTCCTTCTAGGCCATGGGAGAGCCTCAGCATGGATTTTGTGTTGGGTTTACCTAGAACAAGGAAGGGATATGATAGTGTTTTTGTGGTAGTAGACAGATTCAGTAAAATGGCCCATTTCTTGCCATGCAAAACTACTTGTGATGCTTCATATGTTGCAGACCTATTTTTCAAGGACATAGTGAGGATACATGGATTGCCATTGAGCATAGTCTCAGATAGAGATGTGAAATTTATTAGTCATTTTTGGAGGACTCTTTGGAAGAATCTTGGTACCAATTTATCCTTCTCATCAACTTATCATCCTCAAACTGATGGACAGACTGAAGTGGTTAACCATTCATTGGGAAATTTGCTAAGGTGTTTGACAAGGCAGCATGGAGAGAAGTGGGATAACATCCTATCACAGGCCAAATTTTCCTATAATGACACTGTTTAATAGAAGTACAGGGAAATCACCTTTCCAGGTGGTGTATGGTACTCATCCAAGAGGTATTTTGGAGTTAAGAGATTTACCTCTAGGAGAGTCTATTAGTGCACATGGAGAAGCTTTTGTAGTAGCAATCAAAGAGGTGCATGATCAAGTCAAGACTCAACTCCAACAAACTACATTGAAGTATATGCTGACAAGAAGAAGAGAGATGTACAATTTGATGTTGGCGATTTGGTGTGGGTTAATTTGAAGGAAAGACTCCCCAAAGGAAAATATACTAAGCTCATGTAGAGGAAGCTTGGACCATGTCAGATTCTGAAGAAGTGTGGACAGAATGCTTATGAGATCCAACTTCCTTCTGATCTTGGATTGTCACCTATTTTCAATGTATGTGATTTAACTCCATACAAGCATAATACAGATGTCGAACAGGAACCATTGTAGGATGCAGTAGATGTTGATATTCCTAAGCATGATCCACCACAATTGTAGAAGATTTTAGACTCAAGAATGGCACAGAAGACCAGGAACAAAGAGTATCTGGAATACTTGGTGGCTTGGCAAGGGAAACCTGATTCAGAGGCAGTTTGGATGACTGAAGAGCAGATCATCAAACAGGGTGTAGATCTTCAAACTCTCATCTCAAGTGGACTTGAGATTTCTTCTCTCGAGGAGTATGGTGCAGGAGGAACCCCTTTGAAATACCGATTAGGTCTAAATATAGTATGTTTCATGCATTATGATGTAATAAGGTCCATTTGACCAATTCCTATGTTTTTAAGTCAATCTAGGTTTTTGTGCAGTTAGTTAGAAGTTTGTTATGCTAGTTGTCTTCTCCCAGCCGTTTGGAAGTCTCCCAGCCACTAGGAATCGAGTCTGTACTACTCTTGTTGAGTAGTTATTTATAAGCCTAGCTCAGATCCTTTAGAGGAGAGAAGGCATCGAATAGTCAGTGGTAGAGTTTTTGGTATTGCTGAAGTTGTTTGTGAAACTGAACAGAGTAATTGCTTATATTTTCTGCAATAAGAATCAAGAAGATCCTATTGATATCATTTTACTGTGTACTTGATTTTCTTGGTCTGGCAGGCAGGATGGATTCACTTATCCATTTTAGCGGTTAATTCTCTGAATTGGTGGAATGGCCATGTACAGTAGTTTAGATTTCTTTTCTATTTTTCTGTTGTGCATTTCATGATTTTGGGATCAAGTTATAGCATACAATGATTTACCCTAGTATCCTCATGTGCTAGGTTTTGAAGGTAGAAATCTAGGTTAAGATTGTTAAGAAAACAAATCGAATCGATCCTAGGATTTTCTGTGCAAAATTTGTGAAATTTCGAGGGTTTTTCTTTGATATACATTTGATGTATATACAGTGTTTGTATGTCACATACAATCCGTGAGTATATCGCATTTGTACGTTGTGAGTATATCGCTTTGGGATAATCGTTGTATGTTGAAACATAAAAGCCTTCGCAGATACAAAGGAGAGAGAAACCCTTGATGCATACAAAAAGGTCAATGGCGGAGTCAAAGGTACAATCGTCAAGGAGAATATCCCGCATAATGCATATCGGGCTTTGTATGTTTACAAAGTGTGTCGGGATATGCAACTTTTGAGTATATGTCTTTTGTATACAGTTTGTGTTTATACTCCATTTGTATGGTTGAGACAGTTCGTGTGTATCCCTTAATTACATTTTGTGGTTTGCATGTGACGATTGTATATTTCAAATATACATTGGGTTGATACAAGGGAAAGTCAGCGGTCAACTATTTTTGGAGGGAATATTCCAAGGAATATTCGACATATGTATATTTTGGGTTGTATATTCTGAATGTATGTCCAAACATACATTCCACAGATACAAGGACTTGGTACATGCGGGTTAACACCAGTCAAAGAATAGTTTGTATGTTTGTTTTGCATCTCGCGCTTGTATATTGTAAATATACATCGCGCTCATACATTGCTTGTGGATACAACTGGTGACCAGCGATAGAGGTAGGCAGAACCGGCTTGGTCGGTAGAAGTTTGTATGTATCGGTATAAGAGTGATCGTTGGAGCAACACAGTTTGGTGAGCCCGATAGACTATGTCTTGCCGATAGGCAATAGAACGAAATGCACTCATCGGCGTGAAGTAGATTTCGGTGTGAAGATCTTTAGAGAAGCCAATGGTTATTGTCAAGCCGATGGGGTATGTCAGAAAGACATTAGGGCAGCTCTTGCCGATGGAATGAAAATCATCAAGTCTTGCCAAGTTTTGAACGCTTGTGCTAGCCACTCTGCGTCACTTTACCTCATAAAAGAATCTACAAGTATGAACACCTTAGTCCATTTATCCATACCATGATATTTTTATTTGATTGTCTGATTAGTCAATGGACACATAGAAGACTATTCTCATATGATTGCTTATGTCAATTTGGTTATCATACTGGTGCAACATATTCTCTAGTTAAATCAAGTTATTTATACTATGCTATTATCTTGTATATGGATGCTAAGCCATGGAGCCATGAACTCACCTTGTCTTAAGCTATAAGGCTATTGAATGTTAGTCACATAACTATGTTATGCTAAATCATAGTGAGTTGTGGCTGAGACTACAAGAGGCTCACAGTTGTGGGTCATACTGTGTTATCACAATGAGTTGTGGCTAAGGACGTGGGAGGCTCACAGTCGTTTGTGGTATTGTGTTATAGAGAGATGTGTCTTTGATGCCATGGAATGACCATACAACCCTCAGCTATAGCCATATGTTATCCCTCTTTTGTATTGTTATCATTCATGTTGTTCATTAGATACTCTCTGCAAACATTGTTGTTTCCATTGTTAAGACATATCGGCCATTCGAATGGTCATTGTAACAATTTCCTAGTTTGTTGAAATAATACTAATTGGATATAAATCTAATGCTCATACATATCATTTTCCACCACCATAGATGGAATCTAGATCCTCAGTTAGAGTTGATACCTCTATTGTTGGAAATTCAAATCTGGAGCGTATGCATTAACTCCAACTACCCCGTCAGAGATCTCCTTGGGATCTCCCTCCTACCGCACCCTGCAAAACATTTAATTCCATTTGTTGGCCCATCTTAATGTTGGTCAGTCTCTTTATTGTTGGTTAGGTGGATTTGATTTTTGAGCGGCAAATTTGGGCAGCAGAATTTTTTGGTGAAGGATAAGACAAAAGGAGGGAATATTTGACAATTAGAAGATAGACAGAACAACAGAAGAAGCAGCAGCAACATGGAATGTTTTTGTGTGCATGAACAGTAGTTCTAGAAGATCTGTACGTGTGCAGGGAGCAGCAGATAGCTCCAGATTGTTGTATGTTTGTGTGCAGCTCCAGATTGCTGCAAATCAAGTGTATTGTTAGTAGTTTGTTGTTTTTAGTTAAGAAATCAATTTGTAATTGATTTTTTTTCTGATAGAATAGAACAAACAAGAAGTTTGCATGCCCAGCTGTGTGTCTCCTTTGTTTTCTTTGTTATTCCACATTTTATTTGTGTTTGAGATTTAAATATCCTACAGCTTGGTATCAGATCCAGAAGGCCCTAAGTCTTGAGTGAGTTGGGCATTTGTTTTCTGGGTGTTTAAGTTTGTTTGATAGGAGACATGGCTGGAGAAGAGAGTAAGAGTTGGCAGCAGCCACCACAATTTAATGGACAAAACTATGATGTTTGGGCAAAGAAAATCAAGACCATAATGGTTGCAAATGATTTATGGGAGCTTGTGTTTAATGGGTTCAATGGTGTGACTAACCCAGCTGCATATGCAGCCCTCACAAACAACCAGAAGACCCAGCTGAAGGAGACAAGGAGGAAAGATGCAAAAGCATTGAGTCTGATTGAAGAAGCCTTGACAGAGGCTATTTTACCTAGAATAGCAACAGTTAACTATGCAAAGGAAGCATGGGAAATATTACAAATCAATTATAAGAGAACTGACAAAGTGAGATCCGTGAAACTCCAGCTATTTAGATGAGATTTTGAGACCCTACAGATAAAGGACAATGAGTCCATTTCAAATTTTCACACAAGGTTTTCCACCTTGGTTAATCAACTAAGAATAAATGGAGAAACCATTGATGAGCAAAGGATTATAGAGAAAATCCTTAGAAGTTTGCCCCCTAGATTTGATCGTATAGTTATTACCATAGAAGAGACCAAAGATCTCTCAAAAATGGCACTTGATGAGCTGATGGATTCCCTGCTAACCCATTAGTAGCGCCTAAATAGGTCTGCAAATTCTTCCCATGAGTAAGCTTTCAAAGCTCAAGCCAACTCAAGAGGCAGGGGGAGAGGTAGAAATAGCTCTAGATGAAGCTCAAGAGGCAGAGGTAGAGGCAGATCTGGACATGGAAGTGCTGGTGAAAATAGCTCAGGACGAACACACAGCCAAGAGGGAGCAAGTAGTTATTAGTCCAGCTCTGGACAAGTCAAGAAGAGCAACAACTCGAGTCAGAAGTTTGACAAGAGCAATGTTGAATGTTATTATTGCCATAAGTTTGGTCATTATGCAAGTGAGTGTTGGAAAAAGCAACGTGATCAGTCCAAGCAAAGTGCAAATGTGGCTGATGAAAATGTGGCTGAAGGTAATCAATCAAAGGCCTTCATCATGTGCAACATTACTGAGCAAGGCAGTGATGAGGTATGGTTTTTAGATAGTGGATGTAGCAACCACATGAGTGGTAATGAAAGTTTATTTTCTTTCATTGATAAAAATGTCAAGTCTGAGATAAAAATGGGAAATAATGAAATAGTTCCAATTGTAGGAAAGAGGTCTATTATGTTTCGCACCAGTCAAGGTGAGAAGAAGGAGATTGAAAATGTATATTTTGCCCTTGGTATAAAGCATAATCTCATGAGTATTGGACAGTTGATCCAAAAAGGCTATAAAGTGTTGATGGAAAAGGGTGAATGCATCATTTATGAGAAGGATGGAAGCAAGAAAATACTTGCACCAGTGCTAATGACAAAGAATAGAATGTTTCCTTTGAGGTTAGAAACATGTTTCTTAGCTCTATCTGTAACTGTTCCTGTCAAGTTCCAGATGGCTCCGGACGGCTCCAAAGTCAACTAGATGGCATCTACAGCAGTGGCTCAGTAGTCAGCCTTCAAGATAGTCATTCAAGACCCCTCAAATCTTTGGCATCTCAGGTATGGACACTTAGGTTATGCTAGTTTGAATCTTTTGTCAAAGAAGGGTATGGTTAGAGGTTTGCCAACCATTGTAGAGCCTAGTGGTAAATGTGAAGCCCACATTTTAGGAAAGCAGCATAGGCTGCCCTTTCAATCAGGGCATTCTAGAAGGGCAAGAGCACCATTGAAGCTAGTGCACACTAATTTGTGTGGCCCTAAGCAAACAATTTCTATTGGTAAGAGCCAATATTTTATGACCTTCATAGATGACTACAGCTGTAAGACATGGGTTTATTTCTTACAACATAAATCTGAAGCATTTAACAAGTTTAAAGTGTTTAAAGCCCAAGCTGAAAAGCAAAGTGGACATTTCATCAAGGTCCTAAGGTCAAATAGAGGAGGAGAGTGTACCTCCAATTAGTTTGTGAATTTTTGCAAGCAACATGGCATTAAGAAGGAGCTAACAATAGCCTATACTCCGCAGCAAAATGGAGTGGTTGAGAGGAAAAACAGAACCATTGTGGAGATGGCAAGAAGTATGCTCAAGGCCAAGAGACTCCCAAATGAATATTGGGGTGAAGTTGTAACAACAACAGTATATTTGATAAATAGAAGTCCTATAAAGGTAGTTCGTGACAAGATTCCACAAGAGGCATGGACGAAATACAAGTGGACGGTTGAACACTTGAGAGTGTTTGAGTGTGTGGCATATGCACTCGTGCCAAAAGAGAAGAGGCAAAAGTTGGATGACAAGGGTGAGAAGTGAATCTTCATGGGCTATAGTGAAGAGTCCAAATCCTACAGGTTGTATAACTCTGCCACCAAGAAAATAGTTATTAGCAGAGATGTGGAGTTCTTGGAGAATGAGTGATGGGATGGCTTGATAGATACTGATAGCTCCCGACAACACTGATTGATGAAGAAAAGGAGTATGAACAGCTCCTGACAACTCCAGAGAGCTCCCGACAGCTCCAGAGAGCTCCTGACATAGATCATAGACAGGCACAAAGCTCTATACATAGAGTTCTGAATAGCTCCAGACCGCTCCAGACATAGACAGAGAGCTCTAGACAGCTCCAGACAGGATCTACACAGCATAGCAACAGCAGTAGTGAATGTTCAGACCCCACTCTCACCTCCCTATTGCCAAGAAAGACCAAGAGTCTAAGGGAGATTTACCAAAAGGAAAGGTATGATGAAGAGTTTGATGAAAGCATGAATTTTGCATTATTTTCTCATAGTGATCTAATTTATTTTGAGGATGTTGTGAAAGAAAAGAAGTGGTGTGAATTCATGGATGAGGAGATAGATGCAATAGAGAGGAATAGAACATGGGAGCTAACTGATTTGCCTCCCAACAAACAAGTCATTGGAGTGAAATGGGTCTATAAGACCAAGAGCAATGTCGATGGAAGAATAGAAAGGCATAAGGCAAGATTAGTTGTCAAGGGGTACAAATAATAGTTTGGGAGATATTATGATGAGACATATGCTCCTGTTGCAAGAATGGAAACCGTGCGGGCAGTTATAGCAATCACAGCCCAACATAGATGGAAGGTGTATCAAATAGATGTGAAGTCCGCCTTCTTGAATGGAGTGCTGAAAGAGGAAGTGTATGTGGAGCAGCCACATGGTTATGAAGTTCCAGGTCAAGAAAACAAGGTATACAAGCTGAAGAAAGCTCTTTATGGGCTGAAGCAAGCACCACAGGCATGGTATAGCAGGATTGACTCATATTTGTTGAATAATGGCTTTAGCAAAAGCAATGGTGAGCCCACTCTTTACATCAAGACAGTTGATGGTAAGATTTTAATTGTTGTCTTGTATGTTGATGATTTAGTTTTTACTGGGGATGATGATTTCCTCATTGCTGATTCTAAAGAGGCCATGAAGAGAGAATTTGAAATGACAGACTTAGGTCTCTTGAGGTATTTTCTAGGAATAGAAGTAAAACAAATGCATGATGGTTTGTTTATCTCTCAAGAAAAGTATGCAGCAGAGATTTTGAAAAGGTTTAGGATGCAAGATAGTAAGCCTACCCCCACACCAATAGCTACAGATCTGAGGTTCAGCAAGGAAGATTGTAGCAACAATGTGAATCTGACCATGTATAAGAGTTTGGTTGGAAGCTTAATGTATTTAACAACAACTAGGCCTAATATAATGCATAGTGTAAGTCTGATTTCCAGATTTATGGAGACTCCGAAAAAGTCACATTGGCAAGCAGGTAAAAGAATCCTGAGGTATGTGAATGGAACCAAAGGATATGGCATTTTGTATAGTGCAGAAAATGTTTTTGGGCTGGTTGGTTACACGGATAGTGATTGGGCAGGGAGTCTAGATGACAGGAAAAGCACATCTGGATATGTGTTTCACTTGGCATCGGGAGTCATTTCATGGGCTTCCAAGAAACAACCCATAGTTTCTCTATCTACAGCTAAGGCTGAGTATATACCAGCTAATGCAGCAACATGTCAAGCTATTTGGCTAAGAAGGTTCTTAGCAAATTTGAATGAAGAACAAAAGGATGGAACAACTAGATTTTGTGACAATACTTCAACAATTGCTTTGACGAAGAATCTAGTTTTTCATAGAAGAAGCAAGCACATTGAAATCAAGTATCATTTCATTAGAGAATTAGTTGAAAATGGTGAAATCAAAATGAAATTTTGTAGGTCTGAGCTGCAGCTTGCAGACATTTTTACCAAACCATTAAGCAAGGAGAACTTTGAACGTCTAAGAGACAACTTAGGCATTGTGGACAGCTCCAGTTTCAGTTATGGAAAGAAAGCTCCGGACAGCTCCAGAGACACAGAATAAAAGAGGCTTGTAGCTCTAGATTTAGGGGGAGTGTTGGAAATTCAAATCTGGAGCATATGCATTAACTCCAACTACCCCGTCAGAGATCTCCTTGGGATCTCCCTCCTACCGCACCCTGCAAAACATTTAATTCCATTTGCTGGCCCGTCTTAATGCTAATCAGTCTCTTTATTGCTGGTTAGGTGGATTTGATTTTTGAGCGACAAATTTGGGTGGCAGAATTTTTTGGTGAAGGATAAGACAAAAGGAGGGAATGTTCGATAGTTAGAAGATAGACAGAACAGCAGAAGAAGTAGCAGCAACAAGGAATGTTTTTGTGTGCGTGAACAATAGTTCTAGAAGATCTGTACGTGTGCAGCGAGTAGCAGATAGCTCCAGATTGTTGTATGTTTGTGTGCAGCTCCAAATTGCTGCAAATCAAGTGTATTGTTATTAGTTTGTTGTTTTTAGTTAAGAAATCAATTTGTAATTGATATTTTTTTCTGATTGAATCTAGAACAAACAAGAAGTTTGCATGCCCAGTTGTGTGTCTCCTTTTTTTCTGTTTGTTATTCTACATTTTATTTGTGTTTGGGATTCGAATATCCTATATCTATCATCTATGCAGATGATTATTGTTATTAAGTTTAGAGACCCTGAGTGGGTCGACCACTCTATCTCCATGTGTAGCTGAGTATGAATCTCCTTACATCTGTGTGTTGTGTAGAAATGTCATCTTGGCATGTAAAGAAACATCGAGGCCAAGTGTAGGCTGATCATAAGTCATGTATGTCTATGTACATTATTAGAGGATTGTTTAAACATTGTAATGGTCATGTATGGACAATCCATAACTTGATATGGGGAAGGCCGCAAGTCTTGATTAAGTTTAGTCTCACTAGTGTGGTCTATGAATGGACTCTTAAAATATCTCTCTTTTTTATTGTCCTCATTAGATAGTCAACCTCGTGGTATAGAGGATCACTCCATTTGATAATTATAACCTAGATATGGTAGAAGAATATTGTAATGAATCTTCCAAGGGTTAGGGACAAGTTGTATTTGATTAACTATAAGTCGATGATATTGCAACATTGGTCCTTAAGGGTCATGAGGAACCCAAGAATAGCATGCATATTCATAAAAGTTATATATATGCCTAAATCAACATTTAATTGTGGTTATACAATGTATTAATATTTGGATCAAAGTTATCATGTGGGTGTAGATCCATAGTCGTAAACTAGAGTTATTCTTGTATTATTGTATTCTAACTCAAGGCCAAGATAATGGAAATTATAGTTATCCCTATTGTAGTTAATAAACCATCTCAAGGTAAGAGTATGATGAGAGAATGGAAACCTAGTTATTCCTATGCTTACATTATTGTATTCATTAAACCATCTCAAGAGTAGGACATACCATGAGATCTAAAAACAATAGATATGGTACCATTGTTCATCTTATCAAATTTTAGAAGACAAGACCATATTAAGGTAAGGAATACCAGGAGATTGAAACAAAAATTGGTGTCTGAAGAACAATATACATTTTAGCCTATACTTGTATTTTGTCAGTCATTAGTCATCAAGAGAGTCAAGCAAGAGATATTAGTGTGTGAATGGATGACCCACATTTATGTGCTTGAATATTGAACAATTTGGTCAAAGTGATGCAATAGCTATAAGCATCATCAATTCACTATATCCATAGACTCATGTTAGTTAGAAATCATGACCAATAGCTAAAGGGTATCTAGGGGGACTACCTGAAGGGTATCTAGGGGGACTACCTGATTGACAAGTATTCACATTTGCACTTAGTGCACTTAGTTCTCAAATTTGGTTTTTCTACCCTCGTCAAAGGGTCAGGTCTGTGGTTGGAGGTAAAGTGCTTGGATGATGCTCTCCTCCTATAACTAATCAACCATGTTGGAGGTAAAGTGCTTAGATGATGCTCTCCTCCTATAACTAATCAACCATGTTGCATGCACTGAGATGAGATGACTATGACTAATGGTCAACCAAATTTGTAATGGAAAGTCAAACATGTATATTTGATGTACTCAAGTGGATTAGAAGGACAGATGCTCTAATCTAGGATTATATCTTATTATTCTTTTATTAATATTTTATTTGTAAATTTATATCATGGAAATCTATGTGATGATAAAATAATGGCATCTTTATTGGAATGTGGAAATCTATTTATGTTCTAAAAAAGAAAAATTTTAATTGTGGCATTTATGTATTATTTAATTTCTAGATTTTTCATTATTTGTTATTGTTATACACTATTCATAATCCTTTTCACTACACCATTTGTGCCTTATTATACTATCATACTAATGTGGAGGCAATTACCTTAACATGCACTCTCATGATCACATTTTACATTATGTACAAGTGCATGACCTAACCATGTTTTAAGAGCTACACTTGGGACAACATAAATTTCCATGCACTATCAATTATTTTATGCCATGTATCAAGATCCTTATTACCACTAGGGATATCATAACCTTCCTCATGCTATCAACTACATGTTATGCCATGTATCGAGCTCTTTATCACCACTAGGAACCTATTTCCTTACATTAACCATTGTGTGCTCACATTGTCACATTATCACCACTAGGGACCTATTTCCTTACATTAACCATTGTGTGCTCACATTGTCACATTAGGGGTATATGCCTTTTCCAGTATCCTATGTGCTTATATAGGTGTTTCTATCCATTGAGGACCACATCACCATTTTCTTGCCCACACTGGGAACAACCTCTTTCCTCAATGATATCCCCAACTCATATGCTTCCCATGTCTATCTTTTGAGATGTTTTATTGGTTTGTTACACAACACAATTATTATGTTTATCACTTTATATATGCTTTATAGGCTTACATGCTTAGCTTACATTTACATTTCATGTATGGATGCAACCACTTGAAGAGGACATATTTTGTTGCTAACACTCTCATGCTAAGGTTGCCACATAGACTCATGCTAACATTACAGGTTCCTACACATAGACTCATCACCAATGCATAATCAGATAGATCGTTACCACATGACACATCAACACACAATGTGCCTTGTCATCCCATGACCACCAAGTTTGGAGGATGAATGCCACTTCCAATATATAGGTGGGATTTTTTAAACTCCACTCTCTCATCTTTCTTTCATGAATGATGATAATAAAATTTATCACGTAGTTGTCTTCATTTTTCTTATGTGATAGAAGCTCTCATTACATATTTTCCTCTGTTTTGTAGGTTCCCATGGAGCACACATGTCAAAGGATAGATTTGTAAAATAATATTCAATAGGGTCCATTACTTTATATAGACCCATGGTATCCTTTTATGTTTGAATATTTATTTTACATGTATGTTTGTGAGTGCTACATACTTTGAGATATATCATGATTATTCTAGGATTCATATTCAACTCAAAGTGGGGACAAAATGCAATTGTGAAATTTGCATATTCGTGTCATTTCCCATTTAGTTTTGTGCTCATTTTGAGAGAATGACTTAAGTCATTTACATATCTACAAATGATGCAATCATGTGTGAAGTTGGGCTCTTTCTCCCATTGTTGTCATTTATACATATTCCTACACATTATCCCCTACCTTATCCATATGGACATGCATTCTAATATATTCACCTAGATTATACACCTATTACACCTATCCATGCACTCATCCCTATACATTTATTATCCACCTTGATTTTATGATGGGACGAAGTGTTAGATCTTACAACACTCAGAGACTTATTGGAGAAGTTCTCTCACTCACTCACAGACACCAATCTGCTATAGTTTCTTAAACCAATTTGAATGTGGAAACATACGTTATTGTATCAAATCATTGGGACATAGAGACATTGCCATTAATTTATAACTGAGATACAAATGACAACAATAACATGAGCATTATGTTTTATATATGCAGGCGACCTTATTCATCTTACAAATATACACGACCCAACTAGGATCGTTTTCTTTCCACTCTCAAACCACTCGGCCTCTACCTTCCCCTACAACCCTCCTTACTACAGCTTCCGTCTCACATTCTATTTCCCATCGCTCTTCTTCTTCATCAGCTAACAAAGCATGAACTGCCTTTAACTACGGCCTGTAATAAGCAGCCTTCTCGATGACACAACAAAATTTCTCACTACTCTTCCTATCATGCCTTTCTATGGCCACTATGAAAGACCTCTCTCCCTTCTACGCAAAATATGTCTCTTTCATATATGAGAGATTGATCTTAAGCTATGCTCCCTCTGAGGAAATCAACCGTCGATGCCTCCATTTAAACAGTCGTGCCACTAACCCATATAGAGTCTGCCATTAACCGCCACATATGCAGAAATTCATTAAAACCGTTAACGCCACAAGAAGAAATGGAAACGCCAAAGAGAAAATAGACCACCACAACCTCCATTTTGATGTCTGCAGCCAAAAGATAATCAAATAACTGTTGCTGACAGTGAAGATTTATCCCACAACGCCCATGATAGCAAAGATACGCCAGAAGAAATAGAAACCACGATGTCCACGACTTGCAGATGTTAATAGAAATTCAATGTTGTTTCTAATCTTGTCGATCCACCAAAAGAGCATAAAGAATCTTTTTGCCAGTTGGTTCCTCTTTATTTTGCACGACTTGAGGCTTTTGTCTTTAATAACTGGACTTAAAAGATAACCACGACCTCACTAGGAATAGGCAGAAAATAAATATAATGCCAAACAAGGGCGACGGGAGCTACACAAGACACCAGAACTGAAAATGCAATTCAAAATGGGATGCCACTGCATCATTTTACCATTCCCATGTCCTTGGTAATTTCTATGGGCATGGGATCGATCCATCCCGCACCCATGGATTTGACCCCTAAAATTTCAAATTTCAATTTCAAATTTTGGATGACTCTCACTCATTCTTTTCCCACCTAAAGTTGACTAAAAAAAAAAGTTTGCATGATTTATTGCTATGTATCTATATATTTAAAGGCACCCAATTACATTCATTTGACATTTCCTCATCTTCTAATCATTCTAAGCAATTATTGGCATATCATTCAAGGAACATTTCAATTACAAAACCTAAAAAGAATAAGAATTTGTATTAATCATCCTAGGACGTTTTGCAAAAGCCAATCTTTTATAGTGGTTGGCCTAGGGGAACATGTCTCATAGGAATCCAATAGCTCTCTAAAGGATTTTTTAAATACCACCAATCCAAATTGCAAATCAAAGAACAAAAAAATCAATGAAATGGGAAACAAAAGTGCATAGTTAGTTGGATCATTTTCGCAAGTATAGATCAGATCCATAATTGAAATGACCTAGTCTTGCATATTTGATCCATCATAGAGTTGATTGATTATTCTGTTAGATTATATGAGAAGCGAGAATCTTAGCCAAGATCTATTGTCAATCGTAGACCACACACTCCAAACGATAGATAATCAGAGATCAAAATAGTGGAATGGAGAGATTATCCTAAAAGAGAGAACTCAAGAGACAAACTTCAAGATAATTTAAAGAATACTCACATTAATCTCCCTAACTAGTAGAGGTGAGCAGGGCTTAAATTTGACAGTTAGCTATATTTAGCCATTTTTTACTGTAAAATACAATCAAAATTTTAAAAACATTGTATCATATGAAAGGAAAGATTTTGGACAAACTGTCAAAATTTACATAGGATTATGCTGATATATATATCTAATTTTTATATAATCTACTTATACTAAGATAGGTATAGTATTTTAAAGGCAACATTGAATAGATAACTGTCATAAAAAAATTGCTTGATAGGCAAGGTTGACTGTCAAATTTAAGCCCTGGAGGTGAGAGATGGGTGTTGTATATATAGAAAAATAGGGGCATGTACATCCAAGAGGTGTAATAACTCCAACTACCCAAAATAGGTGAAAGTTTTACCTACTTGATAAATGTCAAATTTCATGGTTGCACCTACTCAGATAAAGACAAATAAATGGTTACGAGAGGTGGCATATAAATCCAAAAGAGGGTGTGAGACTCAACTACCCAAGTGTGGGTGGGAGCGACACATATATTTGATGGATTTATGCCATGTGGTCTCATATTAACCATGTCTAAATAACCTAAACAAGCTTAATAATGTGTAGGAAAAAACAAATATCCCGTAACATAAGGAAAATAAGAAACCTACACCAACATGTTCATATTCCAAGATGAATCATAAACAAAAATCTTCCATTTCTAACCCTCCAACATCTAAATTTCAATGCATTAGCAAACACATTCAATATTCATCTTTCCTAGCTTGTTAAGTGCCATTAAACTTCTTTACATTTACTTTCCAAATTAACATTTAATGTTTCAATTTTTTAGCATGTATGCCCACAACTCTTATATCTAGATTAGTTAATGTATTTAGTGCTTGCATTAATTGATTGGTCTAGATAACATATCTAGTTTAGGAAAAGGTTATTTTCCTTTACAATATTATAAAATGATGTATTGATTACTCATATGTATCTATTGTGTGTTATTGTAAGGGTGAAAAGTGTACACATGGCACTTTGACTTATTTGTCTTGAGTGCAATGACTAGTGTGCAAAATGACATGTTTTGCATGAAAGTTGTCAAAATACCCTGAGTGCAACAACTAGTGTACAAAATGACATGTTTTTGTGTCAAAGTTGACAAAATAACCTAAACCTATCTTCACACATTCCAAGGATCTGGATCTAATCTACATTTTCTAGAAGTTCATTATCCTTAGTGAAATCCACAGGGTAGAATTGAGCTTAGGTTAGAACTGCAACACAAAAATGACCTCCTCCTCTTGATTTCTAAATTCAAATTGATTCTTGAGCCCAAATCGACCCCTTTCCAACAAATCATTATCTACTAAATGACGAACAAAAATGTTCAAATTATATGTTAGGTTGTTGCATAAAAGAACAAACCTTAAATCATTATGATGAGTCAATAATACTACTAAATATTTCTCTTTTCCTTAAAAACAAGATTTTCTATATTAACTATATTATATATAGTTTTTATTTGAAACAATATAGTTTAATATTCTAGAGGTACAATTTAAGCAAACAACTAATACATAACTTAACCAAATAAGCAAACTTTCAAACATTGCTGGCATGTGGAGATGGAAGTTGTTGGATGGATAAATAAACAAATGATATAATTTCTGCAATAATTGATTTGTAGACATTTTCTTGTTGAATGCCTTGGATTTAATGTCCATGCAGCAGATAAAAGACAAAAGCATGCAAATCATGTGAGATTTAATGTCCATCCTCGGCAAATGACATGCATTGACCCTTATGCAATCCAGAATTTTTACCATTCATAACAGCAGATTACAATCTACGATGATCCCAAACTTAATCAATTTTGTAGCGTTACAGAGTATCTTCAAACACAAATCTCTGGCGAAGCATGCGAGAGACGTACTCCTTCAATTCAATGGACCTATAGAGAGGCTGCTTCTTATCCGAATCCAGAGCCTCCATTATTGGGCTAATGCTCATCTCTATGGATGGTGAGTGGATAAGTGCCATAACTGTACAAGCCTCTTCCTCCACCCCTCACACTGGCCTTGCAACCACACTCTTGTATTCTCCATTACTCCATACCTGCATTACACACCAATGAATTCATTACATTCTATGGTAGATTCAAAAACAACAATTATAATGAATTCATTACATTCTATGGTAGATTCAGAAACAACAATTATAATGAATTCATCATTACATTCTATAGTAGATTCAAAACGTTCAACTAAAACATCAGGCCTTTTGCAGTTCCTGGCTACAAATGGGCCTGATGTTTAAGATGAAGTTTGTGTTTGCTTAAATATGAGTATATTGATTGTTTGATCATTGAAATGGATGGTGTTTAAGTAGAGTGTGTACATTAAGGATGTCGCCAACAAGAACGAAGAATGAACCAGGTTATCCAAAGATTGAAACCCATGTGTAATGGAAGAAGAGTTGGATAGCATAGGAAGCGCCAGTTGGATAGCATAGGAACCACTCGTTTGGTGCTGCAAACAAAAAATGAAGGGAAGCGAATGCCTGATTCGAACTTCATCTTCTGAATGGCAAAATCCCTTGTGATTAGTAAAATAACTCTTTTCTTTTATTCTCCTCCTCATTTACAGCTAGTCAACCTCATGGTATAGAGGATCACTCCATTTGATAGTTGTAACCTAGCTATGGTAGAAGAATAGCATAATGAATGTTCCAAGGGTTAGGGACAAGTTGCATGTGATTAACTATAAGTTGATGATATTTCATTGGTACTCAAGGGTCATGAGGAACCCAAGAATAGCATGCATATTCAAATAAGTTATATATATGCCCAAGTTAGCATTTAACTATGGTTATATAAGATAGTAATATTTGAATCAATGTTATTATGTGGGTGTAGATCCATAGTTGTAAACTAGAGTTATTCTTGCATTATTGTATTATGACTTAAGGGTAGTGGTATATCAGGAGAATGGAAATTATAGTTATCATTATTGTAGTTAATAAACCATCTTAGGGTAAGAGTATACTAAGAGAATCAAAACCTAGTTATTCTTATGCTTACATTATTGTATTCATTAAACCATCTCAAGGGTAGGACATACCAAGAGATCTGAAAACAATAGATATGGCATCATTGTTCATCTTATCAAATTTTAGAAGACAAGGCCATCTCAGGGTAAGGAATACCAAGAGATTGAGACACAATGATTACATATTGATCTAAGAACATATTTTATAACAAAAGGCTAGTAGGGCCATCTCAAGGTAAGGAATATCGGGAGATTGGCATCCAAAGAATAATATACATTTTATCCTATACTTGCATTTTGTCAATCATTAGTCATCAAGCGAGCCAACCAAGAGATAGTAGTGTTTGAATGGATGACTTGCATTTATGCAATTTAATGTTGAACAGTTTGGCCAAAGTGATGCAATAGTTGTAAGCATCATCAATTCACTATATCCATAGACTCATGTTAGTTAGAAATCATGGTAGCTAGAGGGTATCTAGGGACTACCTAATTGACTGCATGTGACATGTATTCACATTTGCACTTAGTTCTCATATTTGGTTTTGTTGCACATGTCCCCATCTAATACCCTCGTCAAAGGGTCAAGCCTTTTCCAATAGGAATATGTGCAGGGGACCACCAAGTCTGTGGTTGGAGGTAAAGTGCTTGGATGATGCTCTCCCTCCTATAGTTGTTCAACCATGTTTTCTACACTTAGATGAGATGACTATGACTAAAAGCCAACCAAATTTGTAATGGAAAGTCAAACATGTATATTTTATGTACTCAGGTGGATTATAAGAACAAATGTCCTAATCCAGGATTATATCTTATTATTCTTTTATTAATATTTTATTTATAAATTTGTATCATGGAAAAATGTGTGATGATAAGATAATGGCGTCTTTATTGAAATGTGGAATCTATCTTGTTTTTAAAAAGAAAATTTTAAATTGTGACATTTATGTATTATTTAATTTCTAGATTTTTCATTATGTGTTATTGTTTAAATGGGTGGCTCATTAAATATTTTACAATGACACCCCTTTCATTCATCACGCTTATTATACACTACAAAAAAATTTAGGATGACATACAATTGTTAATTTTCAATTATTTTATCCATGTCACTTGTACCAAGAACATTTATTTCAAGAACAAGCACAAACCTTAAGAACAAAACTTGACAAAACCAAACATAATTTTGCATGCACCTTCATGATCATATAATTATCTATTTATGATTATGCACCTACCAATAGACATGATCACTTGCTACTAATTACCACATGATGTTTATCAGGCCAATCAAGGCCATCTTACCTCATAATCTAGGTGGTTATACATTATGTACTTGCATGACCTAACCATGTTTTAAGAGCTACACCTGGGACACCATAAATTTCCATGCACTATCAATTGTTTTATACCATGTATCAATATCCTTATTACCACTAGGGACATCATAACCTTCCTCATGCTATCAACTACATGTATAGAGCTCTTTATCACCACTAGGGACCTATTTCCTTACATTAACCATTGTGTTATCACATTGCCACATTGAGGGTATATGCCTTTCCAGTGTCCTATGTTCTTATATAGGTGTTTCTATCCATTGAGGACCACATCACCATTTTATTGCCCTCATTGGGAACAATCTCTTTCCTCAATGATATCTCCAACCCATATGCTTCTCATGTCTATCTTTTGAGATGCTTTATTGGTTTGTTACACAACACAATTATTATATTTATCACTTTATGCATGCTTTATAGGATTACATGTTTAGCTTGCATTTACATTTCATGTATTGCTTTCCCCTCCCCTCCAATTCATTACATTTGATGGATGCCACTGCTTGAAGGGGGCATATTCTATTGCTAACACTCTCATGCTAAGGTTGCAAACATTATAGGTGCCTACACATAGACTCATCACTAATGCATAATCAGATAGATCGAACGTTACCGCACGGCACATCAGCACACAATGTGCCTTGTCATCCCATGACCACCAAGTTTGGAGGATGAATACCACTTCCAGTGGAATTTTTTAAACTCCACTATCTCCTCTTTCTTTCATGAATGATGATAATAAAATTTAGGTTGCAGTTGTCTTCATTTTTACTTGTATGATAGAAGCTACTCATTACATATTTTTCTATATTTTGTAGGTTCCCATGGAGCACGCATGTCAAAGGATAGATATGCACAACAATATTCAATAGAGTCTATTACTTTATATATATCCATGATATCCTTTTATATCAATATATTTGCTTTACATGTGTGTTTGTGAATGCTACATACTTTGAGATATATCATGATCATTCTAGGATTCACATTCACCTCAAAGTGGGGACAAAATGCAATGGTGAAATTTGCATACCCATATCATTTCCCATTTAGTTTGGTGCTCATTTTGAGAGAATGACTTAATACTTTTACATATCTACAAATGGTGCAATCATGTGTGAAGTTGGGCTCTTTCTCCCATTGTTGTCATTTATACACATTCCTACACATTTATCCCCTACCTTATCCATATGGACATGAATTCTAAAATATTCATTTAGATTATGCACCTATCCATGCACTCATCCCTATACATTCATTATCCACCTTGATTTTACCATTCCCATCCTCAGTCATTTCCATGGGCATGGGCTCAATCCTGCACCCATGGATTTGACCCCTAAAATTTCAAAATTCAAGTTCAAATTTTGGATGACTCTTGCTTATTCCTTTCCCACCTAAAGATGACTAAATAAAAGTTTGCACAATTTATTGCTATGTACCTATATATTTAAAGGCGTCCAATTACATTCATTTGAATTTTTCTCATTTTCTAATCATTCTAAGAAATTATTGGCATATCATCCATGGAACATTTCAATTACAACACCTAAAAAGAATAAGAATTTGTATAATCATCCTAGCACATTTTGCAAAAGCTAATCTTTCCTAGTGGTTTGCCTAGGAGAACTTGTCTCATAGGAATCCAGTAGCTCTCTAAAGGATTTTTTAAATAACACCAATCCAAATAGTAGAGCAAAGAACAACAAATTCAATGAAATAGGAAACAAGAGTGCATAGTTAGTTGGATCATTTTCATATGGAGAGATCAGATACATAACTGAAATGACCCAGTCTTGCATATTTGATCCATCATAGATTTGATTGATTGTTCATATCCCAACACAAATCATGGACAAAGATCTTACATGTCTAACCTTGAGACATCTAGATTTCAATGCATTAGCAGACACATTCAACATTCATCCTTCCTAGAGCTAAGTACCATTAGCCTTTTTTACATTTACTTTCTAAATTAATATTTAATGTTTCAATTTTCTAATATCTATGCCCACAACTCTATTATCTAGATTAGTCAATGTATTTAGTGCTTGCATTAATTGATTGGTCTAGATAACACATCTAGTTTAAGAAAAGGTTGTTTTCCTTTACAATATTATAAAATGATGTATTGATTAGTCATATGTATGCATTGTGGATTATTGTAAGGGTGAAAAGTGTACACATGGAACTTTAACTTATTTTTCTTGAGTGCAATGACTAGTGTGCAAATCACATGTTTTGTGTGAAAGTTGTCAAAATATCCTGAGTGTAATGACTAATGTACAAAATGACATGTTTTTATGTCAAAGTTGACAAAATAACCTAAACCTATCTTCGTACATTCCAAGGCTCTAGATCTAATCTACATTTTCTAGAAGTTCATTATTCGTAGTGAAATCCACAGGGTAGAATTGAGCTTAGGTTAGAACTACAACACAAAAATGACCTCCTCCTCTTGATTTCTAAATTTAAATTAATTCTTGAGCCCAAATCGACCCCTTTCCAACTAATCATTATTTACTAACTTAAGAACAAAAATGTTCAAATTATATGCTAAGTTGTTGTATAAAAGAACGAACCTTAATTCATTATGACCAGTCAATAATACAATTAAATATTTCTCTTTTCCCATAAAAAACAAGAGTTCCTATATTAACTATATTATATATAGTTTTTATTTGAAACAAGATAGTTTATTAGTCAAAATGTACAATTTAACAAAACTACTAATACATAACTTAACCAAATAAACAAATTTTCAAACATATTTCCATTTAATTTTTATTTATGGCAAGTGAAGATGGAAGTTGTTGGATGGATAAATAAACAAATGATATAGTTTCTGCAATAATTCATTTGTAGACATTTTCTTGTCAAATGCCTTGGATTTTATGTCTGTGCAGCAAATATAAGACAAAAGCATGCAAATTATGTGAGATAACTGTCCATCCTCCACAAATGACATACATTGACCCTTATGCAATCTAGAATTTTTACCATTGATAACAACAGATTACAATCTACGATGATCCCAAGCTTAATCAATTATGTAGCGTTACAGAGGATCTTCAAACACAAATCTCTGGTGAAGCATGTGAGAGGCATATTCCTTCAATTCAATGGAACTATACAGAGGTTGCTTCTTACCCAAATCCAGAGCCTCCATTATTGGGCTAATGCTCATCTCTGTGGATGGTGAGTGGATAAGTGCCATAACTATACAAGCCTCTTCCTCCACCCCTCCCACTGGCCTTGCAACCACACTTTTGTATTCTCCATTACTCCATACCTACATTACACACCAATGAATTCATTACATTCTATGGTAGATTCAAAAATAACAATTATAATGAATTTATTACATTCTATGGTAGATTCAAAAATAACAATTATAATGAATTTATTACATTCTATGGTAGATTCAAAAATTTCAACTTAAACATCAAGACTGTCTACAGTGCCTGACTACAAATGGTAGGCTGAAGTTTGTGTAGTCTATTGATTGTTTGACTATTGAAAGGGATGATGTTTAAGTAGAGTGTGTACATTAAGAATGTTGCCAACAAGGACGAAAAGGGAGCTAGGTTGCAGAAATACTGAAACCCAGGTGTCATGGAGGAAGAGTTGGGTAGCATAGGAAGCGTTGGTTTGGTACTGCAAATAGAAATTGAAGGGAAGTGAATGCTTGATTCGAACTTCATCTTCCGAATGGCAGAATCCCTTGTGATTAGTAATGCACAGTAGCGATGAATCGTTCGATTCAATTTGTACTAAGAAATGGACTTACTCATCCTTTTCCCACTTTCCCCCCAACCCCTCCAACTCCTCTAGTAATAGCTCTAGGATCTCCCATGATACTTGAACTGCAACGCATCACAATAATCTCCCACCGTGAAACTGAAATTCACAAAAAAATGTTCTAAGCAAATTTAAGTTTTTTCTCAACCTGTATTTTTGTTTCCAATGAGTGAAAAGATTCAAAATTTGGAGGAATGGATACCAAGTCTTTGGCTCTTAACCAAAGAGGTTCAACCTAAGGTGTTTCGATAACAAAAATGAACTTGTGGATGATTTTCATTAAAAAATTGCCCAAAGTCAACACAGCCATTAGGCTAGATTTCTCTGAGAAATTCTTGAATATGGTGCACATCTTTTTGCAAAAAAGCCATTCTTTCTTACTGTCATCGCTACCATCATCATCAAAGCCAAAATTAGTGTTAGGATTAGAAGTAAGGTTAGGGTTAGTATTTGAATTATATTTAGAATTAGGTTTAGTGTTAGGGTTATAATTAGGATTAGAATTAGGGTTTGAAGTATGGTTAGAATTAGAATTAGGGCTAAGGTTTGGGTTAGAATTATAATAAGGATTAAATTTAGGGTTAGGGTTAGAATAAGAATTAAAATTATTGTTTGTGTTAAGGTTATAACTGTGGTCTTTGTTAGGGTTTGAATTAGAATTAGGGCTAGTGTTAGGGTTACTGTTAAAAGGTTAGAATTAGGGTCAGGGTTAGAATAAGAGTTAGGGTAAGGGTTAAAATTTGTTAAGCTTAGAATTAGGGTTAGGTTTAGGGTTAGGATTAGGATTAGAATCAAGGTTGGGATTAGGGTTACGATTAGGGTTAAGGTTAGGGTTACGATTAGGGTTAGATTTAGGTTTATAATTAGAGTTACAATTAGAATTAGGATTAAAATTAGGGTTAGTGTTAAGGTTAGAATTAGGGTTAGGGTTAGAAAATATCATCTTTGTTAGGGTTAGAATTAGGGTTAGGGTTAGAATTAAGGTTAGGGTTAGTGTTAGGGTTAAGGTTAGAAATAGAATTACATTAAAAAATTAGAGTTAGGGTTAGGTTTATGATTAGAAAAAGGGTTACAATTAGGGAAATTATATATAACCAAAAAAATTATTAGGGTTAGAGTTAGAATTATGGTTGGGGTTAGATTTAGGGTTAGGGATATAATTAGGGTTACAATTAGGGAAAATATATATAACCAAAAACATTGTTAGGGTTAGAGTTAGAATTATAGTTGGGGTTAGCAATAGAATTATGATTAGGGTCAAATTTATGGCTAAATGTATAATTAAGGTCAAGGTTAGAAACAGGGTTAGAGATAGGGTTAGGGATAGAATTAGGGTTACATTTATGGTGATAATTAGGGTTAGAATTAGGGAAAATATATATAAAAAAATGGGGGTAGAATTATGAGTAGGGTTAGAATTATTGTTATGGTTAGGATTAATATTGGGCTTAGGGTTAGAATTTCAATTTGTGTTTTAATTATTGTGAGGATTACAATTAGGTTCGGATTTAGGAATAGGGTTAAGGTTATAGTTAAAATTAGGCTTATGACTATGGTTGCTACTAGCATATCTATATTTAAAAAAATACATCTAAAATAGGTCAAGAGATATCCTTCTCAAGGTGCCTATTTTTAAGTCAATTTACCACATATAAGTGTAATAGACACCTCGAAAAGGATATCTCTCGCCATATTTTAGATATTATTTTTAAATATAGATATGCTATTTTTTTCTTATTTTGGATAAATTTTTAAGACAAAAGGTTGCATCCCATCGAAACATTTGTGTTTTCATTACACACTATAAATTCTAAGATTTTTTAAAAATATATATTTATCAAAATAGAGAAAAAAATAAATGCACCAAAGTTTCAAGTTATGAATACCAAAAAAAAATTGAGGAAAAAAATAAAATTTACTATATAAAGTGCAATATCCCACTTAACCTTATTTTTCAACATTTTATCAACAACTAAATTATAGTGTCAACATTCAAATTATTTTTTATTTTTTAAATACAAACATAAAATACACTAAAGAATCTACATTTTATTAGTTTACATCTTTAAAAGTCAAAACATATATGTCACTTTGTAGTGATTCAAGTTAAAAAGTTAGATCAACATTGGCTATTTCCTTTATAAAAGTGTGACACGTCTTTGAACTTTCACCCTACCATCCCCAAGGGGACAAGTATGTAAGCATGAAAAAGACAAACAATCCTACATGGCAGTTCGATGATGAGCTATAGTCCTAATCATGTACATGTAAGCATGAAATATATAGACCACTTAGCAACTTCTCTCTTGGCGACACATTTTTTATTATTTTTCTCTTTGTTTGTGCCTCCCTAATCTGTAAGCTAACCTTCTAAGGTCCTAAATGTTTTCTTGTTGACTACCTAGCCCATGTTCAACAAACCTCTCATGTCGCTTACTAGCCTTGATGATGTGACCAATCCACCTCCCAAGAGGGGAAATTCATTTTCTATAGGAGCTTCTTCATCATTCTTTCTTATGTGGTCATTTAATTGACCTTCCAAATCCCTTTGTACCCTCATTTTTCTTGTTCAAACCTTTCTATTTGGGTTGCCCCTATTGACATCATGGTCTCTCTGGGCAATCTTGTAGTTGAAGTGTGGTCTAAGGGTGACCCTCTTTCCTAATGTGTTTTTCTTTATTTCAAACCTTTGAAACCATTTTTAGCGCTCTAAGAGGGTAAGTTCATGGAAATGAGGGACAAATTAGTGGCCAACCTTGAAATTTTCAAAAAAACATGTTCACATTATGAAAAACATAATGTGTACATGTTTTAATACGTATATTTTTTAATGCCTTGAATTCAAATTTTTTATGATCCCACCCATTTAGGCTTGGATTTCCAAGCCTAAGGGTTGGACATATCTTGTGGCTCCTAAATTCATGTTTTTAACATAAAACAACTCGAATTCAAACTTCAACCTCATTAAGTTTACATGTTTTGCAATAAAATTTTATGAAACCACCATGATAATAAAGAGTTGCTTCTTAGCTTTCTAGCCATACAATTTTTTTAATATTTTGAATAAGTTAAGGTATTTTTTTAAGAGTGTCTTCATTTTCATCCAGTATAT
The DNA here is from genome assembly GCA_027924645.1 of Cunninghamia lanceolata. Lineage (NCBI taxonomy): Eukaryota > Viridiplantae > Streptophyta > Pinopsida > Cupressales > Cupressaceae > Cunninghamia > Cunninghamia lanceolata. Next base: position 161,146 of record BSBN01001268.1, on the reverse strand, counting down.
ATTTATTTTTTTTATAAGCTTTGAACTGCTTACCCAAATTTGAAGTATATATATAGAATTCTTATATGCTTCGTTCTATACACATTCAAAAAATAAAATTTACATTTTCAATTAGTTTTGTGCAAGTTATGTGATGCGCACACTCAGTGATGTAATTTTCAGAATGCATCCACTTTAGAAAATCACAAACACAAAAATATTCAATAAAAAATATAGCTTGTAATACTCACTCTTGGCTATATTTTCACCAAGTTTTAAAAATACCTAATTTAGCAAAAAAATAGAGAGGGGCGCACACCAAACACTATTATATTTTAGTGATAAAAATATGAGCACTTTTGTGTGCACTCAATATTTCATCCCCTAACCATTTTTAAAAACATTTAGTAGTTTAGAAACTAGATTCAGAGTAATACAATTATTGTTCTCATCATATCTTCAAATTTTGAGTATACACATCTTGAATTACTTGTCCAAATTTAGCTTTAGTTTATTTCATAAAAAGTGGCCACTTTTGACCCCCTTTTTGTCCCCCATTTTCATGTACTTACCCAAGACCACTTTTCCGTGGGACCTTCAAACCACCTATTTAAAACACTATGTCTGGGTCATCCCTATTGTCTTTAGGGTCTCCCTAGGCAACCCCACAACTTAACCTGAGTCTCTAGGGGAAACCTTCCTTGTTGAAAGGGGTGACCTGCTTCCTGAAAGGGGTGACCCTATCATATTTTCTATGCATATTTTCTTCCAGTTTAGTCCAATTTGGCTCCATTTTTAGCTCTTAATGGAAAGTTTCTTCATGCACAATTGATTGTCCAATCCCCCTAACTATTTCTAAACTCTCAATTAGTCTATTCTTGACTTCCAATTAATCTATTCTTATCTCTCAACCAGTCTTTTGTTATCTCCATTTAATCTTCTGTGATCTGTTCTCCAATCATTGTTCACTTCCAATCAAAGCATAATCATTCTTCAATAAATTATGTTAACTCCCCAATCACCACAACCTTTGGTGTGGATTTCCAACCTATAAATACCCCCTCCTCTATACATTTGGGGAGGCAAATTCATTATTGCAGTCTTTCTTTTTGCTTTGCAAATAGTTGTCTCCATAGCATTTTTTATGCTCATTACAAGGCTTCATGCGCCTTTTTATTTCATTCATAGATTCTTAGCTCAAGCCATTCACTTCTCAATAGCATCCATATGCTCAAATCAATTTATTTTTTTAATTTCATAACATCCAAGCTCATAGCCACTTACATTTTTATCTATGTTTTTTCCCTGTTGCCAAGAGGATGATGCAAACACATCCCCTCTTATGCCAAATCACAACCAATGGCTCACACCTCACAATCCAATCACTTACATACATTTCATTGATCAAAAGATAGAATAAAGATTGAAAATAATAGTTACCAATATACTCAGAGTTTTATTCTTATTTGAAACATAAATTCATATATCTACAACACTTATTTACATTGTCGGCCCTCAATGGCCTCTCTCACAAGAATAGAAACATTCAGTTTCTTTCCCTAATGAATAATGTCTCCTTTGTGATATCAGTCTACTATCATCATCTTCAATTTACCTCCTTCCTCATTCTATTGTAGTCCTTCTTCTCTATTTGCTTCTTTTTCCCTTGGCGATGCCAAATCTCCTTGCATATGTCTCTTTTAATCTTTGTGTGGCATTTTTATCTCAACTGTTCTTATTCCTTGGTTGTACCCTTTCCCATCTCCCACTCAGTGTTTCTTTTGATTTTATTCTTTCTGAAGCAAAGATACAAATGCCAACTCATTCCATTATCTTCACACCCTATTATTTTCTCTGAGAAGTAGACTCCTTCCCTCTAACTGCGCCATTCTTACTTTTCTCTACCTTGTTGGAAGCTTCACCTCCCCTCAGATATATATTTTAAACTTCCCCCCTTTTGGCAGCGTATTAATATGTTTGTTTCCTTATATACTACATAGTAGAAGACAACAAAAAGACCAAGTTTTGATCACCTGAGTATGTAAAACGTCGCCCCATAAGAATCATAGCAATGGATATGTATTTTGTATAGATGTGCAAAATATTTTAACACTCCCACTATGCTTAAAGCGGCTATGTTGTCTTCTAAATTCATGAAAACTCTAGTAAAAACATTTCTCTATATATAACAACTTCCTCTGGTGGTAGTTTCATAGAAATAGTTGAGATAAGCAACATTATTAAATGGAATATCACACTGCACTAAACTTATTTCTTCTAACCCATACAAATCTGTATCATTTTCTTTGAGCTACTATGGCAAGTAACAAATTGCTCCATAAATGCATCGTCCATGCTTACTCTATTTCTTTTTTTCTTGACCTTTGGCTTGACTTTCAAGCCTCACTGATAAAAAGCTTGCAACATTTTGAGTTACTCAGACATCATCTTCAGAGTGTGGAATCATTTCCAGTCCCCACTCAAAATGCAATTTTCCCTGCATGCCATTGGTATCCCTTGCACTGTTGAGACATAGGTCTAGCCACCTTCACCCATACTGGTTGTAAGTATTTTGAAGAAGTTTGATAGTTTAGTATTTTCTTGAATTCGCTCAGGTGACAATCCAAACATGTGATTTTGCATAATAAGCCTTTTGTTGTTAGCTTGTTAAGCAAATTTAGAGAAAACCTGGTTGAGGATCATACAAATAAGCTCAATGCCCAGGCAAACACTGAATATAGGAAAGTGATCCCCATTATCATTCTCCTCTAGTGCTAGCTTGAAGATCTTTTCAGCTATTTGATAATATAAACCAGTTTTACACCATCCTCCCGTAAAAAGAAGACCATTAACAAGCTTGAATTTCTGCAACTGTTTTTGGTTGATGTTGGATAGCTTGTTCACCCAGGATGCTCCTGCATCAAAGGAGGACCCTATTGTTTCAAACGAAGGAATGGTTTCCTAAAGGAATTTTGATGACTCACGCCAGGCACTACCACCTAATTCGTATAGGTTCTTTAAGTGCTTAGTAGTAATAAGATCATACTTTGCTCTTGGGAAAGTAACACATTGCTTGCTTTCTCTCTTGATAGGAAATTTAATTTGCTTTCTTAGAGTAATTTTTACATTTCAATTTCTTAGATTAGTTTAAATCACTTTCTTAGATTAGTAAATCTCTTCCACGGAGGCAAATTCATTGTGCACATAGCTCTTGCCAGTTTTTGCTCTCCAAATCATCATTCTAATGCTCTCACAGGATGAAGGTGCCTTTTATTTTATTCATTGTTCAATCAAGCATCGCTACGCTACTTCAACCAACGCCATTGTGGTCATCAAAATCTCACATTGAGCTTTTTCAAGCTTCTTTTGCTTCTTTGTGTCATCTTTTCGTCAAGAGGTCTTCCCGCTACTTCAAGAAGATTCGAGGTTGCCAACATCAAGGATTTATGAGGGTAGTGGAGTCATACAAATCTTCATTCTTTTAGGGTCCTCTATTGCTTTATTCAATTCATAGTAATTAAAAAATCAAAATTGCTCTTGGGAATAGTAAATCTTTGTTTTTTCCTTGATAGATTAGATCTTGCATGTTATAATAATTATTTTCAAATTCCTAGATCTAGACTATTTGTAGAACCAATTTCCCTTCATAGATTATATTATTTTGAAACAATCAAAAACCCAAAAATATAGATTAAAATTGCATTAGGAAAATTCATATTAGCTTGCATTTCATTTTTCAATTATTAGAATAGAAAAAGCATCTTTATTTCCATAAAACACTAAAAAAGTACAAAAACAAGTTTGCATATCATTTAGCTTTGCATGCATATACAAACCCTAGAAAAGATAGATAACTTGCAAACCCTCGATACCATCACAAGGTAAAACACGATCAAAATGATTCATTCAAACCCTTGATCACATCACAAGGTAAACACAAGTCAAAGCAAAGCTAAACCCTAGGTCAAAACCCTAAGTCTAGTTAAGGTTGGTCATTACACATTTATCTCTATCTTGGCTCACGAATGTGCCTAAGAGTAAGAGGTGAACATGGGTGAGGGCCATCTTCAATGAGATTGAAGAGAACAATCCACAACAACAATAGGAGATATTTACTTTACCACAACAAGATCCATTTGTCCTCTTATTAATAGAAGAAAGACAACTCCAAATACAATGAGAACTCATTCAACGAATTGAAAGACAAGAGGACATAAACGAAAGTAATCTCTTACTCACACAAAGGTGGAATAGAAGAAACCCCAATAGGAGGAGAGAAACTAGTAACCCTTTAGGTCATAAGGTTATCTCTACAACCACTGCCATCGAACAAAACATTCAACTAAGCACACAACAACAAAGGCCACAGAACTTGCCGACCCCTCTCTGCAAAGTCCAGCTCTCCAATGAGCCAAACCCCTATCGTGTCTCACCTCCTCTGGACTGGCTACTTCCACGAGAGTGAGAGTGATGTGGCAGATTGCCCCATGGAAAGGAGGGAAGGGTCCATGTGCGTGCCAAAATCTAACCTGACAGTCCCAGCCAACCAAAGTCACGATTTTGAGCGTACATATTTTGGTGAACTCAACGTGAAATTACAAAATCCTTCTAGGACAAGTAGTTTTGCGTTCCAACTTCAGATATTCATTCATCACCATACGTTGTCAGCTTCGCCACATATTTTGGTGAACCTGATGTGAAGAGAAAAAACCTTTTGGTTGAGCTTTTTGCTTTCCATTGCAAGATCCCACTTTGATCATCATTCAACGAATCCTTTTGGGATGGATTCTTTCACATTTTTTCATGCAAAAAGTCCAAAGGAATGTCCCCTCGAGTGAGCAATCAAAGCACAAGTGAACAATCAATCTCAGATCCATAAATATGATCAACCCATAACAAGCCATAAAAAATGGCCACCGAAATGGACAATGAAATATATGTTGTCAAGAAAAGAACTTACAAGAAGCTCAGGAGGTACAAAAATTTCTTCACATGGTACATCAAGATAAAAAGTCCACAACATGTGAAATGCCATCAGAAAGAACAAATAGGGTCACTCAAACCCCAATGCATAGAAATCCATCTCAAGGTTGTAAAACTCAAAAAAATGAAGGAAGCCTCACTCACAGACCTTATATAAAGTTTGGTCCAACGACTCGAGACCCTTGAGGCTAGGAGTGTTGAACAATCTCGCCAAAACAACATTTTAGAAAAACCTAGGGCACAGGGAAATTATTTCATTAATGAAATCAAATCAAACTAGGGGGCAACACAAAATACCCCTCATCTAAACTCTCATTCATAGGACACACATAACAAAGCATTCAGGCCTCCCTTGCCCTCACAATCCAACACGACAAGTCTCAATCAAATAGGTGGGATTCCTATGATGCAAAATCAACCACAAACAATCCCACCCAATCTTCAAACATAAACATGACACCATCTAGTTATCCAAAAAATTTAGGATATCAGCAATCTAGCATACCCTTTCAACAAATGCAACATGCTCCACATGAAGGGATAATATTTGGAGGAACAAAACCCTCTACACATAACCCCCTCTTAGGAACATACCTTGAGTATTTAAAAGAGCCTCTTAACTACAATATTCATCAAGTAATACTACCACAGCCTCTCCCCGAGCTTCCAAAATCTAGAGAGGGTGATCCCAACTCTTGAAAGGAAGCTTGGTGTGTGGAAATTGCTTCCTACACTAATCTAATGACAAGAGATGAGTGTAAATTCTTTTAACCTTTACAATTACAGTGTTATTAACCCAACAACAGACATATTGTAGAAATACACAACATAAGAATGTAAGACAAAAGAAGAGAGAGACAAGATATAACATGGGGAAAACCCTTTTGGGTGAAAAACCCCACACTCCAAAACCTACACAATGAATTATCTAAACAGCAAGGTTTAGAACACACTTGTAATGCAAGTCTTTATAGGAGTCTTCAACACTCGTATCTGGAGACAATCCAGTAGCATAACAGTACCTGTCAATCACATAATACATCTCCTCTCAAAGCACCTACTTAAATAGAAGTTTACAAGGCAAAAATGGACCTTTCTTGAGATGGGCGTCCAACTTGGCCTCATGGACCAAAACCCACACCTGGGGACACTTGTCCAACACTGCAGCATGGTCATGACACTTGTCATATCACCCCATCCCAAAGAGGTCACCTATTCCCAAGTTGGGCAATGATAGATGCTCTTACGATTGTCATAGAATCCGTCATAACTGTCATATCTTACAGTGGTAAGAGAATCTATCATACACTAACTAAAAATAGCATATTCTCTTACAACATGTCATAACCCTCCTTGGGGCACCCAAAGATGCCTTCTTCCAAGATGCCTTGTGACACATGTCTTCACCTGTCATAGTATCTTCTACTTACGACTCTTACACGTCATAGATTCTGTCATAGGAATCTGTCATAACTGTTTCGGTCAAGATTCACTTACACTCTATTCAAAGTGTCGACACACGAAAAAATACCTCTACCACTAAGTGGGACACCTGTCTCCTCATGTGAGGACAAAATTACATGTGGTCACCTTCCACGTAGGATGACACATCACTGTGCCAACTCCCACAAGATGACAAAATAGGATTTGCATCCTAATTACATAATAGGCAATAATAAATATATTACAATAAATAAATGCAAGGAATTACCAAGGTTGAGACACCTTAATTCCCAACATTCTCCCACTTGTCGAACACCTTGTAAGAACCAATAGAAATAACAGGATTTAACTACTATAGGCTAAGAGGCCCATAGACTTTGAACACCATCTAAACTTCTCTGTGCCCACTGCTTTTGTCAATGCATCTGTAACATTCTTCAAAGTGTCTACCTTCTCCAAATTCACCTTTCCATCCTCTACCATGTCTCACACGAAGTGAAACTGTACATCAATATGCTTTGTTCTGGCATGGAAAGGTGGATTCTTTGCTAGGCAAATTGCACTTTGACTGTCACAACAAATCGTAATCTATCCTGCATCAACACCAATATCTAAACACAATGTCTTAAACCAAATTTCTTCCTTGCAAGCATGAGTTTCTGCCATATACTCAACTTCTGTCATGGACAAAGTGACCACAGGTTGCCGCTTATTCATCCAACTAATTGCACCACCAAACATAGTAAACACGTAAGCACTGGTGGATCTCCTGCTGTCAATGTCACCTGCCCAATCAGAATCCACAAATCCACGAATACAAACTAAATGTGAAGGTCCTATAGGATTACCATGATAGCATATGGAATACTCAGAAGCTCCCCTCAAATATCTAAACACTCTCTTAACTGCATCCCAATGTACCTGTCCAGGATTAGCCATAAATAGACTAAGGACTCCCACTACTTGGGCAATGTTTGGTCTTGTGCAACTCATAGCATACATCAAACTGCCAACAGCACTAGCATGAGTACTCTGCTCATGTCCTCCACCTCACTAGGAGATTTTGGACAATCATTTACAGACAACTTTGTCCCCAATGAAACAGGAACACACAATGGTCTACAATCTTCCATGCTGAACCTATCCAACACGGTCTTCACATACTTACCCTGGCTTATCCAAAGTTTTATGTTAGCTCTATCTCTTCTGATTTCCATTCCAAGAATGTGCTTGGCTGCCCCTAGATTTTTCATCTCAAACTATGCTGACAACTGAGACTTCAAATCAGAAATCATATTCTTACCATTCCCAATTAATAGCATATCATTAACATACAATGCAATAATGAGAATGCGATCATTGTCAAATTTATAATACACACAATGATCTAATTTCGATCTCAGAAATCCAACTGACAACACAAAGGAATCAAACCTCAAGTACCACATCCTAGGAGACTGCTTCAAACCATACAAAGACTTTTTCAAGTTGGAAACCAAATTTTCTTTACCTTTCTCTATGTAATGCTCTGGCTGTGACATGTAAATCTCTTCCTCCAAATCACCATGAAGAAATGTTGCCTTCACATCCATCTGCTCGACCTCTAAGTCATAAGTTGTTGCAAGATATAACAAGAACCGAATAGATGTCAGCTTTGCAACGGGAGAGAAAATTTCACCATAATCAATTCCCTCCACTTGTGAGTACCCATTTGCAACCAATCTGGCCTTGTACTTTTCAACACTACCATCTGCACTGAATTTCTTCTTGAACACCCATTTGCATCCAACAAGTTTCTATCCTTCAGGCAAAGGCACCAAGTCCCATGTTTTATTCTTTTCCAAAGAAACCATCTCATCTTCCATGGCCTCCTTCTAGGAACCTGCATCTTTCATGCCCATAGCCTCTATCACAGTTCTAGGCTCATCAGTGTTAGTAAGCAATGTAAAAGCATAACTAGAATCAAGCAATGAATAACCAAACCTATCAGGTTACTTCCTTGTTCGTGTAGACCTCCTCAATGGCTGAGGTTGAGGTTCTGCTTCTTCTTCTGAACTTTCAGAGCTGCTAGAGCTCTCCTCATCATCAAGTCTCACAAGGTCTATCAGTTTAGTCTTCTCAGGGGTAGAAGAAAACTGAACCACATCCTCTTTATCTTCTGTTTCTTCTAGCTGTAGAACAACGGGAGAAGGTGTTAGCTCTCTAAAAACAACACTTGTGCTACACAACACTTTTTCAGCCACAGGATCCCAAAGCTTGTATCCTTTCACACTGACACCATAGCCAATGAAAATACACTTAACAGCTTTGTTTTCCAATTTAGACTGTTTCTCCCTAGGCACATGTGCGTATGCCTCACAACCAAAAACATGAAGATGTCTAACTGAAGGCTTCTTACCAGACCACACCTCCATAGGTGTCTTAACAACAAGAGTTGATGTAGGAGACCTATTTACCAGGTAGCAAGTAGTGGCTACAGCTTCAACCCAAAACTTTTGTTCGAGGTTTGCTCCACTAAGCATACTCCTAGCCCTCTCCATCAGTGTCTTGTTCATCCTCTCTACAACTCCATTTTACTGCAGGGTGTATGGAGTTGTCTTATGTCTTTCAATCCCTTGCTCTTTACAAAACTTATCAAACTATATCGAACAAAACTCACCATCGTTGTCAGTTCTCAAACACTTAATCTTTTTACTAGTCTGATTCTCAACAAAAGCTTTAAACTCTTTGAACTGACTAAAGACTTTAGTCTTGCTTCTGAGAAAATAAATCCATGTCCTACTATAATCATCTATGAAAGATATAAAATATATAGATTTGGAAATCGAAGGAACACTAATAGGACCAAACACATCAGAATGAATAAGGGCCAACACACCAGAAGACTTGTGAGAACTAGAGTAAAATTAAACATGGTTTTTCTTTCCATATATACAATGTTCACAAAAGTCAAACTCGAGATTACAATCATTTAACCCCTCAACGATGTTTTTATTTTTCAGGGTTCTAAGACCCTTCTCACCAATGTGGCCAAATCTCATATGCCATAACACTGTCTTTTCAGCAGGAAGCTTAACTTCCAAAGCATGAGCACCCTTGGGTACCCAAGATGCACTACCATTAGAATTTGTTACAACAAATTTCTTCACTACTGGTTCAGATGGTGGGGATGAAGTGACTTTTCTTTGAGTCAGAAGAACTATTGCACTGTGAAGTGCATGCCTCCAGCTGAAACAGAGTACCTCTCTGATTACCCTTCACAAGCACCATAGATCCTCTAGTCATCTTCCATCCATCCTTCGAAAAGACAAACTGCACACCTGCATCATTCAACATACTTACAGAAAGCAGGTTCCGTGCTAACCCTGGGATGTGCATAACCCCATTGATCCCCTTCACTTGTCTATCATGGAATCGGATTAAGACTCTTCCATGACCAACAATCTTCAGATGAGAATCATCACCCAGGTACACTCTTCCACCATCAAACTCTTCATACTTCATGAACCAGCTTCGATGCGAGGTCATGTGGAATGATGCACCAGAATCAATCAACCACACATCATCAGATGCATGGGTGGCCAGGGCTGCAATGAAGGCATCACCATCATCTTGTAACTTGTCAGAATCTAAATCTGGGACATTCTTCTTCTTCTTTTTCTTTTCCTCTTTGCATTCCTTTCAACAATGCCCAATTTTTCCACAGTTCCAACAGAGAGCCTTGGACTTTCCAGGAGATTTGGATCTACCCTTCTCAGCTTTTTTGTCCTTTCTTTTCCCTTTCTCCTTGGGTTTTCCATGAACCACAAGAGCCTCTTTGGCTGCTTCAGAAGACTTTCTCCACATCTCTTCAGATAATAGCGAAGATACCACTTCATCCATTTTGAAAGTGGATGTGGTGCTCCCAATAGCCATAACAAGATGATCCCATGAGTCTGGCAAAGAACAAAGCAAGGTCATACAACGATCCTCCTCCTCCATCTTCACACCAATGGATGTCAATTGTGCAACTAACATGTTGAAAGCATTCAGGTGATCTGCAACAAATCCTCCATCCTCCATCCTCCATCCTTAGAGAATATAACTTCTTTCTCAGAAAATGCTTGTTCACCAGGGATTTGGCCTGATAAACATCTCCCAACTTCTTCCAAAGGTCTTTCATGGTCTTCTTCTCATGGACATTTAACAGAACAGAATCAGCTAGAGTGAGTCTTATGAGACCCTTAGCCTTTCGATCTTTGAGATCCCAATCAGCTTGTTCCATTGTGGTTGGTTTTACACCAGATACAGTTTCCCAGAGGTCTCGATCAACAAGCATGTCTTCCATCTTAAGTTTCCATAACTCTAAATTTGTGCCATTGAATTTGTCCACCTCTAATCTTCTGAATGTGTCTTCCATCTCTTTCCTGCAACAAGATTATAGAATACTCTGCATAGACTCCCACTCAATCTAAGATTAGCGCAAAAAACCCCCACCCAACAACTATGACCAAAGGTGATCAAGCTCTGATACCAACTGAAAGGAAGCTTGGTGTGTGGAAATCACTTCCTACACTAATCTAATGAGGAGAGATGAGTGCAAATTATTTTTAACCTTTACAATTACAGTGTTATTAACCAAAAATAGATATATTGCAGCAATACACAACACAAGAATGTAAGACAGAAGAAGAGATAGACAAGATATAACATGGGGAAAACCCTTTTGGGTGAAAAACCCCACTCCAAAACCTGCACAATGTATTATCTAAACAACAAGGTTTACAACACACTTGCAATGCAAGTCTTTACTTGAGTCTTCGACACTCGTATCTAGAGATAATCCAGCAGTATAACAGTACCTGTCAATCACATAATACATCTTCTCTCAAAGCACCTGCTTAAATAGAAGTTTACAAGGCAAAAATGGACCTTTCTTGAGATGGGCGTCCAACTTGGCCTCATGGCCCAAAACCCACACCTGGGAACACTTGTCCAACACTACAGCATGGTCATGACACTTGTCATATCACCCCATCCCAAAGAGGTCACCTATTCCCAAGTTGGGCAATGACAGATGCTCTTACGACTGTCATAGAATCCGTCATAACTATCATATCTTACAGCTGTAAGAGAATCTGCCATACAATGACTAAAAATAGCATATTCTCTTACATGTCATAACCCTCCTTGGGGCACCCAAAGATGCCTTCTTCCAAGATGCCTTGTGACACATGTCTTTACCTTTCATAGTATCTTCTATTTACGACTCTTACGCGTCATAGATTTTGTCATAGGAATCTGTCATAACCGTTTTGGTCAAGATTCACTTACACACTATTCAAAGTGCCGACACATGGCAAAATACCTCTACCACTAAATGGGGTGCCTATCTCCTCATGTGAGGACAAAATTACATGTGGTCACCTTCCACGTAGGATGACACATCACCGTGCCAACTCCCACAAGATGACAAAACAGGATTTGCATCCTAATTACATAATAGGCAATAAAGAAATATATTACAATAAATAAATGCAAGGAATTACCAAGGTTGAGACACCTTAATTCCCAACAACTCTCATATCAAGGCTTGTACATCACGGCAGTGAGAGAACTCCTTCCTTGGGATGGAGTGGTACCAAAGATTTTTCCAAAGACTTTGGACGGTATCACTCTAGATTAGTACTATCAGCTTCCAGAAGCATCGATCCACTCTTTTAGACAACTCATCGATCAATTTGTGGTTGCCTTCAACATAAACAAATTGGTCAAGACAGGAATATGAGAATTTTTAACAATCAAACAAGAAGCCAATGAGTCAGTTGCACATTTTATCACACGATGGAGGAAAGTTCTCTATTCTTCAACCAGCGCACCAAACATGGATCATAGAGAACTTTTTGATCTCTTCTTACACACTCTCAACAATGACATACGAGAAAAAGTACAAAAACTCCCTTATAAATCATATGAAGAAGCACTTGAAAGTGCCCTTAGAATTGACCAAGCTGCTATTGATAGCGGAAGAAGGGAGTATGATTCCAATAGAAGGTTGATAAACCATGATACAAATGACAAATCCTCAACAAATTATCAAGACATAGATGGTTCAACAAGCACTTCACCATCTAGAAACAACAACAATTGTGACTACAAGTCATACAAATTTGGGAAATCAAAATGCCAAAAAGTTCTATCCCTTGAGAATTGACAAGAAATCATACAATAATCATCATAAACCTCAAGATCACAATCATGATAAATATTGCTCATTTCACAAGAGAAGGGGGCATGATATCAAGTCATGTCGGGGGTACCATCGCTTCATATCAAACCTCCCAAAATGTCAACAAAAAGCATTCATGGACACATTCTCACAAGATGAAGAACTTAGTCCAAAAATCCATCAAAACACCTTAGGCCTTGTGGAATTAGATAAAGATTAAGAAATTTGTGTCATACAAGGACCAAAACAACCAGATGACACCGACAATTCAAATTTTTCTCACATGCTAGAGCTTAGCAAGAGTTCTCCTACACACAAGAACGCTCTCCTTAAATCCCTATATCTAGGCCATATAGTTCAAAACACTCCAAATGAAAATTGTTCTTCTTCAAAATTTGATTTTTAAAAGTTACCCTCAGACAACAACATAGCCAAACAAGGTGACATCCCCCTCCATCTGATAGTCCAAGTCCAAGACTATTCCATTAAACGTGTAATGATCGATGATGGCTCTGCAATCAACATAGTCTCCTTTTCGCTTCTTCAAAGAATGGGATACGATGAAACACAAATCACAAAACAAACTTCCATCCTTAGAATTCATGATAACCCAAACACTCAAACCATGGGTAAGGTCAATCCTCAAATCACATTGGGTCCTAAAACCCTCCCAACTGAATTTTATGTCATCAATGAAGAAACCACTTACAACATGATCCTAGGAAGTCCTTCTATCCATAGAATGAGGGCCATTCCCTCCACATTATTTCAAGAATTACACTTCTCGTACATGGGACAAACCCACGTCATAAAAGGAGATCTTGATCCTTTCAGCCTTTATAGAGTCAAACAAGTCAAAAAGAAGGGAAAGTCCATGGAAACCACTAGTGACCCAAAATCAACACTTTTGAAAAAGGAGAGAAATCAAAACAAATTACAAACATAGAAAAGACCTCAAAATGTATATGGAAAGGGGAAACAAGAGAATTCCCCTTCGATCCCAACTCAACAAAGTCTTATGCTCCATTCAACTTAGTGGCCATTCCAATTGAACCAGACATAAACATCCCTATGGTTGAAATCATGACTAGAAAAGAAGAACCAAAATCCACACAAAAACTAGGAGAGTCAACACCAACTTCAATTGCCCCTAAAAAGTTCAAAAAAAGCATCTAAACTATACAAGAACATAAAATGGCAAATCTAGGGGGCAAATCATCAAACAATGAAACATGTGAATACACAAAATTCCTCACTAAATACAAAGACATTTTTACACCAAGTCTTCGAGTATCCTTGCAAAAGCTTTCAAGTGAAGTTTAGACCAATTGGATACGTCCACACATAGTTAAGGAAGATGTCAGAAATGACGCTACCTCTTGTACATTATGGAAGGAGAAGATCTTAGCATCTCATAAAAATCATAAAACATAAAAATACAAAAAAAATATAAAAATCAAGATGTCAAAAATAGTTTGTTTCTTGCATTTCAATATCATTCTATTCATCTTGCATTACTATCAGTGACTTGGTCTTATATTTTTTTCTTCTCAGTAAGGAGTCTAGTGTTGCCTAGATATATGTCATCCTTTCAAGACCTAGAGATTCCCCATTTTTCACAATCACTATTATCCCTTTTCATTCCCAGTGATTCTAATCAAAGCCTAGCCCTTAACTTTACACCGATCCCAGTCTTAATAAGTCAAGATGTTAGGTCTAAACAAAGTTAGTATTCGAACTTACAGTGTTCAAAGGAAGCTTGCAAGTAGACCTTCCCAATTCTTCCCTAGTAGTAGAGAAGTTTGACCAAATTACAAAACTTTAGGTGTCGCTCAACCCCTTATCTTTCCTGGCCAAAAACGTCAGGAGGATCAAAACTCTGAAGGAAGCAATCTAAAATTTGAGTGAATAAAAAAATGAGTGATCAAAATAAGAGTGTGAGAGATCAAATTATTGCATATCAAAATTCCAAAAGCATTCATTTGTTGAAAAGTCAAAAATCCAAAAAAGAGAAAATCAAGTGAGGAAATACAAAAAAAGTGAAAAAGCAAAAAAAGAGATACAAAAAAAGAGTGAAAGAGAGAAGATTGTTGAATGTCTGTACTCTTGGGTGGAGATTAGTCTAAGCTCGAAGCCTCAAGGGTGACATTCTAATAGAGAAGGAAAGGTACAAAGCACACACATGCACTAGCTGGGCAAAGCTAAGAGTCTAGTAGTCTTTAGGATCATCTTCTACCTAGGGACCCTTGTTCTTTCCTATTTTATCCTTTACCCCAAGTCTACTAAGGCGAGCCATCTCTTAGAGCACCTGATTCTCACCCTTAAGAGTGTGAATCTCAGTCTTCAAGTCTGCATTCTCTTGACATCCATGGTAGACAGAAGCGAAAATGTCTGTGTGTTGCCCAACAGTAGGGGGCATACTAGGATCTTCTAAAAGATAGTCTCAATTCATCCTAGTGAAGGGAGAAGCCAAGCCAACATTAATCTCACGAACAAAATCCCTCCACTCTCTGAAATTACCTAAAAAGGTGAATCGAAAGAGAAAGACATGTCAATTCCCCATGAAAAGAGAAAGGACAAAAGTGCAAAAAGCAAACAAGAAAAACTCACGTGGATCATTTGACTGCTAATCGAGGTCAAGTTGTCACATCACCTCATCTGAATGAGGAGGTCGGGGGACAACAAGAGGACCCTCGGGGATGTCAGGTGCATCATCTGCATCATTGGTAGCATTAAGACCCTCATCTTGTGTATCCTCAGGTAAACCCTCATCTGATGAATCATCATCATTAGGAATATAATCCTCGTCAATAGACTCTGAATCTATAGCCACAACGAGAGATTGATAAGGAGTCCCTCTCCCTCCTCTTTGTCCTCCTCTGGGAACTCTAGTAATGAATACTCTAGGATTCAAAGGAGTCCAAACAACTGACCTCTGTCCAATCTCACCCATCTCCTGAACAGTCCTGTAGCAAGTGGACACTGAGGGCAACTCCTCAAGGAAGTCCTCGCCAAACTGCTATAAAACATGCTCGACATGATGGGCCTCAACTAGACCATTATAGTCTAAAATCTCAGATACTCCATGATAGTACTCTTTGACCTCGCCATCATGGGCCCAGGATCCCTCCATGTCAAGATAAGGATCAAAGATCATGTCCTCATCTGTAAGAGTAGCAACAGTGGGTAAAGAAACATCAAAGTGACCCACATCCATCCATCTAGTTGCTCTCAGCAAATGTCTATTCAAAATTGGAATGAGCTTCTGATAGGGCCTAATGTGCTCAAATATCCATGTCATAACCAAAGAAGAGTGGCTAAAAGCTAGAGACCCTCGTCGTGAAATATGATAGAAGTCCCTATAGACCATAGCCAAAATATCTAATCCCCAAGCATATACCATGCCCTCCTCAATACCACGAATGATGGGAGCCCAACACCATCTCAAATGAGCTGAGGCCTTGTCTCCCGATAGCCTTAAGGGAATCAAACCAATTAAGAATCTCCTCAAAAGTGGGATGCGAAGTCAAGGCACAGAAGTGAGCTGGACTCCTGTCTGATCCCCAAGGCGACTAACCCCCATGAACTCTACCCAGGATGCCTTGTCCTGGAAGGACTTGCTAGCTGAAAGGACAAGAGGATGTCCTCTCATAGGAACTCCAAGTATACTATAGACATCAAACAGAGTGATGGTCCACTCTCTAGAGATCTGTGGGAACCTAAATGTGTTTCTATTTGCATCCTAGTAGGGCAGAATATCACAGCATATACAGGACACAGGGTGAATAGCAGGCACATGACAAACTCTAGCTAGACCCGCTCTCCTCAAAATAGCACGGTCCTCATTACTCAGTGAAGCGAACATCCATGAGAGTCACCCCTTCTCTCAGAAAGAATTCCATCGAATACGCATGTCCTGTAAAATTAGAAAAGAACTTTAGATTACATCTCGTAAACTCGCAAAAACCCCTAAAAATCATAAAACTTACAAAAAATCACACAAAAAAGCGTATAACCCCTCAAACTTGTAATAAACAAGTGAATACAATAGCCAAAACAAGTTAGATCAGAGTGAAACAAGCATCAGACAACATGAAATTTCAGTCAAAATCAACCCAACAGGATCACGCCCGGGCGACCCAGGTGTTCCGCAGGATCTCCCCCAAGCAACCCTGTTGTTCTGCAGGATCTCCCCTGGGTGACCTACTTGACAAAAGGGGTGACCCTAGAGGGAGATCCCTCAATCAAAAACTACTCTAAAAACCTCATTTTTCAGCCGATTTTAGAAAATGAAAAACTTATCCTAGTCTAAACGACGAAACAGAGACAATGCAACAAGAAGAATTGACAAAAATAGACAATTTCAAGAGATTTTTCACAAAATTCAAACTAGGGTTTAGAGAAGGGTTTTTTTACTATTTACATTATTGATTCTCCATGGCTGAAGAAGAGGTGGTCATCTTTGCAATCTCCCCAACAATACCTTTCCAACAACTACTCACACGATCGATTCCGTCGCTGTTTCACTTTAATCTCACAATTTGACTTGCTTTGTTTGCCCTTAGCTTAGTTTCATTTTTGCATTTTCAGATTAGTTCTTTGTTTTATGCATCTCTTTCATGCATCATTTTGCGTGCTTTCATTCCTACAGGTCCAAACCGACAAAGGCAAATAACTAGTCGAACTCAAACGATCCATGGTGAGTTCGTCATTTCAGTTTTCATTATTCATTTTGATACATTTAAATGTTGGACTAATACTAGTTATTGCAAGTACAATTGCGAGAAAATTGACAACAGGTAAGGCCTAGTTCGGGAATGGTACCTACCTTTCATGTAGACTACCATCCCTGAGGAAGCAAATATGTAAGCACAAAAATCACGCACAACCTCCACGAGGACCCTTATGATGATTTTAATCCTTGTCACATACATGTAAGCGTGAAATAATGTCCTCTAAGCAGCAAACCTCTTGATGACGTGTCTTCTTTCTTGTCTTGTGTTGTTTCCTCTTTGTCGTTTTCTCTCTCTCCCCATTTTTGACGTTTTTTGACACTTTTGTGACACTTGTCAATTTGCATTTTCTAAGCTTTTGACCCTATTCCTAAGCGTTGTGAGTGTCTTGTAGGTGAGTTTTCACATTTCCCCTATGTTTTTCATCCTCTGCACCCCCTAGAAGCCTTCTAGAGGTCCCCCTATCCATCTCCAACTTTCAGTTTTTAGTTTCACTCAACCAATCCAAATCTTCCTCTATTATTTTCAGATCTCCCCCAGGAGATCCTATAGGTGCAAGTGGAGATTTTGATTCTTGCACATGACTGCCCTATTTCTAGAGGTAGATCACCTCCTTTTTCTCTCTTCTACCATCTCCCTTTTGCAGTTCCTCCAAAAACCATGTTTTGCCCAGATTCTCCCTGGGCAACCCTATTGGCAAAAGGGGCAACTCTGTCGCATTTCCAGCCACAGAAAAACTTGAGTTTCTCACTCAAAAACACTCCTTTTTCGCCTGTTTTTCTTCCAATTTGCATGATTTTTTATGCCTAATATGGATTTGACTATTTCATGCACCCACACATGCATAATTGACTCCATTTGATCTAAAATTAACAACTCAATCAATCTCATGCATTCTTCCAACTCTAATTCTTCTTCAGTGATAAGCTATTATTGATTTATCACTCCTTAGTTAGTTGAGTTCACTAGGTAATCAACCTAGTTCACTCCCCAATCAATCCTTGTTAACTCTTCAATCAAATTGAGTTAACTTCTCTATCAATTCCACCTCTCATCCTTCTTCTAGTTTATAAATACCCCTCACCTCTTCATTATTTTCCAAGATGAGCAAGTTGGAGAATACCCTTCTCATCTTCACAAACTTTTTCAAGCTTCTTCACAAGCCTTTGAGTCTCTTTATTCATTTCTTTCTTTAGTTTTCCAAAGCTTCAAAGGTTTCATTGTTGCATATCTTCAAAACTCTTCCACAAAGGGAAATTCATTGTGCACACAGCTCATGCCAGTTTTTCTCTCCAAATCAACATTCTAATGCTCTCACAAGACAAAGGTGCCTTTTATTTTATTCATTGTTCAATCAAGCATCGTTATGCTGCTTCAACCAACACCATTGTTCTCATCAAAATCTCACATTGAGCTCTTTCAAGCTTCAACAAGCTTCTTTTGTTTCTTTGTGTCGTCTTGTCATCAAGAGGTCTTCCCGCTGCTTCAAGAGGATTCGAGGTTGCCAACATCAAGGATTTATGAGGGTAGTGGAGTCACACAAATCTTCATTCTTTCAGGTTCCTCTATTGCTTTATTCAATTCATAGTAATTAGAAAATCAAAATTGCTCTTGGGAATAGTAAACCTTTGCTTTCTCCTTGATAGATTAGATCTTGCATGTTAAAATAATTGTTTTTAAATTCCTAGATCTAGACTATTTGTAGAACCAATTTCCCTTCATAGATTAGATTATTTCAAAACAATCAAAAACCCAAAAATATAGATTAAAATTGCATTAGGAAAAGTCATATTAGCTTGCATTTCATTTTTCAATTATTAGAATAGAAAAAGCATCTTTATTTCCATAAAACACTAAAAAAGCACAAAAATAAGTTTGCATATCATTTAGCTTTGCATGCATATGGAAACCCTAGAAAAGATAGATAACTTGCAAACCCTTGATACCATCACGAGGTAAAACACGATCAAAATAATTCATTCAAACCCTTGATCACATCATAAGGTAAACACAAGTCAAAGCAAAGCTATTTACCCTAGGTCAACTAAACCCTAAGTCAAAACCCTAAGTCTAGTTAAGGTTGGTCATTACACATTTATCTCTATCTTGGCTCACGAATGTGCCTAAGAGTAAGAGATGAATGGGTGAGTGTTATCCTCAACAAGATTGAGTCCAAAACAATCCATGACAACAATAGGAGATATTTACTTAACCACAACAAGATCCATTTGTCCTCTTATTAATAGAAGAACAAAGACAACTCCAAATACAACGATAACTCATTCAATGAATTGAAAGACAAGAGGACATAAATAAAAGTAATCGCTTACCCACACAAAGGTGGAATAGAAGAAACCCTAATAGGAGGAGAGAAACTAGTGACCCTTCGAGTCATAAGGTTATCTCTACAACCACTGCCATCAAACGAAACATTCAACTAAGCACACAACAAAAAAGGCCACAGAACTTGCCAACCCCTCTCTGTGAAGTCCAGCTCTCCAATGAGCCAGACCCCCACCATGTCTCGCCTCCTCTCGACTGGCTACTTCCACGAGAGTGAGAGTGACGTGGTGGATCACCCCGTGGCAAGGAGGGAAGGGTCTGTGTGCGTGCCAAAATCTGACCCGACAACACCAGGCAACCCCAGAGTCACGATTTTGAGCGTACAGATCCGTGATGTTCTACTTCCACACAAACAGAACAACCTCCTGGTTATACCTCCACTTGACTGGCTCTTGCCATAAGAGCGGGAGTGACTAGGAGGTTTCCCATAGCAAGGATATGATTCTTGTGTCATGTTGGAGTCTGAATCACTCACATAGTTACACACCAATGTGGTTATTATAATTATCACTTTATGAATGATTTACAAGCTTACATGCTTAGCTTCTATTTACATTTAATGTATTATTTCCCCTCCCCTCCAATTTTCCATACATCTGATGGATGTAACCACTTGAAAGGGGCATATTTTATTGCTAACACTCTCATGCTAAGGTTGCAAACATTATGCGAACCTACACATAGACTTGTGATCACCAATGCATAATCAGATAGATCATTACCACATGATACATCAAGACACAATGTGTCTTGTCATCCCATGACCATCAAGTTTGGAGGATGAATACCACTTCCAATATAGGTAGAATTTTTTTAAACTCCACTCTCTCCTCTTTCTTTCATGAATGATGATAATAAAATTTAGCTTGTAGTTGTCTTCACTTTTACTTGTGTGATAGAAGCTACTTGTTACATGTTTCCTCTATTTTGTAGGTTCCCATGGAGCACACATACCAAAGGATAGATTTGCACACCAATATTCAATAGGGTCTATTACTTTATATAGACCCATGGTATCCTTTTATATATGAATATTTACTTTACATGTATGTTTGTTAATGCTACATAATTTGAGATATATCATGATCATTCTAGGATTAACACTTTCACCTCAAAGTGGGGACAAAATGCAATGGTGAAATTTCCATACCCATATCATTTCCCATCTAGTTTTGTGCTCATTTTGAGAGAATGACTTAATACATTTACATATCTACAAATGGTGCAATCATGTGTGAAGTTGGGCTCTTTGTCCCATTGTTGTCATTTATACACATTCCTACACATTTGTCCCCTACCTTATCCATATGGACATGCATTCTGATATATTCACCTAGATTATGTAGCTATTACACCTATCCATGCAGTCATCCCTATACATTCATTATCCACCTTTATTTTACCATTCCCATGTCCTCGATCATTTCCATGGGCATGGGATCAATCCTGCACCCATGGATTTGACCCCTAAAATTTCAAAATTCAAATTCAAATTTTTATGACTCTTACTAATTCCTTTCCCACCTAAAGTTGACTAAACAAAAGTTTGCACGATTTGTTGCTATGTACCTATATATTTAAAGGCATCCAATTACATTCATTTGACATTTCCTCATCTTCTAATCATTCTAAGCAATTATTGGCACACAAGGAACATTTCAATTACAACACCTAAAAAGGATAAGAATTTGTATAATCATCCTAGCACATTTTGCAAAAGCCAATCTTTCCTAGTGGTTGGCCTGAGAGAACTTGTCTCATAGGAATCTAGTAGCTCTCTAAAGGATTTTTTAAATACCACTAATCCAAATAGCAGAGCAAAGAACAACAAATTCTAAAACAGGAAACAAGGGTGCTTAGTTAGTTGGATCATATTTACAAGTAGAGATCAGATACTAACCGAAATGACCCATTCTTGCATATTTGATCCATCATAGAGTTGATTGATTGTTCATATCCCAAGAAAAATCTTGGATAAAGATCTTCCATTTCTAACCCTGAGA
This sequence comes from Cunninghamia lanceolata, assembly GCA_027924645.1. Taxonomy (NCBI): domain Eukaryota; kingdom Viridiplantae; phylum Streptophyta; class Pinopsida; order Cupressales; family Cupressaceae; genus Cunninghamia; species Cunninghamia lanceolata. The sequence goes on along the minus strand of BSBN01001268.1, from coordinate 139,454 downwards.
CATCTAGATTTCAATGCATTAGTAGATACATTCAACATTCATCTTTCCTAGAGCTAAGCGCCATTAACCTTCTTTGCATTTACTTTAACATTTAATGTTTCAATTTTCTAATATCTATGCCCACAACTCTATTATCTAGATTAGTCAATGTATTTATTGCTTACATTAATTGATTGGTCTAGATAACACATTTAGTTTAGTTTAAGGTTATTTTCCTTTACAATATTATAAAGTGATGTATTGATTAGTCATACGTATGCATTGTGTATTATTGTAAGGGTGAAAAGTGTACACATGGCACTTTGACTTATTTGTCTTGAGTGTAATGACTAGTGTACAAAATGACATGTTTTGCCTGACATTTGTCAAAATATCCTTAGTGCAATGACTAGTGTGCAAAATGTCATGTTTTTGTGTGAAAGTTGGCAAAATAACCTAAACCTATCTTCACATATTGCAAGGATCTCGATCCAATCTACATTTTCTAGAAGTTCATTATCCTTAGTGAAATAGATGGGGTAGAATTGAGCTTAGGTTAGAACTGCAACACAAAAATGAACTCCTCCTCTTGATTTCTAAATTCAAAATAATTCTTGAGCCCAAATCAACCCCTTTCCAACTAATTATTATTTACTAACTTAAGAACAAAAATCTTCAAATTATATGTTAGGTTGTTGTATAAAAGAACAAACCTTAATTCATTATAATCATCAATAATACTGCTAAATATTTCTCTTTTCCCATCAAAAACAAGAGTTCCTATATTAACTATATTATATATAGTTTTTATTTGAAACAAGATAGTTTAATATTCAAGACGTACAATTTAAGTAAACTACTAATACATAACTTAACCAAATAAATAAATTTTCAAACACGTTTCCATTTTTATTGATGGCAAGTGAAGATGAAGTTGTTGGATGGATAAATAAACAAATGATATAATTTCTGCAATAATTGATTTGTAGACATTTTCTTGTCGAATGCCTTGGATTTAATGTCCGTGCAGCAGATAAAAGACAAAAGCATGCAAATCATGTGAGATCACTGTCCATCCTCAGCAAATGACATACATTGACCCTTATGCAATCCAGAATTTTTACCATTCATAACAGCAGATTACAATCTACGATTATCCCAAACTTAATCAATTCTGTAGCGTTGTAGAGGATCTTCAAACACAAAACTCTGGCGAAGCACTCGAGAGGCGTATTCCTTCAATTCAATGGACCTATAGAGAGGCTGCTTCTTATCCGAATCCAGAGCCTCCATTATTGGGCTAATGCTCATCTCTGTGGATGGTGAGTGGATAAGTGCCATAACTGTACAAGCCTCTTCCTTCACCCCTCCCACTGGCCTTGCAACCACACTCTTGTATTCTCCATTACTCCATACCTGCATTACACACCAATGAATTCATTACATTACATTCTATGGTAGATTCAAAAACAACAATTATAATGAATTCATTACATTCTATGATAGATTCAACTGAAACATCAGGCCTGTTTGCAGTGCCTGGCTACAAATGGGCCTGATGTTTAAAATGTTCAACTCAAACATTAGGCCTGTTTGCAGTGCCTGGCTACAAATGGGCTTGATGTTTAAAACGTTCAACTGAAACATCAGGTCTGTTTGTGGTGCTTGGCTACAAACGGGCCTGATCTTGCATGAGTATATTGATTGTTTGAATATTGAAATGGATGATGTTTAAGTAGAGTGTGCACATTAAGGATGTCGCCAACAAGGACAAAGAGGGAGCCAGGTTGCGGAAAGACTGAAACCCAGGTGTCATGGAGGAAGAGTTGGGTAGCATGGGAAGCGCTCGTTTGGTAGTACAAACAGAAAATGAAGGGAAGCGAATGCCTGATTCGAACTTCATCTTCCAAATGGCAGAATCCCTTGTGATTAGTAATGCACAGTAGAGATGAATCCTTCGATTCAACTTGTGCTAAGAAATGGGCTTTCTCATCCTTTCCCCACTTTCCCCCCAATCCCTCCAGTAACAGCTCCAGGATCTCCCACGATACTTTCTGCAATGCATCACAATACTCTCCCACCGCAGAACTGAAATTCACCCAAAAAAAAATATATTCTAAGAAAATTTAAGTTTTTTTTCAACCTATATTTTTGTTTCCAATCAATGAAAAGATTCAAAATTTAGCAGAATGGATACCTAGTCCTTGGTTCTTAACCCAAGAAGTTCAGCTTAAGCTATCCGGATAGTAAAAACTTATATTTTTGTTTCTAATCAATGAAAAGATTCAAAATTTAGCAGAATGGATACCCAGTCTTTGGCTCTTAACAGAAGAAGTTCAGCTTAAGCTATTGGATAGCAAAAATCTATATTTTTGTTTCCAATCAATGAAAAGATTCAAAATTTAGCAGAATGGATACTCAATCCTTCACTCTTAACCGAAGAAGTTCAACCTAAACTATCCCATAACAAAAATGAATTTGTGAATGATCTTCATCAAAAAAAAATTACCTGAAATCAGCACAGCCGTCGGGCCAGATTTCTCTGAGAAATTCTTGAATATGGTGCTTATCTTTTTGCAGAAAAAACCATTCTTTCTTACTGTCGTCGCTGCCATCATCATCAAAGCCAAAAGGAGATCCGAGGCCCCCAGAAATCTCCTCCTTTTTCTGGAGAGGCAGCTGAAACAATCGATTGCTTTCCTCCTGAGCTCTGATCACTGTGTGTAAAGCAACTCCATGATTTACCAGCTGAAAACACCCCAACTGGGTAGCCGCCTCAGCTAATTTCTTCACCACTTGATCCCTTTCTCCCATCATGTCGATTACAGAAAGATCGCAGTTCTTAGTATACTTTTTTTTAGAGGGCAAACCCAACTTTACACCACTCAGCGATCTGCCCAATTTCTCCAAATAATCACTGAATCCATCGTTGTTTCCATTTGCAGAAGAATTAATGTTGCCTCGAGGCGATGGAGGAGGTGCCCCGGACATGGTTATTGAATGAAGACTTTTGAGAATTCAAAAAAAAAAATGGTTTCAATCGGCATAATATAATCCAGTCATTGCTTACAACCGAGGTTTGTGCAGGAATGAATGGGTCTCCAGATTAAATGGTAAAATATGCCAGCAGAGACGACAATAGAGAATAATGGGGGATTCGCAAGAATTTGAGTGTTGAGATCCATGCATCTGATTCTTCTTCGACTGCCGTTTGTCAGGCAAGCATTGGAAACTTAATGCTCGGTAAACCCCACACTTTTTTTGAGGGATTTTCTTATATGAGGATAGGCTTTCTCCCAAGAGAATGGGTTGACTTGGGAACCCAACAGGATTTTCGAAGTTCGTTTCACAGGTGTATCACGAGGGAAATTCACAGAGCAATAAATTTGACGATCAATCCTACCTTCCCACTATTCAACATGATCCTTGACAAGAACGGTTTATGGTTTATTATTTTAGAAAAGTGCATCTATCATGCTAGATAGATGTTGCCTTCATATACACCTAACTCTATTCTATCTATTTACACACATTTCTATACATTCAGCTTATCCATTTATTTATCGCACTCATCTATGCACCTACTTTCATTTAGTCATCAATTTGACCATTGTTCCATCACAGTTGTGGATGTCACCTTGTTGTGGAGATAGATGTTGCCTTCATATCCTTATACACCTAGCTCTATTCTACTCGTTTACACACATACTCTTATACATTCATCCCACCCAACCACTTATCACACTTATCTATGCACCTACTTCCATTTAGTCAACGATTTTCCCATTCTAGACAAGTTCACAGTTGTGGCGGTGACCTTGTTGTCACAAACTTGTCCCCTTCCAATGTAAAAGTCAGAATTTAAATTTTGCCAGCTAGCCCCCTTCACCCTTCTACCTTGAGCCGACTAAACACATGTTTGGTGTAATTTGATGCCATATGCTAGTATTTAAAGAATTCACTACATTCATTCTAATAATAAGGCAATCATTAAGGAACCAAGCAATTATTCATTCTAAAGAACAATTAATAGTTACACATCTTGATCTAGTGCAATAAATGAGTAAAGAATCTACATACTTTGGCTCTTGCCTACTATTTTCAATCTTCTTCAATTTTGGGGGTGTTTGATCTAGGAGAACTTGTCTCCCTTTGACTAATCACCATCCCTTCAAGTATTTTTAAATATTGCCAAAGTCGCTAGATATCCTAGAAGAGTAGAGAAGGTCACACATCAAGCAAAATTGTAGATAAAGACACCAAGACAAGTTCAGAGCTTAAATATAGATTCGTAACTCTAAATTTTTCCCAAACCCACAAACTTGTACTTTTACAAAGTAGAGATCTAGCATAAATTTCTAGGTAGCTCATTGATAAAGAGCCATTGTTTCTAAGTCTAACATCAGAAAAATTCTAGAATCCCATCCATTTGTGTTCATTCTTCAGTTATCAAGCTAAGAGTCATCATCCATCTTATTCAATTTTCAAAGTACAAATATCAACTTACCATTCTCAACTACCATATTTAGTTAATCTAGGCTAATTGTGCTTATTTGATTGCATTTATTTAATTATCCTAGGTTAACCCCCTGAGGAAAGTTTATTTTCCTTTTCATTTTGGTGAACCCATCCAATCCTACACATCTCAACCTTCTTTTCGAGTTTTACATTACCTTAAGGTTTTCAAATCTATATTTTTCTTAAATTGTATCCTCTTTTTCTATCTAATCCTCCTTTTACATCCTTATGCTTCATTGATATATCTTTTTCTATTGGTGTTTGTGTGCTTTAATTATGTTATCTTTTTCCCCATCCTACTCACCCTTGGGGATTCATTTTCAGATTTGATATGCCATTGATAGCTCTTATTTTTCAATCTAAAAGTGAGCATTTATGCTTTATTTTCATATCTTTTGTTTATGCCTAGAAGGAGTGTGCGCCTAAACCCTAGCATGGTCCAAAATCAATGAGAATGGAGTTTATTTTGATGCTCATAATGAGAACAATGAGGAGTATGATCATCATGGTCATGTGGATAATCAAGATTTTACAAATGAGTTGGCTAGTTTGACTAATGTAGAGAATCCTACACAACTAGTAGATATGTTCCATGATATGTTTACAAGTAAATCATATGTACCCAAGACTTTGCAAGCAATTTTTGATAAAATTAAGTAGACTTCTTCTTTAGTGACTAGTGCATCTAACCCTACTCCCACCTCTATAATAGATCCATCTTCTGCCATTATGCCTTGAACTACAACTACTCATCATCATAGTATCATAGCCATTAGTGTCCCGTCATTTAGTACATATCCCTTTTCCACTTATCCTCCACCTTATGGCCTAGCTCCTAGATATACTCTTGTCATTTCTACCACCAATATGATGTACTACACTTCCATGACCTCTTTCATCCATTATCAATGGACCTATTGTTAACCCACATAGCCAAACCACTTCTATACCCCATGATACCACATCTCATACCCTGAATACCATTAAGTGCCTTTCCTCTTCCAAGCCTTTATCCCAAGACAATATTTCATCCACGCCTCTTACTTCCCATACATAAACTAATAGCCCTCCTAGTGGTTCCCATTTAGCCACCATCCCTTTCTATACTCTAGATGCACTATGTCACAAAATACATCAAGTAAAAAAGCGAGTGGACACAAAGCCTAATGACAATGATGATTTAAGGATGCTAGACATACACCACTATCTTATGAAATTGTGGCATCCATTGCCTATGGGATTTGTGGCACATTAGTTTTCAGTGTATGATGAAAAAGGTGACCTGAATACACATCTTAGATCTTATACAATTGCATGTGTAGACTTTCTTTATGAGGATAAGTTGCTAACAAAGTGTTTCCATGCACTTTGGCATGTTTGGCTATTGAGTGATTCTTTTCACTTCCTCAAGGATTTATTTATTCATTTGATGATCTCAGTAAAGTGTTCTTAAAGCAATTCATAGTTTATATGGGCCTTAGAGTGATAGTTGCTAATTTATTTGTGTGCACAAGGATCTAATCAACACATTAGTGATTATGTTATTCGATTTCAATCTTTGTTCTCTATGTTGATTACCCCTTACATGATTTGGAAGTGCAAAATATCTTTATTAAAGGGTTAATTAGACCAATTCAAGATAATGTATATTTGAATAGTATAAATATTAAAGTCAAAATTCTTTCTACCCTTCTAAGTATTGAAAAAGTCAAATAACTTTCAAAGGGTAATGGTATGACGGAAAGTGTGAATCAAGTTGCTAATACTTATTTTTTCTTTCATTTAAGCAAAATGCTCCTAAGAAGTTCAATCAACTTCAATAATCCATGGATGCCATGCTTCAAATTTTGAATCTAATTACACTCCTTCCCATCTATCCATTGAGCACCACTTAGAACCACTTCCTAAGTAATATAATGATTGAGCATTTTATTAGTATCATATAGTTAAGGGGCATTACACACAAACTTTCTTTACTTTTAAACATAAGGAACAAGATCTCATTGATAACAATATAATTAAAGTTGAAGGGGACAATGATAATGAAAACTCATTAGCACCCCCTAAACTACAATTTGACAAAACATTCCCATAATGTTGAGGCATGTGATACTATAGAACATGAGGATAAGGTTTTTGTGGTAAAGGTTGAGTCTTGAAAGGAAGTTGAGTGCGCAGAAGATGCTTCCAACACAAATCTAAGTAGGAGAGGGTTGCAAAAATTTCTTAAAACCCTTGAACAGTTATAGATTCAAATTTAGATGTACATTCAAAAATATAAAATAGATTACCAATAAAACCATAACACAGAATTTGCGTGGGGGAAACCTTTACAGGTAAAAAACCCCACACCAAAAGCACGGTACTTTGTATTATCAATAACCAAAAATTACAATACAATAACAACACTAAGCTTCTCCAGGTGTCCTCCAATTACAACAAGAATTTGGGATAACTTTGGCAACATAACAGTACTTCAACAAAATAATACTACTTCGCCAATATACAAGTGCTCAATATATAGGAGCTTACAATGCATTAATTAAACACTTTCCAAATCCAACGCCCAAGACTGAAAATGCATCATGGAAGATGCCAAAAACACTGAACATGACACTTTCCAAATCCAACACCCAAGACTGAAAATGCATCATGGAAGATGCCAAAAAACACTGAACATGCAAAATGGTAATATTCCAATTGTCAACACATGCAAACATGCAACTGCCAATTGTTACCAAACCTGCACATGCAAAACTACACCTACCAAAATAGAACTGCACCTCCAAAAAAGACATCCTTATCATAAGGAAAGTGCCAACTTGCATAACTCCACCTTTAATAGAAACTTCCAAACATGACTTCTCCTTGAAAATAGAAACTACGTGTTGTAACTGACAGGTTGAGACATACTAATCCCAACATTCTCCCACTTGTCAAAGACCTATCAAGAATCATCTGTAATCAACTGCTCAGGGCCCCAAGGCCCATGGAAACAACACACCATCTAAACTTCTCTATGTTTACTAGATTCGTCAATGCATCTGCAACATTTCTAAAAGTGTAAACATTCACCTTTCCATCTTCTACATATCATGAACAAAAGGAAACTGAACATCAATGTGCTTTGTTCTGGCATGGAAAGTGGGATTCTTTGCTAAGCAAATGGCACTTTGACTGTTGCAACAGACAGTAATATGTCCTGCATCAAAACCAATATCCAAACAAAAACCTCTTAAGCCAAATGGCTTCCTTGCAAGCATGAGTAGCTGCCATGTACTCTACTTCTATCATGGACAAAGCAATTACAGCCTGCCGCTTACTCATCCAACTTATAGCACCACCATACATCGTGAACACATATCCACCGGTAGATCTTCTGCTGTCAATGTCACCTACCCAATCTGAATCCACATATCCACAAATACTTACAGAATGTTGAGATCTAGTAGGATAACCATTATAGCATAGGGAATACTCGGAGTACCCCACAGATATATGAACACTTTCTTCATCGCATCCCAATGTACATGTCTAGGATTAGCCATATACTGACCAAGGACTCCCACTACTTGGGCAATGTCTAGTCTTGTACAAACCATCGCATACATCAAACTGTAAACAACACTTGCATATGGTACTCTAGTCATGTCCTCCATCTCAGTAGGAGATATTGGACAATCCTCCACAAAAAGCTTCATCCCCTACATCACCGGAACAACTAACTGCCTGCAAGTTGCCATGTTGAATATCTCCAACACTTAATTCAATACTTTCTCTGGCTTAACCAAAGTTTTATGCTAGCTCTATCTCTTTTGATCTCTATCCCCAGAATATACCTTATTGCACCTAGATCCTTCATCTCGATTTGTGCTAACAACTGAGACTTCAGATCTAAAATCAAACTCTTACCATTCCCAAAAAATAGCATATCATCTACGTACAATGCAATTATGAGAATGCAACCATTATCAAATTTGTAATAACTCAATGGTCAGATTTAGATCTCAGAAATCCCAAAGACAACACAAAGGTGTCAAATTTTTGGTACCACATTCTAGGAGACTGCTTAAGACCATATAAAGACTTGCTCAACTTGCAAACCAGATTTTCTTTACCTTTTACCATGAAATGCTCTGGTTGTGACATATAGATCTCTTCCTTCAAATCACCATGAAGGAACATTGTCTTCACATCCATCTGTTCCACTTCTAGATCATACAATGTTGCAAGTGATAACAGGAACTGAATAGATGTCAGTTGTGCAACAGGAGAGAATATCTCACCATAGTCAATTCCCTCCACCTGAAAATACCCCTTCATGACTAACCGTGCCTTGTGCTTTTCAACACTGCCATTAGGACCACATTTCTTCTTGAACACCCATTTACATCCAACAGGTTTCTATCCTTTAGGCAAAGGTACCAAATCCCATGTACTATTTTTCTTTAAAGCAGTCATTTCTTCATCCATGGCTTTCATCCAAGAATCTGCATCATTCATACCCATAGCCTCTCTAATAGTCCTAGGCTCATCAGTGTTAGCAATCAAAGCAAAAACACAACTAGAATCCAACATAGAATAACCAAATCTTTCTGGTGAATAATCAAACCTTTCCGGTGGCCGCCTAACACGTGTAGACCTCCTCAATTGCTGAGGTTGAGATTATTCTTCTTCAGAACTTTCAAAGCTACTAGGACTCTCCTCATCATCAGGTCCAACAAGAGTACATAGTTCACCTTTCATCGAAGTAAGTGGAATTTGAACTACCTCCTTCATCTGCTTCTCCTCTTTCTCTAGCTACAGCTCAATTGTGGAAGGTTTCATCTCCCAAAATATTACACTTTTGCTATGGAGAACCTTCTCGGCCACTGGGTCCCAAAGCTTGTACCCCTTCACATCGACACCATAGCTGATGAAGATACACTTAATTGTCTTGTTCTCCAACTTAGACCTCCTTACACTCAAAACATGAGCATAAGCTTCGCAACCAAAAAATCTAAGATGTCTCACCAAAGGCTTCTTACCAGACCATGCCTCCATGGGTGTCTTTTCAACAAGAGTTGATGTAGGAGATCTGTTGATCAAATAACATGCAGTGGCTATAGCTTTGGCCCAAAACTTCTACTCAATGCTAGCACCACTCGGCATACTCCTAGCCCTCTCCAGTAGTGTCCTATTCCTTCTCTCCGCAACTCCATTTTGTTGTGGGGTGTATGGAGTTGTCTTATGTCTCTCAATCCCGTGCTCCTTACAAAACTTGTCAAATTCTGTCGAACAAAACTCACCACCATTGTCAGTCCTCAAAGATTTAATCTTTCTATTAGACTAATTTTCAACCAAGGCCTTAAACTCCTTAAATTGATTAAAGACTTCAGATTTACTCTTGAGGAAATAAAAAAATGTCCTTCTATTGTAGTCATCTATGAAAGACAAAAAAAATATATAGATTTTCTTAACAAAGGAACATTCACAGGACCAAACACATCTGCATGAATATAGTCCAAAACCCCAGAAGACTTACGAGAACTAGAATAAAAAGAAACACGGTTTTGTTTTCCATATACACAATGTTCACAAAAGTCAAACTTGAGATTACAATAATCAAGGCCTTCAATAAGACTTTTATTTTTCAAGGCTTTAAGACCCTTCTCACCAATATGACCAAGTCTTTGGTGCCATAACATTGTCTTCTCCATTGGAAGCTTCATCTCCAAAGCATTTTCACCCTTAGGTACCCAAAAAGCATGACCATCAAATATACAAACAACAGACTTCTTCACTACTAGATCTAATGGTGAGGATGAAGAATCCAAAGGCCTCTTCTTTGGCATATCAGAAGAACTATTGCACTAAACAGTGCATGCATCCATCTTGTACAGAGTGCCGATCTTAACACCCTTAGCCAACACCATAGCTCCTCTCATCATCTTACATCCTCCACTTGAGAAAACAACCTATACACCTTCATCAATCAACTTACTCACAAAAAGAAGGTTTTGTGCCAAACCTGAGATATGTAGCACACCATCAATCCCCTTCACTCTACCATCAAGGAATCTAATCTTGACTCTTCCACGACCAACAATCTTCAGATGATAGTCATCACCCAGATACACCTTCCCACCATCATACTCTTCATACTTTGAGAACCAACCCCTATGCGAGGTCATGTGGAAAGAAGCACTCGAGTCTATTAACCACACATCTTCTAATGCATGTGTTGCCAAGGCTGTGACAAAAGTATCTGGATCATCCTGAGAGGATTTATCAGAGTCAAAATCAGAGAAGTTCTTTTTACTTTTCTTTTTCTTCTCCTCCTTACAATCTTTACGTAAATGGCCAGATTTGTTGTAGTTCCAACATTTCACCTTGGACTTGCCAGGAGACTTAGATCTCCTCGAAGATTTTGATCTTGACTTCTTGTCCTTTTTCTTGCCTTTCTCTTTAGGTCTGCCATGAACAGCAAGGGCTTCCCTGGCCATCTCAGAAGATTTCCTCTACATCTCTTTAGACAATAGCGATGCAACCACCTCATCCACTTTGAAACTGGTGGTGGTACTTCCAATAGCCATAACCATGTGATCCCATGAGTCTGGCAAAGAACATAATAGAAGCATGCAACGATCCTCATCTTCTATCTTGTCACCAACAAAAGCCAACTAAGCAATCAACATGTTAAATGCATTCAGGTGATCTACAATGGACCCTCCATCTTCCATCTTTAAAGAATATAATTTCTTTCATAGGAATAACTTGTTTACCAAAGATTTAGCCTGATAAACATCTCCAAGCTTCTTCCAAAGAGATTTTTTAGTCTTCTCTTCATGGACATTCAAGAGCATTGAATCAACGAATTAGAGTCTAACCAAACCCTTGGCTTTTTGATCCTTCAGATCCCGCTCTTCCTGAGTCATACTAGTGGGTTTTGTTCCAGATATTGCAACCCGCAGATCTCTATCCACGAGCATATCCTCCATCTTCAACTTCCATAACTCAAAGTTGTTGCCATTAAACTTATCCATCTCGATTCTACTGGATGTGCTTGCCATCTTTTTTTCTGCAACAAGGTCACGAAAATGTACTTCTACAAAACTCCCACTAAAACTAAGATCAGTACAAAAAACCTTCAACCCAACAAAGGAAACAAAGTTGGCCAAGCTCTAATACCAACTGAAAGGAAGCCAAGTGCGCAGAAGATGCTTCCTACACCAATCTAAGCAAGAGAGGGTTGCAAAAATTTCTTAAAACCCTTTAACAGTTACATATTCAAATTCAAATGCACACTCAAAAATATAAAACAGATTAACATTAAAACCATAACACAAAAAATGTGTGGGGAAAACCTTTATAGGTAAAAAACCCCACACACCAAAACAATAATACTTTGTATTATCAATAACAAAAAATTACAATACAATAACAGCACTAAGCTTCTCCAGGTGTCCTCCAATTACAACAAAAATCTGGGATAACTTCGGCAACATAACTGTACTTCAACAAAATGATACTACTTCTCCAATATACAAGTGCTAAATATATAGGAGCTTACAATGCATTAATTAGACACTTTCCAAATCCAATGCCCAAGACTAAAAATTGTTAGAAATGAAAGCACAACTACTCAACGGAAATCTAAGTCAAATATAAATTTCTGCAATCTTTAACTATGTATTATCAATGGAGATTGAAACATAGATAAGAAACTATGCAACACATAAACATCAAAATAGAAAACTAAACACACAACACAGTGTTTACATGGAGAAAACCCTTGTGGGTAAAAAACTCCACCATGACAGAGGCACAAGTTTGTATTAATCTGAAAAAAATTGTACAATACAACAACTCAACAACTCTCTCCAATTTTCAACTTGACAGCATTTCGGCAGCACCTGAGTACCTAAAACCTGTATTAAAGCAACAAATACAATGGCAATTACTTATAGAAGAGTTTTGCCTCCATTCTAGGCATCCACTTTCTCTCTCCAAGATTCCCCCACATGCAAGCATTAAATGTCATCATACATGCAACCTCTAAGTGGCAAAAACTTACCCATGCAAGGTTGGGCGCCTAAAACCAAGAAAAACATGTAATAGCATCTTATGACATGTCATAACCATCGTAGATACCACCAACAATAAATCTTCCCAAGATAAGCGTCTGGGGCTAAAGATAGCAACTTACAACTAATAATGAGTGTCATATGCATCATAGAATCATGGAATCTTATGACAATTTGTAGCTGCCATAAATCCACTTACACCACATTATGACAAGCTGTCATACATGCCAAAAATAGTAGATTCCTCAAGGGAAATGCCTACCCTCATTTACCTCTGAGTTTTGCATTTGCCAATAGTAAATATCACTTTGTAACTTCCGTCGGTAACTCCAGAATTACCACTACCGATGAAACTACCTCATTCCCTTATGGGTAATTACAAATTACAAATAATAAATGGAATAAATACAATATTAGAATTTACAAGGTTAATGGCACCTTATTCCAACATTCTCCCACTTGACATTATACATTGTAAATCAACCCATAGGAAATCAAAAGAAATAATCAGGGACTAGAAACAATGGCCTCTCTGCACCACACAAACTTCTCTATGTTCACAGGCTTGGTCAATGAATCTGCAACATTCTCCTGAGTGTATATCTTCTTTAGCTCCATCTGTCCATTAGCAACCAACTCTCGAACAAAGTGATACTGAACATCAACATGCTTAGTCCGAGCATGATACATAGGATTCTTGGCCAAACAAATAGCACTCTAACTATCAAAACCAATCTGAATGATCCTACAATCAAAACCAATACTTGTACGTAGTCTCCTCAACCAAACTGCCTCCTTAGAGACATGGGTAGCAGCCATATACTCTGCTTATGTGGTGGACAAAGCAATTGTGGGCTGCCTCTTACTCATCCAACTCACTACTCCTCTAAACAGAGTAAACACATAGCCACTAGTGGACCTTCGACTATCCAAGTCACCTACCTAATCTACAAGATATCTAAGCACCCTCTTTGCATAATTCTAATGTTGTCTACTAGGGTTAGACATAAATCTATTCAAAACTCCAACTGCTTGGGCAATATCTGGCCTAGTTCAAACCATTGCATACATCAAACTCCCTACAACACTAGCATATGGCACATTATACATATCCTCAAGATCATCCTTAGTCTTTGGACACATATCTAATGAAAGCTTAGTACCAATGGGTAAAGGAACTCTAACTGGATTACAGTCCTGCATACTAAATCTCTGCAAAATGGTATTCACATACTTACTTTGTGACAACCAAAGCTTTATGTTACCTCTGTCCCTCCTGATCTCCATTCCCAGAATATACCTGGCAGATCCAAGTTCCTTCATATCAAATGCACCTAAAAGTTGCACTTTAAGCTCACTGAGCATACCCTTAGTATTGTTGAAAAATAACATGTCATCAACATACAATGCAATAACCAATATAGAATCATCAATGCAATGAATGTAAACACAATGATCCTCCTTGCTTCTAACAAAACCCAATTTCAACACAAATGAATCAAACTTTTGATACCACATTCTGGGTGACTATTTCAAACCATAAAGTGACCTCTTCAACCTGCAAACCCAATGTTCTTTTCCTTTTACCTCAAAACCTATAGGTTGTTGCATATAAATTTCTTCTTCAAGATCTCCATGCAAGAACGCAATCTTAACATCCATTTTCTCAATCTCCCAATCATAAGCTGCAGCAATGGATAAAAGAAATCTAATAGAAGTCAATTTAGCAACAGGAGAGAAAATCTCACCAAAATCCACTCCCTCTCTCTAGGAGTAGCCCTTGACTACGAGTCTAGCCTTGTACTTCTCCAATGACCCGTCTGCTCTAAAAATTTTCTTGAAGACCCACTTACAACCTATGGCCTTTCTTCCTTTGGGCAAACAAACAAGATCCCAGGTGTTACAAGAGTCTAAATCCATCATCTCCTCCTGCATGGTTAACTGCCAAGACTCACTATCATCTGAAAGAATAGCTTCCCTGTAGGATCTAGGCTCATTGTTAGTACTCAATAAAGCAAATACACAACGGAAATCTTGTGGGCTATACCTGTCAATTGGATTTCATTGTCTTGTAGATATCCTCAAGGGTGGAGTAAGAGTCTCAACTTGTTCTTCTACATGATCATCTATACCAACTTCTTCTGTAACAACAGACTCATCTTCATCAGAACTATTTGAATCTTCTTCTTCTTCTTCACCTCCCAATCCATCATTCTATTCTTCCTGAGGTGCATCTTGTTTCTCTAAGTCAAAGTGCACTCCCTTTACCTTTTCATCTTTTTCTTTTGGTTTCTCAGGTTCAGAAATAGCTCTAAGCTCCCTGAAAATAGCATCTCTAGAAAAGATAATCTTATGAGTTAGTGGATTCCAAAGTTTATAACCTTTGACATTATCACCATATCCAATGAATGTACACTTTTCAACTTTTGGATCTAACTTATATCGTTTTTTCTTAGGCACATGAACAAAAGCCTCGCAGCCAAAAACCCTTAAATGTGAAATAGAAGGTTTCTTACCTATCCACACTTCATAAGGTGTCGAATCAAGAGCCTTACAAGGAGATCTGCTAATCAAGTAGCAAGTTGTACACACAGCCTCTCCCCAAAAGCATTTATCCAACTGTGCATCATTCAGCATACTTTTGGCTCTTTCCATAATTGTTCGGTTCATCCTTTCTACAACACCATTCTGTTGTGGTGTATACGGAGTTGTCTTTTGTCTGATAATACTTGCATGCTTGCAAAACTCATCAAATTCCTTAAAGCAATATTCCCCTCCATTGTTAGATCTTAAAAAATTTATCCTTAATCCTGATTGGTTTTCAACTAAGACTTTAAAATCTTTAAACTTAGTGAAAACTTCAAATTTATGTTTCATAAAATAAATCCAAGTAAATCTAGACACATCATCAATGAAGGTGACAAAATAACAAGATTTTCCTATAGAATCATTATCCACAGGTCCAAACACATCCGTATGAATAATTTCTAACTTCTCTTTTGCTCTATTGCTTCCTAAAGGAAATGATTTTCTATTTTGTTTAGCAAACACGCAATGCTCACAGAAATCAAAGTGCTCATCAGAATAAGAGAAACCGTCCAACAAATCTTTATTCTTAATAGTTTTCAAAACATTATTACTAGTGTGACCCAATCTATTGTGCCACAACATACATGTATTTTTAGTACTAGCCTTAGATACATAGGAGGCATTACAAACTATAGTGGCTTCAAGCTTGAACAGGCTTCCCAATCTCTTCCCCTTCACTACCACCAAGTTTCCTCTCACCAATCTGTAGCCATGCTTGTCAAAAGTCACATGCATTCCCAAATCATTCAGCTTTGAAACAGAAATCAAATTTCTAGCTAATCCAGGAACATGATAAACACCAGGGAGGGTTTTAATCCTCCCATCACTGAAACACAATAGTACCTTGCCTTTCCCAACTATCGGATATGCAGAGTTGTCCCCAAGGTACACATTATCTCCATCATATTCTTCATATGTGGAGAACCATTCCTTATGTGGGGTCATATGGAATGAGCATCCTGAGTCAACCAACCAGTGATCATTAGAAACAACATTACATGCAGAAAGTAAAACATCTTCACCTACATTTGAGGACTTATCTCAAGCACTCTCCCACTATTTCTTTGGGTTTTTGCACTCCTTCTTCACATGTTCTTTTTTATAGTAGTTCCAAAACTTAACTTTGTTCTTCTTCCCAAGAGTCGTAGATCAGCCCTTAGACTTGTCCTTAGTCCCTTTCTGATCTCCTTTTTGTCCTCTTTCCTTAGACCTTCCCCTGACACTGAGAGCATCCCCTGAACTATCTGAACTCTTCTTCCTCAGTTTGTGTGACAGTAAAACTACAACAAGGGCATCCAACTTGGGATCTGCGAGGTTAGAAATGATAGCCAGTATAACATTCTCCTAAGACTCGGGTAAAGAACAAAAGATACATTTATCTTCCTCATTAACATCAACAAATCTACTGATGCAAGCTGACTCAACAACAAATTAAAATAATTTAAATGCTTTGCACCTAAATCATCCTCTTTCATTTTCATGGAAAACAATTTTCTTTTTAAATAGAGTTTATTTACCATACTCTTGGCTTGATAGATCTCACCCAACCGATTCCACAATTTATGTGCAGTCTCTTCCTTTGCGACATTCAATAGGATAGAATCTAATAGACACAAACAGATGGTTCCTCGTGCCTTCTTATCTAGTCTATCCCACTCATCTAGAGAGACATCATCGGGTTCCTTCTCTTTTTGAACAACCAACCACTAGTTTCTTTCTTCCAACAAATCCTCAATTTTTAGCTTCCACAACTCATACCCCATTCTGTTGAATTTCTCAATGTCCAAACGAGAGGTTGATGCAACGGTGGATGCAGCCATAATAACTCAAGATCTACAAAACAAACACAACCAAATCTCCCACTGCAACTACAGTTTCCACACTACCACCCAAGAGTTAAAGTTGGCCAGGCTCTGATACCAAATGTTAGAAATGAAAGCACAACTACTCAATGGAAATCTAATTCAAATATAAAATTCTACAATCTTCAACTGTGTATTATCAATGGAGATTGAAACATAGATAAGAAACTATGCAACATAGAAACATCAAAATAGAAAACTGAACACACAACACAATGTTTACGTGGAGAAAACCCTTGCGGGTAAAAAAATCCACCAAGAAAGAGGCACAAGTTTGTATTAATCTGAAAAAGATTGTATAATACAACAACTCAACAACTCTCTCCACCGATCTTCAACTTGACAGCATTCTGGCAACACCTGAGTACCTAAAATCTGTATTATAACAACAAATACAATGGAAAATACTTATAGAAGAGTTTTTCCTCCATTCTAGGCATCCACTTTCTTTCTCCAAGATTCCCCCACATGCAAGCATTAAATGTCGTCATACATGCAACCTCCAAGTGTGGCAAAAACTTACCCATACAAGTTTGGGTGCCCAAAACCAAGAATAACATGTAATAGCATCTTATGACACGTCATAACCATGATAAATACCACCAACAATAAATCTTCCCAAGATAGGTGCCTGCGACTAAAGATAGCAACTTACAACTAATAATGAGTGTCATATGCGTCATAGAATCATGGAATCTTATGACAACTTACAGCTGCCATAAATCCACTTACACCACATTATGACAATTTGTCATACATGTGAAAAATAGTATATTCCTCAATGGAAATGCCTACCCTCATTTACCTCTGAGTTTTACATTTGCCAATAGTAAATATCACTCCGTAACTACCGCCAGTAACTCTGAAATTACCACTGCCAGTGAAACTACCTCATTCCCTTATGGGTAATTACAAATTACAAATAATAAATGGAATAAATACAATATTAGAATTTACAAGATTAATGGCACCTTATTCCAACAAAAATGCATCATGGAAGATGCCAAAAACACTAAACATGCAAAATGGTAATATTCCAATTGTCAACACATGCACACATGCAACTTCCAATTGTTACCAAACCTGCACATGCAAAACTACACCTACCAAAATAGAACTGCACCTCCAAAAAAGACATCCTTATCATAAGGAAAGTGCCAACATGCTCCACCTTTAATAGCAACTTCCAAACTTGACTCCTCCTTGGAAATAGAAAGTGCACGTTGTAACTGACAGGTTGAGACATACTAATCCCAACAAGTCTAAAGTTGCATCTTCTTCTCCTCCTATGGCACCATTGATTACATGTTTTGATGAGAAGGCCCCACAAAAAAACTTATTATGGTCCATTATATATACAAGAGAATTATAGAGGTTCATCACCTACTGACTTTCTTATTGATCCTACATGCAAATATAATATTTGTATGGAAGAAGCATTGTTTACTACTCATATTAGATATCAATAATTTGCACATTTTGGGGTTTCATTGAAAATGATTAATGGCATGTTAATAAACGCATTGAGATGCCTTATTGTACACTTGGGAGTTGGACTGGAGGAGTTTCCTATTTTATGTCATGTGGTACCATCCTCTAATAGATTTGGTGTATTACTTGGGAGACCATGGATTGAGCAATGCCAAGATGTTCCTTCTATTTTTCATATGTTAAATTTGTTCATGAGGAAAAGGTGTTCATAATTGAAATGGCTCATTGTAAGCCAATATCTTATGCTAGCCTCTTTACATTATATATATTTGTGCAAACACCAAAAGGTGTACCTTATGAGAGAAATGATGATATACATGATTTATACAAGATACAACTTGATGAGTTACAAATTATTGAAAAGAGATTAGATAAATATTTTTCAAAATGAAAAATAGCCTCAAGTTGTATAGACAAAGGTTAATGTTCACAAAGGTCCATATATATACTTATCTTTTAATAATCCTTATGAGAAACAAATTACTCATGTACCAAAGATAAATAAAAACCCAAGAAAATACAAAGGAAATAAAAGTGACACCAATCATTAAGTTGCATGCACAAAAGACTACATAGAAGCTAGAGAAAAAAGTTGTGGTGCATCAAAAGGATATCATTCCACCATAATCTCAATTTCAAAAGCAAGAATAGGTAAGAAATAAGTATCTAATGTTACACCTATTGAGTACATCTTTTCTCTAAGAATTGTAAAGGAATATCAAGATGAAACACATGTTATTGAGAAAGAAAGCAAAGAAGATAAACATAGTAAAACAAAAAGAACATAGGTTGCATGTTGAATTCTAAAACAATGATGACCTAATGGTTGATAAGCCTAGTATAGTGACACCCAAGGTGGTGCATAAGAAGCATCTTGTTCAATGATTTATTAGCACCACTATAACATATATTCATATGTACAGGTATAGGTTAGATTTCATTGGTTTTCCATATTTTGATTTCATATCTTTGCTTCTTTTGGATTTTATATTTTATGCCTTAGCCTTTTGATTATGCCTATATAGTTGTGTAGGATTTTTATACCATTTTCACCTTCTATATTTGTTTCATATATTTATCCTCCCCACTTGAGAGGCGTTGTTGATTTTAAATTTACCTTATAATATTTACTTATATCTTTGTTTCCATTCCCCACTTAGGTTAGTTATTTGCTTTTACCTATCATTACATGTTTCCTTTGTGACCTTTATCCTTAGCTATTGCATTGCTATATCATGCTTCTTAAAGGTTATACATTGATCTTACATTATTATATCATGCTTCCTAGAGCGTACTTATTGATTTCATATCGTTATATCACATGATTTATAGAACTTACATATCATTCCTACTTTGATACATCATGCTCTACAATGATTTTACACTGACATATCATGATTATTAGAGCCTTTATTATGGTCTTACACTAGGGTATTGAATTCTTCACTACATGTAGCATATCTTCTTTCTACCTTATTCAATTTTTTCTCTTAGTGGCTTGCAACTTTGGTAGATCATGGTTTCCTTTAAATTTTGTAGTTTTGTGGTGTGTGTGGGGTCTTTAAATAAATGTTGAAGTGTCAAGTAGTGAAAATCATCCAATCATGTCATTTCAACCTCATTTGTAATGAAGACATTAATGGACAAAAAATAATTGAACAATTTTTTCACGATACAAAAGTGGTAATAATGAACCACACTACACTCTAGTGTTCTCCAAATCTCATAATAATATATGATGACACACTTGGCCCATGCACCAAGGTACCATGCAAGGTGACACAAGTGGAAGACTTAAAAGCACCATGGAACAAACACCATGGTTGGCATGCAAAATAAGACATGGAGGAGTGCCAAGAATTCCAAGACCGTTGAAAAACCCCTAAAATATATCTACTAGACCACCTCTTTGTTATCTTAGAGTTTTTATAAACAAAAGTGCCAAAACTATTGAAGTTTAGGTTTCAGAAGAAACTTGCACTGCTCGTCAAGTTTTGGACCTAGGTTGCAACTTGCAAAGAGCACACTAGTCAAGTTTGGGTTTTGAGCCACAATTGCAATTGCACCCTCATGGACTTAAAGAAACATCCATATTTTTCATGTTGCAAAGTGTGTATGAACTCTGATTTCTAGACCCAAAGAAGACTTAGACTTTAGAAACCATCTGTAACTTGCATTATGAAATGTGCAATTGAGTTCCAAACTCTAGACTCTGCATCACTTCAAATTTTGAAAACCTTCTGCAACATGCACCATACAAAGTGTAGTCGAGTTTCAAACTCTAGACCACCAGCTAACTCAGACTCCATAAACTATATGCAACTTGCACTATGCAATGTGCAATGAGATTCTAAACTCTAGACCTGTTGCACTTCAAGTTTCAAGGACCAACTACAACTTGTAGTTTAGGTTGGTAAACTCGTCCTATGTGCATTTCAAACTATTTTTCTAACTTGTAAAAATAGTGTATGGAAAACTCATAAGGCATGAAAACAACTTAGTTTTTCCCGCTCAACAAGGTGTAACTTCCTTGATTTAAGAGTTGTTTAAAAATGTTCTAGGCCAAATGAGTGGGGGATCATGGGCTCCAACTTGGCTACACAAAAACCTCTTGAATGGTATGGATTCCAAGATCCAAGGTGGAATGTGAATTCCACTTTCAAAACCTTAAGAAAGTAAATTATAAAGCTAAAATGAAATAAAGTAAATATGTCTATTTCTAAGTACTCACCATGCCATCAAAATGGGAAGGCTCTTGGCATGCTCTTCAAGTGGCTTGAAGGTCCATGTGGTCCCCAATGGTGGTATAGTGCCACCCAACCATGTTGAACCCTCAGGCCCACCCTACTAAACTAAGAGACGGTCGCATGGGTACAAAGCACACTCATGCAATACAAGGGAGTATGGAACCACACATGCCAAAAAACAAGAATATATGTACTACATCCACATGAATACACTAAATGCAATAATCATAAGGCAACAATATACAAGATCACAGTCATGTTGAATACAAAATATAACTAAAATAAAGGATGAGAATCCTAGAACTTAGAAGAGGAGTGTCATCACAATAACACAATGGCCATGAGGGGTTTAGGAGTAGAACTTCCTTAATGAAGATACTCGATGGCATTAATCAACTTCTGAGAGTCATGACATGCCCTTCACAATCAAAACCAAATCCATCCAGGGCATTTAGTAATGGCACAAGTATCTTATTTAAACATATTTTAATTACCCAATGAGATTACATTACACTTTATTAGAACTCTCCCTCGCTCTATCATCACATATCACTCTATATTGCAGTGAGCAATGAGAGCCACTCATCTCCTATTCTAGACCTCATTCCTAAAGGCCCATCACTCCAAATTTACAATTTGGGTGTGGCACGAAAATTAATGTACGATTTTCCTACACATTTCTAAAAGATACAAAATTACAAGTTACATGGGAGACTAATGTCTCCACAATCCAAAACATGTAATTAAGTTCTAAAATCATAATTTTCATTTCTTTTCAAAAATGCAAAACCATAAATATTATTAATTCCTCCATTAATGGAGATGGACACAACCTTCTATTTTTCAACATTTTGATTTCAAAAGCAATTACAAAAACTAAATATACCCTCTTATACATAATTCACCAAATAACACTATTATTTAATAAACTAGGGAAAGAGGTTCTAGAAAAACATTTACCATAGTAATGGCTCTATTTGGAATATTTTGAAATTTAAAAACATATAAATGAAAGCATGGAAATTTCAACATAAAATTTCAATTCAATTTAACTCCTACAATAAGGAAGCCATATGCAGCCACCTATTGCGGGAATGGCTATGGGGAAATTTTCCATTTCAAACGAAAATTTAAAGCATGAATACAAAAGGGGGAAAATGCCTTCAAAAAGAACTCAAAACAATGGAGAGGAATCCTCCTTTGAAATAGCCACAAAAACAATGCTCTCCTTGCCACAAAGCACACCAAATTCCAATCCGAGTAACTCCCACACCATGCAGTTCACAATCCTTTTTCTCTTTTTTCTTTTTCCAAAAGCATAAATTATTTTATTCAAAGAGGGAGAGAAAAGAGAGGGTGTTTTTCCACCAAAATGTAAAAGTGCAAAAGAAATATCTTTTCCTTCCTTTTGTCATAATTCCCTAAACCCCTTCCCACTTTTCCTCGTTTTCCCACTACAACTAATTGTTTTGAAAAAAAAAAACCATTTTGAAACAAATAAACATTTCCAAGGATAATTCCACACATTTAATTAAAATACAACTAATGCAATTATATTCTCCAAGGGTCATTAAATTAATTTCCCTAAAGCAATTTTATTTCCTTATGCAAATATTCTAATCTCTTAAAGAAGTAAATTTACATAATTTTTTTTTCATTTAGAATAATAAAATACCAAAGATCTTTTTCCACTAAAGCATAAATAAATATATTTTTTGCAAACACAGAAATACACATTTCAAGATAAATTCAAATGCAATTAAAATAAGGTAAATTAATCACACAAAAATGACTCAAACACACTTTACAAGTTCCCACAACATGCAGATTCCAAAATCGCCACCAATTCAGATCTAGGTTTACACAGGGATACATGGGATCCATCTCATACTTGAATTGAGAGAGGTATAGGTTAACAAACAATTTTACCTAATGTGAACATCTCCTTCATAATTACCATTGGGGAATAACCTTGTACCTACACACTCTAGTCAACGTCAAACATACCTACTCCATATATAATATCTGAAGCAAATCATAAACACCCAACATGGCATCACATCATAAGAGTCAATTAAACTTCACATCTAACATGAATCATCAACCAAAATCATAAAGATGAAATAATTAATAGTAATCCAAAATACTATCCCAAGTATAATAACACATTTGTATAATTTATATCAAAAGTAGTGGAGTAGTAATACTTAAAGGTCTAATGTACACAATCATAGCATATGCATCTTTAGTCAACAATCTAGATGCCACTACAAAACCCCATTGGAAACACCTCAATGATATAATAGCATATCAATGCTAACAACAGTAGTGGATCAAATCAAAAGTCAACAAATGGCAAGGCACAAGAATCAAAGGCATTACACCCTCCCCCCTAGAACTGGGCTTACTCTTAGAAGCCTTCAAAAAGGTAAGGATAGAGAACTATCAGCTACATGGCATGCTCTTGAGTAGCTATAAAATCATCAAGAGGGTCTCATTAAACCCTTACCTGATCTAGGTCTTTCTCCCAAAGTGCCTACCTCCAATCCTACAATATATGAACAAGCTCCAAGGAAAGCTACCCACCCTCCTCAATCTGCAACACACCCTAATCAAGAACATGTGTCACATCTAGAATATACTATCTAAGAATGAAAACATGGAACACATCATGAATGCGTGAGAGACTAGGTGGCAAGGCAAGATAACAAGTAACTAAACTAATCCTCTCAAGGATCTCAAAAGGCCCAACAAAATGCAGTCTGAGCTTAGAACCTTTTTCGTAATAAATAGGACTCTTATCCGATTGCACTCTTAGAAACACACATTCACCAACTGAGAAGTGTCGATCACTTAACATCAGCATACTTATTTTGTCTATCCTAAGTAGTCAACAATTGCTCTCTGATTCAAACTATCTATTGCTGCATATCCTAAAGCATCTCAAGACCAAGAACAACCTAATCTTCAAGTCTATCCCAACTCAAGGTAGTACGGCATAGACATCTATACAAGGATTGAAATGGTACCATACCTAAATAATTATGGTACCCATTGTTATAAGCAAACTCAACTAGGTACAAATAGTCCTCCCATTGGGATTGTTGGTCCTAACATACATGTGAAGCATATACTCCAACACCTAGTCTACCCTCTTTGTTTGACCATCTATTCTGGGGTGGTAGGTGGATATCAAATTACGTTGAGGACCCAATGCATGCTGCAAGGATGTCCAAAACAATGACGTGAAAATAGGATCATGATATGAAATGATCCTATGAGGAAATCCATGCAAGCATAAAATTCCCTCCATAAAGGTACGTGTCATAGACATAACACTATAGGATGCCTTCATGGGTAAGAAATGGCAACCTTGGTCAACTTGTCTACTATCACCATGATAGCATCATGACAACAAGAAGACACAAGCAAGCCAATAGTAAAATATATAAAGATCGTGTCCTATTTCCATTTAGGAACATCATGTAGCTACAAGAGACATGTTAGATGTTGATGCTCTACCTTTAATTTCTAACACTCAAGACATATAGCAACAAAATCAACAATATCGTGCTCATTCATACCCAATGGAAAAAATGAGGGAGTTCGGCATGCATCTTCTTCACATTGGGATGTGTTCCATAAGGAGCATGATGCACCCCTGAAAACCACCTGAAACTAAGGCATAAATATGACCAAGATGTCAAAATAGTCTATCAAACTCTATAGAACAACCAAATTATCTACCCACAAGGGCCCTCTGTGACTCTAACTCTACTCTAACCTCCTGATACCAAGGATCCTCTAGAAGCTTTTCTAGAATACACCCTTGCAAACCCATGTTCAGGGATAAAACTGAGACCTCATGTTGCCTCCTTCTTAAAGTATTAGCAACCACATTCTCCTTTCCTTTGATGTACTGAACACTAAAGTCATCCTCACAAAAGTTCCATCCATCAATGCTGATGGGAATTCAAGTGTGATTGCATGAAGATGTATTGTAAGTTGTGATGGTCGAAATAAAGCTTGAACTGATGTACCAAAAGGGAATGTCTCCATCACATGAGCACATTGATAACAATTGCCAACTCTAAATCATGTGTGGGGTAATTTAGCTTATGTTCCTTGAGCTTTCATGAATCATAAGTAATCACTCAACCCTCTTGCATAAGCACCACTACCAAATCATCTAATGATTCATCCATTCAAACCACAAGATTAGGCATTGCAAGGATTGGTGCACTAGTCAATTGCTCCTTGAAATGTATTGGAAAGATTTCTCACACTGATCTAACCAAACAAACTTCTTCCTTTTGTGTTGAAGAAAAGTGATCAGATGTGCCAACCTAGAAAACTCCATAATATATTGGGGGTAATAACCTACTAATCCCATGAAACTACAAACCGTGGAAGCATTCATGGGCACTGGCAAATCCATAATGGCCTAAATCTTTGAGGGATCAACTAAGATACCCTCACCAGAGATAATGTGACCCAAGAACTTCACCTCTAACTAGAAGAACTCACACTTTGCCAAGTTACCAAACAACTAGTCATCATGCAAACATTAAAGAACCTAGCATAAGTGGACCTCATGTTCTTCCATTGTCCTTGAATAAATCAAAATGTCATCCCAAAACACTATGACAAACCAGTTAAGGTAAGTACGAAAAACCCCATTCATCAGACTCATAAACATCAATGGAGAATTTGTCACCCTAAATGGAACTATAGTAAACTCATAGTGCCCATAACAAGTAAGAAATGCATTTTAATGAATGTTTTTTACATGGATACGAAGCTTATGGTATTTAAAATTTAGGTTAATATTAGAGAACACTCTAGCTCCCTTCATTTGGTCAAACAAGTCATCAATCCATAGAAAGGGGTATCGATTCTTCACCATCACCTTGTTCAACTACCAGTAATTGATAAATAAATGAAGAGATCTTTCCTTCTTTTTTCATAATGATAATAGGTGTACCCCATGGGGATACACTAGGCTGAATGTGCCCCATCTCGAGAAACTCCTCTAAATGTAATTAGAGTTCACTAAGTTCCTAAGTGGTCATACAGTATGGCGAATGTGAGATGGTCTCTAATCTAGGAATTAAATCAATATGAAAGTCCACATCCCGTTTAGGTGGCATACCAAGAATAACACTAGGAAACACATTGGAAAACTTCCTAAGAAGGGAATGATAATCAAGAGACAACTCATTGCACTCCCCTTCAAAAATATCACTCACCAAGATAGCAAACATTTTATATCCCTTCCTCATGCTCTATTTCAACTACATAGTGGAAATCATGCAAAGAGATATGGTTCACCCCTAATACCTCAACTAGATGACCAAGATCATACATATACTTTACAACCTTATGAAAGTAGTCGATGCTCACTTGATGATCTTCAAGCCAATCCATGCTAAGGACTATCCCATAGGATCCCAAGGGTAGGACACACAAATTGACAGTGGTGGTGAAGGTTCCAAGATCCAACACATAACCACACAAGTGATTCTATGACCACCTTAGTACTGGTAGCCAACTCGACTTGTCATTTATCATCCTACCTTATTGACACAAGCCTACAATGTTCTACCAAGGATGGGGAATAAAAGAGTCTGAAGCACTAGAATTAAACAAAATGGAAGTATGAGCACCATCCAACAAACTTGAGGTCACCACAAATGTACCCTAATGCTTTGTCTGGTGATTTTCTACCACAACAAATACTCTATGTGATCTACCAACATCTCCCACTATCAATTCTGACACTGCCACACTCTAACCCCCAACTCTTGTTGATCCTTGAGGACATGATCACACACAATGACCCTATTGACCACATGAGTAACATGGCCCCACAACCTAAGTAGGAGTTGGTTGAGGCGCACTCGACTACTAGAAGCTCGAGTGATTGGAAACAAGTTGGCCACTTTGGGCGTACTATCAGGCTATGAAATTACTATCATGTTACCCCCTCCACTCTACACAGGAATGTTTACCAAAGCCTTACCCACTCTAAGGGGCATGCTAGGGATTCTACTTCTATTATTGTTGTTGATAGTTCTCATATAGTGTTGGTGGTGCCCTATAAGATCCCTTAGTTTGGGGTTGAGATCCCCACACCCCTGAACCTAGCTGATAAGGGACCACAACCTAAACTCCCACCTACCCACCATAACATCTAACCAAACAATCTCAATTTCTCAATAGAAACTTGTAAGGTCTTTAGTTCTAGCACCTAAACACCTCCACTAATATGAGCATTTAACCCTCTCACAAAACTCTGCACTAGCATCCCTTCATCCTCTACTAAGCTCACATACTATTTGAGTTTGAAGAAATTATTCTCATACTGATCCACAATCATGCCAAGCTACTAAAACCCATGGAACTCATCTACATGACATTGCTAGAAATGCTTAGAAAGATATCAAAAATGGAACCACTCTAGAAAGGTCTCCCATGAGATTGCAACAATATCAAGGTGACGCTTCTTCTCCTCCTAACACCACCAAGTAGAAGCAAACCCACATAAGTGTATGATTGCATAATGAGATTTGGTATTAATATCATAAGTGTGCATCACAAAACATCTATCAAGGGCCAAGATCCAGTTCTCAACCTTAAATCCTTCTGAAGAACTTTCAAATGTGGTTGGGTTAGCTCACAGAAGATCTATCATGTGAACTACTACTAGACTGTCCTCATTCACTAATTGTTTATTTCCTTGATGGGGCTAATCCTAAAAGGGTATTGTTATCGCCTAAAATTGCACCCTTTTGTTGGAGCTTTGACAATTCCAACAATTTCAGAGTAACATAGGATTGGTCTCAAGGTGTGGGACCTTTGCAGTTGAGACCAAACCTCATGAGAAGGTTGGTTCCTTTTTCTGAACTTAAGGTTCAGATTAATTAACTAAACCCATGCTAATGATCACCAGGGAAAAGGGAGAGAAGGAGACTAAAAATTAAAAGGGAGGCGATGCACCAAGATTTAGTATGTTTAGCTGAAAATGACATAACACAACAATGACCTCAAATACTAAAAGAAACTCACATAGACTTACAACTTTAGCAGAGGTTCGAATTAGAAATCTGTAACTACAGGAGGGACCATTTTATCCACAGAATAAGCTTACAACTTTCAAGTAAACATAGAACAAAAGAATAGGAGAGGCAAAATATCAGTGATTGTATTGATCATGAAGGATAAATAGCCATTACAAAGGGAATATAATCTATTACAAGAGAGTAGACACAAAATAACCATCTACATTCATTGATGAACGATCAACTGGAGACCACAAAGGCTTAGAAAATGAGCACAATGTATCACATCCGGTTGGTTCTGTAGGTACATTACTAAGTCTAAAATAACAAATAATCTACCCAACATAACAACCCAGAAGAACAGCTAACAGAATTACATTTTTTTACATGCATATATAGCTTTTCTGATCACACTGTAGCAGCCATGGACGTGGAAAGAGTGGTCAACAAGAAAGAATCGTTGCCCATGCTGCAATAAATCCATTATGATGTCTTTGGAGCATGACCACATGGCTCTGCCCACGAAATCCATTGAAATAGGAGGTCCGCCCATGTCATGAGTAAAAAGAGTTAATGCAAATGAAGCTATAGTAGCATGGGGAGGCGAGGAATCCATCTTCTATAAGAAATTGGGTTGTGAAGAATCTTTAATGGTGATCAGGAGGGTCGCTGAACAGTCCCATCATGTTTTGAACAGTAGAAAATGTTTGTGGAAGACAAAAAGGTTGGGCTCCAACATATTGAACTTCCTTCGATCGGTCTTCCACTAATTGGGCTTGGAAAGGTGAAGGAGGAAACCCTGGCCTCCAAAGTTTGAGAGAAGGGAAATAGTCAGGCTTTGGGGGTCGAGCCTTCACCATTACATTGTTCTTTGGAAAGAAGAACTTGACCTCTGCCTTTGCAAAACTTAGCCAATTTGAGAAATCGGCAGAGATTGGGCCTTGGGCCTTTCACCTTACACCTTCCTAGAGAAAGAAGAGAGAAAGTCTGAGCACCACAAGTTTGAAGACTTAACCTATTTTACAAATATTTGGCAGAGTTTATGGTTCAAGCCTTCAGCCTTCCTCCTTCCAAAAGAAAGGAAGAGGGAAGAAGAAAAGACTGAAGTTTGACTCCCTGAAACACTTAGAAATATTTGAAGGAAAAGAAGTGGAACTCGAACGCCAAGCCTTCCTCCTTGACGTTTGTCCTTTGTCCACATGGCAACCTCTTGCACTTCCATGGTCATGAGATCAAGCATGCAGAATGGCAGAAACACCTCAGGTTGTGCCACGTGTCCTGTTGGGAGTCATTCGTCGGGCCTTCCACCTTACGTCTTCCATGAAGAAGATAGAAGGTGAGAAGCTCGAACTCTAACCTCCAACATACATAGAGCATTTACAAAGAACAAAGCGGAGTTTGAAGTCGGTTAGGATGGCATGACGAAGGGGATAAATCTGAACTCTGAAACTCCAAAAAGGCAAAAAATACAAGGAAAATTTAGGATTTTTGGGACTTAGCCATTTTGGGTGGTTTTCTCTTGCATTCCAAAGGATGAAAATACTAGGATCTCATGGATCTTTAGGCTATTTGGCCAAAAGGAAAAATAGGATAACATTTTGGCAACTATACAGGGGTGTTTGCCTGCTAAACACTAGGATCCAGAGGCCTCATCAATCCATTGGGCACAGAATCAAAGGGCATAGCAACAAGAATAGGGGTTGGACAGACCAACACAAAACTGAACACTGCCTCTAGAAAACAGGACAAAGCAAAACAAACAAGGCAAACATTCTCCTAATGAGAATGTAGTAGAGTGTGTTAACACTTATTGAAAGGAAATGCCTAACATATTTATAATATCCCACAATAATGTTAAAAGCAAGGTTTGAGATGAAGCCCATTGATTGGGATTGGCAGAAGCTCTCCATTCAGCTTGGAAAGTTGAAGTGCATTGGCCTGTTTGCAGATGGTAATGATTTAATGGCCAGTCCACATGGCAATAAATTTTGAATGTCTCCCAGCTTTGGCTTTATATGCATCCCACTCCAACACCAAATCTCCCTCATTGAATGTTATGTCAGTTTATTTTCTATCAAAAGTTCTTTTGACCTGATCTTGGTGAGCCTCAAGAGTCATCATGGAAACATCTCTTTTTTCTTCAAGCTCCATTAACTTAGCAAACTTGACTATCATGGCATCACCTTCTAGTACCTCCAATTGTCGTGCCAACTCAAGCGAAGGCAACTCTAATGATAATGGAACCTTTGCTTCCCTTCCTGTTACCCATTTTTATTTTCCAACTCAATTAAGTGGAGCTGGTTAAGTTTTATAGTTTTAAGGGCACATGTATGTTTTTAATGAGTGTTTTGCCAAGATAAAAATGCCATAAAAAAACTTTAGATAAATGCAATTGTTTATAATCAAGAAGAAGCATACAACATTGCATATTTTAAAAGCCGTTTTCATTATTTATGAATGTCAAATGAAATGCTCCCACACAAGCCGTGGGAATGACTACCATAATGCATTAGAAAAGGAATTGATGCATATAGAAATGAAAGCATATACAAAGACAAGGGATTCGTCATTGCCTTGTAATGACGAACCCCCGCAGTTGAGCAGCTTCATCTTCAGCTCCTTCATAGAGGTCACCCTACTACTCCAAAATATCTGCAAAGAGATTGGAGAAAATTTGTGTTAAAGCTCGGGATACCTAATCCTTGCATATACATCATCATTACATGCACAATTTACTCAAATAATGCATTACATCAATCTGTAATCATCATATGTATCAGAGGAAAACAAAGAACAAATCTGAAACTCATGGTTTTGTCTAACAAGTTTGTCCAATGTGCAGATACAGGTAAAGTTTCATTGCTGATTACTTCATTTAATATTGCAGCATGTGGGGTAAAGTGGGCTCCCACAAGGGTTGAGCCTAGCATACTTGGAGTAATGACATTAATGCAGAGAGATTCAATAGACCAAGCATCATGATGTTTTCATCACATACAGGTTACTACTATATCAGATGTATCGAGTATAAGAGAGAGGTACAGTCAAGTTGGAACAAATGCCATGTGGGACAGCCAAGTCAAATGCCATGTGTTACTGTCATTAAAACCCCATGATGCCATCAAAGAAAAAGAGGTTTCAGTCGTAGTAGAATAGCCTATACAAGTGCAGTCAACATGATCATACATAGTCATAAAGGACAAAGGACAGCAAGGCACAATGAAGCAGGTATTTTCCTTTTGTTGTTATGAAGTATCATGTTATTGATCATATGTGCAAGTGAACAGTCCTATATCATACAAGTTCAGCTATAAGATATACAGTCATGAGAGATCCAACTAAATAAAGAGATGTTACAATACATTTTATTAAGGAGATGCTACTCACGACACTATCTAACAAGAGACAATTCACATCAAGAGTGCAGCATATCATGAACAGTGTGACTGTATCAGGAGAGGTGGAAGGTTCATTTCCATTAAAACCACCTATGTATTGCAAACACATTGTCACAACTAAGAAGGTAGAATGAGGTGTCATCATTTTCCTCACTATATAAGTACAGTATCAACAGGTAAAAGCTTGCAATTATGTATCATAAGGTATGACAAATACATTCGATTCATCATCTTCAGAAGAAAACAAATGTGTATCAGAAATGTTCCGTCTAGTAAAGGATAGTCATCAATATGAAGACAATCATATCAATGTTATGCTATAGCTACAGGAGGTGGCTTATCCAACATTGACATGTGTCATTGAAATACAAATGGATTATGAAAGGTGTCATTTTGGATCATCAAGACAAGAGGATGCAATAGGTGCAGCAAGGTGTATATGTTTTTTACATGATGTATGTTCATATCATTAACTGCAAAAGGAGATCACATGGACGTCATCACTACAAAGTGCAATTGGAACAACGAAATGAATCATAATCTCCCTCTAATGATGCCATATCCCATATTATCTTACAATCAGAAGGATAAATGAACTGTGGACAACAGAGGTGCTTTGTTTCTATGATGAAATCAAATGGATTATGAAAGGTGTTATTTTGGATCAGCAGGATAAGAGAGATGTAGTCATACTTCAAAGAGGAGCAGCAAGTGTATGAAAGAGTGGATAGTTTTCATGATCAAACCTCAAGATGACAACATTCAAGTCTCTATAGAGGTAGGTTCATCAAAGAAAGTATAAATAGATGCCAGAGATGATGAGTACAATGACCCTTATCACTGTCATAAATGCAAAAGATACAGAAGATCTAAAAACCATAAATGATGTGTTCAAAATGATGCAACGGCATAAGAGAAAGTACAAGAACAACATATACAAGGTACAGATGATACTTATCATTTTCTTTCTGTTATCTTCATTTAAATATATGCCAAAGCACATACAAGGGCAATTGGAACAGCATCAAGGAAATGTATAGAAGGAAAATATATTTGCAACTGTAAAGAGTTTTTGTGTGTCTTTGCATTCTCAAAACAGAGTAAAACAAAATGTTACATTGGAGCAAAAAAAAACCAAAACATTATTCTTTACAAGATTTTTCATTCCTATATCATGGGTCGAGCTCGATTTGAGCCAAAAGAAAAGCATCTGCATCAAAGAATGAAGATTTTTTAAGCTTATGGGAGCTTGTATTTTGCTTACATAACAAAGAGGAACACTCAGGAAAGGTGAAATAGACCGAATGTAAACGAAACCCAATAGAAGGTTTGTGTTTTGCAAAGCTTATAAATGAAGGACAATATTGTTGTATCATCTTCTACACACAAGAAAAGAACTTTTTAGATATCAGAATCGCAGCCAAAGAGAGTTTGCAGAGAGTTTTGTTATGTGAGGTCAAATCCACTTTGGGGTTTCAAGCAAAATCCCAAATGCAAAGTGATGATGGATTCAAACTCACATAAAGGAAAGAAATACTCAGAAAAGAAACTACAGTCGTGGCCTCTAGCACCATGTCATGCCTCTTGCTATAGGAAATAAAAAAATGAATGCATTTTTCAAGAGTTTGAAGCTTACATTTGCTTCTGGGAGGATGGATATGCATAGAGATGTGGGTATTGTTAGACTTAGGGTACACAACTGAGAGGGGGGGTCAATCAGTTGTGCAAAACTTTCTCCAATTTACACACTTAAATCTTCTTAGTGATTAGAAATATATTAAACATGAGACATAATGCATTCAAATCAAAAGCAGAAACTCATCAGCACATGAGACACCAAGATTTTGACGTGGAAAACCCAGTTAAGGGAAAAACTATGGGGTGATTAACCCAAGAATGTATTCTCTATTAGAAGAATAGAAAGAACAAAATGGCACATGCCAATTAGGGCTCACTGCCTGAGCACACTGCTCACAAGAGGCTCACTACTTACAAGAGACACACTATCTACAAACAAATAAGTATCACATACATGAACTGGAGAATAGCATCTTCACCATGCTTGAATCAGTTCCATTAAGCTCAATACTTCTGCTCTGCCTTTCGCTCTCCTCTTCGCTACCACACGCTCATCTCCACACAAAAAGGTAAGTTCAAACTGACTTCGCAATCCCTTATTTATACAAGGCATCAACTTAGGAATGATCATCTAAGTCAGCAAACATCTTCAAGAACATCTGCAAGATGTGTAATACATCCGGTTGGCCAGTCTCAGGAAGAACACCATCATCTAGTGATTATTCTTCAAATGCGCACTCTAACTTCAATGCGGACCACCAACATGAACTGGAAATGATCCACAGATCACCACAAGCTTTCCTGAATCACCAAGAACATCCGCACTTCATCTGCTTACTGGAATCCTTCTCTCCTTCATCTGGAACCTCAAGAACATAGTCTGTCATCACTGTCACAAACGAATAGGTTCTTCCAGACCTTCAAACCACGAACCAATCGAGTTGACACTTCACATGGATGTCTTCAACACTCACTCAAACTCAAATCCACAGAATGGGATAGTGCATTACCGGATCTCACCGGACCTATCTGTGTCACTCTATCACCTTTAAACACCTGTCGGAGCTAGTTCTACTTGAGCAGCCATAACTTCTTCAGATCTTCATGCGGACCTCTAAAATCTCTACTGGATCACCTATAGACACATATCAACAAACCCTTTAATCCACATCCTCTGATTATCATCTTATCTTGGACTTTTGTCTTACAGTCATCATTGTTCTTCACTGTTCCTGATTGAGACTAATTTTCTCAATATCCTCAGCTCACGGCTCATCCAAACCTTATCATTAATGCAACAGGAGTATGTTGACATCAATGACAACACCAATTAGGCCCATACTTGCAACAATCTCCCCCTTTGTCATTGACGGCAACATATGATGTCAAAAACCATCAAGACAAGAACTTCTCCTTACTGTCACAACTCTCCCTATCAACAGAAACCATTCACATGTCTTCTCTCTCCCTTTACTGCTCCCCCTTTGATCAACAACCACTTGTTTTTCACATGTCTTCTCTCCCCCTTTGACATCAATGCCAAAGGGCACATACTTGCAATTTCACCACTTCAGACTCATACCTATTGCTCCCCCTAAGTAGCAGTTCCCCAACATCAATCTGGATCACAAGATGTGACTGTGATACCCACCGGACTGATGCACATTAGTGCACCTTAGTTTATCACTGGAGGGGCAATAACCCCTAACTTCTCCCTGAGGTACTCAAAAGAGTCCATAGGTAGAGGTTTAGTAAAGATATCTGCAATCTGATCCTTGGATTAGACAAACTCCAATCTGACTTCATGCATGTTCAGTTGCTCTCTCAGAAAGTGAAGCTTGATAGATATATGCTTAGTCTTAGAATGCAACATCGGATTCTTAGAAATATTTATTGCACTTGAATTATCATAGAAAATTGTGATAGGCTCCTCATATTCTACTTTAATATCTCTTAGCATCTGCTTCATCCACAAAACTTGAGTGCAACTACCTGTTGTTGCAATGTATTCTGCTTCAGTTGTAGACAGAGATATTGCCTCTTGTTTCTTGCTTAGCCAAGAAACCAATCTTTTTCCCAAAAAGAATGCTCCACCACTGGTACTCTTCCGGTCATCCACATCTCCTGCCCAATCGGCATCTTTGTTGAAACCAATCTTCAAAAGATGTTGGTCCAATCTTTCATACCAGGCTCTTGGGGCTTGCTTTAGTCCATACAGTACCTTCTTCAACTTGCAGACCATATCACCATGCTTAGATAATTGAAATCCATCTAGTTGTTCAATGTACACTTCTTCTTCTAAGTCACCATTCAAGAAAGTAGACTTGAAATCCATCTGATGCACCTTGAAATCCTTGAAGGCAGCAAATGCAAGAAGTAATCTGACTGCTTCAATTCTTTCCACCAAAGCAAAAGTTTCTTCAAAATCAATTCCTTCTATTTGAGAGTAGCCCTTGCAAACTAATCTGGCTTTATTTCTGATTACTTCACCAACTTCATTTAGTTTGTTCCAGAAGACCCATTTGGTTCCAATCACATTCTTGATTCTAGGTCTGGGAACAAGATCCCAAGTGTGATTTTTCTCAATTTGCATCAACTCTTCCTCCATTGGTTTGGTCCAGTTTTCATCATTGCAGGCTTCATTTATTGTCTTAGGTTCAATCTTTGAAATTAGACAATATTCATCTGAATTTTGAGCAATTTTCCTTCTAGTTTGCACACATTTGCTTTTGTCACCTATGATCTGATCTTCAGAGTGGTTCAGTCTTACATACCTTGGAATTTTGGGAGTTTATTACACTTCTGCTTCTTGATAAGGCTCATTCAGACCTATCTCTTCTTCCTGATTTACCGGATCAGTTTGAATCTAACTTTCAGAAAAGGACTGAACTCCTTGAACCAGAACACCATTCTGATCATCTTCATCATATTCATAAAACCTTGAGGATTTCTCTATTCCCTCATCAACCTTCACATTTGTTCTTTCTATCATCTTTCTTAGTCTCTTGTTATAACACCGGTATGCTTTGCTTTGAGTAGAGTAACCCAAGAATATTCCTTCATCACTTCTAGCATCAAACTTGCCTAGATCTTCATCTCTTTTGATGTAACATTTGCTACCAAAGACTCTGAAATATCTTACAGTAGGAGTAATGCCAAACCAGAGTTCATAAGGGGTCTTACCAGTATTGCTTCTGATTTGAACTCGATTGAGAGTATAGACTGCAGTGCTGACAGCTTCTCTCTAATAGATCTGAGGAACATTTGCTTCCATCATCATGGTTCTAGATGCTTCTTGGATGGTCTGGTTCTTTCTCTCCACTACTCCATTCTGTTGTGGAGTCCTAGGAGCAGACAACTGTCTCTTAATTCCATGTTTCTCACATAACTCTATGAACTCATCGGATGTGAATTCTCCACCTTTATCAAACCGCAGACATTTCAACTTTGATCTTGTTTCATTCTCTACCATAGCCTTGAATATTTTGAATTTCTCAAGAGCTTCTGATTTCTCTTTTAGAAAGGTTACCCACATCATCCGGGAATAGTCATCAATTAACAGCATGAAGTATCTATCACCTTGAATACTTCGGTTCTTGCCGGACCACAAAGATCAATGTGAACTAAGTCCAATAATCTGGTAGAAGACAGTTCCTTGCTTTTGAATGTGACTCGGCTCAGCTTACCCAACTAACATTCCTTGCAAACGCTGTTAGTAGGTTTCACCAATTTTGGAAGATCTCTTATAGCCTGAGTATTGCTTATCTTGATGATATTATAAAAATTCACATGACACATTCTCCTATGCCATAACCAACTCTGATCAACTTGAACAAATAAGCAACTTTTATCAGTGCCAACCAAGTGGAAGATATTACCTTTAGTTTGGGTACCAGATGCAATCTCTATTTCAGAGCCTTCAAAGATCTTGCATTTTCCATTCTTGAACCGAAGATCATAGCCTCTGTCCACCAACTGTCCAACACTGAGAAGATTGTGCTTCAAGCCTTCAACATATAGAACATTACCAGTTTTGTTCCTTCCATCAAAAGAAATAGTTCCTCTTCCTTTGATTCTACCAGCAGAATTATCTCCAAACTTCACCACTCATCCTTCATATCTTTCCAAATCTATGAACTTATTTTTGTCACCTGTCATATGGTGAGAGCAACCACTGTTAATGACCCAATCATCCTTTTCTTCAACTTGGGCAGCCAGGGCTCTTTCTACAACCTTATGATTGACAGATACAGAGGATATTGGTTCTTCTTCCTTGATGGCAATAAACACCCATTCATTTCCTGATTTGTTTCCAGTCTCTGATTCATCATCCGTTACTCCTTCATTATCATCTTCTTCATGAACATAGTAACAGTTCTTTTGAAACCTTGGCTTGTTAGGATTTTTCCTTGAAAATCTTTCCTGACACTTTGAGGCAAAATGACCAATCTTATTGTAGTTAAAACGCTTAAAAGGTAATTTTCCTTCATACATACCGGATCCTCTTGGCAACCTCTTTGCAATAAGGGCTTCAAGTTGAGCAGTTTCTACTTCTTCTTCTTCCAGATCTTTTCTTGCTTTATCATACCATGACAATTTCCTTGAAGAATTCTCTCCCAGATCAAACCTTTGTTTACCTTTAACAAAGGCACTAGCTTTGAATGCAGATTCAGTCTTGGGGGGGTCATCTCCAAACTTTGTCATTTCAAATGCAGCCAATTGATCTTGTATGGGCTTTGAATTCTTCAATGGCAGCAGCCTTGATTTTGTAAGAAGCAGGAAGGGATCTGAGAATTTACCAACAATCTCATTTTCATCCAAGACTCCACCAGCATTTCTAATTCCACAAACCAACTCATTCACTCTTGGCATAAAAGTGGTAATATTTTCATCATCTCTCATCTTCAATTTTTCAAATTTCCCTTTTAGACTCTGTAACCTTGCACATTTAACATACTGATCTCCTTCATGCAAAAGTTCCAGTTTATTCCAAATCTCAAAGGCAGTTGGTAGGTCAATAACATTTGAGAGCTCTGAGTCAGATAATGCGCTTAGAAGAGCCTCTTTGGTCTGCAGATTGTTTTCAGCATCTGTGATTTCATTTAGGGTTGTCGGACCACCCTGTGGAGGTACATACGCTTTTGTAACCATGGACCAGTAC
This sequence comes from Cunninghamia lanceolata, assembly GCA_027924645.1. NCBI lineage: Eukaryota > Viridiplantae > Streptophyta > Pinopsida > Cupressales > Cupressaceae > Cunninghamia > Cunninghamia lanceolata. The sequence continues at coordinate 101,004 of BSBN01001268.1, read as the reverse complement.
ACCATTCCCATACGCTACAAGTGACATTTCATGTGACCTTTCCAAAGAGCAAAGTTGGTTCCATCAAGCTTCGAACTATCCTTCTTGTATGACGACATCCTAGATCTCCTCAAGCGGTTAAGCTCCTTTTAGAGGAACTTGGCTCTGATACCAATTGTTAGACTTAGGGCACACAACTGAGAGGGGGTGGGGTGAATCAGTTGTGCAAAACTTTCTCCAATTTACGCACTTAAATCCTCTTAGTGATTAGCAGTATATTAAACATGAGACATAATGCATTCAAATCAAAAGCAGAAGCTCATCAACACATGAGACACCAAGATTTTGACGTGGAAGACCCGGTTAAGGGAAAGACCACGAGGTGATTAACCCAAGAATGTATTCTCTGTTAGAAGAATAGAAAGAACAAAATGGCACATGCCAATTAGGGCTCACTGCCCGAGCACACTGCTCACAAGAGGCTCACTACCTACAAGAGACACACTGTCTACAAAGAAATAAGTATCACATACATGAACTAGAGAATAGCATCTTCACCATGCTTGAATCAATTCCATTAAGCTCAATACTTCTGCTCTACCTTTCGCTCTCCTCTTCGCTACCACACGCTCATCTCCACACAAAAAGGCAAGTTCAAACTGACTTCGCAATCCCTTATTTATACAAGGCATCAACTTAGGAATGATCATCTAAGTCGGCAAACATCTTCAAGAACATCTGCAAGATGTGTAATACATCCAGTCAGCCAGTCTCAGGAAGAACACCATCATCCAGTGATTATTCTTCAAATGCGCACTCTAACTTCAATGCGGACCACCAATATGAATTGGAAATGATCCACAGATCACCACAAGCTTTCCTGAATCACCAAGAACATCCGCACTTCATCTTTTTACTGGAATCCTTCTCTCCTTCATCCAGAACCTCAAGAACACAGTCTGTCATCACTGTCACAAAGGAATAGTTTCTTCCGGACCTTCAAACCACAAACCAATAGAGTTGACACTTCACATGTACGTCTTCAACACTCACTCAAATCTGCAGAATGGGATAGTGCATTACTAGATCTCACCAGACCTATCTGTGTCACTCTGTCACCTCTGAACACCTGCCGGAGCTGGTTCTACTTGAGCGGCCATAACTTCTTCAGATCTTCATGCGGACCTCTGAAATCTCTACTGGATCACCTTGTTAGATTTAGGGCACACAACTGAGAGGGGGGGTGAATCAGTTGTACAAAACTTGCTTGTAATTCAAACACTTGAATCCTCTTTGTTATTTAGTAGCATATCAATTAATCACTCATGAAAGCATAAAGCATAAACACCAGAGTAGATACACATCAACACATGAGACACCAAGATTTTGACGTGGAAAACCCGGTCAAGGGAAAAACCACGGGGTGATTAACCCAAGGATTATTCTCTTTTAGAAGAATAAGAAAAATAGATGGCACATGCCAATTAGGGCTCACTGCTCACAAGAGGCACACTGCCTACAAGAGACACACTGTCTACAAAGTAACAAGTATCACAAACTTGAACTGGAGATTGACATCTTTACCAAGCCTGGATCAATTCCATTTAAGCCCAAAAACTCCTGCTCTGCCTTTCGCTCTTCTTCTTTGCTATATCACACTCATCCACTCCAAGACACACTATAAAATGAATTCACAATCCCTTATTTATACAAGGCATCAACTTAGGAACAATCATCTAAGTTGGCAAACACCTACAAGATCATTCGCAAGACATGTAACACATCTGGTAGACCAGTCTCAAGAAGAACACCAATATCTGTGGTTATTCTTCAAATGCAAACTCTAACTTCAATGTGGACTGCCAATAAGAATTGTACATGATCCAAAGATCACCAAAACCTTTCCTGAGTCATCAAGAACATTCACACTTTATCATCTTACTGGAATTCTTCTCTTCTTCATCCGGAACTTCAAGAACACAGTCTGTCATCACTGTCATAATGAAAAAGGTGCTTCTGGACCTCCAAACCATGAACAAATCTGGTTATCACCCCATACAGACTTCTTCAACACTCTCTCCAATCCACAGAATGAGATAATGCAATTCTGGAGCTCACCGGACCAATCTGTGACACTCTGTCACCACTGAACACCTGCCGGAACCGGTTCTTCTTGAGCGACCATAACTTCTTCAGATCTTCATGCGAACCTCTGAAATCTTGAATGGAGCATCTCAAGACTCATATCTACAAACCCTTTAAACCGTATCCTCTGATCTTCATCTTATCTTGGACTTTTACCTTAATGTCATCACTGTTCTTCATTGTTCCTGATTGAGACTAATTTCCTCAATATCCTTAGCACACAGCTCATCCAATCCTTCTCATTAATGCAATATGAGTATGTTGACATCAATGACAACACTGGTTATCCTCATACTTGCAACACACCTACAGATACATATCGACAAACCCTTTAATCCGCATCCTCTGATTATCATCCTATCTTGGACTTTTGTCTTACAGTCATCACTGTTCTTCACTGTTCCTGATTGAGACTAATTTTCTCAATATCCTCAGTTCACGGCTCATCCAAACCTTGTCATTAATGCAACAGGAGTATGTTGACATCAATGACAACACCGGTTAGGCCCATACTTTCAACAATCTCCCCCTTTGTCATTGATGGCAACATATGATGTGAAAAACCATCAAGACAAGAACTTCTCCTTACTGTCACAACTCCCCCTATCAACAGCAACCATTCACATGTGTTCTCTCTCCCTTTACTGCTCCCCCTTTGATCAGCAACCACTTGTTTTTCACATGTCTTCTCTCCCCCTTTGACATCAATGGCCAAGGGCACATACTTGCAATTTCACCACTTCAGACTCATACCTGCTACTCCCCCTGAGTAGCAGTTCCCCAACATCAGTCCGGCAACAATGAAGACAAAAAGAAAACAAGAAAAAATGCATCAAATATAGCATAGTCATGGCTAGAGATAGTGTATATCAACAATGAAGACAAACAGAAAACAAGAAAAAATTGCATCAGATATAGCACAGTCGCAGCTTGAAAAGCCAAGATTTATCCCCAAAACAAAGAAAAAAATGGATCGAACAGGTAGCAATAGAGGTTTTTTACCTTTCATTTCCAAAAATGAGTCATCGAATCCCTCAGAAAATGCATGGAAACTCTCAAAATCAACAAGAATGATGCAATTTTTCTCCTAAACCCTACAGGCATGGCAACGCGACAGCAAGATGGAGAAAGGAACAAAATGTAAATGAAGAGTTTTTAAGGTTTTTCCTTCTTTTGATTGATCAACTTAGGGTGCATTTTCATCAGTTTTGACTTGTTTTAAAAATCATTAGTATCCATTCCAGCCCATGGTAAATACTTTTAGGTCTTTAAAAACCTAATCATAATGCAAGGGGCCCGTGAGGGCATGCATGACTTTTGCCTCTTTTTGATTTTTTTCTAAAGTCAAAAAAAAAACATAATGAAAAGTTAAGGTTGAGTGCCTTATTTCTTTTACTTTTTCTAGGTATGAGTTGGTGCTTGAAGTCATAGAGTGGGTATAATGATGCATAAGGAGCATTGTAATACATAGGGAGTCATAAGGGTTATTTGTTATGTATTACATTAGGCATGTAGGCATGATGATGTATGTGTAGAAATGTATGAATTGCTAGGAGTTATAAGGTGTTTTGATATAGCAATGTAATGTGTGAAATGGTGCAAGTACATGAGGCATTGTGTTGTATGGAGAGTTTGGGTTTGTACATGGGAGATATATGGGCTCTATTTGTCTTTTTGCATAAAGTAGAAATAGATAAAACATTGTAAATGAGTGATGAAGTAATGAATTATAACTTACTTTATCACTTGTCATAAAAATGCAAAAAGCAATGATAGGAAAATCCATAACACGTAACAAAGTAAGTCTCTTTGATTACTTTATCATTTTTTCACAATGTTTTATTTATCTCCAAGCCATGCAAAATCAGGAGATTGAATATTAATGTCCTAGTGCCATTATTTTTTGCATAGGTTTGTAATAAATTTGAAATGTAAAACATTAAACTAAGTGGTGTAATTATAAACCACTTAGTCAATGTTAATTAAATGCAGAAATAATAGTATTTGTGTCATTTATTGTGCAAGGGACAAGTTGAGGAGGATTTTAGATGTGGTCAAAGAGATGTGGTTGAGCATTTATTATGCAAATGCCAAACATTTATGATGCTGCAGGAGAGGTTGACAAATAGGTAGAGGAGTTATTTCATGGATTTGACTTATTTTCAGTAGCATTTAAGGGCATTAAGAGGCTATTTTTGGAGTTTTTATGGTGGGTGATGACATGCCTTGACTTTTTCTTTATTGGGAACTCATTTTGGAGGGCTTTAGACAGATATTTTGAGGGCTTTTATGAGATGCACGACCATGGAGGTTTCTTGTCCTTATCTTGTTACATCTGTTTGGAGAGTATATAATCATTCATTTGACTCTTTTGTAGGGAGTTCTGATCATGCAATTTCTGGAGTTAGTGATTTTCTGCAATCCTTACTCAGTTTTGAGCATGTTTTGTAACTCTTTTGGGATATGAAATACAGAAAAGACCTTGGATACCATTGGTTATGAGTTTTTGCCTTCTTATTCTTGCAGTATTGTGTATCATCAAGGGATTGATCAAGTCATTTGTGAGGTAGTTTTATTTCCTTGTGACTTTGTCTCATTTTTCAATACCTTTTCTGCAAAAAAGTATGTTTATGCAGGTTGCAAATTGTGTCTTAAAGTTGTGTGTGGCTTTTTAACTATGAAGTTATCTTCCTTTTAAAGGTTAATGCATTTAGGCCTTTTTGTGAAGTATTTATGCAAAACATGCAGTAATAGGTTGTGCAAATTTAGTTTCTGTTATATGTAACCAAGTGTATAAATCTGAGTTTTCATAAACCATATCAGTTTGGTGTATACCCTTGTTTTATTTTCCAGTTTTCTTTTCATTTTTGAAGCATTCCTTTTTCCCTTTTCCTCTGCAAATCCAGTAGTTTCTCGGTGATAACTAGCTAGGAAGACAACCTTCTCCAGAGGTTATTTCCATCATAGGTGACCCACAAGCCTGGAAAGATCCCATGTTTCTCCATAATGCTAAGTTCTGTAACTTAGCAAGGGTGCAGTTTTGAGAGACAATAGTTTTTGGCACGCCCAATGGGACTGTTAGAATCAAAACAGTTTAAATATTATATTTTTATTGCTGGGTTTAATATGCAACCAGTAATTTTTAGACCTGTAAGAGGTTGAAATCTGCATATCTGGCAACTCTGAGCTTGGGTTTAGTAAAATCAGTGCATTTCAGCTTATGAAAAGGATACAAACCAGAAGTAGTCTTTCATCTTTTGAGTGTTTACAATTATCCCCACCTAGGAGAAGAGGGATAACAACTAAGAAACCCAAGACAAATCATGTTTATTATAGGAGAGCCAAGTCTACTCCTCCTCCTGTTAGAACTCATACTACCCCAAGAATCCCAGTTACAATGATTCCTGGAGCCAGAAATCAGCCATTTGTTGCATTCAACCAAGGTAGCCCACTGAATTTAGCTCAGCATAATGACATTCCTGTAGCTGCTTTGAAAAGTTTACCATATTTTAATGGTGAAGATCAAACTACTCCAGCTGAGCATATAAAAGATGTTACAAACCTGTGTGTTGTCCATCATGTGACACAAGAAAATGTTGCAATTAGATTGTTAGCAACTTCCCTCAAAGGGAAGGCTTTGCAGTGGTTCAGAAGCCTACCAGTTAACTCCATAGATTCATGGGATCATTTAGGAGAGGAGCTATGCAGTTTCTTCGAAGACAAATCAGATCATTTGTCATTGGTGGGGCAGTTGTCTACAATTAAGAGGGCTCCCCACGAGGTTATGTCAGACTTCAACCACCGTTTTCAGAAGACATGGGATAGAATCCCACCAATGATAAGGCCTATTGTTGACCATGCTTTCTTATATTATTTGAGAGCTTTGAATAGTGATATCTATGTTATGGTTCAATCTATGGGAGGAGCTTCCTTACCACAAGCTTATGCTATAGCTATAAGAGCTTAGAACAGCCTCATACAAGTTGGTAAAATTGCCCCTAGACCTCCTTTGCCAATATTCCCTGCTATTCAGCCGCCAATACCAATGCATGTGCCTCCTATAGCTATTATACTAGCTACACCAATGTTACCAACACCTAATATCCAACCCAATAACCAGGAAAATGCTATTCAACCTCAATCTTTTGAGTTACAGGAGATCAAAGTGTTGTTACAATCTTTTGGTAACAAGATAGTGAACATTAAGAGGCAACAAGGTTAAAGTTTTAGGCCTTATCATCCCCCATTTCAATCTAATTACCAGTAAAACCAGTCAAATAGGCCTCCTTATCAGCCAAATAATCAAGGTCCAAGACAAGCCTTTAACTCTAGGCCTTATCAATCTTACAACCCAAACACTGCTAGTTTCTCAAAGGAAATTGTACCCATGCAAAACAATTTGGCACAGGACTATGACCGGTGCTTTCCTTGTAATCAGCCCCATAGCCAAAGTACTTGTGCCAATGGGGTGATAAACCAAGCTTTAATGGTTCAAAATAGTCCAGCAGTGCAATCTAATATGCCTGTAGAAGCTCCTGTACAGCAGCAAGAAGCACAGATACATGAGACAACACTCCTAAACTGGAAAGAAGAAGAATTTTGTGGTATGAACTAAGATGCTTCTTCAATTGCATCCAATACACGCAGCAAGAAGAGGGCTATAGATGAAGGGCAGCAGCTTGATAAAGTTTAAACCCATGTGCATCAAGTGCCAAATATGGATCAAGGTTTTTCTAACCCATCAAATGCTGAGAAAATTCAAGTTTTACCAAGAAGTCAGCCTTTGGTAGGCAAGGAGCAACCTAATCCACCAATTCAGCCAGCTTTTACTCAAGGTGATGTGACTGCCCCCATAGGCCAAGTTAATTCAGGTACATCTGCTTTCAATATCCTTGAGCATATGAAAAAAGTGAATGTATCTATGTCTATGTGGGATTCCCTAAGTATCCCTGGCCAAAAGGACTTGCTTCAATCAGCGTTATCAAATTCAAGTTTGTCTCAAGAGTCTAGTATGGATAAGTCTAAGGCTATGTTGACAAACACCATAGGAAATGATAAAGAACACCAAGCTTCAAAGGTTAAGCCCCCACCATTTTATGTGTCTTTGATCATAGGGGATCATTTAGTCCATAACTACATGATTGACTCAGGTGCTAGCAGTTCAGTCATGCCCAAACAGATTGTTGATAAGTTAGGAATTGAATATGAGGCATTAGAGAAGGGAGTTGTTCAGCTAGATGGGACTGTTGTTAGTACAATAGGTGTCATAAAGGGACTGAGTTTGACTCTTCATGCCTATCCAAATTTCTCCATCCCACAGGACATCTATGTCATTGAGTTACCTTCTTATTTCGCTATTTGTTTGTCAAGGGATTTTACTGCAAAAATAGGAGGTTACTTGTCCTCAGATTGGTCTCATATGTTGTTTAGAACTAGGTACGGCACTAAGGTGACTATTAAGTCAGAACCCATTGCTAAAGACCATATTGAGCCTTACACTCCACGTCCCATCAATGCCAACTTGGTTGCAAGTGAACAAGAGGAGCAGCCCGCTATTCAAGAAGGTAGTACACAAATTGAAGGTATACCAGAAGTTCTTCTTGACGAGTGGGCAGATTTGACTCATGTGGTTGGTCCATGTGAGCACCTGGAAGAGGCTGGTTTGGGTGTGTCTTTAATGCATGAAGCTGATTCATTTATACCTAACATTGAAAAAAGTGTAGAACAGCAAGATGGGCAGCAAGATAATGATGTCTGGGAACTATTTTTTGATGGCTCAAGGAGTAAAATGGGTGTTGATGGTGGATCCATGCTTGTTTCCCCAAAGGCTGAGAAATACTAGTTAGCTTTTAGATTATGTTTCAGTTGTACTAACAATGTGGCTGAATATGAAGCTCTTGTTCAAGGCTTAGAATGGGCAAGACAAAAGGGTATTGGTTGTCTAAAAGTTTATGGAGACAGCGAATTGGTTGTTAATCAGGTGAGAAACCTTAATGTTACAAAAAATGATTTTCTTAAATCTTACAAGTATAGAGTATGGGACCTCTTGGAGGAATTTGATGCATTTAATTTGATATCCATACCTAGAAATCAGAATAAACATGTTGATAGACTAGCTGTCGTAGGGGATGAATATGACATTCCAAAAGAGATTAGTAGCGGTAAGACTAATCAACATGTTAAGGTTGTTCTTAGGCCTGTTGTACCTGATAACAACATACACTGGCAAGTGTTTGAAAGTGACCAGCAGATTGTGAACTTCTTAAGAGAAGAAGCTGAATTCTCTCATACTAACCAAGAGAAGCTACAACACCAGTACAGTGACCAAATCATTCAACTCAAGAATAACAAGATGCCAAAGGGTTTGGTCACATTAGAGCCCATTTTTAATACTGATGATCAAGAAACAAAACCCAAGGCCAGCATACAAGTTCAGCAAGATCACTATGAAGAGGTTGAGGTCTTCAAGGGTAAGCTTCTTAAACTGGGCAAGGTATGTACAACAAAAGAAAAGCAAGCATTTATTCAGCTTTTTCAAGAATTTAGTGACATTTTTGCATGGGAATATAGTGGTTTTAAAGGGTTTTGATCCCCAGCTTCCTCAACATACTATTGAACTTGAGCCTAATGCCAAGCCTGTTAGGTAGAAACAGAGGCCATTGAATCCTTAGTTAGAGCCTCTTATGAAGAAGGAACTGAACAAACTGATTGAGAGTGGCATAATCTTTCCTATTAAGCATACCTCATGGGTTTCCAACCTTGTGCTGGTTAGGAAGAAAAATGGATAGATAAGACTATGTGTAGACTTTCGTGACTTGAATAGAGCTTCCTTGAAAGATTGTCATCCTTTGCCTTCCATGGATCAGATACTTCAAGTAGTCTCAGGATCAGAGAGGTTTTCCTTACTAGATGGTTATTCTGGTTATAATCAGATATTAGTGAAAGAGGAAGCCCAGTACAAAACAGCCTTCACCACAAAATGGGGGACTATGGCCTACAAGAAGATGCCCTTCAGTTTGTCCAATGCTGGAGCAACCTTTCAAAAGGCTATGGATATGGCCTTTCAGGGCTTAATGTACAAGAGTGTCTTAGTCAACCTTGATGACATTATTGTTTTCTCCAAAGAGGCTAAGGATCATCTAAACCACTTAAGGTAGATTTTTGAGAAATGTAGGGAGTTTGGGATATCACTTAACCCCAAAAAGTGTGTATTTGTTATCCATGAGGGCAAATTGTTTGGTTATGTGGTGTCAAAATAGGGTATCACCATTGACCCTGAAAGAGTAAGTGCAATTTTATCTCTCCCCTTACTAGCACACGAGAAAGGTCTACAGAGTTGCATTGGTAGAATCAACTTTGTTAGGAGATTTATTCCTGATGTTGTTGATTTGTTAAGTCCACTAACTACTATGTTGAGAAAGAATGTGTCTTTCAACTAGACTAGAGAAGGAAAATGGAGTTTTGAGCTTATTAAAGAGGCACCGGCAACTGCACCTACACTTCTAAATCCTAATTTTTCTAGGGATTTCACTTTGTACGCTTATGGTAATATTGACTTTGTTTTTTCTATGTTGGTACAGAAGAATGATTTGGGTTTGGAGCAGCCTTTAGCTTTTTTCAGTCAAGCATTGAAGGATTATGAGCTAAGGTATACCTTTGTAGATAAACATGTGCTTGTTGTTATAAGGAGTTTAAAGAAATTTAAACACATGTTGTCTAATAATAAGATTAATCTAAAGGTTGCTCATCCAAGTGTGAAGGAATTTATGTTGAGTAAGGATCTCAGTGATACGAGAGTTGGCTGGGTAACTAAGGTAATGGAGTATGACGTAGACATTAAAGTCACTAAGCTAGTTAGGGGAAAGGGGCTATGTGAATAGCTTGTTGATGGTGTTATCAGCAAAGAACATGAACAAGAAGCTATTCTATCATTGCAAGATCAAGAGCAAATAATTGCTTCAGTTCCTGTTATTAGTTGGGTGCAAGAAATGGTTCACTTTTTGCAAACTGGTGAGTGTCCTCAGGGCTTAGATAAAGCCAAAAGAAGGTATTTTAGATTACAGTCCATACCTTATGTACTCATTAATGGCTTGCTTTTTTAGGAAAGATTTCAATGGAGTATTGCTGAGATGTATTGAACCTAACCAAGTTGAAAGAGTGTTGCATGAATTTCATGAGGGGTCAGCTGGAGGCCATTTTTCACCTAGAGCAATAGCTCTTAAGGTGATGAAGGGTGGCTATTATTGGCCCAGTTTGTTTAAGGATGCACACTTGTGGGTCAGAAAGTGCAAGGAATGTGCTATGTTTGCTGGAAAGGAGAAGTTGGCATCCTTACCTTTGCAGCTGGTTCAGGTTGAATAGCCCTTTATGAGGTGGGGGTTAGATTTTATTGGAGTTATAAACCCTCCATCAAGTGTTGGCCATAAGTGGGTTCTTATAGCCACAGATTATTTTACTAAGTGGACTGAAGCAGTCGCACTTAGAGAGGCCAACGAGTCTATTGTTCTGAATTTTTATGAAGAGCTGGTTGTCAGATTTGGAGTCCCTAAGTCTATTATTTCAGACAATGCCCTTGCCTTTGTTGGTTCTAGAATCTCTGATTGGGCTGTAAGAAATGGTATTTATCTGAATACATCCTCTAATTACTATCCACAAGGCAATGGCCAAGCGGAATCCACCAATAAGATCTTAATTAGAATTATTAAGAAGACCATGGAGGGTAACCAGAGAGCCTAGCATACACAATTAAAGTCAACATTGTGGGCTGATAGAATCACTCCAAAATGGTCAATGGGCCATTCACATTTCATGTTGGTGTATGGCAAGGAAGCAAGGCTTCCTATCACACTTGAGTTACCCGCACTTGATTTGGTGAATTAGCTGGACATGTTAGAAGAAGGCCCTATGACAGTAAGGCTAGCTCAACTAGTTGAGCTTGAAGAGACCAAGAATAATGCCATGAGAAATATAGAGCATCATCAAGCTCAAATTAAGAGGTCATTTGACAAAAGAGCATCTCCAAGAATATTCCAGGAGGGTGACATAGTGCTGAAATGGGATGAATTAAAGAGCAAACCTGGAAAGCACTCTAAGTTCGATGCTTTTTCGAGTGGGCCCTATATTATTTCAGAATGTATTTATAGCATAATGCCTTCTAGCTGTCTAGGTTGGATGGTGACATGGAGCCAATCCCAGTCAATGGGATTCACCTCAAGCATTGCTTCTAAGGTATGATCTTAGATGTTTGTAAATATTTCATGAAGTTTTTGTGTTAAATAAGTGTTGCTGCACAATAGATTAGATGCATTTTTCATTTCCCTAAGTGCAGTTGTGCACATGTTAGTTAGTTGTCTATGGGTTTGGTTGTGCAGAAGTGATGAAATTGTTGTGATGTACCAAAGTTGTATGAAATAGGCAACCATTATATGAAACAGTGAATACATGTATTCACTATCACACATCATACCTATCTCCCTCATACAACTGTGATAAATTACAACAGTTTGCTAAGGAGGTGTTCTTGTTGATTACCCCTTCTAGTTCATCAAGTAGATATATATATCATTAATGACAGTGATTTTTTGTTGGTTCACTGTCACCAACCATACACATGTACTTGATGGATTAGAAGAGGTTGCAGTCTGAAAATGAGTTGCAGCAATGAAGAGGGATGTTTTTCAAGGTTTTGTAAAGTAAGAGTGACTCTATGCCCAACGAATAGTTTTAGGCAGCTGGTTTGGGTACTTAGCGGGCAAGCACCATGCAGATGTCACCAGAAATGTTACCCATTTTTATTTTCTAGCTCAATTAAGTGGAGCTGGTTAAGTTTTATATTTTTAAGGGCACATGTATGTTGTTAATGAGTGTTTTTCCAAGAGAAAAATGCCATAAAAGAACTTCAGATAAATGCAATTATTTATAATCAAGAAGAACCATACAACATTGCATATTTTAATAAGCATTTTCATAATTAATGAATGTCAAATGAAATGCTCCCACACAAGCCGTGGGAATGACTACCATAATGCATTAGAAAAGGAAATGACGCATATAGAAATGAAAGCATATACAAAGACAAGGGATCTGTCATTGCCTTGTAATGATGAACCCCACAGTTGAGCAACTTCATCTTCAGCTCCTTCATAGAGGTCGCCCTGCTACTCCAAAATGTTTGCAAAGAGATAGGAGAAAATTTGTGTTAAAGCTTGGGATACCTAATCCTTGCATATACATCATCATTACAAGCACAACTTACTCCTATAATGCATTACATCAGTCTGTAATCATCATATGTATCAGAGGAAAACAAAGAACAAATCTGAAACTCGTGATTTTATCTAACAAGTTTGTCCAATGTGCAGATACAGGTAAAGTTTCATTGTTGATTACTTCATTTAATATTAGAGTATGTGGGGTAAAGTGGGCTCCCACAAAGGTTGAGCCTAGCATACTCAAAGTAATGACTTTAATGCAGAGAGATTCAATGGACCAAGCATCATGATGTTTTCATCACATACAGGTTGCTACTATATCAGATGTATCGAGTACAAGAGAGAGGTACAGTCAAGTTGGAACAAATGCCATGTGGGGCAGCCAAGTCAAATGCCATGTGTTACTGTCATTAAGAGCCCATGATGCCATCAAAGAAACATAGGTTTTAGTCATAGTAGAATAGCCTATACAAGTGCAGTCAACATGATCATACACAGTCATAAAGGACAAAGGACAGCAAGGCATAATGAAGCGGGTATTTTCCTTTTGTTGTTATGAGGTATCAAGTTATTGAGCATATGTGCAAGTGAATAGTCCTATATCATACAATTTTAGCTATAAGATTTACAATCATGAGAGATCCAACTAAATAAAGAGATGTTACAATACATTTTATTAAGGAGATGCTACTCACGACACTATCTAAGAAGAGATAATTCCCATCAAGGGTGCAGTATATCATGAACAGTGTGACTGTATCAAGAGAGGTGGAAGGTTCATTTCCATTAAAACCACCTATATATTGCAAACACATTGTCACAGCTAAGAAGGTAGAATGAGTTGTCATCATTTTCCTCACTATATAAGTATAGTATCAACAGGTAAAAGCTTGCAATTATGTATCAGAAGGTATGACAAATACATTCGATTCATCATCTTCAGGAGAAAACAAATGTGTATCAGAAATGTTCCATCTGGTAAAGGACAGACATCAATATGAAGACAATCATATCAATGTTATGCTACAGCTACAAGAGGTAGCTTCTCCAACATTTGACATGTGTCATTGAAATACAAATGGATTATGAAAGGTGTCATTTTGGATCAGCAAGACAAGAGGATGCAACAGGTGCAGCAAGGTGTGTATGCTTTTTACATGATGTATGATTAACTGCAAAAGGAGATCACATGGATGTCATCACTACAGAGTACAATTGGAACAACAAAATGAATCATAATCTCCCTCTAATGATGCCATATCCCATATTATCTTACAATCAGAAGGATAAATGAACTGTGGACAGCAGAGGTGCTTTGTTCCTACAATGAAATCAAATGGACTATGAAAGGTGTTATTTTTTATCAGCAGGATAAGAGAGATGCAATCATACTTCAAAGAGGAGCAGCAAGTGTATGAAAGAGTGGAAAGTTTTCATGATCAAGCCTCAAGATGACAACATTCAAGTCTCTATAGAGGTAGGTTCATCAAAGCAAGTATAAACAGATGCCAGAGATGATGAGTACAGTGACCTTATCACTGTCATAAATGCATAAGATACAAAAGATCTAAAAACCATAAATGACGTGTTCAAAATGATACAACAGCATAAGAGAAAGTACAAGAACATCATATACAAGGTATAGATGATACTTATCATTTTCTTTTTGTTATCTTCATTTAAATATATGCCAAAGCACATACAAGGGTAATTGGAACAGCATGAAGGAAATGTACAGAAGGAAAATATATTTGCAACTGTAAAGAGTTTTTGTGTGTCTTTGCATCCTCAAAATAGAGTAAAACAAAATGTTACATTGGAGCAAAAAGAAACCATAACATTATTCTTTACAAGATTTTTCATTCCTATATCATGGGTCGAGCTCGACTTGAGCCAAAAGAAAAGCATCCACATCAAAGAATGAAGATTTTTTAAGCTTATGGGAGCTTGTATTTTGCTTACATAGCAAAGATGAACACTTAGGAAAGGTGAAATAGACCGAATGTAAACAAAACCCAATAGAAGGTTTGTGTTTTGCAAAGCTTATAAATGAAGGACAGTATTGTTGTATCATCTTCTAGACACATAGGAAACAACCTTTTTGCTATCAGAATTGCAGCCAGAGAGAGTCTGCAAAGAGTTTTGTTTTGTGAGGTTGAATCCACTTTGGGGTTTCAAGCAAAATCCCAAATGCAAAGTGATGATGGATTCGAACTCACATAAAGGAAAGAAATACTCAAAAAAGCAACTACAGTCACGGCCTCTAGCGCCATGTCGTGCCTCTTGCTACAGGAAATACAAAAAATGAATGCAGTTTTCAAGAGTTCGAAGCTTACATCTATTTCTGGGAGGATGGATATGCATAGAGCCGTGGGTATTACCCCTCTTTTTGCTTTCATTTTGCCCTCGAGTGAACTCAATAGCACAAGTTGCAGCCAGAGACTGTATATCAACAATGAAGACAAACAGAAAACAAGAAGAAATGCATCAGATATAGCATAGTTGCGGCTTGAAAAGCCAAGATTTATCCCCAAAACAAAGAAAAATGGATCGAACAGGTAGCAATAGAGGCCTTTTACCTTTCATTTCTAGAAATGAGTCATCAAATCTCTCAAAAAATGCATGGAAAACTCTCAGAATCGACAAGAATGATGTAATTTTGCTCCCAAACGCTACAGGCATGGCGGCGCAGCAGTAAGATGGAGAAAGGAACAAAATGTAAATGAAGAGTTTTTAGGGTTTTTCCTTCTTTTGATTGATCGACTTAGGGTGCATTTTCATTAGTTTTAACTTGTTTTAAAAATAATTAGTATCCATTCAAGCCCGTGGTAAAGACTTTTAAGTCTTTAAAAACCTAATCATAATGCAAGGGGCCTGTGAGGGCATGCATGACTTTTGCCTCTTTTTGATTTTTTTCTAAAGTCAAAAAAAAACATAATGAAAAGTTAGGGTCAAGTGCCTTATTTGTTTTATTTTTGCTAGGTATGAGTTGGTGTTTGAAGTCATAGGGTGGGTATAATGATGCATAAGGAGCATTGTAATATATAGGGAGTCATAAGGGTTCTTTGTTATGTATTACATTAGGCATGTAGGCATGATGATGTATGTGTAGAAATGTATGAATTGCTAGGAGTTATAAGGTGTTTTGATATAGCAATGTAATGCATGAAATGGTGCAAGTACATGAGGCATTGTGTTGTATGGAGAGTTTGGGTTTGTACATGGGAGATATAAGGGCTCTATTTGTCTTTTTGCATAAAGTAGAAATAGATAAAACATTGTAAATGAGTGATGAAATAATGAATTATAACTTACTTTATCACTTGTCATAAAAATACAAAAAGCAATGATAGGCAAATCCATAACACGTAACAAAGTAAGTCTCGTCGATTACTTTATCAATTTTTTCACAATGTTTTATTTATCTCCAAGCCATGCAAAATCAGGAGATTGAATATTAATGTCCTAGTGCCATTATTTTCTGCATGGGTTTTTAATAAATTTGAAATGTAAAACATTAAACTAAGTGGTGTAATTATAAACCACTTAGTCAATGTTAATTAAATGCAGAAATAATTGTATTTATGTCATTTATTGTGCAAGGGACAAGTTGAGGAGGCTTTCAGATGTGGTCAAAGAGATGTGGTTGAGCATTTATTATGCAAATGCCAAACATTTATGATGCTACAGGAGAGGTTGACAAACAGGTAGAGGAGTTATTTCATGGATTTGACTTGTTTTTAGTAGCTTTTAAGGGCATTAAGAGGCTGTTTTTGGAGCTTTTATGGTGGGTGATGACATGCCTTGACTTTTTCTTCATTGGGAACTCATTTTGGAGGGCTTTAGACAGATATTTTGAGGCTTTTATGAGATGCACGACCATGGAGGTTTCTTGTCCTTATCTTGTTACAGTTGTTTGGAGAGTATATAGTCATTCATTTGACTCTTTTGTAGGGAGTTATGATCATGCAATTTCTAGAGTTAGTGATTTTCTACAGTCCTTACTCAATTTTGAGCATGTTTTGTAACTCTTTTGGGATATGAAATATAGAAAAGACCTTGGATACCATTGGTTATGAGTTTTTACCTTCTTATTCTTGTAGTATTGTGTATCATCAAGGGATTGATCAAGTCATTTGTGAGGTAGTTTTATTTCCTTGTGACTTTATCTCATGTTTCAATACCTTTCTGCAAAAAAAGTATGTTTATGTAGGTTGCAAACTGTGTCTTAAAGCTGCGTGTGGCATTTTAACTATGAAGTTATCTTCCTTTTAAAGTTTAATGCATTTAGGCCTTTTTGTGAAGTATTTATGCAAAACATGCAGTAATAGGTTGTGCAAATTTAGTTTTTGTTATCTATAACCAATTGTATAAATCTAAGTTTTCATAAACCATATCAGTTTGGTGTATCACCCTTGTTTTATTTTCTAGTTTTCTTTTCATTTTTTAAGCATTCCTTTTTCCCTTTTCCTCTGCAAATCCAGTAGTTTCTAGGTGATAACCAACTAGGAAGCCGGCCTTCTCCAGAGGTTCTTTCCATCATAGGTGACCCACAAGCCTGGAAAGATCCCATGTTTCTCCAGGATGTTAAGTTCTGCAACTTAGCAAGGGTGCAGTTTTGAGAGACAACACTTCCATAAATAAGCATGAAAGGAGAATTGCCCATGGCCCTCTTGGGAATAATTCCATCAGCCCAGAGAGTTGTCTTCAACTTGGAATGCCAAGTTCTTTGATTATCATCTACCGTCCTCTTGATGATCCTAATCAGGTTTTTTTTTGTGGACTGAGCCAGGCCATTCCCTTGAGGGTAGTAGTTAGATGATGTTTTTAAGTAAATTCTATAGTTAAGTGCCTACAAAATCCTTGGCATTGTCAGAGATAATGGTGAATGGAACACCAAACCTGGTAACTATTCCCTCAAGGAAATCCAGAATGGAGGCCTCTGTGGCATCCTTCAATGCAACTGCCTCTGTCCACCTGGTAAAATAATCATTGGCTGCTAAAATCCACTTGTGGCCAGCACTAGAAGTTGGATTAATCATTCTAATAAAGTCCAAAGCCCATTGGGCAAATGGTTGATCAGTCTGAATTGGGTGTAGGGGAAGAGCAACCAACCTTTGTTTTCCTACAAATAATGCACATTCTTTGTAGCTTTTTACGCATCTATGGGTATCTCTGAACAAATTGGACTAGTAATAACCAACCCCCATGATCTTGATAGCAATTGTTCTTGGAGAATAATGGCCACCAGCAGGGCCATTATGAAATTCTTCTAATACCCTAGAAGTCTGATTTTGTGCAATGCATCTAAGAAGAACTCCATTGATGTCTTTCCTAAACAAGACACCATTAACAAGAACATAGGGGATGGACTGGAGCCTCAAATACCTTCTTTTGGCCTGATCCAATCCATATGGGCATCTACCAGACTATAGGAATATAGCCACGTCATGGTTCCAGTCAGTTGGAGCATCAGAACTAGCTAGTTGTTCTTGTTCCAGGATACACAGCGCCATTTATTACCTCGAGGTCTACAACCATCTGCTCACATAGGCCCTTGTCGCATGCCATCTTGGTAATGTTGATGTTGACGTCATATTCCATTACCTTTGTGATCCACCTAGCCCTCTTTTCATTGATTTCCCTGCTCAAAAGAAACTCTTTAACACTAGGGTGGCTTACCATCAAATAAATCTTGTTGTTTGAAAGCATATGCCTAAACTTTTTTAGTGCTTTCACCATAGCAAACACTTGTTTTTCAACAAAATCATATTTCAGCTCATATTCTTTTTGCGGTTGGCTAAAGAAAGCAATTGGTTGTTCCAATTTCTCTTCATTCTGTTGTGTCAAGACTGTTGATATGCCCTCTTTGCCTACAAAGGAGTAAAGAATAAAATCCTACTCATAATTAGGATTTATCAGCATGAGATCCTGTGTAATGGCCTGCTTGATAGCTTCAAAACTGTTCCTGCCTTCTTTTGACCATGTGAAGGCAGCGTTCTTCTTGAGCATAGCTGTGAGGGGTTTTGCTATTGAAGCAAAATTAGGTATGAACCTTGTCACAAAGTTGATCTTTCCTAGGAAGCTTTGTAAGCCCTTCTTGTGTTGGGAAGGGGAAGAGCTAAAATGGCACTGGTTCTTTCTAGATCAATGGCCAGTCCTTCTTTTGAAACCACATATCCCAGCAATTTGCCTTCTGGGACAGAAAACACACACTTTTTTAGATTCAATGATATCCCATATTCCCTACATCTTTCAAAGACTTTTCTCAACTGACCTAGGTGGTCAGCTGCATGCTTAGAATACACAGTCAAATCATCAAGATACACTAAAATAATATCATTGATCAAACCTTTGAAAGCCAAATCCATTGCCCTTTGGAAGGTTGACCCAGCATTAGTCAACTCAAATGACATTTTTTGATAAGCCAAAGTACCCCACTTGGTGGTAAAGGTTGTTTTGTACTGATCTGGTTCTTTCACAAGAATTTGATTATAGCCTAAGTAGCCATCTAGGAGTGAAAATCTTTCAGCTCCTGCTACTATTTGGAGGATTTGCTCCATGGAAGGAAGTGGATAGTGGTCTTTAAGGGAGGCCTTATTTAGGTCTCTAAAGTCCACACACAATATGATTTCCCTATTTTTCTTCCTAACTGGAACAAGGTTAGCTACCCAAGAGGAATGTTTGATTGGATAGATGATTTTAGCCTCTATGAGTTTGGATAGCTCTTTTCTCATTAATGGCTCAATTTTGGGGTCAACTCGCCTTTGTTTTTGGCGGACAAGCTTTGCATTGGGGTCTAAATCAATGGTATGTTGGATTAAACCAGGGTCAAAGCATTTTAGATCCCTATAATCCCAAGCTATTAAATCATCAAATTCATTACAAAGTTCAATAAAACCTTTCCTCTCAACTTGATCACATACCTTGCCATGTTTTAGAAATCGGCCTTGTGCAATCTCCACCTCTTCATAGTCTTCTTTTTTGACTGTCATGTTCATTTTCTCCTTCTTTGGTTGATCATCAGCACCAAATATGCTCTCTAAAGTGATTAATCCTTTGGGTAATTTATTGGTCTTCAGCTGGATCATTTGATCACCATATTGCTCTTGCAATATTGACTAATTTTTGGCAGTAAATGCTACCTCATCTTGCAATAAATTTACAATCTGCTGGTCACTCTCAAATACTTGTTAGCAAATCACATTTTCAAGCACAACAAACCTCACAACAATCTTCACATGCTAATCCAAATTTTGTTTGACATTCTGGGGAATGTCAAACTGGGCACCAATCGTAGCCAGTCTATCAACATCCTTGTTTCTTTGGCTGGGCACCGCCTGGATATTGAAGGCATCAAAGCCTTCAATCAGATCCCAAACTCTATGTTTATATGACTTGAGCAAGTCATTCTTTGAAGCACTTTGTGATCTAATTTGGTGGACAACAAGTTCACTATCACCAAATGCTTGTAAAATCTTTATCCCTCTCTTTTGTGTCAATTGTATACCCTGAATTAAGGCCTCATACTCAGCCACATTATTGGTACAACTGAACTGTAGTCTGAAAGCAGAGAAATAATTTTCTTTCTAGGGTGAAACTAACACAACCCCAGCACCTACTCCATTTTTGCTTCTAGAGTCATCAAAACATAACTGCCATATCCCACTTGAATTTGATGTTGGCTTTTCGAGACTGGGAATAAGGGTGTCCTTGTCATGGATACAATAAGTACCTAGCCATGTGTTTTCTATATGTTTAGGAGTGTCAAACTAAAAATAGTTTTCCCACTCATCAAGCAGTATATCAGGTATTTCCTCCATAGGTGTTGCAACCTCATGCGTATTGTTGTCGTCCTCCTCCAAATCATGAATTGTGTAATTCATGTTGGTAGGGTTGGGAGAATAGGGCTCTATATGGTCATTAGCAATAGGCTTAGCCTTAATGGTTACCTTAGTGTCATATCTTGTTCTAAATAACATGTGGGACCAATCAAAAGATATCTACCCACCTAATTTGGCAATCAAATCCGTAGATAGGCATATGTCAAAGTATGCAGGGAGATCGATGACTGAGATATCTTGTGAAACAAAGCAACCAGGGCATGCATGCAGGGTGAGCTTTAAATCCTTAATCACGCCCACTGTTTTAACAGCAGTACCATCTAATTGCACCACCCCTTTATTCACAAGCTCATATTCTATGCCTATCTTATTAGCTATATTCTTAGACATGACAGAGGTACCCGCCCTAGAGTCTATCATGCAATTATGCAACAATTTATCACCAATAATTAGGGATACATAAAATGGAAGGGGCTTACTAGCTTTTCTTGTGCTCACTTCCTCCTTGGGTTGGCATAGGCTTTCTGGGACGGTAGCCTTTTCTTTCGTTGCCTCTATAGCAGGCTGATTGAAGATTGTCAAAGCTTCCTTCAACAAATTTCTTTGAGTTGGGATCAACAGAGTGTCCCACATAGTGACACTTATGACAAGGTCTTCTTCATTTGATCGACTATGCTAAAGGGGATTTGACTGACCTTTTGAGACATTTTTGAGATAGCTAAGTTGATTTTTACTTATTAGTCAGCCTGGGAGTGCGTTGCTGGCACTGATTTCACTCTCCTAGCAGAATGATCCGCCTGGGTTGAAGGCACTCCTACAACACTTTCATTTGCTGCATTTACTGGAGGTACCTCTACTTCCATGACTCTGGTTGTGCTCGTTGGAGATGCCTTAGATATAGATGTGTGAGGGGTGGGGATGTGAGCAGCTATAGGAATGGATGCATCATCAGTCACCCTCCTCTTGGCTCTTGTGTTGAATGCAATTGGGCTTGTGCCCTAATTAATACCACAGAAATCATCTTGTGTCCAATTCATCAAGGTTGAGTTATTTTGAATTTGTTCACGCCCTCCCACCATCTCTTGACTGGAGCTAACTTGTTGCTCTGGAGGGACTGATTGGCTCTGTACTATCAAAGCTTGACTGAATTGTCCACTTTGGCACAAGTTTTGATCATGTGGTTGATTGCAAGGATAACACCAATCATTATCCTAAGCCAAGTTGTTATGTATGGGCACAAGAGGCCTGAATGTACTAGTAGCATTGGGGTGTACAACATTCAGTGGTCTAATGTAACTGGGTTGATTCTTCCTCTGTACATTACCCTGATATGGTGGTCTACCTTGTTGATAATTATGATTGAATGGCTAATATGGGCTTCTAGGTTGTGCATTATGTCTTCTTACCAACATTAATTTATTGCTCAACATTCTTATCGTAGCATCCTTATCCTCTAATTGCTCAATTGAAGATGTAACTAGAGTAGTAACAGGGCTGATTGTCATAGGATTTAGAGCCACAACAGGTTGAATAACAAGAGCCTCTAGAAATAAAGGCATTAGTGGCCTTGGAGTAATCTTCCCAGGATGAATCAGGTAGTTTTTTGCCCTTATGGCTATGTCATATGCATCTAGTAACATAGCTCTTCCCATAGACTAGATCATGACGGCAATGTCAGGATTCAAAGATCTCAAATAATAAATTAATGCAGTATTTGGGGAGGGTTTCACCAATAATGGGATTATGTCCCATGTCTTCTAGAATCTATAGTTGAAGTCCACCATGTATTCATGGGGGGCTCGCTTAATTGTAGCTAGCTGCTCCATCAGTGATAGGTGGTCACTCTTGTCTTCAAAGTGTTGGCACAGTTTAGTGCCCAAATCATCCCAATTGTGGATGGAATTGGTTGGGAGGCCTCTATACCATTGAAGGGCTTTCCCTTTGAATAAAGAAGCCAGCAACCTCATAGCCACATTATCTACAGTGACATTATGGACAGAGCAGACGCTGACAATATCCTGAATGTGCTCAACAGGGGTGGTGGAATTTTCACCAGTAAAAAATGGTATAGCCTTTAAGGCTGAGGTAGGGATATCATCATACTGGGCTAGGTCTAGAGGGCTACCCCCATTAAATGCAACAAAAGGAAGATTCCTTTCCATGTTGGGGATATTCAGGTTAATTCTGGGTATGCGTAAGGTTCTTCTTGAATACTAGAATCTAACATGGAATCTAGCTAGAGGGGGAGTAGACTGGGCTCTTGAAGGAGATGGAATTGCACTCCTATTCCCTCACAGGGGACCTAGATAGTCTACTTCTTCTTGATTCAGTAAATGATAGTTTAATGAATTAAGAATTGCCTCTAGAAGAAGACTAGGTCTGCACTCCAGGCATGAAATGTTGAGTTGATATGGATACTGGACCAGCAGAGTTGCCACATGTGTGTATAGGATAAAATTGAGATTGAATAATAATCAAAACAATGATATAACAACTCAAATCTCCATAACATCAAAAGATCTATCTAAGCAATAACCAAATCAATGAATAATCAAGTTATGAACAAAGAAGCTATCACCTAGATTGTTTGGATCTCTTGGTCGATTGTGGATTGCTCGATAAATTGCGTACCCATGGTGTTGCAACAAGTGGATTTAGATAGTGTGCTCAAAGATTCGATGTGATGTGCTCAACAATACATAGTATGCTCAAAGCACTATAAGAATGCATATAGCTCAGATGCATAAAGATTGGAGAGGGTTTATGATGAGATGAAGGGAGTATATATAGGTTTCAATAAAGATCGATCAACGGTCTAGATAATTCAATAGAATCAATGGATGAGATAAATCTAGAATTCATGATGAATGTGCACCTGACATGTGTCACACAAAAAGATATTTTTATTGAGTTAACTGATTGATTTGAGATAAAAGACATGAAAAAGATATGATTAGATTTCATAAAAATAGAAATATTTTTTTTCTAATTTATGAGTTGGTGATAAAAATAATAATGATTAAGTCAATTAACTCAACTTTAGATTTGCTTTTTGCATGATTTGAGTAAAATTAAATAATAAATTATTTAATTTTGTGTGCATGATGAATAAGATTTATTTTTAGAAGAATTAGAAGATAAAGAAAGCAAATTAAATCAATAAATTTATTTAATTGTTTGTGCATGATAGAGGACATAGAATAGATTTAAAGATTTAAATAAATTAAACAAATAAATTGATTTAATTTATTTTGCATGATGAAGGATAAATAAAATATTTTATTTTATTTTATTTTTAGAAGAGAGATTCAATTTAAATAAATTTGAATGATTATTTAAATTTGGAAGAATAATTGATTTAATTAAATAATTTAGAAATTATTTAATTATAGATAAGAGGATTTAAATGATAAATTAATTAAATAATTAATTTATTCAATTGATGTGGATTTGAATTTTGAAAGACGATAATGATTTAATTAAATAATTGAAATTATTTAATTTGGATGGATAAAGAGGAAATTTATTGAAATTAATTAAATAAAGAGGATTTATTTAATTAATGTTGAAAATATGTGATTCAGAGGAAATTGATGATTTTGATGAAATTAATTAAATAATTGGATTATTTAATTAACGTTGAGATGCAGGTGATTTGGAAGAAATGATTAAAATACATGTGATGTGATAAAGTGGTCATTTTAAGGTGTCTACATTTTGCCCCTCTTTGAGATGGTGTTGAGAAGTAACATCATTTCAAAGAAATTTAAAACATAGTGTTTGATTTGATAGAAGAAGATTGATTCAGAAGATTATGATTGGAAGAAAATGATTAGATTAGAAGTGGTGATGCCCCAGTCACTCAAAGCGGGGGTGACAAGGAAAGATAAGATGAATGGTGATGATGATGATTCCAATACAAACAAGGCATTGCCCCTGTCAAGTTGTAAACCAAATATTAATTGATGATTATTGATTAATAGTGTATGGTTTCAGAAATGAAACACCTCGTATAAGACGCCTAGTCTGGTTTCGAGAGTGTGACAATCTATATAAGACAAATGATATGATTGATGGATTGGTTGATTGATTAATTGATTAATTTACTACAAGATTAGGGTCAAGACCAAAGGATGTGATTGGATAATTTGGCTAGATTTGATTAGCTAGATTGGATAAGATGAATAATGATGATGGTGAGGATGCCCCCTCAAGAGGAAATT
The DNA here is from genome assembly GCA_027924645.1 of Cunninghamia lanceolata. Lineage (NCBI taxonomy): Eukaryota > Viridiplantae > Streptophyta > Pinopsida > Cupressales > Cupressaceae > Cunninghamia > Cunninghamia lanceolata. The sequence continues at coordinate 76,602 of BSBN01001268.1, read as the reverse complement.
TGGGTTCGAAGAACACAAGTGTGCTCTTGAAATGAAAAGTCGGGAGATAGAGAGACATGGATGAAAAGTTAGATGAAAGATGGAAGATAAATGGAGAAAGAATAGAAGAATTGATATCATAGAATAGAGAAATGATGATTGATCGATCTTCGTGAAATCTATAGATTTTATTAGGATGTATGGATGAGATGGATGGGATGAAATGTTTTGAGGATGTTTAGGTGAAATGATGATATCTTATGTACCTAAGTACTAGATACTTCATATTCCATACTGCCTACATGCCCATATCCATGGGATCAAGGTACCTTAAGATTGAGATGAGATGATATGTAGTTCTAGATAGTGTGATGAGATGGGGTGATGTTGCAACGGTTACATAAATATTTATAAAGAGCAATCCTTATTTTTGATATAGCATGTGGATGTTATGCACTAGGGTATAGAAGACCAAGGTGACGATGTATCCAATGCATAGGACATTGACTCTGCAAACAAACGGTTTGAACTTATATCTACTAGACATAATAGAACCTTGTTGTATATGTGAATGAGCCATAGTCTTGAACATAAAATAAACTTCAATACATGAATGCAAGAAGAATATTAATATGTAAGATGCTAGGTTGTAACACACACACAAGATAGATATGATGCTAAGTAAGATAAAAAGATCATTCCTCAAACACGGTACACAAAAGCAATGACTATGCCCCCAATCCGTACTGCATTGCAACATACCAAGATATAGATAAATCAAGGTAGTCTTGAATAGGTAATGGGAAAGGAACAAAGAGATAAAGCAAAAAGCAAATTGACTGACTTAAAAAGTAAACATACAGCCAACATACTCTCTTGCCAAATAGGGTGCTCAGGATAGATTGGATAGATAGGGTAGATAGGATAGATAATAGCCTTATTGTAGGAATGATATATCCGTTAAAGGTTGTTGATCTGTTGATAGGATAAGTTGATTGATGTCGCAGATGTTGGCAATCAATATGTAGGATAGCATATGGCTCTACAAGTAGGTTTCTTTGCTTCAAGTTGGTTAAGGACTTTTTCTTTTAGAAAGATGCATAGTTTGTTTTCTACTTGAGTTAGTCAAGTCTAGGTGGTAGGATGGATTGTGATAGATGGAAGACTAGAAGGATGGAATGTCAATGGATTGAGATGGGTGAAAAATGATGAATCGTATGTGCCTAAGTATTGGATACGTCCTTCGTATTCCAGACTGCCTACATATCCTATATCCATGAGATCAAGGCACATTACGATGAAAGATGAATTTGATAATATGTAGTTCTGGGTAGAGTGATGAGTGGGTCAAGGTGTTTGAGGTTGGGTAGGTGAAATGATGATATCTTATGTACCTAAGTACTGGAAACTTCCTTCGTATTCTAGACTGCCTACATACCCATATCCATGGGATCAAGATATCTTAAGATTGAGATCAGATGATATGTAGTTCTGGGATGTTTGATGATGTAGGATAGGATGAAGTGTTTTGGTTTTGGTGAGATAGTTGTAGTGTTTTTGCTTTGGTAAGATGGTTGATGAACCACGAACAAGGATCCATTCCTAGACCTAGGTTAAGGAAAGAGTTGCCCCCATTCTGGTAGAGGTTTTATTATGGATGACTGCACTGGCACATGGATGAACTGACAATGGATGATCTGACATAGATAATTGACATAGGATAACGACCAGACATAGATAACGGACATAGGATGAGTGATAAGACATAGGATAAAATGACATAGGATAAATTGATGATGGATGAACTGACATAGGATAAAATGATGATGGATGAACTGACATAGATAAGTTGATGATGGATGAACTGACACCAATAAGTTGTCGATGACATGGATAAATTTGACATTGACAAATTTCCAAGCTATTCTAGATAGGGAAAGGGAAATGCAAAAAGTCAATGGTTTATTATGGATGTAAGTAAGATTGTTATGGAATGGACATGGAATTAAAAAGACTCGATAGATGATGGATGCTGACTCTACACATAGTGCCTGTTTGCTAGGTTTTTACTATGGTACTTATCCAAGGCACCTGTTTACCTGGTTTTCACTAGAGGACGGATTATTTTTTGATTTATTTATTATTTATTTATTTATTTGCTAAGGATACTCTAAGGATTAGGCAAAGAACTTCTTGAGATGAACACTGTTGAGTGGTTCATCTAGAGGAATACCTTCAGGTGTTGCTAAAGTATAAGCTCATGATCCATATGTTATTGTGATAACAAAGGGTCCTAACCAGTTAGGCTCGAACTTGCCCTTCTTTTCTTGATCTGCTTGATTTCTCTAATTTTCTTTTAAGACCAGATCACCAACTTGAAATCGTCTTTCCTTGATCTTCTTGTTATAGTTGCGCCGGAGGCGGTTTTGATAGACATGGAGATGATTAAGCGCTGCAAGGCACCTCTCATCTAGTAGTTCTAGCTCAGCTAATCTGGAAGTGCGATACTCCTATTCGTCAATCAGGTGCTGCATGGATACTCTGAGGGATGGGATCTCAACCTCTATAGGTAGAATGGATTCAGAGCCATAGACCAAGGCATAGGATGTTGCACTAGTTGGTGTTCTAATACTAGTACGATAGGCCCATAAGGTGGGATTGAGTTGTAGGTGCCAATCATGACCAGCTTCATTGACCATCTTCTTGAGGATTTTCAGAATGGTTTTGTTGGAAGCCTCAGCTTGGCCGCTAGTCTGCGAATAGTAGGGAGTGGAAAAGTGATGTTGGATATTGTATTGGGTGCACAAGGCACAAACATCTTGATTCTTGAATGGTCTCCCATTATCAGTGACAATGGCTTGGGGGATACCATACCGGCAAATGAGGTAGTTAAGGATAAACTTGGTATTTACTTACCGGTGATATAAGTCATGGGAATGGCTTCAACCCACTTCGTGAAGTACTTAGTAGCAGTAATGATAAATTTATGGCCATTGGATGAGGATGGATGGATTTGTCCTATGAGGTCAAGAACCCATTGTGAAAAAGGCCATAGAATTGTCACAGGTTGTAGTTCATGAGTTGGTACGTGAATCAAATCTCCATGCTGCTAGAATTGTAGACACTTCTTAGAAAACTATAAAGCATTGTGTTCTATGGTGGGCCAGTAATACCATGTGCGGAGTATCTTATTAGCGAGGTTAGGACCGATAGAATGTGCACCACAGACACCTTCGTGTATGTCTTGTAAGGTAGCATCGGCTTCTTCCACGTTAAGACATCATAAGAGGATACCATCGAGACTCCGGTGATATAGTGTATCACCTAGAATGGTGTAACGGGAGGATCAACAAATAAAGGTTTTGCATTGGGCTGTAGATAGCTCAAAGGGAAAAGGTACCATGTTTAAGGTATTCATAGATATCTTTGTACCATAGGGAATTGGGACCAACAAGTTTGCAGATGATTTCAGTAGTTGGAACATTGACAGCTGGTATCAAGAATTGTTTAATCAATAATTTACATTTCTGTGTGTTTGCAGGCATGTCTATAAGTGACCCCATAGAAGCCATAGAATTTGTAGCTTTGTTATGCTCTCTTGGAATTTGCTCAAAAGTGATGCTAGAAAAGTGTGGTTTGTAGGCATCCACTAGTTGCTTGTAACGGACCAACTTTTCATCTTTTGTTTGGTACTCATCAATGACTTGTCGAATGACTAGTTGTGAGTCTCCATATACCTGTAGTTCTTTGATGTCCCATTAGACTTCTATATGGAGACCTATGAGGAGTGCTTCATACTCGGCTATGTTGTTGGTGCAAGGAAATGCAAGCCGATATAATTTTGGGATATAGTCATTTTGAGGTGTGATAAAAAGGATGTCGGTCCCTGATCCATGTTGTGTGCAGGAACCATCAAAATACAACTTCCACACTACTGAGGTAGAAAGATTAAAGAGATTTTCATCTGGAAAGTCAGATACCATAGGATGTACATTTGTCATGGCTGCTTCTACTAATTGATCTGCTAGGGCTTGTCCCTTGATTGCTTTACGATCCACATACTTAATGTCAAACTTACTAAGGATCATGACCCATTTAGCTAGTCTATTTGTGAGAGCTTCTTTTGCTATGAGATACTTTAATGGATCAATTTTGTCTATTAGATTTGTGTGTTAGTTTAGCATGTAATTCTGTAACTTTTGGGAAGCGAACACTAAGGCTAAACAAGCTCTATCCATAGGTGAATAATTGAGTTCATAACCCACCAACGTTCGATTATATAATAGATTGCATGCTCTTTTCCTGACGCATCATGTTGTGCTAGAAGAGCCCCTAGGGATGCAGTTATAGTTTAAATGTACAAGATCAAAGGCCTACCAGTGACTGGTTGTACCAAGAATGGAGGTGTAGCTAGATATTCTTTAAGCTGATCAAATGCTTGCTGACATTTAGCATCCCATCAAAATGAGACATCCTTGCGGAGCAAGTGTTGCAATGGTTGACATCTATTCGCAAGTTGTGAGATAAACCATCTAATGGACTGTAACCTTCCTTTAAGGCTCCTTAATGCTTTCAGATTCTTTGGTGGAGGCATATCTACTATAGCCTTGACTTTTGTTGGATCCACTTCAATGCCTCTGTGAGATACGATTTATCCCAACAACTTTCCTGAAGTTACCCCGAAGACACATTTCTTTGGATTGAGTCTTACTTGATATTTTTCTAGTCTGTCAAAGATTTGGCCAAGGACCTGTATGTGATCTTCCCTAGAAGACTTTGCTAGTATATCATCCACATAGTCCTCCATGATGTGATGAAAGAGATTGTGGAATATCACTGTCATTCCTCGTTATAGGTTGCTCCTACATTTTTAAGACCAAATGGCATGATGCACCAACAATAGGTACCCTAAGGACAAGTAAAAGTTATTTTATGTTGATCTTCTTCTGCTATCATTATCTGATTATAGCTGGAAAATCCATCCATTAGAGAAAGCATTTCATGACCAATAGTCAGGTCCACTATGAGATCAATATTTGGCAGTGGAAAGTCATCTTTGGGACATGCTTTGTTGAGATCTCTGAAGTTGGAACACATGCGGATGCCCCCATTTGGTTTAGTCGTTGGTATAATGTTTGAGACCCATTCTGGATAATCAATAGGCTTGATAAATTTCAACATTGACTAAGAGAGCAATCTATGGGTGCATCTTTCTTAGTTTCTTTTTCACCAGTTTAGCTTTTGGATCGACTGTGAGATAGTGAACTACTAGCGAAGGGTCTAACCCTGGCATATCAACATAGGTCCATGCAAAGTTGATGGTTCGTTGTAAGAAGAAGTTGGTAAGATTCTTGTGATCTTATTCTGATAATGATGTTGCAAGGAATGTGGTCTTAGGATTTTGCGTTGTGCCTAGAATTATTTCTATAGAATCTTCCACTAGGAGAGTTGATTTCTCTTGATACTTAGATGGTAGGGGAAGGTCAAATCCTCCATCCTCAGGTGCCACAATTAGGTTTTCACCTTCGGATACATCCCTTATTTTGACTATTTTCTAATCAAGAGGTGCCACAGTGTGGTTTTCACCTAGAGATCTTTCTTTATTTTTATTTTTGCGACTAGAGGATTTGGCATTCTCACCAAAATAAGCAACCTGATCTAGTTCCATTACAAAACTAGCTTTGTGATCGCCAAGAGGGATACCATCCTGGAGTCCCATGAATTCTGCAAGAGCTTCATCATTCTAAAAAAAATCTAGAAGGGGGACCCTTGTTGGCCCCAATCGATAAGTTCAGGGTACACAAATGTTACAATCTGGGTGATGGTGGTGGATGTTAAGGATACGGATGATAGCATAAATATGGAGGATTCAGTGAATAGGTCAGTCATATGGAGGTAGGAGTCATCGATGATATCTTCTTGAGAAGTCGAAGCTGCGAGAGAAGTTTGTGCTACCTTGTCGAGAATACCCTCGATGTCCAAGGCATGTGGTACCTTCCTACAGTATCCTAACCCCTTCTTGTCTAGCTTGTTCTTCTCTACAATGGGTTCTATGTCACCTTGGTTATCCTTCCCAAGACCACCTTTGCCTTTGTAGCCCATGTTCTTCACAATTCTTAGGTCGTTGCCATATTGTTTAACTGGTATGGTTACTGGTTCCTTATAGAGCCATGATGAAATGTCTTCAATAGTTTCCTCTACCAATAATTTTCCCTCATTGAACTGGGTTAGGGATGCTGGAGGGGGAATGGCTACTTTCTTAGTCACTTTAGCTATGGGCAGTTGGCCGTAGGATTTAGGTGATAAAGGCATCCGCCCTACACAACAAGATTTTGAGATATCATATTCACCAAAGCCTATATCACAGATGTGAGTTGTGATTTTGGGAATAGGATTAGGATTAGGTTCAACTTTGGAGGCTTTTTTCATATTTTCAGAGTCGACATACAATGTGGATTCATAGGCTTTGTCATTATTGGGCACTTGGTTGTTATTCTTATAACTGCCTTGCAGGGTATGACAGAATTCAAAGGGATGAGGATCTCCTATGATAGTGATCTCCGTACCATTAAATGGGAATTTGAGAGACTGATGGTACGTGGAGGGAATGGCTTTCATTGCATGGATCCATGGGCGTCCTAAGATAATGTTATAAGGCAGCTCAATGTCGAGGACTTGGCACCGAGTTTCAAGCATGATGGGGCCTACTTGTATAGGTAAGTGGATAACACCTGAACTGAACGGTGCTCAGCATCATCATACCCCTTGATTGGAATGCTTTGATCAACGTTGACATGATCCTCAAAGTATCCTAATTGTTTAAGTAACTTAAGAGAACAGATATTGAGACCAGCACCACCATCTATAAGTATGCATTTGATCTTTCGTTTATGGGTGAAAACTTTAATGTGAAGTGGATCATTGTGACATGGATCATGGGATGGGAGGTCCTTTTCAAAAAAGACCACGTTGTAAGGTGAGGCAATGTTACCTATTATAGCTTGGAAATCTATGACCGCTATGTTATTAGGAACCAAAGACTCTTGTAGGGCTTTTTCTAGCACAGCCTTATGTGCAGGTTGTTGGTAATCATTTATGTTTAGGGTTTTAGGCTTGAGCTGCTGGTGGTGCCTGCATAAGCAATTAGGTTTTAAGCATTTAAATATGCAGGTCCCTTGCCAAAAATCCAAAAAGTTTTATCTCTTTCAGCCTCTGCAGTGCTAAAAAATGCAAAAAATCAGTCATATGCATGTGTCTTTGTATATACAAAGGTGTTTGTATATACATACAGGTCAAAATGTGCATTGGCGGGTCAAAAATCTCTATCACCCTTTGAAAAATTGAGTTAGGTGCATTTCTGATTGTATATCGGGCTCTAAAAGGTGCATATACAAAGGGGGAATCTTTTGTAGATTCTGGGGAATATTCCCGCTTTGTATGTCAGGTCATATACAAAACAAAACATACAAAGAAACGGAGGTGCAATTGGTGGGGCCTGCGGATATGCAAAGTAGAATATACATCGGCTATATACATTCGAAAATGTGCAAAGAAAAATGTATAAAGGTGAATGTATCTCTGATATACAAGTCAACATGCATTTGAAAGATACAAGGAAAATATACAAGAGTTGGTGCAGATGCATTTGCTACAGTGGCAGGGGGAGATACATTTGGTGGGCCTGCAGGTATATACAAACGAGTTTGTATGTTCGAACATACAAAGGTCATATACAAAGTGCAATATACAAGCGAAGATACAAAGGTCAAGATGCAAGTCGGACCCGAATAAGTTTCCAATCTGCTTCATAATATTTTGGGGTCCACCTTGTATATTAAACTGTTGCATGTATATGCATTTTGCATATACAAAGGATTTTTGAAAGGTAAACAGTGGCGATTGTATATGCATATGTTTTTTGCATATACAAGGGCGAAAGTGGCAAAATGGTGATTGGAAAAGCCAGCGATGGATGCATAGGGTGCTGACGTGGCACGACCTCATTGGTGGGCAACTTTTCAGCAGGGTTTGGAGCCGTTAAATTTCAGCGATGGAATCAGGATCAACGGCCAACTTTTAAGGTTTCATGCGGTGGATTTTCCTTGCATCTGTGGCCATTTTTGGGTGGGAAAACTCTAGAGGCACGCTGCTGCTGCGTCTTTGGAGGCTGCGGGTAGCTGAAGCATTAATGGCAAAAATGCAGCGGTATGGGTCGATGATGCACAAGCCAACTACCAGATTTAAGATGCAAGTCTTTGAGCGGTGGCTCAGATCCCGAGCCCACCTGCTCTCTTCCTCTGCTTCCTAGCTGCATTCAATTTTGAGTGCCATTTCTCATGATGCATTGTATCTGGTGAAGTTTTGACTTGCCATGTAATTAATTTGATGATTACACAGTCTTGGTATAAAAGCCAAACTATGTTACTCATTGTTGTTGTTGAAGACCTGGGCATTTTTGTGTAAATAATGAAGAACAGGGCATGATCCTAGGTTGTTTTATCTCATTCTGGAGTTTATGAGTTGCATCATGAATGTATTTTACACGTATGTTCAGTTTCATGTTGATATAGATGAAAAATGCTCTTATGCATGTGTTTATCTGTTTGTCTCCTTCGCTCCATGTATTTCCTTCTTTTGAATCTGGCTGCTAAGGGTTTCTTAGATTCTAGGGTATAAGTTTCTGTATCACATGCTTCATCTCTAACATCCATTCAAGAAGTGGATTAATTTGTTTTAGGTTAAGCATGGAGAAGGTTGTTTGTCAGCAGGGATATCTGTAAGTAGAGGCAGCTAAATACCCATTCTTGGGTGATGTTTGTAAGGCAAGCATCAATCCAACCCCTTGAAACTTGAATGCTAGTTGTAAACCATCTATTGCATACATCTAGTTGACTCCTTTCCCTGAGATAGGCACCGGTCTGCTCCTGGGTTAGTAATTATGACCCAAAACCCCTTGTCTTGCATCCAAATCATCATATCCATCTTTCCATAACTTCCACCTGTTAGTTGTAGGAGTAGGATTAGGACCCCTGCATACTCTCATCCACAACCAGACACATATGTCCAAGAATATTGCCAACCTTATGATGTATCATCCACATCTTGGTCCACACATGAGAGTATTCTGCCTGTTGCTGTCAAGCTAAATCTTCCTGTCATTGAGCTAGTCAATGTTACACCTTTAGTTATAGGGATACCCCCTTGGTGCGGCAGAACTAGAAGTGAAGGGGAGGCAGCTCATGCAACCTCCCGTTACTGTTGGCCGGATCTGCTCATGCATAGGAACTGGCAAACCCTCTGCCGATCTGGGAAAATAACCAACAGAAAATGGTGACTCTGCTAGGGATGATTTGATGAAAATAGAATTTATTTTTATCCATCCGAGTCACCAACAGAATTGGTGACTCTACTGGGGAGTTAATGAAAAAGAATAGTATTTGTGTGCCCATCCGAGTCACCAACAGAATTGGCGATTCTGCTGGGGAGATCAATGTCATATCCATGAAAGTCTGAGTCTAAAAGATTGAAAAATCAAACCTGGAGATGCTTTGTTGCAGCAAAGGAAAAAGTTGTATGTGTGACTCTGTTGTGGGAGAACCCAGAAAGAAAGAAATCAATTTTCAGCTTCAGCCTGTTTGAAGCTCATTCCTCTGCTAAGGAGGTGGCGACTCTGCATAAGAAAGAACCTGATAAGAGGACACCAGAGGTGTTAAATTTGCGGTTGCTGCAACATATCCAGGTATTTGTATAAGTTTTAAAAGTTCCCTATTTGGTGAAATAGCACTGGTTAAAAAGGGAAATATTGGTGACTTGATTGCATACTTTCATGAGAACCTAGTTTGCATATCAAAAGAAGTATGCAATATTGTTTAAAAGACTCATTTGGAGGACTTTAGGAAAGTTGAAACAACAGTCTAAATTTTAAGGGCCTAAAGTCATTGTTTATAGAAAATCTGAGTTGAAAAGAGGGTTGCAGAAATGCATAATGATGTATAATTATCAGCCCCTGCACCCTTGTGAGGTGTCAAATGCAACCATGTATAATAATCAGTCCCAACCATGTAATAAAAGAAGTTTCAGCCTTCACAGATATAAGCCCCATAAATTTTGATGGCATTTGTGGCTACCCTAATGCTTTTCCATCTAAAATCAGAAAGTATTTGCCCAAATTCAATGGTGCAAAGGATGAATCAGCTGAGAAACACTTGCAGTAGTTTATAAATGTTATAGATGATTTTGAGATTGACCATGAAGATATAGTTATGAGATTATTTGTTTAATCTCTAGATAAAGATGCAAGGGACTGGTTCTCCTATCTTCCAGCTTACTCTATCAGCTCTTGGCATGATTTTAAATCTGCATTTCTAGAACAATATGGTGAAAGAATTTTTGAATATGCAGTTATTAGTGATTTTATGTATATCCATATTGAAGAGGATGAGTTGATCCCAGCCTTTAACCTCAGGTTTATGAGGGCATTGAATAGAATTCCAGAATACATGAGACCTAACGATGCACTGTGCCTAGTTGTCTATTTGGGAGCATTTGATAGGAAAATGAGCTATAGATTGAGAGATAAAGGGCCCACCACATTGCATCAGGCACGACAGTTTGCAATTGACATTGAAAATAATTGGAGGTATGGGATTCAAAAGGGGTATTTCTCTAAAAAAATTTGCTGCCCTGAAGTCCCAAATGTTAATGAGGGATATAATTTAAATGTTGAAGATGAATGTCAAAGTACTAACACCCCTGTTGTACCAATTTTTGCATCATTCCAAGTTAATGATGTTTCTGTTATAGAGGGGGATGTCCTGATTTGCCCAGCAAATGAAGTTGATAATAATAATTTTTCAAATAATATTTGCATTCTAGTCCTAAACAAAGAGCATTCATGTTTAAATGATCCAGTTGTGCAAAGTAGTGATCATATGGATCAAGAGTCAATATCAATTTCATCAGGAAGCACTAGAGGGCTAGAAAATGACGTAGATTGTTCAACTTCAGACTATATTGAAGCAGCAGAAATCTTATATGTGGGGCAATCCGAGATTAAAGATGATAAAGATGATATCCATGATCAATTCATGGATCAGGTTTGTTCTTCTTATGACTCTAGGTCTGATAATGATGAAAAAGAAATAGATTGTCATGAAGAAAAAATAGAGACCTTTGTAATGAGCATGAATCCCCTTTATGATGAGCCTATGGATGCATTTGATTTTGTGAGTCATGACTTTCAGTGGTGCAGAACTAACCCTCTGTTTGAAAATGATAATACTGATTTGCAAACTGTGGATGATAAATGCTTAGCATCAGTTGTTTCAGACATATGCAGTGATGGCAATAGGTGTGTAGATCAGAATTTTTTTTCAATGTCAGTGAATGATATAAATGATATTGAGGGTCTCATATTTTCTGAGTGTTTTCAGTTTTTAGATCAGTTGGATGAGTGCCTGGTTATGTGTAACAGTCACGTAAATGATAAGGAATGCCAAGAGCAATATGATATACTATTTATGGAATATAACATACATATGTTACCTAATGTTGAAGAATATTATAATGTGTATGGTTATATGTCTAGTTGTAAGGTGCAGAGTGACAGAGGCAGTACTGACAGTGGCAAGTTCTCAGAAATGGTGAAGCATGTAATTGATCAAATCAGCTTATGGGTAGACTATTTTAATGTTTTCAGCTATGGTTGGGATTATTCAGTTTGGAATCAAGCATTTGACAGGATAAAGTTGTGGTTCTTCCTTTTTGGCTGCCCGGGGCTACCAAAATGATGTTTTAAAAATCTAGTTTGTGATGCAGGTTGGTGCAAGTTTGACTCTGTTGCCCAATGGATAAGGACTGGTCTGCATCCTAGAGATCTGAGGTTCTCGCCATGCCTGCAAGAGGCATGTGTCACCAGACAGAGCCTATGTTGGTAATCATTTATGTTTAGGGTTTTAGGCTCGAGCTGTTGGTGGTGCCTGCATAAGCAATCAGGTTTTAAGCATTTAAATATGCAGGTCCCTTCCCAAAAATCCAAAAAGTTTTATCTCTTTCGGCCTCTGCAGTGCTAAAAAATGCAAAAAACCAGTCATATGCATGTGTCTTTGTATATACAAAGGTGTTTGTATATACATACAAGTCAAAATGTGCATTGGCGGGTCAAAAATCTCTATCGCCCTTTGAAAAATTGAGTTAGGTGCATTTCCGATTGTATATCGGGCTCTAAAAGGAGCATATACAAAGGGGGAATCTTTTGCAGATTCTGGGGAATATTCCCACTTTGTATGTCAGGTCATATACAAAACAAAACATACAAAGAAACGGAGGTGCAATTGGTGGGGCTCGCAGATATGCAAAGCAGAATATACATCGGCTATATACATTCGAAAATGTGCAAAGAAAAATGTATAAAGGTGAATGTATCTCTGATATACAAGTCGACATGCATTTGAAAGATACAAGGAAAATATACAAGAGTTGGCGCAGATGCATTTGCTACAGTGGCAGGGGGGAGATAAATTTGGTGGGCCCGCAGGTATATACAAACGAGTTTGTATGTTCAGACATACAAAGGTCATATACAAAATGAAATATACAAGCGAAGATACAAAGGTCAAGACGCAAGCTGGACCCGAATAAGTTTCGAATCTGCTTCATAATATTTTGGGGTCCGCCTTGTATATTAAACTATTGCATGTATATGCATTTTGCATATACAAAGGATTTTCGAAAGGTGAACAGTGGCGATTGTATATGCATATGTTTTTTGCATATACAAGGGCAAAAGTGGCAAAATGGTGATTGGAAAAGCCAGCGATGGATGCATAGGGTGCCAACGTGGCACAACCTCATTGGTGGGCGACTTTTCAGCAAGGTTTGGAGCCGTTAAATTTCAGCGATGGAATCAGGATCAACGGCCAGCTTTTAAGGTTTCATGCGGTGGATTTTCCTTGCGTCTGTGGCCATTTTTGGGCGGGAAAACTCCAGAGGCACGTTGCTGCTGCGTCTTCGGAGGCTGCGGGTAGCTGAAGCATTAATGGCAGAAATGCAGCGGTATGGGTCGATGATGGACAAGCCAACTACCAAATTTAAGATGCAAGTCTTTGAGCGATGGCTCAGATCCTGAGCCCACCTGCTCTCTTCCTCTGCTTCCCGGCTGCATTCAATTTTGAGCACTATTTCTCACGATGCATTGTATCTGGTGAAGTTTTGACTTGCCATGTAATTAATTTGATGAGTACACAGTCTTGGTATAAAAGCCAAACTATGTTACTCATTGTTGTTGTTGAAGACCTGGGCATTTTTGTGTAAATAATGAAGAACAGGGCATGATCCTAGGTTGTTTTATCTCATTCTGGAGTTTATGAGTTGCATCATGAATGTATTTTACACGTATGTTCAGTTTCATGTTGATATAGATGAAAAATGCTCTTATGCATGTGTTTATCTGTTTGTCTCCTTCGCTGCATGTATTTCCTTCTTTTGAATCTGGTTGCTAAGGGTTTCTCAGATTCTAGGGTATAAGTTTCTGTATCACATGCTTCATCTCTAACATCCATTCAAGGAGTGGATTAAATTGTTTTAGGTTAAGCATGGAGAAGGTTGTTTGTCAGCAGGGATATATGTAAGTAGAGGCAGCTAAATACCCATTCTTGGGTGATGTTTGTAAGGCAAGCATCAATCCAACCCCTTGAAACTTGAATGCTAGTTGTAAACCATCTGTTGCATACGTCTAGTTGACTCCTTGCCCTAAGATAGGCACTGGTCTGCTCCTGGGTTAGTAATTATGACCCAAAACCCCTTGTCTTGCATCCAAATCATCATATCCATCTTTCCATAACTTCCACCTGTTAGTTGTAGGAGTAGGATTAGGACCCCTGCATACTCTCATCCACAACCATACACATATGTCCAAGAATATTGCCAACCTTGTGATGTATCATCCACATCTTGGTCCACACATGAGAGTATTTTGCCTGTTGTTGTCAAGCTAAATCTTCCTGTCATTGAGCTAGTCAATGTTACACCTTTAGTTATAGGGATACCCCCCTTGGTGTGGCAAAACTAGAAATGAAGGGGAGGCAGCTTACACAACCTCCTGTTTCTATTGGCCGGATCTGCTCGTGCATAGGAACTGGCAAACCCTCTACTGATCCAGGAAAATAACCAACACAGGTGATGATCGTAGAAGGTCCAAAATAGAGATTTGTGCAGGGGTTTTCCCTAGATGTTCTACAAGATTATAATCATATTGGGTTGGGAGACTTGGTGTAGGTCCACGAAGGGTAACATGACCATGATGAGTTGTGACAGTACAATCTGTAGATTTACCTTTGATAGTGAGGGTAGACACACGACTTTCTTCAAAGTGACCTACAATAGAGTCATAGGAAGTTGAGTCTTTATTAATGCCTTTACCTTTATCAGGATTTTGACCTTGACCATGGTTAGGGAATGGCTCCTTGTACATGTTGAGGTCTTTGTTGGTGTTTTGATTTGGAGGTACATCAAACGTGACTTCCCCTCTGTCGATAAGGTTTTGGATCATATGCTTGAGTTTCATGCATGATATGGTTATGTGTCCCTTAGTCCTATGGTATTCACAATATTTGTTGTCTTTGTACCATGTGGGTTTGAAAGCAGGTTCATCATATGGGCGAGCTTCTAGTAGCGTGACGAGTCCATTTTGCACCAGTTTCTTTAGAACCGACTCTATAGGCTCTCCCAAGGAAGTGAACTTACACCTTGGAGGGTAATCTTGGGGAGGCCACTCTTCTTGATGCTGTTGATTTTGGTTTTTGTTTTTGTTGTTGTTGTTGAGGCAGAGGTTGGTTTTGTTTTGATAGATTTAGGGGTGTTTGCAGTGTTTGAACATGTTTGGAATCCACCACACCATCATTGACCACGTTTTTGTTTTTTTCCAGAACTTGGGCTTATCATTTGATTATTGTTGGGGAGCATTGTCTTTATTTTCCTTAAAAATTTTGACCATACCTTTAGTGATGAGGGATTTTTCGATGTTGATGCCTTTATAGGTAATCTCGTCAAAGGTTGTAACACTTAGTATTTGCAAATGGAAACCCAATTCTTGGTTAAGGTTCTGCACAAACATGCTAACAAGTTGCTTTTCAGGTATTTTAAATGGGAATTTGCTAGCCATGTGTCTCCATCTTTGAAGGAAGGAGATAAGAGTTTCCCCATTTTTATGTTTGTTGTTACGTAAGTTGGTCATAGAGACCTCATGTTTTGTGTTGTACAAGAAATGGGTGGCAAATTTTTCTGCAAGCTCATTAAATGTTTTGATACTCGTAGGTAGATACAAGAACCATTATATAGCTTGACCTCCAATACTGCGAGGAAAGAGGTGCATGAGGTATGTGTCATTATGCCCAACCTCTGAACAAGCAATATAGAATTCTCTAATGTGGTCTTTTGGGTCTCCTCTTCCCTTGTATTTATCAAATTTGGGTATAGTGAAGTTGGGAGGAAAAGGGATCATTTGTAATGACCGATCAAATGGATAAGGACAAACCTCCTCCAAGGAGAAGGTTTTCTTAGTGTGACCAAATGTTAAATCAGCTACTTGTTGTTGTACCTCAAAAAGTTTAAGCTCCATGGCTACTGGGGGTATTGGTAAAGTCTCCTATTGTACTAGGGGTGGTTGTTGTTTCCCATAGGGAAGATTGTAATTGAAGCCATAGGAATTGATGTTATACGGGTCGTATGATTGATTTGGGTCATATGTGTCGTATGATGTATTTAGATTAGGTTGGGGTGGTGCTAGATAAGAATGTTGGCTTTGTGATTGTTGTGAAGGTATGATGAAAGAGTTTTGTCATTGATATTGTTGAGGAGGGGTGATGAATGGATTTTGTGGAGGAAAGCTAAATGTGTTTTGATTTGATTGTGATGGTGGAATATAGCTATAGGAAGATTGGATTTGAGAATGTTGAGGGTTATTGAGATAGGTGTTGGTGAGATTGAGAGTGGATGACCTTTGCGGTGGAGGGATATAGGTAGATGGGATTTGAGATGGTTGGGGTTGATTGAGATAGGTGTTGGTAAGATTGAGTGTAGATGATTGTTGTGGTGGAGTGATATAGTTTGTGTTGATGTTTTGGGAGTGTTGTGGGGGAGTGATGTTGTTTGTGTTGATGTTTTGGGAGTGTTGTGGTGGTATGATATTGTTGGTGTTGATGTTTTGGGAATGCTGTGGGGGATTGATGTTGTTGGTGTTTATACGAAGGGTTGATGACGTTGGGGATGGTGTCGCTTGTGACCCTTGTTGCATGGCTAGATAACCAGATTGTAATTTGGGGGAAAATTGTCTCGTGATGGGGTTGCTATTGTGCCATGTGCGTTTGATGTGGGCATGTGTGATATGCTAGGAGTTTGTTTTTATTTTTGTTTAGCTAGAGTGGCTTGTCATTCTAATTCTGCTTGACGATGAAGGGTTTCTTATTGCTGTTTATAAATCTCCATATGAGTCAAGAGTGGTGATATGGGTCGTTTTGTGTTTTGGTTTTTATAGAGGGGATTTTCATATTGAGCGTTGAAAGGATTGGATGTTCCCTCTTGTGAGGCTTGTGTGGATATGGGAGTAGATATGGTTGACATAGTTTGGATAGCAATTATAGCATCATGGGTATTGTTTTGCTCCTTAAGAGTAGATAGATCAAAGTCTTGGGGCAGTTTATCTCCTTGTTGAGCAAGTAATTGATGCAGCCATAACTCTAGGATCTTGTATGATTTCATAAAGGTCTTGTCTATCTGCTTGAGAGGATTGACCTTCTTGAAAGTTTCGCTCTTCTTGAGATGGGACTTGACCTATGGTGTAACGTGGAACAAAATCATGAGGCATGCCAGTAGTAAATTGAGGTATCTCTGTCAAAGAGACATTACCTTATTGGGAATTGATTGATTTGTCATTGGTTGGTCTGTTTTGAAAGTTTGTTGGTATGTCAGTTGGTGTATGGGGAGTACCTTTTTAAGACATGGTGGAATGACTTGGTTGAGGTGTATGAGTGGGAGATTTTTGCTTCTTTGAGATGTGTTGCTTAGCTTTCATGGCTTGTTGAATTCTAGTGGTTACCATAGGATGCACTAGAACAATTTGTTTTGAGATTTTGATTGATTTTGGACTAGTTTGATAAGGTTGAGATTACTATGTTGGTGGATTTGAAGTGGGTTGATTGTGGAAGATTTATAAATTCTAGATCAATTATTGATTGGATAATGATTGCCGTTCACAAAGGTAGACTAATGACCTCAATGAAGGCGGATAGTGTTAATGGCATAAACTAACTCAAAAGAAGTTGATTCTCAAAAGCTTGTAAAGACCAATAACGGATACTAGTTCCTCTTCAAAGACTTAAGGGATGTGATCACTCTCAAAAATAAAAGACAAACTAGGGGATTGATGTGATCTAGGATTTATGGTGGAGACCAAATTACTCAGCTAGACAAAGTGTGGGTAAGGATTTAGGTCTGTTTGGCGAAACGGAGTTGATGATAGTAATCTCAAGGGGATCAATGGTTTGAAAAGTCCAAGTTTAAGCAATAGTGATGGATGGAATGGACTAAGGGGTTGATGGCATAGATCTGACAATATTGTATGGTGATGGCTCAGAGGTTGATATGATCAAAAAGTATGATTTTACTGAGATTTTGGACTAGATAGTTTGATAGATAGTTTATTGGACCAAAGGCGCTAGACTGTGCTACAAAGGCGCGGGACTGTGTTACTAGAGGCGTGAGACTGTGTTTCATAAGTGCTTGACTGCTGCTCAAAGGCGTGTTACTGTGTTACAAAGGCACTGGAATGCATTTCAGAAGCACTTGGCTATGTTACCAGAGGCGTGGAGATGGTATTAGTGATGTTTGTAAGGAAAATTTTGATAGATTTTGGATTTGATTTTGATTGGATTTGCTTTGACAAGAGAAAACACATCAAACAAAGTGGCAAAAGGAATGACACAACAGATAGTGTATGTTCTAGGCTCACAAAAAAGCCCAATGTTTTCACGAGTATAAGACAATTGCAAACAATTCAAGCATTTTTATCCCTAAAGACATGGGTTCATTGTGGTAGTTCAGCTCACAACTTAGTTCTCCATTGACCAAATGTCATTCCATATAGGTGTCAGACATTTGTGTCTTTGCGAGAGACGATAGGTAGGGATATCTCACCCTCCCCTCAGAAAGCTACGAGTAGTTCACAAGAGCTTATGCTAGTCGAAGGAATATTATCTCTTCTCAAGGGAGTCAATGGTGAGTAATCTTGGGGGTTTATACTAATTTCCCTTGCACTGATGATTACCGCAATGTTTGGAGGTGAAACGGTTAGTCACTATCTAGATGGTTCTTAGTAGATTTGAGGGACCAACGCCTTGCGAGCATGCGACAAGCTACTAAAAGCTTTGACCAATCCTACTAAGAGTATCATATCCCTCCCACAATGCAAAAATCATTTTCATAAAGTGGTGGTACGCCTCTTTTCAATTTGGCATTGTAAGGCAAGGCTGATGTTGGTTAAGACTTGGATTTTGCCTTATCCCACTTATATAGCAGTTAAAAGGAAAACTTTGCTTAGGGTCGTCCATTTTAGATGAAGCGCAATCTAAAAGCAGGCCCTTCTAAAGGATAAAATGAAAAATAAAAGATAGATGATTTGGTGTTTTTGATCTCCCAAGTTTTCACAAGGAAGAGCATATACCTATCACCGTCAAGCACGGCATACACATGTTTATTTATCCTATTTATAGGAAAAATAACTAGGTGCAACTAGCTTAACCACACAAGTTTGTTCAATTATTTCGTAAGAAAGCAATGGTTCCTAAGCTTTAGATAGCAAAAAATGGTCCATGTCCATTGTCCCTTAAGAAAGTAATTTGTTCCTAAGACTTAGATTGCAAAATATGTTTGTTTAATTGTCCCTTAAGAAAGGAATTTGTTCCTAAGACACAGATTGCAAAAGATGATTGTTCAATTGTCCCTTAAGAAAGCAATATGTTTCTAAGACTTAGTGTGATAGGTTTACAATTCTTCAACGCTCGTCCTGCATGAACATGTTAAAAAAACCTATTTTCTCTGTTTGAGTAATAAGAGACTGCAAAAAGTTGATTAGTTCCACCAAAAACTCAATAGTTAGCCAAAAAACAAATCAAATGACCAAAAAGCCTTTAACTTGTTAGGTGAAAATGATCAATCTAGAAAAATATGATAATAATGATTAGGTATAGTAGATTGGTTATTATGATCAAATTCTACATAAAATTCTATGCAATTTCAAAAAAAAATTATGAAAATTGAATAAATTTTGCACAAGTTATGACTATTTGAAGTTTGCAAAGAAGGGTTAACTTTGACTGAGTGTAGATGACAAATTTGATAAAATTACCTTAAAATTATTTCACCATAGAAACTTTAGGAGAACTAGCTTTCCAACACTGCTGGTTTCACAAAAATCTGACTCCGTATGCAAAAGATATGCCCTATTTCGCGAAACTACTCTAAAAAAATAAAAAAACAACCATGGGCTAAAAATAGGGATGCATATTTGTGATCTATTTTTTTGAAATCTGTGTGTTTTCTGCAAAAAAAAAAGAGATACCCAAATAGGATTTCGGTGCTGCCAACAAAACCCATAAATATTTTGAGCTAAGGTTACATAGGTATGTCCGATTTCACGAAATTGCCCTGAAAAAGCAAAAAAAAATAAGTATAGGTTAAAAATAGGGATGCAGATTTGTGATCTATTTTTTTTAAATCCGTGCACTTTCTACAAAAAATAATAAATACCTAGATAGGATTTTGATGCTTTCGACAAAACTCAGAAATCGTTTGAGCTAAGGTTACACTGATTGAATGCTCAACGCCTATTCTTTTAAACTAGTGAACAAGGATCTTCAGTGTTGCGATTGCACTTTTCCGTACCTAGCATTAAAAAAAAAAAAATTTAGAAAAAAGCAAGGTAAGTGGGTCCCACCAAGCGTGCCAGAATGTGTATAAGATAAAATTGAGATTGAATAATAATCAAAACAATGATATAACAACTCAAATCCCCATAACATCAAAAGATCTATCTAAGCAATAACCAAATCAATGGATAATCAAGTTACGAACAAAGAAGCTATCACCTAGATTGTTTGGATCTCTTGGTCAATTGTGGATTGCTCGATAAATTGCGTACCCATGGTGTTGCAACAAGTGAATTTAGATAGTGTGCTTATAGATTCAATGTGATGTGATGTGCTCAACAATACGTAGTATGCTCAAATCGTTGCTAGAATGCCTATAGCTTAGATGCATAAAGATTGGAGAGGGTTTGTGATGAGATGAAGGGGGAATATATAGGTTTCAATAAAAATCGATCAACAGTCCAGATAATTCAATAGAATCAATGGATGAGATAAATCTAGAATTCATGATGAATGTGCACCTGACATGTGTCACAAAAAAAATTAGAGTTAACTGATTGATTTGAGATAAAAGACATGAAAAAGATATGATTAGATTTCATAAAAATAGAAATATTTTTTTTCTAATTTATAAGTTGGTGATAAAAACAATAATGATTAAGTCAATTAATTCAACTTTAGATTTTTTTTTGCATGATTTGAGTAAAATTAAATAATAAATTATTTAATTTTGTGTGCATGATGAATAAGATTTATTTTTAGAAGAATTAGAAGATAAAAAAAGCAAATTCAATAAATAAATTTATTTAATTGTTTGTGCATGATAGAGGACATAGAATATATTTAAATATTTAAATAAATTAAACAAATAAATTCATTTAATTTATTTTGCATGATGAAGGATAAATAAAATATTTTATTTTATTTTATTTTTAGAAGAGAGATTCAATTTAAATAAATTTGAATGATTTATTTAAATTTGGAAGAATAATTGATTTAATTAAATAATTTAGAAATTATTTAATTATAAATAAGAGGATTTAAATGATAAATTAATTAAATAATTAATTTATTCAATTAATGTGGATTTGAATTTTGAAAGACGATAATGATTTAATTAAATAATTGAAATTATTTAATTTGGATGGATAAAGAGGAAATTTATTGAAATTAATTAAATAAAGAGGATTTATTTAATTAATGTTGAAAATGTGATTTAGAGGAAATTGATGATTTTGATGAAATTAATTAAATAATTAGATTATTTAATTAACGTTGAGATGCAGGGATTTGGAAGAAATGATTAAAATATAGGTAATGCGATAAAGTGGTTATTTTTAGGTGTCTACAACATGCCTTGTTGAATGCTTTCACGGCAGCAAGTGGACTAAGAATAGCATCGGAATTTCTTATTCTAGCTCTCACTCAGAGTAGAGAGTCCCACCGAGCATGCCAGAAAGTGTTATCACCTGAAATTGCACCCCTTTGTTGGAGCTTTGATAATTCCAACAATTTCAAAGTAACATGGGATTGGTCTCAAGGTGTGGGACCTTTGCAGTTGAGACCAAACCTCCAAAGAAGGCTGGTTTCTCTTTCTAAACTTAAGGTTCAAAGTAATTAACTAAACCTATGCTAATGATCACCAGGGAAAAGGGAGAGGAGACTAAAAATTAAAAGGGAGGCGATGCACCAAAATTTAGTATGTTTAGCTGAAATTGACATAACACAACAATGACCTCAAATACTAAAAGAAACTCACACAGACTTACAACTTTAGCAGAGGATCAAATTAGAAATTTGTAACTACAAGAGGGACCATTTTATCCACAGAATAAGCTTACACGTTTCAAGTAAACACAGAACAAAAGCATAGGAGAGGTAAAATATCAATGATTGTATTGATCATGAAGGCTAAATAGCCATTACAAAGGGAAGATAATCTATTACAAGAGAGTAGACACAAAATAACCATCTACATTCATTGGTGAACGATCAACTAGAGACTACAAAGGCTCAGAAAATGAGCACAATGTATCACATCCAGTTGGTTTTGTAGGTGCATTACAAGGTCTAAAATAACAAATCATCTGCCCAGTGTAACAACCCAAAAGAATAGCTAACAGAATTACATCTTTTTTACATGCATATATAGCTTTTCTGATCACATTGTAGTAGCCATTAACGTGGAAAGAGTGGTCAATAAGAAAGAACCATCTCCCATGCTGTGATAAATCTATTCTAATGTCCTCCGAGCGCACCCACATGGCTCTGCCCACAAAATTTGTTGAAATAGGAGGTCTGCCCATGCCATGAGTATAAAGAGTTAATGCAAATGAGGCTATAGTAGCATGGGGAGGTGAGGAATCCATCTTCTACAAGAAATTGGGCTCTGAAAAAGCATTAATAGCGATCAAGATGGTCATTGAGCAGTCTCGTCACGTTTTCAACATTAGAAAATGCTTCTAGAGGACAAAAAGATTGGACTCCAACATATCGGACTTCCTTTGATCGGTCTTCCACCGATCGGACTTGGAAAGGTGAAGGAGGAAACCTCGGCCTCCAAAGTTTGAAAGAAGGGAAATCGTTAAGCTTCGAGGGTCGAGCCTTCACCATTGCATTGTTCTTTAGAAAGAAGAAGAACCTGACCTTTGTCTCCGCAACACTTAGCCGATTTGAGAAATCGGTGAAGATCGGGCCTCGGGCGTTTCGCCTTACACCTTCCTAGAGAAAGAAGAAGAGAGAAAGTCCAAGCCCTACAAGTTTGAAGACTTAGCCGCTTTTACAAAGGTTTGGCAGAGTTCGGGGTTCGGGCCTTTAGCCTTCCTCCTTCCAAAAGAAAGGAAGAGGGAAGAAGAAAAGACCGAAGTCTGACTCCCTGAAACACTTAGAAATATTTGAAGGAAAAGAAGTAGAACTCAGACCCTGAGCCTTCCTCTTTGACGTTTGTCCTTTGTCCACGTGGCGGCCTCCCACGCTTTCGTGGTCATGAGATCAAGCTACAGATGGGGGTCTGCGAAATGGAGG
Source organism: Cunninghamia lanceolata (assembly GCA_027924645.1). Lineage (NCBI taxonomy): Eukaryota > Viridiplantae > Streptophyta > Pinopsida > Cupressales > Cupressaceae > Cunninghamia > Cunninghamia lanceolata. The sequence continues at coordinate 53,680 of BSBN01001268.1, read as the reverse complement.
AAACACCTCAAATTGTTCCACGTGTCCCATTGGGAGTCGACCATCGGGCATTCCACCTTATGCCTTCTATGAAGAAGATAGAAGGTGAGAAGCCCGAACTCCGACCTCTGACATACATAGAGCATTTACAAAGAATAAAGTGGAGTTGAGATCGGTTAGGATAGCATGACCAATGGGAGAACTCCGAACTCTAAAACTCCAAAAAGGAAAACAAAAAACACAAGGAAAACTTAGGTTTTTTGGGACTTAGCCATTTTGGGTGGTTTTCTCTTGCATTCCAAAGGGTGAAAATACTAGGATCTCGTGGCTCTTTAGGCTATTTAGCCAAAAGCCAAAAAAGGATAATAGGTATCTCCTCCACTCTAGACCGATGTGGGCTCCTAGAGCATTCCCTTTCACCATCTCTATGTAGAATCTCTCCCCTTACCTAATAAGGGTGAGAACTACCAGAGTGCATTCCCTCTTGACGAGAGGTCAACCTTGCCAAGATCTCCTAAAGAAGGACCACAACTTGTGGTGCACCTAAAGGGTCTTCAAGCTGATCTTTTCTTATCACAAGGGAATGGTCACTCTAAATTTCTAGTGACTCTTAATCAAGGCCAACATTTATTCCCTATTGAGGGCAATACAGTCTGGGAGGCATCTTCCTTAACAACAAGTTAGCACAACACAATAAGCTACAACATCACACTATGACATACAAGGAGCAAGGAGAGATGAAACCAAAGCACACCAATCAAGAACTTAATCAAACACATAAATAATCACATAAACTAGAGCTCCCAATGTTGCAACATGGGTTGTAATACCAAATGTAATGCCCCAAGCTTTCACTCATGACATTAATGGACAAAAGTTGACCAAATAATTTCTTCATGATATAAAAGTCGTAATAAGAAACCACACTACACTCTAATGTGCCCTAGGTGACATAATGATCTATGATGACACACTTGGCATGCATACCAATGCACCATGCAAGGTGACACAAGCGAAAGACTTAAAAGCACCGTGGAACAAAAACAATGGTTGGCATCCAAAATGAGACATGGAGGAGTGTTAAGAATTCCAAGACTGCTAAAAAACCCCTAAAATATCTCTACTATACCACCCCTCTATTATCTTAGATTTTTTATAAACAAAAGTGCCAAAACTATCAAAGTTCAATTTTCAAAAGAAACTTGCACTAGGTCAGGTTTCAGACCTGGGTTGCAACTTGCAACTAGCACACTAGTTGGGTTTGAGTTTCAGGTTGTAGTTACAACTACACCCTCATAGACTTTGAGAAATATCTATATAGTTTACATGTTACAAAGTGTGTACAAACGTTGGTTCTTAGACCTTGAGATGACTCAGACTTCAGAAACCATCTACAACTTACACTATGCAATGTGAAATCAGGTTTTGAACTCTAGATTGTACATCATGTTGGTGTTCCCAACCAATTGCTTGATTATCCCTATAAGGTAGCTATCCTCAATGCTCAAGATTCTCATATCAGTGACCAACGAACAGGAGATAGTTACTTGTTCTCCTCTACACTTCAGGCTCTGCTAGACCTAGGGGGTATCCCTTATTACAATATCTGAAATATCTTGCCTTAGTACATTGAGATATTGGTTAAGAAGAATGTTCTAACTTCTATATTGAGGTCTGAAAAGATCTGGAATCAGATTAGCTAAATCCTCAACATGTATCTTTCAGTACTCTGAGAACATGGAACAACTTGAACACATTATACCAAAAAAAAGGTTTTGTCTTTATGATTTTAGAATTTGGGGTGCTTGGACTTGAAAGATATCCTCATATCAATGCCTTTTCAGGGTAACAAATTCAAACCCTACATGCAATAGCTTTTCCCATGACAACAAAAAACTTCATACTTAGAGGGTTAATAAAATCACTACTGCTTGACAACAATGAGCCCAAGAAAAAGTATTACCTGTGATTCTTCTTCACTAATCCCTTAATACAACACACTTCCTCTTATATCTGATCTAAAGCAATTTTAATCCATTCCTTGAATAGATGCAACAAATCAAATATACAATATAGCAAATGTTTATTGATGAGTTCAGAAACCCTTAGCAACTTCACTCAAAGGAAAAGCATTCATATCCAAGGAGACAATCACAAATAACACACACATCAAGTGTTTCTCATATAATTCAATCTGAATAGAATATTGTCATGCAGAAAACAAATAATTTCACATGCAAAAGAATATGACCTGCACCTCAGAAGTACTCCTTTCTTATTGGAATCTTGTCAAAATCACAAGGCTTTACACTGGATATTCAAAAGTATTACAATTTGCTTGCCGATATTACTTCCAAATTCAAATGGTATGAATTCCCCAATTATATAGGAAAAGTACTAAAGTATGTCAGCTTAGCCCCTAAATGACTGTTTTTAGAAAATTTGACAATTACATCACAATTACAACTTAGGAGCTCATGCCCATTCAGTTTTTGATATTATAATTCAATTACAGTCACATGTTTGCCGACATAATCCTCCAATGATGATGCTTGATCGATTTTCATAGGCCAAAAACATAGCACCGCTTGAGAATTTGTCAAAAAAGGTCACCATTGGAAATTATTCTTCACAGCTAAAACCCTAATTCTTCAATTACTGTCACAGACTGCTTGATTCTCACAAGAAGTATGATTTCAATAGAATGTACTCATCAAAATGACCAAATAGATATATTTGTTTCAAGGAATGGGCAAGATTTGAGACAATTCAATCATATCGCCATCACTGCAAGCATGGGGCAACCATCAAGCTAGGAACTAGTCATTCTTTGTATTTGAATCTCCACCATAGATGTAAGCAAGTGGCATGAGAATCGATGACCAATATTTGAAGTTTCACCTTTGAAAAGCAACTCACATGCTTTAGAATGTCGTGGACCAGTGAAATGTCACAAACTCGGCAAAAACTTGTCCACGTGTCAACTTATCACAGTAGCACAGGCCTAGAAGGGACCCACACCACAGCGCTTGCACTCATGTGCTAAGCCTTAAGCTTAGCTTATGCAGACGAGACATTCCACCTATCATGTTGTCACACTGTCGCAGAGGATATTCTTTAGCATCTTCTGAAAATGCGCCCCCACAATCCAATAAGGAGCGAGCACATCATGGGGTTCCCAGTCAATGAGAATTCAGACCCACCTATTTGGAAATCTATGACTGACACATCAGTGAGGCTCTAATAGATCTGAGAGATCTGGAGCCTGTGATGCCGCAACAACTGTCAATCTATCATCAATGACTTAGAATTTAGACTTAGGAAATATTTGGCTTCATGTGAGGAGACGATTACTAGGCCTAAGGGGTCGATCTAGAATGGGACAAAGGACATGAGGTTATAACTTAAAGCACCAACAACTGCCTACAATAGGTCAACACAAAATTATAACATAGGCTTAGAACAAAGGCTAAGGGTTTAGGGTTTAAGGCTTTTAGGCACACACTTAACCATTTACAAGGCTTTAGACTAGAGAGCAAGGAAATAATGGGGGAGGCTCCACTAGTGGCTCTGGTTGGGGACACATGGCTGAATCGGTCATGGCGAGGACCACAAAACTCTAGGATGTGGACTAGGTGCCTTGTCCACTAGGTTGCCCTATCAATGCTCCATTTTGCATCAAAACACATACCTTCAATTTTCATTTGATGGCCCTAGGCCACCAAAAATTAAAAAAACCAATATTTACCTCTGTCAAATATCCTATTTTTTGAAGACTATTTCAGGTCAAATTTAAAAGCACTATGTTCATTGAAACTATCATGGAAACATATCAATCCAGTCAATTTCTCAATTGTGTGCAATCCTTTACCATGCTTTTGCTTATCCATGTTGACAAAAACTAAAAAATCCACATAGATACCATCCCTTTGCATACTTATAGCCCATGAATCATAGCTATGTATTAGTGAAATCATGTTGTCCCAAAGTAAACCATTAGAATCATTAGAGAGTGAACAGTTGTTCCAGGATATGTAATCAACATTTACATCAAGTCTTCTTTCTTCATATGTAGATATAACACTAGTGGATGATCCACTAAGTGAATGCTCAACTATTCCATCCTTATCTATTACTTGAGCCTCCAAAGGGCTCTCAAATAGAGGTAACTCATGAACCTTATGATGCAAATTAGGTATACCTACAAAATTTTCTAAATCATACCTATTCTCTTGTTAAACCAAATCTACACATTCTTCTTGCTTTCTTACCTCAAAAGGCTCCTCCTTTGCTTGCTCAACCTCCATGTATTCTTCTCTTGGAAGAAATAGAGATCTAAGGTATGACTCCCTTTGTTGCCTTGCTAAATCTAGATAACTACCACATTCCTTGACCTTCTGTAGGTGTTGTCTTGCTTGGGCAGCCAACAATTTTGTCTTCCTAGCTCTTTGTAACCATCCATCACACGTATATTTAACATTTTCCATGGTATGATGTACAAAATCAGAGTTGTTGTGACTTGAATCAATTAAGGATTGATCATATTCACAGTTACCATGACCATCAAGCTAAAGGAGCTCACTTTTAGAAACATACTTATTTCCCTCATTATTATGTTTAACAATTTGATCATTAAACTCCACCTCTGTTGCATCAATATGAACATCTAAAACTTGTCCACTCACAACAGAGTAAACACCTTCATTAATGCATTCATCATTGAAATTAAACACTTCCATTTCCATATTATGGCAATGATCAACATCAATAGAAAAACAAACATATTCATCATCCACACAAACTTCATCATCTGATAGCTTCACAGATGAACAATTTTCTTGTTTATGCAAAACAAAAACCTCTATCTCTACTTCATATAAACTATCATAAACAATTGGGACATTCTCAGTATTATCATCAGAAATTGATCCATCATACCTAGTATATGTGCATTCCTTTGATCCTTCAACAACAACACTACTGCAAGATACAATTTCATATATATCCTTTATTTCATCTTGTATGCAACCTACATCTGCATATCTCTCTCCCATGGGCTAATCACAAACTTCATCTTTATCACTGCAGGATGTACCTTCATTTTCAGCCACAATCTTTTCATCCTTATGAATTATGCCATGACTTTGATCAATAGTACAACTGCTATTCTTAGACCTAAATCTTCTAGTATAATCACCTTTATCTCTTTCTATAATCCCAATCCAATCAAATATCTGATCAAGATTTTGAGGCTTCAGTCTTTCTGACAAAGTGCTAAAACTCGAGTCATAAATTTCACAAAACAAATCAACTCACAGAGAATCCTTAGGTCTGCAATACTCTGGGATTTCTAACAAAGTAGTCATCAATTGTGTATATAAAGCATAAGGTGATTCTCCTTGTTTTTTCAAATCAAGCAATGATTGAACAAAAAACATAGGATCAATAGTACTTGCAATCTATTCACAAGTTTCTTGAAACTCTCTGTGATTCTCATGAAGTAGTGGTGAACAAACTAGAACAACATAAATACATTCATTCTGAAAACTACTTTCATGTTCTGGTTTACATTTCTCATTTACATAAGATGCTTTACAATAACCAACACTTGTTGACATGTATCCTATTGGCATTGCATATTTATGATTATTCTCAATATCTATTGCAATTTCATAAGCTTGATGAAGTGTAGCAGGTTCCTTATCTCTCAGCAAATAACTCATTTCCTCTTCTAATGCATCGATATAGACTGCCAAGCATAATGCATCATTTCACCTCATATATTCTAGAATATGTTTGCACATTTTTTAAAATCTTAGGTTGAAGGCAGGAGCCAACTCATCCTCTTCCTTTTGAGTTTTCATGAATTGTGTAATTAATGAAATCACATTAGTCCTTTCACCAAATTGTTCTAGAAATGCAATCTCAAAATCTAGACATGAAGAAATATAACACAAAAGTAAATATGAAACCAATCCCTAGCATCATACTTCAATGACTGAATAAAAAGCTTCATAAAAACATCCTTAGCCCCAATCTCATAATCCCCTATTAGATCACAAAAATCTTGCAAATGCATGTTTGGTGATTTAGAATTCTTTCCACTATACTTTGGTAAATACTTTCTTATTTCACTAGGAACAATGTTTGGATACCCAAGAATACCATTAAAATGCAATGCTTTGTATCTTTCAGCATAGAACAACTTCTTCTGAGAACATGACCAGGAATGTTGTTCCAAACTATTCATATTGACATTTGAATGTGCAAATAATGGAAAAGATGAAGTACCTAGGACTATATTGCAACTTCAAACAGGTTCAACAACAGAGTCGCCACCTCCCTAAAGAGGACAAAACATCAAGTAGCCAAAGGCTCATTCAATATCAATTACATTCTAGATTCACTTCACCAGCAGAGCACCATTTCAAATTTTATGTTGAAATATTGTTCACATCAGGGTGTGAAAATTTTAAATCATCTAACTCTCCCAAAAAGGTGAAGATCAATCAGATACTACATGAATAACCTGGGTTCTTTTGTTGACAACTCCCTGGTAGAGTTGCCAATCTGTTAGTGTTCCCAACTGATTGCCTAATTATCCCTATAAGGTAGCTATCTTTGATGCTCAGGATTCTCAGATCAGTGGCCAACGAATAGGAGACAATTACTTGTTCTCATCTGCACTTCAAGATCTACTATACCTAGGGGGTATCCCTTATTACAATATCTAAAATATCTTACCTTAGTATATTGAGATATTGGTTAAGAGGAATGTTCTCACTTCTGTATTGAGGTTTGAAAAGATCCTAAATTAGATTAGCTAAATCCTCAACATGTATCTTTCAGTACTCTGAGAACATGGAACAACTTGAACACATTATACCAAAAAAAAAGTTGTCTTTATGATTTTAGAATTTGAGGTGCTTGGACTTCAAATATGTCCTCATATCGGTGCCTTTTCAGGGAAATAGAGTCAAACCCTACATGCAATAGCTTTTCCCATGACAACAAAAAACTTCATACTTAGAGGGTTAATAAAATCACTACTGCCTGATAGCAATAAGCCTAAGAAAAGTATTACCTATGATTCTTCTTCACTAATCCCTTAATACAACACACTTTCTCTTATATGTGATCTAAAGAAATTTTATTACATTCCTTGAATAGATGCAACAAATCAGATATACAATATAGCAAATGTATATTGATGAGTTTAGAAATCCATAGCAACTTCACTCAAAATAAAATCATTCATATCCAAGGAGACAATCACAAATAACACACACATTAAGTGTTTCTCAAATAATTCAATCTGAATAGAAAATTGTCATGCAAAAAACAAATAATTTCATATGCAAAAGAATGTGACCTGCACCTCAGAAGTACTCCTTTCTTATTGAAATCTTGTCAAAATCACAAGGCTTTACACTGGATATTCAAAAGTATTACAATCTGCTCGCTGATGCTACTTCTAGATTCAGATAGTAATTATATAGGAAAAGTACAAAAGTATGTCAGCTTAGCCCTTAAATGACTATTTTTAAAAATTTGACAATTACATCACAGTTACAACTTAGGAGCTCGTGCATATTCAATTTTTCATATTACAATTCAATTACAGTCACATGTTTGCCAACATAATCCTCCAATGGTGATGCTTGATCCATTTGCATAGGACAAAAACTTAACACCGCTTGAGAATTTGCCAAAAATAGGTCACCATTGGAAATTGATCGTTGCAGTTGAAACCCTAATTCTTCAATTCCTGTCACAAACTGCTCGATTCTCACAAGAAGTATGATTTCAATATAATGTACTCATCAAAATGACCAAATAGATATATTTGTTTCAAGGAATGGGCAAGATTTGAGCCAATTCAACCATATCCCCTGTTGAAAAGTGCAAGACAACTGAGAGGGGGGAGAATCAATTGTAACCAAAACTTCAAAACCATTAACATATCAACCATTTAAACACTATTATTATATTTTAACCATGAAAGCATGAAATCAAAAACTTAAACACATGAGACACCAGATTTTTACGTGGAAAACCCAATAAGGGAAAGACCATGGTGAGTGTTAGCTCACAATATAATATGTAATAACAATACCAAAAATCAAAGGCTCACTGTCTTAGGGCTCACTACTCAGAATGCTCACTACAAAAGACGAGGCTCACTGCCAATGGGGTGGCTCACTGTCGGTGGGTGGCTCACTGCCAGAGTTGGTGAACTGAGATAGTAGCATCTACTCCATGCTAGGGTTCAGTTCCATTGAAGCGCACTGATTCTTCTTCTTTTCTGCCTTCTACACTTACACAGTTATATTCACATTTTCACACATAGACACTTGATTCATGACTTCATTACATGTTTTTACCTTAGAATTAACATCAATGTCGGCATTACAATCATCAACCATTGGAACAATCTCCAAGGTCGGATAACATACATACATTAAGATAGGTCTGGACCTAAATAGATTTGAGAGAGAAAAGAGTGAATGTAGACCACGCCACACCTTAGCTGGTACTTAATTGCAATCTTCCACACAACAACACACTTCCACAATCTTCAAAGCATAACCGCAAGTAGTGAGAACAACCAGGTCAGCTAAGACTAGAGTTAACACTAAGACCTTTAGGAACATGCTTCAACCATGATCCAAATTACACTTTGCAGACCAATCAAAAGGTAGGAACATGATCTAGAGACATCCATAAGCATGTTACAATCACCAAGAACATCTGCACAACTTCTAAACACTTTATCCATAAGATTCTTCAAATCGGAGCACTTGAACATTACTGTCGGCCACTGTCATAAAGGAAAGATCACTTGCGGAGCACCAAATCATGAACCATTTGAACTGAAGGCACATAACATCATTACAAACTTGATTCCAAAACCGCAAACTGTAAAACTTAAATATGGAGAAATGTGGAGCAGAATACATTCTCCTTGTCACCAATAAATACATAGAAAAATAGTTTTTACTTTGGTGAACAGAACTCACTCAAATCTTCATATCGGAGGCTCAAACTTGAAACATAGCAACTACAGACATCCCTTATCATAACTTCCAAACTGCAGACAAGGATATTCAATATGTAGGATATGCGGAGCAAAACACTTCACTATTCTTCTCAAACACTTGTTCAAACTTATTCAAAGAACTTCCTTAGATGTTGACCTTAGGTGTTGACATCAATGACAACACTTACTTCTCATACTTGCAACAATCTCCCCCTTTGTCATTGATGGCAACAGATGATGTGAAAAACCATCAAGACATACAATCTTGCTTTGCTTCTTTTCTCCCCCTTACTTGATACTTTCTCTGACTGCAACTTTCTTCTTAGGTTTTTCGCATGAACTTCTCTCCCCCTTTGACCCTAATTGCAGCAAATACTTTTCTAGCCTTGCATACCAGGCTCTAGGAGCTTGCTTGAGTCCATACAGGACCTTCTTCAATCTGCACACCATGTCACCTTGGTCTGATGACTGAAATCCTTCCGATTGTTCAACCTCTTCTTCCAGCTCTCCATTCAAGAATGTAGACTTCACATCCATCCGATACACCTTAAAATCTTTGTGAGCTGAAAATGACAAAAACATTCTTATTGCTTCAATCCTTGCCACAAGAGCATAACTCTCCTCAAAGTCTATTCCTTCAACCTGAGGATATCCTTTGCATACCAGTCTTGCTTTGTTTCTTACTACTTCTCCATTTTCATTCATCTTATTTCTGAAAACCCATTTAGTTCCAATCACATTCTTATCAGTAGGTCTAGGAACCAATTCCCAAGTTTGATTCTTCTCTATTTGCATCATTTCTTCTTCCATGGCTTTTACCCAACTTTCATCTTGGCAGGCTTCATTTTTTAGGTTCAATTTGTGAAAGCAAACAGTAGTTCACCTGTTCCTCTACATCCCTTTTCTTTGTCAATATCCCTTTGTCACCAATTATCTGATCTTCAGAATGATTAATCCTTACATACGTGGGAGTCTTAACAGCACTTTTCGGAGCCTTTTCTTCTTCAACTTGACTATGGTTTTGTTCACTTTTCTTCATTGATTGTAACAGTAGGTTCATCTAATTCATAGCCACTCAGATATGATGTTATTTCCCTGTCTTCATCAACCTTCACATTAGCACTCTCAATGACCTTTCTCAATCTCTTATTGTAGCACCGGTAGGCCTTACTCTTAGTAGAGTATCCAAGGAAAATTCCTTCATCACACCTAGCATCAAACTTGCCTAACTCTTTATCTCTTCTGATATAACATTTGCTTCCAAAAACTTTGAAATATTTCACTGTAAGAATTCTTCCATACCACAATTCATAAGGAGTTTTAGTACCATTACCTTTGACCTTGACTCTATTTTGAATGTAGACAACAATATGTACGGCTTCTCTCCAATACACTTCTGGTAGGTTAGCCTCCATCATCATTGACCTAGCAACCTCTTGAACTATCATGTTCTTTCTTTCAACAACTCCATTATGGTCAGGACTCCTAGGAGTAGATAGCTGTCTCTTTATCCCATGCTTTTCACAAAAAATGTTGAATTCATTTGATGTAAACTCACCTCCTCTATTAGACCTTAAGCATTTGATCCACAATTCTAACTCATTCTCAACCATTTCCATGAAATCTTTGAACTTGTCTAGGGCTTCTAATTTCTCTTTTAGAAAAGTGACCCATTTCATTCTAGAATAATCATCAATAAGCAACATAAAATACCTGTCTCCTTGCAGACTTCTTATTCTTGTAGGACCACACAAATCTGTATACACCAGCTCAAGCAATCCAGCAGAAAATTGTTCTTTACTCTTGAAACTTGTCCTTATATGTTTCCCTAATTGACATTCCTTGAAAATAGTATTAGTAGGCTTCACAAGCTTAGGTAGATCTCTCACAGTTTGTACTGAGCTTATCTTGACCAAGTTGTCAAAATTGATATGACACATCCTTCTATGCCACAACCAACTCTCAATTGTCTGAGCCAACAAACAACAATTATCAGTTCCCCTCAAGTGATAAACATTACCTTTTGTCTTCTTACCAGTTGCAATCATTGTTCCGGAGCTTTGCATGATCTTGCATCCATAATCCTTGAATCTCATATCATATCCTTTGTCACACATCTGACCCACACTTAAAAGATTATGCTTTAAACCCTTCACATATAGAACATCATCTGTGTTATGTTTACCATCAAAAGAAATAGATCATCTTCCACAAATCTTACCAGTTGCATTATCACCAAACCTAACCAGTCCCCCATCATACTTTTCCAGACTTACAAACTTACTTTTATCACCGATCATGTGATGTGAACATCCACTGTCAATAATCCATTCATCCTTATCTTTCTCAACCTGACAGACAGACAAAGCACTCTCTTCCTCTAGTTTTTCTTCCTTCACACAGCTAGCAAGATTAGTAGACATAGATTCTTCTTTAATAGCAATAAACAAGCATTCATTTGCACTAGTATCATCAAACTCATCATCTGTCACACTGTCATCATCAAGATCTCTAACATAATAGCATTTCTTTATAATTCTAGGTCTACTTTCAAATTTCTTCTTACCTCTTTCTATTCTCTCCGGACACCTGGAGGCATAGTGACCAATTTTACTACATGAAAAGCATTTGAATGGTAATTTGCCTTTGAACTTACTGGTACCTCTTTGCATTCTATCCACAAAGTTGGCTACAATCTCATCAAGGTCATCATCAGATTCCACGGCATACTTTTGGGCTCTTGAAATCTTTTCTGAAGTGTTGGCTTTGAAAGCAGTCTCAGTCTTCGGTAGAGCATCGCCGAACTCTCTCATCTCAAAAACTATAAGATTCCCGAGCAACTAATCTTTTGTAATCTTGTTCACACTCATAACTTCTTCAATTGATGACACCATGTGACTATAGGATTTAGGCAAAGACCTAAGAATCTTCAACACAACCTCATCTTCATCAATAGTTCCTCCAAGACCTTTGATTCCATTGACAATTTCATCAACCTTTTGCATGTAGATTATTATGTTCTCATCATCACTCATCTTCAGGGCTTCATACTTCGCCTTTAGATTTTGTAATTTTGCACTCTTCACAGAATCGTCTCCTTCATACAAATTTTTCAAATTTTCCCAGATCTCATAAGAAATTTCCAGATCCATTACTTTCACTAAATCAGTGTTGGGTAAAGCATTTAACAGAGCATCTCTATGTTAGACTTAGGGCACACAATTGAGAGGGGGGGTGAATCAGTTGTGCAAAGCTTTATCAAATTTACACACTTAAATCCTCTTAGTGATTAGCAGTATATTAAACATGAGACATAATGCATTCAAATCAAAACTCATCAACACATGAGACACCAAGATTTTGACGTGGAAAACCCCATTAAGGGAAAAACCACGGGGTGATTAACCCAAGAATGTATTCTCTGTTAGAAGAATAGAAAGAACAAAATGGCACATGCCAATTAGGGCTCACTGCCCGAGCACACTGCTCACAAAAGGCTCACTACCTACAAGAGACACACTGTCTACAAAGAAATAAGTATCACATACATGAACTAGAGAATAGCATCTTCACCATGCTTGAATTAGTTTTATTAAGCTCAATACTTATGCTCTGCCTTTCGCTCTCCTCTTCGCTACCAAACGCTCATCTCCACACAAAAAGGCAAGTTCAAACTGACTTCGCAATCCCTTATTTATACAAGGCATCAACTTAGGAATGATCATCTAAGTCAGCAAACATCTTCAAGAACATCTGCAAGATGTGTAATACATCCGGTCGGCCAGTCTCAGGAAGAACACCATCATCCAGTGATTATTCTTCAAATGCATACTCTAACTTCAATGCAGACCACCAACATGAACTGGAAATGATCCATAGATCACCACAAGCTTTCCTGAATCACCAAGAACATCTGCACTTCATCTGCTTACTGGAATCCTTCTCTCCTTCATCCAGAACCTCAAGAACACAGTCGGTCATCACTGTCACAAAGGAATAGGTTCTTCCGGACCTTCAAACCATGAACCAATTGACTTGACACTTCACAAGGACATTCTCAACACTTTCTCAAATCCACAAAATGGGATAATGCATTTTTGGATCTCACCGGACCTATCTATGTCACTCTGTCACCTCTGAACACCTGCCAAAACCGATTCTACTTGAGCGACCATAACTTCTTCCGATCTTCATGCAGACCTCTGAAAAATTGCCTGGAGCATCTCAAGACTTATATCTACAAACCCTTTAAACCGCATCCTTTGATCCTCAACCTACTTGGACTTTTACCTTGTTGTCATCACTATTCTTCACTGTTCCTGCTTGAGACTAATTTTCTCAATATCCTCGGCACACAGCTCATCCAATCCTTCTCATTAATGCAACATGACTATGTTGACATCAATGACAACACCGGTTAGATCCATATTTGCAACAATCTCCCCCTTTGTCATTGATGGCAACATATGATGTGAAAAACCATCAAGACAAGAACTTCTCCTTACTGTCACAACTCCCCCTATCAACAACAACTATTCACATGTCTTCTCTTCCTTTATTACTCCCCCTTTGATCATCAACCACTTGTTTTTCACATGTCTTCTCTCCCCCTTTGACATCAATGGCAAAGGGCTCATACTTGCAACTCCAATACTTCAGAATCATACCTGCTGCTCCCCCTGAGTAGCAGCTTCCCATCATCAATCCGGATCACAAGATATGACTATGATATCCACTGGACTGATGCACATCAGTGCATCCTAGTTCATCACTGGAGGGGCAATAACCCCTAACTTCTCCTTGAGATGCTCAAAAGAGTCCTTGGGAAGAGGTTTAGTAAAAATATCTACAATCTGATCCTTGGAGGGCATATACTCCAGTCTGACTTCATCCTTGTTCACTTACTCTCTCAGAAAGTGAAACTTGATAGATATTGCTTAGTCTTAGAATGCAACACCGGATTCTTAGAAATATTTATTGCACTTGAAATATCACAAAAAATTGTGATAGGCTCCTCATATTCTACTTTAATATCTCTTAGCATCTACTTCATCCATAAAACTCTAGTGCAACTACTTGCTGCTATAATGTATTCTGCTTCAGTTGTAGACAGAGATATTGCCTCTTATTTCTTGCTTAGCCAAGAAACCAATCTTTTTCCCAAAAAGAATGCTCCACCACTGGTACTCTTCCTGTCATCCACATCTCCTGCCCAATCTGCATCTGTATATGCATGAAGAGAGAAATCATGATCTCTAGGATACCACAAACCATACTCAACTGTTCCTTTTAGATACCTAAAAATTCTTTTGATTGCCATGACATGAGATTCTCTGGGATCAACCTGGAATCTCGCAACAAGACCAATAGCCTGCATTATATCTGGTCTAGTTTGAGTGAGATACAATAATCCTCCAATCATTGATCTGTACTTTCTCTGATTTGCCTTAGGAGAGTCATCATCTTTTCTCAACTTACATCAGGTTGCTATGCGAGTATTCATTGGCTTTGAATCTTCCATTCCAAATTTCCTCAACAATTCTTTCACATATTTGGTCTGAGAAATAAAGATTCCTTTCTTTGTTTGAGTAATTTGCAGACCCAAGAAGAAATTCATTTCACCAAGCATTGACATCTCAAACTCACTTTTCATTTGATTTGCAAATGTTTTACACATACTGTCTCTTCCTCCAAACATGATATCATCAACAAATACTTCAACAATCAAGATGTTTTCATGATCAATTTTGAAATATAAGTTACTGTCAGCAGTACCTTTGTTGAAACCAATCTTCAAAAGATGTTGGTCCAATCTTTCATAGCAGGCTCTTGGGGCTTGCTTTAGTCCATACAGTGCCTTCTTCAACTTGCAGACCATATCACCATGCTCAGATAATTGAAATCCATCTGGTTGTTCAATGTACACTTCTTCTTCTAAGTCACCATTCAAGAAAGCAGCCTTGACATCCATCTGATACACCTTGAAATCCTTGAAGGCAGCAAATGCAAGAAATAATCTGATTGCTTCAATTCTTGCCACCGGAGTAAAAGTTTCTTCAAAATCAATTCCTTCTATTTGAGAGTAGCCCTTGCAGACTAATCTGGCTTCACCAACTTCATTTAGTTTGTTCCGGAAGACCCATTTGGTTCCAATCACATTCTTGTTTCTAGGTCTGGGAACAAGATCCCAAGTGTGATTTTTCACAATTTGCATCAACTCTTCCTCCATTACTTTGGTCTAGTTTTCATCATTACAGGCTTCATTTATTGTCTTAGGTTCAATATTTGAAATCAGACAATATTCATCTAAATTTTGAGCAATTTTCCTTCTAGTTTGCACACCTTTGCTTTTGTCACCTATGATCTAATCTTCATAGTGGTTTAGTCTTACATACCTTGGAACTTTGAGAGTTTCTTGCACTTTTGCTTCTTGATCAAGCTCATTCAGACTGATCTCTTCTTCCTGATTTACCGGATCAGTTTGAATCTAACTTTCAGAAAAGGATTGAACTCCTTGAATTAGAACACCATTCTGATCATCTTCATCATATTCATAAAACCTTGAGGGTTTCTCTATTCCCTCATCAACCTTCACATTTATACTTTGTATCATCTTTCTTAGTCTCTTGTTGTAACACCGGTATGCTTTGCTTTGAGTAGAGTAACCCAAGAATATTCCTTCATCACTTCTAGCATCAAACTTGCCTAGATCTTCATCTCTTTTGATGTAACATTTGCTACCAAAGACTTTGAAATATCTTACAGTAGAAGTAATGCCAAACCAGAGTTCATAAGGGGTCTTACCGGTATTGCTTCTGATTTGAACTCAATTGAGAGTATAGACTGCAATGCTGACAGCTTCTCTCCAATAGATCTGAGGAATATTTTGCTTCCATCATTATGGTTCTAGATGCTTCCTGGATGGTCCGGTTCTTTCTCTCCACTACTCCATTCTGCTGTGGAGTCCTAGGAGCAGACAACTGTCTCTTAATTCCATGTTTCTCATAGAACTCTATGAACTCACCGGATGTGAATTCTCCACCTCTATCAGACCTCAGACATTTCAAGTTTAATCATGTTTCATTCTCTACCATAGCCTTGAATATTTTGAATTTCTCAGGAGCTTTTGATTTCTCTTTTAGAAAGGTTACCCACATCATCCGGGAATAGTCATCAATTAACAACATGAAGTATCTATCACCTTGAATACTTTTGGTTCTTGCCGGACCAAACAGATCAGTATGAACTAAGTCCAATAATCCGGTAGAAGACAGTTCCTTATTTTTGAATGTGACTTGGCTCAGCTTACCCAACTGACATTCCCTAAACAAGCTATTAGTAGGTTTCACCAATTTTGGAAGATCTCTTACATCCTGAGTATTGCTTATCTTGATGATATTATAAAAATTCACATTACACATTCTCCTATGCCATAACCAACTTTGATCAACTTGAACAAATAAGCAACTTTTATCAGTGCCAACCAAGTGGAAGATATTACCTTTAGTTTGGGTACCGGATGCAATCTCTATTCCGGAGCCTTCAAAGATCTTAGATTTTCCATGCTTGAATCAGAGATCATAGCCTCTGTCCACCAACTATCCAACACTGAGAAGATTGTGCTTCAAGCCTTCAACATATAGAACATTTCCAGTTTTGTTCCTTCCATCAAAAGAAATAGTTCCTCTTCCTCTGATTCTACCAGCAGAATTATCTCCAAACTTCACCACTCCTCCTTCATATCTTTCCAAATCTATGAACTTATTTTTGTCACCTGTCATATGGTGAGAGCAACCACTGTCAATGACCCAATCATCCTTTTCTTCAACTTGGGCAGCCAGGGCTCTTTCTACAACCTTATGATTGACAGATACAGAGGATATTGGTTCTTCTTCCTTGATGGCAATAAACACCCATTCATTTCCTGATTTGTTTCCAATCTCTGATTCATCATCTGTTACTCCTTCATTACCATCTTCTTCATGAACATAGTAACAGTTCTTTTGAAACCTTGGCTTGTTAGGATTTTGCCTTGAAAATCTTTCTGGACACTTTGAGGCAAAATGACCAATCTTATTGCAGTTAAAACACTTAAAAGGTAATTTTCCTTCATACTTACCGGATCCTCTTGGTAGCCTCTTTGCAATAAGGGCTTCAAGTTGAGCAGATTCTACTTCTTCTTCCAGATCTTTTCTTGCTTTTTCATACCATGACAATTTCCTTGAAGAATTCTCTCTTGGATCAAACCTTTGTTTAACTTTAACAGAGGCACTGGCTTTGAATGCAGATTCAGTCTTGGGGGGTCGTCTCCAAACTCTATCATGTTAAATGCAGCCAATTTCCCAGCCAATTGATCTCTTGTGACAGTTGTATGGGCTCTGAATTCTTCAATGGCAGCAGCCTTGATTTTGTAAGAAGCAGGAAGGGATCTGAGGATTTTACCAACAATCTCATTTTCATCCAAGACTCCACCAGCATTTCTAATTCCACAAACCAGCTCATTCACTCTTGGCATAAAAGTGGTAATATTTTCATCATCTCTCATCTTCAGTTTTTCAAATTTCCCTTTTAGACTCTGTAACCTTGCACATTTAACATACTGATCTCCTTCATGCAAAAGTTCCAGTTTATTCCAAATCTCAAAGGCAGTTGGTAGGTCAATAACATTTGAGAGCTCTGAGTCAAATAATGCGCTTAGAAGAGCCTCTTTGGTAAGCAGATTGTTTTCAGCACATGTGATTTCATT
The DNA here is from genome assembly GCA_027924645.1 of Cunninghamia lanceolata. Taxonomy (NCBI): domain Eukaryota; kingdom Viridiplantae; phylum Streptophyta; class Pinopsida; order Cupressales; family Cupressaceae; genus Cunninghamia; species Cunninghamia lanceolata. Next base: position 35,915 of record BSBN01001268.1, on the reverse strand, counting down.
TAGGGTTGTCGGACCACCCTGTGGAGGTACATACGCTTTTGTAACCATGGGCCAGTATGCCATTCTCATACACTGCAAGTGACATTTCATGCGACCTTTCCAAAGAGCAAAGTTGGTTCCATCAAACTTCAGACTATCCTTCTTGTATGACAACATCCTGGATCTGCTCAAGCAGTTAAGCTCCTTTAAGAGGAACTTGGCTCTGATACCAATTGTTAGACTTAGGGCACACAACTGAGAGGGGGGGTGAATCAGTTATGCAAAGCTTTATCAAATTTACACACTTAAATCCTCTTAGTTATTAGCAGTATATTAAACATGAGACATAATGCATTCAAATCAAAAGCAGAAACTCATCAACACATGAGACACCAAGATTTTGACATGGAAAACCTGGTTAAGGGAAAAACCACAGGGTGATTAACCCAAGAATGTATTCTCTGTTAGAAGAATAGAAAGAACAAAATGACACGTGCCAATTAGGGCTCACTGCCCGAGCACACTGCTCACAAGAGGCTCACTGCCTACAAGAGACACACTGTCTACAAAGAAATAAGTATCACATACATGAACTGGAGAATAGCATCTTCACCATGCTTGAATCAGTTCCATTAAGCTCAATACTTCTGCTCTGCCTTTTGCTCTCCTCTTCGCTACCACACGCTCATCTCCACACAAAAAGGCAAGTTCAAACTGACTTCACAATCCCTTATTTATACAAGGCATCAACTTAGGAATGATCATCTAAGTCAGCAAACATCTTCAAGAACATCCGCAAGACGTGTAATACATCCGGTCGGCCAGTCTCAAGAAGAACACCATCATCCAGTGATTATTCTTCAAATGCGCTCTTTAACTTCAATACGGACCACCAACATGAACTAGAAACGATCCACAAATCACCACAAGCTTTCCTGAATCACCAAGAACATCTGCACTTCATCTGCTTACTGGAATCCTTCTATCCTTCATCTGGAACCTCAAGAACACAGTCTGTCATCATTGTCACAAAGGAATAGGTTCTTCTGGACCTTCAAACCATGAACCAATCAACTTAACACTTCACAAGGATGTTCTCAACACTTCCTCAAATCCGCAAAATGGGATAATGCATTTCCGAATCTCACCGGACCTATCTGTGTCACTCTGTCACCTCTGAACACCTGCCGGAACCGGTTCTACTTGAGCGACCATAACTTCTTCTAATCTTCATGTGGACCTCTAAAAATTTGCCTGGAGCATCTCAAGACTTATATCTACAAACCCTTTAAATTGTATCCTCTGATCCTCAACCTATCTTGGACTTTTACCTTGTTGTCATCACTGTTCTTCACTGTTCCTGCTTGAGACTAATTTTCTCAATATCCTTAGCACACAGCTCATCCAATCCTTCTCATTAATGCAACATGAGTATGTTGACATCAATGACAACACTGGTTAGACCCATACTTGCAACACTCTAGCCTTTCCATTAAACTCATACTGTTTGACTTCATCTTCATCTGATGGTCCATTTTGAGGAATAGTATACTTTTTCTCTACCATCTTCCAAACATTGTAACCAAGAGAAATGAGATGACTTTTCATTCGTACCTTCCAAAGAGCATAATTCCTTCCATCAAACTGCAGTGACTCCTTCTTGTGCGCCATCCCGGATCTACGTCGAGCTGTTAGGCTCTTTACCAAGGAACCCTCACTCTGATACCAATTGTTGAAAAGTGCAAGACAACTGAGAGTGGGGGTGAATTAGTTGTAACCAAAACTTCAAAACCATTAACACATTAACCACTTAATCATTGTTATTGTATTTTAACCATGAAAGCATGAAATCAGAAACTTAAACATATTCACACATGAGACGCTAGATTTATACGTGGAAAACCCAATAAGGGAAAAACCACAGTGAGTGTTAGCTCACAATATAATATGTAATAACAATACTGAAAATCAAAGGCTCACTACCCAAAATGCTCACTGCAAAAGAAGAGGCTCACTACTATTGGGGTGGCTCACTGCTGGTGGGTCGCTCACTACCAGAGTTGGTGAACTAAGATAGTAGCATCTACTCCATGCCAGGGTTCAGTTCCATTGAAACACACTGATTCTTCTTCTTTTCTACCTTCTTCACTTACACAGTTATATTCATGTTTTCACACACAAATACCTAATTCACAACTTCATTACATTTTTTATACAGTTCATCAACCTTGGAATTAACATCAAGGTCGGCATTACAATCATCAACCATTGGAAAAAATCTCCAAGGTCGGCAAACATACATACATTAAGATAGGTCTAGACCTAAAAAGATTTGAGAGAGAAATGAGTGAATGCATACCATGCCATGCCTTAGCTGGGACTTACTTGCAATCTTCCACGTAACAACACATTTCCACAATATTCAAAGCATAACCGCAAGTAGTGAGAACAACCAGGTCGGCCAAGACTGGAGTTAACACTAAGACCTTTAGGAACACACTTCAGCCACAATCCAAATTACACTTTGCAGACCAATCAAAAGCCAGGAACACGATCTAGAGACATCCACAAGCACATTACAATCATCAAGAAAATCCGTACAACTTCTAAACACTTTATCCATAAGATTCTTCAAATTGGAGCACTTGAACATTACTGTCAGCCACTGTCATAAAGGAAAGATCACTTGCAGAGCACCAAATCATGAACCATTTGAACTGAAGGCATATAACATCATTACAAACTTGATTCCAAAACTGTAGACTGTAAAACTTAAATGCAGAGAAATGCAAAGTAGAAGACATTCTCCTTGTCACCAATAAATACACAAAAAAAATAGTTTTTACTCTAGTGGACAGAACTCACTCAAATCTTCATATTGGAGGCTCAAAGTTGAAACATAACAACTTTAGACATCCCTTATCATAACTTCCAAACCGCAGCCAAGGATATTCAATATGTAGGATATGCAGAGCAAAACACTTCATTATTCTTCTCAGGCACTTGTTCAAACTTATTCATATAACTTCCTTAGATGTTGACCTTAGGTGTTGACATCAATGACAACACTTATTGCTCATACTTGCAACAATCCCCATCATTGCAAGTGCGAGTCAGCCAACAAGCTAAGAACTAGTCATTCTTCATATTCAAATCTCTACCGTAGATGTAAGCAAGTGGCTCAAGAATCAACAGCCAATATTTGAAGTTTCACCTTTGAAAAGCAACTCGCATGCCTCAAAATGTAGTGGACCAGTGAAATTTTGCAAACTCAACAAAAACCTATCCACGTGTCAACTCATCGCAGTAGCGTAGGCCTAGAAGGAACCCACACCATAGCGCTTGCACTCATGCACTAAGCCTTAAGCTTAGCTTACTCAGACAAGACATTCCATCTGTCATGTCACACCATTGCGGAGGATTTTCTTTAGCAATATCTTCTAACAACGCGCCCCCACGATCCAATAAGGAGTGAGCACGTCATGAGGTTCCTGACTGATAAGACTTCAGATCCACTTGTTTGGAAATCTATGGTTGATGCATCAGCATGGCTCTGAGAGATCTAGAGCCCATGATGCCACAATAACCCTCCATCTATCATCAATGACTTAGGACTCGAACTTAGGAAATATTTGACTTCACGGGAGGAGCCGATTACGAGGCCTAAGGGGCCAATCTGGAACAGGACAAAGGACATGAGGTTATAACTTAAAGCACCAACAACTACCTACAACAAGTCAACACAAAATTATAACATAGGCTTAGAACAAAGGCTAAGGGTTTAGGGTTTAAGGCTTTTAGACATAGACTTAACCATTTGCAAGGCTTTAGACCAGAGAGCAAGGAAATAATGGGGGAGGCTCCATCACATCACTTTTAAATTCAAAAACCTTCTATAGTTTGCACCATGCAAAGTGTGATTAGGTTCCAAACTCTAGATCACCAACTAACTTACACTCCAAAAACTAGATGTAACTTGCATTATGTAGTGTGCAACAAGATTCTAAACTTTAGACCTGATGCACTTCAAATTTTGGGGACCAATTGCAACTTGTAGTTCAGAATAGTAAACCTATCCTACATGCATTTTGGACTATTTTTCTAACTTGCAAAAATATAATATAGAAAACTCCTAAACCATGGAAACAACTTGGTTTTTCCCACTCAAAGAAGCATAACTTACTTGATTTTAGAGCTACTTAAAAATGGTTTGAGCCACATAAGTGAGGGATTTTGGGCTCCAACTTGGCCACATGAAAACCTCCTATATGGCATAGATACCAATATCAAATGTGGAAAGTGAATTCTACTTTCAAAACCTTAAGAAAGTAAATTATATAGCTAAAATAAAATAAATTAAATACATCTATTTCTAAGTACTTACCATGATATCAAAATGGGAAGGCTCTCAACATTCTCTCCAAGTGGCTCAAAGGTCCATGTGGTCCCCAATGGTGGTAAAACACTACCCAACCATGTGGAACCCTCAGGCCCACCCTACTGAATTGAGATATAGGCGCATGGGTACAAGTCACACTCACATAATGCAAGGGAGTATGGCATCTCACACACCAAGAAATAAGCACATATCTACTACATTAGGAATACACTAAATGCAATAAACATAAGGCAAAAATATACATGATCACAATCACATTAAATATAGAATCTGACTAAAAGAAAGGATGAGAATCCTAGAACTCAAACAAGGAGTGTCATCACATAAGCACAATGGACATGTGGAGTTTAGGAGTAGAACTTCCTCCATAAAGCTACTTAATGTCATTAACCAACTTTTGAGAGTCATGACATTGTTGGGAATTAAGGTGTCTCAACCTTTGTAATTTCCTAGCATTTATTATTTGTTTATGTATTTATTTTGCCTAATATTGTAATTATTCATGTAATTCCTAGTTTGTCACTTTGTGGGAGTTGGCATGATGATGTCTCATTCTACATGGAAGGTGACTAGATGTAGTTTTATCCTCATATAAGGAGGTAGGCATCCCATGTTGACTTGGCATGGTTTTGCCATCTATCAGCACCTTGTGGTCATGTGTCATGAGTTATGACAGATTCTATGATGCGTAAGTTATGAAAGATTCCTATGACAAAATCTATGACATGTAAGAGCCAGAAATAGAGATTACATGACAAGTGTGACAAGTGTCAAGAAGCATCTTTGCATGGAGAAAATAGGCGCCCAAGTTTTACTATGACAAGTTGTAAGAGAATCATTTATTAATAGTCAGTTATGACAAATTATCTTACAGTTGTAAGTATTCTCATATATGACAGATTTTATGAAGGTGTAAGAGCATATGTCATATCTATTTTGGGCAAATTTAGGGCACCCAAGTATGGGGGTTATAAGGGGTGAAAGGGAATCTTTGACAAGTGTCTTTTGCATGCTTTATGGCCTTGGAATTTGGGCCATGTGGATTTGGACAAGATTCTTTTGTGGCTTTCTCTAGAAGCTACCTCCATCATGGTATTTCTCTATAAATACAAGTGCTTGGAGTTGGAAATGTATGGTTCATTTGCAGGCACCATTACACTGCCAGAATTACTCTAGTATTCAACATTTGTGAACTCCTCAAGTGTGTTGTAACCTTCTTTGGATTTGATAATACATTGTGCAGGTTTTGGAGTGTGGGGTTTTTCACCTGAAAGAGTTTTCCCCACATATATCTTGTGTTGTGAGCATTGTACTTTCTTTTGGATGTTTGTTATTACCTTCTGTTAATGTGCATCTTAATCTGTAATTGTAAAAGTTAAAATTTGCATAAACGTTTCCTTGGTACATCGATGTAGGAAGCGTTTTTGTATACCTTGCTTCCTTTCAGTTGGTATCAGAGCCTGATCACCTTTGGTTCTAGTTGTTGGGTAGAGGGTTATTTTAGTTGATCTTTGTTTTAGTGGGAGCTTGTGTAGAGGATTTTGAAATCTTTGTTGTAGGAAAGATATGGCAAGCACATCTAGAGGTTTGATATAGAGAAGTTTAATGGAGGCAGCTTTGAGTTGTGGAAAGTCAAGATGGAGGACTTATTGGTGGATAGAGATCTATGGCTCGTAGTATCTAGAACAAAGCCATCAGGCATGAAACAAAAAGATTGGGATCTGATGGATCGAAAGGCTAAGGGTCTGATAAGACTCTGTTTGGTTGATTTAGTGCTCCTAAATATCGATGAAGAGAAGACTACAAAAGATCTTTCGAAGAAACTTGGAGATGTTTATCAGGCTAAATCCCTGGTGAATAAGTTATTCCTATGAAAGAAATTATAATCTCTAAGGATGGAAGATGGAGGATCTGTCGTTGATCACCTAAATAAATTCAATATGCTTGTTACCCAGTTTACCTCTGTTGGTGTGAAGATGGAGGAGGATAGATGTATGACATTATTATGTTCCTTACCAGACTCATGGGACCACCTTGTTATGGCCATTGGGAGTACCACTACCACCTTCAAGATGGATGAAGTGGTTTCTTCATTGTTGTCTGAAGAGATGCAGAGAAAATCTTTTGAATCAGCTAAGGAGGCTCTTGCGATTTGTGGTAGATCTAAAGAGAAGGGAAAGAAAAAGGATAAGAAGAAGAAAGAAAAAGAAAGATCAAAATCTCGTGGGAGATCCAAGTCTCTCATAAATTCCAAGGCTCTTTGTTGGAATTGCGGAAAACCTGGTCACTTCCGCAGGGATTGCAAGGAGGAGAAGAAGAAAAAGAAGAATTGTGATTCAAATTTTGACAAGTCCTCTCAAGATGATGGAGAAGCATTTGTCGCTGCCTTGGTAACACATGCATCAGAAGATGTGTGGCTTATTGACTCTGGTGCATCTTTTCACATGACCTCTCATCAGGGTTGGTTTTTGAAGTATGAAGAATATGATGGTGGGAAGGTGTACTTGGGTGATGACTCTCACTTGAAGATTGTTAGTCATGGAAGAGTCTTGATTCGATTCCCTGATGGATGAGTGAAGGGGATCAATGTTGTTCTGCATATCCCTAGTTTGGCATGGAACATATTATCTGTAAGTAATTTGAATGATGTGGGTGTGTAGGTTGTTTTCTCGAATGGAGGATGCAAGATGACTAGAGGAGCTATGGTGCTAACTAAGGGTGCTCAGATTGGCACTCTGTTTCAGCTTGATGTATGCACAGTTCAATGCAATAGTGCATCTATTTCAAAGAAGAGAACTTCAAAGTCTTCATCCTCACCTTTGGAACCAGCAACAAAGAGGACTGTTGCATCTACTTTCGATGGTCATGCTTTCTGAGTACCTAAGGGTGCTCATTCTATGGAGATGAAACTTCTAGCTAAGAAGACAGTGTTATGGCACCAAAGGCTTGGTCACATTGGTTAAAAGAGTTTGAAGACCCTAAAAAATAAAAACCTCATTGAGGGTATGAATGACCATAACCTTGAGTTTGATTTTTGCGAACATTACATTTATGGAAAACAAAATCGTGTTCAGTTTTATTCCAGTTCTCATAAATCTTCTGAGGTGCTGGACTTGTATTTGGTCCTGTTAATGTTCCTTCAATTTCAAAATCTTTTCATTCATTGATGATTATAGTAGAAGGACATGGGTGTATTTCCTTAGAAGTAAATATGAAGTATTCAGTAGATTCAAAGTGTTCAAAGCTCTTGTAGAGAATCAGAAGGATAGAAAGATTAAGTGTTTAAGGACTGACAATGGTGGTGAGTTTTGTTCAGCAGATTTTGACAAGGTCTGTAAAGAACATGGTATTGAGAGGCATCAGACAACTCCGTATACCCCTCAGTAAAATGGAGTTGCAAAGAGGATGAATAGATTGTTGATGGAGAGGGCTAGGAGTATGCTAAGTGGAGCTAGCCTTGAACAAAAGTTTTGGACTGAAGCTATTGCTACTGCTTATTACCTGGTTAACAGGTCTCCTACATCGATGTTTGTTGATAAGACACTTGTGGAGGTGTGGTCTGGTAAAAAGCCTTTATTAAAACACATTCAAGTATTTGGTTGTGAGGCATATTCACATGTGCCTAAGGATAAGAGATCTAAGTTGGAGAACAAGGCTGTGAAGTGTATCTTCATCGGTTATGGCATCGGTGTGAAAGGGTGCAAGCTTTGGGATCCAGTGGCTGAGAGAGTTTTGTATAGTAGAAGTGTGATCTTTAGAGAGCTCAATCCTTCTTATGTTGTTCTATAACTAGAGAAAGAAGAAGAGAAAGAGGATGTGGTTCAACTTCCTTCCACCCCTAAGAAATTTGAACTAAAGACATCTGTTGGACTTGATGATGAGGAGAGCTCTAGTAGCTCTGAAAGTTCAAAAGAAGAAGAAGAACCTCAACCTCAACTTTTGAGGAGGTCCATCTGGATAAGGCGGCAACCTGATAGGTTTAGTTATTCATTGCATGATTCTAGTTGTATTTTGCTTTGATTTCTAACATTGATGAGCCTAGGACCATAAGGGAGGCTATGGGTACGAGTGATGCCGATTCTTGGAAAGAGGCCATGGAAGAAGAGATGGCTTCCTTGAAGAAAAAAATACTTGGGATTTGGTGCCCTTGCCTGATGGATGTAAACATGTTGGGTGCAAATGGGTGTTCAAGAAGAAGTTTGGCTCAGATGGTAGTGTTGAGAAGTTTAAGTCAAGGTTGGTCGCGAAGGGTTAATCCCAGGTTGAGGGGATAGATTAAGGTGAGATTTTCTTTCCCGTTGCAAAGCTGACATCTATCAGATTCTTGTTATCACTTATTGCATCATAAGATTTAGAAGTTGAACAGATGGATGTGAAGACAACCTTCCTTCATGGTGACTTGGAGGGAGAAATCTATATGTCACAGCCAGAGAACTACGTGGTAAAAGGTAAAGAAAATCTGGTTTGCAAGTTAAAAAGGTCTTTGTATGGTTTGAAGCAATCTCATAGGATGTGGTACTAGAAATTTGATGCCTTTGTGTTGAGTTTGGGATTTCTGAGATTGAAATTGGATCATTGTGTTTATTACAAGTTTGACAATGATCACATTCTCGTTATTGCATTATATGTTGATGATATGTTGTTCATTGGCAATGGTAAGAATTTGATTTTTGATTTGAAGTCTCAGTTGTCAGCACAGTTTGAGATGAAAGATCTAGGGGCAGCCAAATACATTCTTGGAATGGAAATAAGAAGAGACAAAGCTAACATAAAACTTTGGTTAGGCCAAAGTAAGTATGTGAACACTGTGTTAGAGAGATTTAGCATGGTAGATTGTAATGTCCCCATTTTTGGGTTTTGTGGCAGTGTAGTTGGCATTAACCTTTTGGATGTGTGTCAACGTTATCAGAGGAGTTACTTGATGATTCCAATGAACTCAGGTGGTCTGGAGGACTCATGTACCACTTTCTGGGGTGATTTCTACCTTCTGGTGTGCTCTCTAAGAATTTGGAGAGGGTGTCTATTTATAGTAAGTTGCCTGATTAGCTCCGTTTATCATTATCCTTCATCAGGATCACTCCAGTGCAGTCAGTTTTTGATTCTGATGCATTCCGGCAGTTTTCGCAAAGATGGGTGTATTAATGGATTTATTTTAATTATTTTACTAAGGTCGCTAAATATTATTTAAAATATTTTACAAGCACCTTAGTGTTATAGCTCATCAAAACCGGGATGAAATGTTTTAAATCATGGATGCGTAAAATAGGGACCTTGCGTGTCAAACTATCATTATTTTAATTAAAAGGTCTTTTTCAGAGCTAAAATAGAGTTTTAATTAAAAAGTGAATTTTAAAATATAAGCTTCTGGAGAGTTTGGCATGAAAAGTATAAAAAGGCATTTGAAGGGCTCATTGGATTATGCAGTTTATTCTATTTCTCTAATTGAAACCCTTGTGGTTCTAGAGATCGAACTTGGTTCATCTTAGTCTTCTTGAGGATGAAAACCCTCTTGAAGATGATCAACTTTGGTGGTGAAAGACCCTCCTAGGTTGATTGCTGGTAGAATTATTCAGAGTTTACGTTTTGCACTTCATTGCAGGTTTGGAATTGTTTGGAGTTTTAAAGGAGGTATTTATTTGTAGGCCATTTTGGAGGATTGCATTGTCTAATTTGTGGATTTGTGCCAAATACAAATTGGAGGGTTGATGCGATATTGAAAAAGCAAATTATAGTGGATATTTGAAGGAAATGCTACAGTGATCACTACAGTAATTGCTATAGTGGATGCTACAGTAACTGCTACAGTGATCGCTATAGCGGACACCACAATAACTGCTATAGTGAACGCTACAGTACTTGCCAAGGATTTATGAACAATAAAAGTAGTAGTTTGAAGGTATAAAGGAAGTCATTGCATGTCAAAGATTGATCACTGTCCAAAGGAATGAGAAATCAGTTATGGAATCACTCAAACCCTAGGCGCTGTTATGTGAAGAGTTCACTGATATATAAAACTTCATAATTGTTTATCAACAGTCCCTTTATTTGTAATTGAAGCCTTCATTCATTGTTATATCAAAGGAGAATAAATCGAGTATGTTGCATTGGAATGAAATGATTCAAATCTTTAATTTGAATGAAATTATCTTGTTGTTCTGGGTTATATCAAACTTTCACTATGTTATAACAATCCTATATTTGACATTGAAGTTATTAGCAAATTGTTTCTTTATTGTTGCAAAGTGTTTTGTCCTTGGTACTATCATTTGGTATACACATTTTATGTTGAAACTCAGTCATAATAAACATCAAACAACAACCAAACTTAGAAATCAATCAACAGACAGTTTGCATGCCAACTGTTTGACGAAATGTCAAACTATGGAAACTAAAATTTAAGGGCAGAGCAAGGGTGGGACATTATAGTGGTACCAGAGCACAGTTGTATCTTGCCATCCTGTGTGGTTGAATTATCAATTTCAAAACCATGGAGAAATTCAGTGCCGAAGAATTACAAAAGAAGCTTTACAATGCCGGTAAGAAATTTGAACACCTACCTTAGTCAAAAAGGGTTCTATGCAACATTTTAGTGGAAGTAGAAATGTGTCTTTACAAGGTTGATCAGTTACCTTCTGAGTTGATGCAACTCGCTATGACTCCTTTGGTGCATTCTTTGGTTAAGCCAATGCTTATGATACATCATGATAAAAAGGTAAAACTATTAGTCACTAGTTGTCTTAGAGAGATCACAAGGATTATAGCTCCTATGGCTCCCTACGAAGATGACATAATGAAGGAGGTTCTTCAGCTGATTGTCGAGAGCTTTCATGGGTTTCTCTATGACGAAGGCCCTACCTTTTGTAGGAAGGTTAAGATGCTAGAAGTTATGGGAAGATCCAGATCTTGTTATCTTTTTAATGATTTAGAATGTGATGATCTTATTCTTCAATTGTTTCATAATTTCATAGTATCATTCTGTGAGGATCAAGGACAAGTTATTTTTTCCTACATGGAAACCATTATGGTCCTAATAATTGATGAATATGTTACTATTCCCCAGGTCCTTATGTCTATGTTGTTGGTTGCTTCGAGTCAAGAAAAACATATTACTATATATGAATTTTTGGTCAACAGTGCGTTCAGAAAATGTGAAAAGCTGAAACCTTTCTTGGTTATTGAGGAGACTAATACAGCTACTAAGGATGAGGATGTGTGCAACAAAAGTGACAAAACTGCAGCCTTAGATACACATTTAGAGCTTTCTAATGAAGTTGTTAACACTAGTGAAAATGTTGGGATAGTTGAGATCATTGACACACCTTTAGATGATGGGCATATTTGGAGAAGATGCGATGCTATCTTTTTGCCATCTTGAGATGATGATTTCTTATCTTATTCCAGTGTTGATGACATAGGTGGTTGTTGGTTTGATTTTCAAACCAAACCTATGGAGGGAGTTGCTTGTGATGATTTCAGTACTAGTGAGTTTGGGAATTACTTATTCACGGGGTCATCCCACAATAATGGGTTACACTTTTTGGCCAAACATGACATTGAAATCAACATTTTGAACTAAATCTTCACTTTCTGACACCTATAGCCACTAAACCGTTAGGAATTTGAAGATGATGCAAACTAGTGATTTGTGAGATTTTGTCTATAGATTCTAAATATATATTTAAAAAAAAAATTGGAGTTAAATTGCAAAAAAATTTGCATCTCCTTTGATAACTAGTTTTTAATAGTAAACAACATTTTTTTAAAGTGATGTGTATTTTGTCGCACATAACTTTTTTTCTACAAAGAATAAAATGTAATGTCCCTATTTTTTGTGAGCATCAGTTTTTAGAGGATTAGCCTATTTCCTGACCCTCGTAGGCTAATGGAGTTGTTTAGAGGGTCCTGTTCAGTTTGGTTTCGGATTGGCCTTCGTTTGACTCAGTTCCTCACACTTGCTATTTATAGTAAGTCACCATTTCAGGGCGAGTCGATATTGCTATTAATAGTTAGGCACCTGGTCGTATTTTGGATTTGTCATAAGGGATTGTTCTAGACTCATTTTGCATACACTTACTATTTATAGTAAGTTACCTGGTGATTTGGGCTCAATGTTTCTATATATAGCAGGGCACCTGGACATGTGGTAACTTCAGTGTTGATCCCAATTCTCAGTTGGCTTGGAGAAATAAGGTCTATTGTGCAAGTTATAATATTTAATTATTAATAAAGGTGACTTTATTAATAATTAAATCATTCAAGGCATATTATAAAGTTATTAAAGTCACTTTATATTCAATGAGGCCATGACCCTCAACGTAAGTGATTTAAAGTGTAATTAATTATTACCTTGGTATGGGCGCCCAAATATTAAAGTATTTCATAAAGTTAATGTGCACAAGTTATATTATTTTAAATGATATTAAAGTGCATTTATTATTTATGAATATGAGAGCCCAAGTTTGAAGACTTATTATAAAGTCTTATGAAAAACCTAAAAGTGGATTTCAAAAGGGGATTAAAGGCACTTAAGAGTTGAGAGGTTATAAAAGGTTTCAAAAAGCAAATCAAAGGCATTATTGAATGATCATATGAATTTGCTTTGTGGTTTTCTAGAGAAGACAAGGGTTTCAGTATATCAGCCATTGAAGAACGAAAACTCTTCAATGTTTATGCAATTCTGAAGCTGTGCAATACCAGCTAATATTATTTGTGCAATTCTGATTCTTTTGAATTTAGATTGGTAACACTGATAACTAGAGGATGCATTTGGTTTCATAATGTTTTGTTGAATATTTTTTTAATTAAGTTTTGAAGTCAAACCAATTATAATTTAGACATGGGCGTATTTTGTCCAACATAACTTCTTTTGTATGTATCAGAATTCAATTTTTTTTTGTTGGAATAAGGACATCAATACCTAGAGGGCATGTATTTTTTAGAATTATTTTTCTCTATTTTCCTATTTTTTCATATGTGTGAAACAAAGACCTTGATGTTCATTGAAAAACCTATATTTACAAGAAATTAAAAAATATATATAATAATCAAATTAAATATATTAAAAATTATACTTTTTAGGAAGCTTATAATAAGGACTACATACTTACAAAACATAAATTTTAAATGAATTCATTTGATCCCCCAAAATATAAATCAAAAGTGGTTTTTTATCAGCATTTTGATAGGTGTAGAGGAGACTCCATTATAGGTATGGTTTAAAACCAGCAAGGTTCTATCCAAGGGGGTTTGAATCTAGGGGGTTGCATCAAACCCTCTTCAATTAAAATCCTTTAAATGGAACCTTTCAAGGCTTAAATCATTATATTTTCTAAAAATATGTGATTTCAGCAAAAATCAGAATGTCCTAGAAAGTGTAACCCATTATTGTGGCAGTACCCCACAGAGGCAACCACTCATGAGGAGCACAATGAGCACATTCTATCTTAATAGAGTAATTGGCCTTTTAGCACTTGGGATCCGAGTGTGTTGACACCTATGTATGACAAGGATCATGTTTGGGATGAATTCTCCTTGGACTATAGTGTTCTAACTTTATCTCCACAGTTATGCATAAAGGATGACATTGATAGTGTTATTTTTTATCTTGAAAGCAAATCTGATTTCACATTGCTTGTAGCTGACCTTGAGCAAATTCCTAGTGACCTTGTTGATTTGGATCCACCACTCTCTGTTGAAGATGATAAGGTAGAGGCATAGGTGATTTGGGACAGCCTTGGAGACTCTGATGATAGGAATGAGAGTTCTTATTTGGGTATTCATCATAGCAGCAATTCACTTCCTTTACATGAATATGATTGCAAGAATAAATTTAAGTTGATTAATGATAACCCCTTAATGGAGATGGGTGTTGATATGAATTATGACAATCCACTCTTTGAGTTGGATGATGGAGTTGTTCCTGATTGTAGTATTGCACTTGGTAAAAATAACAAGGTATGGGATCCGGGAGAAGATTCAAAACTTGAGTTGGTGTGTGGTATTCAACTTGGTTTTGATTTAGGTTCACTTTATGAGGAGTATGGTTACCCTCCTGGGAGACCACCAGATATGAAATGTGCAGAGGAGACATATGAAGATTGTGTTTGGAATGAGATGACACTGAGAAGCATCATCATTCCTTGCTACATGAGGAATTGGAAGGTAACTTGGGTATGCAAATTAATGATTTCAATTGAGGATCATTTCCTTGTTGGTATTCATTATGAGTTTCTTAATTTTTGCATGAGGTTTGGCCTTGAGTTTTGGAGTTGGCCAACAAGTGTGACATTTCATACCTTAACTGAGTTGATGAGTAGTGTTGCATGTTTTCCATATGTAGTTGGAGATGCATTCCCTTCATGGGATGTATTGATCCTTGGAGATTATTCTTGGTTGGTATCTGTGCTTGGGATTCTCAACAAGAATTGACTGAGATTATCGGGAGTCATAAGAGTGACCTTTGGAGTGATAAGGATCAAATGTTTAGACTTAAAGGTATTGTTCTTTTTCTTACCAACCACTATGTGATTCTATTGCCTCATCTACAGGTAGATTGGAGAAAGATTTTAAGCGAGGATTGGAGCATTGAATGAATGATCACTCTTTGGGGATGTCACTTGGCAAAGAATGAATTAGAATTCTAGTTTGGAGATTGTTGATTGGTTGCAGGTCAGCCACTTTACATCATGGTTTGCTCTCATTCAGGGGAGTTGGCACACTATTATTTATCGAGGTAGTGAGGATTTTCAGTTGGTGATTGGTTGGAGGTGTTTTCCAAGCACTTCTGAGTTGTTTTGGCACAACACAATGCTTGGGAAACTTGTTGGTGCTACTATTGTCCTTGGTGTAGAGCACTAAAATTAGATTGTACCTCACTGATTTCAGTTTTGGATAGCAATCATTATTGTTTACTTCGAACCTTCCTAATTCAGAAAGTTCATCTTATGAAGGTTTGTGATGTAAACTTTAATAGTTTACTCTCAGTGTGGGTTTAGGACAGCGAGTTTTTGCATGCTATGATTCATCTGTTAGAGGCTCTTGGAGTTTTAATAGTGAGTGTTATCACCGCTGCCCACTTTTCGATCAACCTACACATAACTTCAGCTCTTGACCCGCAGTTGAGTTGGTTTGTCTTTTCAGATCAGCAGTGGAATAGCTGGCGGTTGGAGTTGGTTAACAGAAATGGTTTGATCATAGGAGATGACACTATAACTACTTCCATACTCATCTCTCCTATGTTTTCAGTAGGATTTTAGAATGATTACCGCTGCCCTTACATTTCCACATTGGTTATGGTGATATTCTTTTGTGAGAAGATTGATTTTGAGTTTTGGCATGCTTTAGGGCAGATGGTTATGGCATTTTTTTCTGGACATATTTCCTCTATTTATTGCTTCCACCCTAGTGACTAACAGGCACTGCAGATACTTTATGGGGATAGTGTGCATATCGTTAGACGATGCCTTGTTGATTGCAGTGGTTTAGGTGCGTTGGTGTGTTCAGAACCTTTCTTTCAACACTTGGAGATTAAGTGTTGATGATATGAGTGCAGCTAATGACAGTAGAGGCATGTCCTGGTTAACAGATTTTAGAATTGTGACAGTGATTGGTCCACTTCTTTTTTGGGAGAGTTTGGTTTTTGGGTTGAGCAGACTATTCTTCCTATTGCCCCGAGATCATGTTTGATATAGAGATGGCAATCACAGACTTTACTGGGATGCCTCAGTAGGAGTTGTCTCATAGTATGGGTTTCAGCCCTTACCGGTGTTTTAGTTTGGGGTTTGGAGATTATTACTTCTGGGAGTTCCAGGAGAGGAGAGTGTTTTTGTGGCACGATGATTTTACAGTTTATATTAGAGTGGTGCAGTGACAGTGTGGTGGTTTTTTTCCTAAGATTAACTTGGAACCCATGGCTCACTTGGGTTTGCAATCCAACAGTTGTTGGGAATGAGAGAATTGATACTAACTCTCTTCAGTGCATTCCTACGGTGTTACAGTTGAGTTTTTCTGAAGAGCAATTCCCTGAGGAGTTGACTGAGTTGATGCAATATCTGATTGCTCTTCTTACAGAAGGTTTTCAGGAGGTCTCTCATATTGGTACCTTGCAGGACAGTGTCTTTAGTAGATGGTACTATAGATCTCCAAGGTTGACTTGGGACCCTAGGATAATTCTTGATTCCAGTTTCAATCAGTTTGTTGATTTGAGGTTGTATTGGCATTGCTTGAGGACAAGCAATCTTTGGGAAGCGCATACTGTAATGTCCCCATTTTTGGGTTCCCTTGCAGTGTAGTTGGCATTGACCTTGTGGATGTGTGTCAATGTTATCAGAGCAGTTACTTGATGATTCAAATGAGCTCAGGTGGTTTGGAGGACTCATGTGCCACTTTCCAAGGTGATTTTTGGCTTCTGGTGTGCTCTCCAAGAATCTTGGAGAGGGCATCTATTTATAGTAAGTCACCTGATTGGCTTTGTTTATCATTATCCTTTATCAGGATCACTCCAGTGAAGTTAGTTTTCGATTCTGATGCATTCCGGCAGTTTCCTCAAAAATGGGTGTATTAATGGCTTTATTTTAATTATTTTACTAAGGTCGCTAAATATTATTTAAAATGTTTTAAAATCACCTTAGTGTTATAGCTCATCAGAACCGGGATGAAATGTTTTAAATCATGGATGCATAAAATAGGGACTTTGCGTGTCAAATTATCATTATTTTAATTAAAAGATCTTTTTCGGAGCTAAAATGGAGTTTTAATTAAAAAGTGAATTTTAAAATATAAGCTTATGGAGAATTCGAAAGAAAAAGTATAAAAAGGCATTTGAGGGGCTCATTTTGATTATGCGGTTTATTCTATTTCTCTTTTTGAAACCCTTGCGGTTCTAGAGATCAAAGTTGGTTCATCTCAGCCTTCTTGAAGATGAAAACCCTCTTGGAGATGATCAAATCCAGTGGTGAAAGACCCTCCCAGGTTGATTGCTAGTAAACTTATTTAGAGTTTATGCTTTGCACTTCATTGCAGGTTTGGCATTGTTTGGAGCTTCAAAGGAGGTATTTATTTGCAGGCTAGTTTGGAGGATTTCATTGTCCAATTTGTGGATTTATGCCAAATACAAATTGGAGGGTTGATGTGATATTGGCAAAGCATATTATAGTGGATATTTAAAGGAAATGCTATAGTGATCGCTATAGTGGATGCTACAGTGATCGCTGCAGTGGACGCTACGGTAACTGCTACAGTGAATGCTATAATTTTGCTACAGTACTTGACAAGGATTTGTGAACAATACAAGTAGTAGTTTGAAGGTATAAAGGAAGCCATTGCATGTCAAGGATTGATCATTGTCTAAAGGAATGAGAAATCAGTCATGGAATCACTCAAACCCTAGGCATTGTTATGTAAAGAGTTCATTGATATATCAAACTTCATAATTATTTATGAACAGTCCCTTTATTTGTAATGAAGCCTCCATTCATTGTTATATCAAAGGAGAATAAATCAGGTATGTTGCATTGGAATGAAATGATTCAAATCTTTAATTTGAACGAAATTATCTTGTTGTTCTGAGTTATATCAGACTTTCATTATGTTATAACAGTCCTATATTTGGCATTGAAATTATTAGCAAAGTGTTTGTTTATTGTTACAAAGTGTTTGGTCCTTGGTACTATCATTTGGTATACGCATTTTATGTTGAAACTTAGTCATAACAAACATCAGTCAATAAACAAACTCAGAAATCAGTTAACAGATAATTTGCATGCCAACTGTTTGATGAAATGTCAAACTATGCAAAATGAAATTTAAAGGCAAAACAAGGGTGGGACATTACACAGCTTGTAGACCATTGATTGTTCCTATTATGATGGGGACAAAGTTATATGTTGCAGATTGTCTGAAGTCTCATTCTGAGATGGAGGATATGAGTAGAGTTACTTATCCTAGTGTAGTTGGTAGCTTGATGTATGCTATGGTCTGTACAAGACCAAACATTACCCAACCAGTGGGAGTCCTTAGTCAATTTATGGCTAATCCTGGATGGGTACATTGGGATACGATGAAGAGAGTGTTCAAATATTTGTGGGGTACTTCCAAGTATTCCCTATGTTATCATGCTTATCCTACAGGACCTCAGCATTCACTTTGTATTCGAGGATTTGCGGATTCAAATTGGGCAGGTGACATTGACAGCAGGAGATCCACCAATGCTTATGTGTTCACTATGTTCGGTGGTGCTATTAGTTGGATGAGTAAGTGACAACTTGTGGTCGCTCTGTCCACTACTAAAGAAAAGTACATGGCAGCAACTCATGCTTGTAAAGAAGCCATTTGGCTTAAGAGATTATGTTATGATGTTGAGTTTGATGCAGGGAAGATTAGTATTTGTTGTGACAGTCAGAGTGCCATATGTTTGGTGAAGAATCCTACTTTCCACGCGAGGACAACATATTGATGTCTAGTACCATTTTGTTTGTTACATGGTAGAGAATAGGAAGATAAACTTGGAGAAAGTTGACACTTTGACGAATGTTGCAGATTCCTTGACAAAAGTTGTGAGCATGGAGAAGTTCAGATGGTGTTTGAAGTCTGTGGGCCTCTCGGCCCCTAGTAATTAAATCCTATCTTTCTATTAGCTCTTGCAAGGTGTTTTACAAGTGGGAGAATGTTGGGAATTAAGGTGTCTCAACCTTTGCAATTTCCTAGCATTTATTATTTGTTTATGTATTTATTTTTGCCTACTATTGTAATTATTCATGTAATTTCTAGTTTGTCACTTCGTGGGAGTTGGCACAATAATGTGTCATCCTACATGGAAGGTGACTAGATGTTTTTTTGTCCTTATATGAGGAGGTAGGCATCCCATGTTGACTTGGCATAGTTTTTCCATGTGTCGGCACCTTGTAGTCATGTGTCATGATTTATGACAGATTCTATGATGTGTAAGTTATGACAGATTCCTATGACAGAATCTATGACATGTAAGAGTTGGAAATAGAGATTCTATGACAGGTGTGACAAGTGTCAAGAAGCATCTTTGCATGGATAAAATAGGTGCCCAAGTTTGACTATGACAAGTTGTAAGAGAATCATTTATTAATAGTTAGTTATGACAGATTCTCTTACAGCTGTAAGTGTTGTCATATATGACAAATTTTATGACAATGTAAGAGCATATGTCATACCTATTTTGGGCAAATTTGGGGTGCCCAACTATGGGGGTTGTAAGGGGTGAAAGGGAATCTTTGACAAGTGTCTTTTGCATGCTTTATGGCCTTAGAATTTGGGCCATGTGGATTTGAACGAGATTCTTTTGTGGCTTGCTCTAGAAGCTACCTCCATCTCAGTATTTCTCTATATATACAGGTGCTTGGAGTTGGAGATGTATGGTTCATTTGCAGGTATCGTTACGTTACTAGAATTACTCCAATATTCAACATTTGTGAACTCCTAAAAGAACTTGCATTTCAAGTGTGTTGTAATCTTCTTTGGATTTGATAATACATTATGTAGGTTTTGGAGTGTGGGGTTTTTCACCCGAAAGGGTTTTCCCCACATATATCTTGTGTTGTGAGCATTATACTTGCTTTTGGATGTTTGTTATTACCTTCTGTTAATGTGCATCTTAATCTATAATTGTAAAAGTTAAAATCTGCATAAATATTTCCTTAGTAGATTAGTGTAGGAAGCATTTCAACATACCTTTCTTCCTTTCAAACATACCCTCCATGACCGAAATCAAATCCATCTAGGGTATTCAGTAATAGCACAAGTATCTTATTTAAACATATTTTAATTACCCAATAAAATTATGTTATTACTTGATTAGAACTCTCCTCCACTCTATCATCATGTATCACTCTAGATTGCAGTGAGTAGTGAGAGCCCCTCCTCCCCTATTCTAGACCTTAGTCCTAAAGGCCCATCACTCCAAATTTACAATTCAAGTGTGGCATGGAAATCAATGCACCATTTCCTACACATTTCTAAAAGATGCAAAATTCTATATTACATGGGAGACATATTTCCACAATCTAAAACATGTAATTAAACTCCAAAATCATAATTTTCCTTTCTTTTCAAAAATTCAAAACCATAAAATATTATCCATTACTCCATTAATGGAGATGGATGCAACCTTCAATTTTTCAACATTTTGATTTCAAAAGAAATTACAAAAACTATATACACCCTCTTATACATAATCCACCAAACAACACTATCCTTCAATAAAATTGGGGAAAGACTTTCTAGAAAATAATGGCTCTATTTTGAACATTTTGAAATTTAAAAACATATAAATGAAAGCATAGAAATTTCAATATAAAATTCTAGTTCAATTTAAAGCCTACAATGAGGAAGCCATATGCAACCACCTATTGTGCGCATGGCTATGGAGAAATTCCATTTCAAATGAAAATTTAAGGTATGAACACAAAGGGGAAAAAATACCTTCAACAAGAACTCAAAACAATGGAGAGGAATCATCCTTTGAAGTAGCCACAACAACAACACTATCCTTGCCACAAGCACACCAAATTACAATCCAAGAATTCATAATCCTTTTTATTTATTCTTGTTTTTTTTCAAAAGCATAAATTATTTTCTTCAAAGAGGGAGAGAAAAGAGAGGGTTTTTTTCCACCAAAATGCAAATGTACAAAAGAAATATATTTTCCTTCCTTTTGTCATAATTCCCTAAACCCCATCCCACTTGTCCTCCTTTTCCCACTACAGCTAGTTATTTTGGGAAAAAAATGTCTTTTGAAACAAATAAATATTTCTAAGGATAATTCCACACTTTTAATTAAAATACAACTAATGCATTTTAAATCACTTACCATTTATATTCTCCAAAGGTCATTAAATTTCCTTGTGCAAATATTTTGATCTCTTAAGGAAGTAAATTCACTTACTTTTTTTCTTTTCATTTAGAACAATAAAATACCAAAGACCTTTTTCCACAAAACCATAAATAAATATATTTTCACAAACATAGAAAACACTCATTTAGAGATAAATTTATTTGTAGTGAAAATAAGGTAAATTAATCACACGCAAAGGACTCAAACACACTTTACAGGTTTCCACAACATGCAATTCTAGAATCACCATGAATTCGGATCCAAGTTTACACAAGGATACATTATATCCTTGTCATACTCAAATTGAGTGAGATATAGGTTAACAAATAGTTTTACCCAATGTGAACATCTACTTTATAACCATCGTTGAGGAATAACCCTATACCTGCACCCTCAAGTCAACTTCAAGCATACCTGCTCCATATATAATAGCCAAAAAAAGCATAAACACCCAATGTGGCATCACATCACATCATATGAGTCAACTAAACATCAATCTAACATGAATCATCAACCACAATCATAAAGATGCAATAATCAACTGTAATACAAAATACCATCCCAAGTATAATAACACACACACACACACACACACACACACACACACACACACACACACACACACACACACACACACACACACATATCAAAAGCAGTGGAATAGCAATACTAAAAGGTCCAATGTACACAATCATAACATATGCATATCTAGTCAATGGTCTAGATGCCAATACAAAACCCCATCTGAAACACCTGAATGACACAATAATGTATCATCGCTAGTAACAGTAGCAGATCAAAACAAAAGTTAACAAATGACAAGGTGCAAATGCCAAAGGCATTACACTCTAATGATACACAAGGTTTTTGTATGTCATAGTTTGAGATTTTGGTGTCACGTCCAATCCATGATATCTAGTAGGCTCATTCCCTTATGCACTAAGTATCTTTTATTAGTGGTGGGTTCCATCTTTAGTCCTATTATTTCATTTTATCTACACAACTCCTTGATACCTGTGCAATGTGGCATGCTCCTAGGAGTTAAAGTGAAAAGGTTAAAACCATTTTCTAGGGAGCAACATGTACCATCTGATCTTGTCGTGGTAGATTCCATCTAATGGTTAGTAGGGTGTGAGGCTATTTCTTGGTGTTTCTCAACAAAAATAGTCCTTGATAGTTTTTTTTTGCTTCGTAAGAGTATAGTTTATATTGATTTGAAAAAAGAGAATTACATATCTGACTGCATATTGCTTGCAGTTATCTCCTATTCTTTCTATATTGGAATCTACTTGACCTCATAGGGTCACCATTATGATGAAAATTGGCCATGCAAGGCCTGCCAACTACCTAGGGATACAGTGCCAAAATTTGGCCTATCGGCCATCTAAAATTGTATAGCTATAGGGGAGAGAACAAAACCCTGCACTGACATTTAACCCTATGTACCTTCCGAACTGAAACCAAAGCAGAGAAAATTACATCCGATTACATCAAGCATAGCTATTAATCAAAACCAAGATTTGCCGCCCTTACCCTGAAGTCTTCTATCTAGTCAAAGGAGCCACCATGCAGTTCAATCTGTAACAACTTCATTAGAAAATCCACCCCCACCATAACTTGTTCTCTGTACAGAATTAGAGGCCATCCTTTAGGGTCAAGCAGGAAGGGAAAATAACGAACCACCACCTCACCGTCCTCTAACAAATGAAAATTCGTAGGCCTAGGAATTCCAACTCCTGGCTCGGCTGCCTTGACAATATCTGCCACTCCCACAAGCAAATTACTGATGAAAATTTGCCTAACCAAGAGGATATTTCTCTCCTTCGAAATGCCTGCGTCCAATAAAGATGCTAAGAACCGGGACATAATGGAGGTGTTGACTTTGAATAATTCACCCTCCTCCAAAAACTTTTTACCCACGATGACCTTCACAGCCAATAGAATGAGATCATCATTTAAGCGCAGAATCCTCTTGAGTCTATGATCAGTCATCGGACCCTTGAAGGCAAGTTGTCTAACTACACTTTCCACCTGAATGGGTGTATCCATTCCCAAGAAGACCAGACCTTCCATTGATATCCTCATGATAAAACCAAACCCACCCGCCATTGAAAGACACTGAAATGAGTGAAATCCCCTGCACTAGGCTTCTCTATTAAAAACAATGTTGTCTTCTTGAATCTTCCGCACAAGGCACATTTGGGGATGATTGTTGAAATCAAGACAACACTCCTAACAATGATGATGTGCTAAGATATTTATGCAATCCAAGACCATATTACATTAGATCTCCTTGCAATGATGACAAACTCTTCATAGCAATTATGTCGCCCTTATCCCATCAAGTCCCTTCCTTCCAAGTCACTTGCCACCTAGGCAGAGTCCATGATCCTTCGAAGCTGGCACCAAGCAAGCCTGGCTAGCAGACTGAGCCAAGACCCCAGTCCTTCCACACTAGTTGTGTGAAAGGATTCCCAACCTTCCACCCACCTGAGCTTGATAGTTCAATTTTTATGTCTATGGAATCTTTGTATATTCCAAGTAATTCTATATGTGGGGTACACATCAATCATGAGTATCACCTCGTCTATTTCAAATTTTAATCCATAGGTACCATGCTACATTGATGCTTGGCTAGCTCTCTCTCTACATCATCCACAACTTGATAATTTCCATATTAAGAGATGGACTATGTAGTGCTAGGAGGTGAAATTCATTGAGTTGGGTACTCTTCACTCTTTCCAAGGTGCTCAATCTACCTACAAGAACATTCAAGGTGCTATATTTGTAGAAGATTTGTTCATCCCACTAGCCCTAAATTTTTAATTTCAAGAGTTTTGGGTGGAAAATCTCTTCGTGGGTTGGATATTTTGCTATATAAACTATCCTATGTGCCCATTTTCAAATTAGAATCTATTCTATGTAAATGAGTTATTGAGCCTTGTATGTAAGACATTTCCTCACTTCTTTTAATCAAATAGAGGAACCTCTATACATGTGTCTAGAGTTAGTGATATAACATTGTATGTGGTTATTAAGTACTAAAATAAGATTTAATTGAAGATGTTATTCTCAAAATTATAACTTCTGATTATGTATAAAATTTTTTAATGCATATATGTTATATTACAATTATTTTTGTTGACTATTGCACCATGAGTTGCAAGGTTTTCTTTTGATTATAAAGGAAACTCTATTTTGTGTGAGTATTTTCATTTACATTTTTTACTTTCTTGCATCTATCTCCCTTTTCCTCCCAACAATTATGCTTAGGTATAATAGATAAGGAGCTAGCCTTGTAATCCCAACTAATGAGTCAGAAACCTATCCCACATCTACGAGGCCTTCCATGTTTGGTGATCATATGTGGCACACATTTATCCTAAATATATATTTAGACTATCAATAGTTTCTAGAATGATTAGTGGGAATCTAAGTATCACCTTAACTAATTTTTTTGGTGGTCGGTCTTAGTCACCTACTTTTTGAAGTAAAAAATTTGATCCTATTCACTTAGAGACTCTATATACAAATAAAAGGTGCCCAAAAGTCTCTAAAAGTAACTATAATTACTAGGTCTATTTTAGCCTCATATTCTTGCAGGTCTTTTACCTTCAAAAGGAAGACAACAAATGAACCAAATCTAGCCTCAAGCTACCCTAGTTCAAAGTCTTATCCCACCCACAATTCAACAAAATCTAGCATCCATGGCCCAATAACATCAACAACCCTTTGTGTCATAGAATAATTAGAGTCCTTTGGTTGTTCCACCTATTTGGAATCATATACCTCTGTCTACTAAAGGAATTTTCATCTTACACTTGAGAGAATGTTATAACTCATGTTGAACATTTACAAGATATTGCCAACCTATGTGCACATCATAAGGTAACACAAGATGATGTGGAAATAAGGTTGTTAGTAGCCTCCTTGAAGGGAAAATCCCTAAATTAGTATATAAATCTTCCCTTTAAATCCATAAGATCATGGGATGAGTTTGGTGAGAAATTACACAATAGGTTTAGAGAAAACGAAGACGATCTCTCCATGCTAGAATATTTGACTACCATCAAGAGAGATATAATAGAGACTATCTCTAATTTTAATAATAGGTTTCATAAAACTTGAAACATAATTCCTCTTGGGATGTGGCCTCCTTCATAAATGGTATTCTTATATTACTCAAATGCCTTTAATCATGAGATTTTAGTGATGATTCAATCTATGGGTAGTTGTGACTTGCTAGTAACCTATGATATAGTTGTAAGGGTGTAAAATAATTTGATTCAGGCAGGGAAATTAATGCCTAGACCTATAATGCTTATCTTTCTAATATATATTCTCGGCCTATTTCTAAAGATGGTATATTTATTAATCATAAAAGGTTTCAAGCTATCTTTGAGCTTTTACTTCCCCAACACAATAAAAGTTTACAATCTTTCCTTGGAAAGATTAACTTTGTAAGAAAGTTTATCTTATACCTTATAGGCATAGTGCACCCCATTACGGTCATGCTAAAAAATAATTGGTAGTTTATATGGATAGAAGAGGGTAGAAAGACATTTGAACATATCAAAGAGGTTATTTCCAAGGCCACAGTGTTGGCAAATCCTAATTTTTCTAAGGATTTTCTCATGTATGTGTATAGTGGGTAGGATAGTACTATTTTAGCACTCATTCAAATGGAAGGAGAGGCCAACACAAATGAGCACCCTATTTCCTTATTTAGTTAGACATTGAAATAGGTTGAGTTAAAGTACAACTATGTGGGAAACAAACATATGCCTTGGTAGAAGGGTTAAAAATTTAGACATCTAGTTTAATCAAATAGATTCATTGCCATGATCTTCCACCCAAGTATAAGAGAATACATTCTTGGTGGGGAGATTAGTGAAAGGAGAACCAACTAGATCATGAAGATCCTTGAGTATGATATTGATATAAATCCTACAAAGTTTGTCAAAGGAAGAGCTTTACGTTAACACTTGGCAGAGGACACCCTCAACCCAAAATAAATTGAGGAAATGTATTTGGAAGAAGAAGAAACGTGCATGATGAATGAACCAATGCATGGGACATGTTGGGAAATGTGTTTGAACCCATGCATCCTTGTTAAGGGATGCATTTCCCTATATGAAAGAGCTATAATATAGAATAATTAATAAGTGTGGAGTGCTCACAATCCAAAAGAACATTTCCAATGAAGAAGTAGCTCAATGTAATATAATGTTCAAGTGTGTTTTGTAGGTGTGTGTGTTGATAACTGAGAGGGGGGGTGAATCAATTATCTTAATTATTTCAGCTTTCTGAACTTTCTTAATAATTAGTGCAGCATCAATTCAAACAAGCAAACATAACCATGAAATAGAAATACACATGACCCAATATTTTTGACGTGGAAACCCTATTAAGGGAGAAAACCATGGGGTGATTAACCCAAGATTGTATTCTCTGTTAGAAGAATGGAAGTACAAAATGGCACTTGCCAACTAGGGCTCACTGCCCGAGCACACTGCTCACAAGAGGCACACTGTCTACAATTTATAAAGAGTGTAATACAATACTTGAACTGATAAGGAGCATTAACATATGCTGGAGTTCAGTTTCGGTTAGGCTCTGTATACTGATCTGCTACACTTCATCTTTCCTCTTATTTTATGCTGCTCTTCTTTCACATACTGGGTCTTCCTTTCTGCTTATATTCAGCTCTACTGCTTTTCTTCGCACATCACTTACAACAACAACACCTCTCATAACTAAATCCATCTTGTATATATATCCGCACAAGTGATTTTATCACCTTTCTAGTCGGCATCCGGAATAGTCAATCTTTTCACAAACTCTGATCTGTCAGCTGAATCCTTGTATATCAAGTAATGCAGATAAAGTATATACTTGTAGAAGTCATCAATCACATTGGCCAAACATAACTTATGCCTTAAGAACCTTTTCCATCATCAGTAACACATCCAGAATAATGTCTGATGTTCTGCCAGTCAGTTCTTCCTCTGTTCACACTGTCACTTGGGAACCTGACACTCAAGCATTCATATCTCTTTATCCTTTCCACACTGGAGGCTCAAACCTTGGAATCTATTAGTCAAGATACTCCTCTTGACTTCCCCAAATTCGTACTTCACTGAGATACTTCTGCTGAGAGATCCGGACCTGTCTGTCGGACCTTACTGACTGCTCTGTTCTTGTTTACCGGACCACAACATTCTTCACTCTGACTTCTGGTATAGACATACCATGTCCTGCGGATGTGTGGGATGAACTTTGTTGCCATCAATGACAACATTCATGAATCCATATAGTGTCTCTTGCCAACAATCTCCCCCTTTGGCATTGATGGCAACACTTAGTGAAAAATGACTAAGTGTTTACACTATGCTCCCCCTTGGCTGATGCTCTGTTTTTATATACATTTTCCAGAGCTCCCCCTTAGTTGGATTCCTCATTTTTCACCGCTTTTCATTCCCCCTTTGACATCAATGGCAAAGGGTAGGGTCCACATATCAAAACTTTCAAAAATTCAACTATACTTAGCCGCATAAGTATATACATATGGCATACTTACATATACTGAAGTATGTCTGCAAAAGTTGTCTTCAATTGAATAAGTTCTGTAGCCCAACTTTGCTTCATTCTGTCCAAAATTGATATATGACCGATCAACAGGAATGCAAACGCATCTGCCCTTTTTAGATCTGTTGGATCATTGGTCTGGGCTGTGATTTGAGCTTCACTTATGGCCTCATGCATGGCCTCTAACTTAGGGATAATGATCCTTCTAAGTTCACCCATCCAGCTAATTATGTTCTTCCTTTCCTTCTCAAAATTCTTTATTGCATTTGTGATTGCAATAGTCTGACACTCTTGATTTACTATGGAGGAAGAGAGAGGATCAAAACTTTGAGATAGACTTAATAGTTTATCCTCTTGTTCTTTTACTTTCCTCTCAATATCTTTGGTCATTGTGGGCTAAGATAAGCAAAATTTGTACATATTTCTGCCATCTTTAAGAGCATTTTCCAAGCTCTTTATCCCAATATCCATAACTTTCCTATCATTTGTTATCAGACCCTGTACTTTAGAGAATCTCTTATCCAAAAACTCCTTCTGAACCTTTTCTTCAACTGACTTCTCTAGAGAATCAAAATGTGTGCTAACATTGTTGACTAGAGTTTTTGAGATTACCAGAAGTAGAGGCTGTGGGATCCTTCTGAAACGATGGCATAATCTTTTCAAGCATTCCGGAAGCAGCTTCTATCAACTCACAGTCTTCCATGTGAGACTTCAGGAGTTTTTCTTTAACCTTTGCATTAGCAAATGAAGCAATCTTCATTGTCTGTACCGGAGAAAGAGAATCAAAATTAAATGGTCCTTGTAGAAGCACCGGTTCATCAATCTCCATTGTTTCTTTGTTCAAGAATTCTTGGACAGTTTTTGCAATGTCTCTTGCCGAAGACAGATGTTTCTTCTCTTCTGCATTCTTAGAGTTGTCTCTTGAGGCTTTCTCTCCTTCTACATTCTTACCACTAGCAGTTGTGGTCTTCTCTATTAAAGTCTTCTCTCCTTCTGCAGCCTTGGTACTGTCATCCTCTTTTTCCTTCACCTCTACTTCTTTCTCTTGTATTCTTTCTTCTCCTTTAGATCTGGAGACTGTAGGGGAAACCGAAGGAGAAATGTTAGTCTGATCAAGGCCCACCTCTTCTGTCATTTTCTCAGTAGATTCTTCTACAACACTTGTAGTCGAGGGATCAGTACCCAAGTCCTCTATAATAGGAAGATTAAATCTTTTGAAGGCCTTCCAGAGGATCTCTTCTGTGTCCTTGGCTACCTTGTCAGTCTCACCAAGCATAAGTTGATTCATCTTGCTTTGCTTCTGAACTCATCCTTACAATCTTTGAATACCATATTCATTGTCTTGGGGTCGATTGAAGGATATAGCTAAATTGCTATCTGTTCCTAGATTTCTAGGTCTTTAGCTTGGGCATTGTTCTTTCTTGTTTCTAGTTCCTTCTCCAAGCTTTTAGGAATCAGAGATATAATTTCAATAAATGCTTTGTTGTAGATATTTAGGTACCTGACTATGGCATCTTGCAATATTTTCTGATCTGCTTCACCATAATCATCATAGAACTCAACCATTGGCTGAAGATTTCCGTCCATTGTGACTGATTTGATTATGTCATCAATGTGAAGAATGGGTTTTGCAACATATTCCTTTGTCTTTTCTTCTTCCTTCTGTCTGGTAGAGGGTTGACCAGATGTTTTCTTCTTTTTCTTCATTTTCCTGATTTCTTCATTAGATTTAGTCTCCTCTTCATCCCTTTGACTGGCATAAGCTCTTGTAGCTTTTGTCTTTGTTCTTTTCTCTCCTTTGCTGGATGATTGTGCTTCCAGTTCTGATGTCCTTGAGCCTTTGGTAGTGGTAGGTGTAGATCTCTTTGATGATCTGGTCCGGGTGGAAGGTTTTACTGGAGCACTTTCCTCATTTTTCTTTTCTGCCTTCTTCTTCTCTTCCTCAACCCTTTCCATCCTTTTCATGTGGGCATCAAGTGCCTCCTTTGAGATGCCAAGGCCTTTGGCCACATTTTCTACTTCTTTTCTTACCTTCCTCTTGATCTCTGGTTCTCTGAGTTCCACATGAATCTTTACACTTAGCTCCTCAAAGGTTCCAAACCTTTCTGCCTTTGGATCCTTTGGCTGACTTAGCATGTGTTGAACATGCAGCTCCACAATTTGTTCATCAACTTCATACCCCATGGGCATGATCCATACAGTCTTGGTTCTACTGCCTCCATTAGGCACTGGTCAGTCTCTAACATAAAACATACTGTGTCTTTGTATTTCTCAACAAGAGACTGGGGAATCCTTTCTCTTGCTTGCATCATGTTCTGAAAATTCTTGAAATATCCCCACAGGGCTATATTTCTTGCTTTGGCGTCCCCAAGCCCATGCAAATAGTCTCTGATCTGAATTGCTACCGGTTTGTCATTTTGCCATACCCATCCTTTTGATCCGGGCAGCTCATTCATGAAGTAGAAAAATAGGCATAATATTAGTCCACCATATTTAAAGGAGTTCTTCTTGTCCTTTTTGATCTTCTATATGTTTTTCATTAATTGGCTCAAAAGAAGTTCACAGAGATCATATTCTGCATTCTTTCTCAGCATCTCATAAGTAGTATATACTGCAGTTCCAGATACTGAATTCTCCCTACTGGAGTGATATATCTTGTATCCTATTATCATAGATGCAAACTTGATATCTGGGTCGGTAATATCTTCAATGGTCATTGCCCTCTTATCAAATTTTGATCTGGTGGCCTCAGTTACAATGTTGTTTTTGACAGATTTGAGGACAGGTATTCCTCCAGAGGAGTGTAAACCAGTTACTACCCTAATTGCTTCCTTGGTGATTTTGCAAGGTCTGTTAAGCCATAGAAAGTTGTCATGTACCCTACTCAACACATGCCGAACCCATTCATCTTCTTCAAAGTAGGGGAAATGAATGAACTGATCAAAATGTTTCTCCTGGATGCCTTTATATTCTGGTTTAAGCTCAAAAGCATCGTCTATCAATTGTTTGTGATAGATATCTCTTAGTTTGAATTCCCCAAACTCTTCAACATTTGCATGTATGTAAACCCTAATATCTTCTGTGTGCAAAACACCATGCGGAACACTAGAGAAGGCTCCTAGGGGATCTACCTCCAAGGATTTGTATGGATGCTTCTTAAATATGGGGCGAGGTCTATCAGAAATCTTTACTATATTCAGAGTAGCCATCATCAAGGAATCTTACTGAGAGATATCAAGAACGAAGAATACCTTTTTCGTTGTTTAGGGCACACGATGAAATCCGGATTGAGCTGTATGAGGAATCATCTTGATCTTTGGGAGAGGTTGTTGCAGAGCACCTTTTCTCTCTTCTTTGCATGTGAGTGTACAAATGATGAGTGAATGAACTCTTTTATTTCTGAGAAGCCCTAATTTTCATTCGGCAATAAATGTGCAACCTAATTCATTCTGGTTTGCCTTGTTTGTCTTATTCAGAGACAAAACCTTTTCGGATCACTGAGACAGATTTCAAAGTTATTCTAGGAGAGTGATGATAATCTATCTTTCTTTCATTAGTCATTTTATCTATTTGCAAATCAAGACACCATAGTTTGAATCATACCAGACCGAACTTGTAAGGAATCTATTTTTACCGGAAGACTGTTTTACCAGATCAATTCTGGAAGGATTAGATTCTTCAAATCTTCTTGCGAATCTCTCAAATCTTTACCATACCCCTTTTAGATGTTTCTTGTATGAGCCCTTTTTAATCCGCAGATCTCCTTGTGCCAGTTCCGGCACCAATTGACTGGCTAGGGGAACAAGGTTTTCTTTGTGTCTCCCCTTGAGCCAGAGCTCACCTTTTAATTTTTGGAAGGAATATCAGCACCAAAGTCTGGTGCAGATCCATCCCCTACATTCTCTGTACTTTTCTTCACCCAAATCTTGTTCATCTCACTTTGAACTTCATCCGCATTTACTTTTTGTTTTCCCTTATCTTGATTCTGATTATAATATACCAGACCTCTTTTATCTTGATTCTTGCTTCTACAGAATTTTGCTATATGACCGGATCTATTGCAAATTTGGCAAACAACATTTCTTTGCATATTTGATTGATATCCTCTTGATCTGCATTGATTAGCCATATGACCCATTCTATTGCATGCAAAGCATCTACCATTGATTGAATTGTTCATTTACATATTTCTGCATTCATGAGATTTGTAACCATACCTTTTGCAATTGAAGCATTGTCCGGAGAAGGATGTATTAGTCTGATTCATTCTCCTTCTGCACTGATTAGCTTTATGACCAAAGTTATTGCAGTTGTGGCAGTATCCATTGAAGGATGGATATCTTTGAGCATTAGGCTGCCTTATCGGAGGACTTCTAGGCATGTTCCTTGGATTTTCTGATCTAAAATTCTTCTGACCGGATCTGGAGCTTTCTCCTTTCTCATATCCCAAACCACACTTGTCATCTACCCTCTTTTGGCTTTGAAGAAGAACTTCAAGTTGGGCAGAACTTATCTTGAATTTCTCTTTATATTCATTTGTTGTTTGAAGATCCCTTTGAGAGAGACAATTTGATCCTCAAGTTTTTCTTCATTATCTTTAGCATCTTTAAGATCAGATTCAAGATGTCTGATAATTCTATCCATCTTGTGGCAATCTTCTGATTTCTCCTTGAGAGATTGTCTTAGATTATCTTCAGTTTTTCTTTTCTCTTGAATCTCTTGGGTAAACTTTATAACTCCTAATTCCATTTCATGTCTTACTATAATGATTTCTTTTGATAGCTTTTCACATAACTTGGTTTTCTCCTTCAGATCTTCATTTGCATCATTTGTTTCACCTTGACTTGCCAATTGCTGAAGTAGCTCCTTTCTCTTTATCATAGATAGACTTAATTTGTCTTTTAGTTCTCTCATGAAATCATCAACCTGTTTGAGTCTTTCCTTTAATTCATTGACTTCAGAGTTTGACTGCTCAAGATCATCAAGGGCAGTCTTGAGTTGCTCCCTTAAACCATATGCATCCATTTGGATTCCCAGATCTTCCTCAAGCTGTTAGACTCTGTTTAGGAGGAACTTGGCTCTGATACCAATTGTTGATAACTGAGAGGGGGGTGAATCAGTTATCTTAATTATTTCATCTTTCTGAACTTTCTTAATAATTAGTGCAGCATCAATTCAAACAAGCAAACATAACCATGAAATAGAAATACACATGACCCAATATTTTTGACGTGGAAACCCTGTTAAGGGAGAAAACCACGGGGTGATTAACCCAAGATTGTATTCTCGGTTAGAAGAATGGAAGTACAAAATGGCACTTGCCAATTAGGGCTCACTACCCGAGCACACTGCTCACAAGAGGCACACTGCCTACAAGAGACACACTGTCTACAATTTATAAAGAGTGTAATACAATACTTGAACTGATAAGGAGCATCAACATATGCTGGAGTTCAGTTCCGGTTAGGCTCTGTATACTGATCTGCTGCACTTCATCTTTCCTCTTATTTTATGCTGCTCTTCTTTCACATACTGGATCTTCCTTTTTGCTTATATTCGGCTCTACTGCTTTTCTTCGCACATCACTTACAACAACACCTCTCATAACTAAATCCATCTTGTATATATATATCCGCACAAGTGATTTCATCACCTTTCTAGTTGGCATCCGGAATAGTCAATCTTTTCACAAACTCTGATTTGTCAGCTGAATCCTTGTATATCAAGTAATGCGGATCAAGTATATACTTGTAGAAGTCATCAATCACGTTGGCCAAACATAACTTATGCCTTAAGAACCTTTTCCATCATCAGTAACACATCCGGAATAATGTCTGATGTTCTGCCAGTCAGTTCTTCCTCTGTTCACACTGTCACTTGGGAACCCGACACTCAAGCATTCATATCTCTTTATCCTTTCCACACCGAAGGCTCAAACCTTGGAATCTATCAGTCAAGATACTCCTCTTGACTTCCCCAAATCCACACTTCACTGAGATACTTCTGCTGAGAGATCTGGACCTGTCTGTCGAACCTTACTGACTGCTCTGTTCTTGTTTACCGGACCACAACATTCTTCACTCTGACTTCCGGTATAGACATACCATGTCCTATGGATGTGTGGGATGAACTTTGTTGCCATCAATGACAACATTCATGAATCCATATAGTGTCTCTTGCCAACAGTGTGCAAGGTATTGTTTACAAGAATTGTGGCTATTATCTAGCATGTCATGAGTCCAGTGTCATAAAATTAAGAGCTCAACCATATCAAATTGAATTGGTAGAGGTTTGATGTGCTTGTTGTCTCAATAAGAATTGTAATCTTCTAATGTGAATGTGGAAATGGTTGGCCATGAGTTTTAAGATATGGAGGTGAGCCTAATTCATTCCAATTCTATATGTTGATGTGCATATGTGTGAATCTAGCACATTACTAATAAAGGAGGATGTTGTACCTAGGAATAGTCACATGTTCCCATATAGATTGGTGCAAATATTGTGGTTTGTGTGGGTCAACATGTTGAGATGCTCTAGCTTAGAAGTAGTAGAATAATGTGTATGGATAAAATTAGAGGGTGTGCAACTAAAGGCACATAGTGGAGGATATATATTACCTCCAATTGGCTGGTAGGGCCACTTGGGTTGTTGACCATATTCTTGCACATATCTAGCATCTTTGGTTGTACTTCTTATGTACTAGTTGCAAAAGGTAGAAATATGACCATGTTGAAGTTAGATTTATGGTGCAAGTGATTTGAGTTGAAATATAAATTTGGTAGTCACCATTGTGTAGGGGAATGTTTGAGTAGAGAAGATTTCAAAACTCTCTTGGTTTGTGTTGCCCACTACTATTGGAATGAGCATGTAGAATTGTATGCACCCAATTACGATTTGCACCAATTTTGGCCTATTGTTGTTCTTGATGCTAGAGAGGTCATCAAGGATAGGTTTAGTGAACTATAGGTCTATGAGTGAAGTACATGTCTTGTAGTTGTTGCTTTCATCATTAGAGAAGTTAGATCTTTGGATGTGAACAATTATCTTCGTTTAGAGAGGATGGTGTAAGGTCCCTTCCTTAGGGAAAGTTTATCTCTACAACTTATTCCTCCATGGTTTTGTGCAAGGAAAAATGAGACTGTTGTAATGCCTAGAACATAGCTATATGAAAATAGAATTCAATGACATAGGACTAAGCTTGTCACTTTGATACTAATGATCTAATTTTAGTCTATAATTGGAGGACAACTTTGCATGTAAACAAAGTTATATAGCTAGGCTAATGGAGATATATGTGTTTTCAATTATAACCTTATGATGTGGAAGTGTTCTTATATTTCCATGGCAATGAAGGTGTTAGGTTATGATAGTTGTGTAAACCCATATTTCCTTTATTGATCTAAGGTATAAAATACATGATATAGAATTTATGGTAGGGAAAGGAAGTTCCTACGATTAGATAGGATATGCACATACATCTGATTTGCCTTGATTTGAGGAGTTAGAATCCATTATAAAGGTCAATCTTCAAGGCACCATAATTTGTAATGTGAGTTATGATTTATCTCTCCCACCTACTCTATATATAGCAGATGTATTTAAATAATGGCTATTAGCTATGCATAAAATAGAAGTCTAACAAATGTGATTCACATATGATGCACTTACATTTGGATTTATAGGTGATAGGTGTCAAACATATATGATGTTATTTGGATGGTAAGATAGTGATGTGAAGTGCTCTATTTGTATGGTACCAATGTGATGCTTTGATTATGTGTTATATGTATATGGTACCCAACTAGACATATTGAATGGACACACATGCACCCATATATAGTCACATAATATGGAGGTGTAATGGAAAGAGTTAGTGAAGCTAATGTTTGCAAACTCCTTGAATGACATGAAGCTACAATCTTGCACAGTGTAGTTGATGGATGTGCATGCAAATTTCTTGCACTGAGCAATGTAGCATTATTTGTAGTTAATACTTGTGCAAATGTGGACGAATCCATTCTGCTAGAAATTTTCATCTATGTTTGATGCATCTTGACATTATGTGAACAATAAAGGAAATACTCTCTC